>JAUMJJ010000079.1:8670000-9920000 GCA_033556795.1 Tapera naevia | reverse complement strand
CTGTGTTTCCACTTCTCTCTATATTTAGTTAAGCAAAACACTTCTTGCTGTTGCTCACTATGTGACTGACATTAGCACTGGGAATACTTTTTGGGTGGGAATTTTATGATATTGAGTACTCGTATCATAAAGAAACCTTAAAATCCTGAATATGCCACCCAGAAAGAAAGGTTAATCCCTTATGGTGCAGTGGTATATATTAGAGTCATTTAGAAGCTTTGATTATATCAGAGTGAAGGAGACCGTGCCCCTTTTGGGACTGGTCAATATATACACCGTACATAAATATTCTACAGAGACATTTTACAAACCAGACGTTTTAAAACACCAGAAACTGCATCACAAACCCCGCTTTTGTGACTCCTGGCTGCCAAGTTTAATCAGCCTCCTTTTGCAGAATTCTATTCTGTAGAAAATCTGGCTGTCATGGAGTTAATTTTCTTCACAGCAGCTCATGGGGTGCTAGGTTTTGGATTTGTGACCAAAACAGTGTTGCTCAGACACCAATATTTTAGCTATTGCTGAATAGCACTTACACAGTGCCTCCTCAGTGAGTAGGCTGGGGGTGCACCAGAAGATAGGAAGCGGGACAACCAGGACATCTGACCCAAACTGACTAAAGAGATTTTGCATGCGATATAACACCACACTCAGTGACAAGAACGGAGGGGCGGTGGGTTTTAAGAAGGTGGACATTGCTTGAAAACTGGCTGGACATCAGTAGAAGGTGGTGACTGTCTTTGCATCACTGGACTTGTTTAATTCTTTCTTAATTCTTCTCCTCCTTTCCTTTGCTTATTAAACTATCTCAACCCACAAATTTTCCTGCTTTTGGTCACCCTGTTCTCTCCTCGGCCCCATGGAGAGCACAGAGTCAGTGAGTGGCCGTGTGATGTTTAGCTGATACCTGGGGTCAACTCATCACATAAGTGTCAATTTTTGTGACTATTTTTCCTTTGTTAAGTTTACGTGGTTGTATAGTTTTAAGGCTTTACATCATACCATATTACCAACACCAAAGAAGAAGAATACGCATTGCAAATATTGTTCTGGCAATGTTAATTGTATCATTTTGACCTAGAAAAATGGATCTAAGGTATTTGAGCTGTTGGACTTCAGAATGGAACTTTTATTAGCATAGACGTAGCCAATTAGTTATTCCTGAGCCACCAGAGGGTCTAATATGACTGGCAGTGACTTGTACTGGTGTATATTAACTCTTGGGTGTCTGGAATTCTCAAGTGCGGTAAAAATCAGGGCCTCTTTAAGCTGACATAGTTGTATCACTCAGGTATGCCCTTCACCTATCCTGATCTCATCCCACAGTCTAATCATTTAATGTCACCTACTGCCTGGACAGTGAAGTAAAGGGTGTGAAATATCTCTTGCAACTAGATTCTTTCTTACATTGAGATATTTGGTCCTTTAACTGTATAATAACCAACTATTTGATGGAGGAAGTATTAAACTCCCAAGACCACCATTGGTATTTAAATCTTCCTTGGTTATGTCTTGGTTGCTCCAATCTCCCAATTTATTAACTTTAGTAAGAAGAGGAGAAGACATTTTAAATGTTAAAAAATTCATTCTCTAGGGGATTGTTATCTCAATATCTGTTATTTTACTGCTGTTCTGGCTGAAGAAGAGAAAGGAATGAGTCTTCTTTCATTGTTATGAATATATGTCAATTCATTAATCATTTCTGCATTCATCTCTGAGGAATCTTGGTGTATAAAATGGCATTATTTGATGTGGAAGATATTCAGTACTCTTTGATACTGAATACAATAAGAAGGACTTAGTATGTGGAATAACATAGTCCCATATAAACTGAAAAATGCAATCACTTAGTGAGTCTTTTATGTCCCTTTCTGGATTCAGTTGAAAAGATGATCCGTATGAAAATTATACCAGAAAGTTACATCAGAAAATTTAGTTTAAATAAATATATAATAGAGAAGAGTAGAGAAGGATAAAGTATAAATGCTGGACGGAAATGTAATATTGATGCTATGGCAAAATAAATCTACTAGCAATTCCCTATTTCTTATGTTAAAAAATGTGCCGATACTAACTTTTCAATTTAACTGCCTATCTGTACTACTTTTGGGGGGGGGGGGTGAGCAACAAAATATGTTACTATTAAAAATATGAAAGAATTATCTTATGAAAAAAGATTTAAGTTCTTTTATCTGTGTACTAACATCAAAATTAACACTTCTGTATGAACCCTTACTGTAATGTTGACATCATAGGTGAACTAGGTTTATAAATCCATTAAGGCCTGAGAAAGATCAAATCCAAGGTCAAAAATGACACCTTGCCATTAAGATTGCACAGTATTTATTTTCTGTAGTCAGTAACTTTTAATCCACATAAGTAAGATCTTTCAATGTCAGGATTTCTCTGAAACAATGATCTCCCATGTATCTCACTGTTTTACTGTGTCACAGTCCATTTGAAATAAAACGACATAGGTCTGGGACAAAAAGATGATAAATATGAAGGACAAAAATAAATACAAATTAATCACAAAAATACAAGCAGGAGAGACATATGAAGAAAAGTCTTACACAGTGTTAAAAATTGCAGTGAGCTACATACTTTGCCAAGTTTAAATTCATCCAAATTAAAAAAATCCCCCAGGATCAATATAAAACTCATTCAGTGAATCTTAACAAACATTCTTGGAGTAACAATGTGTTTATTTTACAAAGAAATTATAATCTTGTCTATTTCTGATAACTTATTTTTTGGGAAGGATGTGGTTTATACTTTTGCATGTACAGCTCCATTTTCTCAGTCTCAGTTAAAGCATCAGTTGCAGATAGAAATGAGACCTGGAATGTCTACATATACAACACAGTCTCATGGAGAATAGGAATGTACGTGCCTTGAGATCATAAAATTTATTTCTGGAATTCTCTGTATCCTGATTTTAAGATTACAGTCCAGTATGACAACCTGAAATATTAATTGCAGTCTACTGGTAAAAAATTTGCAATAACATCCAAAAATAAGAACAAAATTTTCACAAACCCTGTGGTCTCCATATCAAACATTCAATTTTGTCCAATGAGCGTACCAGTTTTTGAAGCATATTTAAAAAAAATACACAATTCATAACGTGTTGTAGCTGCGAAATGAAGAAACTCTTCTGGAAATCAAAGTAGAAGAGTTGAGAAAAATCTTTTGAAGCATGTAAATTTGTTCAAGCTTAGGAAACAGTGGTAGCTTCAGGTTACCACTATAATTTGTCAGAAAGAAGTACACTCCACACACGCTTCTGGGCTTCTGGGATGGATTCAGCTGGAAATGCAGAAACCTAAACAGGGGTGTCTTCTTCAGCAGTAACCCAGCTTAGCTATAGAGTCAGTACCTACAGGGTTGTTCAGTTCACCCAAAGTGGACACCGACAGTATGGGCAGCTGAATCATTCTCTGGATAGTGCAGACTGCATCAGCAAGGATTCAAGCATCTTTGGTGGCTGCTTAGATGCAGGACATCTACATTTAGGCATCCTAGGATTAATCTGTATTCTACACCTGGTTTTAACGTTTGATTTGCTTAATTTTCTCACAAATATTCTGGGAGAAACTAGAAGAAGAAGTAAAAAGCTTTCTTACATTTTTTTAATCACCCCCAATTTCTCTGACATTCTGAATGTTCCTTAAGGACAGTATTCACACTATATAGTCCTAGTGTGTCACCATTGAATACACAGAAAACAAATCAGTTCCTGACAGGTTCCTGAAGGGACTGACACGGAAGTGGGAAAAACCTGGTGCCAAAGTTTACACATATGACTATCTTCCTTATCCTTTATTCCCATGAAGGAATCAGTTGATAGAACGTTTTTGTTTCCGAGAAGATTTTTAAAACTTTTCATGTTTCAGGAACTAATATAGCTCAAGATTTTTGAATATAAATGCTGAAGTATTAAAGTAAAGCTGATTTAGTGGGAAAGACACTTTATTAAGCCACTTTGAAGCCAGTGTCATTCGTGTAAATGAGTATTCCTATCATTTATAATGAGAACATAAATACACCTAGCTGAAAATATTTTTCTCCTTTTAATTTCCTAAATAAACATGTTGAATCAATAACTGCTTTTATGTGATAAAAAATATTTCTCTTTCCCACTGCCTATATAAAAATGTGACTGGAAAATGTGATTATAAAACTTTTGACAAGTGTATGGATTATGTAGATGTTTAGAACTCACAACAGTATTACATTAAATTTCACAAAGAAAACTTAACAAACATTTAAATTAAATATCTCTACTAACCAGATGTAGATCAACACATGTAGAATTGTGTTCACAAGAATTGATTATGCAGTCATCAATGTCCTGGTCACATTTCAGTCCTGCATATCCTGGGTTGCACAAACAATAGAAGCCATCGACGACTGTAACAGAGATAGAGTTTAGTACTAACAGTGCTTTATAATAACAACTGAATGTAGAAAAACTAAGTTGTAGTTTGACTGGTTTTACCTAAAAAGTGTAGACATGCTAAAAATTGACATAAATTAAATTAAATATATCAAAATGTCTTTTTAATATGAAAGAAAATTAATGTACTTTTACTTACAAAATTTGAATACTTTGACATAAGAATTACAAGACAATGAGCCAGTATTAGCTTCTGAAAAAGTGATGGCATCTTATATGCTAATGATCTTGTACACAAAGTGCAAAAGGTTTTATCTTTGATATTGTTCTCTGATATTGTGCCTAAATGACAATTAAATATTATTTGTTTTGTTGGGGACTGGATATGTTAAGGAACGCCTCATATTATACTAATATACTAAAGAAAAAGTTTTTAGGTTGAATTTAGCAGCTTAACCTATGATGCATTTCCATGCTTCATTTTAATCTTAACAAGCTAATGTCAAGAATCATTTCCCTGTTCAATCATTAATGATACTAACAGAGAGGAAAGTTTAGGCTGCTTCATCCATATAAAGACCTTGTAACACTAATCGCTGCATTTCTTACAGACCTGCATTTATTCCAACCTCAAAGAGGTTTGAATTTGTTATTGCAGAGATTTACTATGGATTCTTCATTATTGCTGAGATTTATCATGAAAACTGTTTTGCCATGGTGTCTGTACAAGTAGCTACTATTGTATTCATTAAATGCTGTAAGTTGTTCAGAGCAGGAGCATTATTCATCTGCTAAGAGCTTCCTAGCCTCCTTAGGATTCCATTTTTCTGCAGCCAGTGCTCAAAGTGCAGAAGAACTGAAACGTCTTCATAATAGAATTCAAGTCCAGAGGCACCAAAAAGAGAAGCTGTCCTTAAAAGACCTGGCACTTTGTAACTATGAAGAACTTTACTGCATCTCATCTAAATTCTCGTTCAAAATATCTAAAGATCTCTGATATCTCTGAACCAACATAGAGTATATGGAAAATGTCTGTAAAGTTTCAGGAAATAGTCTTCATTAGATGAAATATGAAGTGAGTCACCTTATTCCCATGTATGGAAAAATAGAATTCTTAAAGCATATTGAAACAGTTTTTTTTTTTTCACCTTGGAGAGTTTTAGGCAGCTATCTGTTTAGTAATTTGGGGTCAGTTTCTTGAGATCTCATCTGAAACCAGTAAGCTGATTAGATCTGAAAACTTGCATAAAAAGTTAGCATTTCAGGCAAATTCTCAAATCATCATTCCCGTTTGGTAAATAATGTGGGGAAACAGAAGAGAGATGTAGCAGAAGACAAACTTGGTTCCTCAGTGCTTAAAGTGTGGGACCTATGAAAAAAGGTTGTGTGAACTGGGGTTGCTTTGTATTAGCCCGTTCAGACAAGGGTTAATAGATAGAGGATTGTAAAACAGTAACTTCAAGGGCAATTGCACAAAATCAAATACTGAATTCCTCTTAGTACTGTTAGGTGATATAGTAAGGAGCAATGGCTGAAAGTTACTGCTTGAGAAAATTCAGGTGGGGTTGGGAGGGGAGGAACACTGCAACAGTAGTTCATCAGTGGAATAGGCTGCCCTAAAGAGTTTTTGGAATTTCTGTCCATCCTATAGAGGCTTTCAAAAATCAGCTAGAAAAAAAACCTGCCTGACTGTTCCAGCACTGTTGGTAGTCAAGCTTCACACAGATGACCTTCAGATGTCTTTCTGCTTCCCAGCCAGCATTATAAGAGTCTCTGAAAATTACCACAACAACAGCCCCAAAAAACTTTCAAGTAAGTACTCCATACACAACGGGTGCCAGGAAACTTAGCTTGCCCAATCCACACAGAATGTAATAGAGTAATTAGTCATCAAGTTGCTTCTAAAACCTTTAAATATATCTGTCAGTGGAAGTGTAAGTTACATAGTTATGTGACAGAAGCTGCAAAATAGTAAGCAGACACTCCATTTTGCATCAATTTGATATTTAATGCAGTTTTTGGACTTAGTAGAATTATGACATACACTACCTAAGTGGTTCATGATCTCCTTTTCAGTGCCTGGCTATATTCTTTCATCAGATGTACTATGTAAGACGTGTTTGGCTAATTTAGGTATCAAAGGAGACAGCACAAATCTCATTAAAATTTCTCATTAGCTGCAATTCTGACCCCCTTAATGCACAAAACCCAGTGCCAGGAGCTGAAGCATTTTGGCAAAAATAATACTCCTGATACAGGCTGTGGAGCTTAAGACAAGCAGTATTTCAGTAAATTATCTACTGTTCTCCCCAGAGCAGCTCAGTAACTACAGATGCTTCAACAGAAAGTCTACTTTACATTAAAGTGAGTAACCAGACTCAACTCACTGTCATAGCAGTATCCGTGGAGGCAAGGGTTAGAGTTGCACTCATTGACATTGATTTCACAACGTGGACCTGCAAAACCCTTCACACACTGGCACTGGAATCCAAGGGGAAAAATGTCCAAATTCATTTCTTCTATGCATACAGCTCCGTTCTCACAGGGATTGCTGGCCTCACAAGGCCTAAACTCACATTTCAAACCTGAAAGGGAAAATGGGAAAGTGGTCATTGTTTAACTAATGAACATATCCCTACAGCTGCTGCCTATTATGAGCTGTGTATTCTTTATATCTCCAGTTAAAATAGAGATAGAGGGTCTCAGAGATACATAAATGTGTTTTACCATTCAGAAACATGTATTTGTTTTGTAGATTTGCAAACAAAAAAATACATTTTATTTAAAAACATAAAGATTATATGAATGTATTTTATAGTTTTTCTTGTTTTTCTTATTCTAAAATAGCTCAAAAAGTTTATTTAAAATAATTAATTAATTTTGTTTTGAAACTCCATTATTTCTTCCTGATACCCTGTTGTCAGAGGTATATGAGCAGTTTGTTTATTAACCCATAATCCTAAACAAAAATGAAATGCTAGTAACCTTTTGATATTGTTCTTGTAATTTGTGACTACACAGGAATTATTTTACTGAAATTATGCATGTATTAAATAATGAGTGACTTTCTCTGTCATTTATAAAAATTCCATACAGTAGAAGATCCCACATAGTCACTTTCCTAGCAAACACTCTAGTGTATAACAGATTATGTACATTTATGTGGGCCAATCAAGGAAATGTGTGATGATGATCTTGGGTCATAGATGCCTTCTGAACCTTTAATTTGTAATAAATAGATCGAAGGATTAAAAGACCCTTTAAAGTGAGTCTTCATTTGTCAGAACATAAGCCAGATTAATTCATGTTTTCCAGTAGTGAAAATCAAAACGATGACAGCAGAGAGATCAGAGATCAAATGGGCTTAGTTTTGTAAAGCTGCCTCCTTGTCCCCTCAGTGTTGCTGAAGGCAAGTCAGTTCTTTCAGGCTTAGTTTCAAGCAGACCTTGGTGGCTTTCAGGGCTGCAAAAAACTGCACAAGCCTCTCTGAGACCTGTTGAAGCCTGTCTGCCTTTCTGTGACTGCTGAGACTGGACCGTGTCTGTGCTGCGCTTTCTGGTGGAGCTGCCCAGGGTATTCCAGCCCCTTTGTCCACTTCCCCAGTGCATTGCCCGTTCATTCCTTCCTAGAGCTACATCTCCCTGCCCCACCAATCACCAACTTCTTTAGACTGACCTTAACCCAGCAACGGGCAATGTGACAATACATCATAACGTGGAAACGGGTAATTATGTGGAACAGTTATGTTGTGGTGGGTTGACCTTGGCTGGTTGCCAGATGCCCAGCCCAGCTGCTCTCTCATTCCCTCTCAATAGGACAGATAGAGAAAACAAGATAGAAAAGCTTGTGGATCAAGATAAAGTTAGGGACATCACTTACCAATGTATTGCTGTAGGCAAAACAGACTCAACTTGAGGAAAAATGATTGAATTCATTGCCAAATAAAAATAGAATAGAGTGATTTGAAACAAACACAAAAATAAAAACATCTTTCATGCCCCTTTTCTACCTAGGCTCAGCTTCACTCCTTCACTCCAGACTGCTCTCCTTCCTCCCCACCCCTGAGCAGCACAGGGGGCTGGGGAATGGGGGTTGTGGTCTATCCATAATAGACCACAGTATCCGTAATTTTCCCCTCTGCCTGTCCTTCCTCCACACACTTTTCTCGTGTTCCAGCGTGGACCCCGCATGGATCACAGTTCCTGCCAGGAGCCTGTTCCACCATGGTCTTCTCTGGAAGATTCACGGGAATTTCTGCTCTGATGCCTGGAGAACCTCCCCCCCATCCTCCTTCCCTCACCTCAGTGCTCAAGGGATTGTTTCTCAGACTTTTTTCCTTGCTTTGCAAGGTCACATTTTTTTCCCTTTCTCAAATATATTTTCCCAGAGGTGCCACCATCCTGTCTGCAGGTCTCAGCAGTGCCCTGTGAGGGGCTGGTTGGAGACAGCTGGAACCGGCTGTGTCCAGCACAGGACAGCCCTGGCCCCTCCTCACAGAGGCCACCCTGCAACCCCTGCTGCCGGCACTGAACACTCTGCACCCAGCGCGTGAGGCAATCCATGTGCATGAGATGGATAACAGTACTGAGCATTTTAAATTTCTTTCAAGGCTTGAAATATCAGACAAAAATTCTGAAAAAAGAATCAACCAGTGTTACAGGTCACCTATAGAATATGGCAGCTTTAAGCTTGTAGATCTGTTGCTAACTAGCAGAACTGTCAATTCATACAGCTTTTTGGATATATATTTGGGAATCTGAATCATTTAAATAGTTACATTATTGTGGAAGGATTTTGAATATTTCATTATTGTTCCAGAAGAACAAGAGTTTAAGTACATCATAGTGGTTGAGATCAAGCTACAGTGCCACTTAGCTTCGTTCTGTGACTTCTTTGAAACCTTAAAATTATTAAATTTGTAGGATATGATGAAAGCATTAAAAAAACTCATTGGATGATTACAGTATTAAGGTGTCCCTGAGACTGAAAGTTATTTAACTTTAACTTGGGATCTATACTTTGAGATTTACTGAGATACGCTGTCAGTAAAATGATCTGGGCTCTGCTATGAAAGAGGAGGGTCAGGCACAAAGTTATATGCTTAGTATTGGCTGCAGCCTGCTAAAATATCTCCTATGTTGCTTGAACTGTCATTACAGACAAAAGTCTGTTGGCCTATTCCACATTAGCAGCCTGCCTTTGTTTTACAGTAACTGTTAATTGCATGCTAGCACTCTGGCTGTGAATAGGCCTTCGTCATAATGAAACACACACTGTTAGTTAGCTGATTCCTTGCTATAAAAGAGAGTCATCTAAAGGCTGAATTCTTAGGGTTTCTAATAGCAAAATCAATAAGTAAGATCAGAATTTAGGTGAAAAAAAAACCAAAAACAAACAAGCCTCTGACTCCAATAGTCGTGCTCACAGAGGGGGAGAAAAAGGGCCCAAGTCTTGTGTCACCAGTGATCTCTTCAGTGCTCCAACAATCTGAGATCTGGAATTCATGAAATTGCATAGAAAAAATTGTCATATGGTGAGTTGATATTTTGCCCTGAACTTTTCATCTTTATATCACAACAGCTTAACATGGTTGACAACCCTGCTGATTCTTGACGTGGAGTTCACACCCACACAAATAAGTTTAACACATGGCTCACAACCCTAAGCGGAACTGTCAGATGATTTAGTAATGCAGTACTTGTTTGTCTTCTGTGTTGATAGAATAACCATTAAACAAAATTGCCCATCCTCTTCCATGCCAAGTGTTTGTGGCGGGAGACATTTCTGGTAGATAAATTAGAAGTCATACCACAGTACATAATTTTTCCCATACTTTAGAAATAGTCTCTGTCAGATACTGCCACTTTTTGGATGATTTTTGGTGAAAACTTGGAAAATGAAAAGGCAATATAAAACAATGAGGACCTATGTCCTAAAGGCCACAAGTCTATATAATTTATAAATATTTGTCCACTATAAATAAGACTATGCACAGTTCTGTCATATGAATGTTAATGAATTTTAAGTTTTCAATCTCTGTGTCTTGTGGCAAAATTTGATGTATTAACTGTATATTGCAGAAAGGTATAACCTCTTTTTTTCTGTTTCTCTTTTAAAGTTTCAACATACACCCAGACACCCAGGGGGCTTCTATGCATGATGTTTATTTTTTTAAAAACATTTTGCTCTGCTGATTCAATAACATAGTGAGTTTCTTCTGTGTTTTCTTTCTACACTATGCCTAGAAAATTTTATCATAGACCAAAGAGTAACTGAAAAGTTTTGTCTGTTCTCAGTCCCTTAAAAATCCAGTGATCTCCAAGCAATTATGGATGAAAATATATTTTTCTTATTCAGAAATTAATTATTTTTTATAATTAATAATTAATTATTAATTATTTTGGTTGAAGATGATTCCTACTATCTCGAACACTTTTTCTGAAAAGTTTTTTTGAAATATGTGAAATGTAAAAGGTTCAGTGCAAACATTCAGAAAGGGAAGGACAGAGGTAACAGGCACTTTCAGTTTTTTTTGTTACTTTGATAAATTTTAACGCATTGACATATTTAGTACCCCAAATGTAAAAAGTGGTGATAAGTTTTGGGGTTTTTTTTAATGAACTTTTGGATAGATATCTTTCACTGTGTGCTCTTAGGAAAGGGGCCTGACTCTGTCTTCTCTATTGGCTCACGTTAAATAAGGGTCAGGCTGCTGCTAGGTCCCCCTGAAACTCTCTTCTCCCAGCTGAAAAAGCCCACCTCCCATCTTTCACGTTGGTGGAAAAACAGCATGAAAGAGGCATTGAGTATCTCAGGCTTTTCCATGTCCTTTGGCAATGCAGCAACGTCATGTCATTTTTCTTCTCCATTCTTTGTTATACATAGACCTACAGAAATCTTTATTTCAATTACCTTGATAGTTTTAACTCCAATTGCCCTTTAATTTTCCTAATTCTTTTCCTGTGTGATGGAGTGCCTTCTGCATATGTAGCTCATTGTTCCGTCTACATTCTGTGCACTACCTCTTCTCTTTAACCACAGTCAGGAGTTCTGCATGCTGTACTGCAAGTAAGAGCATGAGTTGATACCTCTTCTTCAGATTCTTGCTCATGGTATCTCCCCAGAAGGGTATGAATTCCAGTGAGGTTTGTACTGATGTGAAATTACACCAAAATTCTTCCCTGACATAAAAAGACTCTTTTCCCCTCTTTAAGTAATTAGGTGAAAAATGGATTACTGCTGTTGTTCTAGATATAGTAAAGTGAAACAGCAGAAAGCAAAAAAAAAATTACATTATTCTGACATTTATAAAGAATGGTAAACTAAAATCTGGTGATAAAGTTGATGATTTGGGTTAACAATCCTGTTTACCTAATGATGTCAAAACACATGGTATAATATTATTGCTAATAGTATTCTAAATGTTTTTCCCATGCTTATCAGGATTTTCAATTGGCCATCGCAGAATAAAATGGTAATATTCCGTAAAAATGGTTAGATGCTAAAAAGAGAGAAAGAAATTCTGTTTAACAGATCAAATGTAAAGAATTAAATACAGAAATTCATTAATGAATTAATAAGTTCATCACAACTTTACAATTGTCCATATTTCCTTTAGACAAATTTAATCTTTCTACTTGTTTAATTCTTGGCTATATTTTATTGACTACAAGAATAGGTCGTCTTTGTTTTAAGAGATGGTTAAAGCCTCTATTGGAATCAACCTGAACAAACTGTAAAAAAATATGCAGAAATTTATTTTAATTTATTGAGATCTAGCTCCAGTAACCTCATGACACTGGTATCACTGTATTTCAGTAGACTTGTTTAGAGTCTATTCACTGTTGTTATAAACATGGTGAAAAAGAGTGCATAACATATGAATAAAGTTAACAGCAGATTGCATCAATGAAATGAGATGTCAGTAAGGAAAGAATAGGGAGAAACCTGGAAAAGGCTAATTTTATATGAATTGCATGAATACATGAATATTTTCAAAAGTTCATGTTAAGTCAGGAAGATTTTTATTTATATTTATGTTATTTATTTTATATGATCAAGTTCAGAACATGGCAATCGTTTTTTCAAAATGACACCAAGCTGTTTTTATATATGAAGTAAAAGCCAAAGACTGATGTGAATCTTAGATGCTAAATATGTTTCCTTAGGTGGTTTTTATGATTTTAGTGTTTTTCTTTATCACGATACCATCACTGCAGCAGCATTAAGTTTCAGTCTTTCTGTAACTCATCTGTTAGCAAAAGAGCTGAAAGACGCTTCTAACATTAAAGTGAATAACTACAGTTTTCTAAGGTAAATTAAGCAAATTGAATACGATTCAGTTAAAGTAAAAATATGTTTAGTTATGGGGGGATAATCCAGTGTTCTATAAGGCTATATAAACCCAAAAACCCCTACCCCAAAATCCTTGCCCGCAAGCTATATGCAACTTTCTCTTTTTCAGAAGACTGTATGTTTGAAGACAGTGGATATAATAACTTTAATTTAAAACAGAGAAATCTGTGTTTTGGTTTTCATCAACTTTACGCAGATAAATGGATCCCACCTTCAAAGGATTTCATAACCTTGATAAAAACTCCCAGGAATACTGGTGAGAAATAAGTTAGATGCCTAAAATTTGTGGTCCCTGTAACTCTAAAAATTAAACTTCTTTATGCTAAATATGAAATTGCCTCTATTAAAAGTTCAATACTGTCAATTTCTACAACTTTGAAAAGTTCTTATGTACCACTAAGCTTGCTGTTATTTTATAAACTTGTTGTGTAGCTTGGTTTACTTTGTTGCATAAGAAAACAAAAGACTTCCACAACTGAGAGATTAAAAAAAAGTAAATGTAAAGGTAAACGTAAACAAAAAAAAAAGCCCAGAAGTACTCTGAAAATTTATAGGAAGAAAAAAATACTTGCAGAAACATGCATGTATTGATATTATTTGAAATTAAACAAAGTATTACTCTAACACTTTGAAAATACGGCTTTTTTTTTTTTTCCCGTTCAAATTTACAGAAAATCCATTCTACTTTCCATGAAAAAAATTGTTTAGCGATTCTATATATAATCTGTGAAAAATGCATTTCTTATGAAATCAATACTTATCAGTAAGTTTGCTTGTTTAGTTTTTAATGGAGGGATATGTGAGAAGCAACATTTAGCTCTTTTCAAGTAAGAAAATAAATATTTCCTTAATTATATATGATAATGTAGACCATGCAACCATATTGGAACAAGGCATGAGATAGATCTACATCACCAAACTGAAAATGAAAAACACACAGAAAGTTACATATTATTGCTCCATACCTGTATAAATTTCTGAAAAATAAACAAAATCAGAAGTTGAACATATTATTTAGGTACATTATTTTCTTTTAAAATAGACAAGCTTATTACTCGTAAACAATGTAGATATGTATGAATCCACATCTGTGCATTTCATATTTCAACAGAAAAGCATGCTTCACTCTTTCTCAAAAAATAAAAGAATGTTACTAAAAAAATAATTACCACAAATTTATTTCCTACTGAAATATATGTGAATGCTTTTCTTTTCATTCTTTTATTTTATCTTTGTTTACTATGTGAGAATTTAACAGAAATAACTAATATATGCAGAAAAGATGCAGAAAGCTGGTACCAAACTCCCTACAGCCTAGAACCAGTGGGTCATTTTCAGATATAGTATTGGCCACCTTTACTTCAAGGGCTAACCTGTTGTGTTTTGAGATTTTATTTCTGTTCAGCAGATTGGCCAGACATTATTTGTAGCAGCTGATGCCACGGTAATAATGATGATGAATATATGTTTGTTTTGTATATTGGCAGATGATGATACACTACAAACAGGCCTGTCATAGGAAAATAAAACTGCAAACATTTGGTGCACTAGACAGAAAAAAAAAAAACAAACCCAAATTGGTAAACTTTTCTTTGAGTAACAGCAACGCCCTCATAATTTGTAGGGCAACCAGGAAAATTATAACCATGTTTTAAGTCTTTGAAAAAATGTAGTTTGCACATAATTTCTGGAAAATTAAAGCACATTTACCTATTTATTCTTATTTGCAATGAATACACCTTCTATCACCTTCATAATATAAATCTCTATGTAGCCAAGATTCTTGTACAACATTCTCAGAATGACTAATAAAATCCAAACCCCTAATTTTCTGTAGATGACTACATTTACACATGCAGTATTCCCTGCATTCTCACACTGTAAAGGCTTAGAAAATTTTTCTTGTGGATGAAGATGTGTCCCAAGGTGCAAACTGAAAGCAAAACTGAAACTGCAATGCATACCTCACTGAATTTGTATGAACAGAGTTAAGCAACCAAGGCTTTTGGAAATGCCTATGGGTTCTCCATGCTGTTCTGGAAGACAATAGGTCTCCTAAATACCTTGTCAATTCTGCCAGACACTTGTGGTTATCTCATGTAGCCAAGAGTGTCTAAACTGACACTAGAAAAGGCTAGGCAAAAGACTTGTTCTCTGAATTGTTTCATTTGGGAGGTAGAAACATCTGAATTTATGTATCTAGCTGGCAACTTTCAGAAACAATAGAAAAATCAATAGAAACATTAGAAAAAAATCTGAAGAAGTACTACAATGGTTCCATGTATGATATGAACTAAAAGCAAGTCCCAGTTTATACTGATGCCCATCTAGGCATTGCATAACCTTTTCGACCAACCTTCTTTGTTGCTTAGAGTCAATGCGTATATTCTAGGTAATATAACATAAATGTGGCCACTGTACTTCTCTACCCACAAAAATCTCCTGTGTGATGCAAAGTTCCCTTTGTAGCTCTATGCATCAGTTTCCTTTTTCCCCTAAATAAAATTTTAGTTGTTTGTTTAGTGTCAAGAGAGTGGCAAAACTAGATATAAACTGATGTTGAAAAGGAGATATTCTTTTGTGGTCTAAGATAGAGAAATGCTAGAAAGAGCCACAGGTCTTGCAAAACTGTCTTTTTGCATGGGTCTTGGTTCAGGAAAGACTGAGATTTGGCCTATGAGCACTGAAAAAGTAATTGCTCCATTATCTCTACTCTAGTTTTTTGCCTTCATGAGCACTTACATTTCTTACTTATTTTCTATCTTGTAATTAGCTGTTCCCATAATAGAGCGTCCTGTGCTGAAAACTCGATTATTGCTCTTGCTTTCCAACAGACTTAAGCATTTTTTTTCTGCTGAGTTGTCTTTGTCACTAGTTTACTTTCTTTTGCAACATGTTTAATGGCCAATTACCATTTTTGATTTAATCTTAATTGGAACACATTTGCAGATGTGTCATTAAGACAGCAACAAATAAGTAGACAATTCCTCAGAAGTGAATTTCAATTTTCCTGTCTAGTTACATATATTTCAAAAGGTCATAACTTACATCTAGACCACACATATACAAGTGCATTTTTAAAATGTGTCATGCAATAATTTGAATTGAAAGATAAACTTCTTTGTGCCATTTATTAAAAACAAGTTACTAAATAGATTTTGGGTTTCTGTTTGTTTTTTTTTTTTTTGAAGAAATTCATAATGTTCAAGTCATCTCTTACAGGGCTATCAAATATCAAATCTAAAATCTCTACCTGAAAGGGACATTTTAATGTTTTTTTTCCCTCCTGAGCTTTCTTTGGGAATAGCAGAATATTGGCTCTCTACATGAGTCACAGAAATGTTAGTAGTTTAGTTCACTTTTTCCTTAAATACTAGTGGAAAAAATGCAATTCTAGTATGGGAGTACAAGATTTATTCTTAACTTTCAATCCCAAGAAAGAATAAAGCAGTCTTATAAGTCCTACTTTATTTTCTGTAAAAGTGAACTGGTCTAGAAATTGTACTGAGAACATTCTCATTTTGCATGCTAAGAATGCTGAAAAGCAGTTTGCCTCATATGGGGCTGATCCCACTTTGCTACACTCTCAGCAAGGACTAATGTCTAAAAGTTAGAACTAACGTCTAATAGTTAGGACTAACTTATAGAATTGCTTGGTTGGAGAAGACCTTTGAGATCATTGAATCCAACCGTACCTGTCCTCTACTAAACCAGATCCCTAAGTGCTTCAGCTACCCATCTTTTGAATGCCTCCAGCTAAACAACCCCAGTTCCCTCAGCGGCCCTTCTCTGGACAGACTCCAGCACCTCAATGTCCTTCCTGTAGACAGGGGCCCAAAACTTCATTGATGTACCAGTATGATACATAAACATGTTGGCAATTCAAAGTTTATTCAGTAAATTTGCATTTATTACTATGGACCTGGCTATTAGAAGTGTACTTGAATATACTGCAAAGTTGTAAAACACTAAAATCCCCAATACATCTACATATGGGGGAAACAGCCAATGATTGGGGTGAAGCACCGAGAGGTACCTCAAAAGTAGTTATATAATACTATAACAATTCAAAATTACACCAAAGTCTCATCAACTATGTAGTGGGCAAATTTTACTATAAAACAGTAAACAATCATTTATCAGTGGAGCATTAAAACACCTCTTGTACTAAGGTATCTTTGAACAACTGAATGAACTGCAAGCATTCCTCTTTCCCTTCATAAAGCTGAGCAAGAACCAGTTAAAATCTGTAAAATGATATGCTCCTCCAGCTGTTATAGGAAGATTTAAAACTAAGGAAAGCAAATAAAATAGCGGATATCAGCAAGGAAATGAAAAAGATATAGGTTTCTGGCTTGGAAAAATATTTTTTTACTCCTTAACAGAAAAGAATGAGAAGTCTTTCTCACTTCCATTGAAAATTAAAACACATGTTTTTTACAGAAGAGGTATAAATATATATAAGACATTGATGTATATTTTATATAGAGATAAAAATATAAATCAGGACTCTAAAATTTACTAATTGCACTGTTCTTGATCTGTGAGTGTAAATTTAATGGAAAAGACAGTATTTCCTTATAGAAATGAGGGAACTTCTACCTTCCACGAAACTGCTAAGACCCCTAGATGACAGACAGTCTTAGATTTCTCACTCTACTGTCTTCTGAAGCACTTAATATCAATTCGATAATAACTGTGATTCTATTACAGAAAGGCTACAATTTTAGAATCAATAGTATAATGGAAAAGTTACTATAATAACTCCCCAACTAGGAAAGTATAATGGAATCAAGCTCATAAGAGGGCTGCAAGGCCTGCTTAGTACTATAATGGGAAAATTACTGCCAAAGACTGTTAGTGATATCATATTGGCCAGAACTGCAGCTGAGTATACTTCCGAGCTGTTTGTCACCTGTTGCTACTATTAAAATCTTTGATTTTTCTGAATCTGAATTGAACTTCTCTTCCTTCCTGCTCCCAGTTCCAATACTTACTTTACCAGTAGGAAATGCAACAGAAAACCAGCTGTCCCTCTTTCCTTGTTTCTGAACAGTTTAACTTCAGAACGTCCTCTCATAGAAAACGTGTAATATGTGTGACAGTGTTGTCTTTAGACATGATAGTAAACGGGTGGAAGAGGAAGTAATTTCTGAAATAATAACATACTTGCATGGACTAGTATGTTAAAACCAAGCAGAGGCAACTATACCAGATATGTATTTGGGTTAAATTTTGTGTGAGAAGAATATTATATTACAGCATGTGTAAGTGGTAGCATGGCAAATAACGTTTTAGCATTTAAGTAAGAAGTTTAATGGTATTTTGTACTATACAAGTCACTGATGGAACAGGAATCTCATCAGTAATAATGAAATCTGCTACACAATATTTTTTTCTTTAATCAAATCTTGAGCTTCCTCCAAACAAAGGTCCAAAGAGTTACGATATAAAAGTATATGGATTTTAAGTTCATTATTTTATACATTATCAAGATTACAAATAAAAGCCATACAATTTTGGAAAACAGGAATTTTCTCCTCGACAGGACAAGGGCCTTGGCTGAAATAGGATGAATAGTTTTAAATTATTGTATTTAGTAATAAGAATATTATTAGAAGGTGACAGGGGTATTTTTTCACACCTAGGTGCTTTATAAGTTACTTTAGTTTTCTTTTGACTTATTTATAGATGGACTGCTAGTACCCTCAAACTGTTTAGCTGAACATTTTGGAAAAGTCAAAAGTAGCAATTTTAGTGGCAATGAGTCCAATGAAATACCAGAATATATATAAAGATCAGTGATCCGCTAGCTGTGGAGAAATCCTATGTCAGGGAAACACTGATGAAGGGGAATGACTTAGTTTTCTCATTGCTAGCGTAATAGTTAATAGCATCAGAAGACATATTTCTTCTCCAGTGCTCTCCATGCGTTGACTTTACCATGATAATTGGATTCTCTAAAAAGATTTGTGCCCACGGGAAAACTAAAACATCTCTCACAGGACAAGTTTATAGAACTAATGTGCATGGGCTGGATTGTCAGACATTTGAAAAAAAATCCAAATATATACCACTGCCCAAGCACCATTGTTCTTGAAAGATTTGAATATCTTCCACTAAGACAGTATAATGAGTTAAAGCATCTTGTCAAAGTAGAAAAATCCATGCTTTAAAGAAACCCAAACAAATCACACAATAAAATTATGAGAAATGATGTGTATACAATAATACTGTAATAAAATTTCTAATGAATTTTCACATTCATATAGGTCTATGTAAAAGTTTGTTAAAATAGAAAGGTATACATTCTAAATATCAAAAAGTTTGCCGCAGAAGAAATGATCAGTAGCTATACTTGCTCTAAAAAGAAGTGATATGGAAAGACAGAAAAAAAGAAGGGTTTTCTGTTTTCTTTTTGAAAAGAAGATGAAATAAAGGGGAAGAAAAAGGAAAATGAAAAAAATCAAGACATTCTGGTCACAGTATCATAGTTTTTTTGTCAAGAAACCCAAATGGGAATAGTTAAGGAAACTGGGAAGAAAGAAAGATAAATATATTCAAACCAATTTCTATAGATAGAATCCTTTTCTAGCTTAATCTTTACGTATCAATGCTCCTGAATTTTTCAAATCATGCTCTGAATTCCTTAATTCTATATCCTAAAGAGTCTTCCATACACATCCTCATCAAGTGGTGCATGTTCCTAATAGTGATGCATAGCCTTTAAGTCAGATTTTGTGATGGGAGGATGAAGTAATTACAATGTATTATTGAAATATAACTTCAGATTGCCTTTTAAGTAACTTACAGCATTCATAATACAGCATTTCCACTGCGAATAACAGCAGTAAGAAAAGCTGTGAAAATATTAAAAAACCTTCTACTATTAAATATATTTATTTTCTTAATAATGCAATTCTGTTGTCTGTAACTGGTGCACACTACTAATGGTTACACACTGTAAGTATTCATTACAGTAACCTGAATATTTCCACACAATTAGAAAACATAATTTAACTACTTATTATGTTGGCTTACTGTGTATCTGTTACAGACTACTTTTCCAGCAGTTTGATGATAAATGAACAGATGGTGTGAGACTGAGGTAGAGTTTTCACACGAAACTAATTCTTCTTTTATTTATACTGTCATAAATCTAGATAATACCAGTATAAGGATTTGAACTTAAAGATGCTGAGTAAACCTGTGAAGAAGTAAAAAGCCTCAAAAAATCTATTATTTCAACAAGAATCATATGGAATCTAGACATCCTGTGCCAAGAGTATTATGTTTTCAGAGGATCTCAGTTACCATTTATGGATCTCGCCAGCAGGGTTTAGCTTTTTTTCCATTGAGAATATTAGACACTGCTAGCTTCTTGAAGAATGACTAGAGGAATGTTGATTTTCTGAAATTTTAATCACTTACTTAAATATCTAAATGAATACTAAAGCCTTCTGAAAATCTGTCTCCTTGTGAAAAGTGTATTTATAAGACCAGTTTTTCTAACTAATGATTTCACACTTTTCACAACAGAGGCAATTCTGTTACAGCAGTACTAATTTACTGTTTATTATGTTAGATTTAATTCAGCAGAACATAATTTTATACTAACAAAATGACAAAGATAATTTTGACCGTTAACTAAAATAATAACAAACATCAGAGCTCACTCTTTTCTCGTTATTAAATTAATGCAACCATCTTCCCCATGTATGTCTCAACATACCAAGAAAATTATCTTTTAATGATTATTCTGGAATCTAAAATAAGTATAATTTTATGGAGCTACAAGAGGAATAATGTGTTTATATATAATTTATAGATGAAAAAATTCTTTTAACTGAACAAATTCTTTTAACTGAGATTATCTTGAACTAGTTTTGCTCAAAAACACTGCAAGTTTTGTTATTTTAATTTATTTTAGCAGTGAGTATTTAAAATCAAACCCTCAAAGTTTCTATGAAAAAGTTCACAATAAAGTTTACATTTTTTGTGTATTTTCTTCAACATCAACAGAAATAATCAATTGCAAGATAACTATAATTTGTTTTCTGAGAATGCCATGACCAATCCAATTAGAAAGAAAAAAGTTAGAAAAGCAACCAGTCTTTGTAATGGGATCTTAATGGGCATCTTATGCCCCTATTTTTGTAAATAATCTTCTTCTGTTAACAAACTGATTTTAAAGTATCCACTTTCATTAATAAATAAATAGTCTCAGTAGATCTAGAAACAAAGTTTACTTATTACTTGCAGCCTAAAACATAATTGTCTGGTCACTTTCAAAGCTTTGCTTGAGAAAATTAAGGACTAGTAATGCTGTAGAAAGAGTGAAATGAGTTCAGACAATTGACAGAAATGTTTTCTGAAGTTAATTATGTTTGCTTTCCCCTCTCCCCTGGTGTTCATTACCTTTAAATGGAGCCATACATTGGCAGAAGTAATTACCAGGTTGGTCAATGCAGGTGGCTCCGTTCTTGCAGGGAAATGAAGCACAGTCATCTATATCTGTTTCACATCTTGCACCTTTGAAAAGATGAAAGATTCGAACATTTAGTAAGACAATCAGGCGCCAATTATTAATCCCTTTGCACCATAAGAATCCCAAGCAACTTGTGAGGAGAAACTAACATTTATCAGCCAAATAAAGAGCCACACATACTAATGCCAGCATCCATTTAACTCTTATCACCGCAAATACATAAGAACTTATTTCTGAGTTGCTAAACAGTAACTAATCTTCCCTGTGTGCTTAAGCTTTGAAGGCCTTTTAAAATGCAGGCTAATTTGTCTTGTGCTATTTAGTTTACAGATGGAGTCAGTGTTCCAGTTTGCTGAAATGCAAATGAACATTAGACCAGGGCAGACAAAGAGAAATGAAAAGGAAACAGAAGCAAATTACTCAATGTTGTCTTAATGGATGATTTGTGAACTACCTCATGGAAAACAAGGTTTACTATGAATACTACTCACCAGTAAAGCCAGGTAGGCAAATGCATTCATAGCCACCAATAAGGTCTGCACATGATGCATTATGAAGACATGGAGAAGAGTGACATTCGTTTATATTTGCTTCACAAGTTGTGCCTATAAATATACAACCAGGCAAAGGGGAGAGAAGTTATTGCATAGAATATAAAGGTAAATAACATTTATTTTGACTGAATATAACTCAAAAACTGACATCCTTTTTATGTCCAAATTCGGGCATCTATGACAGTGTTAATATTTTTAATATTTAAGCTATTCACTGATTTTCCCAAAAGATGTAATGTACAGTAAAAGACCTAAATCTTAAAGCAATTTTCATATTTTATGAATACAGAAGAACAGGAAACAAATCAAATATAATAAAATGCATTGCAATGACATGACAGGAAATATCCTTGTGTTCATGATAAAACAACAGATGTATTCCCAAACAATGGAAAAAGAGGTCTAATGCAGACAAGTACACCACTTCTTCCATTCTAGACTGTAGCTAACATTAGCATGTAGCTACTTAAAGTATAAAAAGATTTTATTTCAAATATTTAAAACTGAAATTAATTTTATCATTTGAAGAATAAATGAAAAATGATATCAATTCAGAGCTTTGGGAAGTTCAAAGAGTTTTAATAAAAAAATGCTGGTAGTTGTTCAGAATATAACTAGCAGAAGAGATGTAATATTTTGCCTGTGACATTTAAATTATAGATTTCTTTGTATTAATGATTAAAAATCCACAATATTTAAAAAATTATGCACTAAAAAGAAAATAAATGCACTTTAAATTCTTAATCTGAACTGAAAGCAAATAGCTGCAGATATGAACACTTCCACTTATCAAAATGATTACATTTTTCAAATCAGTTATGCAAATATACCAAGAAGAAATAGTTCCCACATTTTTTTCCTCTGATTCTATTATATTAAATCTGTCAACGGTTCAAAAAGCTTACAAAAAATGGTATATGCTATTTGCAAAATTTCACTGAACCCCACTCATCCATTTTGAACAGTTAAGCCACCAGCCCACAGAAAATGCCTAGTCCCATGCTGTCGTAAAAACAAAGTAGATAACTTCAGTCATCATGCACTTATGTTGAATTTACATGTTTATATTTTCAGATTACACTAAAATAAGTATACATGCATCTCATATAATATGTTAAAAAATTGATGTGACACTCCAAGTAGATTTAGGACATTATAGTTCAATGGATCAATGGATTTTTTAATACCTTGAAATCCATCCTGACAGATGCAACTGAAGGTATTCAGATGATCAACACAAGTAGCCCCATTGTGACAAGGATCACTAAGACACTCATCCACCTCAATCTCACAGTTATTACCTGGAACAAGTGAAGGATTCACTTCGTTAGAAACGTACCACTAGTGAGTCACCAGTGCAAGCAGCAACAACAGAGGGAACTTTTACCAATGAGCCATAAATTGTCTTTGGGGAACTAATTTCATATTGATTAAAGGCAAAAGTAAAATAGGTATGTAACATACAATGTTAATAAGGATCTGATGGGAATTTTATAGATTCATTTATAGACGTACTTAAAAATTCAGATATTTTCATGTTTTAGGGGCGTTAAAGTCTTGTGTTAAGTTAAAACATCATGAAATAATCACTAGTTGCACCAGGGGAGGTTCAGACTAGACATTAGGAAAAATTTCTTCACTAAAAGGGTGATCAGACGCTGGCAGAGGCTGCCCAGAGAGGTGGTTGGGTCACCATCCCTGGAGGTGTTTAAAAGGTGGGTAGATGAGTTTCTCAGGGATATGCTTTAGTGAGTGGATAGGTAAAGTTGGACTCAATAATCTCAAAGGTCTTTTCCAATCAGATGATTCCATGATTCAATGATTCTATGAAAGTTTAAGTATGGTTTCTAAGATCTAATATAAAAATATCTTAACTTTTTTCTGTCATATTCCTTTTCATTCATTTTTTTTTTTTTAATTTCTGGATTTGTTATTAAGACCTCTACAGGAAATATTTGGACAGGTTTCCATAATGACAAATATTTTCATAACTTTTTTGGAACCTAATAATAAAAATGTTAGATATTGCCAAACATGCAGATGAAAAAAATATACTTGCTGATTTCTAGTTGAGAATTACATTCCTCATGGGTTTTTTTCTGGTTTTCAAGGTAAAACAAAGCTCAGAAAGTATTTATTTACATTGTGTATATGTATTATGCAAATGGATGAAAATGACCTAAAATTTATTATTACTCATGCCTAAAAGGTATGTAAAAACTTCCTGATTGTTTCAGAGGGGTGTTGAGGGCTTCGTTTGGCAACAGAAGAAGTATAAAATAGAAATACTAATCCACTATCACGTAGGTATGAGTCCAAGAATTTAAAGAAACATTTCAATAAAATGAGAATTCGCAAGAGAATTATCACAAGTACCATGTTTTACTTCTCATTTTGATAATAATAATAATAGAATAAACCAACCATAGAAATAAGAATGAACATTTCATTGCATTACAGATATAAATACCACTGCTATCTAATTAAGGGTTATTTAATCTAAATTAATTCCTACATTAGGAGATAAAGCAATAATTTAAGAAATACGGTATCTGCTCAAGATCTGAATTCCTCTGGTTGCCTCTGTCCTCCTAAAGACTCTAGAGTCATCCTATTCCTTCATTAGAAGCCACATCAAAGTCCCTGTAGTTAGACAGAATGGATCTGGGTTACAGATTTGACCTGCTACTCCAAGGAATTCCTACTGCACTAAATTATTTCATCATTAGATGATCAAAATATTCAAATCTACATCTAGATTTTTCACTATAATCTGGAACAACTGTGAGAGAATTGTGACATAATCAAATAAATTTTAATCTAGTCAGACTCTATTAGGGACAGTGAGCTGCAGGGTAGATTTAAGCATGAGTAGTTAAACGAGCCCAGGATCTTGGATGTATATTTGGCAGTTGATGCCCATGTTATTGCAGCCTTATTGTTACAGGAAGCACAAAGAAGATATATTAAGGTCAACTTGCATATGGCTGGGAGTTGTAATAACATTAGTGTAAGTCAGACACTCTGACTAAAATAGTATAAAATGAGAGCTATTGGAATGGAAATTATCCCATATATTCAGTATTTTTTTACAGCTGAATACTCTCACACAGCCAAATATTTTTGTGTGCCAGGAAATAAAAGTTGCTTCTGCCTGAATCAGAAACACACTACTAAATTACATCTATTGATACTTTTGGACAACCTTCTTTTCTGTGGTGCAGGACTGGCTTAAACAGATGTTAAACAACACTCCTTTGAACCCACCTATAAAACCAGGTGCACAGAAGCAAACATAACCATCTAGTATGTCTTTACAGATGCTGGAGGCTCCACATGGTTGTGACAGGCAGGCAGCAACATCTGTTTCACAAAATCGTCCAGTAAAACCTGATGAAAAATAGAATAACAGAAGACATAAAAACTTTATTATCACATTTAGTCTGAGAAAACAATGATAGACCAATTCTTCTAAGCACTTCTGTGTTCTTTATTTATATTTTAGGTTTTTATTTAGGATAAAGTAAAATCTTTTACTTTCTTTAAGAATTTCAGTTGTATATACAGAACAATACTACATGGGAAAAAAAGACTGTATAATAAAGCCATAGTTGCAGTGATAATAAAAAACATTCAAGTTATGACTTTTCAAGAGAATTTGATAGAATGTCAATTACTTCAAGTGGTTTTATGCACGTATTCCTAATTTTGTTCAAATCTATTGAAAGCACATTGTTGATAAAAGCCACCTCATATTTAATGTATTGTTCTACACACCACATAGAAACACCTTATGTTTCCAAGCCAAAAAAAGAAAATTGTCCCCATGCATTCTGTTATAAAGCAGATATTAGAAGGTTTGACAGGTCTAGCAGCTTATTGGTATTGATTTTTTGAACATATTAACTTACAGTTCATCACAAATATACAAGGTAAAAAAGGAAGAACCTTCTGTCAAAGATGTTCAAACAAAACTGTATCCCTACAGTTTACTGTGGTAGCTTCAAAAACTAAATATACCCTGCTATTATAGTATTCATTAAGTGTAGCTCCAGAGAAATAAATATTGCATTGTTTTAAATATTCAGCATTCTTGAGATGAGTTTAGCGCAGTCTTCAAACTAAAGGAAATATAAACCATGTTTTTACGGTATGGCTGAACACCTCCTGATCTGAAATATTTTTCAGTTTTTAACAACTGGTTAGATGAGGTAACACAGCAGCTTCTGACCATCAGGGTACATTGCTGAAACGTATTGCGCTTTAGAAATCCTGGCTTTTATGACAACTCTATGAGTTATAAATACAAGAGAATGCATTTTAAAATTGCCTTACACATGCAGTCACTTTGTTTTCTAAATTGGCAAATGCAGAAAGGTGTCTTTAAACTATGTTTCTATTCCATCCCAAACACCACTTGTACAAGCCCCTTACACAGCTGTTTCACTCCCTATTGCTTTTAAAAATTAAGTGTCTCTCTCATTTTTGCCTTTGTAAATAGATGTTAACATCTGTTTACTTAAGTACTACATAAAACTAATGTAAAAATTACAAGAAGTGAATTGGAAATATTGATTGATAATGGTAACAATCATACACAGATACATGTGTAACTGTTATACATGGTTATGTGAATATCATTAAAGTGGAGATACTGAAGAACTAACATAAGGTTTTTGTTTGTCAGACTAAAAACAATTTAGAGATTGATAATAAAAATTTTAACCTATGTATGCTTTTATTTCTGTTTTGAATGAATTGTCAAAATATTGCAGCATGGACAAATTTATCTGAAGTTACTATACTAAACTGAAGAACAAAAGGTAGGGCTTTCAGGGCCCAATTTTGATAGTAAACATCTGTTTTTCTTTAAAGTTTCTCATCAAAACAGATTCAGCAGCAGTACTTAAGAATATACTATTTCCTATAAAAAGAAATGAGCAAGTGTCTGTTTATTTTTCTACTACAGACACTCAAAAGATACTTCATGAATTTAGATAATGGAAATTTAGTCTCAAAGTATTTACATATTTTTTTTTTTTCAGAAATGCCACATTTACATTCTTCAGACATTGCTTTCTGACAAACCCAAATGCCTAATGACAAAAGTGGTTTTTTTACTAGTCAGGCTGTGACACTTAAACTCTCTAGGGAGATCATTGCACTGTGATCCATTCTGGCATATTCCAGCCACACAGTGATTTCTGACAATTTCGCTACATGCTCCTTATATTCTAGGTGGCAGGTACATCTGAAGATGTTAACTGGAATCTCACACTAAAGGTTATTGTCAGGGCCAGCAGGATTTGATGTGCATTCATTCACTCCAAATGAACAAATACTACTTCTGGGGGAAAGTTATATGGTTCCTGTTAGAATTATAGCTGGGAAAAATGTAAACAGACTGAAAGAAACAAATGGTAGAATTTAATAAATAAATAAAAAACCCTTGGGCTATATTTGTAATGTCATTGAAATTCTTACATATTAATGAGTTACTAATTTCTCCTCATTTGCACTGGATGTAATAACAATGACATACCAATCATTGTATTAATTTGCTTTTCGAGATAAACTGATTGTTATTGGTTTTGTCATTCAACACATTTCATAAAGAAATCCTGATTTTTTATGTCCTTTAGAATTCAAAATATAAAAATTGTATTTACTGCAAAAACTATACAAATGTAAAAATCGTAACAAATATGCAACAAATAATAGCACAGTTGAACAAAATACAAAAGGGGTAATAAGGAGGAAAAATCATCACCTTTGGATGAAAGACTGGGAAAAAAGTGCTGCTGTTTCCTCAGACAATGCAACAGGGAGGTGTTTTGTTGTGACCATCTGGACTAATAAATACACTTGACTGTTGCATTGAAGTAACCAGCGACAGCTATAAAAGACACTGGAAGGTGCAATTTTCTCTGTTGTATACTTGTTGTGAATCTGGTTTCTGGAACTTAAAGATCAAACCCCACTAATCCTCAGTAAAGACAATTTGAACTTCAGCAATTAGATTCGAATAACAGATTTACTCTCTAAAAGTCTTAAAAATTTCATATTTCAAAATTAAAAAGGCTGAGAAATTTTGCACACATGACTTTAAGAAAGCTTTTGTGTTCTCTCAAGAGTACTCATTTTCACAAGCAGGCTTCCAGATCTAACAACAGCTGCAATCTGAGAAATAGCATTTTGTTCCTGTGAGAAATTCAGTTCTCATTTTATTACTTAGTGTAGCTCAGGGACAAGTCAAAACTTGTTTTTATGCACATATAACCTGAAAGAAAGTTAAAACATGTTGTAGTAATGCGCTGTTATAAGTATTTAGGGTGTTTATACTTCAGTTTCTTATGTACACATTCCATTCCTGAGATAAACAGATAAATACTCTAAATCAAAATAATTTCAGCAGATTTAAAATTTTCTGTCTTTCAGGTCTGGAACAAAGTGTTTCAAGTTTTAATTTTTTTGCAAAGTTTTCTGAACTAAGTAGTAAGTGAAAAATATAAACCTCCCATCAAATCCCATTTTTAATCCCATCATGCCAGCGTTTTCTAATGAAACATGTCACTGGATGTTCCTCAAAAAGCTCTACTGACAGCTTAAAAGTCATCATTATAACTTGCTTTGAATTTTTCACTATAATCTTCTAACAGGAAAACTGAAAAAATATCTTAAATACCAGTAAGTATACCTTCTGTTACCACTCACTCACGGTCATCTTTTACCAATTAACAAATTGCCAGATTAAACTGATTTCTCTAAAAGTTACTGGCTATTCCCTAACAGTTTGCTCACTACTTATCAAAAAGCAGTGTTTTTCTGATAAAAATCTTCATTTACCAAAGAACTCTGGCATTATGGGTAATAATGACTTTTTTCTTTGTTTTATGACAAAAATCTGAATTCCTACAACTCTATACAGATGAACAAATCCTTTAGAGCATGAGTGTCAAACTCATGTCTTCCACCATTCTCCTGGTCCTGCTCCTGCAGTCTAATGCCTGTCACATGCTGCACACGTGACCAGCGCTGGCAGGAGCCTAGGGGCAAGGAGCTTGGTGCTGCCACCAGGTAGAAATGAGGTGCCAGGCCGGATAAAACAAGATGGATTCAGCCCACGGGCCATGAGTTTGACACCCCTGCTTTAGAGCAATAAATATTAAAAATCTTTGGGTAACACGTAACAGTTGACAACACATGCTTTTCAGTCATGTCGTGTGGTGACTATCTACAACTTCAGACCATATTTTAAAGTACTGTGTTCAGCTAGGTTTAGTTTAGTTTAATGATTTTAAGATTTTTTTTATTATTCAAATAGGGAATAAGACATCAAGGAATGTAAAGCATATCCTTTCTGACAAGCAAAACAGTTCCATGGTATTCAAATTAGAAGATCTGGGCAGGTCCAGTACTGGTAACCAGGGTCTGCCATGGCCCAGTGGTGACCAGACAGTCTGCAGTGACAGTGTAGTTTTGAGATCAAGCTGGGAAGTCAAAGTCAGAAAGGAAAGGTCAGACTGGCATGAGCCAGCTGGTACACTCTGACATATGGCAGAGAACTACATAATTTCTTTCACAAGCAGAACTCCTGACCAAATATCTCAGCATTTCCACAAAACCAGTACATTGCTGAATCCCATTTAGCTTGAATTTTCTGAATCAGTTTTTGCCGATTATTGCCTGGTTGTTCCCAATTTATATGTATTTGTTTAGGACTACCAAAGAGGAAGTACCTGCACTCAATTGAATCTTTTTTCTTGCCCTGACCATTACTAAAGTAATACCTGTTTTTACCAGAGTTTTTTCCTATCATCTTGCATAGATTGGTGCCATTCGGTATCTGCGAGTTCAGTCACAATATTCGCAAGAGTGTTAGTGGACGAAAAACACTTCCAGAAATAACTTACGAAATAATGCTGGTTATCAATTTTCATTTTATCATAAGGATTGAAAAGTATTCAATATTTGTGTTTTCTCTAGGGAGTATGTCAAGACATATTGAGAAGGTGATATGTATGACAGTACCTACCTTGTTTTTTATTAACTATATATTATCCTTTCCTATCTGATCTCTTCTTGTACTTTATATGCAAGACCTATGTCATTTATAAAGTCCCATTATGCATGATGAAAAAAAATGAGGGCAAGAAATTGCCTAATAGAAATAGTTTTGATTTTTTTCCATATCTTTTTTTTTAAATCATCTCATAGATGAATCTAATAAGATATCACTTACAGAAATTTACTTATAGCTCCTGAAAAATGGCAAAACCTCACCAGATAATTAAAGGTAAGTTTCAGAGACAAATCCTTTTTGTCCCTCTCTAAAGGAGTGACTGTACAAGTTACTTTGATTTTTTTTAAAAAACACATTCTGTGTATCAAGAGCAAAAGAAGTATTTGAGTTATTTGTTTCACAAGCAGGCAAAACCAGTTAGAATCAGGGAAAAAGAAATGCTTCAAGTAGGTCAGTACATAACAGCTGGCTTCAGCTTCTAGCTCAGTGACATTTTTTAAACACTAAAAATAATGAGTTCACAGGAAGAGATTAGTAATCTAAACGCAAAAAAATATTAACACTCAAATGTGGCTAGTTTAGCTAGAAAATCAAGAAATTGCTTTGATTCTCATGCGATTTAGAGCACCAGTAACATGATTAAAGCAAATTAAAATGATGGTTCTTTGCCAGTAAGAAAGCAGAAGCAGAGCCACATTTCTTCTTATCAAAAGAGAAAACTGAGGAAGGACATATGTTTTTTTCAGAATGCCTGTTTAGTTAAAGTATATTTCTTAGAGGACTTTGTGTTTTTTGTCTCACTCATTGATTACAGGTAGGTCATCAAATTAAAGCAAAAAACAATCACTTCTTTCTCCTTCCATCCTTTTTTCAATGCTGATATATGCAACAGTCATGTTTTAATAGACTATATAAGGTGTTACTTACATTTTGAGGGTTTTTTTTGCTTTAATAGTGCTCTTTAGTGCTTCATTTAACGCAATTGATTTATAATTGCTTTCTGTTATTACCTACTTTTAACAATGTATCTTATATATCCAACTCTCATTGACTATTCTTCCCTTAATCTTTATCACTATTAAAAGCTCTCTCTGTTGTGTCTATTGTGCTAATCTATTTTTCTTTTCTGAAAAAGAATCAGAAAAGATTTTAGTGGAAAGAATTAAGATTTAATGAGGAGGAAAAATTCCTTCATTCCCTTGAATAGAGTACACAATTAATTCAAAGCAGCACTAGTAATGGAGACTGATGGAGAAAATCTACATAATATTTTTTGTCCTCGAAGCTTAAATTTGTTTTACAGGTCTATATAATATGCAAGGATTTAATATTTGTTAGAAAGAAATACCTGCGAAAGCAAATACATATGATGAATCCTGTTTTTATAGAAAAGCATTAATGACTACATAAACAACAATAGTAATATTTAATATTTATTTTCTACCTTTGGATAATTATATAAAAACTAAACCAATTTAGCAACTCTGCAAAAAAAAAGATTAGTTAAATATGAAGCTTGTCAAAGAATGAAGCTATTTTAGACTAGATTAGGAAAGTGTAAAGACAGAATACAATCACAGATGAAGAATTAAATGAAAGTGTGGAAACATCAAAGGAAAAGAACAAATGCTGTCCAAAATAAAGAACTTCAATATTGTTAAAAAATTGGCAGTTGAACAAAGGCTGGTCTGGTTTTGTCCATATAATACACTCCAGATATTTTTTTTTTTTCACATCAGAGATTTCCAAACAATATAGCAGATGATAATGTCAAAACCTTTAGATCCTTGAAAGAAATTAGAATGTGTTTATTTTGAACAAGTCATTTATTAGTTATCTGCTTTCCAGAAACAGAAATTTGGGCTAAACAATACTTAAACATATAAAATTTGTGTTTAGTATGTATTTTGTAAAAAAGCCGTAGTTTGACTGTTGTTTGAACTGCTTTACAAATAGTACGATTTCAAGAATATTGGCCAGAATTTTAGGTGTCTATAGATTTTTTCTGTAAAGGGATGTCTGAAAATAAACATTATTTGCATTTATAATATCAGGAATGTACATATATAGAGAGTGGAGTAGATAGAGAGTAGCCAGGGAATGCATCAAAATGTATGACGAAGCAGAGCAACAGGTAGACTAAAATTCAAACTTTGGAAGTCTGTAAAATAAATCAATCTAACAGAACATCTGATGGAAAACTATGTGAACATTGGCATACTTTATATACCCTCATACCTCACCTCATGCACATATATACTTTCTTTTTTTTTTGTAAGGTCAGAGTATGAGTGCTCTTGATTAATAACAAATGCTTCATTTCTCAGCATTATGGAATCTCTAAGTTGGATGTATCATTATTGGATTAATTTCCCTTTAAGGAATTGTCTTGCATAGCTATTCTGTGAACCATTGTCCAAGGGAGGTTTGGGGAGGTATATTCAAGTGATTTACTATAGTATAAAAATACTCATAAAATTGTCTCTGATTATGTCTGCCACCTTCTGGCCACTTGTGTCTGAAAATGCAGAAGGGAAATGAGGAATTAATTCATTATTCTATTAATTAATTCATCAATCAATTAATTCTATTAATTGATCAATTAATGCTATTAATCTATTCTATTAATTAAATCATTATTCTATTAATAGGAATTAATTCATTATTCTTCTAGTGCCTGAGTGCTTAGAGCCAGCTTATGTGATAGAAGTAAAACTTATCCTGTACTTGCCTCTGTATGGTAAACATAAATAGTCAGAGTTACACTTAATAGTCTATTCAATGGACTTTTTGTTAACAACTCAGTAACTGTGTGTGTGTTTCTTGTTCTCCGAAATGAGGACCAAAGTTTCATTATCTCCAAAATATGCTTTGAGTGCAAGCTAGAAGTTGTTACTGATATAAAATTTGGTGGAATATAAGTGACATTTTGAAAATGTAACTTTAAAATATCTGTGGCCAAATAATCAATGTCTGAAAGTGTTTATTCTGTATAGTTTCAGAAGAGTATTGGTATAATCATGAGAGTAGTAAAATGTTTTTTTAAAAAATACAGAATTTATTTATGTACACTACTATAGATTTTATATAGCATAGAATACTCCCAGACTGTTCTTCACAGTGAAGGTGCTAATAAACAACTTGAGAGCTCTTCCTTTTCTGCGAGATCCATCAGTGTTTTGCCTTACTTCCTTTCTTTCTCACCAATGAGTACTATAAAAAGTCCAGATATCCTCTACATGTAGTTAGCTGTCTATGCAGCTAATCTTGCATGATTATCATTCCAGATAGCATTATTTAATTTTGGTCCATGATGGCTTTGTTCTAAACATGCAGATGGCAATGAAACATATCTGTTTTCTCCATGAAGTTATGGTTATAATGACATCTCATTGACAAAAGGACCGTATGTATAAATATATGAATATATGAATATGTGAATATATGAATATGTGAATGGGGGTGGACGCCATTTTCAAGGTATATCCTGAAAAAAGCATTGAGGTAGATATACGGAGCTGTTGTGTCTCAGATTCTTCTTGTCCACAGAGATCATATGAATACAAATAAAACTTAAGATTTCTTACATACAAAAGGGAATTAAGTGGCTTTCTAGATCTGATTAATTTTTTTACCTGAGCAATAAGCCTTAGATTTTTTTTTTTTTTGTTTGCTTGGAGAGATCTTTTATTTTTTTATTATATGTGAATGGGCTTATTATATCAGCAAGGCATGCTTAAATATTGTAATATATTAATATATCAGACAATAAGAAAAATGCAGACATGCAAAATATACATAAAACGGCAAATGAAAAATAGTGAACAGTCGGGAAATTAAATCCTTTATAGAAGAGTATAAATTCAGTGAATTATGAAATACAGCTATGATGTCTGTAACAAGTTTTTAAAATAGCTGTTTAATTCTGGGAGAACAAATGACTCCATTCCATTCTGTTACTTTAGTTATAATAGTTTTAAAAATGAATAGACTCCAGCTGAAGGCTGTCATAGAGATATTTCTTCACCTGGGGGATTTGTAATGGGTTATTACAGTATTTCTCAAGAGATCACTATTTTGTGCCTGGTTTTGTTAGCAGTAACTCAAAGTCTTATTATCTACTTTGAAATAAATAGTGTTGTTTCTATTAGAAAATGTCAAATTTGTGAGTCATCTGTTAAGGCTGGAGGATTGAATTGATGTTATGAATGAGATATTAATCAATAGATATATATTTTTAAATATATTTTTATCCTCAAAAATGACAGCTCAGTTTTGGAAAAAAAATGGCAATTTTTTCTTGTTCTATTGCAGGAAATTTCACTTAACACTGGCATGAAGCACTATACTGATAAATATAGGAACACAGGAAGAAAACTGGAATTATAAAAGAGAGTGTAACTTAGTAAAGATATTGTACCTAATAAGTTCAGATCATTTCACAGCAGTAAGAAGTTTGCCATCTGCCCTCTTAATCATAAGTTTACTTTCTCTGTCTTCATCACAGCCTCCCTTAACATCAAATCCTTGTAAGAGACTTTTCAAAGTATGTTAAAGTTATGGTTTGAGTTAATTGGGGTGACTCTGGCTCGGCCTTTAGACTAAAGTAAGTATTCTGATTAGCCTTTTCCTATCTTCTCGTTTCCTATTTTCAACACAATGCTTTTGGATTCTATATTTTTCCTTCTCCTACACTTGGTTTCATGATTCTTTATACTGCCTAGTATCTACTGGTGTATAGAATGGTTTTCAATGCTATCGTGAATTTTCTTCTTTTCCAATTTACTTCTTATCTTTTGTTAACACTGTAATTAAAAGATACAGCTATTTTAACAAATGTTTTTTATTATAATATTTTGTTTCACTTCTTTTTAGTTTACCAAAATTATACATATTTCAGTTTTTGAGTGTAAAACTCTCTGAATAATCATTTGGGTAAGAATAATATAATGAGATCTCATATAAGTAGAAATCAAAGTTTTGTTTGCTCTTATATATATACAACTGAATGACTGAACTAAAGATGCAAATAAGAAAAACTAAAGTGTTTGGCAAAATTAATTTGTATAAATTTATCTGTGTCCATAAAAAAGTACAATCTGCATTAAAAAGCATTAGTTGAGCCTATCTAGATGTCATCAGTGAATGTACAACCTGTCACTCAGTTCCTAGAACTGTCTTTAAAGAGCTATATTGTGTATTACAGCGTGTCCTCCATTAAGTTTATAAACAGTAAAGTTTTTTAGCAAGTACAACAAATATTAGCAATCTATGTTGATAAGAAATTATTCTGAAATCTTGTAGAAAGAAATTCTGTGCATGTGCGCATACATAAAATCATATAAATTGGTGTGCATATCTATTGCTAGCATGCATGAGAGTCGGAAGAAGGGATGATGAAGACCTCATCCAGCTTAGAGGGTGCTTACAAACAGCACTGATGTAAAGAAAATTTTGAATGCAGTTATTTATTATTAATAAACAAAAGTGGCACCTAGATTAAGAAATGAAATCAACAAATAAAATAAACTTCTTCTTTTGCAGGTTTATTTTAAATTTATTGTGAGTTACTAATTTTTCTTACACATCAGAAATCTAACTGTAAATATATGTCTGTCAGGAATATCTAAACACAATTAGAAGAAAAAAAAAGCTGAGAGGATTTAAACCAATAAATATAAATGACAAGTAATCTTTCAAGAAATTTTAGTTATCTGAATGTAAATATTAGATACTTAAAAACAACAAATCTACAATGAATGCATATGCTTAGATAATAGTCTTGAAAAAAAAAGAGAACAAGTCAAAAACTGCCTAACTTCATTAAAATTAATATCACAAAGAAACTGGAAGTTATGCACTAATAATAAAACAACCTAACAAGGAAAAATAGAAATCTGGGACAAAAAATAGAGACCAAGGAAGTTTTAAAGTATAAAAGTAAACAAACAGAATGGGGTGGCTTGATTCTTGCTGACAGATAAGCCCTCATCCAGCCATTTGCTTACTCTCTCCCAGTGGGATTCGGGGAGAGAACTGGAATGGCAAAAGTGAGAATACTGGTGGGTCACAATAAAGACAGATTAATAAGTGACAAAAAACAAGACCCCAACCACCAAGTTGGGTTCAAGTGTCCCAGCTGTGTCCCCTCCCAGTCTCTTGACTAACCCCAGCCTACTTGCTGGTAGGGCAGAGCGGGAAACAGAGATGGCCCTGACACTGTGTAAGCACTGTTCAGCAATAGCTAAAATATCCCTGTGTCATCAACACTGCTTTGGTCACAAATTGAAATCACAGCACCATATAGGCTGCTGTGAAGAAAATTAACTTAATCCCAACCAGATTTATTACACAGGCCAATCCACTCCTTATTTTGGAGAAATACCCATTAATAACTCATAATGTTTTAATCTTTTTGAGTCTTTCAGTTCTGGTGATGAGCAGGTCAGGAACTCTTTTTTTTGTTATAGCTTTGTCAATTCCAAATAATTAATAACTGTGAGTGTTTTGGTTTTGGTTTTAATTCCATTCCCTTCACCCTCCACTTAACAAAAAATGACAGAGAAAAGGAATAAGATACTGAGGGTAAGGGTAGACACATTATTTTCAGATTTTCAGGATCCAGACCTGTTGGCTGGTATGGGTGAAGTTCTGTGCAGAAAGGATGGGTTACAGATTTGGTTTCTAGATTCTGTCCTAGGTCCCCAAATAAGGAATTTTGCTTAGCCTTGTTATTATCTTCCCTCTATCATGTATAGACTGAGTCTAGGTCTGATCAGCATGCTTCTGTTTTATTATCATACTTAATTTTATCTGATGTTTTTGCTGGTACACACACAAAATTCTAGAAACCAGCTTCCTATAAGAATGTATAAGTTTCATGAGGACATAGTAATTTATTCAATATGTTATTTCATACATCTTATGACGCTAAAGTAAACGGCACTCTTTCGTGTACCAGGCTTAAATAGTAAGATGTAGGCTTACTGGGTAGGAGAGAGGGAAGGACAGGTTAACCACTACATTGCAGAGTGAAAAAGCATGGGAAGATTGTTTTTTCTACTTCTTAATTTTCAAAATACTTTAAAATACTTCACTTTTTTAAAAAATAAGAGTTTTTTTTATAACTTGTGCCAATGTTATCATTGTCAACTACCTCAGCTGTTCTGTCACTTCTTTTCAGTATGAAAGAGGGGAGTAAATAAAACAAAAGGCTTGTGGGTTGAGATAAGGACAAGGAGAGATCATTCGCCGATTACTGTCAGGGGGGAAACAGGCTCAGTCTGGGAAAATTTAGTTTATTGCCATTGAAATCAGAGTAATATAATGAGAAATGAAAATTAAACTTTAAATCAGCTTCCCACCATCCCTCCCTTCTTCCCAGGCTTAACTTGACTCTTGAATCTTCTGCTTCCTACCTGCCAGTGGTGCAGGGGAATGGGGAACAGGAGTTGTGGTTAGTTCATTACATGTTGTCTCTGCTGCTCCTTCCTCCTCAGCGGAAGGACTCCTCACCCTCTTCCCCTGCTCCAGTGTAGGGTTCCTTCTATGGGCAACAGTCCTCCATGAACTTCCCCAATATGAGACCTCCCCACAGGCTACAGATCTTCATTAACTACTCCAGTATAGGTCTTTTCCACAGCAGGAAGTCCTTCAGGAACAGACTTCTCAAGTATGGGTCACCTAAGAGGTCAAAATGAGGCCTCATTCGTCCTTCCACCTGCTCTGCCACGGGGTCTTTCATGGGCTGGAGGTGGGTATCTGCTCCACCATTAACCTCCATGAGCTGCAGGGGGACAACCTCCCTCACCATGGTCTTCATCATGAGCTTCAGGGGAATCTCAGCTCTCATACCTGAAACACCTCTCCTCCCTCTCCTTCTTCACAGACCTTGGTGTCTGCAGAGATGTTTCTCTCACACGTTGGTGAGCTGACTCTAAATGTAAGGAAGAACTACTAGGAAGGACTTCCAATGATGTATATATATTTACATATTTACATATAAATATATATTAAAATATGATATTATATATAATTTTATATATGCAAAGAACGGGCAAGGTGTGCATTAAAAGATAAGTACTTTGGCTGCCTGAAAAGTTGATAATAAGAATCTTAAGCTACAGATCAGGTAAATTTTTGGTAAGGTGAGCAAAAATTTCATGTAAAAAATTATAGACTTTCTTATCAAGTAGCTTTGAAATTAAAGAAAAATTAATAATCATTACAAAGCTATATTAAGTGTGATTTTTCAGTAGCAGTGTGAAGGACTGAATGATTTCCTAAACATTTCCCATCTGTAATCTTCATGATTCACTTTATTTTTTGAGTCACAGCACGCAACATTTTTCCTAAGGCCTCTTCCTGGAGTAAAAACTTTCATGTATAAGATTCTACTTCATAATAACTATTGCTGGAAATGTTTGAAAGAAAGCAGTCTTATTTCATGGTACAGTAAACTGTAATAGCAGCAAATCTCCGAAAAAGGAAGAATTTGATTTACAACTTTTCTGTGTGTGAGTTTACTCTTAATCAAAAGTACTGCTCTTTTGATTCAGTGTATTAAGTTGAACAAAAATTGATTCTAGGTTGAAACCATCAATCCAAGCATCTCAACTGACAGAATTTTCTGCTTCAAAATCAGTCTACTTTTGCAATCATGTTCATCATCCACTAATCCTACTGAAGAAAAATAAATATTTATCTATTCAGTTAGGTGCAGCAGGGATAACAAATCACTGAGGCTTGAATGGGTACGGGAAAAAAGTTATGTAATAAATGTAGGGTTTTGTATAATACAAAAACATGAGAACATCCTCTAAGAACTTAATAAACACCCAGTGTGGTCAGTGAAGTGGTTCATCTAGCCTGGAAATGTCTAAGAGAAAAAAAGAGGGGTTATTTAAGGAGAGCATATTAGCCTAGCCACTTCCAGTACTGTGTTCCGTTTGAAGCCTCCAAGCATTCAAATGTATTAAAGAAGTCAGATCCTTTACTAACCACTGACAGCCTTTTTGGTTGTGAATTTGTCTAATCCTTTACCAAATCTTTTAAAGAAATTCTCTAGCTACATCATGTTCTGTGGCAACAAATTAAGAAATGTAATGCCATCTGTTAAAAGTTCTTTTATGTGTTTTAGTCCAAAATCCCCTAGGTTCTTCAAGTGCTTTCCTGATTTTTCTGAAGAGACTTCAGAGAAAAACAGTTCTGTTTTCAGCCGAGCCTTGCTTTCATTATTTTCTTTCTAAGCTTCTTCTTTGTCACTTATCCTTTTCTTCTACAGACTTAAAGGAACCTTGCTTTTTTCATAAGGCAGTTACTCTATTCCGTTAATCATTTTTGTTGCTTTTCTGATTACATTCAACAAATCTAACATCTTTTAAATTTCCTTAAATATCTGATTATCTGGGGAGAAATTGCCAACTTTAAAGAGTGACTCCTAACTTCTTGCTCAAATTTCATTTCTCTAGTTTAGCATTTCAAGATAAGTTTTCCAGATGACAGACTACTGTCGTAATCAACTTCTTAGAACACCACTATAGAACTCGTTTCTCGTATTGTTTTCCCCCCCTGTTAAAATTCAGTGTAGACATGAAATTATTTCCTAGTGGAAGGTTAAGTTAACCTACGGGAAAAAAATTGACATTTGAGAAGTTTTTAAATATTCAAATACAAATGCTTTGGAAAAGCATTGAATATAAATGCACATATATTTTTTTTTTGTTACAAAGTTGTTTGATAAAAGGTGACACCCTGATGAAGTTTATGGAAACTGAATAAGTCCAGAACTTCCACCCATCACCTGGTTGATCATCTATATAGGTAATGTTTTCTCAACACTGCAAATGTCTCCTGGGTGGCTTGTGCTTGATGCTATTAAATTGCCAGCAAATGCTATAGTCATTGAAGTTGCATGTGAGGACCTGTGACACTTCTTCAAGCTCTTTGAAGGAGGTTTCATTTACTTCCTCTTCTTGATTGGGTAGTCGGTGGCAGATGCCCACCATATCACCTGTGTGGGTTTGCCCACTGCTTCTTACCCATAAGCTTCTGACTGGCCCATCATTCATTCCAAAGCAAAGCATAGTGTATCTGAGAGTGCCCTTTGTATAGTGTGAAGCTCCTCTTTCTCACTTTCTCACTTCACTTTTCCTAAAGGTCCAGTATCCTTCCATTACAGCATTCTGTTTGTGTTGGTCATCCCGCCACGTCTCTCTAAATACCGTGAGATCACTGTTGTGCAACTGCACAGACACATCTAATTTCTCACATTTACATCACAAGCTGTATGCATTTCTGCACACATACTGAAGAGGGACCCCTTCAGTCATACTACTTTCAGAAGTGTGAGAAAGCAGCACTATTTTGTCCTCTAGACACTTTCTCATTGCTTCATGTGCCTTCAGTTCTCTTCCTGTTACAGTAATTCTCCTGTGGTGTATCTAATTTAATGTCCTCCCATTAGAGTAAGAAGACATAAAAAAATTGTAGATGTAATTGTAGATGTACAGATAAAGAAAGAAGAATACTCCTTCTATTGATAGAGTCATAAGTTTCCAGCACCCCCCATCCTTCCTTGCATCATGTAGCTCAGGCTTTTCCCTCTACAGGTTATATGGAAAGACATCATTGATCTCTGGCATTCATTCTCTGTGACGATGTGCAGTCTTCTCACCTGTCACAGGTGAGGCTACCATCACCCTTACTCCAGAAAGAAGTATTGTCTGCAGCCTAAAGCCTACATGCCAACATCATGTACTGCCTGCATCAAGGCTTCAGTTTTGCTTTGGGTGTTTTCTTCAACTGATGGGGGAGACTGTCCTATAGCACATTACCACTATCTTTGCATAAATCTTAGCCTTGAGCATAGTTTCAAGGACCAGCTTGCAACAACTGACAGACCTCTATTTCCTGCTTTCCAGGAACTGTCCTTCTGTCTACTAGATTTGTATCTGGTCCCCACCCTTCAGCTGAGTAGTTGCTCAGCATTGCCTGATCAGAGTCAGGTGAAGATGGAAGCCTTCCAGAAGCTATTCCTCCTGCAATGTAGAAGTCTGCTATAACATGTTGCTTGAAAGGTAGATCCCAGAAGAGAGTTCCAGCAGTTCATTGGAGAAACCTGGAAACTGCTATGACAACAGGTACATCTATGTTACTTGCTTATAGCCCTTATGATACATAATCATTATATATAATTTGTCTATTCATAAATATCCTAGCTTTCTTCTTTCAAATTCAGTACACATGTGCATAACCTCATAACTTCCTAGACTAAATACCTTTATCCTCTTTTGTAGATGCATTAATTCTTCATTAAGGATGTATCTTACAAGTGTTCAGAAAATTAGTGAAAAATATATATGATCTGAAAATTAATGTATACTTCTCACAGCATTTTAATAATCATTTAATACAAATTATCTCACTTTTCCAGTTTTGTAAAGCAAGCAGATGTTTTCATACTCATGTTTGTGATGGCACAAAACAAAATACTGTAACAAAACTACACGTGACATTTGGTTTATCCATAATTTTTCAAGTAATGAACTGTAGTCACAGACCGTAATTGAAAAAGTATAACTAACATATTATATCAAAATGTAAGAGTCCATTCTTAACAAATTAGCCATAGTAAATAGTAATAATAATAATAACGACAAAAGTTAGATATTTTGAATCCTGAAAGGCTACTGGGAGACTCTTCAGTCTTAGAAGAAGTTGCATGCATCAAAGACTGATAGAACGGTTTGGGACGGAAAAGACCTTAAAAATGATCTAGTTCCAACACCCCTACCATGGGCAGGGATAACTCCCACTGGACCAGGCTGCTCAAGACCTCATCCAACCTGGCCTTGAATGTATGTGCATGTACATTTATAAGACACAGATACACACACTTCTATGTATACTGATATACATGTCTTTATGTTCAAGCGATTTTTATGCACATACACTATGAGTTAGTGGCAGTGCTGGCTGTAAGTGTTGTTTCTATGTTCCACACTTCAATAACTTTCAAGCTGTTTATACATTAGACTTCAAACAGCTTGTATGTATCTCAAAATCTCTTTCATAAAACCATATATAATTCTTATAGGGACATAATTTTAACCACTTGGTTTTCCTGTCCATTCTAAGAAAATATTTCTGCCAAGGAGAAGCTTGATCCTTCTACAATTACATTGCTAACTCAACATGATGGAACAAGGTTTAAGGCAAAGTAAGAGACCTATGGGTATGAAAAGCTGTAACTGAAAATGTACTGCCATTTCATGTTTTACTTGCTATTTTCCAATCAGATGGTGACTAGTTTACGCACAATAAAGATAGTAGAGGAGAAAATCAACAATTACTCGTACTATACAAGTATCATATATTTAAATTAGCTGGTTCTATTAAATTCCAATGCACAGAAGCTGGCTTATAGTACCAACCTAGCTCTATAGAGAAAAAGCCACACTGAAGCATATAAGCTCGTATATCTGTAAGATATTTTATATTTGATAAAAATAATGTATGCTGCATAAAGACAGAAAAGTCAATTGAGTATTATTGACAACTTCAGATACTAATAGCATCTCTTATCACTGCAGGCAACTCTTACGATAACTGCTGTATATATTACCCCCACTTTTTTCTTTGATGTAACGTAAGAAATTTAAAAAAATACCTTTTGCTAGTAGAAAAGTACAAAATCTGTTTACATACATGGAAGGAAGAAAATTAACTTTTACAAAGATTTAGAAACTCAGAATTTCTCAAAGGTTCTGAGGTGAATAGCTCTGACAGTTTTTGTTGATTTCTGAGCTTTCATTTGACAGTTTGAGGGGCAGGACTTCTGGTACACAAGTTATATTTTGTGAACAAATTCTACTGAGAATAGCTGTATCAAAATTGTAGAGTATGCTTAAAGAATACCAACTCGGTTCTTACTTTAATCAAAATAAGAGAGTACTTAGTCATGAGACTATTTCTTTCTTGAATACCATAGAACATTTCTCACCTAAATATCACCTGACTTCTTACCTGGTAAACAGCTGCAGTAAAATTCACCAATCAAATCATGGCATTGACCTCCATTTTCACAGGGCTTGAAGGAACATTCATCAATATCTGTGGAACAGTTCTTGTCTGACAGAAAAGAAAATTAAACATTAAAACTATAAATCATGCTGGGTTTTGGAAAACAGAAAAGCTACTTCACAGGACAAGTGACAACTGCATAATTTAACTTTTCCAGGTTGGAAACAGTATTTTATTTCTGTTTGACAGCTTTAACAACAGAAATATTCATAAATCATAACTGATGGCTAACAAGTATTTTAAAGGGATAAGTATGAATTGCATTTGTAAATACATTCCGTATGTGTTCTACCATTCCATCTCAACAGTATAATTACTAGGATTACATGCCACATGTTAAAAAGTTATTTTATTAAATTAATACCGTCAATAATAAGAATGATATTTCTCAAGGTTGCTTCCATGTTTAGATGAAAGAATGTGTTTCTCTGATTCCAATAGAAAACCACGAATTCACTCAAATATTTCTTTTTTTTCTGCTTTTAAATAGATTTAATTGAGCTAAATTCAAATTAATTAATAAAAATGGAACAAAAATATAGGAAAACATACAGAAATATATCTAGAGGAGAATATTTAGATGACAGTATAATAAGTGGCTTTTGAAAAAAATAAATCATTGGGCATAGCTAAGAAAATCCACAGTCCCTCAACCCTCTATTTTGTACTGCATTAATTTAAAGCAAACTCTAACCTGGTATAAATTGTACTGGGATCTTTATGATCCAAAATTGATCCAAAATCAAGGGGCAATTGAAGAGATTAAGAACTCCCATGAATACTTGAAGCTACTGCAGTAGCTGTCACTCCAGTGACTGTAGCTGTCATTGCTGTGAGTGAGCAGAATGGTCATTGGTGTTTTACCTAGACAGTGATGGAATGATCCTTGTATCACTCAAATCAGATATACCAATAAGTAAAGCCTCCCAAGAATTTAAGTCCAAAGAGCTACTGAATGAAAGGATCATGTAGGGTTTCTGGTGGCTGCCCTGGCTGCTCAGATAATCATAGATTCATTTCAGCAATAAACACATGGCTGGGAGATGGTGTCACCTAGCAGTTTTTGTCTTCTTTAACCACGGGATGTTCTTTGAGCTAATGCACGAAAATAGAATCTACATGAAAGTCAAACCAAATTGGTACAAGAGGAACTGACAGAGGAAGGAAAAAGCCCCGCTTTGTGCTGTTTCTCTAAACAAATTATTTCAAACAGGCTTCAAGAGGATGGAAGCAAAAGCCCGTAGACAAGGATAATGTTAGAATCTAGGTAAGATTATAAGTACGTTAGAAATACGGCGTGCTCACACTTAAACTACTGTGTTTAATGATTTACTGCAGATCACAAATCCAGTAAAACCAGTTGAATGAATGGTTAGGTTTTTATAGTTCGAGTGTTTCTGTTTGCTTGTTTGTTGGTTAGATGTCTTAAATAGATAAAAGAACTAGAAGAATCCTTAAGAACACAGTACTTGGAGTCAACTACTAGTTAACTACCAAAACATTTTTTTGGAAAGGAATTATCATTCAAAAATTCAAGGATTTTTGAACGCACTATTACCAATTTTTTCATGCAACAGTGGAAAAGACAACTACAAACAGATTTTCTGGGATTTGATTATAAGGAAAAGGGAACCATAGTCTCTATATATGAAGAAAGGAATTTGGATGGGAGCAATCAAGACCAATGGGAAGGGAAAAGTAAAGAGGGTGAACAACACGATAACAAAAAAAAATCAGAAATAAAAAAAAAAACAGAAAAGGAGAAAAAATGCAGATAATTTCTCACGTGAAACCTAATGAGAGGGTGAATTAAAGTAAAAAAGTAATTACGAAAGTTACTGTTTCTTTAAGCACACAAGGACAAAGCCTCTTTTTGTGGAGAAGGACAATGAGTGTGTGACACAGGACACGAACTCGACACTTCCTCTTTTTCAAGGGATGAAAACATCCAACTAAACAAAAGTAGGTCAGGTTACTAAGGATAACCTAAGAAGTACAGCATAAGTATGTAGACATGAATAATCTGTAGCTAAATAAGATGTAGCTATCATCAGATGTTCAGGGTAATAAGAAATCGTACTGTAAGTATTTCAGTATTAAAGATGAAAGAAAGGTATGGTTTGCCATTCAACAGAGAAGGATGGCTACTGACAATGATAATCATGACCAATTGTTCAATGCTTCTTTTGTTTCAATCATCAGTAAAAAGTTGAGCTGTGAGTAGCTTATTATAATTGATACTTGTGATTAAAGGACAAAACCTCAGTGTTGAATAGAGAAGGCAGAAGGGAGAATGTCGGATGAGTTAGATGTTCAGATAGGCTGATCTGATGAAGTTCACCCTTGGGTACTAGATGATAAAAAACTCAGTGGTTATGGAAGACAGGTAAAGCACCTGAAGAGTCAATAAATTCAGCCTTAAAAAAAAGAGTTAAAGGAAGAGCCATGAAATTATATATCCACTTGTGTAATTTCAGTTCCTGGAGGAAATATAGAAAAAAGTTACTAAAGTCATTACTTGAAAAAAAGGATAAGTATAAAATGATTTATAAAAAATGAGCCTTATATAAGCAAACTGATTCTCTTCTACACTAGGGTGACAGGCCATGTGGATAAGAAAAAAAGGAAGAAGTAACATATGTCATAGTCCTTGATTTCACTAATGTATCTGCTAATCTCTCATGTGAATTCGTAGTAACTGGACTAGATATGAACTAAAAGAGAATACTATTAGATAAGTAAAAATTGTTGGAAATTCATATTCATATGTTAGTTATCAGTAGTCTTACTATCAAAATGGATTAATTTTGTGGATTTTGAAAGAGATATACTGTCCATCATTTTTTCAACAGCAGTCTGGATGCTGAACAACAGAGTAAGCTTATTGAGAGAAACACAAGGTCAGGATTAGAAGTTCTGATGAATTTTGACAAATTTGAAAGAGAGTTTGAGATATCAAATGTTATCCAATCAGAATGAGTGGAAGATATCATAATAAAACAAATCATTTTCAATTTAAACCTTTCAAACCCCAGGATTTTGTTCCAAATCAAATAGTGTACTGGGATATATAAAAAGGAACATAGCCAGTTAGCAGCATGAAGTAGTCCTTCCATTCTTATCTAGCTGGAGTAAAGGTGCATTTGGTGTGTTTTGCACTATGGAATGAGCTGCACTCAAGAAAAATGTTGACCAAATGAAGACAGTTTAGATGAGCATGACAGGAATGACAAAGAACTCGAAAGCACAAATTAATAAATGAATAGGGCTGTAAAGCCTAAATAAGGAAGATTTGAATATAAATTTGATGACAATCATAAAATAAGAAAAGGCTTTTGCAAATATCTTTAGATCTCCATGTTCATAGCAGACAGGATAAGAAGTAATGCATTTAAACTGCAATGAAAGTCAGATTAGACAATAAGGAACTCCTTCTAATCGTTAGTATAACAGCACACTTGAAAGATTCTCTGAAGAAAATAAGGAATGACATTGAACTTCTTTACAGTGAGAAAAACATAGGCGAGAAATGGCATAGTATAGTATATGTTTTCTGATGGAGTGAGGATGGAATCAATGATCTTTAGTGTTATTCTAGTGTTATGATTATATAGTTCACAGGGCATACACACTTTTCATAACACTGAAGAAGGTTCAAAGGCTTTTATGTTAGATTGTCTGGAAATTTTTTTCATGGTAGGCTAAAGGTCTTCAGTTACTTGCTGTGTGATAACAGATCTTGCACTTTGGAACTTAGCTCTTCTATCCAAATCTGTGTCTCTACTTTATCTTTCCATCAAAACGCATTTCTGTATTAGTCAGATTAAGACAGAATTGAGTCCAGACATGCAGCAAGCAAGAGAAGCAGAGGATAAAAATATTAACAGTAGCACACAGAAAAAAACTATATTCGTGATGCACACCACAAATGTACATGGCTAAAAGTACAGAAGGTCAGAAATTCCTACTCTTACAAGCTTTCGTCATGTTCAAGCTATGTTTAAGCCTCAAGTCTTTCTCATGAGAAAATCATAATGAGACAAATGGACCTGTCATACTTTTCCAAGCATCCTTGTATGTAAATGAATGCAAAACGCTCTTATTCTGTTAGTTCAACAGTGACTTTTAAATAGAGTCTGCATTTCCACTCTTACTTCCTTTCCTGTATTTCTCTTCTACAGAAGAACAAGTATATGCACTAACTGAAATCTTGTGATAACTCTTCTTAGTTAAACAGTACATTTTTCAATGTACTGCAGGTCACTTCTGGTTACTTGCAGCTGCCAGATCTAAGCAAAGAAAAAGATGTGTAGGTTATAGCTACTGAACTGTAGCTGAACTGTATGTGAGGAAACAACAAATGTGATCTGAAAACGACTTCTGAAGATCCGAGCATGTAAGCCCTGTTGCAGTGGTGTGAGAAAAATAAAAATCTCAGTTGTAGTTAAAAAAACAAACCAGAATATTGATGTGTAAAATACCTCTGCATAAAACGTTGACTACAATGTTCCATATTTAAAAATAAGTGGGAACGATGCAGGAAAAGCTACACAATTTATTCAGCAACTGAAGAAAGCATGCTGTCGGCAAAGGCTTAAAGAGCTCCATCTGTTTCATTTAGAATAAACAAAAACAAGAAGTGACTTGATTACAGTGTGCAAGTGTCTTTACAAAGAGAAAATACTTGGTTAGCAAGAAGCTTTTTCATTTTGTGTAGAAAAGGTAATGAGATGCAATAGCTTGAAGTTGAAGACAAAAATTTAAGTAAAATATTTAATATAAACTCCTAAATCTGATGGTGATTACCACCAGAAAAAAATGCTGATGAAATTCTGTCTTTTCATGCATTTAAATAAAGATTGAACATTGGAATTCATTGTGTGCTTTAATCAAAGCTAAGTAACTGGGTTCAGGATAAGATGAGATGTTGGTCTCTTCTTCCAAATAACAAGCAATAGGACATGAGGATATGACCTCAAATTGCACCAAGGGATGTTTAGGCTAAACATGTGGAAAATTTTACTGAAAGGGTGGTCAACAATTGGAACAGGCTGCTCAGGGAGGTAGCTGAGTCACCATCGCTGGAGGTATTCAAAAGATGTGTGGATGTGGTGCTTAGGGATGTGTTTTAGTGGTGAACTTGGCGGTGTTAGGTTTATGGTTGGAATTGATGAATTTAAAGGTCTTATCCACCTAAATGATTCCAAGGTAGTTAATGGATAACATTAACTGCCTTCTAATATACTTTCTAATATATATAACCAGCGATCTATGGGTTGTTAGACTTCTAGAATAATTTCACTCATGCTGTAGCCTTCTGTGGATCTTTCTTGGGTAAACGTCAGGACAGTTCTGTGAATCATATATATTTCTGTGACAGCAACAGTCCACTCTGAGGCAGCTGGGATCTGTAACATCATTGTTGCAATGTTAAATGTATATGTCTTGTCCTCGGAGATTCTGGAGGTTCTTAGGAAAACTGGCTGTCAGGTGCTGCTCTGATGTTACCAATGCAAATAATCTATGAAATTCTGTTTCTTGTGCCAAAAGTGCCAAGGGAAAAAATTCTTGTAAAATTTACATAAACAGCTTTAAGAACATTAGTCTGTGTTTAACAGTTTTCCCCTATTGCCTCAAGACTCCTCAGTTCCAGGCAAGTGGCAGCCTCTGGTCAAACAACTGTTTAAATTAAGAGATTCAAACTGTGGGGTGATGTGCCCATTATCACCACTGCACCACTGTAGCCCAGTACATACCACATTGCAATTGCTAGCATCAGGGCACAGGCTCAGTGTCAAGCAAACACCAGAAGCCTCAGGACACTCGTTTATTGATCTTGTCTCATTTGTTTTAGTCTTCCTTAATTTGTACAATTGCAACGTTATGCTTATTGTTAATAAGATGTAGATAGGAATGACAAGTAGTCATGACTTATAGACCCTAGAGTAAGGCTGTAGTGTGAAGAAGTACCGGGGAGAGAGCAGAGGCCTTAGGGGTATATTTGTAGAATGGTGCTGGAAACTCCAAGGCTATTAAACAGCTCACCTGTGGCCAGTAATTGGTAGTGAAGCAAACACAGGAGCTGGGCAAGAACAGTGTTAGGGATAAGAAAACGGACAAAGGATAAATGCATAACCTATGTAAAATGCCTCAAATATAGCAAAATCAGTAGTCATAGGGGGCTGCAGAGCCTAGAAGGGTGTAAAAAAAAAGGCCAAAGTGAAAAAATCAACAAATTACTGAAGATGGCACTAAATATTGCTACTACTGTCAAAGAAGAGGGTGCCCAAAGGCAAACTGTTTCACTTGTTAAAAACACAGCCCGGCATATACTGGGAAATATAATTTTGTATAAAAAATTCTACTGCAATGCTAGTTGATATTGCAATGATAATGCTGAACAACACATTCATTTTCCAGCAACAATGATTTGGTAGGTTTTTTTTCAGAAAAGGAACTGTCTGCTATAAAAAGAAAAAAAAATGTAGAAAACCATTCTTATGTAAGATGCCCCTTCCATTTCTCAAATTCGTTAACCAAATATCAAATATCTGGGAGAGATGTATAATTGCAGTTGGAAAGTTGGCTGGAGGCAGATTTTCTTATGTTGGAGTTCATTCACTGGTTGCTTATGTCACAGCAGAAAAATTTAGTGCTAACACGTTAATTGAAGCAGTTACAAAAATCTTGTAGGAAATTCTGTCTTGGTATCCGTATTTTATTTTTACAGATACATTCATGTCAGAAGTAAAAATTGTGCTCACCCTGCTGGCATAAGGTTCAAAGTATGATGTCATCTATAACCTTAACTTTTGAGAATATAAATAGAAGACACATGCAAAGAAAAAGAGAAAAAGATGAATAGTTTATTAAAAAATTGTAGAGTTATGAAAAAATTTACTCAGTTTCTCAGGAACTTTCTCAGGAACTCAGGAAGTAAAAAATTTCAGCAATTTTTTTCAGAGTATTCTCTGTGTGTGCTATAATCACTGTATGAGCTTTTCTAGACACAATTGCTTTTCATTTTTTGTTTAATGAGGGCCTCCCAGAAACTGACAAAGGTTTTGTATTGAAAAAAAATCCCATAATCGTTCTGAATTATTATATTCCAACTTTTCCAAAAATAATTAAATACACAGTCACACATAGAACAATACTAAGGTGTGTTCTACATACATTATACTATGCTTGACAATTGGCATCACTGCTGGAAAAAAAAATTGCATCTAAAATATAGGGGATAAACTGAAATACAAAAATAATCTCATAACACCTTTAGTAGAGCAATGATAAAATAAGAAAGGTATAAACTAATTAGCTTTTTATTGAACTACTTATCTTGAATAACATCTTTTTTTCAGAAGGTTCCAACTCGTAATACTCACCTTGTAATTTAAACAGACCATGCTTAGTATTTGAATAAGGAAAACAATTGGGCAAAAGTGCTGTTTGATTTCCTGACAATGAAAAATCTTTATATTTTTAGATGACTGGAAAAAACATTGCTACTGAACTATAATTGATTTGTTCTTCTTTCATGCAATCCAATAATTTTTATGTATTAGTTTATCAAAATATTTATGTAATGTAATTTGCAGCATGACAAAACTTAAACAGACTTTTCTGCACTCTACTGATCTTTTTTTTCTTTTAATTCAGTGTTCTAACCTGAATTTCCTCCAAGGGAAGCAGGTACAGTTACACATTAAATATGACAATAAACATTTTCTAATATCCACAGAAATACATATTGAATACTTTTCCATGTATGCATAAATTGTGTATATTTTCCAGCATGTTAAGTTTGCACACCCAGCTGTGGGAAGCCTGCCCTTGGCAGTCTCCCACCTGGCATGTTCCTGAATACTGGCAGCCCATTGCCACTGCCTTAGCCGAGCAGGGGGAAGGCAATCAGCCTTTGCTCTCCTGTCACCACTGCCCTGCCATCAGTCAGAGCTCTGCTGGCCAGGAGCAGGGGGAACAATCCATCCCCCTTCAGTCTTCAGCTTCCAGGTTTTGTCCTGTTTAGAAAACCCCTGGGCCAGATTTGACTACAGATCAGACACAGGCATGCTGTTCATATGAACTCAGGCATTGGGGGATATTAGAGAAAAGAATGCCTGGCTTTTAGGCTGCTTTTGCAGGGGCCACTGATGTGGAACAATAATCTGATTGTGATATGCAAGTGAGACTCAGGACCTGTGACTGACTCTAAAGATGGGTAAGCACCAATAGATTTCTCAAACCAGTTCTTTCCTTCGAATCCTTGCAGATAGAGCTAGAGATGACTAGGCTGGAATGGGGGATGGAGTGACGCAATGATTTTAAACTTTGCAATGGTCCTGACATAAACTAAAAACATCTGGGTCAGCTTAAAGCTGCCTAAAATAGAACAGCTTTTGCAGGCTTAGTGAAAACAAAGCTTAGAAAGCTTTAGAAAAATAATGAACAGGAAAAGATTTTTGAAAGCAGAAAAAAAGATGTGACCTTTTGCCTCTTGATAGAGTGAAGACACCTCGAACACTTTTATAATTTTGGCTTTCGGATGTTCCATGTTTCAGGTACCACTTGTTTAGCCACAATAGCTTCTACAGGGTTCTGAAAGCTCATATGAGGCCTGCTAGAGGAACTGATTTAGATTTGATCTTCAGTAAGTGTATTGAAACGCTTACAAATTTACTTAGTCTGCTGCGTAAAACCTAAAGAATTAAATTTAAGTTAACATGTGACTGATGGTAGATTTTGATTGTTGATTTATATTGTCTAAAATATGAACCAGTTACCTGGTGTGCAATAAGCCAATAACTACATCACCAAGGGAGATATGGTTTAGGTGGATTTGTACAAATCTAGAGTACTTGAAGATTGTTGTTTTGGATTTGTTTTGGTTTTATTCTTCAAATCAAGCATACCTCAAGGGGTTTGTCACCATCACTTATACTCAAAGGTTACACAAAGCTATACATTATTCATCATGCATGTAATCACATATTTACACATAATTATAAACAATGCCAAGTCATTTCTTGCACTTTTTGAGCATACCTCAAGGGGTTCTTTAGAAGTCTCTAGTAGTCAGTACCCCAAAAATCACCTACTGAGTTCACCCATCGATCAGCTCCTTCTAGTCTTCTCCCTGTCTCCTACAAATTATTGATGGTATCTCTAAATTGTGGTATTTCTAAACTGCTTGCTTGGAACTTCCGAATTTAATTAAATGTCCATATCCTCTTTCAAAAATCATGCTAATAAATTGCACTATTATCTAACCATACAGCTGATCAAACTTGAGTCCCCTACCACTATAATTACAAAAGATAATCATTAGCTGGGACTCATCTTGTATAAGTCTCCTTCCTATCTGATGATCCGGAGATATTTTTTAAGATATTAAAACCATCAGGAGTTTTAGTAACAATATTGCTTCTTGCTATTGACAAACATGCATGAAACACAGGCAAAACCTAAAACAAGGATCATGTTACACACAGAGAATTCATATGGGCCATGGTATAAGTGAGGAAGATTAAGAATCTCCTGCGTATATATTCAGTGCTAAGTGCTAAAGCAAAAAACACTTCGGAACCATGTTGACTTTGGGTTTTTTTTAAATCCATTGTTCACTGGTGTCACTTCACTATCACAGGGATCACTTCTGCACTCAGACACTTTTACAGTTTTGAAATCCCTTTAATTAATAATATCTTCTAAAATTTAAAATAGACAAAGTTTTAAAATGGATGAAATATAATCCTGTCACTTATTCGAGATGAAAAAACATGTATTCTCATCCCAGAACACTGACTCACGACATTCTTAAGTTTCAGTGATTTATACTACCACAGGAAATCCATTCAAATAATGAAAACTGTCAGTAGCCAATTTCCATAAAATTGTCTCCTCCTTATGCATCGCTGGTTAGTTACGTATCAGCCCACGTGACTGATGCTTTGATTCAAGGTATCATACTACTTAAGTTCCTAAAACTGTCCTACTGTTCAATAATTAATTCCCTAATTCACCTATCTTCAGGTCTGATAATGCCCAGAATTAACTAGTCTGGATGTGTTGAGCAAGTCTTTTTCTGATTTTTGAGGTCTGTCAGGTTATCAGACCTGGACTGCCTTTACTTATTTTAACTGCCAGATACTGTTGAAACCCCTTTAACTGACTAAATCCAACAAAAAAATGTGAGGGAAGGAGGTGGCAGTGCCACCATCTGTCCATTTATCCAGTAGGTCTTTACTATGCAAAAATTACAGTGATCCCGTGTACACTGACTCCCACAAGAGGGCATTTGAGAGCAAGTTTTGATTTAACAGCAAGAAAAAGTCTTGTCTTTGCCATTCTCAGGACATGCTTCTTTCCATCTGCCTATCTTCCTCAGAGTAAAGAGAATTCTAATCAGTGGGTTGCAAAGCTGCCAGAAGTCAGATGCTCACCATTTTAACAATAAAATCTGCACTTCGGAGTAAAAACTGCAAGACCCCCTGCTTAGGATTCTGTCAGTTGTTTTGGGTGTTGCAGTCCTGCTGGCTTTCCTCTGTAGGGGAGAGCTGTTTTTTCCATCCCGACTTGTTCCCTCCTGCATAAATAGTGCTGCCTCTTCCCAGCTCTGCTCCCAAAGAAGGAACAAGCTTCTTAGGCTGGAAAGGGCTCCACTATCTTTGGAGCACCACAGCAAAGGCCATTTTAACAGGCAAATGTCTCCTTCGTGTCCAATACTGTCCTTCCAGCAGAGCATGCATGTACAATCATATGACACCAAACTGGGATGATGCTGCCTGGCATGGTGCTAGTAAATCTGAGACAAGTAAACAGTTAAGCCTAAGGCAGTTTTTGTACCCAACCAGCTCAGATGCTAAAGCTAAGGTTTATTTGGAAATGTCTTTTAACATGCTACAAAAATAAAAAATGTGTTTGAAAGAACTGAAAAGAAAAAAGCAGCCCTTTACATTTACTGAACTTTTTCTAATCTCATGTCCTTGATGAACACTTATCAGAAAATTCTACATGTAAATGACATAGAGTTAGCAGATCTGTTGATGAACTTTCTGTAATAACATGTGCCTTCACAAAGACAGAGAAACTGTTGTAACCCAGTAAATAGGATTTCTCCTCTCATCAAGGGGAAGGCCAGCTGTGTGCTGTCCTTGCCATGGCCTGACCTGGGCGTCAGTGATTTCACCCCTGCACTGGGGTCCGGTGACTTGTGCCTTCTTTGCTCCAGTTTCAGCTCTGAGGATAGTCATGCTGGGAAGGGGGATGACATTCCCTGTCCATGACTGCCTGACAAACCGTAGCCCTTTGTGTGCCTGGCTGTGAGTGGGCTGGGGGTCACTGCGAGGCTGCAGCTGCAGCACAAGAAAAGGATATAGGCTGAATGAGAAAGTGTATAAAAATAACCCCAGTTGGACCCCTCACTAAAGAGGAAGTAACTTCTGTCATGAACATCATCCTTCTCTTGGGAAAAGGCTCAGGATGCTGATGACTAAGGTCTAAACCTTTCTACTCCTTTCTGACAAAACTGAAACTGTCACCTGTGGGACCCAGAGGGATTCTGGAAAGTTGAGCATAGCACCAATAAATAGAGAGATATTAGTATATTTTCCGGTATGATAATTTTGACTCTTCTGTTAATAATGTCTTTCTACATGCATTATAAAATACAGAATTCTACAGTACTTAATTATCAACTAGGTAAATAAAAAAACCTTATATACACACTATGTTTACTTTTGCCCTTAAGGCTTTGACTGTATTAGAGTTATTATGGCAATATCTTCTTTGGCCATTTACATAAAGCCTAGAACTCAGGACATGGAATATTTTAACACTGTTTATTTTTCTTACAAGACAGAAGCTCAAATATTCAGTATTTTTCATTATTTTTTTTTTATGGAGGCTGAAGCAGTTGTTGGAAGACCTGGAAAGAACAGACCTAATGACTACCACAGTGGCTGACTGTGTATTTATTATACAAATAGCATGAGCAGAGAAGAAAATATCCAGTGTAATCAGGAGGATACTCATCTCCACTTCCAATTACAGTCAGTAGACTGGGTTATTTGTTTTCTTGTGGGAGCTGTCCTGTCTCACAGAAAAAGTCAATGTGAAGTGAGATCAATAGCACATTCATAACGAAAAGTCTCTTACACAGGAAATACAGGAGAAAATAGAGGCTTTTCCTAGCTGCCTATTATGGAGTTATGTGAGTTTCTGTGACTTCGGAATAAGCTTTGAGATCTGGATAGGCATTAAAGTCTATCCATAATGCACTGATAGCTGCTTTACTGTTGACAGATCTTGACTCCTTTTAGTCTTGGAATGAACAGATATGTTAATGGCAAACTGTTTGCATTAGTATGAATCTAGGATAAAGTGTTTCTCTGTGGAGAACATGCTCTGTTCGAGGCTGCCTTGGTGACACACATTATGTTGCAGTTCTGGTTCTGTAATGCGATCTCCATCACATCCCAAAGTAGTGTAACTCTATTTTGAAAAGAATAGCTTTTCCTGCATTCCTTAATTCACACTGACTGCTTGCAACCTACCAATGAAAAGTTAAATGTTTTTTGTTTTGATCCTTGCAATATTGCAGTAAAGAGTTTTAAAAACTCATTAAAAATGTTTCTATTTATATGAACAAATACTTTGTAATGACCTTGATTATTTTCATGATTGACACAAAATAGGCACTTACTATGCAAACTCATGACAGCAAAGCCAGTTATCAAAGAAACAAAAAATGGAGAATATGATCTTGTAGGAAATAAAGCGGATCTCAGTTTTGTAATGCTGAATAGTATTAGAACATGTTGGCATGGATGACCAAAATCACAGACATCTGCACATTATCACTTTTCCGGATTCTAAATATCTTATATCCCTCACGTTCCATTTGCCTTTTTTTAACCATTGACAAAATGCATATGAAGTGTTCCTAAAGAGAATGTCACTGGTGTTACTGTCAACCTGAAATGCTCCATTTGTATTTAACTCACCTTTAATGCTCTGGTTGCTTCTTTAACATTTAATTTCTCCATAATAGATCTCTTTAATTTTCTTTTTTTCTTCTCTCTCCTTTGGCCAGCACAGATTTTAAGTTCTCCGTACATATCTGTTTGGCTTTTTAGTACAACACCTACTAACTGTATATATTTTCTGAGACTGCCACTGCTTGTCTTCTTGTTACTGCTTATGACTAATGCTGCTCCATTTGTGTCTCTGAAATCAGCAGTAGAAAGTCTGTGTGTCTCTGACATCACAGCATATTAGGTGCTAAGATGGTGTATTTTCTGAGACAGTTTTATTGATTTCCTCATGATCTTGTTAACTGCTTCTGGCAGAAAGTAGGGCCATGAAGACTGTTCCTGATGCAAGAACTATTTTCTCAAACCTGGTAGACACACAAATGATTGTGCAATTTGCAACCTATTTCTCATAAGGATCTGATGGTATCTTTCTCGAAGAGAACAAAGTATCCTCTTGCTAAAATTGTATTTTCATTTCTATCTCAATCAAGTATGGCTGTGATACAGCCTTCTGAAGACAGCACCAGCTAGAGATATTATTGCTCTTTTATGTTCATAAACTAGGTGGTTTTTTAACAGATTTTTCCTAGGCAAATGTAGTTTTGCTTTCCATCAATTACTCAAACAGCATACTCACTGCTCTCAATTTTTATCACATCAGTAGGGAAATTAAAGCAGATGATCAATAGCACAGAACACTGAGTTGAATTTATTTTTCTTAATGCTAGAACAGTGAACAAAATGCAACTTAAAAGAGTTTGTTTTCATATCAGACAAGGAAATAAAAAGTTTAACTATTTAATGTCTCTTCCAGAGTTAAAATAAATCTTACCAGTGAATCCTGGAGGACAAAAACAACTGTAGTCTGCAACCATGTCTAAACAAGTTGAATTGCTTTTACAGAAGCCATAAGTGCACTCATCAAAGTTGATTTCACAGTTCAGACCTTCAAATCCTTGGTTGGAAAAAAACGAAGAGCTATATATTATTCAGCTGTATCTGTGCTGTCTTTTCTAAACCATGACTTCAGATTCCTTTTTCTAAAAAATATGTTGCTTTCAATTTACTTTTGTAATAAAATTAACTTGAAAGATTTTTCTAAGAAATTCTGCTCTGTCACTAATAGAAAAATACATTTGACCATCAAATATACTTTAAAAAGGGTTAATAATTGAAAGAACCAATTTAGGAATCAGTATTTTCATTAATCTTGTTGACTTTTCTATCAGAAAATTAAGAATCTACATATCTTCTGCCAGTTTGAGGACACTGCAGACAAAGAAAAGCAATGCTGAGTTTGGGCATCTAATTATAATTTTAAAAATCAATTCTCAAATTGTTAATTTTCTACTTTTTCCCTATTTTTTTATGTGTGTTTGTGTGCTATAGTGATTTTTAGTAAACTCAGAAGTTCAACATTGGGGTTTTTATATTTGAAATTGCTGGGGAATCTCCACTCCAATATCTGACATTTTATGCTCTTGTAGATGCGCTCTAATTCACGGTCATGCTACAAAATGACTATCATTAGTGCTGTCACAGGCCATGGCTGCAGAAAGACCATGACTAATATGAAGCTATCAGCACCCTCAGAACAAGGCATATTCCAATAATTTCTCAAACTGACCATGGAACCAATTTCCACTGATTCCTACATCGTAAAACTTTAGAATTACTCAGTTCATTAATAATGTATATAGCAACAGTTCTCATTTGCATTTAGATTTTAATCAGAACCATGTCTCACAGGTAACATGTAAGGCACAAAATTATCAATGTGGATGCCAAGATTTATTTTTTCTATAAGTTATAAAAGCAAAATATACAACATAATGATCTTTTCCAAGCTTTATATTCAACTGTCTTCTAATAGCTGTTTCGGCTTCTTATTTAAACTAACTAATGAGGGAGGCTGTAATTATGAGAATTATTTGCAGCAATTTCTTCTTTTGTGATGAGTTTATCAACTTATTATCACCACTAGAATGCCTATATTAATATATAAATTTCTGAAATATTGTAAGCTATGAAATTAACTCACCAGCACTCTGTATATACAAATTAGTACAATTTGAAGATTAAAATCAAACAAGTATAAGAAAGTTTAAAATACAGAAGAGGATTAGGTTATAAATCACAATCTTAGCTTTATTTTTAACTAAAAATCCAGTTTAAAAATCCCCATGCAAATATTCAGAAGAAACTAATTTTTAAAGTATCTCAGAAACACAATGCAATAATAAATCTTTTAAAACATTTTACCTATTCCTTAAATACTTTTTTCATGAAACCACTGATTTTTTTCACACACTTCTGATAACACTAAGCAGTACTAATTTTTAAAGAAAACAGTCCAAAAGTGCTTAAAATCACATTATACTTGTTAGTGAAAGTTTTGCACAGAAGATCCATTACAGTCATTGTTATGGCTATTGTAATTTACTTGCTATGCTCGGTGACAAAGCTACAAGATAGTGTATTAGGATAAAATATCTTCTTTGTAAGTTTATTTATAAAATTCCTGTGGATTTCATGTAATGCACATTTGTGTTTTCTCCAATCTTTCAGACTTTACTAAAATAATCTGCCTCCATTATTATGAGTATCCTTGATTTATTGGGTGCCCTGGTGGACAAATATGCAAATGAGACTTCCAAAAAGAACAAATAACTTTCAACGAAAGGCAGTTTTAACAATGTTTTTTGAAGACTGTCAGGAAGATGTCTTGTGGACTAGAGGCAACTATGAAAATTGTCAAAGATAATAAAAATAAATTATTTTGAACAACTTACCCTCAGGACAAAAACAATCATAGCTGTTGACATCATTCTGACAGACAGCACCATTAAGGCAGGGAGCAGAATCACACACATTCATCTCCATTTCACAGTACTGGCCTGAAAAACCTGTAAAAGAAGTAAGATAAACTTTAATTTTCTTTTTTTTTTTTTTGTCTTATTAGCTTTCAGCTGGGATGCAGTTAATTTTTGTCCCAGTAGCTGCATTTTTTTCTGGATTTAGTTTGAGAAGAATGTTGATAATACTCTGATGTTTTATTTATTGCTGATCAGCGCTTACACAGAGTCAAGGCTTTTTCTGCTTCTCACCCCACCCCACCAATGAGTAGGCTAGGGGTGCACAAGAAGTTGTGAGAGGACACAACTGAGACAGCTGACTCCACCTGACCAAAATGATATTCCATATCATGTGGCATCATGATCAGCATATAAAGCTGGGGGAAGAAGAAGGAAGAAGAGGACATTTGGGGTTATGTTCTTCCCAGGTAACCATTACAGTATATCAATTATCTCTCATCTATTTTCTGGTTCTTTCTACTGTGGAGAGAAGCAGTATAAAAATACACAGTAAAAACATATTGAGGTGTAACAAAACACATGCAGATTAATATGATGTAAACTGTAATTCCTGTGTTCATTTTACAAGTTTTACAATTTACTAATATCGCTATCCATGCTGTTATATTTGCAATTATGATTAGTCCTTCCTGTTTGTGGGGACACATTACCAAGCATTAATGATAAAGATGTCATTCACGGAATAGATATTTGTTTAAGGACACATTATTTTTCCCATTATTGTCCTGTGTCATATGGTATGGACTATCTCTTTAGTCACATGAGGTCAGCTGTCCTGGCTATGTCTCCTTCCAACTTCTGTCTCATTTGCAGCCTACTAGCTGGTGGTGTAAGGAGCAGAGGAGGCCTTCACACTGCGTTAGAACTGCTCAACAATAACAAAAACATTCCTAAATTATCAACATTGTTTTCAGCACAAATCCAAAACATAACCCCCTAGTAGGTGCTACAAAGAAAATTAACTCTATTCCAGCCAAAACCAGCACAAGTATCTCACCATTCTTAATATGATAGCTGTTTATATGAAGTGTCTAAGCAAGTGGTAGAAAACAGGCTGAGCTCTATGCTGCAATGACACAGTTCGCTATCCACCTGGTTTAAAGATACCATGATCTCATAAACACATTGTCACATTTACTTCCAAGGCTGGTTCTACACAAGTTTACTCTTTTCTACTTGGGAGTTCAGAATAGGCAGCTTGCCTATTCTGATTTGTGTCAGCTGATAAATTCATGTCAAAAGAAAGCAGAATATAATAAAAGAAGAAGGAGATTAACTGCTGTTGACAAGATGTTTTGAGAGCCTTACAAACTAGTAAGACCTAAAGCAATGTCCTTTAATAAAATTATTCCATAGGATATCCAAATGCAGACCTGCATATTTCTTTATTCCTTACTATTTTATCATTCAATATTACAATGGTTTCAACATTCCAATGGAAAACATGATAAAATTAATTTGATTTAGAAGGTAGTTTACGTGACCTAACATGCCTAATGAGTGGTGTAAAATAATTCTTCATATTTGAAATACAATTATTTGCCAATGTATTATGAGATTAAATATCATGAAAATAAAAAGCTGAGAGGCAAAAATCAATTAACATATATCTTCTATTACAAATTCTAGCAGACTACATACATTAATAGTCACATTTAATTTTTCTTTAATTAACGTACAATTCATTCTTTAGTGTATTGGATCATTGAAGAACATATCAGATTCCCAGGGAAGTTATTAGTTGTTTCATAGGACTCTCCAAAGTTCTTATTTTAAAAATCCAGAAGAATGGTTTTGTAGGCACATGTAGTGCCAATCATGACATGGAAAAATGTAATATTTTAAGTTTTGAAAGAACATCAAGTCGGAACTGTAGAAACTGCAAAACTCTGAGACCAGACCGTCTCTTAAAGTAATAATGATGAACTTATTTCTTTCTTAAGCAGCAAATATATAACTTCAAGTTTTTGTTACTTGTGTCTGCTCTACAGATGTACAATCAGACATACAGGAGTTCTAACAAAGTGACTCTTGCTGGCTTCAGTATAAACGTTCAAGAAGTTAAATTGTTAAAGGCAGATAGGAACCTTTATTCACTCCTTTCATAGATATACAGATTTCTCAGAAGCTATTTCAAAAATCTTTTCTCAAGGGAATGGCAGCGAATCCAATACCTGATTTATCAAGTTTTGGGTTTTTTTCTCTGTTTTATTGTATTAATTGATAGGTAGAATGAAGAATTATTTATTTATTTAGCATTTTAGGTTTACTATCTTTTGCACTTCATTCTGCATTTTCTATGATGTTTTGCGTAGACTTTATTCATTTTCCATGTGATATACTTGAGGAGAAATGTAGCTTTTGCTACTTATTTTCTTGGTTAAATGATAAGAATGATTAAGTAACAATTGTTATTATCACAGCTTCTTGCTGCTTTTCCTTTCTGCTAGGAGGAACATAAGATAAGAATTTCCTGATGTCATAGAGCAAAAGAGGAGGGATGGGAAACAAAGCTATAATGAAAAGAGATATCCCTTTAGCATAGTAAGAAATAAAGAAAATTCTTCAGCATGTTAGCTGCTGTTGTTAGCCAGCAAAATGTCAAGTTAACATCACTTTCATTTCTTATAATAAAGAAACTTCATGATTTGGCCTCTTTGAACAATTCTCCACAGAAAAGATGAGAGAACACTACAGTTTTGATGATTTCTCATCTTTCACAGTAGCAGTAGCCATTTTTACCATGTGCCCAACAAAGAGGGGTCACACAACTAAAAGAAAAAGAAATAGATATACCAATTTTTAGAAGTGCTCAATAATGGAAGAAAAAAGAAAAGGTACTGAAGATCTCACAACATTTTTTTCTCACAACATGGCATTACATTTCAGATAAAAAAAACGGAGAAAAAAAAAAGAGTTTTTTCAGGTTGACAAGAGACCTGCACAAATTACAGGGTGACAAAATGTCTTACATTCTGAGAAGCCCTAGTTTGGAAAGCAATTCTGTTAATTGACAATATTCTTCCCTGCAAAGGTCTTCTGTACCATCAATTCCATACATCTCACAAGAAGATGCAGAGCTCAGTTTACCTCCAAAGATCAGGCAGTTGAGATCTCTTGTTAGATTTCTTTAAATAAAGCTTGAAAAGAAGACTGTCTGCCTCCCTGAGAATAGAAGAAACACCAAAGACATCCTTTTGCCTGTGCTTTTTGGATTTTGACCTTTAGGGAAATAAAGGCAGTTAGGCATAGCTGCCAACCTACCATCTAACAATTGAACTCAATTATTTTAAAACATTTTCCAGTCTATACGATTCTTTTCTTCCAATATAGTTGTTATAGACTATTTTTAAAAGTCTTAATTAGTTAGAACCATTTTCTACTAGCAGTTCCATCCTTTTGAAATTGTCATCGTCTGACACTTCCCCAAAATTAAAGGAGATCTAGCTAACTAAATGGAAAGTAATTCAAATTGAAAATCTAATTATCTGTAATCTTTTTCCTAAAAGGACAGAAAATTAACAAGAACAGAGAAAAGCATCTTGATCTTAAAAATGGGAAGAAAAAAAATGTTTTTCAATGCCATTCTCTTCTTTCCTAGTGCTTCCTATTTCAGAAATAATCTCCCTAAATCAGCACTTCGTAGAAAGCTTCTTAACAGAGCTACCAACAAGTGGATTATTCAAGTAATTTTTGAAATAAATGCTTAACATTCTTATAATTTTTGCTAAAAGTGTGAAGATGCTTTAAGAACTACTGCTGGCTGCCCTTTCAGACTCAGAAAAACTCGCACATTTTGATACTACCATTGCCAACAATCTTACCATTGCGTACAGTCTGAAAACTGAGAAAATTACAGTGACTCAAGAACTCCCAGCCCTCAACACGTCTGGTTGGGATATTGTAACAACTCCCTACAAGAAATTATGGTTCATGTCAGGGACATCCTTTCTCAGGATGGATGTAAGTGTTCAGTGTCTGTTCCTGCATTCTGAAGATATTTGATACAGGAAGACCAGTAGACAAGGAGGAATATTGTTGGGACAAATACAGAGATGAAGATAGCAGAGACTTTTTTAAATGTTTATGTGATATAGTTCACTTCATGCTGTTGCAGGTCTTCAGAGCTCTCTTTAGTATATTGGAAACTTAAGGATTGGGAGGTAAGAAATTAAAGGCATAAATTGAATCTGTCTTTAATACAATTGTTTGGTGCACACAATGTGAATTACCCACACTGAAATTTTTGAAAGGAAAACGTATTGATAGATTTTTATTTCGTTGTCTCTTCTTCATCACATCCTTAAGAGAATTTGTCCTGCAGACAGGAAACAATTTAAAAGCAATTTCTGTTTATCTTAATTTATTTCTGCTGAAGTATTCATTTTCCATATAATACCATGTACTTTGATTATCTTTATTTGTTGGTGATCAGAGTGCTGACAGATGATGCCTCTTTCATAAACATCAGTTAGCTCTCTTAATGTGCTGAAAGAACATGAGGTAAAGTAAGCTTAACTTGCATTATTTTTAAATTAAGAACAAGTTGAGAGGAGTTGTTACACTATATTACAATCCATGTATCCACACTTAATTTGCTACTTTTAATATAATAAACTTAAGGTAGGCAAGAAAATAGAAGAAATTAGTCAACTAAAATATAAATATATCTGTATACTTGAAAGTGTATCAGCTTGGTATGATTTTATCCGGATACCATACAAGTTTCAATAGTTCCATATACACGAATATACGAAAATAAATTTACTTTATTATTTACATAGAACATAAAATTATTGCTAGTGGGATAGTACATGAAATCCCCTGTGTTAGGGGAAATAGTATATATGTATGCAAGTAGTTTATGGTAATGAAATTGTAAAACTAAATCTCTAGTTAAAGTTTGTAGGTGTAGAAATATGAGTGATAATTCAAATATGACAATTTGTATCAAATGTTAATCTTTTACATTTTATGTGTATTGCCAAACAACTCAGATTTGGAAACCTAAAGTAACTTAATAATGGACATAAGACTATTACAAGAAGAGATATGAAATGAGAAATTTACTCTATGTAAAATGCAAGAAATATGAAGAATGAAATTTGAGAGAGTTGAGAACAGTCCTCTTTTATTCCCACTTCTAAAGGCCACAGGAATGAAGCATGAAGCTTTGTGATATAAATGCATCCATGCCAGTGCTCTACTATACAACTGTGTCAGAAAAGACTTTCAAAGACCACACTTAGTCTATTATTTCACAGCCAAAATCACAAAATTACAGAAAATGTTAGGTTGCAAGGGACCTCTGGAAGTTATCTGGTACAAATCCTCTGCTCAAACAAGGTCAGCTGGATTTGGTTGCCTGGGATCCTGTCCAGACAGCTTTTGAATATCTCTAAGGAATCCACAACCTAACTGAGCCATCCATGCCAGTGTTCAGCCACTGTCACAGTAAAAAAGTGCTCCTGATGTTCAGATAACACTTCCTATTCTTCAGGTTGTGCCTGTTGCCTCTGGTCCTGTCACTGGGCACCAACGAAAGGAGCTTGGCTCCGTCTTTTGCACCCTCTCTTTAGGTATCTAATATAGACTGATGAGATCTCCCCTGAGCTTCTCCCCTCCAGACTGAACAAGTCTAGTTCTCTCATCCTTTCCTCATAGGAAAGATGGTCCAGTCCTTTAGTCAGGAAATGAAAAAAGATTCACATTCACTGGGAAGAAATTTTTTGAAAGCTATGTTGCTTGCAAGAGTCTTTTAAATGTATGAAGTTATTTAAAAATAGTATATTTTTTGAACTGTAGATATTCTATGGAGTCATATATGCAGCCAGCTGACTCATAATCATGTTTCATATGTCAAAACCTCAGCATTATTTTTTTTTTCTGAGACTAATGATAAGGAATAAATCACAAAAAAAAATAAACACTTTCAGTGTATTGTAAATAATCCAAGAAACTCTAGGCCAAATCTAAAAAATTGAGTTGTTTCAATAGAAAACATGGAATAAAAATGTGTTTCTAGTATTTGGTACTTGAAAATTATGATTCCACCTTAAAAAATACCTAAGTAATGCCTTCTCATTCTTAACATAATGGCCAGAACTACAGAAAAAGGTATCTGCATTATGAATATGTGATAGAAATGAGAGAGACTTACTGAGTCTTGTAGGCGTCCTTAACAAGAGCACCCTGGATGCTTAAATCTATTTAGATCACATCCTTACTTACTAAAGTAACTTAATATTATATTTTTTTTTGTAATAACGTGTCTGTTAATAAAAAAGAAAATAATACACAATCTTTTCTACAACTCCAATAGTTTCTACAAAATTATACAAATGTAGTCTAGGATCAGCTTCACAGGAGCTTGAATTTAGACTCTTTGCATCAAAGTATGAAGTGATGAGAATCCTAGATATTTTCTAAGGATGAAAGCATAAAAATGAAAAATATTTTATGTTATGAACCTTAAAGTGTGAACTCTTAAAATATCAAACTAAGCCAGATACTAAGGTGTGAATCTCCTGCATGTAGATTATGCACTGAAAAATAAAGTGCATTTAGAAAGTAAACTGTCTACACCTCCAGCAATGATGTGTGAACTCTCCTTGTTGAAATCACTTTTTTTATTGTCTTGGTTCCAAAACAATATTATTAGTTTATTAAAAGCTTCCGGTAACAAACGAACAACTGTTCAATTCACAGAACTAGTTAGACAGAAAGCAAGAGAAATGATATAACATTTTCTCCTTCCAATACATATTGGCAAAATAAAGTAAAGGACTCATTGGAAGAAAACACTGCTTTTTAACGCATAAGAAAGAATTTTTTTGCGGCAGGAACCTTCGCTGGAATCACCTTCCAAAGGACACGGTAAACTCCTCATCACTGTGGCTGGAAGTGCATGGACAGGGTGCTAGATAATCTCATCTAAGCTCTGTTTCCAAGAAAATGTCAGACAAAATGATCTTATGAGGTCCCTTCCAAATGAGAATGTTCTATAAATGTATCATTAAAAAGAATGTAAATAGGTTAGTAGAATGATCAGTGAAATAGACAGCCTTTCATACAACAGAAGACTCAGGAAAATTAGGTTGTCTAGTATTGCAAAATGTAGGCTGAAAGGAGTTATAAACATTTCTTCTAAATCTATCCATAAGAAAAATCACCAAAAACTTAAGTATCGTAGGTATGAATTGACAGCGATTTTTCACAAACAAATTAAAATTACATAGTAGAAAATCAGCAGAGAGCAGTAAGGTTCTGGAATAATCTTCCAGATGGAATGGTTAGTGTGAAAGCTCACTGGCTCTGAACAGTAAATTTTGTCATAAAAATTACAGAAAGTAAAAACTTGTTTAGCGTAGAAAAGCAGATTGTGAAAAAGGATGTTTATAATTGCTAGAGACTGGAATTATTAGTTCCTAAAGTCTCTTCTAGTCATGCATTCTTAAGATTTCCTCCCCTCCCCACAATTTTATTTTAAGAAAGTTCAACTAAACAAATATTTTACTGGAAGGTTTGGGAAAATAATCAATATGAGAAATAAAGCATCATCATCATAATCATCCCCAACAATATAATAAAGCAGTTCAACAGTTTTACAACTAATTTGGTAAATTCCTCTGGTCATCGAGGTTTGTTTGACACTTTGTCCATTTTCTTTTTTTTTTATTCTTAATTGCAAGTGAACAGCAGAAATAATTTTTATATGTTTGTGTTATTTATGAGCTTTTCGGAGAGCTCAATACAACTTTATTGGTGCACCTATTTGAAAAAAAGACACAGGATTCGGTTGTATAGACATAAGATCCTTCTACCATTTGAGAAGTTCTGGGCCATTAGACATCTGGAAAAGATAGTCCTGTTGGGTAGTTTTGGAGTCCAAAATGTTAGTACGTAACAATATTTAGGCAACTGGCTAAATATTGTGCCTTTGGAGCACCCGTGTAGATGCAAATTTGACACATTGTCAATCTTAAAGTCAAACATCACAATTTCATTAAAGTTGGTATGGAACCCCTGGAGATACTTATGTCCAGCCCTCTGATCAAAACAGATCCAATTAGATCAGTTTGCTCTGGACTAGGCTCAGTTGAGCTTTGAGTTTATCCAAACATATTGATTCCACAAGTACCCAGGGAAACCTGGCCCAGTTTTCAATCATCATCATAATAAAAACCAAAAAGAAATAAAACAACAAACCAACTACTTTCTTCCACCCCTATCACCCCCACACCCTGATGAGTCTATGGAGATTACAGAGGTCTGTTGCCTCTTCTGCATTATTTACCACTTCTGAGAAGGCTCTCACTTAGCCTTCTCTGTAGCCTCCCATTAGGTGTCTTTAGACAGTAATAAAATCTCCCTTACTCTTTCCCTTGTAAGGCTGAACAGACCCAGTTCTCCCCGTCTCTCCATGTAAAGCCTGTACCAGTCCCTTAACCATCGTAATGGCTCTCCATTAGACTCACTCTACTATGTGGCTATCTTTCTTGTATTGGGGCCCAAATATAATAACGTTCAGGGAAACAAAATTTATTTCCTTGTTCACTCATTAAGTTAGCTAAAAGGACATTACAATTTGTTTCAGATTAAAACACATCCAAAACACTATACGAAGGCAAGAATTAGATTTGCTGCTGCTACTTGCTGTATACATATATACAATAGATTGTTTTACAGAATTGCTCATTATCTTTCTTGTGCTTCTTAAATTTGCATAAATGAATTATCAATGAGAGGACATAAAATTGCTTACAAGACAATTTTCATATCATGACATGCAGGCTTGTTGTATTAACAGCATATATCAGCAGCCTTAGTGTGACAGAAGAGAATATTTTTCCAAAAACCAAGATTAGATTTATGGTTGAATTGGCACTGCACCAAATGGTATTCATAATAAAGAAGTCTCCTCAACTGTTAGAATTCAGACAAAAAGTAGTTATTACTTCATAATCTAAAATTTTAAATAACCCTGTAAACAAAAAACATTCATAATGTTCTGGTATTTAACGGACACCTAAAAATACAACAATATATGTATAGGAACGTGTACTCTTGGGTTAAATATGTTGTGCACACTATATGCAAAAAGAAATTTTGCAACTTCAGATTATAACGGACTTGCACAGAGACAAAGTGAGATTTTACAGGATATCACACCGGCAACATCACTTCTGACTTTTCTGTATTTTCAAACCTTAATCATTCTTTTAATATAGTTTCTGAAAATACACATAGTAGGCACATTCAAGTATCAGCAACGGAAGAATAAAGTCTCCCATTGTGCAAAGGGATACGATACGGAAAACTGTTCTGCTTCATAGGTTGAATTATTCCAGCTTGGTGTGTCCTCAACCAACATACTTAACTTTGTAGTTACAGTACTAATCTAAAACAAATGAATAGAATACTGGGGATTAATCTAGAAGCATTAAAGAACAAAATGCCATCTCCCTGATGTTTCAGTCTTCTAAATCTGCATCTGGTTGATTTGTTTACATCTCTGACTATTTAGGGTTAAGCCATTACTAACTCCATAGGGTTAGAAGTGGAAGGGTGACATCCATAACTTAGCTGTCTTGTGTTCTGCAAATCACCCTGCACCCTGTGGGATTTCATGCTATATTTTTACTTTTTAAGCACTTAGTAGTCTAAGCCTACAATACCAAAGTATCAGAAAACTTCAGAACAGGGACAAAACAGATACATAAGAATTATCTACTACCAGGGTTAGAATTATTTGTACAGGAGATAAAGCTTTCTTGACAGTCAGTTCAAGATTGCTGAACAAGTTTCAATAGGAATTAAGCACAAACATATAGCAGAGAGTAAATATATTCAATTAAAAAAAAAAAATCCCGTATGAGTTTCCCTTGCAAAAAAAAAATAAAGACAGACTTACATGAAGGAAATGCTAGTCACACAAACGGCAATGTGGGCCTGAATAGAAAACCATGCCCCCTGACAGGATGATTGTATAAAAAAATCCGCAACCTGCGGCTCACTGATTTTACTTGTCCTACAGCAGGAAATCGTCCAGTTTTTTCTTTTTAACTCATTCTAATTTTCAAATCCTTCATGAAATTTTACTTTAAAGATGAAAAGAATCAGAGCAGTTACTTCCATTTCTGTTAAGAATGCTTTCTTTTTGTAACATTAATGTCTGTCTTTTGAAGAGTATGTCATTACTGCAGTCAAATTTATAAAGCCACATCAAAACTAGGGATGCATGAACAGCACCTGAGTACCTCCTACAGATAAAAAGCTACAGATGCCAGCACAAAGAGCTCTATTCCAAGCAGGATGCTGAACATACCTGTTACCACAGTCAGCACAGGGACAGATATTGTTACATTTTTATCACTTGGCCTGAGGAACCTCTTCCTAAATTTACAGTATTTGGGACTTACAGCTTGAGTGAAAAGTTAAACAAGATTTACATCTCGAATAAAAGGAATAATTTATGAAGTGCATACAATTGTAAAAAAATTGCAATACATCTATGTAGCTAAAAGGTTTTAAAGGCAATGTATTTACAAGGATTTAAAGAACTCTTTCTTGGCATACTTTTGTTTGATTTTCTGCTTTCCTTTCTTATTGTGGTTGTTCTGTTTCTTTGTAGTGATGTCTTTATCTTTACTTTTCTAAAATATTTTAAACTGAAGTACAACAAAAATATTCTTAATTCACTATAAAGAAAATAGAATGGAGAAATGGTATTAGAAGTAATAATTATACATCTGGACTCCAATAAGCAGATGATAATTTTTCTATCCACAGGACTTAAATTTTCATGCATTTAACTGCATTATGCTTGTTGCCCAGCAGATACACAACATAGATGGCATTTTTCATGGGATATAAAACTTTGTTAATTTCTTTTAAATAATTCAATAGAATATTAATAATTCCACACTCCTTAGATTCATAAATCTGTTCAAATTATGTCCTTATAAACAAATTATTCAGGACACATTTTACCTAGCAGAAACTCAAACATAAGTTTAGAAATAGTCTGGACATTAGCCTTCAATTTAAGTAAGAGGTAATTCAGAGTACGTAGCATTTAAAATACAACTTGAATGATATTTTTTGCCTCTTACTGGTAAAGTCTACACAAATTCTATCATATAAACTATTAATGAATATTACCTAATTTCCCGTAATTTCAGTAAAGGTCCTGAACATGACCTCATAGAATCATATAATGGTTTGGGTTGGAAGGGACCTTAAAAATCACCCAGTTCCAGCCCCCCTGCCATGGTCAGGGACATCAGTGAAACCAGTTGAATTGACATCCTTGAAATTTGATAACAAATAGAATTCCTTAATGTGAATATCAGAGTAAAAAAAATGCTTACATTGTAAATGCTTGCAAACAGCAGATAATTGTTGATCTGGTATGGGTAAACTTCTTTAGCAGAAGCCTGTGCCTTGTTAGCTACAGTTATCATGTGGCACTATTGTAAATTTTGATCACGGCTGGGCCAAATAAATGTTGCATGTCTTGAATCTTCCGGTTCATGGAGAGACATGAGAGAGCACGACCCATCTGATTATCTGTTGGACTTCTGCACAAAGACTGTTTAGACTGGGAGAACTGGGGAGTTGGATTTTCAGAGAGAAGAGCTGGTGTTGAAATACATGAGCTCCTGAAAACAAAAAGTGTTGATGTAGAGAAGGGAGTTGATAGAGAAAGAGGTGAAAATCTTGACTGGAGGAAAGATGTTGGAAGTGTGGCAAGAAGCTGAATATCAGAGACGTGTGGAAACAAATGCAAGGGAATGCATTTGTTGAACTATTTTAAGTACTACATATTTAGACCATATACAAATATGAATATAGTAGTTCAGACATATGATTTTCTGTATTTGTAAGACAAAATAATTGCATTGAAATAAATTAGGAAAAGTAGTTTAACACGTGCCTTTAACCTGAATGTCATAGAATAAAAAAATCACAGAATAAATCAGGAGGATTTTAGTCAATTACCTAGTCCAACTGCCTTTTCAGATCAGGTTGAAGTATGAAATCAGATAAGGTTGCTCAGGGCTATATTCAGTCTTGTGTCATATCCAGTCAGAACCTCTCCCAGTTCTATGTGCTCCTCTTGAGCCTTGATCCTTCACCAGTAGGATCAAGGAGACCACTGCTGGCATCCCTATGTCCTGGATACTCTCCTCCAGAGGCACATGGTTGGTCTTAATACTCTCCCTTTTTGTTGGTTCCTATGAGGAAAACTAGCAGATCCTGAGGACTACTCAAGCCTCAACAGTCTCTTCGCAGAATTCTGAATCCAAGTGTCTAGATAGCAGTACAGCTTTAAGACCATCGAACCAGGAGAGCAGACGGGTGCCTCCATCCTTAGGGAGGAAATGCCCCACTTCTTTTCCCTGCTCCAGCCCCAGTGGCACCACCTGACATTGCCTGCAACACAAGACTTGAATGGCAGCATCTTGCCCCGTAGCTCTGTCTGAGCTGAGCTTCCTGGTGTTCTGGGGGCTGTGCTTCATACCAGACTGGAGTTCAGGCCACATGGTGCCTCACCACCATTGCTACATCAGCTTTGGCCAAGGCCTTTCCTGGCCCACTCTGCATTCCCTCTGTGACGACTGCTTAAAGACTCTTGGCTGTGCTTTTGGTATACCAGACATATTTTATCTGCTAAATATTCAAAGAGCAGTCCATCTCATTAGCATATCTTGATGGTACAGTTAAACAGTTGCTGCTTTCAGGTAGTATCATTAAAACGGGAGTTTTTACTAAATAAAAAGATTTAACCTTAGAGCCAAACAATTTGAGTCAGGTTGATTTCTTCTCTTGCAGCAACAAGCTAAAAAATTTCCCTTCCATCTAGAATCTCAATGTGAAGCTATGTCAGGATCCAAGCAGAAAAAACACTGAGAAAGAAACATTAATATTACCCTAAGACTAGTTATCAGAGTGGTAAAATGTTGACGTGATCATTTTGAGACAGCTAAAAAAACCAATGAAAATGGTTAATCTCTGTTTTCATTTATTATTGAAAAAGGTTTTCCCCTCCCATTCATGAGGGGATTAATCATAAAAGAGCAATCTTGTTTTACAGAACTACTGAGTATGGGCAGTGAAGTACTTATTTTTCACAGTGCTCAAGATGCACCATCACCATTTCCTGAAACGGAGAGTTTGAACAATGATGTGACAGTTTAATGCAAGACCATGGAGACCAACTGCTTTCAGTGCTGTTACAAGGTGAGATAATCATGACAAAATGATTTCTGTATGTGTCTATAGGGAGCCCATTATGAGTCTATCACACTGGCATTACAGTGTGAAATTATGATGAGGAAAAAAATAATTCGGATTTGCACTGCATGACAATGTTGTTCCAGCGTGAGTTAATGATATATAGCAACTGAAATGCAAACTGTTTTTTTCCCTGTATTCTGAGTAGAACTCTGCCTAACCATGAAGTTTTGATTCATATATAGTTTAAGAGAACTTGATATAAAAGGAAATTATGAGAATCACCTTCAGTTAATCATGTACTCTTCTCAGCAGAAAAATTTTGCCTTCAGGCTCAGTCAAGAGGTTTACTTGCAAATTTAACTTCAACAAAATTCAATTTGTGTAAACAAAATACACAAACAAAATAACATAACTAGAAATCAATTATCTATGTCCCCATAATCTGAAAAAATAGAGTATCTGCTCCTCACTTACTCAAATTTCCATTTGCTTTTTCCAATCCAGTTTTTCTTACACATCTGCCAACTTGGAGTTCTTTTGTTAACAGAATCATTTTGACCTTGCTCTTTCAGGTGTACTAACATATCTATTTATGTGTATATTTTCCAGTATATCATTATTTGCCCTTCATGATCAGGAAGGAAACAGTATTTCGTTATTCACTGATCAATGGTTATTTTCTCTTTTTCTCATAAGAACTTCACTTATTTGAAGCATTTTTAGTAATTTTTGTAATTCAATGTATTAATGGATCTGCTTTTTCAAGGATTTCCAATTCAAAAGTGTCTCTGATATTTCTTGACCATGAATTTTATGATTCATTCACCTGTCCTTTGACATTTTCCTAGAAATTTTAAACTTCACCTCTTTGCATAATCCATTAATCCATTTTTAGCCAAATTTATTTCTGCTTTCTTTTTTTTTAGAGAAACACTAGCCTGAACTTCCTTATTTGTTTAACAACTAAGATGAGAATGGTAAGAAGTCTGTCTAGTCAAGAAAAATTTACAGAGCATTAAAAACTTAGTATTGTTTCATATCTCTTGTGCCATGTAACAAAAGAGCTTTGATATTTTCTGCAGGATGCTTGTTTCCCCAACAGGTATGGGAATAATTATAAAGTGTCTCAAGCGTGTTGTTCCTGGCATAAAGCACTGGATTTTGAAAAACCAAGACTTCTATTTTCTTTTAGCTATGCGGTTAGAAATGTTTCTTTGAAAAAGTTAACAGAGTGATGCTGAAAATATTGAAAGAGCATTGTGTTTAAATACAGGCACTTAAAACAAGTACCAAAACATCCCACAGGTATCGTAAGCAGTATGACTCATTCAGGCTTTAGGGAGACATCCTTTGAGAGTTAAAATGAATTACATTTTCCAATATCTGTTATACTTCATTATTAAATCTACTTAGCGGGAAAGCATGGCATAGTAAATTAAGAAGCAAACCAAAAGAAATAGCTCTATGGTCATTTGAGTATCACAAAGAAAAGGATAATTTAAATGTTAATGTAAGATTGAGATGTGACAGATGACAAACATACTGTGCATACTCATCCTACAACTAACTTTCATCTCAGATTTAACATTCTAGGTGAATTTTTCATAAAATATATAATCCATAACAGCAATTTCTGAAGTCTACAGACTGTAACCAGTTTTAGCCTTTCCAAACAGAACATGGATTCCTATGAGTCTCTTAAAGATATTTGAGCATATTATTTATGGATTATTAATCTGATTAAACTAGTAGTATTCTTAGATTTAAACATTAAAACAATCAAAACAAAACAAAAAACAGATCAAAGGTGATAACAGGTCTTCAAAAGACAATAGATATTTCTCTGGGGAAATGTTGTGGGAATCTAAGCTAATTTTAGAAGCAGCGTAAGTCACATAAGACACATAACTGGCAAGAGATACTAATGTTACTAAATTACTCATATTCTGCTTTCTCAATCCTGAAAGCTGCTGATCATGAAATAAATACTTCTTTCAGAAAAGTTAACATTTTCTTCACTATTCCTTTAAAAGTCTTTTCAGTATGCTTTCATAAAATTAAGATCTGTGCCAAAAGAATCAGTTATATGGTGGAAAAAAAATTAAAGATGAAGAGATTGACTATTGACTAAAACCTTAGGCAAAGTAAAAGCAAATAATTTGTTAGGTAAAACTTCCTGTTTATCTTAGGATCTGAGAATGGCCTGTGCTATAGAGATAGGCTAAAAATATTTAGCATTTACAAAAGAACTTGACAGGAAAAAAACCTTGACTACAGTTAACAAACTAAAGTACTTACATATGTGACCTGTGGTGTTACTAGGACTAAATGAAAGGTACCTGTGGGAGTTTTTCCCCACATGCTTTGTCAGGTGAAGTCAGGTGTTTAAATGCAATTAGCAGTCAGTGGAAATCAGGAACCTGTGGCCTTGAAGTGCTTTGGAAACTGTCTCCTTGAAGACAGAAAATAAGAAAAGAGCAATTCTGCATTTTTGGTAAGATAAATTCACTGTGAAAAGCAGTAAGGATCACCTGCCAGGGTACAGTCAGTGTGCATTATGCACGTGCTTTTAAGATCACAAATTTTATTTTGAGAGTAGTTGAAAATAAATTAAAATTAAAAAAGCAAATAAAGTCTGAGGTAGTGTCAGGAAGTAAAATCCATCCAAATCGAAGCACAAAAGATGCCCAGGTATGCAATTTTTATATTGTATCTCTCACACAAGGTTTGGTCCATTTTAAGTTTCACTTCCTGTCACTGTTCTCAAAACCCAGTGCCAGTCTGATAGGTATACAAAGTAGAACATCTATGAGATACCAAGATCTGCAACAATTGCATCATACTTCTGCAGTCTAATGGGATTTAGGAATATAGCTTTGCTGTATGAGGGTTTAAAACCAATTCCTTTCAGGGACCCGATTTCCTTGATCATTGATCCAGGCATATATTTTATATTTCTTGTATTTTTATTTAAAAAGTGTACACGCCAAACTAATTTTTGCCCACAAATTTTGATAAGCTTTTCTTGGGATATTTGGTTTATTATAAAGTATTTTTGCACTGTTTGAAACAAAACATGGAAACCTACTATTTTTAATTAACTTTTCCTCAAGAGTTGTATTTTTTTCATTCAAAGACAAAATTCATTTCTAGGGAATCATATTTAAGAACCTGTCCCTGAGTATTCCTACTACAAACTTGAGGACAGTTATGACTATAGGGTTGCTGCTTTATTCATCTCAGTAATGCATTCCAGCAACAACTGCTTCAAAAGTAATTGATGAATAATATATTAGCTTAAATTGCTCTTGAACAGGTGTTAAAAATGTTGTTTCAATAAGTGCAATTTATTTACTTAGAAATTAACAACACAAATGTTCTCATTCATTATATACATCCTTTCTTTTCAACAATGATTGAATGGTTTCTTGTACAGAACAAGTCGAAGACAATTAAAAAGCTAATAAATAGTCACAGTGGAGGGTAAATTGCCTTTTCTGCTTTCAAGAAGCATGTGTATCTCTATAATATGAGGTCTCTGTCTCTTAAAATCTCAGCATAAACTTTCCTCATCAGATCTTCATACCATAGCATACCTTACTATAAATCTGAAGGTCAATCTTGCATATAGTGTCACACCTTGAAAGCATGAAAAACACTGTATTAATTGTGCAAATATAAAGAAATCGTATTAAGAATCCCATACTGTAGAATTGACCAATATACCAATTTTATGTCATTTAAGTTAACTAGAATTACAAAGAAGTATAACTAAGATTAAGACATAAATTAGTAATAAGTAAAAACAGTGAAATTAGTAAAATACTGAAGAGAAATGTTTTGTATACGGCCATGTTCCAAATTTCTATTAATGTGTACAAACATTTTTCCCTATCACTGTGAAAGCATTTGTTGAAAATACTTTCAAGCTAAACTAAAGGGCCAAGATCAGTCAGTTTTCCCTTTTAACTTAGAAACTATTCCTGTTTTTACAGTGATTATGATATATTTTATATTTCATCAGTGTTAGGCTTAGCACTAAAAGGTGAGTACTCAATGTACTATACTTTTAGTCTAGGTGGGTGCAGAATTATCATTCAAGATTATTAAAAGAATTAACTGAGTCATCTCTGATAATTAATAATAATTGTAACAAAACTTGCAAAAGCTCTGGAAATTTGGAGGGGTAGGTACACATTTTGCTCCGATGGTAAATGTCCCAATGAGAGGGCTCTTAGAAATTTAGATAAATAGGTAGAACAGTAACCCTGAGACCATTATGGCAATCCTTTACCTACTTCTTGAGTTGGCTATTCTAAAATTATTTTGAAAATCTTCAGGTCTTCAAAACTTAGTATTGGAAAGACATTATTACGAGCCTAAGTCACTGTAGTTTGAACAAATAAGAAATATTGCAAAGAACACAAAGTAGACGAACTGTCAGATTCATATCATATACATTTTTTTCTCTTTTGAGCAGTCAGGATAGTTTGTGGTTATTAATAATTCTGTTTGCTTTTAAATGTTTGCTCCTCAGATGGAAATTTGCAATACTGCCTTTCAGCCAAACAGCAGCTCTTCCTTGGACTCACAAAAAAACAGCAATAGCAGTAAATTGTGTCATTCTGTTCAGGCCTGAACGAAATCTGTAAAAAAAATATATGTCCACATGCATCTTAATTCACACAAAACTGAGTGTTACAAAGGTGACGTTAAGTAAATATGTCCATATGTGTAGTGAAAACTGGCTTTGCAAATTACTTAAAGAGAATCAATAGACAAATTACATGATGTTTGTTTATAATTTTTATAAATGCATGAGTTGCATTTGAGATGTGAATATTTTCCAGAAATACCCTTTTGTTGTTACATTTCTCTGAATTATAAAGAAACATGTTTTCTAAAGGCAGTATTTTAGGCCTGAATCCAAGAAGTCACTTAAGTAGGGGTACAATTTAAGCACATGAAGAATGGTATTGATTTCAGTCGAGGCATTTATATTAATAGAGTTACTCAGGTGATTAAGTACTCTACTGGACTTGGGCCCCAATGGCATGGCATAAAATTCACCTTTGTGTAGAAATGCAGATTCAGCAGAATGAAAAAAATCTCATAAAATATTTGGCTGAGTAGCATCTCTTATTTTATTCTTAAAACAATCTTTTCCTCTATTGTAATTTTTTGAACCAGAGCGGACCACTCCATTTATCCCCTCTGCAAACTAGGGAATAATTTATCACTAAACTTGCAGAAGAAACCAAAAGAGCGCAAGAAACTGATTTATTATATTCCAAAATGGGTGTCTTACTGGGTTTGCATGCTGGGAGGAGGGTGTTGATTGGTGAGTAGGTAGGTTTCAGACCAGAAACCAGTCCACAGATGGGTGTTTTTGGGTGCACCCACATATTTCAGTTAGGTAGAAGCACAACGCTGCAGACTGCTACCAAACAGAGACAGTATACTGCTCAGAAATGGGGCTGAAATCCCTCTGTTGCATTATGGAGTGGAAGGCAGGGTGTGATCTAACACTGTGCATAAGAGCACGACACAGGACTAGTGGCAGGATGGTCTGAGGCAGGAGCTGGTTGTACAGACCTCACTCTCACTGTGTAAGACTTGCTCCATCCTAGTGTCAATTACCACAATCCTTTCACCATTTCACCTCATCTAATGTTCTTAGTCCTGGTTCAAAGTATGAAATAGAGCTATAATGCAGATGTTATGGCATTTTACTGTTATTTGACATTGGGGAAAAAAAAAATGAGAGACCATCTGGGGCCTAAATCTTTACATTTCTCTGTCAAAAGTGTATGATAAAAACAAATCAAAAGGTTTACGTAAACATTATTAGTGATATTATTTTAGAATGCCATAATATTTTGGCACATGCCTGTTTTTAGGACTTATGAGCAAATGCCTTCAGATATGTGTGTGGAATTAATCCAACAAGATTACAATAAAATATAAAGTTGTAGCTTTTTATCCAATCTGATTCAAATTCCTCTGCCTTTTTTTTTTTTTTTTTGCAGAAACATTCAATAAGTACCTTAGAAACCTGAACAATTGCTGAAGCAGTTTGGTGAAACAGACTCATTTAAAGTTAAGACACATTCACAACCTAGCAATTAAATTGTTCTAATATTCTTGATTCCTGTTATTAAAAGTAATTTACATAACCACTTCATTAATTTATATGAGGAAATTACTCAACACTACTCCTCTAAACTGCTACTTAAAACCTCTGTGGTTTTGGAATGCAGACATCAACTACACTGACACTAGGTTGTCAACATGTATTTCTTCTTGCAAGACCACAATCAGTCAGTCACTGCTGGACTTAACTACCTACATTTACTTTTGGAGTACAGCCATTTCATGTCTGAAACTTTAGATCTTTGTATTGACATACTTTTAATGACATTCTATTCAAAGTGCAGATATCCCTCAAGGACTGACTACAGTCCATTGGCTTTTTCTTTATCATTTTTTCTGTGTTTTGCACCATAACTCCTATATCTATTGTTTTCATTTTGTAACTGTTAAAACTCAAGAAGTATTTTAAAAAATCTTCTAGGCAGTTTTCATATCAAACAGCATGAATAAATAATTTCTTTGAAAAGAACTAAGAACCAAAGCTTGTTGATAAGAGATTTCTAAGCTATGTGTGTATTTAACCTTTCTTTGTCTTACGCTTATTGCTTTTTCATCATTAGTCAAATATATTGCAGATTCCAGCTTGTTCAGATGTTTAAATTCATTGGCCTAAACTCTGGTATATGTATGATTCATAGGAATGTGGCTGATCTAGTAGCGTAAAACCCACATAGGTAAGGCAAACAAAGTGTAGAAATGGAAACAGCTGCAAAACCAACAAAATTAGTTTCTCATACTTTAAGCAAAATTGAAAAGGTAGTCCAGGTTTCACCTACATCATTCATAGTTCTTTGTTAATTCTTGTTTTTACAAATAAGAAAAGAAATTGAGAAACGCAATACAATGACTTCAGAGAGAAAAGGGGAATCTAAAAGCCAGTAGGCCACACTGCAACTTATTAACCACGGAAGAAAATGGTGCAGCTGAATCTCTCTGAAAGATGCATAAACAAAGATGAAACACAAAAAGTTTACAATTTCTGTATTCTGAAGAAGAATAAGAAATAGTTCAAATATTTTTTTTTTCATGTCAGAGTTGTTCAGACAAGCAGTATATAATACTTACAGCTGGATGCTGGGATAGCTGGATTGCAGTTTACAGCTTTATACAAGTGCTGATATAAAGAGAGTTCAAACAAAATCAGTGCTTACCAAAAGATAACACACTCACATATACAATATGTCATGATTATTTTTTATTAGAAGAAAAGAAGAAAGGTCGGACACATGTTATATTGCATGTGAACTGTGGCTATATGCTATTAAACGAGGAATGTATTGAGTACAGAGCCAGATATTTTGTAGAGTTTACAGTATGTGCTTCTGTGGCTGTAACAGCCAAAGCAAAAGTGCAAAACCAACGCACAGTAAGAAAAAGCTTGCAAATGTAAATATTATGGAAGTAAAAAAGTAAGAAAAAGCTTGCAAATGTAAATATTATGGAAGCAAACACTGAAGATAGCTTTTTTCAGTTCATTGACCTGTATGTAATGTACTTCATTCCAGGATTTTCACTGCTTTACTTTACAGTGCTTTTTCTTTTACCTACATCCTCGCTTAATGCTGGTTAACTACGGCATAATTATCTTTCTTCATTTTACTTTATATATTGTAAATGAGTGGCATATTGGGTTTTCTGAAAATTTATAAGGTCTTCTGTGGCATGTATTTTCTGTTCATTGTTTTGCAATAGAGCCTTACTGCTTTTACTGAAATATGTACTCTCAACATATTTTACATTGCAAATTCTGAATATAGTTATTACTCTTACCACATCTATAATTTTACTCTTTCCATTTGTAAATTTACTTTTAGCACTCCTTGTAACTATATTTTATGATGTTGAAAATCAGACTATGGACAGAAAGAGATGCAGGCTATAGCAAAGAGAAGAACAAGTTTTAAATGCTTAAAGACAGTAAACTCTTTATAAAAAGAAGCTTTCTAACTTTATCTTGCTATAATAATGTACAGTTTGAGATAATTATTTATACAGGACAATTTACAATATTTACAGAGCAACGTACTGTCTATACTTTTGTTCCAGTCACACATAGCTGACATAAGCTACTACTTGCCCTGTAGTGTTGGATTTAGGGCACTTCTCATACTCTTCAGAACAGCTTTAAAACTAAGATTATTGCTATTTGATAACATGCTTTATAAGGGGAGAAATCTTAATCTTAATCTTGGCCTGATTCCTAAATCAACTGTTTTTCCTACCACATATTTTAACTGTGGCTAGCCTACATTTTTTTCAGGTATACTGCTAAATAATTATGTTACACATAAGCATTATGCAATTTGAGATAACCAGAACTAATCTCCAAAACAGAGACAAAAAGCAGTAAGATCTGACTATTTAAGGGTTTCAGATACCTGAAAAACCTTCATAACTTGAGATATAAAAAGTTAGAAAGAAATCCAGCAGATTTTTTTAGTATATTTGTTTTTATTATCTATGCAAGAAGACTTACAAAATACTCTGTCAGGTAATTCAAGTGCCAGGTGGATCATGAGTGCCAGCTAGATCATTATGCAGGAAAAGAACACCTCCAGCCTGAGAAGTGGATAGATGTGGGTAAGCTGGCTGGGTTTGGGGTCCTCCAGGCTGCTCTCAAAAGGTTTGATCCACTGAAGTTAATAGGATTCTCTCTGTTAATTTAAATTGGTTTTGGCTCAGATCTTAACTTCCCCAAGACTTCCATAGTGAGGATTTTACCTGCTAGTCCAATACATAGCCAAAGCTCAGGAAGATGACACAGTACTTTGTTGGGTTGTATTTGTTAAACATCGAACAGTAAGGACTGTTTTCAATTTTAATTGCTTCACATTATAATCAGAATAACTATAACTGTGCATAAAATCATCTGACAGACAATCAGATACTTTATTAATTAAATGTTAGAAGATGACTCATCCAACCACACCTGCTAGACTTTTAATGTTTTCTACCCATTCTTGTATTTATGACAATTTCTGTGATAACTTCTCATGACTCATTAGGCAGAATGTAGTGAAGACTATGTACAGAAGGCATAGGGAAGTCAGCAACTAAATTAGAATGACATTAAAGTAGAACGATTTGTAATAGAAAGAACTAGTCTATTCTTTGATCATAAAACTTGTGGGGAAGATCCATATTTTCTACTATTTGAACAAGAAATACTGAAGAATATTTACACAGGCATAAATTCACTGTTGTTTTTTAGAATATTAGTTATGTGAAGAAAATGATGCGTCAACAACATTTATGACAGTCCTTTTCTAAGATAATTACCTTAGAAATTAAGATAGCAACCTTGTATCATAATCTAGCTTATCTGATATTTTAAGTTTAAACCAATAATTCCTTCAGTTACACTAGTGCAATTATTTTAGTCTCTTCTGTACTGGTATCAGTATGGTAATATTATAGGAATCCATCTTAATTCCTCCTGACAGCTCAATAATAGATAGGCATCTAGAATAACCACAGCTTTTTCATTTCTCAGGGCATTGTTCTGCAACCCCCATTCATATTCAGGTCAGTTTAAGTCCCTATTGTATAATGACTATCAAACTATGTAATTAAACACATTGCCAGGAATCCTTTTTTTTCCTCATTTAATTTTATTTCTACACTGAATGTGCTTAATCAAGGGTGAAAAGCATTTGATGAAGAGTTTTATATTAGAAAATCAAAAATGTCCAGGAAGTTAACTAAAAAGTGGACTGCATCAGGCGCAAGCGAGAATATAAACCTGGTAGTTAAAGTATGTACAGGCCAAGATAAAAAGGAAAGAAAACAAACAAAATAAAAACTTTTAACACTTCTCCTTCTGGATGCTAGAAGTATGTATCTTCATTTAATTGTTTAGATGATGAGACAGAATAGATGACTGCAGTACGGATATGTAGGCTGTCAGATCTGTCTCAAGTAAAATGCATAATCGTAAACGCAATGAAGCAGTGTTTGTGAAATTTGTTGATCTAACAGTAAACCAAGAGTTACAATGCACTTAATGTTTTTAATGTGCTGCACTTTAAATTTGTGTGGATAATTATGTAAACCGTATGACTAATGACTTGTCTACTGCAATTATTTAACACATCAGATATCAAATTTTCAAACTTTTAATGTTTGGAATTGCAGGTTTTATCCAATAGGCAATCAAAACCCATATTATTATCAATCCATAAAAGACCTAAGTATTCTAAGAAACTTTCCACTACTTGAAGCCAATGGATATCTATACTTTTCTATATATAAAATGTTCTTGGATCTGTTTCAAATATACACTCTTTGTTTTTTTTAATCTTGTTGCATTTACATTCTCATCTCATATTAACCAAATACTTAGTGTTCTAATAATTACTGGCATGTATTTTGTCTTGACCCTGTTATTATAACATTTCACCAGTTTAAAAAAAGAAATTCCGTGTTTGATTAACAGACCTGATCTGAACTTAAAGTTGATGAGGGATTCTCATGTGATGTCAAATGTCTTTGTACATATGGGTAGGTTGTGCAAGAGAGTAGAGTTTAACAACAGAGTTCAGTCATGAAAAAATCTCGGGAGCAAGTGTGTGAAACATCACTGATTCCACAGGGCTGCTTCAAAGCAAAGATCTGTCAAAGGTCATCCTGGTGTAAACAGGAACTAAACTGCTGCTATCAAGAAGGGAGGTGATTGTAACTTTGCCAAAATCTTGATAAGTAGGCACTGTGCTGTAAATTAGTTTGACAAATTACAAATTATGCAAGTTAGATTTATTAGTAGGCTAAGCAGTTTACAGTGCTACAGCGTCCCTCTGTCCCTGCCGACATCAATTTGTGCCTAGGTCACGGGGTGGGAATGAGTCTGTGCTGCTGCCAGACATGCTTTCCCTACTCAAACAATATTGTGACTCTTCAAGAGCTGCAATGGCAGTTAACTTCTGACCTAATATTTAACCAATTGTATGAGATGGATCCAAACTTGAAAAAAGAGGTCTGTATTCACTTGTGCTGAGGTAAATCATATGGAATTTCACTGATACAATTGTGAATGAGAAATGTTAGTCTCACTGTTTACAAGTAATCTCCCTGCCAATACCACAGATCTGTCTATTCCTATATAAAGAAGATATTCATAAGCTACAAATCAGTCCTTCCTTCTTCATCAGAACAAAGGGCTATTAGGAAGCATACTGTGTCATCATCAACAGCTGTCAAGGAGCCAACAAGCAAGGTAAATCTCTTACATTCCTCCCTCCTTCCTTTTGGTATAATGGTGAGAGCTCAACAAAAACAGTCGGGAAAAAAGAACTATGCAAAAATAAATTCAATGTTTCTCTCAATACTTCTGGTTTCTCTGTTCCATCTATTGAGATCAGACCACACCAAAAGTGATGGATTGGGCTAAGACAGTCTGTGTTCAACAGTCCAAACTGACTAAACTTTATCCCTTGCTTTTCTCCTCCATACTGTGAGGTGAGCTGAACAGTGCAGGAAAAAAAATACTGTGAGTACTACATAATAGATCGTCTAGAACACCTTACTATGAGGCTGATTAAGACAGCAAATATCCTTCCATTTGGGCATAAGAAGAGGTTTTATAAGGATTGTTGATGATATTGTGGACAGGGTCTGGTACTGGGGAGAGTGATGCTTACAAAGCAAAAATTCTGGAAAAGTTCAAAAAAGGCACACGAGATGCTTTGTAGGCAGTGAGGCAGTGCAAGGAATCTCTGCTGGAAGTGTGTGAGGCTGGAGGTAGGTTTGCGTTGGACACCATTAATGTCAACCCACCATAAACTTAAGGAGCTGGAACATATAAGGGAAGGTAATAAAGATTGTTAACATACAGATTGTTTGACTTTGACCAAATTACTATAATAAAGAAGAAAAGAAGTCTGCAAAGATTGGTATCATTTAGGACAGTAGAGGATACAGGGATACATCAAATCTCTTACATAGTTTTATTCACTTCAGCCTGAATTTTCATTTTCACATGAATTGTAGTCTTCTATTTACCATTAAGTTAATAGATCACATTTGTATAATTTCTTTTTTTCCAAGATTTGCTTATGCCCTAGAACTCACAGATTGGTAGTATCTACATAACGAGGCAGAAAGTCCTCCACATCGTCAGAAAAAGACTCACAACACCATTGAGAAAACTAAGCATCAGGAATTCGGAAAACAAACGCAAGGCAGAAAAACTGATGCCAGGGAGCCAAGATCTGGCAGTTTCTGCTGAATTTTTGTAAGCAGAGGGTGGCTGAATATAATGGGGAGCAAAGGAACCTTGGAATTTTTTTCAATGTAGGGAAACAGTTCTTTGTATGGAATTAGTTCTTTACAGAGAAATTATTCTTACTGGTTTACAGCATACTAAAAAAAAAATTGCACTGAAATTGTAAGACATGTCAGGTAAAACTGTCTTAGTGATGACAGTACCTATAAACTAACTTTCTTGAGGCATATCCTGATAGACAACCCGCATTTATGAAAATATTTCAACAGAGTTAGTTTATTTTCAAGAGAGAAAATACTTATTTACAGGCTATTACTCCATAAGTTTACTGAATTCTCCACAAATTCATGGGTAATGAGTTAAAGGCATGGTAACTCATGTTTGGTTACATTACATGGAGTTGCAAAAGAAATCCACTTCATATTTTTGAAATATTAAAGAAAAAAAATAAAACTAACATCTGAAGAACTGAAAATAATGTCCAGGTTGCTAAGTGCCAGCCATACCAAACTCATTGAAAACATGAAATCCAGAATAACACCAAGCACTACATATATGTAAGTATCTATTAGAAGCTATTACTGACAGATATCACCTTTAATGCAAGAACTCCCAGCCACAGTTAAAGACAGTTTGACATCCTTCCTACCGTTTTACTGTCCAGATAACAGGTATTCTTTCCAATTAATCAGATATTCTTCAGTCAGAATCAGTTAGATTAATTATAAACTGGGGAAAAGAAATGATAAAAAAAATAAAGGAGTAATTAATGGCATGCTATAAGCTGTCAAAAGGACTGACTAGCATCAGATTTTCTTTATGTTGTCAGAATTTTAGTTTGAGGGAAAGTCTTCTATAGGGAGGTATTATCTTCTAGAAGTTTGTATCAAGTCCTTCCTATCTTTTTGTAGAATTAAGAACTAGCAGACACTCTCTTGAAATCATATAGTCTCAATTTTATTGCTGGGTAAGCCAAAATTGGAGGTAGGTGACCGGGGCCTTTAGGAAGGAGCAATGTCAGAACTAGGACTAAAACTTCCTGCCACATAATCTTCACTCCATGTAAACATTAAAGTGCAATTTTTATAATGAAACCATATGCCTAACTACTCCAACACCATTCCACTCGGTTTTCTGAAGGAGCTTTATATCTGACTTCTGTGTAGCTCCTTTTCTCAAATGTTTAAGATTTTGCTAGACAGCAAGACTGTTGTGATAACTCTGCTTTCCATGGACTTTTTTCTGGGAAGTGGTACGGGACATCCTATCTGATACAGATTGCTCTGCAAGTTGGTGGAAAGAAGAACGGCGTCAAAATACCCACCCAGCCAAAACCACTCATTTGCCGTTCACCTCCAAATGTCTCATATGTACTCTTCTCTAGCTATGATCAAAGAATATACTACGGAATTTTATTTTAACTGAAACTGGATACAATACAGACTAGACAAGATATGGAACAGAGACACTAAAATCCTGTTTCTGTACCCAACAACTATATCTTATTTACATACAGTGGTCATATTGGTTGCTGTATTTATCTTCAAGAAGGAATTTTACTAAGGATCTCAAATTTTGGCATTCTCTTCTGCATTATTATTTTTTATTATTTTATTCTTACATCAAATTAATATATTCCTTTTAAATTGCTTACACCATTGAATTTACATTTCCTTTTCATAAGCTGTGCCCTACAACCATGCCTGATATGTTAAATCTTAGTGATTAATATAGAGAGGTGGGAGGAAGACAAGAGCTTGTAATATGGAAGTGGGAACAGATGTTTTGATGATATCTTCTGGCATAAAACTCTGCATAACAATTCTTCTTCAACATTTCCTCCCAGAAATAAAAGTAGAATAAAATAGAAAGTAGAGTTTATTTTCATATATAATGAAGAATTTCTAGGGATTATTAACAGACAGCAAGACACCACCAGGAACATTTGGTAAAAATTAAGCTCTTATATTATCACTCCCACTAGGCTTATGCTTATCTGCTGTTCTTCGCAAGCTTATCCTTCTCATTTAAACAGTTCTTACATAAGTGGCTATGTAAACTACTTACAGACTCCTTCATTAAGCTTATGTGGTTTGACTTACTTTCAGAGTTGCTCTGGCAATACCTTTTCCTATTCCTGAAACTTTATTTTCCTTTTTTTTTACCTTTTTTTTCCTTGAATATATGTGATTTTCGGCATCCATAATGAAATGGATCTTATAAGTTAGTGCCTACATTAGTAACATGGTCATTTTTTTTTTTCTTGGAAAGATCTATCAAGACAATTTGTTTATCTACTTTTAAGTCTGCGCTTTATCAAATTAGATCCTATCCCTAATCTTCAATCATTCAGGATATGGGACATAGTATAGTGTTCATAAACAGAAGTCTGTGGCAAAAGGAGATACAGCTGACATACAAATTAAAAGTAGCACTACTACGTGATATAGAAACATATGACACACTGGACTTTACTAATGATCAAGTTACATTCTCAGTCCCTTGACTTAATCCATACTTAAGTAAGGAATTACTACACTAATGCCAACAAATCCTCCACGCTTCTAAAAATTAACACATGAACTTAAACATAACGCATAAGCCTAAAGGTTTAACATAAACTGTGCTCCCTATGAGCACAAAACTTTACTAGAGAACAGCGTTGCATGGCAGAAAAGCAAATGTGAGGCAGGCACTGCATTTCTTTGTTTGCATGAAATAATTTCTATTATACAAATAACAAATGCATTGAAAGAAAATCTATCTTTTAAAACTTATTTAAATCAGTGTATTCTCATGCTAGTAAAATCATAATCACAGTAATACTGTGTACATATTTTCAGGAAAAATATGCTATACTCAGTGAGAATTAAAGTAATTTTGTCATCTTAAAAAATAGTTGACAATCTAGTCAAATATTATGAATGTAGGCTTATAACAGGGACTATTTTGTCCTATATGACCAATTAAAGTGAAGTATTCATTATCACAGATACACGATGTAACTTCTCATCTGGAAATAACTATGCTAACTATAAGTAAACGCAATATTTAATTTACAAAATTTGTACCTCAACTGCCTACTACCAATGTTTTTGACAAGAAAATAAATTAATCTTTTGTAGCTGTAAAGGACACAACTTGTCAAAAGTAGTGATGCCAAAATTTAAGACTGATAATTTTTCATGAATAGTTAATATCTTGAATACTTAATCTCTTTCAGTTCAACTATGACTGCAGATAACTTAATCTGCATCAATACCCTTTAGAAACATTTAGATTTGCCTTTATCAGAAACAAACTCATTTTGATAAGGATTAATCTTCATTGCTTACCTCTTTTTCCTGAATTCAGAATCACGTAAACTTGTCTGCTGCCACAGATACAAGCATATGTAGCAATTACTATAATCCACAATTTCACTTTTTCCTCTAATAAGAGCTTGAGTGCTCTTTGGCAAGGTCTATGCATGCAAAATGCTATTGAGCACAAAGGCAACTTCATTATCTATTTCTTAAAAGCTTTTATAGTCATTTCTACCCCTGCCAAGTGTATGTGATGTCCTGAATTGTTTTACAAGGACTATATTCACACAGAGAAGAAGAGGTGGTATCACAGATACAATATGTTTAGTACATATTTTTTTATGCAGTAGAAAATTCATGTGTTTAAATGCTAATCATTAAAAATTCTAATGAAATTGGAAGAGAAATAAAATAAAGGAAAAAAGAAAAAAAACGAATGGAAGAAAACAATATTCTAATAATCAATAATAATAAACTATTAATACTTAGTTTCTAATAGTATCATAGAATCACAGAATTATATAAGTATTTGGGTTGGAGGGGACCCTTAAAGATCATCTAGTTCAACCCCTTGTGCCATGGTCAGGGACATCTTTCACTGGATTAGGTTGCTCAAAGCCCCATTGCTCATTCAGCATGCATTGTGGTATTTTGTTATATCCAAGGAGTCATTACTATCAAAAGAACATTTCCATCTTTCTGTTTAAAGGCTGAAACTTTTTCCTTACCTTATTATTTTCTTGACTAAAGATTTAAAAAAATCAGATTTTGAAGTAATTGTACAGATACCCAAGTCAAGCCTAATTTACATAATTAGTCTTTCCTTAGGCAAGATGCCATTCCTTCTTTTTATAATGTATGCTATTCTTTTTCATTGTCAGGAAGTCATATATGAATTTTGCTCTTCACTACTTAATTCTACATTATTTCACCTAAGTGATACGGAAAATTTTATCAGATCTTTGGATCAAATATTGTTTTAAAATCAAGTATTTCATGCAAAACCATTTCCAATCAATTTCAACGGATAATCCAAGGGTTTAAATAAAATCATTCCACTGATTTAATCAATAACTGATAGCAGAATATAGGTCAAAACATCTATAGGGAATCAGTTTTGTATCAGGCAGGAACATGAAAGCGAAAACAAGAAGAATATGACAAATCTGAAACACAATACAGGTCGTGTCATGAAGAGAAAAGACATTTTTTCCTTAAAATGGATCCATCCGTCTCATTAAACTTGAAAATTAACTGTACCACTGCTGATGCAGTTATGTATGCTATTCTTTTTTTCTTTAACATACATGAGCTCATTTTAATTTATCTAGTGTATACTAAATAATTCCAATTTGCAAGGGCCTTACAAAATGAGAAAAATTTCAAGAACAATTTGTCAACAGTATGTCAGAGAAAGTCTGTTCCTCATTCATGCTGAGAACAAATGTCAGCTGTCACTGAAGGCAAGTTCAATACTTACAATCACAAGGTTTTCCAAGTTAGTAACAGTTGTGAAAATCAAGCAGCACTGAAAAGCCCAGGCTGCTTGTCATTTGTGCCAGTGAAGTCCCTGAAATCTGCAGGCTAACAAGTTTAATCTCCAAGTTTCTCGTTCAAGAGAATTACAGACCTGGAGTTTCATGTGAGAAGGAGAATTACAGATAGCACGGTCACACAAGCCTAGGATGGTCCACTGACTGGAGCTAAGTACTGTGCAGATGCCACTTCTGAGCTGTTGCATGGCTTAGCAAAATCCTGCTTATTCTTTCTCTCACTCACTTTGATTTGTTTTCCCTCACATGTAAGTCTGTGCGTTCCAAAATACCACTGAGGCCTATAAGGAAGCCGTAGGGAAAGTATGTTTAATGATACAATATCAGCCACGGACATAATTTATGTGCTGTTAGAAAAGAGTAATAAGGATCTTAATTAGGACCATTTGCCTGTGCAAAGCTGCTACGTTCTGGGCAAGCTGCAGAAGTTTCAGGCAATATTTGATAGGGGGTGGTGTTCAGAAAACCTGAGCTGGGAGCAATGAGGCAATGAAGAAATCATCAGAATGTCTTCCTGAGCCTGTTCAACAGCTTCTATTTCAAAACAAATAAGACTGGCTGAACAAGGAGCTCCTTATTGAGCTCAAAAGAAAAAAGAAATTGTATATTCTCTGGAAGCAAGGTCAGATTTTGCAGGGAGATTAGAGCTGTAGTTTGTATATGCAGGTAAAAGACACAAAAGGCCAAAGCTCAGTTAGAGTGGAAACTGGCCAGTGTTGTTTCAGAAGATAAGAAATGCTTTTTAAAGTATATTAATAGCAAGAGGGGATCTAAAGAAAACATTGGAGAGACACTTACTGAAGATGATAATTTGATTAATAGGGATGAAGAGAAAGCAGAGACATTAGTCATGTTTTTTGCCTCAGTCTTTAATACCAGTAGAACTTGGGCTTCCTGGTCCCCTGAGTCAAAGGACCACCCCTGTGGAAATAGAGAATTTCCACTTGTGGACACTAAAATTGTAAGGGATCATCTCTATTATCTGAACGTTCACAAGCCTATGCAGCCTGATGGGATTCACAGCATCACAGTAGGAAAATAACTTTCACTGAAAGAGTGATTCACCAATGGAATGCACTGCCCAGGGAGGTGGTGGAGTCATCATCCCTGGAGGTGTCTAAAAACAGATTGGATGAGGTGCTTAGTGCCATAGTTTAAATGATGAGTGGGTGCTAGTGTTGGGTCATAGGTTGGACTCAATGATCTCGGAGGTCTTTTCCAACCTTGTGATACTGTGATACTGTGGTACTGTGATACAGTATCACAAGATTGGAAAAGACCTTTGAGATCATTGAGGCCAATCTATGACCCAAAAACAACAACACCTGCTCGTCGTCTAAACCACGGCACCAGGTGCCTCATGCAATCTGCTTTTAAACACCTCCAGGGACGATGATTCCACCACCTCCTTGGGCAGCACATTCCAATGGCCAAATCACCCTTTCAGTGGAGAATTTTTTCCTAATATCAAGCCTAAAACTCCTCTGACGAAGCTTGAGACCATGTCCTCTTGTAAAATATTAAATTTATCTCCAAGTACTGAAGGATCTAGCAGATGTTACGGCGGGACCCTTCTCGATCTTCTACCACAGGTCTTGTGAGTCTGGGGAGATACCTGTTAACTGGAAACTTGAAAATGTTCTTCCTCTCCACAAAAATGGTGAGAGGAAAGACCCAGGGAACTGTAGAAATGCTAGTCTAACCTGAGTTCCTGGAAAAATTATGGAGAAAATTATACTCTGTACTGCTGAAAGGCATTTAAAGAATAATGCAAACATCAGGCATAGTCAAGATGAGTCTACAAAAGAAAAGCACTGTTCAAATAATTTGATATCTTTCTATGATAAGGGCATCCACCTAGTGGCTGAAAGGAAGATGGATGTAGTTTCTCTGGATCTTATTAAGGATTTTGATACTGTTCATCACAGCATCCTTCTGGATGGGCTGTCCAGCTGTGGGATGAGCAGGTTTATGGTGTGCTGAGTGGAATAATGCCGGGCAAAACTATAAACTGGGAGAGGACTGTCTGGAAAGCAGCCCTGCAGAAAGGGATCTGGGGGTTCTGGTCAACAGCAGGCTCAACGTAAGTGGGCAGTGTGCCCTGGCAGCCAAGAGGGCAAACTGCGTCCTAGTATCAAATAAAATATAATCATCTGGTTATTTATTTGGGTTTATCCCTCTGTATTTAGTGTTGATACAGCCTCACCTTGAGTAACACGTGCAATTCTGGGTCCCACAATTTAAAGATAAGAAAGTCCTGAATGTGTCCAGAAGAATGGCAGCAAAGCTGATGAAGGGCTAGAAGGAATGTCCTACAAGGAGTAGCTAAGAGCCTACATTTTTCTCGCTTGGAGAAAAGGAGGCTGAGAGATGACCTCATTGTTTTCTACAGTTTACTGAGGAGGGTAAGTGGAGAGGGAGATGCTGATCTCTTCTTGTTGGCGTCCTGTAACGGAACACATGGGAATGGTTCAAGACTGCATTGAGGAAGTTTGGACTGGGATTAGGAAGCATTTCTTTAATGAGTTGGTGTTCAAATACTTGAAAAGATTTCCTAGAGAGGTGGTTGATACTCCAAGACTCTCAGAGGCATTTGGACAGTGCCCTTAACAATACAGTTTAGCTTTTGATCAGCTCTGAATCGATCAGGAAGTTGGAGTAGATGCTGGTTTTAGGTCCCTTCCAACTGGAATAGTCTAATCTCTTCTAGCCTCTGATATGGACTTCACAGGTTGAAAGCTAATAAGATGAGAATTCAGTCACACTAGATGTGTAATGATCTTGGAAAATGAATCAATTGTAAATCTTCCTGTGGAACAGAAAGCCTGAAAAAGAATAATTTGGGAAATAACTGTCCATAATGCTGGCAAGATAACAACCTCTCCTGTTCTGTAAATGTTTTCAGATGATATTTATATTCTTTTTCATTGCAGGTTGCAACAATTATTTTAAGATATAGCTTTCCACTCCACTGCTAAGCCAAAGGAGCTTGTATACTAATCCAAAGGAGCCTGTATACTGAGTCACAGACTGGATTTCCCAAGGCCATCCACAGCTACCTTGGGAACTTCATAAGGGAACCTGGAAGCCCAGAAAGTTCACTTCAAGTAACATGCTTTGAAAGAACTGGATCCCAGCAGAGCGCTTGGAAACCTTGGTGTTTTCCACAGTGATTAGACAGTTTGTTAAGTTTGAGATGTTTCTACAAACCAGAACAGAATTCATAAATAGACTTTTGCCAGGTAATTTTCAGATAACTCTTCTGCTAATTAGGCTCATAAGTTGAGAGCAGTCATTTATGAAGATTATATTCCAGTGTTTTAGAATTAAACTAAAAGAAAATGCTAGAAGAAAAGTTCTGTGTTACTTGGATATAGTTCTAAATATACATTCTATCTTGTAGGAATAAACATTAATCCTTACTTCATAAGCACAGCTCTTTTTTTTTGTGTTAAATGTTTTCATCTTATGAACTGCTCTTAGATTTACTGTGAAACAGTTATAGAAAAATTAATCCAATTTGCAAAGTGCATCATTCTGAAAGCTCACGCAGTGAGAAGTACTCCTTGCCATCATATGCTGCAAATCATGTTTGAAATTAACCTTTTCATTTTAAATCCTGGAGAGGATCTGTAAAGATGATAAATGGTATATTCCACTTCAAAATTCAATTCTAAAAGGAGATAAATTATAATCTTGACCATTTAATAATTAAGACGTAAAAAAAAGAGCTTGAGTCTCCAAAATTTTTTTGAAAACCCTGATTAGATTATTAGTTGAATTTTCTTTACTGGAACCTATATGAGTCAGAATTTATCCTCAGTTCTATCCTGTGAGAGACAGCACAGAGTATAAAGCAGTATAGATACGAATTAGTATGATCATTTTTAGACATTAAAACTACAGAAAAGTAATAATTTAATTACAAACAGAAAAATCAAACAAATTCAATATTAAAAATTTAGAAGTTGTATCAGTGACATGAAGGATCACTAAAATGTCTCCTGCCCAAACAGCAAAAATATTTTTGTTCTATGGTACAAGCAGATAAATATATATCAAATTAGCTCAGGATAATACTAAACTAATCAAGGTAGATTTCCTGTTTTATTCCAAGATTAATCTAAAATAAATTCCTTCATGAGAGAAAAGCAGGTACAGATTCTGAAACTCTGACAGTTTACCAAACCATGATGAACCACAATTTCCTGAGATAGAGAATAATATTAAATTGCTCTAGAGAAATAAATATTATTAGTTAATTTCCTTGAAATCTATGTTTTTACTATGAACTTCCTTAGTGTTTGGTCTACTGTTGAAATAGTAGAAGCTTTAATTTGAAGAAGAGTTTACAAAGTATGTTGCAAGCTTCTTTTCTTCTTCTTATTTTTTAAAAAAGACAAAATAGTGGTTAGATTTTTACTCATATCTTATGCACTTTATTAAATCTACATTAAAATTAAACAACTTCCCGTTTCAAATGCCACATGAAGCTAAAAGATTCCACAGAAAATATACATATATGTGTATAGAAGGTACAGTTAGTCATACATTTCAATACTTACTCTGCTTGTGGGGTGCAATTGCAAAGTCAATTCAATTGAGAAAACAGAAAAGAAAATCTTCTTGGTAGCTAAAAACAACTACATGAGATTTAAGAGTAGAACCAAACAGTCCATTTTCACATCCTGACTTACATTTTTTCTCATCAAAAATGAGGAAAATAATTTTAAATTTTACAATTTTACATGATTAGGGTATTTCAGAGAATAATTCTCTATGTCCACATGCAAAATTCATGTATTTGTTTTAGTACTAACCTGACAGCCTTTTAACAGACAGCATTTTTAATTTAATCTGTAGGTAGGGCCAAGGTATAAAATGAAGACCTGCTTGTGTGCTTTTTTTAGCTAATGAGAGTTCAGTTCAACTGATTCTGTCTGCTCTATAAAGTATTATTATCCCTGTACAATATGTAGATACAAAGGCAGCATCTTACTGAAGGAGTGTGTAATTCTGGTCTACATGGTAATATGTGTAATTAACGAGACCATTCTGCAGTGCCTGGAGTGAGAAATAAGAGTAGGTGGATACTCTTGATTTTTTTGTGGATAGAAATATTCAGGAAAGCTGAGATAGAAAGTAGAAAACCTTGGTTAGAGTTTTACAGAAACAGAGGAACCGTAAGGGTTTTGAAATTTAGCATTTTAGTGCAAAATGTATGTAACAATATGTGCAAAAATATGTGGGTTTTCATGATATTTGTGACTGGTGAATTTCTTTATTCAAAACTTTGTTTTAAAAGAGGTATTTAAGCTATATATTCTGAGAAAAAGGCAAGGGTGGTTAACTGCCTTTGTTATCATGACTTGTTCATGCTGTGAACATGTGAAGGAGTCTCCAAATGTGATATTGCTTATACTGTGTAATTTGTTTTTTGGTCCATATCATAGTTTTATGATGTCCATTGTTGCAGAAGATCCATTTCTAAATAATTTCTCTTGTTTTGCTTTGAAGATGTTGAAGGTGATGAAAATGCTGGAAATACTTTTCACTCTTTAAATACAAAAAACCCTCTTAATATCTACAAGACAGAAAGGAAATTTAGACATAAGTTACATGAAAACAGTGCTGTCTTCTAGAAGCTCTGCTCTTAAATATTATACATTACTGCACATTGCTGTATATTCCTTAACAGTTAGTTATGTGTGTAGTAAATACATTGAATTTGATTTAATACAAAAATATTTTATAAGCAACTTCAGCAGAAACTAAATGTGGGGGATTGATCACATGTATGCAACCTTCTTAATGGAACAAATAATATTTATAACAGCTAGAATTATTTTAAATACCAATTATTCAGTTCTATTTGACAATAGCATCCTGTACGTCATATGGTATAATTAGTACTTTCATTGATAAGGATTAGGGGACGGGAAGACAGGGGGTTAGAGAAAGAGAAAACAATGGAGCACAAGAGCATGACTCATAATAGTGCTACTTTATAACAACAATAAGGACAATTTGACATCAAAGTGTTCCTTTTTAAATGCTTTCATATGTAGTTATTTCATTTATCAACAGGTAGAAGTGCGTTTAGTATTCTTTTCACAATAAAATTTATCTCCAGGTTTATATCACAATTAGAATGGCAATACTAATTTAAAAAGAGAAATAAAAGAAAGCATCCAAGCAAAAGACTAACAAAAGACAAGAAATAAAGTCAAGATGAAAAGTAATTTAGGAAAAAAATCCAATGTACTTTTTCCACAATGTTCTCCCTGTTTTTGCAATTGTTTTCCTACAAACTGAGTCTCATCAAGGTAAATAAACGTGCTCTTCCTGCTGCCCTGTCTATTTATGCATGTCTTGAGATCAGTATATGTGAATTACAGCTGACTCTACACAGTTCAACATGAAACGGCTCTCACTTCCTAAGCTCTTTTCCCTGAGAATATTTCTAAATCTCTTCCGGTATTCTTCCAGAAGTAAAATGTGCTGTCATTCTTCAGGTATATTAGGAATACAAACTGAAAATCCTGCAATGCCTTCATAGTCAACTACTTTTATAATAGCCAACATACACTTGGGTATTATTCTGATTAACTTCATTGTTTTTTACTAATACGAATTTTTAATTATCATGACTTTTTCTTATTTATTTTTCAATTAAAAAGCATTTAATAAGAAACAGGGGCACAAGACTCAAGATATCTATTAAATGTCCTAAACTTTATACTAGCAGTCATAGTTTCATCAGTTTAATTTTTCTTCCTTTCTTTGAACTCTTACTTCCAGTGGCAGCTAAGTCTGAGGAGGATTCCATTGCAGCTACTCTAGTGCCTATGATATGTCCTTGGAAAACTAGGAAAAGTGTCTAGAACTCAGTACTTGCAGCTCCTGTACATGGAGCTCAAGAAAACATTCCCAGGTGCTGTCAGTGAAGGCAGTCAGTCTACTTTACACAAATCTAGGCTCACTCAGACGGAGTACATGACAACGCATTTTATATAACAGAGTCCCAGAGCTGAAGCTGGAGCAGGGTAGGAAACAATCACTGGCCCTATTGCAGCGGTTAAACCAGCAACACCCAGCTCAGGCCACAGTGAGCCCCTGAACTGCCTGGCTACCATACAGTCAAGCTTCACCCTGCTAAGAGCAGAAATCATATTTACTTCGCTACAATCTGTGTCCTCGCACTGATTGACAGGCAAAATTTCATTCAATTTATCTTTATAATTAAAATTCTTGATATCACATGGCAGTCATTTTTTGAAAATTTTAGAGATACGTACACATAAGCTTGAGAACCTAGCTCTGTACTTTTATTGTGGTAGTAGAACATCAAATTAATAAAGGCAGGCTTACTTTTACAGACTCTTTCTCTGAATCAATCCGTACACATTTAAAGTAGGAAGAGATGTTTTCACTTTTTACTGAATGGCAATTCTCCCACCACTTAAATGTAATGCTACATCTAAATGAAAATTTTGGTAATTTTATTTTTTCTGATTAATTATAGATCATGAATTTGGGAAATATGAACTCCAGAAAACTAAACAAATCTAGGTGGGAAATATGTAAGTCCTACAGTACACTGCTGAGCAAAAGTAATGACAAACCAAAGTTGTTAATATACAATCTAAACATCCTCATGCTGATAGATTTTAAATTTAAAGTACACTCTGAGGGACAGAAATAATAATAATTAATGATTTGTACTTACACGCAATCAGTTATCTGGATATCTTGAGTATTGCACATTATTATCTCATTAAACTTTACAACACCCATGTGAGGGAGGAAAGTAGTTTAGTATAGATATTTTAAAGATGAGTAAACTAAGATACTCAATTAGGAAAAAACATGGAATCTCAGTAGCAATATTGCATGAAAGAAAATGCAATGATTTTGCCCATTCAGGAAGAAAAATAACAAAAATTGTTTAAAACTGTTCTAAAAAGAGGACAGGCTTTCATTTAAAGCACTGATTTGAGTTTAACAGTGTAAAATAACAGTTTGGAAGGATTGTTTAAGATGGAAAAGTCAGAGAAATTGTTGCCCAGAGAAGATAGGACTGTTCTATTTTTAGAGATTTTAAAAAATTTACTGCACAAGATTCTGAACATCTTGAATACAGCTCTGTTTAGAGAAGCTGCAAGACTAGGTGATCTCCAGAAGGTCCTTTCAGACCAAATATTTCTGTGATTATTCTTTTATAATCAGTATTACATTTCATATATTGAACTCACAACTATATAGCGTTTTTTAGTTAAAATCTTCCGTCATGGACCTTTACAAGCTTCACAATATTGAAGAAAAACAAGTACAATTTTAAATCCAAGGAGAGAATAAGTCTGAATTTTTTTTAAGTTCATGAAGAATTGTGCCATTCTTTAATTTGCAAAGTTAACAGATGCTTTTGTAAACAGCAGAAGTAAACACACACAGAAAAAGAGACAAATGAAATATAAACTAATATTTACACATATCCGCAGAACCTTTTTTTTATTTTATTTTAACTGAGTTTCCATAGCTCACTGGAGGCCACTACTGTTTAGCCAGATAACTGCATGGTTTTCCTAACTATATCAGTCAGAAAACAAGGGTTATAATTTAAATCATTAAGGTTGGGCTAAGATTTATTTTTTCATTTTTTAACTTATTTAGTGAGAAAGCACTTGTATTTCATTAGACTCTCCATTTTCCAACTTTGTAAGTATATAATAGCTTCCTTAAAAAATTTACACCTATCATCTCTTAGAGTGTAGACATTTTGTTTCACAATAAAAATGTCAATTATCTTCTCAAATTTTTGTAAAATGTAATGACAACTCTCAGATGGTATGCCTGAGAGTGAAAACCAATAAGTACCTTTCAGAATTTTAATTTGCCTTCTTTCTTCTTCAACAATCAGAGGAGTAGAAAAATGAAAATTATTGTCCCTGCTAATTATGTCATTTTTTGTTTAGCAAATTTCCGATATTCACTTAGCAACACTGAGAACTTCCTTTTGTTAACTTTGGATACAAAACTTCGTATGTGTACAGAATTGTTTGATTATTGCTTTTTGGAATATTTACAAGGATAGCAATGAGTAAAGTATTCTATGCTTAGAGTTTATATGTGTGGAGTTTAAAGATAGATGTGACTTAAACCTGGTCGTACTTTCTGTAGATGAAAGGGCATTACAGTTCACTCAATGATTCTAGAAAGACAAGTAGCCTGATTTACAGCTACAAGAGCTAGCGAATACACAGGTTCATTGAAGAATTTCATATACCTTTGTCTCTGAAGAGACTACTTCTGCTGTTTTCTACATCATGGAAGTTTTCTTATGTGCTTTGACACAACCCTTCATCTCTTTCTGATAAACCGAACTCTTATATCTTTCACTATAAACTGTTCAATCAATTTTAGACATTCATCACTGTCCACTCCAGTTTTCCATGAGACATTTTAAAATGTGCAGACAGGGTGCTATCCTGTCGGTGTCTCAAGGGTGAGAGGAACTGCATGTTCATAATAAATAGGTAGTAACTTACCAGTCTTGTCTAGGCTAATAGATTTATTTATAGTAGAATGGAGAACTTCAGTACAATGTGGCTATGTAATGTGGAAACTATGACAACAGCTTTCTTTAACCATGCTAAATCCACCTGTAGCATTGGCTACAGGCACTATGTAATTTTTATGTGACTTTATAGTTTTAGCCTGTTCCCCTTCATCATGGAGAATAAAGAAAGGGAAAGAAGTTATCAGTGTTTTGAGGCAGATGGACAAACGTTTGCAATGATAGCATGAGTTATAGTTTCTTTTAAAGAATGAGACAGAATATTGGATCATACATGAAAAACATTGTAGAGTTAAATTTCTGATAAATGTCTTCTTGGATATAATTATGATACTTGTCTTCTAAATTATGTATGTGCATCTGACAATTGCCTTTTTAAGCACCTAGAGATTACTAATGGTAAACAGAAGTTTGCCTATGAGAGGATACATTGCTTTATTAGAGTTGTTGTTACCACAAAACTGTTTAGGCCATAATTCCACAAATGTCACTCTCTGAAAAAGCAGGAAAAAAAAGATGTAGTTTCCAAAAAATTTCTACAGGAAGGGAGGAAATAAGAAATCTTATTCATTTTGAAGAACTTTGAAAAACCTACAAGAGAAAATTGATATATTGTTTTTAGTCTGGTTTGTGGTTTTGTTTTTGTTTTGTTCTTTTTCCCTCCAGTATTGTTTTTAACATATGTTAAGGTTTAATGATAATGTTTCTTCCCAAAGTGCTAAGAGTAAATGAATACAAGTAACACAGGGAAACACGGGGTAATAAAATGAATGCAAAATTCAAAAACTTCATAAACAAGCTAAAAAATAAGTTAAAACCTGTCCTGAAAACATAAAGCAAAGTATTTTCGAGTGTCAGATTTTAAAACGGTCACTTAAATGAAAACATTTTCTTGTCCTTTCTCTCTTTAATGTGGGTTTTCCTCATTTATAGGTCAAAACTGATTTGTGCGGGTAAAGATTATAATCATTAGGCAGACAGCAAAACTTCAGTATTCTTTCAGGTGTCTAATATCTAATATTTTGCTTTTTTCTATAGTTCTTTGTTTTTGTTTTCTTTGTTTTCTATTATTTTGTCTTTTTTTAAAGTGTCTAAATGCCTAAATTATTGTGTATCCCCATATGAAATTCTAGATGTAAATGATTCTGACACAAACTAGATTATGTAGATTTTTAATGTGATGAAGAAATTATTTTTGATCTTTTCCATTAAAATCTAGCTTGAAGATTTTAAAAACTGAGGAACTCTCAAAAGGCACAGATAACAACAGAAACCAAAAGGAGAAAACATGCCACTCATGACTCAAAAACAGAGGTAAACCAGACATTTTATGTCTTTATTGTTTAGTTTCTGAGAGAACAATTAAGCAATAGTTCTCAAGTAAATTACAATTTATAACATAAAACTACAGTATTGAAAGTGTAAGCCTACAATTTCCTTTAGTTTGGATTATCCTGCTTTCTAGTTAGCAGAAATACTTAAGACATTATAAAGTTTCTTTCGCAGATATTTTTAGCTGGTTATGTGTTCTCACAGGTAACCTCAATCCGCCAGCTCTAAACACCACTTCCACAAGTTAAGAGATCAGTGGTGGATGAGACCAAGATCCTTCCGTAATTCTCTTTGTTCTTATTCTTTCAAATTTTCTTTCTAGGAAAGCATTGTTAAACTGTACAAGGATAAGGCTACATTGAATGAACAATAAAAAAACAAACAAGTCGTATCAAGTCAATTTTCTCTTAAATGTGTTTTGACACCACAGGAAAGAAAAGAAGAAAAGCCTTTTGTGACAGGGAGGTCAGTCTCATATGTCAGTATATATAACTTCATATGTACTAACTATTTTTAATTACAGATTTTGTGTATACTGAAACTGGTGTATCTTTGCATTATGTTTAAGAGATCCAGTTCTATTGAGGGCTAGGAGTTCATACTGCCTGCCTTACTTTGGATAATCTGCTTTTTACTGAAATAAGTTTTTTGTTAATGATTGTATGAATAGAGTGAGGAAGTAAAAGTAGTTTAACTTTCCATTCTTTTTCATTGTTTGATGTTTTCTTGTTTCATTGTTTGAAATTTTTTTTCTTGAAACGTTTATTTTTCTTAAATGAATGATGACTTGATCTACACCCTTAAACATGGCCTTTGCATGATAAAAAAATGAGGGGAAGTCAAATTCCATTTGATTTAGTAACACTCACAGTAACAGAGACCATTGTACTCAGTTTCAACACCCTGGAATTATTGAATAGAGGCTTAGAGGTTTGAGGTACTTTCCAGGATATTATATAGGAAGACTAAACCTAGCACATAGTTTTGGCACTACAGATGCAGAAAAATCTCTTACAGCTCTTGAAAGAACCTTCATTGTTATAAAAGGTTGATATAACCCCTTAGATGTTTACTGATATTTGACATAATCATGGTAATTTTATCACTTTTAGCCTGAAATATTTGACTTTGTTCTGAAACATCTATGTCTTAATATATAAAGATGCACTGAGATCAGACCAGCAAACAAAATTGTTTTATTAGTAAAAATTGACCTTATAGGCAAAATTTCCAAGGGTTTTTTATTAATGACCCTTTAATCACATTAAAAAAAACTTTGCTATATAAACCATTCTGCCAAAACAAAAAAATGGTGGAGGTAGCTCATAACCAAGATGAATAATGACAGACACATAATGATTTCATAGCAAAAAGTAAAAAAGTCTACTGAGCAGCGAGAGCAAGATAAAAGGGTGTTGCAGATAGAGATTATATTCAAAAGAGCATTTGGCATTTATGAAAACTTGATAGCTTTTCATCTCAAAAAGTCTCTGGTCCTTTTGCACGTAATGCTATTTCATTGTATATGACTATAGTCTTTTCTTGACTAGGTATCTTTTCTTGACTGTGCAGGCATGAAAAAGCTAAATGCAATATCCATTTAATAAATTTATGTTTGGTGTAGAATATGAAAAAAATCATTTAAATTCATAATTTTGAGGCAGTAGTAATTAAAACCCTTTTATGATCTGAATTTTTATGTCATAACTCAATATTTCCACTATCCATATGCAATCATATAAGCTTAGTAATTAAAAAGCAAATACTTCTGAATACTGGCACAAAGGCAAATTTTTAACTTTTGTAGGTTGCTATCAATGTATTTTAAAAACACATTTTATGTATTTGACGTTTCAAAAACTTCCAATATTTGGCATGCTAATTGCATGCTATATAGAATTAATTTTGCTGCTGCCACTAATATTACACATTTATTTTATCAACTAAAATAATACTTTTTTTTTATATCAATGGAAATCTCAGACTTACTTTTTTTCTTTATGTCATATTTATTTGAAAGTAGAAAAATGCTATTCATGCTTTCGAGTTGAGAGAATGTTAGATGGGGGCATATGATCATGATTCTGAATTTGCAAGATGATGCAATCCTATTGAAGTGACAAATTTCAATATCTCAATGTAACAGAAATTCATTAATATCTGGAGACTGCACCGGTTTATTGGAAGTTAAGAATTCAAACCAAACCATAAGGCTAGTACATTTCTTCCCAAATACAACTGACAAATTTACTATTCAATTTTTAGCTTTTAAAAGTCGTGTTCTGTACTGTAATTAAAGACAATCGTGAAACAGAGGTACTGAAGGATGCTATGACACTATTGAATGTCATCAATCTGTCCTTCATTCAGTGTGACAATTTGCACTCACCTTCAAAATGTTCATGGTTTCCTCCTAGAATTGTAGATCTTCAGAAAGTAATTTGTCTCAGAGTGTGACAGATGACCTTAACATTAAACTTTTGAAGTGAAATACTAAGGTTCTCGTACCGGGATTTGGAGTGACACTGATACTGTGAAATGGCAAAAATAATATGCTGAATGTGGAATCTCCTGGAGTTGGCTGATAAGAAATATCCTCAGATGACCATGTCTTGAATCCGTTTCGTGTCTAGCTATCTGCCTTCCTACCCTTCAAGAGTAAAGGTTGGAATCCTTTACTGAGAATCAGTACTTCTACTCATCTCCTTTCAGGGGTTTAAGTGGTAAGATACAAGAAATTGACAAGCATATGTCAGGGCCTGAAGGGCACCAATAGGCTTCTGTATTCCTGCCCACCTTCCTTGCTTCTTCCTCAGTCCCCTTCCCATGGGCCCAATAGCCCCATATTATCCCAATTCCTGTTTCAGCAATACTGTTAAGAGAGTCAGTCTGCCGCGTCTCCTGGATGGATTTCTGTCCTACACTGTAGGTAGTTGGAACTTTCACACCCATCTTGTAGCCTTATCTCCAGTTTTGCCTGTGGCTCTGCTTCCTTTTTCACCTGGCTGAACTTTGCTGATGGACCTGGGATCTGGTTCATTGCTTGCTGTGTCTGAGTTGTCCCCTGCTACCTTTGTTCTGCCCACAATGTTTTGGCACTTTTTGTGGAGCACTGACTCTGATACGCGTGCCCTCACTGCTGTCTGAAAGAGTATTCCTATTACTTCATAACTCCATGACTTGAATCCTCAACAAAAACGTGAATAAAACCTCAATTCAGAAAGTTTCAGGCCCTGAAATAATTTGCACTGACGTTTTCTGTTACCAGGAGAGTGTCCTAGCCTCAAAGTCAACAGACATCTTTGCAAAAGATTCAACCTTCACTTTTTCATTTCATCAGTGAAAAAAGAGTACATAAAAAGGGCAAAGAAAATACAGAAACAGAGACAGAAAGTATGACTTCTTAGCTTAATGGTTAAAGAACTCCTTAGACAGAGAACTGTAGAGGTTTTGACTATATCTACATTTTTGCAGGAAGTCTGTGAAAGAGGACCTCTCTGATGTGAGTGACCTAACCACAGGGGTACAAAAGCATTCTTCACTTTATTTCTCAGAAGGCTTTAGAATTGTATTTTGGATTTCATGTGCCCCTGTTCTGGTTGAGATTGTGTTAAGCTTGTTACAGAATTTAAGCCTTGAGCCAGTTTATTGTATGGGCAATACTTAGCACCTGTCTCTCAGTGATACCATAAAGTTTAAGCAATAAAGGAATGGAATTATGATAAATGCAAAATGTTGTTTTGCAACATTAACTGGACAAAGTGAGTCATTTGTAAGGCCAAGCTTAAAGGTTTTCTAAAGGCATTTGAAATCTTACAGGTAATACTTTTGCCAATTTCGCTTAAAAGGACAATTCCAAATACTACCTACCACTGTGTACTTCAATATAAAAGGTTAATAAAACATACTAGTTTGAACGTGCAGTATAAATCACCACCTCTACCAACAGGTCAGCCATTACATGTAAATGGTCTTTCAGGATATCTGTATCAAGTCATTTTCAGATGAAGAATGGAGGGTCTTAATACCACATTGTCATTTTGAGTTTTTTGTACTCTGTACCAATAAACTCACAGAAATCTGAGAGGACATACATTACAAAGCTAGAAAGAGTGAAAGAGAGGAAGAGAACTGTTCATGCATACATAGACATACAGGTGAAATCTTTTATTTTTTTAATGCACAGGAAAAATATAGATCTATGCAGAAAGGTGGTCCTTTTCTCAAAAAATCCCCCATGATATTATAAATTATGTAATATTAATATCTGCAGATAGAGAAGTATGGAATAAAAATTATCAAACACAGACACTAGCTAGAAGCAACATCAGATAGCAAATCATCCACCTAAGATGCAGTGGTAAGGACATCATTTCAAGCTACATTGAATACCGCGTGGTGTAATACAAGCCATTTTAAAGATAATTAGATGCATAATTCCCTATACAGACTGCGTGAGAAGCCCAATGAAACTAAATTTGTCATTCTACTGACACATTTTTGCTATCCTTAATGTCAATTTGCCGTAATTTTTTCCTCCCACTGTGTTGCTATTTTTAGTGAGAAAGAGTGTCACAGAGCCCTGAGGTATATTTGCACAAATCAATATATCAAAATGACAGCTATGAAATTCCTTTGAAAAAATGACTACATGAAGTTTGAAGAAGAGATTGTAGTGGCCAGACCCATAAATTCACATTTGTAAGACTGTCTCTCACTATCCTCATTTGCCTTACATATATTTTAGTTTATGACAAAGGCAGAAATTTCACGAGTTACAGGAAATTGAGACATTTATAATCACATAATAGTGACATCAGAATTGAAAAGGTCAAATAAACAGCAGTTTCATTATATCCTTATGAAACATAATAGCTAAAAAAAGGTTTTTCTATCTGACTTCCAATTCCTATGTCTTCAATAGGTTTTTCTGGTAGAATTAATTGTTAAATCTGGGATCAACTAGTGTAAAAGTGACATAATTCCAATAAATCTACATCGGTTTAAATCAAATCAGTGTAACTGCCTCTCTTTGTCTCTCACACTTGTGCGCACACACACTCGTAGAAATCTCTTCAAATTATATCTTCTCGTTTGCTCATAAACATATATGCTTTACACTAAACATAGTTCCTTAATAACAATATTCTTTGTGTTTATTAGACCTTTCAATAAACACAGGTTGTAACCTCCACATAAGTAAGCCTGCACATGTAGACTGAATGTTATTTATCCGTGTCCTGTTTTCTTCAAAAGATGATATCCGATAATATTATCAAGTGGGTTTATTTACAGGTACATTATTGTTAACTTTTGCTAGCTAGGCCTAATTTTTGGTTATCTGACCTGCCTGAGTGACACAATGAAGCTGTTTCTCTCTATGTAAGTGAGACAGAACATCGGTCACCAAGCTATGAATACAAGTCAATAGGAAAGAGGGAAGCAAATTCTGTTTGGATTTAAAGGTGCCTGTCTTAAACTAGGATTCATGGCAGAATGTCCAAGACAAGTACTGAAGCATTCTCCCTTTTAAGGTGAAGTATATATTACGTGTCTATGTTATACAGTTCTGTAACATGGGGCAAGGTGGAGATACATCATATCTCTTCTCAGCTAAAGGTGTTTAAGCTCAACTGTTGCAGCAGTGAGCACTGTACAAGAGGGCGTACTCTAAAATCTCTGTACACAGCTTCATTCTGGGAATGAGAAGAAACAACTGTAATATTTGGGAAAGAAAAATGGGAAGTACAGACTCGTGACTGGCAGTTCACACAGGGTTTTGATTGTACCTGTTTTAGCTACGACCACTTTCAAGTAAAGTACAAAAACATATCTGTGAAAAAGAGCTGAAGACAAGTTCATACTCTCAGTGGGAATATGTCAGCATTAGTTGGCTGAAGAGCACAAAATCTCTCGCATACTTTTTCCTCACATCTGTGAGCCCTGAAACCCTCACTATGCAATAGTGTGGTTACTACACAAAGAATTTATAGGTCTTGCACAAGTCATATGGTAGTCCAATAAGTAAGTTCTCAATGGTGGGAGATGTAAGAGGAGTAGGGAACCAAAACTTTGTGCCTTTCTTTCTATATGATTGTTCTAGTAAACAGGGCTGTTGCAGGAAAAAAATATACTATTGCTGTGTTTTTTATTAAACAACAATGAGATGCAGATTTTGTTCGTTATATGTAGGTTTTCAGTCCTCATCCATAAAAACAATACTTTTTCAGTGCATGTCCCCAACTCTGATTTCAAATTAATTAATATCTGTGGACATTTAAACGACTCAAGTGCTAAACATGGACTTGACTTAGAAATCTATGGCTTAGTCTTTCTGATAGGAACAAGAATGTTTGCTAGAACATATATCTGCTTGATAGATACTTTATCTGACAAGAAGAAGGGTCTCTGTACAGGAATATTTCTACCAATATAAAGACTGCACAGCTGAAATGTGTTTTTTATTAATTTTTTCTTGCTATTAATTTCTGCATCAACTTGCGAGTAGTATCAAATACAAAAATTCAAGTAAGGAATATATTTTCACCATCAAGAGCTACAGTTTTATACAGTAAAGTGATAAATATACTGCAGTGATTCACTCAGTAAAACACTAGGTGTATCCTATTCTAAAACTGGCAGCAGTTGTTTTTCCTTTATTCTTTTTACCTTTGTTTATAGACTGTGCTTCTACACGTGTTATATTCTGCTTCATCGGATGTACTGTGCTAGTTTTCTACAACAGCAAATGTAAAATTGCAATCATTCATCTAGTACTGCATTTTCAGTTTACATTGCCTAACTATGTCTTAGTACACCCAAGAAATGGCCAGCTACAGGGTATGACTCCTTATCATCAGACACAGAGAAGCAGAATATCTTTCTACTTATGTTGTTCATTTGTACCCTTAAAGGTCTGATTTAAAATGATTCTCTACAGGGAGCCTAGAGAGATGTTAATGCAATTCTTTGAAATTTGAATGTAAAGAAAACTACTAATAGGTTCATGGAGGTTGCTTGCAAAATGACTGTACTTGTTAATACAGGATTCAGCATTTATGATCTAGTTTTCCGTACGGAGTTTTTCAAAGCGCAGATTGTTATGTAACTGTAACTTCATTTCAGACATTCAGATCCAGATTCTCACTACTGTATAAAGCAGTATATAAAACTTACTACCAGGAAAATACCTGACATAGCATGTTTGACTTTATGTAGGCTTAAAGAAATCAACTGAGTATCATATGGCTGAAGAAAGTATAGACCGAAGCAGCTGTGTGATGGCAGAACCACTTGGCATACTCTGTGCCTGAGAGTGAATGCCTTTTGAAGGTTAAACAGAGGGGAGGTACAGTCTCTAAATATCCATAAGAAATAACCTGTAGTTTGATTTTCTTATATGCAGAATAGACACAATGAGAATGAGCATTTCTTAGTCTTACTATTCTTCTGCTAAATGGTAATTGAAATGAGTATTCTATAAACTAGTTTTTACTGGGAGGGGTAGTCTATGAGGTAGCATCTGTCTATGTCCTCAGTGTAACTTGCTTATTCACATATACATGGATACGTAAGTGAATGCATATGTATGTTGTAGCATAGACAAGTCTCTTGCTGAAATCTAAATCTAAATGTCAATACCCAGTTCCCAAAAATTTACTGTGTCCAGTAAGAGTAAAGTATACATATTTTCTTGCTGCAACAAATCCTAATATAAAATAATGGAAGTAATTCTGAAAAAAAAAAACCTGTATACGCATGTTAAAAAAAAATGCAAGAACAGAGCTAAAATACATGTCGAAGCATAATGAGGAAATCTAATAATGGTCTGAGTATTAGGATCCAACAAGTCATTGAATCAATGCAATCTCATGTATTTGCACAGGACTGTTGTTAAGCTCTATTCTAGCACTCTAGGGGAGAAGACAGGCTATACCTGGCCCAAGCCAGCCCCCACTAAGACATGTGCATCAGCTACAGCCCTCTCTCATCTAGATCTTGGGAGAGTACCCATGAGATGAATCCAAGTCTTCCTGTTCTGGGTGTCTGTGAAGTAAAACCAGTAGATTATCACATAACATTTCTTTCTTTTACTTAATTGTGTGCATATCCTTGTCTCACTTTCTATTTCCCTCATTTAGGATTGTTCTTTACAGAGAAGCTTTTGGGTTCAGTCATGCATGGACATAATGAAAAGGTATTAAGGCCACTGAGGGTTCTATATTAAATGAAACAACAGACATGTAAAAATCTTCACCAGACTTCTAAACAAGGATCTTCAGAAAAAACATAATGAAAATGGAAAGATACTTCTGCAGTGCTTAGGTATCAGTGACAGAGGGTAAAATCAGACACCTATCATGACCACTACCCTATTAATAAAGCTTATGATGGTAATGGTAGAACAACTTTAAACAAAACCAAACCTACCACTTTATTTTGTGCACAGTTCCATGTGATAGGCATCATGCAATAATGTGTATGAGCCAACACTCATCTTGAGAAACAGTCAAGTATAAGAACTCTATGAATCCATACTGCTCTTTGCTCAATGTTTAGCTCATGCTTCCCGGTTCTGACAAGACTGACACACTTAGATGATGGTTGGTGTTAGTGTTGGTGTTAGTGTTAGGTTTTAGGTTGGACTTGATGATCTCAGAGGTCCTTTCCAGCCTTGTGATACTGTGATACTTGTGAATTTGGTAAGAAACAAGGTTTGGGGAAATTTTAAGTGAGAATTTCAATCGCTTCAGTTTTATGCCTGTTTTTAATAAGTCTTCTATTCATATATGTTTATTAAAATAACTAGTAAAATAAAGTACATTACTAGCAAACTAAGCCAGGTCAATATTATAATAGCAACTGAACATGAACAGGCTTCACAATCTTTGTTTGGCAGCACTGTGTATGGAAGTAAAATGCAACCATGCTGCTGATTTGTCACATAAGAATACAAGACTTTCCCTTTCCCTTTCCCTTTCCCTTTCCCTTTCCCTTTCCCTTTCCCTTTCCCTTTCCCTTTCCCTTTCCCTTTCCCTTTCCCTTTCCCTTTCCCTTTCCCTTTCCCTTTCCCTTTCCCTTCCCCTTCCCAAAACACTACAAAGAATTAAAGAAAAATGTATTTATGACTCCCTCCTGTGGAAATTGTTTTCTCCTTTATAGTTATAAACTCACTATGACTAATTGTAGTAATTTATTATCACTGTCTAAATTGAACGAATGGAAGAAACATATGTTTTCTAGATCTCATCTACCACTGTCGAGTTGAAAAGGTGTGTGGGATTATAATAGATGCATAAGAGACTCTCTATTATGTTAATAAAATCCCAGAAATTTAGTATTAGTGTTATGAATTCATGAATATTTACACTCTCCTTGAAATTTATTATGATAAAAGTAGTCATTCGTGTGCAATTTATCAAAACAGACAATTGGATAAAGATGATAAAATGTACTTTTATGAATATAGGAATATATTTCAATGTAACTTATATTACAACATATCACATTCTTATTGGAACTAGAAGACCAAACAATAAGCTGATAAACCTGGAGGCAGTAAATGTCATGCTGAAATGCAAAGTCAATGGAAACCACAAACAAAATTTTGGAGCACCCAATAGGTAGTTATTCTGACATAGAGCAAAATAAATATGTTTTGAGTGCCGTGAAGTACAACTCAGTCTTTATCAGGTGCAAAATAACATATTTATAAAGTATGTAAGTGGCAGCACTGTGTGGGAAAAATAGCTGTAAGGTGCATCTAATAAGGTTTTAAAAAGTCTGTTTTTATCAGAAAAGTCTGAAGATGAGCATTTGATAAAATAAATAGAACAGAAGCTTCATAGAATATGATAATTCCTTGCTTCCAATGTTTTGATAAGTTATAGAATTATGCAATTCATAAGCAGGTAATTAACATATGAAACATATGCAACAATATGTAGATGATGCTTAGACAAGAATTCAGGGCAATTAAGATTCACTTACAGTGGTTAGATTACAGAATATACAGAAATAATAGCTGCCTAGTAAAATCAGAAATGCATTAGCCTGGTATAGGCCTGTGAAACTGGTCATGTCCTAGAGACCTGACAAACACAGGGCTGAGTTTGTACATTACCAGAACAATTGGATAGGATTTGGTCACGATGCATACCTATTGCTGCTGTGAGGACAACTTTCTTTTATAAATAAGATTAAATTTCAGGCTTTACTCTAAGAGGCCCAAATCAGCACATATTTTATCTGTTCATCACCTATGAATTATTGTATTTTCATTCACATCCATTTTACAAACAATCCCGCTCTTTATAAGATGCCTCGTGCCCCACACAAATTATATATGTCAAAAGTTTATATATAAATTTTCTGCCTATTGTACTGATGCAATTTTTTTAAACGGTTATATCAGTACCCCAGGACAGAAAAAAGGATTGTTTTTTTTAACAGAGGTTGTCAGTATCTACCTACGCGTTTTTTGCACAAAAGAGTCATAAATATGCATGTTTCTTAAAATATATTTCCAAGTAAAAATAATATTGGTTGAGAATAAACTGGGGTAAACCAATTGTGATTGAATAGAAAAGGTTGAAAGCCATCAAAACGATGGAGTTTGCAGAATAACTTTACACATGAACAAAACACCACTTCTTTTAAAGGGAACTTCATTAGTTTGTGAAAAGAATTATAAAAGGTGCTCATCTTCAATAGCAGGAAACTAAGTTCAGACCCAGAAGGCACTTTCTGATACTTTATTACTTCATTGAAACTTGTTTAATTCATAGGAACTTTTTTTTAATAGAATGTTTAAGATAGATAGTTACTGAGGAGCCAGTGAAACTGCAGGCAGAATGAGAAGATACCTGCAAATTTTGAAAATTAATTACACTCAAAGTAATTTTGGTAACCCAGCACATCTATAAATAAATATACACACTGATTTTTACTTGCTAGGTTCTAGTAGACACTGTTAAAAGGATTCCCAACATAGCACCTTACCATTTAGTGATTCATACAATGATTCTTAAAAATATCAAGTTCAAATGTACTAATCAGCAACTTTTATGTCTAGTTATGGATGTTGATGTTGGATAGATGAGGAAGGAAGGAGAATGTACAGTTAATGATACTGTTAATGGTGATTACTTTTCTAGTTAAAATAATAATAATAAAAATATATTTTAAAATTTGAAACAATTTTATGAATTTTTCTGTGCTTTTTCCCGACATTACTGTTTTTTAAGGGAACATTGATTAGGAACTAGCTCACAAAATGAGGAAATGGAAGCAGTGAAACAGGCTCCTAACTTCATGTTGTGTGTAGGCAAAACCAAAATATTTACAAATAAGATTATGAAAAAAGTTATTTCTGAAAAATAGACCCATATATGCAATGATCAGGCTCAAGAGTAGTCCAGTTTTAATTTAATTAGCGGTTTGAATCGCAATTTTAAGTGAAGCCATAATTGACTTCAGTCTCTGGAACACTTCCAGACCTCACAACTACTTTTCTTTCAATTTTAGGCCTGAATGTTTCATTTTTCTCAGAGGTATTCTTCTCATTTTCTCTTTTGTCTAGGATGGTTTTTTTTAACTCCTGATTATTTCACACGCAGAATTGCCTGACAGGAGAGTCCAACTCATTATTTTTAACTAAGTTTGTTCAAATTTGACCTTAGTTGAATTATCACTAATTCAGCACATGATCTTTGAAGAGTACCATCTTGTCAGGCTGCTACTGCAGTCTAACCCTGAGCCAACAATGTCAATACATTTAGACTAAGTATATTTAATTTTTTAAAACAAAATTAGGATGTATGCTTTTGGACAGATAATGCATATTTGTAACATGACTTAAAAGGACTGAGTTATAAAGTTCTTGAAAATGAAGGTTAATAATAAAACCATGGAAAAACACTCGAACACAACAATAGTGCATAATGGCTTTTTGATATATAAAGAAAACTCATGCTCTCTTTTAAGGTTCCTAATGATTTTTCATTATTCTTTTGCAGTATCTCTGTACTACAGCTTAATACTCTATGAAGTGCAGTCTAATAGAAGCTTCATCCTATCATTATTTGTCATCATTTAGGAAGTGCCTTAGGAAAAGACACATTAAAACATCTTCAGTTCCTCTCACTGATTCAAACCTTTACAGAAGCTCAATTTTACAGAAACTGTAATTCAAACAATATATATCTGCAGTATTGCAGCATGCAAGTATTTTCTTCAGCATGCAGCAAATCTGAATGACTCATATTTACCTACATAAAGGTTACACTACAAAGATAAAATGACAGGAAGTGTTCTTTTATTCTCTTAGCTCCTTTTCAAGAAGCTTCAAAAAAATTCCTTTTTTCTCTTTTAAAAAATTAGTATATTTAAATGTAATAGAAGAAAACTACTAACAAAACGTGTTCCCTGAAGAGGTTTCAGTGCAGGTAAATAAATTTGGTATCAGATAGAAAACAGTTAATAGCTAACTCTTTGTTAACTCTATGTGAGAAACTGCATGAAACTACTGAGTTTTGCACTAATTGTAAGAAGCAGACCAATTATGAAAATAGTCTTGGAAACCACTCAGAGAGATTCACAAGAACTCAGATTTCATGTATTTATATTCGTATTCTATACAAATGAGAAGAGACAGTCTCTAAAATAAAGAAGAATAAAAATAAATCTGTGTTGTGTAGGATCACACAGAGAAATAAATCATGTATTTTCTTTCAAACTTGTTGAAATAATCTATTGAATTGTGAAGTAATTTAGGTTGGAAGGAGAGGGGACACCTTCCTCAGGTCCTACTGAAAGCAGATCTTCCTTCAAAACAGATGAATTCACTCAAGAGTGTGCCCAGTTACAATTTGACAGCCTCCAAGGTTGGAGATTTCACAACTTCTCTATAAATCTGCCCTTCTGTTGTAGACACGTAATATAAAGGACTTGATAGGTCTTGGAGACAATAAACAGGAAACTCACAGTGAGATTGTAAGAGGAAGGGGTTTGTGAAAGGGAGTGGGTCGTGAACAACAAACAACTTTGTCTGATAAGTTAGAAAGATCTGGATGGGGTGGTGATCTAACGTTTAAATCATATAATTGACACTTAGGGTGAGGTAGAGACTGACTCTGCTTCTATTGTTGTCTTAAACTTCGACTGATTCTGCTTGTGTTGCCTTAAACATCATCTGACTCCACTTGGATTATTTTTTGAGTGCTGTGGCTGCTGCTGGGCTGATTGTGCTGCTGCAGAGGACAGGGGGAGGTGCAGCAGCAGGTGCTGCACCCCCTCCACTTGACTGAGCACGCAGGCCCAGAATGTTCAGGGAGAGATTATTCTGGCAAGGATCTGTTAAACTGCCAGTCACCCTGTAGTGCCCAGGCCCAATTCTAGAACCTGCCCGAACGAGCTTCTGCACATGCCCTAATTTGAGAACTTTTGCAGCAAGATAACCCTTCATGCTAATGGGAGGGGAATGGACTTGCCCAATAAATAGAAGCCTGCTAAAAAGGCACATGTACCCATCACACCATGAAGAGGCTGAAGAAGAACCGCAGGACCAAGTGCTCCTGAAGACCACGTTTTCCAGAGGCCTAAAGAGAGGTCTATTTTCCTCTTCCCCCCACCTTGAATACTGTGTCCAATTCTGGGCCCCTCAGTTTAAGAGAGATGTTGAGATGCTGAAGTGTGTCCAGAGGAGAGCAACGAAGATGGTGAAGGGGCTGGAGCACAAGCGCTATGAAGAGCAACTGAAGGATCTGGGGCTGTTTAGCCTGGAGAAGAAGAGGCTCAGGGGAGACCTTATTGCTCTCTATAACTACCTAAAAGGAGGTTGTAGGCAGGCAGGGATTGGTCTCTTCTCTCAGGCGACCAGTGACAGAACAAGAGGACATGGTCTCAAGCTTTGTCAGGGGAGGTTTAGGCTTGATAGCAGGGAAAAATTTTGCACTGAAAGGGTGATTGGCCATTGGAATGTGCTGCCCAGGGAGGTGGTGAAGTCATCGTCCCTGGAGGTGTTTAAAAACAGACTGGATGACGCGCTTAGTGCCATGGTTTAAACGACAAGTAGGTGTTGGTGTTGGGTTATAGATTGGACTCGATGATCTCAGAGGTCTTTTCCAACCTCATGATACTGTGACACTGTGATACTCTTAATCCTTTCTCTCTTCTTTCATTTTCTCTTTTTTTCCACGGCACTACTGTGCATTGTATCAGATTCGAGTTGTGTTATTTTTCTGTCCAGTTGCATTGAAGATATCAAATTGTGATCTCAACAGTTTAATATGTGTTTTTGCAACATTCAGGAAGTTGCAACTCAGAGTGCACCCGAGTATGTGATTCGATATTTTGGCCGTGCCCAAAATACTGACTTGTTATTTTGCCTGAGTGTAAAATAAATAACTGTTTGAATTTACCCTGGGACATTTGTCAGTCTCTGCAGTGCTGACATCAAAGGACCCCTCCCTCCTTGACTGAGCAGGTCTGAAAGGGGAGACAGGGACAGGAGTGGGAGTGGGCCCTGACAAATGAGGTGGAGGTCTCACAGCCTGGTGTTCCTTTAGTTAGGAGCAGAAACACTCCAAAAGTACATAATTAATACCTCCCTCTGAAGGTGTGGTGAACTACCAAATCCCCACTTCTAAGTCACAAGCAGCCTTGTCAACTTCCAATTAACCCCCAATAACTGACTTAGTCCAAGATCACCAAGAGAGGCTGACGAGTTTTCAAAACTATAAAATTGGCACCTGAAAACTCTGGAGGAGAAAAAATGATCACCTTACCTGATGGGCAGGCCAATGGGCCTGGATGTCTCTTTGTCCCTCCAAGAAGAGTTACCTTTTGGGTAAGAGTTCCATGCTTTTGACTTTGTCAGATGTTCCCTGAGAAAATAACTACTAACTCAAGTTGTAATTGTTACTTTATATATACATATATTTATATTCTTAACTGGTTATAATCATTGAATGCTAATACAGCAAATTAAATTCTCAATAGTAATCCTGAACCTGTTTTATCTGTCACTTTAAATAAATTACCTACAATTTAGCATTGTGAAATTTTCTTTCTAATAGCATCATGAAACTTTTCAAACTGCTCTGGTGGCAGCCCACTTAGACTCACTGGCAGCAAGTAGCAACCCTGTGGAAGACAGTCTCTGAGAATGTTCACAGATGACACTAATTCTGACTGGTGGGTGACTCATATACATATTTCTATATAATCCTTTAGTCATAAAACACCAACAAAGTCCAGGACTGGAGACATATCCAGCCACACCTAGGTTGTCCTATGAGAGGAAGCTTGGAAAGCAAGGCGATCCATCTTGAAACTCATGACTCAACAGGAGGGCATCCCTCAGCCATCTGTCAGAGCTGTACCTGTTCAATGTCACAACATGTCAGAGAAAAATCAGCTCTTCTCCATTGCTTCCCATTGGAATGGAACTAAAGCCTCCTCTGCTTTTCTTCTCCTTGGGAGAAAAAAAGCTCCTGTGTTTCTCATCCAAGTTTATGTATTATAGTTCTCTAACTGCTTTAGTGATCCTCTGCTGGATTTGCTTTACTTTATCAACATATTTCTTGTACTCGGGACCAGAATGAAACATATTATTTCAGATATGGCCTTCCCAGTGCAATAACAGCTTCCCCCCAGCCAGTTGGCAATGATCGTACTAATACAGATGTATTGAATCTGACTGAGATGGAGTTAATTTTCTTCATTGCCTCTGGTATGGTGCTGTTTGAAATTCCACCCAAAACAGTGTTGATGTCACACCAGTGTTTTAGCTGTCACTGAGCAGTGCTATCACAATGTTTCCATAGAGAATAGGTTGGGGTACACAGGAATCTGGGAGGGGACACAGGAATCTGGGAGAGGGCACAGATGGGATAGCTGACCCCAACTGACCTAAAGGACATTTTAAAACATCCTCAGCAATGAAAACTCAGAAAAGAAGGAGGAAAGGGAAGGGGGACATTTGTGGTCATGGTGTTTCCTTTCCCAGTTAATCATTATGTGTGCTGAAGCCTGTTGATAAAAGGTAATGAACCATTTCCCTGTTTTGTTTTGCTTGAAAAAAACAAGTTTTTCTCGAACAGAACAAGTTTTTCTCACTATCGCCCTTCTGATTCTCTCCCCCATCCTCTTGCAGGAGAGTCAGCCAGCAGAAGTCTGGGAATCTACCTGCCAGCAGGGGTCAAGCCACGGAAGCATCTTTCTATGGCTTTAGCCTTTATGACCACAAGGGTGCAGTCCTGGCTCATGTTAATTTGTCCACCAACTCACCCATTCAGGACCTAGCTTGCAGCGCTCTACCCCAGCACATCAGTCCCAGCACTGAAGTGTGAGGCTTTTCTGTCCCAGGGGCTGAACTTCACATTTGTCTTTGTCTGACTTCATGAAGCTCCATTGGCTAATTTCTCCAGCTTGGTTAGTTCATCCTGACTGGCAACACTTCCCTCCAGCATTTCAGCTGTTTCCGTCAATTTGTTGTTATCTGTGAACTTGCTGAGGGAGTCAGATGCAGTATTGATCCCTCAGTTACTGGAACAGGTCACTCAGAGATGCTATGGCATCTCTGTCAGTGGAGATTTTCAGATCTTGTCTGGAAAAGCCCCTCAGCAACCTGTTCTACCTTCCATATTAGACATAGTTTGAGTGGGAGGCTGACACAGATGACTTCTCAAGGTCCTTCCAACATAAATTATTGATACAAACAGAAAATACAGGAGGAAGCCTACATTTTTTCAATTTATTAAGTCACAGAAAAGCACCACTTACAGAATGAATAATTAACTATTTCCAGAAAGAATAATCGCTTCCCAGCTTGATGATGTCGCAATGGTTGTATTTATATTCAAGTGATCTAAAAGAGGCAAGATTTGACAAATCCCTGTTTTTCTGCAAGAAATATGTAAGCACATTCTAATAGGAAGATAGAAGCAAGAAGATAATAGTACTTCATAATAGTTTGAGAAACATCAGATATTTCAAGTGCTATGGGAATTCCATTATACAGAATTACATAATGAGGAACACCACACAACCAACAAAATTGTTATTTACATGTTGCTGTCAGCAGGCTTTCATTCCTGTAATTTCTACGTAAGTTGATCCAAAAGATTAGTATATACTAGATATAACTGCCATTGGTATAACGGAAGTTTTTAAGCCTCTCTGTGTGTTCTCACTGTGAAAAAACCTTTTCAATTCAAACTTCCCTTTACAGGATAGTTTAAAATCATTCCCAAAGGCATGTGTATAAATACTTATTCCTCCCCCACTACTCAGAGATATTAGAGTTATGTTTATATTTATGAAGGAAGGCAACCCACAGCTCAAAGGATATGCTTTGAAATGTCTTAGAACAGCCATTCACAATCCTGTAACTCTGATTTAATTGGCTAAATTGCACACTGTCTTATCTCTACAGTCCTGTTCCACTGCACTAGAAACCCAGTGCAGTCCAAGCTGAAGTATAAGTTCGTATCTGTGTGCAGGCATACAAACACACATGAAGCCTTAGAAGAGAGTTCTTAGAGAGAATCAAAATTATTTACTTGCAGCCATCTACATTTTCCGAGAGGAACTTGTTCTGGAGGTTTTTGAATGTGATTGATTTCAGCAAAAATAGACATCTAAAAATGATGAAATGAATCATTCACTAAAAGTACCTCTTTTCCTCTGCTTATTATGCAGCTATGTGATTTATCTATGACTATTTCAGAGAAAGATAGCTCAAGACGAATTAATATCATCTCTGGCTAAGGACTTCATACTGAGAACTGACAAGATTTCTATTAGGGTCTCCTCATGTGTTTCCAGTTTCTGAAATTTTATCTACCACATCTGGTGTTCTTTAGAATACTACTGAGTTGAAGTCTTCAGTCTGGGATTCACCTCATCTTGCTGAAGGTGCCTACAATATTATCATTACCACCTCATGAAATTCCAGTAGCAGCTGAAATAGCTGTTGTTTCTGAAAGGGAACCTGCAACATACTAGTTTCATTTCCAGTACACTGTAAGGCAAATAAAATACCACAGAGCTTGATCCTAACAGTTGGCACTGTTCCTTAAACATGTATTTCCCCAGAATTTGATTGAAAAAAACCCCACAGCCTTTTAAACCATTAATGTGAAAAAAATCCTCTTTTATATAATGTAAAAAGCCTGAGTAAAAATACATGGATCATACATACATTTAAGTTAATACACTGAAGTTAACCTTGACATCACCAAGTATTTGATCACATAGAGTGGTTCCATGGATGGGCCATCTACAACCTCTCTAGGAAACTTTTTACTGTGTTTCACCATTCTCATTGCAAATATTCTTCCCTACATTAGTCTAAACCTACCCTCTTTTAGTCTAAAAACAATTACCTCTTGTCTTATTGCAACAAGCCTTTATAAAAAGGTTATCTCATCTTTCTTATAAGCCACCTTTAAGTAGTGAAAAGCCACAATAAGGTCTTCCTGGAGCCTTTTGTTCTCCAACAATCTTTCTCTAACTCAAACCAAAAAATTATTTTACAGTGACGCTGCTTGAAGATGAAATTTGCAGTAAGCCGTTCAAATATTGTAACTTACTGCTGAATTGCCCTGTTGTAATTATCAATAAAATTAAGAGAAAAAGTCCCCAAAATAATAGATTATGCACCTAAATGCTATTTTTCTTGCCAAGATTAAGAAAGCCATATGCCCTAATATTACGATAGTAGTCTATACATATGTATATGTACATATACAGGGAAGAGTATAAGTTATTTCTTGCCTTTCTATATAATATTCTCTATAACTTTCTAGCATGTTTTTGCAATTATTAGAGTACACTAGAAAGAAAGATTTTTAGTTATTGTAAAAGTGTTAAGTGTACATATGATTCCACAAATTAACTTCATTATTTTATTAATACTTTAATGAAAATGGACTCTTAGATTTTTATTTACTGAGTGAATAAAAATTGTAATTAATTGCATAGTATGAAGTACTATCAGGTATGTCACTGCAGGTGTTGCAAGGACTATTGACTTGTTGAAAGCAATGTCTTTCATTATTTTTATGCAGTAAATGCTTCCATATAACATTTTGAGTAATTAACTCTATACAGGGATATATTTTAGAACATGACTGGATATAGTAGTATAAGCATATGTTGATATGCTCAGACAAAACACCTTTTAAGAACTAAAATAGGAGCTGTGTATACCAGTGCCAGTCCAGCTCTGTATGAGCTCATACTTCTCAGAGAATAGTCATGAAGCACTAAGTCTGTAGGACTGGTTATAGATAATGAATGGTACTACAGCTCCAGGAAACAGAGTATCATATTTAGAAAGATAACATTCTGAAGAACTATATTTGGAAAGAATCAACCTCCAAACCTGTTCGTGAAATATTACCAAATAACTATCTGCTTTGTGAAACAATAGTCACAGAAATGCTATTTGTAAACACTCCTGTCATTTTGATAAAAACTAAGGAAATTACTGTTTTTGTGCAATTTTAGCATTCCCTCATGTCAATTTTGCATCTTTTCTGACATGACAAAAATTGCTATTAATTTCAGAAATGATAATTTTAGTAATGTCATATAAGACACATCAATTTAGATGTAAGATACAAAGTAAGTCCATATCATTTAAAAACTTTGGAAATACATAGAGTATCACAGATGTCAGAATCAAGGTACTGTATTACATTACTTTCACATCAGGTAACAGCTACCAGAGCTGATGAAGAATGCTATGTCTCCCTTTCAGGATCTCCTCATCAAATTAGTCTTGAAATAAAGTCCTTATTAATGCATTTAATAACACTGAATTAGTCTGCTATGTCTACACTACTTTATAAAATCAATTTATGTGTAACTTGGATTTAATATGTGCTCCCAGGTCAGCTCACTTTTGTGAAGCTTTGATATTTAGAAGCAGCCCATATCTTACATGTAAGCAGCCTACAATCAGCATGTCTAGATGCAACTAATGGTATGGAATAATAGAAAAGTCTAGGTCAGAAGGAGACCATCTGATCCAACATTCTGTTGAAAGCAGGGTCTTAAATCCGGTTATCAAGTTCTCTGATAAATCAAACCTTGGGTATTTCCAATGAAGGACATTTCACCACTTCTCTGGACAATTTATTCCGATGTTAATTGTGGTAATAGTGAAAAGTTGTTTTCTTGAATCCAGACAGAATTTTACCTGAAGCTACTATGTCCATTATATCTTCTGTCGCTGGGCATCCTTGCAAAGAGAGTAACTGTACCTTGATGTTCTTTGTAACTATCTTTTAGGTACTGGAAAACTGTGGCGAGATCCCCCTTGAGATATCTCTCCTGTAAGAAGAAAGGACCCAATTCCTTCAATATTTCTTCATTTGTCCAGTTCCTCAAAACATTGATCATTTTGAGTCCCTCTGTGTGACAGTCTCCAACTTTGCTTTGCCTATATTCAACTGGTAGGAAAATAATTGGACACAGTATTACAGATGTTGCCTGAAGAGTGCTAAGTAAAGGTGAGGAATCACCTCCCTCAATCTGCTCACTCTACACTAGAGGTTGCAGCCCCAGATATGGTTTGCCTTTCTTGCTGATGAGGCACACATCACTGGCTCAAATTCAGCTCGCTACCCACCATGACACCAAGACCTTTCTGGCAGAGATGTACCCTTACCTGCTTGTAGGGGTAGAGAGCCCAGCTTGTCCTGCTTTTTGGGGTTTTTACAGATACAGGACGTTGTATTTATCCTTGCAGAATTTGATATAATATTTCTTGGCCCAGTTTTCTAGCCTGTCGATGTCTCTCTGTACAGGCACTCTTCCTTCTGACTTGCCTGCTTCTCCACCCATTTTGGTGCTATCCAGAAACTTGGTGATAATACATGCAGTCCCACTATCGATATAATCAAGAAAGTGTCAAACCCGGAGCAAATGCACTCATGAATGGGTGCTAGTTTAAATTCAAACTAATATTGTTTGAAAGCAATAGTATAGATTTTTTTACCCCAATTGTGGCCCTGCTGTCCAATCCATTTCTTAAATAGTTTGTCAACAAGGATGTCGTGGGAAAATGTGTTAGATGCTTCACTGAAATCAAGATAGTTAACATCCACAGCTCTCCTATCATCCAGTAAGAAAACTGTTTCATCACTGAGAGGAATCAAGTTGGTTAAACCCAATTTACCTTTGCTAAACCTATGTGGTCTTTTGTCAATGAATCTGCCACATAAGAACACAAATCCATACTACCCAGTAGTCAGCATGTCTATAAACAGCAGTGATGTTTCCACCAAGGTGAAACAGTGGTTTTCACTCTGTGTGGACAACAAATATAATGAAAATGTTGGAAGACCTTCAAGGGTTCTTTCAAAACACTGTATAATCATAGACATAATATGACTTTTTTTTAAACTCTAAATTACTGCTTTTCACTTTAGCTGTAGTGGGGAAATAATTTAGCCCTATCCTATATCTCAATTTCCTTTATAATTTCTAAAGTTCATTGAGGTTCTACAAAAAGTTATTGTCCTGTAGTATTAGGACTGATTTTTAAGGAAGAAATCAAGGCTTTAACTTTCCAAATATGATTGAACACTATCATCACAAATTGGTCTTAATTGAATAATAATTGCAGTTACTGTAAACTTTAAAGTTTCAACAAAGAGAGAAAAGAGAGGATTCATTAAGTTATAGAGTGCTTATTAAAAAAATGTCACATCATATTTTGAACATATACATTTCTGTATTACTCCATGTCCAAGCATTGGAATTCAATTCCTTGCTCGGAAGCATACATCCTTAAATTTTTAATTCTGTTGGAATATAATTCATCATGTTCAAATAAAGGTATCTTTACATAAAAATTAAGGGTCAGCATATTGATTCTACAGTCCCTGTCTGTATGCTATGTAACCACATCCTGAGGTTACTTTCCATATTTTCAAACAGCAGTTGATTTCTGGGAATAATAATATCATTCATGAGTGATGTACTACTAAAAAGTCTGATAATCATACACTGTGATTAAGTAATCATTGAAATTTGACTGACAGAATAAAATTCAGTAACTGCAAAAATTCCATTTTGATGAATGCCCTCAGCATGATGAAGATATGAAATGTCTTTTCAAAAATGTGTGCAGCACTCAGTTGTAAGGAAATACTGAAGCACCAGGTTATTTACATCAGTTTTATCTAGTTCATACTCTTCTATTTCTTTCTAAAAATATTTTTTGCACAATTGTTATTACTTTGAATTTTTTTAAAAAATATTAATGAAGAAAATATTGTAGCAGAAAATTGAGTGACATACAGAGATATGTATGTGACACAACATATTGCATGTGTCTAGAGATGTCCTAAATAATGAATTTTGGGGGTTCTTAAATGGCAATTATTTCCAAATTAAAAAAAAAGACAAGAAAACATTTTAACATTTAAATTAAAGAAAAGATTACTGGCAGAGAGACAGGAAAAGGACTGCAGTAAAAGGGATCCAGTTAGATATGTTAGACTGATTGAGATAAAAAACTCTAACCAAGCTGTCACATCAATAGGTGACTACTAAAATAATGCATTTGACAAATTGCTATTTTCCATAGATTCAGAACTCCACACCTGATTTGTTGCCACAGATTGTCAGAGTGTCATATTTCTTCTCTTGTTCATTACTGAGGAGGAGATTTATTGTATTAGTTCCCTAGCTCTAGTACTTTCTCCAGTTGAATGTGTTTCTAATGTTAACATGCTTCAGCTCTGACACTTCCATCTGCTGCTAGCTGCACACTTTCTATCCATTCTCTGATTTGGCTCTCTGATAACTCACTTTCATTTCAGTCAGCTCTACACTTCAGACTTTACAGGCACCATTCATGCTCTCTTCACTTTTCCCATAATTAATTATTTTCTTAACTGTCCTGTACTGTTTATCCAAACAAGTGCTTATCCTTCTGTGATACATGGTTCCTGTTTGCTTCTGCAATTTTATCAGGGCTAGCATTGAAATTTTAACTTTCAATCATTTTATCAAAACAGCCCAAATTGTTGAGAAAACTTGAATTCAACTTCCAAGATGTAGCTATGAAACTGTGTTTTATCATGAAAATAACGATAAGAGATTGTAGTTTATGAAATAATGAAAATGAAACACCACAGTAACACCCTCTTTTTTTTGTTTTAGTTTGGGCTAAAAGTCATCTTTTATTTCAAAACTATTTCTTCTGTTGAAATGTTTTGGCTTTGTTTTTTTTTTTTCCCCAGCAAAACAATTATATTGAAACTGAGTGCAGTTTCATAGTCAAGGTAGCATTTTAGCATTCTGATATTATTCCAGTGCATCCAAAGCTAGCAATCATAGAATCATAATCATAAGATTGGAAAAGACCTCTGAGACCATCAAGTCCTACCGCAATGTGTAAAATATGCTCTTTTCCAAAGCTATAGTAATCTTGGAAAATACATGAGTTGCTGAAAATAATGAACAAAGTCCATATTGTTTCAATAGAGTCACAATTTTACCTCAGCTTTCCACAGTCTTTCTATTAAGATCCCACTTCTGTAGCTACACTCAGTTGTTGAACACTGTTATACTATTTAATTCCTATGTAAATACATACTGCAATAAAACCAGTCACCTACAATACAAAAATTTCCGACTACTTAGTAGCATTTTTGAGGGGCAGGAGGGAGAAGGGGAGCATATACTGCAGAATAGTTAGAAACTTCATTATTTTCTGTAGACTATTCTTTTGGAGCAATACTTTGAGAAAAAAAAAAGACTTTTAAATAGGATTCTAGTGTCTCAAGATAGAAGTGAAAAGGCTGTAAGACCATTCTGAATTTTGTCATATTAATTTGAATATCAGCTAAACAATATGGTACCTTTGATGTACAGAATAAGAAGTCTAAATACCAGTTTCAGTGTGACAGCAAGTGCTTCCACAAGAAACCTAATTAACTCATTAATTATGTAGCTTAACTGCTTTTAGGATTGTTCTTCTGGAAGCATCTCATGTACATTTTACTGAGTAATCAAGTTTGGTTGGTAATGACCAGTCTTTTGATGATTTTAAATACATTAATTCATCATTGGGAATGAATAATTAGAAGATATAGAGAATAACTAATGATTTCTGAGTATTTTATTAAGTAGAACAAACAATTATTTGATTAATCACATGCGTAGCTACCAACTGCAATTATCTGATCAATACGCTTTAATAAATGACAGTAACATTACAAACATTGGATTTCTTTGCTGATATTGCTTCAGATGTCCTGAAAACCAGCTGCATTTATAAAGACAAGAAGATAGAAGATACATGTCCTGATAGCCTATCTTCTGTATTTAGTATAAATTTTCCTGAAATCTAAGATTATTCTATTTTTTCCATGAAATTTTAATGAAGCTCTTTAAGAAATGTCAAGTCTCATTATTTCTTGAAAGTCTTGGCTGTTAATTTCTCCTTCCAGAGCAAGATAGTGTTTCAAATGCTAGAATATGTACAAAAATCTGTTCTTTCTAACCTGTATCTTAGAAATTTGGCAGTTAATTAAAATTAGAAAATGGAGACTAAGAAACAATATCTTAAGCAATTAAGTAGTCAATTAAATTTATCCTGATAAGTTTATAGAATAAACTTCATGTGATTGTGGGCTTTTATGTAATGATGACTTTTACATAATGCATTTAAAAAAAACATTAGAATCACTGACTAATTTCAAATTCCAAAAAGTCACAAATTTGAAAGAGTTATTTCTATATAATTCGTGAGAGTGAAAGTCGAGTTGTGATACTTCTAATGGCTGAAAAGCTTTACATTAGCTCTCCTCTTCCAACACAGCAGAGAATTCATGAGAGATTTTGGCCTTCATGTGGCTAAAATTAGGCATCTTATCTTAAATGTCAAAAAATTGCAGTCTATGACAAGAAGGTTATGATATCCAAATATGCAAATACTGCTATCAGCCTTTCAGCTCTCAGTGATACAGGATGTCATCTGCCCCATGCTTCTTTATCTTACATATATTGTTTAAAACCAGACAAAAAGGGTGGGAAGAGAGAACTATTTCATAAATGTACATTTCTAACATGTGGGGTTTTTTTTAAAAGAAAGGATAACTAACCCAGGGGTGTAAGAGAAAAGAATAAAATTCTGATAATTAACAACCAAGAATGGGATTTGTGTTACTAAGCACATTTGCAGTCATAGATTTGATATGGTCTTCACAACGACTTTTATATCATTGGTGGAAAAACAAACGCATTACTGGTTTGTGAATCACCACTTGGTAGATGTTTAAAACCTTACATGAAACAAGTCTTATCTGTTGAAAAGATAAGATTTTAAGGTGAGTTGTGAATATTTAGATTAGATTCCTGAATGTTTTTCCATCCCAGATGAAACAATCAAACTAGTTGCTAGCAAGTGTCTTATTTCTCATGCTTGATGTAGAGCTAGAAATTGCAGGACTAGCTGAAAAGAGCTGAACGACTAAATATTTTTGGGAAGTTACTGCATGAAGAATTAAGCAAGTCTTTTGTTTGAGATATATTTTTGATTGGGCTATATATGAGCCAAAGAGAATTGCTTATGAAATACAAGCATGCCTTTTTCCACAAAGAAGAATTCCTAAAATACAAGAACTGCTTTTGCCAATAACTGACTAAGGCATGTGGCAGACAAAGAAAACTGAGTACGTCATAGCAAATATTTAGGATGTTTTTGAAGAAGAAAGTGAAAATCTCTTGGAATGAAATAAAGTATAACGTAAGCATAAGGATAAGACAAAAAACTATGTCTTTTGAAGACTTAAACCTCCACTAATTGAGAAGTTTAAAGGACTTAATATACTACTAGGATGAGCATTAAAGATTTTACAAATAACACCTTCCCCAAATAATGAGCCAGTTACGGAAAGGACAGTTTAAGACTTCCATATTTTACCAAGATAAATAAATACTATCACTATCTAAATAAAGAGACCAGAATAGAATTTTACTTTCAGTCAGACACCTTCAGTTCCTGGATGATTACAATAGAATCTCTACGTAAAGAAGTAAGATCCCAGGACGAAGTTCACAATAAAATTTACAATAAAAGCCAACATCTTGTACAATACAAAATATACTTTTATTCATGGTAGACAAAGTGTTTTGAATTAATTTATGCACATTGTTTTGGTTTTGCACCATGACTCTAGATAGTAGAAAGAAGCAGTTAGTAATTAGCATCAGGAGAAAACAAAACAAAAAAAATATACCAAACCAAAACATTAGAAGAAGCCATCAGTAACATAAATGTCTAGTACCTGAATGAACATGATTATGATCATGCTTTGCTATAATATTTTTTTTATGTCAACTTCATTTGAAGAATTCATATTGACACTTTGGACATTACTGAGGGGAATGTTACTCCTAGCATTAACTTAGCAAGGAAGACTGAATATTTTTAGAAGTTTTTTCCATTTCTATTCCCACTGAGGGGTACAGTCCTATATTCTAGGACTGTATAAAAGACTTAACACTGGTTGTGAAGGTGGCTTTTAGTGTACATAAAGATCTTTAAAAAAAGAAAAAGAGAAATCATAGTTGATTTAGTTAAAGTAGCGTTGCACTGGATTTGGTACATTAAAGCTTGTGAAAAAGATGAGGAAGGAAGGGAGATGCTACGTTGAATCTGATATAAATTCATGACGATTTGGACAAAGCCTTATATATATTTTAGAGAAGAAAATTCAGGCATATAAAAGCTTGATATTATAGAAAATCTATAGATTTTGAAGAATTTCTTAACGTCCAATTTACCTATGCGAGGCCATCCTTAAGTGTATTGGTTTCTATATCTCAAAGACATAGTAATAAAAGTAACTTATAAATTACAACTCATTTAACAGCAAAGAGTCATAGAGAAATAAAGATAATCCTCCAGTCACTCTGAAGAGTACTCAGTGTCTTTGTATTACGGTAATGGTCTACAGGAATGAAATAAGTATGACCCCTTGCAAACAGAAGAAACTTCAAGAGACAGACTCATTCTCTCAATAGAGGTTGTGGGTGACCATTGTTGGCAAATTAGACGTGATTTTGCAGTGAAATATGACAGAAAAATAGGCAATCCAATTCAACAAAGTAATAAGTCATGGAAGATGAAACACAGTTGTCATTTCGTACTGCACATGTGATATCACACCCAAACATGCTGTTCTATTGCACGTAACTTGTACCAGAAAATTTGTTGATGTGAAGGCTTGAGAATATAATCTGTGTTACAACAATATTGAATAATTGAAGTAAAAATGTAACTAGAAAGACATAAGTGAGTGAAGGAAAGAATTATACACTCTTAACTCCTTACATACACCTGAAGAATGGAGACTGGTGGGATTAGCTATTTTTCTCACTATTGGAACTAGGCAATTAGCTGAGCTAACTTTACCTCAAAGTATACAAGAATATGTAACATATCTGTTTAACTAAATTGTACATTGATTAATAATGATCTATTAATGCTTTTAAGTAATCTTTAGTATATCATTCCATCTCATCTTCATGAATGAAAACAGAAAAAATATCGTGATATAGTTGCTTAAACACAGTGGGCAACTAAGTCCCACACAGTCACTCACTGACTCCCTCACAGTGGGACATGGGGAAGAATTGGAAGGACAAAACAAGGAAAACTGTTGGGTTGAGATAAAGCCAATTCTATAGGTAAAAAAAAAGTTACTACTCATGAAAGCGAAGAAAAACAAGGACCTCATTCACTACTTCTCATCATCATGCAGGTGTTTAACCATCTCCAGGAAAGTAGGGCTTATCCACACATAATGGTAACTCGGGAATACAGACATTGTACCTTCAAACATCCCCTTTTCCTCCTTTTTCCCTGCAGCTTTTATGGCCGAGCAGATTTTCATGTTCAGCATGATCGGCGGCAGGAACCGTAAGTACTGCAGCTGGGTGCTCAATCTGGGTGGGTGGAGAGTTCCTGGGAGAGGCAAAAGCTCAGGAGAGGACCCCGGCAGGGCGACTCTCTCTGAACTTCAGAAGCGGCAACTGTCACGTGGGCCGACCGCGTGGTAGGGGGGCGGTCCCGGAAGAAGCCGCGGGGTATTTAAGCATTTCCCTGGGAGCGCCAGCGACCGGAGCGGGCAAACAGGGTCACAGTATAGGCAGTTTGCGCAGGCAGGGCAAGCAGGTACTCGCTGACAGGTGGTTGACTTCCCACTCCCCTGCTGCAATGGTGACCAGGCGTGGTAAAGCCTCTGCCACCAGGAGTATAGGCACCCAAACGGAAGCAGTATTACGAGAAACAGCTACCCAGACTCGAGACTGTAGGGAGTGTCTGAGCCTACTGGTGGCTCCTGAGTACCATAACAAAAATACAAAAAATACTTGTCTGAGGTGTGAACAGATTCAGGATCTGCTCCTTATGGTGGCAGATCTCAAGGATCAGGTGGAGACGTTGAGAAGTATTCGCGAAATTGAAAGGGAGATAGACTGGTGGAGTAGAACCCTCTCTCCTCCCAGTAATCCTCCCCAGGAGGCTGAGGAATGCCATATTCCTCATCAACAGGGTAAGGAGAGTGATCTGACTGGTGAGGAGGACTGGGAGCAGGTCTGCTGTCTGCACTCGTGGGGGTTATAGACCTCCCTTTCAAATGCCACCTTTCCAGCTGCCCCTACAAAACAGGTTTGGAGAGTTGGAATTTGATGTTCAGGTGGAGGATAGTCTGACAGAGAGCTCACCTGAAGAGGCTGACCTCACATTGCCCATCAGACGGGTCAGGACCTCAAGTAAGAAAAAGAAAAGGAGGGTCATTGTAGTGGGAGACTCCCTTCTGAAAGGGATGGAGGGCCCTATTTGTAGGATGGACCCAACTCATAGGGAAGTCTGCTGCCTTCCCCAAGCCCGGGTACATGACATCGCCAAGAGACTCCCAGACCTAATTAAACCCTCCGATTATTACCCGCTTCTGGTGGTACAGGCTGGTAGTGATCAACTAGCGAAAAGAGGGTCAAGGGTAGTTAAAAAGGAACTCCAGGAGCTGGGACAGTCGATAGATAGGGCAGGAGCACAGGTGGTGTTCTGTTCAGTTCCCCCGGTGGCAGGGATGGATACAGACAGGAATAAGAGAATATATGCAGTTAATAAATGGCTTAAGGGCTGGTGCCGGCAGAGGAATTTTGGGTTCTTTGATCATGGGGAAACCTTTACAGCACCTGGCCTGCTTGACCCAGATGGGTCTCGTCTAACTCCGAAGGGTAAGAGGATTCTAGCTCAGGAGCTGGCAGGGCTTGTTGAGAGGGCTTTAAACTAGGCATGACGGGGGAGGGGGGAGTTACTAGGTTCACCAAAGATGTCCCCGTGGAGGATGAGCCATCCCAAAGGGTGTTGTCAGTAACCCAGCTGAAGTGCATGTACACAAACGCACGCAGTATGGGAAACAAGCAGGAGGAGCTAGAAGTCTTGGTCCAGCGGGAGAGCTATGATATAGTTCCTATCACGGAAACGTGGTGGAATGACTCTCATAACTGGAGTGCTGCCATGGAAGGCTACAGGCTCTTCAGGAGAGACAGGTGTGAGAAGAGGGGTGGAGGGGTGGCCCTCTACACTAGAGAAACCCTGGACACTGTTGAAGTCAAGATCGGTGATGACCAGGTTGAGTGTCTATGGGTAAGAGTCAGAGGGGCAGTCAAGTCTGACCTCCTGGTTGGAGTGTGTTACAGACCGCCCGACCAGGAGGAGGATTTGGATCTTCTATTGTTTAAACAGCTGGAAGCTGCCTCTAGATTGGCTGCCCTTGTTCTTTTAGGAGACTTTAACCTTCCAGATATCTGCTGGAAACTTAACACTGCTGAGAGGAGGCAGTCCAGGAGGTTCTTAGAGTGTATTGAGGACTGCTTTTTGTCACAGCTAGTGAGTGAGCCCACCAGGGGTGAGGCTCTGCTTGACTTGCTGTTTACAAACAAAGAAGGGCTGGTGAGTGATGTTGTTGTCGGAGGCTGTCTGGGGTGTAGTGATCATGAGATAATTGAGTTCTCTCTGAACAATGTAATAAGAAAAGCCAGGAACAGAACATCGATGCTGGACTTTCGGCTGGCAGATTTTGGATTATTTAAGGAACTGGTCAGGAAAGTACCCTGGGAAATAGCTCTTAGTCGCAAGGGGGTCCAGGAAGCTTGGATACACTTCAAGAATGAAATCTTGAAGGCGCAGGAGCGGGCTGTCCCTGTGTGTTGTAAGAAGAGTCGTAGGGGCATACGGCCGGCCTGGATGAGTAGGGAACTTCTGAAGGAACTAAGTAAGAAAAGAGGATGTATCATCGTTGGAAAGAAGGGGATGTAGGCCAGGTCGTGTTCAAGGATGTTGTTAAGTCGTGTAGGAGGAAAATCAGGGAAGCAAAAGCCCAGCTGGAGCTCAAATTGGCCACTTCTGTTAAGGACAATAAGAAGAGTTTTTATAAATACATCAATGGCAGAAAGAAGGGTGGCAGCGACCTCCACTCCTTGTTGGATGTGGAGGGAAATATAGTAACCAAAGATGCAGAGAAGGCTGAGGTACTTAATGCCTTCTTTGCCTCAGTTTTTAACAGCAAGGATGTCAGCTCGCTTGACAGTTGGCCCTCTGAAGTGGTTGATGGGGGCAGGGTGAAATATGGCCCTCCTGCAATCCATGAGGAGGAGGTTAGAGACCTGCTGAGCTGCTTGGACCCTCATAAGTCTATGGGGCCGGATGGGATCCATCCTAGGGTGCTGAGAGAGCTGGCGGATGAGCTTGCTAAGCCGCTCTCCATCATCTTTCAGCAGTCCTGGCTCACTGGAGAGGTCCCGGAAGACTGGAAGTTGGCCAATGTGATGCCCATCCATAAGAAGGGCCGTAAGGATGATCCAGGTAATTCCAGACCTGTCAGCCTGACCTCAGTCCCAGGTAAAATCATGGAGAAGATAATCCTGGGTGAAATCATGCGGCACCTGCAGAACGGCCAAGAGATCAGGCCCAGCCAGCATGGGTTTAGGAGGGGTAGGTCCTGCCTGACCAACCTGACCTCCTTTTACGACAATGTGACTCGCCTGGTGGATGAGAGGAAGGCTGTGGATGTGGTATACCTGGACTTCAGCAAGGCCTTTGACACTATCTCCCACGGTAGACTCCTAGAGAAGCTGGCAGCCTGTGGCCTAGATGGGAGCACTCTGTGCTGGGTTAGGAATTGGCTGGATGGCCGAGCCCAGAGAGTGATGGTGAATGGTGTTTCATCCAGTTGGTGGCCGGTCACCAGTGGTGTCCCCCAGGGATCGGTTTTGGGTCCCGTCCTTTATTGATGATCTGGATGAGGGGATTGAGTCCATCATCAGCAAGTTTGCAGATGATACCAAGCTGGGAGGAAAGGTTGATCTGTTAGAAGGTAGGATGGCCCTACAGAGGGACCTGGACAGATTGGAGAGCTGGGCCGATTCTAATGGGATGATGTTTAATAAGTCCAAATGTCGGGTACTTCATTTTGGACACAACAATCCCATGCAGAGCTACAGGCTGTGTTCAGAGTGGCTGGAGAGTAGTCTGGCAGAAAAGGACCTGGGCGTGCTGGTTGACAGGAAGTTCAACATGAGCCAGAGGTGTGCCCAGGTGGCCAAGAAGGTCAATGGCATTCTGGCCTGCATCAGGAATAGCGTGGCAAGAAGGACCAGAGAAGTTATCGTCCCCCTGTACTCGGCACTGGTCAGGCCTCATCTTGAATACTGTGTCCAGTTCTGGGCCCCCCAATTTGGGAAGGATGTTAGGATACTGGAATGTGTTCAGAGGAGGGCAATGAAGATGGTGAAGGGGCTGGAGCACAAGCCCTACAAGGAGCGACTGAGGGAGTTGGGGCTGTTTAGTCTAAAGAAGAGGAAGCTCAGGGGAGACCTCATTGCTCTCTACAACTACCTAAAAGGAGGTTGTAGTCGGGCAGGGGTTGGTCTCTTCTCTCAGGTGACCAGTGGCAGAACTAGAGGGAATGGACTTAAGCTTCGTCAGGGAAAGTTTAGGCTTGATGTTAGGGAAAAGTTCTTCACTGAAAGGGTGATTGGCCATTGGAATGGGCTGCCCAGGTGGAGTCACCAACCCTGGAGGTGTTTAAGGGGAGACAGGATGAGGCACTGAGTGCCATGATTTAGATGATGGTTGGTGTTAATGTTGGGTTATAGATTGGACTTGATGATCTCAGAGGTCCTTTCCAACCTTATAATACTATGATACTGTGGTACTGTGATAATACAAATAAAGAAATATCTTCTTTCACCTATTTTACATGACTTTTTAATAAGGATAAAATAAAACTATACATCTATTAATGTAACATACAATGAAAGTGACAAGTAGTACAGGAGTAATGCAGAAATGGTTTTTGAAACACCAGGAAGGGAGGTTGTCATGGAAACAGTTGGGTTAGCAACCTTTGAGTTGCTACAATTTTATTTAGCTGCTGCTTAGTCTTTACGTTGTCTTAATACATTTATCTTCCTCAAATCATTCATGATTTTATTTTTTTCTAAACAAGATGCTATGGTAAGAATTTTTCAGATGTAAGGCAATGACTAATGGCATATTCATCTATACTGAAACATATAGAAATGAAAACTTCCATTTTACTCCTACACTTATCTAGCTGGAAGATTAAAAGGGAAAGATGAGTAAAAGTGTTAGTCACTTTCTCTCTGAAAGACTATAATGACATTATAGACAATGTTTTACCTGCAGTGAAGTAAAGGAAAATGAAAATATGTACAAACAGTCTCCTCAAATATGAAATTTTTTTGAGTGTGAAATTATTGAAATATGAAATTATTTATTCTATGTGAACACAACACATGAACTAAAAAGATCAACTAAATGAGCTCATCTTTAAAAGTAAAAAAAAAAGAAGGGTTTAAATTAAAACAAGTAAATAAAATAAATACCAAGCTAATCAGAAAAGGAACACTGCAGTGAAAAAGTTAATAAAAAGAAATGCTCACCCACAGGGCACAGAAGTTTAATTAGTCTGAATGATCAAATAAGCATTTCTAAATATTAATTATCATCAAACAAGAAATATTAAATACTTCTGAGAGAAGAATGGAAAGCAGTGACTGCAAATCAAAAGCAATGAAAGTAATAGTATTTCAACGAGCAATAAAAATTTTCAAAATGACAAAAAAAGAAGGAAGACAACAATTTGAAGACTGAGTCACATAAAAGAAGGACAACATTCAATGAAGCTACAAGACAGTAAAATATCAAGACAATGAATCCATGGGTTTTGATAGCATGCATGATATTTTTCAGAATGAGTTCAGTCTGCACTGACACTTTTTTTTTTCCTACTAAAAATGTTCATTCACTGATAGCTAAAATGTTTTGTGGAAACATTCATCTTAGCAAATCTTGACGCACAGTATAGGTTCAAATACTGTCTTTTAGGGTTTCTAATCAGTCATCTGCTCTTCAGTTTCTTGGCACAATGTGTGAAGATTTACATTCACTTTTTATTGAGCCAACACCGTATTAGCTCCATATTAACCACATATTAAATCAAATATCCTGTACTAGCTGCTTATATATATCACTGAAATTTCCTCTGTCATTCCTTCTGTTGATGAAGATGGTATTATGTTGTTCTAAATTTGGAATACTAATTAACCAATACTGATCAGTCCTTCTGCTTCTAATGAAAGAGATCACATGGGGATAGTGAGTAATGGAGGAAGACATATACTGCTAGTGGCTATCATGTTTTCATTAGTACTTTTGGTTCTGGCTGAGGGTTTTCTCCACTCCATCGAAAGAGGCAGGAGTTTCTTCCTATGGAATTGATGGAAACAATTTTACAGAATGTATTTAAAGATGCAAGATTTCTTGCTGTGTTGAAACACAGATTTCGGGCTCCCTGGAATTCCTTGCTTTTCCAGTGCCATCTTCCAGTCATATCTTCGGTCATAGGTGCAATGCTTGCCTCTCTCAAAGTACAGAACAGAAAGTTTGCCTAGGGACTTCCTCCTCTGGTTATACAGCTTATAGCCATGATGCTTTCACCATATTTCAAGTATATTAAACAGAATTCCTCATGTCAATTGTGCTACTGGCTAACCTGAATTTAATATTTGAGATTATTCATTCTACTAGCTTTGTTTTTAGGTACAAGACATACTTGAAGAAGTTAAAATACTTAAGGTTCCTATTTTTATTTTCTTTTTTACTAAATCTGTTTGTTGCAAAAGCTTGTGCTTGTGGATGCATGGTGGGTTCATCTTGGATAGCTGTCAGACCCCCAGGCAGCCACTGTCTCTCTCCCCCTCTGTACTGGTATTGCGTGCCAAGGTTTTGGTGGAGCACGGGATCTGCTTCTCTGCAGCTACTGCTTCCTTCAGAGCATGTGCACTGGCTCTGGTGCGGGGTCCTTCACAGATCCTTCACTGTGCTCCTCTGTGAGCGGCTTAGGGACAACATGTCAAATGATGGTCTTCTCCATGGTGTTGCAGAGGAGTCTCTGCTCCGGCTCCTGGACAACCTCCTCCCCATCCTTCTTCTCTGATCTTTCTCCACAGGGCTGGTTCTCACACAGTTTTTCCTTTCTTAAATATGCTTTTTCTGAGATGCCACCAACTTGGCTACAGGGTTAAGCAGTCATGGCAATACATTCGTTGGAGCTGCCAGGAACAAACTGTGCCCAGAACCAGGCAGCCCCAGCTTCTCCTCACAGAAGTCACTTTGTAATCCCCACTGCCAGCGCCTTTCTATGGACGCTCAGTACACTTTGGACAACCAAACCCGCTAAACCACTCTGTCGTAGATGTCTAAAACATGGTTAGTGTATTTGGTGTGCCTCCGCTTTTTGTTCTAGCTTTTTACAGAGTACATCTAATGACGACTTCCAAAGTCATGACCCTTCTTTCATGAAGACTGCAAATTTGCCTGTGCACAAGAAACTCGTGTGCCCAGAGATGCAGGTCACGCAGTGACAATGTCATTCTGTGTGTCCACAGTGGTCGTCCATATATTGAATGGAAGGTAGAGGTCACTTCTTCAGAAGCTACTATTTTAGAAAGGTATAGATATAGAAATATATACCTTTTAGAAAGGTATATGGATATAGATAAAAATACATAGATAGACAGTGTTCAGAAGGTATATTGTATGCCCCTGAAAGAAAACCCTTTAAAAGGATGCAGTTCTAGCACTATATAAAAAATCCATTTGAGAAAATTCCCTGTTGATTAGCATACGCAGAGATCAAACAACACTGTTCATCATCTAAATGGAAATACTATTATCTGAAATGTTGAAGTTCAAATATAATACTTGTAAAATCTCCTGTATAAGGTCATCAGAATATACTGACCATCATAATAGCAGTAAATAGTCACTCAAGTTATATTATTGCAAAATGACTTTCCTGCTACACACTTTCAAAATGCCATTACAGTTCTTGCTGTCTTCAACATGGATGGAAAAGTAACTTTGTAATGATGTCACACAATATTTAAAGACATTGTCCAAGTCTGCCTTATCCACTTTATGTTACTTTTTGTCTTATTTCTTATCTTGAGATGCAAAAAAATTGTACTCTATGTCAAAAGTAGTGTCCCATAGGAGTTTATTACCTACTTTTGAAGGATAGGGTTCTTATGTTGTGATAGAAAATTAGACTATAGTATAGAGAACTAAAAAAACGCAATCACCCCACCAAAAAAATCTGATAAAAACTAAAAGAAAAACACTTAAAAGTGAATATTTTCTCTATTTACGTATTTTTAAAAGTTAAGATGGTAGAAAATGAACTGCCTGACAGTAACTAATAAAGTGTACAGTATAATTCCTTAAAATCAGCACATACAAGTTAAATGTGTATATTTTAGAATTATAAGTGCATATATTTATTTTGATTTCTTTTTCCTGCTTCTCAAGGATGGTGGAACTGCATATGTAAGTTTGAAAACTAGAACTGAAAAAAGATAAATTTTTGATCATTTTAACTGACTCTGTAAGAAACAATCATTTGAGGTACATATAGATAGCTGGTCTGGAGAGAGAGGGCACATATAAAGTTACACAAAGGATCCAGATGAAGGTTAACGTTAGAATTCAGATTCAGATGAGCAAAAGCCAGTGGTCAGAGACCTCAGCTCAAACATTTCTGCCATCAGGATCCTCCTACAGTTTACGTTGACAGAAACAAATTTTTCACTAACTTCTGGGATTAAATACATTGTGTAAAAATTCACTCCTGTGCAATATAAAACTTGCAGTAGGTTTCCTAAATCAGTGTTTGTTATTTTAGTCCTGAGGTCATTCTTCCTTTCAAATGAAAAATTTCCTTAATAGTGTTCTCCTAGTCTTTAAAAATATGAATTTTCTTTCTAGAATAAAAAAAAAAGAGTTTGCTGTCAACCAACTCAGCTGAATTTTTGACACTGGACAGGTCGATTAAAAGGGAATCTAGCACACTCCTCCTAAAGTATTTGAACAGTCTGTGTTCATTGTTTTTTTTTTATTGCAGCTACATCCTACTTTAAAAATATATAAATATTCATCACAAATTATTGAAAGTATTGGACCGGGAATGTCTATGCCATGATATTTATTTTTTAATTGTGATTTAGTACAGCCTTTAAAGTACTCTAAAGACAGAAATATATATACATATATTTAAAAAAAATAGGGTTTTTAAATGCATTTTCTTCACTTTTGCAATTGTTCTAATGTCTCCTTAACTCTGAGAATCTTCTAAGAATATATTGAATATGTTTATAGGATATTCAGTGGGAAAAAATGAATGGCTTTCATAAAAAACAGCACTATACCTTCATTACTAAAAATTTGAAATTACCAATACTTGTTGGTTTGTCATCATAAATAGCTAAAATGTATCACTAAAGGTGTTTATCTTTTACTTTGCTAGTTTATGTCCACATGAGCAGACTTATGTGTTTGCCTGATTTTATTTGAGACAGAACAGATATTAATTTTTCTCTTACTTTGCCCTTTGTTATTTCTTGCATTAAAAGAGGGAGTTTGAATTTTTATAGTTAAAGAGAATACATGTCCTTCTTTTAAATATTTATCATTTTGAAAAACTTTGCAAATTTCTTGAAAGCAATGTGATTTTCTTTGAGAAATTATTTGGATAAATATGATTTTGTATTTTTTATGAGGTTTAAATTATGATTTAACAAAAGGTGTGCTGTATGAACGTCAAATGAATCAATATAGTACTTTAGTATTTATATCAATGTTGTGATATAGAACTTCCAGTACATCAGTGAATCCAAGCTAGACTAATCTCGTGAGCCATCAGAAGGATAAACACTGAGATACAACTAACAAGATCAAAGTTTTCAGAAGAAATCTAGTTTCCTGGCATTTAGGAAGAGCATACACACCTAGTCATGTTTTAGAATGAATGCTTTCTCCATGGATGAGATATGAAATATGAAATAGTAAAGTAAGAATTCAGTTAAAGTAGTGAAAATGGCAATTTTCAGGAATAGGAAATTTTTGCCACAAAGAAGGCAGAATTTAATTCCTAGAAATAAGAAATATATTTTAACAAATTGAAGTTCTTCATGACTGCAATGCTTTAAATTTATCAATGTATATTATTTAATTAAATATATTTGCATAGCATGTTTTCCACAGTTATATTGAAATTTTTATTATATGCATTTTACTGTTCTGAGACAATTTTAAAACACCTCAACATTATTTTATTTTAAATAAGCAAAAATTATTCTGGCATTATTCACTGTTGTTTTAATGTTCATGTATTGCACGAATATTCAAGCGATTAGATTTTATTTTGAAAGTTTCCTAGCAATGTTTCTTATTGATTTATGCTTTACTCAGTAGTGAAAAAAATAAGTAAAATTTTTGTAATTTTACATGACATCAAGACCTGTTACTTTTGTGACTGATGAAAATAAGTTGTTTCACAAATATTCTGACAAGTAATTACAATGAGATACTAGTAGCATAAAGAATTAAAAACCAGAAAATATATTTCACGTTCTTAGAAAAAATCTAAAGCACTTATTTCTATATCAATTTTTTAATTCTTCTAAAAAAAAAAATCTGCGCTCTTAGAAAGGTGCAGGTGTTATGCTAAATTCATTGTTTTCTGAAACACAATGTAAATATATTTAATACACAGAAGAACGTAATTATTTTAAGAAAATTTTGATTTTGGATCCAGTCTGTATTCAGTATTTTCTATATAATATTACAGAATTATGCAATATTAGTGTGCCTTGGTTTCAAAGATTTATTTTTATTTTCGTTAACACAGTGAATACTGGTGATGGAAAATAAAAAAAACAACTCTGGAATTTCCAGTTGAGAAAATGCTGAGGCATTTACACTGGCATATATGACAATTCTGAAAATAGAGACTGTCTTAGAAAGTTTTTATAGACATAAACATGGCAGATTGGAGCTCGGTTTGTTGAAGGATTGTCCCTGTAAAACAAAGGTCTTGTTTTTCATTTTACATGCATTTCCCACTTCAAATTTTTCTTTAAATAAAATAAAAATGTAAGACCACAAGTCTCATTCAGAAGGATTTTGATCAGTTTGTATGTCTCCTTTGACACTGGGGTTCTCTTAACTCCAGCTAATGGCAATGTGTGGGTAGCTTTGTATTTCTTAAATGTAGTACTTTATAAAAACAAAATTTCGGAAAGAGCTTACTTCATTACCAGAAGCAGTGTAACAATTATCATAGCTTCCTTGTCAGGTTAATATACCTTGTTCGTTAATCAGGCTAATTAACTTGTTTTTTTCAGATCTATCCAAATGTCTTCACACACAGTACAATGAAGAATTCAGTCTTTCATCCATCAAGTTCAAACTCTCATTGGGGCAGTTATCCATTTCCAGATGCAACACTATGGATCATATGTAATCACACTGATTTTGCAAACATATGTATCTTAATAAAAATTCTTGCTATTACATCCATTTTGCATTAAACTCCATATAAGATAAAAGAAGATACAAAAAACTTTCTTTTCAAAGGATATGGGTTTACTAATGCAGCATCTCTTCGCTGTTAAGCCATGCCAAGATCATTCATTAAGCTATCTTTACATGCTGGTAATACAAAACTCTTCAGGAATTCTTCCAGATTTATCTCAGCTTAACATCGAGGGTTTTAAAGGGAAAACTGAAAGGAAATTCATCCTTTTCCTTCTAAACTGCACATCAATATAACACGCTCTCATATCTTCAAGTAAATGGCATTACTGTTCTAGTTCAACTTTTGAGGGAAAAAATCCATTAAGTCCTAACTATGATTGCCTTAAAAATTTTTAATCGAAGTCAAAAAAATAGCACTGCTCACTTTTCACATGGTAGAGGTGCTACTGGCATGCTTCCTGTTCAGCAAATGTGTCTTATTCTGTATCTAGCAATATAGAGTTACAATTACCCGTAAAATAATAATAATTTTAATAAAAACAAACAGAGAACCTCTGCTGAATAAAAAGGAAAGTCTTTAAGGTTCATTCATAGCACATGTGATGATATTGAAAGTCTAATTTGGGAAGACATCACCATACACTTAAAGTAAGGTATAGCCAGAGACTGTTTCAAACAAAGGAGGCAAAATAGAAAAATGGAATGATGACAGCCACCCATGTTTTGAATAAAAATGCATTCCAAAGAAAAATGGGCAATGAAAAACAAGTTATTGCTGATTTAGTCATAAAGGCAGTTGCAGATACAGATAATTTCATTTATAAGAACTTGATCATTAGGCCACATCTAAATTCTCTGTGCTCCCTTCTATTTTTTTAATGAATGTATATGATTTATTCAATGTCTTTGTAATTTATTTATTGACCCTTTCTTAGTTGCTAGAAGCCAGCAACTACAGATCCTCTGAAAAGCAAAACCTATTTCTTTAAGAAATACAATATGACACTGGTTGTCTATGGAAGTATAAAGGCATAAAATATCCATCTTCACTCAAGGATTAGCTAGAGTTAGCTATCAAATCTTTTGAAATGATGCTCTTATTTGAAACAAGCTAGCAGTAAAAATATCCAGTAACACAGGGACTTTTGTTTTCAGGCAATTTGCAGACATTTTCTATTTAATAGTTGCAATATCTTTGTGAGATGGTTACATTTGTTTATCTACATTTTCACCTAGAGAATATGAACTGGAATATTAATTAATGTACCCAAGGGTACAAAGGGAACTTGTATCACATTTAGATTAAAATTCTCTTTTCAGCTCATTGTTAAGTATGCTTATCACTACACAATTTTCCCCCTCTCTAATTCAGCTTGCCATTATATTAATAATGTGGCTGCAAAGAGTTATACTAAAAGTCTCAACTCTTTTCAAAAATAAATTATCATTTCTGCAGATAGGCTCTGATTCACTGTTACTTGATCCTTTGACCAATGATGATAAAGAAGCACTCACATACGCAGCATTTTAGCAGAGTCAGTAGAATGACATTGAGGTTCTAGTGTCTGTATGCCCGTTTGACAAACTTCATCTTTCCGGATGAATACCTAGTTTGACCTCAGAGGCACGACACAGACACTCACACCATACGTGCGCACACACACTGAGGAGTAATAATAAAAAATATTTAGATAAAACCTGTCTACAGAATGACTGACTTTTCTTTACAAACATAGACACAAACTACCTACTAAGACAATATCACAACAATTTTCTTTTGTATCACTGAAAGACATTCTACTGTGCGAAAGACATCTCCTTTCAGACCTCTGGATTTTAGATAAGAGGTCTGTAAGTAGGTGCAGGATCCTTTCATCTAAACTCCACTGTATGGAAAACTGTTAATGAACACCAATGGGAATTAAACATGAGATAGCAAAGCAGTGCATCAAAACTGAGAATTTCAGTTGCAAAAGTGGTAATGTCTGTGTTAATGTTTAGCTACAGCCCTTACTAATTAAAACACTTGGAATATGCCTACATTTGTCCCAAGGAAGTAACGAACATGAAAACATCATCTTATCTTTGAAGATATAAATCAGTACTGTCTTTGGTTCCCAGCTCAACCAGGATAACACCCTTAAGGGATCTCTTCATATTAAGTATATTAAAGCACTAACGTCCTCTTAAAACTGGTTAATTTGCTTGAGTGAGGTGGTGAAACCTAAGTGAGACTTAGGTTTCAGCATTCTGATATTTGCAGGTTTTACTGACAACTATCAGTTTCTTGCCTAAACACTGTAAGCCTTCTTAGACTATGACTATGTAAAATAGTTTTTCAGACTTTATTTTCCATGGTAAAAATAAACTTACAGAGGCACATGTCAAACCCGAAAAATTTTATAGAATTTATCAGTAATTTCTTATCCATATTTCCAAATGAACTTACCAGTTGCTAAATCTCTACCTCAATGCTCTTTGGCCACAATGATTATAAAAAATGGAGAAAGCCTACTGACCCTGGTCAAAGGATTTCTATGGTCAGGAATTTTTAACCTGCTCTTTTCTATGTCTTTTTTTTCGTTAACATACATGCATGCAAAATCTCAAATTATTCAGTGTGTATATATAATTAGAAAAGCAAAATCTTCGACATTATATTTCTTTCTATCTTATTTTTGCTTAGTCTTTTTACATTGTGTGCATAGCTCATCTGCCACTTATCCTGATCCATCTTGGTTGTCACTTATATCCTGTACCACATTTTCCAGCCTCATACGATATCTTACTTAAAGGAACTTCAGATGGCACAAAGTGTACATACTATGGCAACAAAACTGAAGTCATACCTACCTTAGAACAACCCTCAGTTCTCTCAGGTGTGGGTAATGTGGCCAACAGAACAGGATTCCAAAGTTACAGAGGCTGAGATTTTGGATATTTGCCCAATTTAAACATGTTTTGTTGCCCAAAACCTACACTTTTTTTTTTTTGAAAGGCATATGTTTAAGTACTACAAGCACTTTTAAATATACCTATTTTTATTATTTATAAAAAAAAATTATCAGCAAATTGTCATGGACACCAAAGGAAAACTAACTTTTTTTAATTAAATAAATAACTAGCTCTGTTCCTTTCAGAATGCAAGTAAAATACTTTCACCACACAAGATTTTATAACACCCGAGTAACAAATGTAGAACTTACTCAGTATGAAAAGCTAGGAATTGTATTAAAAAAAAAAAGCCTTACCAAATGGACAATTGCATTTGAAGCCAATTGTGTCCTCTTCACAGGTTCCTCCATTCCAACAAGGTCTGTCTAAGCACTCGGTCATGTAAACAGAACACGTTTCTCCTGAAATTTTAAATTAAAAAAAATAAGGCAAGTGTGCTGTGATGTGTTCAAATCATAGGGACATATTTGAAATGAAAAAGGACTGAGATTGTCACAGTCCGAATGCTGACCAACTGTCCAAGATGCACTACTGAGTACACAGGGGTTCCGATAGACATCCTGTGTGTCATGAATTTTTCTGCTTCATTGATTTCAAGACAGTCCATTTCGACAGGCAATATTGGAAACATGACAATCAGGAAAACAGAAAGCTCTCCTACTAAGGGTATGCATAATCCTGGAGTTCTTTCCATTATACAAAATTACAATATTCAGGCAATTTTTCTTCAGTTGTGTCAATCATTTTCTTTCATTTCACTCACTATTTCCTTTGAAAAAGAATGGTAAGATATCATTGCATGTGAAAATCAGGCCACCACTAATTTACAATTATGTGCAACAATAGAGTTCAGTTTATGTTCTGCAGAAAGTTATAAGTACTGCAATACTGGATATTTCTCTTTCTCCATGTAAGAGACAGGAGGAGGACAATCAAGTCACTGAAGAATGTTTAACGAGGCAAAACATAGATGAGCAGAAATAAAATAATTAACAGCAAAGACAGGAAGCATAGTGAAATGTAGATTTTATTTGTTATGTACAACAGGGTTTACTTTGATTTGTAACAGGAAAAGCTATTTCCAACCACAGGAATATAAAGCCAAGTTCTATGTTAGCTGCTTATCACAGATCAGCAGTGTACAAAGCACGTAGATCTTTCTGTGAACCTCATAGAAGGTAAAACCAAAATGAATGATGAAATTCCCCTAAATTTCTTGCATTGAAGAAAATATTTGGTTTCTTATCTGCAGCACGCATACACTCCCTCTCGTACAATCTTATGAACCAAGACAGTCAGTTCTTAAGGCTTCGATTTTGTGAATCTGCTAGATATAAAAGGTCTTCATTGGAGAAGTCCATAATGCCACTGAGATTCTGTTCCACACATAGACTTATGTCACAGTGGCTTCTGTTAGGCGTTTTCCTCTTTCTAAACATGCTCTACATTTTTGAGACTTTAAGAAATCTGGATGAAAAGTGGGAGAAACAAGCAGAGACCAGAGAGTATTCAACTATCTCAATAAACCAAAATGCCATCTGCTAGCAGCGACTGCTGAGCACTGATTACTGTGCTTTGACACCAGGGAGGAATAGAGACATTCAGGATTGGTCAAAATACATACCCTTTCAATGTTTATTTTATTTTATTTAGGTTATTTGAAGTGCTGATAAGGTAACAACATTATGTGTAAACTTTCTGACCGGATTTTAATCTTTTGCTTTTAGAATGAGAACGGGACCATCCTCATTCACTCATGGTATCCAAGATCTATGAACATGGTTTTGTGTTATTCTTGAGTCTAAGACCGTAAAGGTATATTCCTGAACTGCATAATTTTAAGACTTGGTTATAGCAAGAACAACAACAATTTCTTGTTACCTATTCACATCCATCTTTCTTTAAATTTTCTTTTCATTTTGGGATAGGAAATCAAGAGTGTCATTCAGCAGGAAAATAAGTCAATTACACATAGGCTTCTAATTACAGATCTATACCTTAAAACTGAGCATTTAGTGTAAAAGTCAGTAATGTCAGTATCTAAATGTCAGTATCTAATTCAATATAGGATATCCTGTGTTCTGCCTCAAGAAAATAGTTCTGAGGGGATTAAATGGGCAATAGCAGAGAGAACAGCAACACTTTTCCAACAGTACCATAAATTAACCATTCAGATTGACAATCCTGATGGGGTGATGATAGGTAATAAGAGAAAAGAACAAAGACAAAGAGGGCAGTTGTCAACTGAGGAATATTTCCAAAAAGTAACAAAAAGTAGTATATGCTGGCAACATGTACTCTTGAGCAAGAGTTCAAAAGAAAAATGATGCCTGATCAAAAGGTTAATTCCACGGTCATGTTTTGACTGAACTACATCTGGGGAAGTCCTGAGAGGGCTATGAAATAATGAAGGCTAAAGGAATTTGGGACATGAAATGAATGCTGGATCTTTAGTTCTGTAAAGGAGTAGTGACAAAATGTAAAATGTATGTAAAAGAGGTGAGAAAGAAGTTGAAGCCATTCTCCTATTCTAAGTGTGACGTGAACCAAAATGATTCTGTCAATTAGTTCTAATTTAGACAATTAATCCCAAACGTCCAAACTAATGCTGTATAGCAGAGGTGTACATGCTATGCTTCTGTAACAGAAAATTATCTGGTTTTATTTATTTCATTTTTTGTTTACCTATGGACATGTCAGATGTGAAAGAATTTCATTCTTCAATTAAGAGAACAAGGAAATGGGGGAAAAGCATGTCTATTCTGGTAAGAAAGGTGCTTATTCTATGCTGGAGGCTATTATTACAACTAAATTGCTTTAGCTGACAAAGAAGCAATTACATGCCACTCAGCCTCATCTGAGTTATCAAGCATTGAGAATACCTTTCTCAAAACTGATGAAAATATTTGTGAAAACCATTTCCTGCTTTACAAATTGTGCTAGGTAACTGTATGTGCAGAATGATTTAGAAAGATATCAAACTTCCTGAAATATTTCTGCCGAAAATGCTGTTAACACATTAAATACTGTTCACTGTTTCTTTCCTGACAAACTTGCAATATTGTTGACATATACAGCTAAGAATTTTTATTTTAGAGACAATCAAAGAACCTATGAAGGTACTGTGAAACCGTATTTTCTGGGTATTTGAGATAATGAACACTTACAGAATAGCTGTTCTTTTAGTATGCAGATAATCTCAAATACATATTTGAAATGGATGATTAAACCTTCTTTGAACATCAGATAAGAACGACTAATTGACTACAAATTATTTTCAACATCGAAGTACATTGTTATAAATATTTTCTGGGTTTACACTTTCAAGGTTAATGTTACTACAACATTTCTAAATGCAATTAGCAATAAAACATAATGTTTAATTAGTTATCTAATATATCACAGCTTAGGGTCTGAATTCCTAAACAATTTACAGGGATCATGTCACCAAATCCTGAAGTACAAAGAGAATGTTAAAACTCATCATGAGCTACTTCTGCCTCTATTAACTCTACAGTGTGTTTTTACACAACGTATAATATTGCAGTGTTCTTAAAATATATAAGAAATAATTACAGCTGCTTAGAAAAATCTGTCATTCTTGCAAATTGCATGGTCTGATGTTTAACAGCAACATTTTCTGTAGGCATGTTGACGATATACAAGAGACACATTATTCTGCAGGAACACAAAAGGCTTCAAAAGAGTTTAAGTAACTGGAGTAGATGCATGCTAAATAAGATTTAGTTCTCTACCATTGATGTACATTGTTATGTTTTAAAAAATTGTGCAACTTCAGCAAGTGGAGACATTCTGAAGTCCTCAGATAAATTTAACTAGGAATCAAAGACAACTAAAAACATTGATTTTTAACAAATAAAAATCAATGAAGCCTTGTTGAATATTCCTTCATTTCAAAAGTGCCAGCAACTCTTTAAGATGTCTAGATGTTTTGTGTCTTTCAGTGGTTCAAGTTTTGGTTGTTTGATTTGTACAGACAAAAGGGCTTAACTTACATTTTATCTGGAATAATTGATTTATTTTTAGATTTTTTTTGTTGTTGTTTTGTTTTCAAGTCAGAACAGGTTTACCTTCACATAATTCCCAAATCTAATATCCAGTCACTAGAATAAAACTGAAATTTATTTGAAAGTTTATTTTCTCAATGGAAAACACATCATACATAAGCATCCGAGTTTTACTGACACCCATTTTGTAAATTGCCACCATTACTTCTATTATCTCTGTCAGAGTTAAAAAACACACACAAAAGTATCAAAAAATAAAGTTTCATTTACATAGTGTTGTGATTTGACCTAAAGTAGAAACAATTCTCTAACTTCAGCTAAGCCTCATCTAAGTAACTTCACTTTGTGAAAATTATCTGCATTTTTTTCCATACAGTGTTTCTTTCTAGTAGTTATAACACGGGACATTGGTATGCAGAAAGGCCAATTCTTATACTTATTCCTATAGTAACCAAGGCCATCCTCAAGCTAATGGAGTGCTGTAAATCAAAGATGAAAAAGGATCACACCTACAGGGAGGAGTAGACAGGACAAGTGCCCCCAAATTCACCAACAGAATATTCCATTCCCCATATGTCATATTTAGTATAAATCTGAGAGGTCACGAGAGACTTGCTTGTCTTCTTCTTCTTTCAAGGCTGATACCCAGTGAAGATCTTGCCTTTCTTTTTGGGATCCCAGCTGTTGGTTTTAGCTCCTGAAATTGTCTGGGCTGGGGTTTAACCTGACAACAGTTTACACCAACTAGAACTCTTTACTTGAGGGAATATCACTTCAAATCATAAGCTGAATCAGATATAAAGCAACGGATTTTAAATCCTACTTAATGTAATCCAATGTAGTCCTGCTGAAAAAAAATTTTCAGCAGTTCAACTGCTATTCAAAACAGTAACGATACGTTTGAAGGTTGTCTTCACAACACTTCTGCCTATTGTCTACCTTTCTGCAAAATGTATATAAATATAAAGCATTCTAGTCATGTACCTAAAAATAAATGGTATAATTTCTTTTCCTCTAAGCAAAGTAAGTTATTGTGTTAGATAAGAAAGGTATCAGTCTGAGTACAATTTCTGCTTGCTTTGCAGAAAATGTAGTTATGAAAATACAAGACAGATGGTTCAATCATGGCCTTAGTGAACTTAACTGAAATTTCCATTTCTCAGCTTTGTTGTTTTACACAATTGATAATTTCTTTCTTTTATTCAAGGTCTTTTCTGTGTAAGAAATTGCACTAGTTAAAAAAAAATTCTTTTTTTTTTTTTTAGTTTGTGTAAACTTTTCTGTGAAGCTTATTCCAGCTTGATTTATATGATGTTGTCTTAAACAACTTCCGCAGCTTAGCTTCTCTGAAAGAGTTTTAAATCAGAGAAAGTCTTCAGCTGTAAATCACCAAGAGTCTAGCTCATCTCTCTGCATGGAATTACACTATGTGTCAGACAGGCAAGTTGCATTGACACAGGGTGCCAAGGATAACCAGAGTATTTCCTAACAGAAGCCAGCCAACGCTCCGATGGAGGCTGCGTTCCCCAATGTCCTGAGCTGCATGCTGAGCCCAGCCCTGTTTGGTGATGAAGACGCGGCAGGAGATGTGAACTGCTTATGAAACAGGAATGATAGGACCGGAAATGAAGGTAGGTTTCAAATGCAGAGAGGATGTTTGAACAAACTGAATACAGTTACCTTCTGTTGTGCAGCAGAGATAACAATTTCATGACTTCAGGTGAACCTGCAGATATCAGGGCCCTGAAAATACTAATAGGCCTTAATTCCCTGAGCAGCCCCAGCTGGGATCTTCTTAGACACCCTGTACATGGTCCAATGTACCCTGTTTCAGCTCAGTTCTACACATCCAGATCTGCCCTGAGCTGTTCTCTAGATGTGCTTGTTACCCATCATTCCTCTGATCCTATCTCAAGACTGAAGCTCAGCCCACATGGTAAGTAATTTTTCTCTTTGGATATACTGCTTGTATGTACATTGCAGCCTTGTCTTCATTCCATCACTGGTCCTAACTCCAGCTCTTTCTAAAATGTTTCCATGGATGGACTTTGGACCTGGTCCATTGCTTGCGATGCCAGTGGCTTGTGAGGGTCTGTTACCAACCCCTGCCTCTGCCCGCCCTGTTTAATACTGCAGAACTGTGCCTTGCTTAGTGAAGGAACTTTCTGCACTGGAGTTACCCTTGGATCCTGGCTCATGGCTTTCCTCATGCTTTAACCTTGCTCCCTGTTAACCGGGTCAACCTTCCTTACCTAACTGGTCCAGACTTTCTTTGTATAAGGAGTTAAGTGCTACTAAATTTGCCTGTCTTGAGAAAGATTGATTTTGATATAACTTCAATTTTTCTTTCCTTCAAGATTTATTTTTCTTAATAGCATCAAAGATATACTCTTAACTTCTATAGCAGAAGGGTGAAACTATTTAAACAATATTCAAACAATTGAAAATCAATGAATAACTTACTGAAAATACAAACACTTAAATGCTTTCTCAGACTCCAAATGTTAAGTTGACTGTGTTGCATTTGTAGAATAAACAACTAAAAACAAAGCACGGAATTTAAAATAATGTGATATTAAAAATATCTAGATGCCACGTTTGGCTTTTGCACAAAAAGAGAGAAAAACGGAGCAGCACAGGTAGAATATATTAGTGTGAAACTCAAAAAACATTGTAAGGCCTCTATTGGTTAAGAGTTTTAATAACATTTTCTGTTACTTACAAATAGGTAATGATTAATTGATATATTGCTATGCGAGACACAGTATATATGCAGAATAAAAAGGTTTTCCAAGTCTTAACAGTACAATTAATATCATATAGGTATCAACCCTCAAGGGAAACCAATGATGTGATATTGCCTATTTATTTAGAGGTCTCAGCAGCTGTTCTCACATTTTTGCAGGCATCCAAACAAACACGAGTTTTGATAAAGGACATGTTTGTATAGAGACAAACTTTTTTCAAATATTTCCAAGAAGAACTTTTTTTAAAATGGAAATGAAACAGAGTGGTTTTTGTTTAGAAGTACCAGTCATCTTGAAATCTGGAATCATTTGATACGGAGCATTAATAATATGCTTAACACAAAGATATGGTTGCGGGAGCGTGGACATGGCTCAACGGAGGAGCTCTGTGAATCAGCCCTGACAGAAATCAACTGAGCTGGGCTGTGATGAAAAAGTACTGAGGACTTTGCCGAGTCACGCTGGCAAGGAGGAAGGCAGTGAGAAAATCCCCAAGAGAAGGTCAAGAAGACCTTATGACTGTACAGATAAACAACTTAAGGAAGTAGGCCAGAATGAGACCCGGACCCGAGCATATAGCAGTAACTGCAAGTAGGAGGAGCAAGTAGGAGGAGCATGCTAATGTAACCTTTAGAGCTAAGCCAATGATTGCAAGTAGGAGGAGCATGACAATGTAACTTTTAGAGCTAAGCTAATGATTGTAAGGCCTTTAGAGCTAAGCTAATGATTATATGACAAGTGTATGTAAGGGTCAATGATTGTTAGAGAAGCCAATGATTGTTAGACAAGTAGACATGAGTTAAGTAGACATGAGTTATGGTATAGACATGAATGAGCTTTGCAATAAACCGGAACTTGCTTTACCACTCATATTGAGTTGACTGCATGGTTTTCCTCATTCATCGCAGGGTTAGACTGGAAATGACTTTAAAGATGATCAGAATTATGTTATTTTTGAAGAAATAAGCCAGGAGAGGGTAATATAGAGGGTCATTAAATGATCAAAATGATGGAATAATTGTGCTGAAAACACTCTTTACTCAGTTTTTACAGGTCATCCTGCAAACTTCCAAGTTTGACCTAAGCCAAATTCTCTTGTAATCAGTGGAGAGTACTCTAGACACCTACAAAATACCTTCATATTAAAATTTCCATTGCAAGTAGAGTTTGTAGCTCAGAAGAAAAGCCTGTGGTACATGATGTTCCAAAGTATTTGTGTTTAGTGTGCCAATATCCAAGACTTGGATTTTTTAAGAACTACTTTTTTACCAAATCAGATAATGCTTTTCATGTTGACAAATCCCATTACCATGCCTAAGGGGTCACTAGCTAATAGAATGTAGACCAATTGAGAAATGCTGATAAACATCAGGCAACCATCAAGAAAGAGGAGACAGCTATGAATTGTCTATGTAAAGTTTTACCGCTGAAATAAAACCTGATTCTAATTTATATCAAAGAGTACTCAAGGATTCATCTACTAGCATGAGATAATCCAATTTCTTGACTGGGAACACATGGCTTATTTACAAATCTATGAATCCTACTACACGAAGTATGATAGTTCCAAAAGGACTTATGGAGTCCTGAGCAACAATAACTTATGTTTTACAACTTATTTTATTTACTATTGTTTTTGATATTTCATCTGAAAGTACATTTACTACTCATGAAGAAAAATTAAGTACATTGAATAAGTAAAAATTTGAATTACATGTAAGTGACATAACAAATATATGTAAAAAAAGAAATAAGAATAAATGTGTCCTTTTAGTATTACACTGAGATACTCTTCATTGATTCACAACATGCAGTTATGATGGAACTTCAAATCTGTTCTGTGCTGAAAAATATTGCAGGGTTATAAACTTTTAGACACTATATGAAAATGGAAGTTCTAGGGTAATAATAATATTTTTATAATTTTAAACAGATTTTTATTAAATGTTTCTATATTACAGTCTCTGAAAATCAGAATTCAATATATTCAACGTGTGATAATACCTTATTGGGTAAAATAACTAACTAACTAAATAAGAATATTTTCCAGTGATAGGTATCATTTATATAAGGAAGTTGCTCACAGAATCAAAAAATGGCTAAGATTAGAAGGAACCTATGGAGGTCATGGTGTCCAACTCCCCTGCTCAAGCAGGAACACGTAAAGTCAGTTTGCCAGGACCATGTCCAGTTGAGTTTTGACTATATTTGCAGATAGAGTCCACCATCTCCCTGCATAACCTATACCAGTGTTCAGTCACTCTCACTCTAAATAATGTATTTTCTTATATTCAGATGACACCTGCTGTGTCAAATGAGTTTGCTCATTTCCTTGGTCCACTGGGTAGCACTGAAAAAACCCTCGCTCCATCTTCTTTTCACCTTCCCTTCAGGTATTTGTATATATTGATAAGATCCCCTCCAAACCTCTTCTCCAGTCAGAAGAGGTTCAGCTCCTTCAACCTTTCCCTATAGGAGAGATGTTCCAGTCTGTTACTTGTCTTAGCAGCCCTTCACTGAACTCTTTCCAGTATGTCCATATCTCTATTGTACTGGGGAGACCAGAACTGGACAGAGTACTCCAGGTTTGGCCTCAGTACTAGTGCTGAGTAGAGGTGAAATATCAGCCTCCCTTGACCTGCCAGTGAAATCCATCCTGATGCAACCCAGGTATTTGCCTTCTTTGTCACAGGTACACATTGCTGGCTCACATTCAACTCGCATTCAATCTTATACCCACCAGGACCCCTAGGTTCTTCTCTGCAAAGCTGCTTTATAACTGGTCAGCCCCCCAGCATGTACTGGTTGTTGGGGTTACTCCTCCCCAGGTGCAGAACTTACCATTTCTTGAACTTCATGAGGTTAACCTCAACCCGTTTCCCCAGACTGTCAAGGTCCCTCTGGATGACAGCATGACCCTCTTAGTGTATCAACCACCCTTCCCAGCTTTTTGTTAACAGCAGACCTGCCCGTGGTACTAAGTGCCTCATCAGCCAAATCATTAATAAAGATGTTGAACAGCACTGGACCCGCTATTGACCCCTGTGATACACCACTAGTTACAGGCTTCCGCCTTCACTTTGTAGCACTGATTAACACCCTCTGGACCTGGCTGTTCATCCAGTTTTCAATCCATCTCACTATCTGTTCATCCAACCCATACTTCATCAGCTATTTCATGGATCTTGTGGGAGATGATAGTTCCAAAACCCTTGCTGATGTCAAAATAGACAACATACACTGCTCTCCTATCATCACCAAGCCAGTCATGTAATTGTAGTTTATTAAGTTGGTCAAGCAGGACTAACCATTGGTGAATCCAAGCAAACCACTCCAGATGATATTCTCATAATCCACGGTTTCCAGGATTAACTGCTCCAACACCTTCCAGGGGTCAAGGTGAGACTGGTCAGCCTGTAGTTCTCCAGTTCTTTTTTTTGACCATCTTGAAGATAGGAATGACATTTGTTGTCCTCTAGTCCTCAGGCATTTCTCTTAACCACCATGATCAATTAAAGTTTATCAGCAATGAGCTTGTGATTATAGCTGCCAGCTTCCTCAGCTTTTGTGGGTGCATTCCATCAGGGCCCATGGACACGTATATCAGTTTTCCTAAGTATTTCCTAACCTGAGCCTCTTCCACCAAGGGTACATGTTCCTTGGTCCTGGCTTCCTTGCTTGTATTTGTTGCCGTATTTCTGAAGGACAGTCTTACAAGTACAGATTGAGGCAAAGAATGAAATCAGTACCTCAAAATTTTCCATGTTGAGTATCCTCAGGTCCCCTGTGTCTTTAAGCAAAGGACCCATGTTTTGTCTACTTTTCCTTTTGCCACCTACGTACTTGTACCTATGCGACTCTCCGCAACCCCGGAACTGGCAGCAACCCCGGAACTATCTGAGGCCCTGGACTCAGATAGTCTAGTAGAGGTCAGCTATGAGAGAGATCTCTCTGGAGGGCCCTCTTCTTGTTGCACCCCATCCTCCAGACATATAAATACGACAGCTGTAACAAAGAAAAGAAGGGTAGTTGTAGTTGGTGACTCCCTTTTGAGGGGAACTGAGGGCCCTATATGTAGGCCGGCCCCAACCCAAAGGGAGGTTTGTTGTCTTCCTGGGACCAGGGTGAGGGACATTGCTAGGCCACTTCCTGACCTAATCAAGACCTCAGATTATTATCCCCTGTTGGTAATCCAGGCGAGCAGTGATGACGTTAATAGGAGAAGTGCCAAGGTAATCAAAAAGGAATTCAGGGCACTGGGTAGATCAGTCCATGGGACAGGTGCACAAGTAGTATTTGCCTCGGTTCCTTTAATGGCTGGAATGAATGGGGAGATGCATGAGGAGAGAATTAGGAAAACTTCCTTTATCAATAGGTGGCTAAAGGATTGGTGCCACCATCAAAATTTTGGGGTTTTTGATCATGGGGCAAGCTCCGTGCTGCCTGGTCTTCTTAAATCAGATGGGTTTCATCTGTCTAGGCAGGGCAAAAAGGCTGTTGCCCATAAGTTAGCGGGGCTCATCAGGAGAGCTTTAAACTAGGTCAGAAGGGGGAGGGGATTGATTTCAGGCTCTCCAAAGTTCAGCCCAGGGGTGATAAGGCTGAATTAAAAGTTAAATCAGCAGCCCAGCTGAAGTGCATGTACACTAATGTATGCAGTCTGGGCCATAAACAGGAGGAGCTGGAAGCCATCATGCAGCAGGAAAGCTATGACGCAGTTGCCATTACAGAAACGTGGTGGGATGACTTGCGTGACTGGAGTGCTGTCGTAAGTGGCTACAAGCTCTTCAGGAAGGACAAGCAGGGTAGGAGAGGTGGAGGGGTGGCTCTGTATGTTAGAGAGACTCTTGACTCCATTGAACTTGAGGTTGCCAATGATAGGGTTGAGTGCTTGTATTGGTTGCCGTATTGGGATTGGTGGGAGATGTAGTGATCGGAGGCCAACTGGGGCACAGTGACCATGAAATAATACAGTTTTCAATATTCAGGGATGTAAGGAGGATGGCCAATCAAACCACTGTGCTGAACTTCCGGAGGGCAGATTTTGACCTGTTCAGAAGATTGGTCCAGAGCACACCCTGGGATACGCTCCTCAAAACCAGGGGTGTACAGGAGGGATGGATGTGCTTCAAGGAAAAAGTCTTGAGTGCACAGGAACAGGCTATACCAGTTAGCCAAAAGGCAAGCCGGAGGGGAAGACGAACACCTTGGTTGAATAGGGAGATAGTGAAGGAAATCAGAGACAAAAAGAGAGCCTACCGATTGCGGAAGGCAGGGCTGGCCACTCAGGAAAAGTATAAGGATATAGTTAGAACATGCAGAAGGAAAATTAGAGAAACAAAAGCGCGATTTAAAGTTAATTTGGCTACTTCTGTTAAGGATAACAAAAAGCGCTTCTATAAATATAGAATATTTGCCCTTCTTAATAACAAAAGGAGGGCAAGGAAAAACTCCATTCCTTGTTGGACCTGGGGGGGAAACATAGTTACTAGGGATGAAGAGAAGGCTGAGGTACTCAACACCTACTTTGCCTCAGTCTTCACCAATGGGAGAGGTAGCCCTCACGATGACTGGCCTCCAGACCTCACAGATAGGGATAGAAAACCAAATGGCTCCCCTGTGTTCCAGACGGAAATAGTCTATGAATTACTGAGCCACCTGGATCCACACAAATCAATGGGACCTGATCAATCCCATCCTAGGATGATGAGGGAGCTGGCAGAAGAGCTTGCCGAGCCACTCTCCATCATCTACCAACAGTCCTGGCTCTCTGGGGAGGTCCCAGATGATTGGAAGTTGGCAAATGTCACGCCAATCCACAAAAAGGGCTGCAAGGAGGACCCAGGCAACTATAGACCTGTCAGCCTGACTTCAGTGCCTGGCAAGGTTATGGAACAGATCATCCTGAGTGCAATCACACAGCACCTTCAGGATGGACATGGGATCTGACCCAGCCAGCACGGCTTTATGAGGGGCAGGTCCTGTCTGATCATCCTGATTTCTTTTTATGATCAGGTAACCCGCCTGGTGAATGAAGGGAAGTCTGTGGATGTAGTCTATCTGGACTTGAGCAAAGCCTTTGACACTGTCTCCCATGGCATACTCCTGGATAAACTGGTAGCTCGTGGCTTGGACAGATGCACTGTCAGCTGGGTTAAGAACTGGCTGGATGACGAGGCCCAGAGAGTGGTGGTGAATGGTGTTTCATCCAGTTGGTGGCCGGTCACCAGTGGTGTCCCCCAGGGATCTGTGTTGGGTCAGGTTCTGTTTAACATCTTCATTGATGATTTAGATGAGGGGATTGAGTCCATCATAAGCAAATTTGCAGATGACACCAAGTTGGGAGGAAGTGTCGACCTGCCGGAAGGCAGGAGGGCTCTGGAGAGGGACCTTAATAGGCTGGAGAGATGGGCTGAGTCCAACGGGATGAAGTTCAATAAGGCCAAGTGCCGGGTCCTGCACTTTGGCCACAACAACCCCATGCAGCGCTACAGGCTGGGGACAGAGTGGCTGGAGAGCAGTCAGGTGGAAAGGGAACTGGGAGTACTGATTGACAGGAGGCTAAACATGAGCCAGCGGTGTGCCCAGGTGGCCAAGAAGGCCAATGGCATCCTGGCCTACATCAAGAATGGTGTGGCCAGCAGGGTGAGGGAAGTGATCCTTCCCCTGTACTCGGCATTGGTGAGGCCACACCTTGAGTATTGTGTTCAGCTCTGGGCCCCCCAGTTCAAGAAAGATATTGAGGTGCTGGAGCGGGTCCAGAGAAGAGCGACAAAACTGGGGAAGAGACTTGAGCACAAGTCCTATGAAGAGAGGCTGAGGGAGCTGGGGTTGCTTAGCCTGGAGAAGAGGAGGCTCAGGGGTGACCTCATTGTTCTCTACAACTATCTGAAAGGAGGTTGTAGACAGGTGGGGGTCGGTCTCTTCTCCCAGGCAGCCAGCAACAGAACAAGAGGGCATGAGCTTAGACTCTGACAAGGAAGGTTTAGGCTGGATATCAGGAAAACGTTCATCATAGAATGAGTAATTAGGCATTGGAATGGCCTGCCCAGAGAGGTGGTGGATTCAGCATCCCTGGAGGTTTTTAAAATAAGACGATGTGGCACTTAGTGCCATGATCTCGTAATGATGAGGACGTTGGACAAAGGGTTGGACTTGATGATCTTGGAGGTCTCTTCCAACCCAGATGATTCTATGATTCTATGATTCTATGATTTGTAGAAATCCTTCTTCTTGTCTTTCACAACCCTTATCAGATTCAACTGTGTTGGAGAATGGTTGCGGGAGCGTGGACATGGCTCAATGGAGGAGCTCTGTGAATCAGCTCTGGCAAAAATCAGCTGAGCTGGGCTGTGGTAAAAAGTACTGAGGATTTTGCTGAGTCACACTACAAGGAGGGAGGAAGTGAGAAAATCCCCAAGTTAAGGTCAAGAAGACCTTGTAACAGATAAACAACTTAAGGAAGCAGGCCAGAGTGAGACTGGGACCAGAGCATAGAGCAGTAGCTGCAAGTAGGAGGAACAAGTAGGAGGAGAAAGTAGGAGGAACATGCTAATGTAACCTTAGAGCTTTCAAGAGGGGCATGATAGTATAACTTTTAGAGTTATGTTAGTGATTATAGGGCTTTTGGAGCCAAACTAAAGATTATAAGACAAGTGTATGTAAGGGGAAATAATTGTTAAACAAGCCAATGATTGTTAGATAAGTAGACATAACTTAAGTAGACACGGTCTATGGTGTAGTCAAGAATGAGCTTCGCAATAAACCAGAACTTGCTTTACCGCTCATATTGAGTCTATTGCATGGTTCTCCTCGCTCGTCGCACAACTGTATTTGGGTTTTGGTTTTGCTAACCTTAGCGCTTCATGCTCAGGTAATATCTCTGTATTCCTCCCAGGCTACCTGTTATTTTTTCTACTCTCTCTAAGTTTCCTTTTTATGTTTGAGTTTTGCCAGGAGCTCCTTATTCATCCATGCAGGCTTCCTGGCATTTTTTTTATGATTTCCTATCTTTGGGATGAACTACTTTTGAGGTTAGAGGAAGTGAAAGGTTTTCTTGGGCTCCTCTTCCCTCCAGGGCTTTATCCCATGGGACTTAACAAGATTTTACGTTCTGTTGTGTTGTCCCTGTAGTATACTGAGGTGGTTGAAGTTTCCCATGAAGACCATCAAAATAAAAAATAAGGTTTGAAGTTTCAACAATGAAATGGAAATATCTTAGATTTTGTACAGATGATGATTAGACATTCAATTGTGCTGTTTTAATGTAATTTAGGCCACCTCTAGGACAATCCTCTGTTTTGTTACACTTTATTAATAAAGGGGCATGAAGAAGAAATATAATTTTTTCTTAAGTATGTATTTAAATGACCAAGAAATTGTATACTCAATGTAAATTGAGGACAACAAATCTGTAAATATATATCACATACATAAATGAGTATGTATATCTAAATGAATGCAAACATACTTGAAATTAAAAATGTTAGTGCTGAAATGCTAAAAGCAAGTGTAGCTAGCCAGAATTTATAATAATAAAAAAATAACACTGTTATAATTACTTAATAGTTCAGCACTTTAGCAGTGGCTCAGAAATATCTAAAGACATGTGTTATCATGGTGGTTTAACTGAGACTTGCAATCCTAGTCCTAGCATTTTCCCTGAGACGGAACAATGGCCCTCAGCAACTTAGAAGAATAAACTGTAAATTAATGATCAAAACCTTTCAGTACAGATGACACTGTGCATACCATACTATGTATTTTTTTCTTTGATAGTGGCAGTATGCCACAGATTGTCAATAAAGATAAGGAAGAACTCAGAGCATTAATGCTTATGCTTAATGATATAAACTACGTACTCGGAATGCAACACTGTAGAATCCAAAATAATTTTCTGCCTCCCACACATAGTCTAGGTATTAACACAAACCAGAAAATTAGGACAAAAAGGAATCACACTATGAGCTTATGTGAGATTCAACTAACCCCATGCAGAAATCGTCTGTCTGTCTCGTCCTAGAGCAGACGTCTAGGATAGGCAGATGCCTTATCTGTGCTGGGTATAAGGAGAGCCTGAACAACTCACTCAAGTATAGCTGTTTATATTCCACACATGCAGAGGGGTGATAATGCTGATCTCATTCTTCCTCAAGCTTAGATTTTCCTTTTCTTTACCTAAACATTTGTTCTTTTCGGCTTGTGTATGACTAAATCCATGACACTTAAGGCTGCTTAACAGTGAAATTAAAATAATACAATTAAAACTGAGTTTTGCAACTCGAACCTTTTTTTTTTGCCAAAAGCGTCAAAGCTCATGCTCAGAATTGTACATTTAGTAGAGGAAGGTGACCTGAGGAACAATTAGGAGACAAAATTTAAGAGTTTCTATGCTAATTCAGTTGAAACTGTTATGAGTCATAAAACCACAAAAATACATGCATATAACTGCCCTCTATACTAAGGAAACCCTGGATGCCGTTGAAGTTGAGATCAGTGATGACCAGATTGAGTGCCCAAGGGTAAGGGTCAGAGGGGCAGTCCAGTCTGACATCCTGGTTGGAGTATGTTATAGACCGTCCGACCAGGAGGAGGAGATGGATCTTCTGTTGATTAAACAGCTGGAAGCTGCCTCTAGATTGGCTGCCCTTGTTCTTTTAGGAGACTTTAATCTTCCAGATATCTGCTGGAAACTTAACACTGCCGAGAGGAGGCAGTTCAGGAGGTTCTTAGAGTGTATTGTGGACTGCTTTCTGTCACAGCTGGTGAGTGAGCCTACCAGGGGTGAGGCTCTCCTTGACCTGCTGTTAATAAATAAAGAAGGGCTAATGGGTGATGTTGTGGTCGGTGGCTGTCTGGGGTGTAATGATCAAGAGATAATTGAGTTTTCTATAAACAATGTAACAAGAAAAGCCAGGAACAGGACATCGATGCTGGACGTTCAGCAGGCAGATTTTGGATTATTTAAGGAACTAGTCAGGAAAGTACCCTGGGAAATAGTTCCTAGTGGCAAGGGAGTCCAGGAAGGCTGGATGCACTTCAAGAATGAAATCTTGAAGGCGCAGGAGCGGACTGTCCCCATGTGTTGTAAGAAGAGTCGTAGGGGCATACGGCCGGCCTGGATGAGTAAGCAGCTTCTGAAGGAACTAAGTTAGAAAAAGAGGATGTATCGCCATTGGAAAGAAGGGGATGTAAGCCAGGTCATGGTCAAAGATGTTGTTAAGTCATGTAGAAAAAAAAACCAGGGAAGCAAAAGCCCAGCTGGAGCTCAAATTGGCCACTTCTGTTAAGGATAATAATAAGAATTTTTATAAACATATCAATGGTGGAAAGAAGGGCGGCAGCGACCTCCACTCCTTGTTGGATGTGGAGGGAAATATAGTAACCAAAGATGCAGAGAAGGCTGAGGTACTTAATGCCTTCTTTGCCTCAGTTTTCAACAGTAAGGAAGTCTGTTCTCTAGACAGTTGGCCTTCTGAAGTGGTTGATGGGGGCAGGGTGAAATACGGCCCTCCTGCAATCCATGAGGAGGAAGTTAGAGATCTACTGAGCCACTTGGACCCTCATAAGTCTATGGGGCCAGATGGGATCCATCCTAGGGTGCTGAGAGAGCTGGCGGATGAGCTTGCTAAGCTGCTCTCCATCATTTTTCAACAGTCCTGGCTCACCGGAGAGGTCCAGAAGACTGGAAGTTGGCCAATGTGATGCCCATCCACAAGAAGGGCCATAAGGATGATCCAGGTAATTACAGTCCTTTCAGCCTGACCTTGGTCCCAGGTAAAATTATGGAACAGATAATACTGGGTGTGATCATGCGGCACCTGCAGAATGGCCAAGAGATCAGGCCCAGCCAGAATGGGTTTAGGAGGGGTAGATCCTGCCTGACCAACCTGATCTCCTTTTACGACAATGTGACACACCTGGTGGATGAGAGGAAGGCTGTGGATGTGGTATACCTGGACTTCAGCAAGGCCTTTGACACTGTCTCCCACAGTAGACTCCTAGAGAAGCTGGCAGCCTGTGGCTTAGACGGGAGCACTCTGTGCTGGGTTAGGAATTGGCTGGATGGTCGAGCCCAGAGAGTGGTGGTGAATGGTGATTCATCCAGTTGGTAGCCAGTCACCAGTGGTGTCTCCCAGGGATCGGTATTGGGTTCCATCCTGTTTAATATCTTTATTGATGATCTGAATGAGGGGATTGAGTCCATCATCAGCAAGTTTGCAGATGATACCAAGCTGGGAGGAAAGGTTGATCTGTTAGAAGGTAGGATGGCCCTACAGAGGGACCTGGACAGACTGGAGAGATGGGCTGATTCTAATGGGATGATGTTTAATAAGTCCAAATGTCAGGTACTTCATTTTGGACACAACAATCCCATGCAGAGCTACAGACTGGGGACAGAGTGGCTGGAGAGTAGTCAGGCAGAAAGGGACCTGGGAGTGCTGGTTGACAGGAAGCTCAACATGAGCCAGAGGTGTGCCCAGGTGGCCAAGAAGGCCAATGGCATTCTGACCTGCATCAGAAATAGTGTGGCGAGCAGGACCAGAGAAGTTATCGTTCCCCTGTACTCGGCACTGGTCAGGCCTCGCCTTGAATACTGTGTACAGTTCTGGGCCCATCAGTTTAGGAAAGATGTCAGGATGCTGAAATGTGTCCAGAGGAGGGCAACAAAGATGGTGAAGGGGCTGGAGCACAAACCCCATGAAGAGTGACTGAGGGAGCTTGGGTTGTTTAGTCTAAAGAAGAGGAGGCTCAGGAGAGACCTCATTGCTCTCTACAACTACCAGGTTGTAGTCAGGCAGGGGTTGATCTCTTCTGTCAGGTGACCAGTGACAGAACTAGAGGGCATGGACTCAAGCTTCGTCAGGGAAAGTTTAGGCTAGATGTTAGGGAAAATTTAGACTTGATGTTAGGAAAAAGTTCTTCACTGAAAGGGTGATTGTCCATTGGAATGCGCTGCCCAGGGAGGTGGTGGAGTCGGCGACCCTGGAAGTGTTTAAGGGGTGACTGGATGAGGCACTGAGTGCCGTGGTTTAGATGATGGGTTGATTTTAGTTTTGGGTTATAGATTGGACCTGATGATCTCAGAGGTCCTTTCCAACCTTTTGGTACTGTGAAACTGTGTGAAACTGTTATTAAAAAAATCACATAAGCATCACTTACATAGACTTGGATAAACATATCTGTAGATCAATGCACTTAAAAAACCCCAAAACTTACCTTTAAACCCAGCAGCACAATGACATGAAAATTGGCCAATTAAATCCATGCAGGTAGCTCCATTTTTGCAAGGTGAACTTGAGCATTCGTTAATTTCAACTTCACAGAAGAGTCCTTCATATCCAGGCACACAGTTACAGCTGTAATTATGCAAATGATGCTGGCAGAAACCATGTTCAGAGCACTGGTTTCCAATACAATTGTTTATATCAAGTTCACAAAATTTGCCAGTGTAACCAAGGGGACATATACACCTGTTATTGAAAGGAGAAGGGGAAAAAAAAACAAGTGTTCTTGAGTATATAGGTCAGTGATGACTAATAATTTTGACAATACTTTAACTTTGAATTGCTCACAAATGAATCACATTTTTTTTTCATTCTTTTCTTATCCTTAAGTAGTCATTAAATAACTTTTTTTCACATAGACTGCTTCCAATAATTAAATGGAACAGTAAAATAAGCGTAATCTTAGCTATTTAGATTAGACAAACTAGTAGCTATATAGCTTTTAGTATCAAGCTTCCAAAGACAATACTCAGATAGAAGACTGGTATATACTATGAGTATTAAGCATTTAAAGAATTTCTTTTCTGAAATTTGTAGTTTCTTGTTACAGGATCACTAAGAAAGAAAAACAAACCAAGATTTAATTATGCTTGCTCTGGACAAAACCAGTAAAAAAAATGCTTTATTATTAGAAAAAATGGTTTAAATTTCTACCTGTAACTGAACCTCATCCCAAATCATACAATTTTAAGAAATTGAGCACGATATTTTTTTACCACAATGTATGATGACATATAAATTGCTTAAGACTGACTTTTTTATTCTTTTTTTCTCCCAATTATTGTTTTAATTGGTGAATGAAAACAAAACTGAATAATCTCATAGCTTATCCACTTGTACTTGTCAGTGTTTTCTTAGATCAATCCTTTCCTTATCATGTTCAGAGATCTTGCATGGAGAAAGATAATCTTACAATCATCTTACATGTGCTCGATACGTTGGATTGTTATCTAGAACGTGGAAATAACTAACTTGTTAAGGAAGCCTTGATTGTAGCAATTTCCCTATTGATCTATCTGGCAGGTAATCTGCCAAGGTAATCTGTGGACAGTAGTGCAGTTCTGAGACTCCAAGAGTAGCTTTAGAGCACACAGAATAGTAGGTGATTTTCCTTTCATGTTGTGAATAAAACAAGCCTGCAGAAAAGGAAATATCTTTGTACAGAGATACTATTTGTTGTTATGTGGAACTCTAGATTGGACTGAATTTAGGTATGGTTTACATATTTTCTTGTAATTAAAAGGCATTTAATCTATGGAAAAGCCAGGTACTATGAGAAAATAAAGTTATTAATCTTTAAACAGTAAAATCACTGGGAAGTCAGTAACAATTGTTTGATGTATGTGAACATATACTGTATATATTTGTATATACATGTATTTCACACATATATATAAAACCCCAAATTTCAGCTTCTTTGATTTCCACTGTCTTCTTGTAGGAGGTCCCAGGCTTCCCAGTCAGGTTTTAGTCAATGGTGTCATCTTGATCTCTAGGGAATTTTGATGTATTATCTGAGTCCTGGCTTTGTGGTCCCTCATTTCTCCACATGTATTTGCATAATCATTATAGATCAGATGAAAATAAAACTTTTATGATTAATTTCCTGGCTGTTGCAAACTGCAGGGTTTTTTATCAGATTGCAAAGCAGTATCAAAACATAAAAAATAGCTTTATTTCAGTTGAAACTAAATCAGTAGATGTGCTCCTTGGAGTAAAGCTAATACACATCAATTGCTAATGGGTTTTTATTCCCTGAATCAAAATAGTGGTTGCTTGAAGTAAGCCCTCCATATTTTACATAGCACGGCTGCAAATCATTCAGCACCATTGTTTCTGCTTTACAGTTCCATTGCTATGTCACCTCACTACCTATTCAAGTAGGTACAGCTACTCATTTTTCTCTTCCAACCTCAGCCACTTCTTAGCAAAGAGTATTTGATGATAGCTCCATCTGACTGTTTCTCATTTTTAAGGGAATGGCATTCCTACAAATCATGTCATACAGATGCTTTACAGCTAAATGCAAATGTTGGTTTACATAAAATTTCATTTTGCCTAAATATGCAATGCACGTGCATTTTTAGTTACCTTGACCTGCATAGTTTCTGAACCCAGCAACAATAAAACTCAGTGTAGAAACAACAAACACTTAGTCATACTAATTTTTCTGATGTAGTTAATCTCTTTATTTCCTTAGTTAACTATTATGTGCTCACATTTTTTTTTGTTTTCAGTAATGATTAGTGTGTATATTGTGAAAATACAACTGTTTGGTCATTATTTAAAAAAATGTCTTATTAATAATATTAAATAGTATATGTAATTTACACTTCTTAACAAGAAAGAGAGGACAAAGAGGAATTTTCTGTTCTTTCCTTATTATCACTAGTTGGGTAGCTCATCCTCGGAGTCACAGAAACACACGTAATGGAAAATCATAGAATCACAGAATGATGTTATGAGTACTGTATTTTTCAGTGCTACGTTTTCTGAAGAAATTTAAGAAAATGAAAATGGAATGTCCTATGTTTTTTTCTAGTGAAATTATAACTGGATTTCTTTCAATTTGATATCATTCATCTCCTGTAGTAGATAGATCAAGCTCTCATTTGTTTAGACTCTTCATTTTATACTCTTGCCCAGTGAAATTAAAATAAAATCATTAAGATTTCTCTTGTGACTTCAGAGTGAAACATTTGCTTGGTTTAGCTACCAAGTACAAATTATGCTTTCTTGTAAACACAGAAGCTTCTTTAAGATTTTTTTCAGTGTAAGTAAGATTAGAAAATCACTTTAAAACTGGAAATCCATGTCATTTAAAACAAACGGGCCGAATCTGTGACACTGGCCTAAACCAGTTTAAAACTACAAACTGCTGGTGCAGAAACCAGTTTTGTTCTGTTCACCGTTGTTAAGCATGTAAATTAATGCAAACAGGAGTATTCTAGTCCTCTCAACAATTGTATTGTTAACAATAATTTCTTACTGTGTGTATGATCTATTTGAAGATTAAAACATCTAAAATCATTAATTTATTGTTTATAATCCAGACTGTAGTTTAAAGTCAATATGATATAATAGTTCAATAAATTTCTTACGAAAGTAATTTATAAAATTCTATATAAATTCTAACAGCATGTTTGCAAGTAACTTTAGTATTTAACATCATATATAGAAAAGCTACAAAAGAAGGTCAGAATACATTTAAGTGAATAAATAGTAATAGTCATCATTTAAAATCTGTATAATGTGTCTATTTTTAACATACAAACATAGAAACACAGAATGATTTGGGTTGGAAGTGACCTTAAAGATCATCTAGTTCCAAGCTCCTGTCATGGGCAGGAACAGCTTCCTCTAGATGAGGTTGATCAAAGCCTCATACAACCTGCCATTGAGCACCTCCGGGGATGGAGCACCTGCAGCTGCCGTGGGCAACCTATTGTAGTGTTTCACCACCCACGTAGTGTAGGCTTTCTTCCTTATCTCTAACCTAAATCTACCCTCTCTCAGCTTAAAACCGTTACTCCTTGTCCTGTCACTACATACTCTTGCAGAAGTCCCTCTCACACTTTCTTGTAGGCCCACTTTAAGTACTGGGAGACTGCTATAATGTCTCCCTCGGAGCCTTCTCTTCTCCTGGATGAACAAGCCCAACTCTTACAGCTTGTCCTCATATGGGAGGTGCTCCAGCCCTCCATCTTCATGGCCTTCCTCTGGACTCACTCTAATAGATTACTGTCCTTCCTGTGCTGAGGACTCCAAAATTGACCATAGTACTCCAGGTGAGTAACCCAACAAAGAGTATGCCTGTACAAGCCTTGAGCAGGTAGTCTCTCTGGGAGAATGATAGGAGGAATGGTGTCAAAGTCATTCCTAAAATCTAAGTAGATGTTTTGATTCCAATTAAATTAGAGTCAGTTTCTCTACCTCTAACTCAGTCTTGTCCTAAGTAACTCCATTTTCTGAAAGCTAACTCTTATGTTTTTCAGTTTCTGTCTAGAACTGGTAATACTGGGCACTGGTATGTTGGAATGCCAATGTTTATAATCATTCCTTAGTAATCAAGGTCATCCTTGAACTAACAAAAAAGGCCACACTTGCATGGAGGTGTGGACAGGACAGATGACCCAAAACTGACCACCGGAGTTATCCATCCCGTATACATCATATTCGGTATAAAACTTGGTTAATAGTCAGCTGAAACAGTGTGCCCAGGTAGCCAAGAAGGCAAATACTGTTCCAGTATTGTCATAGTTTAGCCAGAAGGACTAGGGAAGTGATCATCCTCTTGTACTCGCTGCTGGATAGGACTAATCTTGAATACTGTGTTCAGTTTTGGGGCCCTCCCACAAGAAAGACATTGAGGTTCTGGAGTGTGTATGAAGAAGGGAAAAAATGCTGGTGAAAAGATTGGAGTACAGCTCTTATGAGAAGTGGCTGAGGGACGTGGGGTTGTTTAGTCAAAGAAGAGGAGGTTGAGAGGAGACCTTACGGCTCTCAACTGTTACCTAAAAGGAGATTGCAGTGAGGTGGGTGTCAGTCTCTTCTCTCAAGTAGCAGGTTGTAAGACAAGAGGAAATGGCCTCAAGGTGCATCAGGGGAGGTTTAAACTGGATATTAGGAAAAATTTATTCACTGAAGGAGTTGTCAAGAGTCAGAACAGGCTGCTCAGGGAAGTAGTTGAGTCACCACCCGTGGAGGTATTTACAAGGAAGGTGGATGTGGTGCTTAGGGACATGGTTTAGTGGTGGACTAGGCAGTGTTATGTTAACAGTTCGCCTTGATGATCTTGAAAGTCTTTTCTAATCTAAATGATTCTGTGACTCTATATCTCGAAACTAAAATAATTTTAAAAAACATATTAGTCTATAATGACCTTTTAAACAATATTAAATCCTACAATACAGATTCTTCAGGTATCTTAATCAAATAAATGTCAGTCCTTCTTTCTAGGTTTTCCTGGGACAATGATAAGAGTAGACCTTCATCTGAATAGACTAGACTGAAGTTTCTAAATTGTCCTTGTCTCTAAATTAGAGAGACATAGATTTGGCAAGTAGACCACTCAGTTTATAAGGAATTGGCTGGATAGTCAAACGCAAAGAGTTGTGTTCAACGGCTCAGTGTCCAAATGGAGACCAGTGACAAGTGGCATTCCTCAGGGGTCAGTATTGTGATCAGTGCTGTTTAACATCTTTGTTGGTGACAAAATGGGAGCCCTTATAGCAACCTTCCAGACTTACAGGGGCCATTCAAGAGGGCCTACAAAAGAGCTTGAGAAGAACTTTTTACAAGAGTATGTAGATATAGCACAAGGAGTAATGGTTTTAAGCTGAAGGAGGATCATTTTAGATGAGATATAAGGAAGAATGTCTACACTGGAACAGTTTGCCCAGAGAAGTTATGGATGCCCCATGCCTGGAGGTATTCAAGGCTTTGAGTACCTCATTTAGTGGATGCTATCCCTGCCCATGGCAGCAGGCTTGGAACTAGATGACCTTTAAGGTTACTTCCAACCCAAACCATTCTATGATTCTATGAAGATCAGAAAAAACAAGATGGGTAATGGAAACTACACTGAATTTTTAATTCTCCCTTTTCCCTCTGTTACTTCTCTTTACCAGATAGACTACAGTAGAATATTTTTAGGACTTATTTCAGTTAGGTTTCTGGTTTTCCAATACTTAACTTTGGCAAGGAAGAAATTTACAAGGATGAAGAAAACAGTAATAAAATCTCCCTTGCATTTTAAAACTGGAAGAACAGTAGCTTAGAGTTCTTTCACTTTAATTATTCATTATATTCTCCTCATTGAGATGTGTTTAATCAGTTCTTCTCCTACAGAGAAGATAATGAAAAGGTAGAGGTGGTTTTAAGAGGAAAATTCAAATACTCTTTATGTAGCAACACTGTTTGATAACTGAAGTTATGAATCTTCTCTTTTTTATCTCAGATATATGTGATCAAATGTCAAGATTCTTTTGCCATGTGAATACAGTTGGTCTAGTTTGTGGTATCTGCCAGATTCATCATATAGAAAGCTATGCTAACTACCCAGTGGCAAGAGCCGTGATTCTTTGGAGAAGTTATCACTTTAAATGCATGCTGTTTAGCTTATGATATCTTAAACTGCATAGGCTCAGCTGGAAGTATAATAATTAATTTTAATAAATAAGAGGCTTTCTGTCATTGTGATTGAGGTCACTTTTGTTTTAAGCGAATGTTCACTAAACTGAAAGAATAAAACTTCTAAGATACGTTATTTTGATGGTTTTGCTCGTATTACGTAGTTTTACTGATCTTTATACCATATCATAGTTCTCAAGCATGATGCCTAATCCCCCTCCTTCACCCAGAACCATTCCTCATGCTGAACTTGAAGGAAATTCTCTTCATATAATTGAATATCCACCCTTATTACGCTACTGTCTGGAAGAGTAATTTTAGAAGGGGAGGAGAAACAAAGTACATCATAGTAAGGAGACAGAAATTTAGAAAAATTACATGTAGCTGAATGCTTATTTTCAATCTGGAAAAAAAACCTGATACCTTTCAGAGATGAGAGCTTAAAGGAAGGTGAGGTATGTTTTTGAAGTAAAGCTAAATACTTCTCATTTTTTCCTGGTCCTAGCACTGCTATATCAAGGTACCACTGGAACAACACTTTAGGATAAAAGTTTAAGAATTACTTAAGAAGTTAAGATTTCTTAACTAGGAGAAAATTCTAGAGTTTTACACTATTTCCCAAAATAAAAAAGTAATGCATATATTTTTGGCTGTTAACAAAGTGTTAAAAGCCTTAATAAGCAAAGGAGATAATGGTGAGTGATATTTTAAATTGCTGTAATAGCTTTTGCAATGAATCTCAAGAGGGTTATTAATGGCACTTACACCTCTCCATTATCCATACATTCTGCTGACAGTTTTCTTAGGTCTTTCTCAAACTACTTTGCATCAGATGCAGCTTTTGATAACGGTCTTATCAAAAATTATATCCATTTTAGGATAGAAATGCAAACCGCAAGAGACTTTAAAAAAGTTGGGTGATCACAGTTGTTATATTCAGCAGTTTCTCTCCTGTTCTTTTGCATTTAATGGTGGACTGGAAAGGGGAAAGGACAACTGTTTCACTTGCTGACAATAAATAACTCTTGGGAAATATTATTATATTTAAGGAAGAAATACTTCAATTCTCTCAATAAATGCCTCACTGTCATTCAGAAACAGCAATCTGTTGACAGAGTGGCTATTATAGAGCAAACACTCTGCACATTATCTTTGCAAAATAACCAGTTGTGATTCTGTGAGATAAGGTTCTCTGATAATGAAACTAGCAGCTAACACAGCTTGGATTGGGTTCTAAATTGTATGTTTTCTTTTTCCTTAAATAAACAGACAGATCTATCAATTCAATTTGTCTTTCAAAGACTGAAAAAGTAAGAATTAAGTGTTTTCTGTCAATACTTTGAGTTTGAATTAAGGAGCTAAATTCAAAAGGTCTTGTTTTGCTAGAAGTCTTCACGCATCCTCATTTCCCAGTAAATGCTAGTGAATTTTGTAAGGTAAATTTGTCTTTGTTCTTATAGCGGAACAGGGAAACCTTAGATTTATCAGTTAAATAAAATGTCAAAATGTCCATTAATTTGATACATGAGTTGATTTTAACCTGGCAAAAATTTTGGGAGTGTACTACGAAGGGATAAGAGTTGGACTTGGTGATCCTTTTGGATCCCTTTCAACTCAAGTAATTCTATGAGTCTATGATGTATAAATTAGGAATTTGTGGCAAAAAATTCTTTTAAATCTGATGTACTGTGAATCATTCGCTTACCTTTATCTGTGTGCCTATTTGAAAATTGCATTTTTTATTTACAGATCTTACAAATACAGAGATGGAGCAAAGGAAATGTTTACTTTTATTTTAATGGTTCTGTCCACTATTACAAGCTTTTCTAAATAAAAACACTACAGTGTATTAATTACCGTGATCCTAGTACAGGACACAGTATAGCATTAAATCAGTTCAAAATATATTCGCAGCGTTATGAAGAGATTGTATTTATTATTTTTTTTGTATAGGAAAGAAATAAATAGTTCGAGTCTGATAAGAACAGCTTAACTCAAAGAATCCTTTTCCATTCCCCCCATGCTTTTATAGGATTTTATTTTCAGTTGTGTAGAGCATGTTACACCTCACTAAAGAAAGCACATATGCGACAGTTTTTGACAGTTTTCTCAATACCTAAAAAAATAGCGCCACATATAAATCTGCATTTCAGCTATTCACTTGAAAATTATAATTCAAGATTCAATAAGTAACGTTACTTCGTGCTACAGTCCTGGCTCTGAATGCACATGCGTGTTGAAAACTAATATCCATGATATTTTAAAATCTGAGAAAAAAATAACTATAATAACAACTCCCACTGTGACTCTTGGTAAAAGAATATATTTTCAGTGCTATCTTCATACTGTCATAATCTTCTATATGAAGGCTTGTTTGAAAGCACCATGTTAGTACCTGTATTTATTTATTCCATCTTCACATGTGGCTCCATGTTGGCACTGATTTACCTCACAGTCATCAGTATTCTCCAGGCATGTTTGTCCTGTCCATCCAACAGTACAGACACAGTGAGATCTCTGGCTTTCTTCATCATAGAAGCAGCTACCTCCATTTGCACATACCTGAAGACAAGAAATACAAACACATAAGGAGGCTTTTCTCTACATGTTGGGGTTTTCCACAAAGATTTTAACAGAATGATACAATGGTAACAAATATGGTCATTTAATATTTTTTATGTTGCAGTATTACAGCAGATAGATCTCCAAGAACCTAAATAATGAATATCGTTAAAGCAATATATCAATTCATTGTTTAATTGGAAACAAGCATTTATAATTCAATTTAACAATGTCATTATTATAATTGACCTTCAAATGTGCTTATTTTAGGAGGGATAATTGTGAACTAACCTGCTAGTTTTCCAATGAAAGAGTATAACAACTGTTTCTGTGTTTAAAATCCAAGTATAATTTAATGAATTTGTGTTTATCAGGAAAAAAAAAGGAGGAATTTCTTAACTTTAATTGTGATTCTGATTCACAACCTGTCCTAGAATCCTTTTTATTTTAATATATATACATTACATTTATGCTCTGTTACGATAACCTTCTTTCGTTTTGACATGAAGATATTGAAAAATTAATAACCCTAGACTGAAACAACATTTCTTCTGTTAGATTTTATTTGCTAGTATTATTTACTAAAACAGCTTCTCCTGCATCTGTCAAAAATTATAGGAATTTCCGGGTTGGAATGAATATTCTTCTTCATTCTACTTTTGTGGTCCTGCTTCATTTCCATGAAAATGTTATGGGTTTAAAAATGTATAACTATGTTTTCATTTCAAAGCAATTAAGATCCCTCCTTCTAATCAGTTGGTTTCTATAGAAAATAGTGTCTGGAAGATGAGCTAATGCACTAGTACTTCAATTTCATTGAGTCTGAATCTCTTTGTAATGTCATTAGGATTTGTAATACTAACAGTTCTTGGCAGAAATCCTCTAATAGTCATCTGTCTTTGATTAAGTTTTAAATTGACCTTAAAATTGAGAGATTTTTTCTACGATCTCATTATACTGAATTTTAGAAATAACTTGGGATCTGTTTTCAATAGGACAACTTCTTGAAGAAAAGCACTGCTTAAGACAAATGCGAAACAAAATAACGCTGTGCCTATAGGTTTGGTATTATTTTATTTTTATTATTATTATTATTATTATTATTATTATTATTATTATTATTATTACATGTCTCCTTACCTTTTTATTTAAAAATTTCAGCAGGATTTTGTCCTGAGGGTAACTATTTTCTTGAAGTTCAAATAGTCCAAATAAATTTACACTCAAGACTATCATCTAAAAAAAGCTTAGAGAATTAATTTATATTTCAGTATTGCCACAATATAGTATTTATTTTATTCTTATATTGTACTGCTACTTTATACTGTGAAGAAAGGTGTTGGTCTTTAAGATGTTAACAGAATCCAAAGCAACTTTAAGTTCAAGTTAAAACTATGGATATTTTTAACATCAAGTTCAGTTAGCAGTTTTCTCTATCAGATAGATTTTTATCTCTGCTGTGAAATTAATCCCCTATAACTTTAAATATTGAAAACTTTGAATTTGAACGGTTAAGGATTTTAGAAGAAATTAAGGCCAAATGCATTCTTTAATCTAATGGAGAGTCAAACTAAGGAACTCTACGTTGTGATATTCTAAGCTTTAAATCCACATTGTGATTTTCTGAAGTTACTACAAAGATTAGTTTGTTACTTTACTATACAAGAATTACTTCTACATGAAAATAAATAAACAAATAGAGTTTTGCAAAGAGCAGCATATTCTCATCAATCTGCTTTTCCTTGAGTAAATCTTCCTTATATTTAGAATTAAACATAAATCTTAGGATCTAACAGACTGTAAGCAAGAACTGGACTGGTCAGTCTGATCATCAAACTTCTGTCTATAGCAAGTACTTTAAAAAGTATCTGTCTTAATATGTAGCCTAAACAAAAAAAAAATAAGAATCATTTCTAATATCAACCAGGAAATGTTATTATGGCAAGGAAACAAAATTAATCTCTAGATGATTACATTTTACTCTTCTGCTTTTTTTCACTCTACAGTAATTGAGTGAAGTGACTCTTCGATATGGCTGTCTCTTCTTTAAATATCACCTATTGTCCATTGCTAGAGATAAAACACTGAGCTTGAAGGATCTCACCCAGCACATTCATTATTCCTTAACATCTCTCTCATCTTACTTTTCCTGGTATTCTCTGCAGTTTAAATGAAAGTTCTTTTTTACATATATGCACACAGGCATGCATATATATATATATACACATATTATGGTAAAGCTCTTTGTACCTGGATATTTGACATTTTCTAAAAGTATAATTTTGGTTTATCTTCTCTATGTTCATTCCTGGACTAGTGGTACAGTAAGCAAATAGATACAAAATTTTCCAGAAACTTTACATTGATTGATTATAATTAGAGTTTCCTTTAGATAAGAAGTCTTTATTTCTGAATATATTAATTAATGTAACCATGTAAGACATAAAATAATCTGCTTATTTCTACTCTTCTCTTCACTGTCCTGTGAAGGTTCTCAAAGATAAACAACTAGTGATTTAAAGACAGCTTCCTCCAAATATTTTGTGAATTTCCCCAGAGTGATCTTAAAGCATCTAAGTATTTTCTTTCATGTTTGAATATTAAAAATTTTCCCTTAAACCAAGAAAACATAACTTGAATACCATCAAGACTTGCAGCCCACATACTCTCTTTATACATAAATTCATTAGATTGACAAATATACACAAATTATTTTCATAAAGTAATTTTAAAATCTGTTTAAATCAAACTATCTGTGTAGTATTTGAAATACGTCAGAACTGCAAAGTCATTCTGAAAGTCAAGCATCACATCATGTCACATGCATCACAAGCAAAAGGGATTTGCTGATGAGAGAATTATTTGCATGTAAAACTTTGACTTTAACCAGAAAAGCCTTTGTTGAAAATTTTCTAGCTTTCGAGTTATTTAGGCATTTGGTTTTGTTTTTTACCCTAATAATACATCAAGCTCAAAGAAAACAACATACGTCCATACTTTATTTGTATCACTTTTCCATAATATATGTAATTGCCTTACATTTATAGATCAGGAAACCATATAAACTTGCACATATTCATTAAGCACATACATATTTCCATTCAGAAGGTTGGAACTGTGATTCTGACTTCAAATGTGACAGGGTAATGGGATCATTTAGCTCATAAAGAGAGGAAACATCTTCCAACTAAATTATGCAAGTGGAGCTCAATAATTCAGTTAGACACAACTTTAACTCCTTAAAGATGTGAAAGACACTGGAAGGACTTTTCAGAGATGGTTTGCTTCTTAACTCATATGGGAATTATTTTTAAGAAACCAAACTGATGCCCACTATGTGTGTCACTTTAGGTTTGAAAACTGAAAATACAATAAAAAAAATGAAAAGTACTTTTTAATCCTACAACTCCTTTTGGAAAAAAACAATAAACATTGGCCAACAAGTTGAATTTTCCATACTTACTACTACAATTACAAATGTTTTTGTTGGAAATGCTAATAGAACTTACGATTTTTTAAGGCTGCTGACAGAATTATGGAAAGTTAGTGTTTTGAGTAAAACAATGAAATTTCTTGATAGGGCTTAGCTGCGGTCACTAAAAATAATCATACATCTTAGTATCCCTTCACATTTGTGATTGCTTGGGTCACAGTTGGGCTTTGGAAGTGAACAATCTCCATCACTGGAGACTTTCTAAATGCATTTGGACAGGGTGCTAGTTAATCTCACCTCGACTAGATGGTCTTTTGAGGTCACTTCCATCCTGGACTGTTATGTGATATCATGATTCTGCCTAGTACGTTGCACTACAGTTATTTGTTATTACAATTGGTTTTATCAATCGACTATGAATTCTTTCTAATAAAATATTGGTGTTTGTAGCATACATCTTATATTCAAATAGGACAAGGATATTTTCTTTATTTCTGTTGGCATCTTCTTGAGTACATGAGAAAAGAAAAGTTATTATAATACTAAGTGTCTAATTTTGGTCTTGTTGGAAAACATCAACTTTGAGATGTCAAAAATTTAATTTATTTGGAGGTCTGAAAAATTCTAATATTTATCCTAGTTACAAAGTTAAGATTAGATTTAGAAATCTAAAGGAAATGTCCTCTGTTTTAATACATCCACATTTCTTTTCATATGTTTTAAAATAAAATATAATTAAAAGACATTGAAAATAAATGTTTTAAGATTTGTGCTGGGAAATTAAAAAAAGAGAAAGAGCACATTAATATCATTATGCATTTATATAGAGATAAAAGAGCGTTGATTACTTAAATTTATGTTTTTTGTACTTTTACTAAGAAAATATTAAAAATAACACTATTCTTTTCAGTCCATTGTGCTGAATATACAAACATAAAGCACTTCAGTGTAACTAAGGTACTATTGGATACGGAAAAGCAATGAAAAATGCATACCTACTTAACAGCCACAAAAAATAAGTAAAGAATTAAATGCTGAATTAAGTATTTTACTGAATAATAAAACTCTTTAATTTCATATTAAAAATCGCAGTACTACATAAAGTATTCAAGTATTAATTTGTTTGAATAAGTCCTTTATTTTTTCAAAAACCAACTATATTGTTTTAATGATCTGTGAACTAAGAAAACAAGAAAAACTCAAACTTATCAGTCCTTTATTTTACTTTCTGTTTCCTTTCCCATCAGAAAATCTACTAATTATTCATGTTGTTCCAAATTTAGTGTATTGTACTGTGAATATGTAGAGATACATACATATATTTAAAATTATTTTTTTCCCACGTTATATTTATGGTGGTCTATGAAACATTTGTGAGAATGAATGGAATATGTTTGAGAGCTTTTAAGCAAATATTATGGTAAAATGTTTTAGTAGCTCCCATCAGCATCCTAGGCACAACACCACTTCCCATCCTAGCTAACCATAATGATTATTGCATCGTTATGATGTTATGCCATATACAATAAATTTGCACTCAGTATGGCACTTTAAATCATAAAAATGTTAAAATTTACCAGATGCTGAACAATTTAAATATAAACCTTTCAGTCAATGAGTATTTTAGTGTTACATTTCATATTCATTGGTGAATGCGTACCCATGGACTTCAAGGTGACTTAAATGTTGATTGCTTCTTTGTGAACATGTTGCCTGCTCTGCTTAGTATATTTTTACGGTGAATATATTTCAATAATAGAATTGAGTAAGCTTTTGAAAGACTGGTTATCATGTTTGAGCAGCTGTTTTAAAGGACTATGTAACATTGTGTACATAGCTTTAAAAATAACATTTGTAATTAAAAAACGGAGCAGTATTTTACTTTATCTGCTATCGAAATATCAGTCTGGGTTTGTAGTGCAGCCTCATGTGAATGAATCCTACTTAAATCAGTAACTTCACTGAAAAGGGAGGTGAGAAGGATACAGTAAATACATTTCTTAAAGACATTCGGGTACAGAGTATATGTTAATTTAGCCTAAGCTTTGTCAGTGTTTAACTTAAAGATTTCTAGAATACTTTAAATGTTCAAAAATAAAATTCATTGCTATACTCTGCAAGGATTTCAGAGTAACTTGCAAGGAGAATTTTGACTTTTTCTAATCACATTTTCAGCTCTCATTACAGCATAGTTGTTAGCCTTTCTTTAGGGTTTTTTTGTTGTTTGGTTGATTATGTTTTTTACTTCTGTTTTTAATGGAAATGAAGTTTGTGTCATTCTTCCTGTTAATTGATATATGATCAGCCTTCTCTCTGGTAACTTCACTAAACATTCCAATGAAATTTTGTTCCAAGTTTCTACAAGTTTCACAACATAACAACAGGAAGTATGGGTCAGCAGGAGACATGGTTACGTGGTTTATCAAGGATGAGTACTGTGTTTAGGAAACCCATGGGAAAGGAGGTTTCATCAGCTCACTGCTCTTAGAATAAATTGTTTGATTTCCCATAAACACTGAGGGGAATTTATGACTTTATTCTACCTCTGTGTTTCCAATACATGGTGATAAACATGTGTAATTAAATCCATGAGATTTATCCACACACAGTGCTCCTGGGGCACAGCTTATATTGTAGAATAGGCAGGCGTCAATATCCAGTTCACATCTTTCACCTTCAAAACCTGCATAAGAAAGAGAATGTTTAATTAGAGTTCATTCAGAATATTGACTTTATGTCTGTTCAGGGTGTTAGCAGTTAACACCGCTCTACTAGAGTAATTTGGCAGTTTTATTTCCTAAACAAAGAGGAAAAGTGGGAGTCTTCATAAAAATGTTCATTGCATTCATTGAGATATATTGCTATTTTTATATTACTATTTACTAAACTTAAATATTAGGATAAAATTTTATTTATTCTTTTTAGAATATACAAAAAAAATCTCCAATGACTCACCTATTGGGCAAATGCACTTAAAATTATCTTCATAGTCAACACATGTTCCTCCATTTCCACATGAATTGGACCCACAGTTATCAATTCTCATCTCGCAGAATTTTCCTGGAGGTGAAAAAAAAAGTCTTAAAAAGGTTAAGAATTAATATCAAATTCTTAAAAAAAATCCACCAAACCATATTAGAAAAAATGGTAGAATAATTATTGCTTTAAATCATATTTCTGGATTATTGGTTGGTATTTAAAGAACTTAAGTTTCCAGAATATTTTCTCTACAGTCACATATTACAAAAAAAAACAAAACTAAAGCATGAGTCTACACTGATCTTCAGTCAAGACTTTTGATTCCGTTATGAATATATTTTATTATGTCTTTACTGGGCTCCATTTTGGCTAGGAATAAAGCTGGTTCACATTTGTCTTGTCCATCTAGCTGAAAACTGTTTTTTAGTTCTGCAGGAAGAAGCAACTGACCTTTTAACCGCACAGTTATAAAAAAAATACGCAGAGGAGAAATATATCTTTGTTAATATTATGAAAGAATAAAGAAAATCATCAGCTTTACCATTAGTGTTGTAAAATCCATAGATTTGACAAAAAAAGAAAACACTTTAATATTTTTTCCTTTTTCTTTTTGGTACTGAAAACAGTATAATAAATTCTGTGTAAATGTTCTTGAGACTTTTTTTCTTGTTATCGATTTTTTATTGTTTTGGTATAATTTTTTAATTTTAATTTCCTATTTCTACAGCAAGAATTTAGTAATTTTCTTTTTTTTAATTTTACAAAATATAAAGAATAGTGAAATGAAAATAAATTAATCTTTAAAACTGAGAAAACTAGAAAAAAAATGAAGGATTTTTATAAACTTTTTAACACTTCAGGAAAGAAGTAAATTACTGATGTTTTTACCACCATTTGCTTTTGTAATCAACGTTACTTCTGTCAGTGGCTTAAGCAAAAAAAGAAGGGAGAGTTATATAGGTGAAAAATGTCTGGGAGAAATGTACAAAAAATTGAGATAATTTCTTTAGAAATATATGTTCTATGAAATATGATATCATATAGCAAGAAACCACCCTTCAAAGAATGAAATTGGTTTTAGATTTTTTATCAGTTCTTCTTTCGATCTAAAGCTAGAGACCTCAGGAGAATGTGATTTAATAGTATAAAATTTTGTGAGGAAGTAATATGTCTCTGTTTTTCCAAAGTTTTATGCCAATTTTGTTCACTTTTATTCATTCCTAAGAATTTAGAAACTTGCACTGTATCTTTTAATATGCTGGGATGGAGTATCAAACTAAGATCTAAAGATTGCTTTTTACAGTTTTCTAAAAATATAAATAGGAATACACTTGTTAAACCTTAATGCTGTGATTTCTTGTCCAGAAATCTCTATCTTAGGTCCACAGATACTAGTCCGTGTGTACAACTCATGTATTAACACAGAGGAAGAAATGTGTGCTGTATAGAATTTTGAAATTTATTTTAACCCTTTCCTTCTCAACCAAAAATAAGCCAAGGTTAACATACATCAGTTTTTCAACAGCCAAGAGTTCATTTTACTGTAAGTTATAAAGCTCACTGAGTTAGAAATATTTTTTAAAGTAGGTTATTTCTGTAGAAATTTAAAAATATAGAAAATAAGAAGTTAGGTACTTCTTAGTAATTACTATAATAGAATAATATATAATATTACAAAGGCAAATGTGGAAACTTGACTTTATATTTACAAGATATTTATATTTATATTTACATTTTCATTTGTCCACTTTATATTTACCCTAGTAATAAATATATGTATCTGAATCTCACGGAAGGTACTATCATGATTAATACTTTAGAAAGCCATGCCATGAACTAGGATGAGAGTTATAAAATGTAATATATGTAAAATTGATTGGTAAAAAGACATACTAAAAAATAAACATGTTTTCATTTCAAAATCAATGTATTGAGGCAGTTGCTATCTCATAGAAAATGTGGGGGTTTTCACTTCTTTTCTTAATGAGGTCTGGAAGGCAAAACTGGGAAAAAAACCCTTCAGAACAAACTTCAACTCAATATGTATTTTGGATTCATCTTTTCATTATTATTCATGAGTGTGGTATTGTCTTGTCCAAGAAACCCCTATGAATAAATATTATTACAATCAAACTGATTTAAAGAATTATTTTGCTATAAATCTGAAATTCTTGTAAAACTATATAATTTAAGTGAACATTATAACTTTTCCCTGCCACAGTGAGGTCAAGAAAACCTAATAACTCCAAACTGTTATAAAATTTATTAGAATCTGAATACTGCTGAGAAATGCATAATTTATGGCACCAAGACCTGATTAAGTGTTAAATGGATGTCAGGAGAGATCTCCACAGTAATCCACTTAGCTTTTAACGTCTAATTATCACTTCATAGAGAGTGAGGATTGAATAGTTGAGAAATGCCATACTTAGAGAACTCAAACAAGGTTTTTGTGCACAATTAAGCGTATTATCTTTCTATCAGGAATAAGTTCAGCACGTACAAGGAACAAAGGAAAACATACAGAAATTACACAATATAAAAGGGAGAGAAAATCATCATTTGATTAGAGTTTACTGTTGTACTCTTTACTTTTAAAAGTGACCTTATACATTTTTTACCTAAACGTGTATTCAGCTCCCAGGAACTTCACATTTAATTCTTTTTAAAGAACAATAAATCCATTTACAGTGTTCTCCATTGGACTCACTAAAACTGTGAAAATAGATTTTCACTGATTCTGAATATTTCCTCATATTCATTTGGAGTTGTGTCAAACTCTGCAGCAAATATATTCTTAGAGAAGTCTAGATATAGTAATTAATCTTTATGTTTTTCAAAGTAGTTTAGTTTCAGTGAATGAAAAGCGGAAATAAAGAACTATCTAACAATTCACACATGTAGGTGTTGAAAGAGTCTGCCTGACACTAACTTGTATAATTGAACAATCGGGATGAAACGACATAGTTTTAACATTAGAGTTTGAAAATTTTACTATAGGGTACATGAAGAATCTGTCTTTAATAAACTAGTTTAAATAAAGTTTTATTTTAAATCAATATACATATTTTTCCAAGCCTCTTGGAATAAAAGATACTTGTGTACTGATAAAATGTAGTCTTGACTCTCTCTACAGCTAAATCTGAAAAACAGTAACATATAATTCCTCCCATTGGTGGAGAGATTTCTATTATAGTTGGTTTCAGGATGTTTAATACTGGATGATCTCTACTGACAACAATCTAGACAACCTATTCAGACTAGATTATTAACTTGCTAAAAATGATCATGCTGAATTAATTTATTAATTGACTATCACTGCCCCTATCCCAATATTTAATTTAAAAAAAAAAGAATGAATGATACAGCCATCTGAAATGGCAGTCTGCTTTAGAACGTACATATTTGTCTACAATGGTATTTGGAAAGTCATCTGTGAATATTATTTGTAGTTTTAATGCTAATTTCTCACTTACTTTACTTCCAAAATTCTTTATATCTCCATTTTAGATTATTCTGTCACAAATCTGTGTGTAGGAGAGTTATTCTTCTGAGAGACAGGCCTTACAGAAGGCAAATCCAAGAAAAATGTAATATAATAGATTTCTAATAAAGTGCAGGAACAACAAGAATTTTTTGGGCTAGGATACAACAATTATGAGATTAGAACTCATCATTTACTAAATCTGATTAGAGGAAAGATATAAGGCAGATTTACGCCATGTGGTGAACGAGTGTTATGAAAACCCAATTTCTCCTCTTATGAAAGCAACATAAGCTTTTCAAGATAAAGACATACATGTCCTAATAAGTGAAGACAGCCAAAGTGGATCAGATGTTCACTCAGTACTGTCCCAGCTACAGAGACTAAAGGGATCCAAACTTTAACACAAATTTTTCCAGTTAAAATTAATGTTAGTATGCTAACAAATTTTACTGTCAAGCATCTTTTTATTTACATGGAGCTGGATTTAAAGCTTTTTGAAAAGGTCAAAAGGAATTCCACTGCCTACAGTCAACTTCTGACTTAGTTCCATTGTATGGTTTTGCATGAATTATAAACATGGTCACATATCCTCAAATGTTAAATATGCAGTTCTAATTTCACTTTCCTCTAGTTTTGAATAAAATTAATCATTCAAGGACTCTTAGGAACAGTTTTTCCTGAAAATTCATCTGTAACAGTGTTTTTTAACACAGTCTTTTAGGAGCTGCTTTTTACAGAATGTCTTTAAATTTGCTTGAGATGTATTTTACTAACCTTGGCTCTTAAATGAACTCATTATTCTGGAACATACAATTTGACTCTTGACCACCTAATAGATTATCTGTCTATTCTCCTAGCTGCCTCCAGGATTTAGCTGTAAATCTGGCATTAAATATTCAGTCCTTGGCAAAGTCTTTTGTAGACCTCTTACTGTCTTTGTGGGAAGAGGAGCATTTTTTTTGTTTTGTGGCGAGTCTGAGAGCCCTTCTTATGTCTCACTAAAAAAATCTTGTTCATAATCCACCCTGCCAGGATACTAGAATAATATAGAACACATTTTTAAGTGGTAGAACAGAGGCTTTTCCTCTAGTTTTATTCACTTCCACCCTCTCTTAAACTCTTCCTTGTCTGAAGAGAATCAGCCAGTCATCATATATGAAGAAAACCAAAACAACTGTTCAGAAGGTAACTCAGAGAGAGAGGGAAACTTTCAGAAGGAGCATCTTAACCTTGGTAAACAACACTGTCTTTGCAGATTTCTCTTCTGTTTGGATCCTACAGACCCGCTAACCCACAGAAACTCTCCAAGGAACATGAAGGTGTTGACATATCTGAACAAGATAGTGAGACTGCACCTTTTAGAGCACTGATATTTCTGTATAAATGCTTATTGAATTAATTTCAGCATTGACAAAAGCAGCAAAGAATTGAGTAGTGCAGGAAGGCAGTGTGCTCACAGCTGCTATATTAACAGCTATCTCAAACATGTAACTGTTAGCTAGGTCTCTTCTTCAGCCAGATACCTCTTCAGGATGTCACCAGTCTTTCTCTGCTGTTGCTGTGCGCCCAGATACTGTAGTAGGGCACTTCCTCTCAGAACAATTTTCTATACTTTCCATTCAAAACTCCATTAAACTGTAACTTGCATCTAGCTTGCTTGTGATGAAAGGAGATCAAACACAGGTCTATCTGTCAAAAATCTTTTGAATAGATACTTTTTAAAAAAATATTAGAATGCAGGTAAATGTAGTTCCTGGCTTCATTAGACATTTTCAATCTACTGCTAGGGTCACCTAAAATTAAGCAAAGCTAATTAGGATTTTGATCCCTTTGCACATAAATTTGCCCTTTATGAGAAAAATATAATGGTATTCCCTTACTCAGAGGAATGTCATAAGATTATAGATTAACTATATTGGTTGATGACAAAAATTGATATTGGTTTCATAGTATGTCAGATGTTCTTATACTCTTCTCTTTACTTCTGTATAATACCTACCAGTACTCCCTTCACTTCTGTGCTCTAGTCTACTTCTGGAATCATTATCACCTCCACAGATTCTTTTTTTCTCATGAAATTCCTTGTGCAGAGTTGTACTGATTGTTGTTAAGGTGACAGAGATTGCACAGTCCAGTAAGGAATACCTAATGAAAGTCTGCTTGAGTTTGCCTGAAGAATGTATAGAAACAGGATATTGCCCAGTATTCTTAGCACAATTGTGAGATGGCCAGCAACAGGCTACTGTGCCAAACAAACTGTCAGTTTTGGTTGCACAGCCAAACTTCATTCTAGTTCCCCGATTTGTATTGGCCAAGAAGAAAAATATTTTGTAATAAGAGGTATGGCTACAGTATTTCAGCAGAACAGGTTTGTTTTTGTTTTTGTTTTGTTGTTGTTTTTTTTGTTGTTGTGGGTTTGTTTTTTTTTTTTTTTTTTCTTTTTTGATTCTTTCAACTACTGAACAAAAAGGTTGAGAAACAACTAATGAAAGCCTGGAAGATTTAGTTCATACATTACTATAATTCTAACTTCAGTGGAGATACAATTTACCATGCCAGCTAATGATGAAGAGAACAGTACATAGTTGAGCATGATTATCCATAGTTTAAAGAAGAAAGTCGTAGTTCAGGTTGGTACAAGAATGCTGCCGTAGATTGGGTTTGTTGTATATAGTAAAACGGGTAAAATTTTTCTTAATTTTTTTTCTACAGAGTTTATTCCCTGATAATTTCTTCAGAAATACTAAAACTCAACTTTAATATTTTTAGACTTCAGGAGCTAGAAGGTGTAAGTTTAAGGCCTTTTAAGTAAATAAAATACATCTACAAAGATGAGCTGTGTAATGAGAGCAAACTAAGTCTACATGATAATATCATTCATCCCTCCAATGGATTTCTTATTTTTTAACATACCGTATTTACATCTACACTATACACCTTATCATGTTTTAAGCCCATTAGTGTTACAGGTGATTTTATAGCATACTCAACAATTTTTGTACTTGGGTAAGATCTGAAATTCTGTACTTGCTGAGATAATCAACACAGGCTGAGCTGAGAAGCAGAAAAAAAAATGTCTCTATGGTTATAATAGATTATCAACTTCATAAACCACTTCAAACAACTGGTTCTGAAGAAATTTGACTGAATTTACATAAAAAGCATACTTCTCTCTTGTTTCTTCTTGATGATGTGATGATTTTTTAGGTGAAGTGCAGCTATTTGAATGTACTCTATCTCTCCAGCTGCCTCTTGGAATACTTAACTAAAGCTGCGAATTTTGAATTTTCCTTGTTACTTACAGCAGAATGAATAAGGCACTGCTGTTCTCTATGGGAGACTTATGAAACTATCCATGAGGAAAAGGCCTTAGATTCCTTTACTCTGAAAGAATAAACAAGGAAAGGATAGACATTGATAAATGAAAAGCGAGAAGAGACAGGTAGCTGAAGCAAATCAGCAGAGTTCTGGAAACATCGTAAGAGTAATCTGGGAGTTATGTGCCTTAATAAAATGAGTCATGGTAGACTGATAGGAAGTGGAAAGCAGAAGAAAACTGTAGAGTAGTTGGGTTTGCATGCACCTGACTGAGGCCAAACTTCCATGTGAACACATTGTGATTAGGAAACACTCTCACTATGTCTCTGTTGTTTGAGTGCTGGCCTAATATTCCCAGAAAGTAAAAGGTAAGGATTTTCCACCTTGCTTTAAAAAAAAATGTTTGACAGAGAAGGGTGAAAGTAATAGTTGGAATTTGTTAGCAGATGTAGCCAACTAGAGTATTTTATGTGTTAAAGACACATTTTTATGCACCTCCTTCTGTTGAGAACTTCTCTCAATTATACTATAGATTCTTCCTAACAAACTACAATATATTTAAGTCAATCAAGTACTATATAATTATTCTTAGTGGACAAGAATTCTATCCAAATTCTTTTTTATTCATATGGTCCAAATACATTCACTGTGCAGCTACTTAAACTGGACATTGAAATGCTAAGAAACATGAACACATTCACAAATATCCCTGTTCACTGGGAATGCTTTTGTCTGTTTTAAATCATCCAGAACTTAAACACCCATATTATATCAAATAGAACTTATTCACAGTCTCTTGATTTTTTAAACAATTACTTCAGGGCAAAGAACAAAAAAGGTATTTCTACCATGAAAATTTGAGTAGTCTTAATATTTCTTCTGGAAAACAAGACCTGAGAAAAACTGTTGATTAAAACTACTGTAGGTCAATCTGCCTGGAGTTTCCACAATGTTGTACAACATCAGATATTAGACCTTGCTTAGTGTTTGAGAGTTAATCTCCTTCAAATTAAATATAATGTCAGCTTGGTTTACTATGTTGTTTTCACTTTTGGTCTGCTTACTTCTTTATCTTTTTTTTTTTTCGATTACTATAGTGGAATGTTCCAGATTGAGTGGAATTGTTGTGGGTTTATTTAATTCAACTTACTGTCTTCTTAGGTGAGAGATTTTTATAAGGATTTGTGATCTAGATAAAACAGTTTGCTTTTCACCCTAATGAATAATATTCAGTCACAATCTATTCTAAAAGGCATTTTAAACAGCAAGAAACATTTCTAGATATCTGCTCAAAAGTATTAGAGATTGAATTACTTTGTTACTTTTGCTTTCTGTCAATTATTATTGAAAACTCTTTAACAAAGAATTGAATCCTCTGCAAAGCAGCAAGCTGTTCCTTTTTTTTTCATTTAATGAAGATAAGTATTCTAAGTGAATTCCTCTAGTAATTCTTAGCAAGTAACTCCTTTTATTCCATTATTGCAGTCCTTGGTCATTGATGTTTGGAATCTGTGTGAACTAACAATTCCTCTTTCAAAGGTGACAATGGTAATAATACATGAAGAGCAACGAACAAAGCTTAAATTGACAGCATCTGTTGCTGAGACATATACTGCTGTGTAATTCCAGTGACACGCCTGTGATACAAGGATGTCCCATCATGCTACATGAATTCCTTTACCAGCTCACGTATAGAACAGATCTGTGAAAGAAAAGTTATAGTTCTTTTTGACTATTTGAGCTTTGATATTTGTAAGACTTCCACTGTAATTCAACTTAAAATACTTATCTTGCCCAAATATACTGGATAAGTAGAACACTTGCCTGCTGACAGGAAGTAATAAATTCAATTCTGCTTTACCTGTTAAACAGTCTTTACATTAACTTTGAAAATTTTCCTATGTTTACCCTTCTGATTCTCTCCCTCATCTCACTAGTGGAGAGTGAGCTGTCTGTGTGGTGCTTAGATGCCCATCAGTGTTAAACCATGACAGCACTGGATTCAAGAGACCAAAAGAATTAAAAAATGTGGCTTTGGACAGATAGAAGGGTTTACATTAGGCCACATCATTGTTTTGTTTACTAGAATAATCACAATCTTAACTAGATTTTGAAAGACATAGACATTTTTATTTCCCATGTCTTCTTCTCTGGAACATTAGCTATTATGGCACTAAAGATTCTTTCTACAGAAGACTATTATAAACCACCTAAATAGTTCAATAGTGCAAATTTTATCCAAATCTGTTTACATTCATTTCCCACATACCTGTAAAAATTAGCTGCTGTGCCTCAACTCAATAAAAAATTGAAAGAGAAAAATAAATCTGTGAATGGTCTAAATAAGTCTTCTAAAATGAAAGTTTGAAAATGAGAAAAAAAATATGTAATTTAAGTAGTACTTTAAATTCTGATTGGTGAGTTTCCTTGGATTACAATTCATTTCAACAGCAGCAAGATTATTCTAATTAAAGGACTTTTCTTCCAACTAAATGAAGTGTCTAACATGCCCAATCAATTTCTGCCAATATGATTGCTCTACAGACAAGAAAGATAGTAATTAATTAGAGGAAGCTTCTTCAAGGACAATCGGTCAACTGTACAAAACCTGAGAAATCGCTGACATAGATTGTTTCATTTCAATGTCATAAGCCATGTTACTTACATGCACTGTTGTAGATACAAATATTATTATCTAGTTTCAGAGAAAAAACAAAAGCAATATAAGGAACTAACTTCAGAAGGACCGTGACAACTAACTAACTACAGAAATCATGACAACTAGTCAACAAAAATAACTATATGAAACTATACATTCTCTCCTTTGAGCATTCAATCCAAACAAATGGATATTCTTCTGAGATAATGATCTCAAATGTATTTTACATATAAATGGAAGTATGACGTGTAGTTTAAAATTGCATTCGTGCATATAGACTAGGTTTCTAAACACATTCATTTAAGAGTATGAAACCAAAATTAAATGTTTTTATTACTTTTTAAATAAAAGTTCTGTTTTTCACCACTGAGAATATTACATTATGTCATTCATTGTTTTCCCTAAGATTAGAGTACTGCAAGTATAATTTGAATGCTAACCCAAAGGCTGCAGCTCTAATGTTTATAATTTATAAACACAATTAAACACAATTAGATGTTAAACTGCAATAGCCTTTCTGGTTGCAGATGTTACTTAAAATACAGTTAGGTAAACATATCAAAATTGCCACTGTATTGTCCTCCACTCTCTCCCTTCTCAGACACATAAATGAAAAATAAACCGGTACAAATGAAAAATACAATTGAAGAGGAGTGAAGAAGTAACTGATTATTTAAAAATAGGAAGAATAAAAAACCCCTACTACAATATAAAGAACCTCTTACAATGAGATCTCACAGAGGAAAGAATATTGACCATTTAAGTATATATCCCGGAACATTCAAGTAACTTCCACTGAATTCATACACATGATAAGGTGGAAGTGAAAAGAGAGGTTGATAGTTACTACTCTCTGGAATTTCTTTTTCGCTGGCAGTGGATTTAAAATTTGTTTCTGCTGTGTATTACTAGCATCTCTTCAGATTAATTTCATTTTCATTCTTAGGTAATAAATATTAATTTTCTGCCTTCAATTGGTTATTTTTTAAATTCTGTTTATCTTTTTGACTCTTTTCTTTAGAATTCTATACATATGGTTGATATCTGTTTCCTTAGTGTTACCTAAAGTTGGAATGAATCATGTTAAATGCTTCTCTTTCAGCAGCCCCTCTAACCAAAGTGCTATGGTTTAGTGATTGTGGAATCCATCTCATAGGAGATTCAATATCTAAAGTGTAAAGCTGGAGGAAAAAGTAAAAATTGCTTTCTTTGCCTTCCAAAACCAAGTTTGGTTAATTTAAGCTATTTTTTAGGCTTCTTTTGTAGCCAACAGAAGAAGAAACACTACTGAAGAAAGTGTTTCAATCACTGACAAGTATCTAAGACAGGTGGTCTTAATTCCCCTCTGAAAATGCCTTCTCATTAACAATACACAGAGCCTTGAAGACTTATTTACTAGGTCTCACATTAATTTAGACTTCTAAAGTCAAATAAAATGAAATAGTTAACTCCACCCCAAATTAAGTTGCATAAATCATTGGAAATTAATACAGAAGATGAAATTCAGCTCCCAGAAAGATAACTAAATTATCTGAACAAGTACAGAGTGATCCTAACATACATGCTCCCTGGACTCCTTTGGTTTCATGTGGCGATAGGTCATGGTGTAACAGTTTTAAATTGAAAGAGGGCAGATTTAGGTTAGATACTAGGAAGAAATTTTTTATTGTGAGGGTGGTGAGGCACTGGAGCATGTTATCCAGAGAAGTCATAGATGTCCCATCCCCGTAGATGTTCAAGAGGAGGCTGGATGAGGCTTCAAGCAATCTGATCTAGTGGAAGGTGTCCCTCCACAGCAGGGAGGTTGGAACTAGATGATCATCAGGGTCCCTTCCAACTCAAACAATTCCTTGATTCTACGATTCTATGACAACAATGAGAAGACAGTCACCTAACTCACATGCAGAACTTCTACATATTGACATGCGTTTACTCTCTTGAACTGAAGTTGATGGCTACTGTGGATCTATTCTTACTATAACCTTCATGCAGAAGATAGAAAACTAACCTGTAAGTTTGTTTTCAATTTTTTAGGGATGACAGCAGAGGGAAGAAAATACAATGAATGTTTAAAAGGAAATTCAACTAAAAATTTCTACATGATTTGCATATATCTTACCTGTGAAATCATGAGGACACAAACACTGAAACAAAGGTTGTTCCTTCTGTTGGCTCATATCAATGCAAGTTGCTCCATCAGAACAAATATTTGGGTAAATTATACATGCATTTTCAGCAAATTGGCAAAATTCTCCTGCCCATCCGGGAGCACATAGGCACTAGATATAAAAATCGCACAAATGAACAAAAAAATAACAACAAAGAAAACACAAAATGAGAATGTAATATGAAAGTCTTGATTTTAATACTAAGTAAAAGTACAGTAGAATGCAGAGTGTTACAACCAGCTGAGACTATTCATCATGCATGTATTTGAAAACAGTTGAAAGAGGCAGAACTCATTTACTATGTCTGTTGAAAAAGAGTGGGAAAAGAGGACAAATGAATAGAAGGAAATGGCAAAGATAATTAGTGGCTGTAAGGGATGGAGCTACCTGCAGGAAAAGAACAGAGTACGCAAAAAGGATTATAAAGGCCTGGAATTGAGTGAGAAACCAGGCAGTGATACTAACACAGGCTGCAATACAACCACAGTGCCCAATCAACAATAAGAACACATGTGGGGTTTCTATTACACATTCTTCCCTATCTTTTAACTAAAATTAAAACAAAACAAAGCAAATCTTCAGAGGAAAAACTGTCTATCTAGTGAAGTTTTTGAGTACAAAACTAGAGGTGCTGCATTAAAACCCCCAAATTTCTGGGATAATGGAGATATCTTCAGCAGCCTTCATATAGTATATGCCTTTCGATTTGGAACAATGAAATACAACCATGACTCATTGGATAAAGAATTTAGTTTACAAGAAAATGGAACTAAAACACAGAAATAAACATGTAGCATTATCATTCCATTATTATGATAGAATATTAAACATTATTATGATAGAATATTAAACATTATTATGACAGAAAGGTGTTGGCAGAATATTTTCATTTCAACATCCTTCAAGTACCAAGACGCACTATTAAAAAAAGTGGAAGACTCTGGTACAACCATAAACAAAAAAACAAACGACATTGAAAATATTCCATTGGAATAAAAAAATCAAATCTATAAATTACAAGTGCCCTGATGAGGATATAATAAATATAATCATAGCTTGCCTTGAGTTCAGTTATAAGGAGAATAAAATACAACCAACATTAATTCAGTAAAGTTTTGTTTTAAAATGTAAAACTGGCCCAACACATCAGTCTTCTAAACATCCCCATCACAATGATCTCTGATTCCCTAACTGAGCTATATGTTTTGTGAAAATGAACAGTATGTTTTGTGAAAATGAACAGTGTTCAGTTGGTCAAGTGAGGCCTTTAGAAGGACTGCAGTGATCATAATCCCACATTGCAAATCTCTGAGTTGAACTAATGAAACAGCAGATAGTGGGCTGTCATGTCCTGAGGGACCCAGCTATAAGATGAGCATGATACACAACAAAAGTAGTGTGACTTGCATTTGCAAGGCCTGAAAGAAAATAATGTACGTATATTCCTTAGTCCCTGTTTTCCAAATTCCTATCCCTCCATTTGTCTGTTGTGGCAATACCCATACCTGATTCTGTCATTTCCTGATTTCATTTCTTTCAGTCTGCAGAAACATCTGCCACCCTCTAGGTACTGTCCTTGTCCCGCAAAAAAAAACTATAAAAATATGGTTTATTCTTTATGTCAGTTTATTTTACATTGATAGAATCCTAATTTCTAGGCCATACAGTCATATTCCTTGCTCGGAGCAGGTCAATTTAAAATCCAAACTTGTTGCTCAGGATCTTGTCTAGTTGAGGTCTCAGTATCTCCCAGGATGGCAACTCTACAGACTTTCTGGGCAAACCTGCCATACTTAACTACACTCACACCACATTGTGAAAAATTTCTTCTTAATATTGAGTTAACATTTCCCTTGTTGCATCTTGTGTCAGTTGCCTCACACTCAATAGCTATGTATTTCTGAGAAAAGTTTATCTCTCTCTTGTCTATGATCACCCAATAAGGAGCCGAAAAAAAAAAATTATATCCCCATTCAATTTTCTGTTTTCAAGGCTAAACAACCCAGATCCTTCAGCTTTTCCCTATATACCGTATGCTGCTATTCTTTCACAATGTTGATTTCTCTCTGCTGGACTTATTCCGGTTTTGCAAGACTTTTTTTTGTCAGACTGAAGCCCCAAAGCACACACTGTACTCTAGGGGTGAACTCGCAAGTGCTGTCTTAACCTGTGGACCATGTTTTTAGTAATGCAAGCCATTATTAGATGAAGCTGACCCTTACCATCTTCTGATTACATTGATCCACTCTGTCATCTACCTTAGACGTACCCTTTTGAACCCTTTGGATATATTTTACCTAAGTAGTTCCTGATCTGGTATTCCTCTAACATGGATAGTACTTCTTTCCTCCAAATTTTGCCACTCAGTATATGGACTTGGGAAACTTAAAGGCAAATATTGTCAGTACAAACAGGACAAAAACATTGAATGCCTTTCACCTTATTCAGCAGTGAGCTTACATTATCCTTGGCTACTGTTCTATCTGTAAGAATGTTTACAGGATACCTTCTCCTTTATGATTGCTTTTCATAAGGATAGTATTTATTTGGAAATTCTCATTGTCTAGACTCAACTTTTTATCTACTCAGTCACTAAACATTATGTTTTGTAATATGAAAACTGTTTAGTCCGCATTTTATTTCTCTAGATGTCTTAAGCCTATTCTGCAAGAAAGATCTTCTTCAAATAAGTTCAGTTAAGTTTAACCCTCTTCCTGGTAGAAACACGTCCACTTATAAAAAACTGTTCTCAGAATGAGGAAAAATGCCAGAGACTGAATTGTTGTGAAAGCTATGTTTACTTTTTATCTAAGAAAGTGGCTTTTCTGCAGCTAGGGTGAACCTTATTGCTTGCAAGACAGCATTCAGAAATTAAATTACTATTTCCAGATTATACCTGAATATTTCTGAGAATAATTGAAGGACAATTTTTTAGGAATGTTTAAGACAGCACTTTCCACCAATATTAAGTCTTTTTTTTAAGCTGAATTGAAATCACCCTGACAGCATACTGCTAAATTTATTGAAAAGTGGTATAGTAACCTTTTATTTTTTAACTCAGTTTTTGATTGCCTGGTAAGATGACTCACAAAATGAAGAAAAAGTAGCTCTGGTACTTTTAAAATACGTAGAAAAAGTCCCAAAATTGAGACAGCAAGCTGGGTATGAGTGTTTTAAAATTTTATTTTTCCTTACAAATTATCTAATGTTTTTTTCCCTACCAACAATTTTTCTTTATTTTTTTTTTTTTTTGCTCCCACTCATTCTGCAAAAGCAGTGTGAGTGCTCTGTATATCCTCATAGTTGCGTATTTTGACAGTTTTTCCTACAAGTATGCTCAACATTAGTTGATTTTATCACAGAAGTTTTGAAGAACTCAGCGCATGCTGTTTGGTCAAATGATAAAATAAATGGAATATTAGTATTTTTTCTATATTATGCAGCTATGATTTAAGAAAAGAAAAAACACAACAACAACCCCCCCCAAAGAGAATAAAATCCTTAGTCTAACATCAGGGAAAAAAATCTTGCATTTTTTTGCATATAGAATGTATGCCTAAATGAAGTTGTAGAAGTCACTCACACCATGAAGATAATAACTTCAAAGAACATAAGGAAATTTAGTTAATAGATATAAACAAGTTGCTACTTAGTGATCTGCATTAAGGGGTCTATTTGGGGACACCTTTTGATTCACATCTTTCTTCCAATTGCAATACATATCTTTTCATGAACTGAAGATAACAACCTTTATCCTTCAAACTGTGTACAAAAATTTAAATGATTATAATTCTACAGCTGTCAATAAATTGTGCCATGCCTGATAGGACTAAGGATTTAAAACTTTCCAGCATTGATTCATTAGCATACAATACAAGATATTGGAATAACTTTTTAGCATAAAAAGAGAAAATAAATTGGTCCTAACTTACTGCATCTGTCATTAAACACATGCTAAACTTTCAGGTTCTTGAACTCTAGCTCCACTAGATGCAGTAAAAGCTAGAACCCAAAGAAGTTGTGTAGTTGCTTGTTAGAACATTTTCATTTCTGTGTTTCTACAACATGCAAATGCATTACAGGCACTTATGTTTGCATCTGGTTCCTTTTTAATAAACATGACTTTCCTCTCAAGTATGACTTTTCATCTCCCTTTACATATTTAATCATTTTTCCACGTAAAATTGAAGCATCTGGACTGTATATTATATGGTCTTTGATACAGAAATTCTTTCATAGTACAAAAGTCATAAGAAATACTGTTACTATCCTTATTTAAATATTGTATTCTTAAGATTATTTTTTATTTCTCCTTAAAATGTGAGGTGTTTTTATATTTCCATTACTATTGCCTAACTTATTTATCTCTTTCACTATATCATAATCATCTATTTTTCCTCTTCATACAATTCATAGAAGTAGCTCTGTATTTTATGCATTAGAAAAAATGTTTCATAATGCTCATATAGCACAATTTTCAGTGTAATGTTTATAAAATCTGAGTATTTTATTTTCGTTATTTTTATTGGCTTATGCTTTTATTTAATTTACTGGCAAAAGGTTAAAAAAAGGGGTCGGTGTTGGGCCCTGTCCTGTTTAATATCTTTTTTGATGATATGGATGAGGAGATTGACTCCATCATTAGCAAATTTGCAGATGATACCAAGCTGGGAGGAAGTGTCGATCTGCTGGAGGGTAGGAGGGCCCTACAGAGGGACCTTGACAGACTGGAGAGATGGGCTGATTCCAATGGGATGAAATTTAACAAGTCCAAGTGCTGGGTTCTACACAATGGACACAACAACCCCATGCAGAAGTATAGGCTGGGGACAGGGTGGCTGGAGAGTAGTTAAGTGGAAAGGGACTTGGGAGTGATTGTGGACAGGAAACTCAACATGAGCCAGCAGTGTACTCAAGTGGCCAAGAAGGCCAATGGTATCCTGGTTTGCATCAGGAATAGTGTGGCCAGCAGGACTAGAGAAGTTATCATCCCCTTATTCTTGACACTGGTCAGGCCGCACCTTGAATACTGTGTCCAGTTCTGGGCCCCTCAGTTTAAGAGAGATGTTGAGATGCTGGAATGTGTCCAGAGGAGAGCAACGAAGATGGTGAAGGGGCTGGAGCACAAGCCGTACGAGGAGCGACTGACAGAGTTGGGGTTGTTTAGCCTGAAGAAGGGGAAGCTCAGGGGAGACCTTATTGCTCTCTACAACTACCTAAAAGGAGGTTGTAGTAGGGCAGTGGTTGGTCTCTTTTCTCAGGTGGCCAGTGACAGAACAAGAGGACATGGTCTCAAGCTTTGTCAGGGAGGTTTAGGCTTGATAGTAGGGTAAAATTTTTCACTGAAGGGGTGATTGGCCATTGGAATGCGCTGCCCAGGGAGGTGGTGGAGTCATCGTCCCTGGAGGTGTTTAAAAACAGATTGGATGATGCGCTTAGTGCCATGGTTTAAACAACAAGTAGGTGTTGATGTTGTGTCATAGGCTGGACTACATGATCTCAGAGGTCTTTTCCAACCTTGTGATACTGTGATGCTGTGAAAAAGACTATGTCATCTTCTCAGAAGTTTGTTTAAAAGTACTCCACTCTAATCCCCCCCTTTTTGTTGGTATTTCTGGTGTATTTTACTGTCTGTTTATATTTAATTATATGCTATTCTAGTAGATCAATTAAGATACTTCATGTATAGATATGTAAAGATACTACATGATCAGAGATTAGACTAAGTAATTCTCATTTGAATTGAGTCTTGGAAACCATGATATTTAGTTTATTATCTGAAAAATTCTGCTACTCATTAACTTCTGTACTGCTCAGGGTTATTTAACAGCATGTAAGAAATATATCTAAGATGCTGTTTATTTCAATAATATGAAAAGTATGAAAAGGTTGTTTTGACAAGGTTCAAATTAAATTCTGAAGAAGCACAGAACAGTATAGGAGATTTAAAATTTATCTGAACTCTTCTGTAGAATTATTGCTACTGTGTAGAAGAAAATGAAGTAATTAAGTTGTGCAAAACCAGCCCCTAATGGAAGTATCTGACTTTGAACTACGGCTGTTCAAACAGTCATCTGGATGGACAAATACAGGAGAGAGATCTGTAGAATTAGTGATGATGGCAAAGTTGCTTCACAGGGATGAGGCTATATTGCTCAGATAGTCCATAGGGAGAAAAAAGTAGGAGACCGTCTAGATTTCTTTTTAAAAGGAAAATGACAATCATTTTATATGTTGTACATAAGTATAAAAGTTGGATCTGAGAGCAGAATATTTTGTACTGCCAATTTTCATTGCTTCTAGCATTGCTAGTAGAGTTGTTATGAATATGCATAACCATTTCATGACTCCAACCAACTATTTTAAAATATGGTATGCCAAAGACTTTAAATGTTTTTTTACTTATGGATTTTTTTATACTCAGAAAACAAATATTGATTGCTACAGTGCGGAGGACTTAAAAAAAAGCCCTAGTGGCTTTTTTTAAAAAAAAAAAGAACTAGATTGGTTAAACAAGGTAATGTTTCCTCTCAGCTTTACTTCCTCTTGATTCTGGATATATTATCTAGAACTTATTTCTCTTTTCATGCAATAAGTACAAATGCCTTCTCTAAGAATAAATCCAAGACCTTCTTAGGGCTAAAAGCACTGTGTCTGATGTAGCTCAATTGTGGAGATTATTGCTAATTCTGCATAGAAACTCTTTACTTCTGTTTTAGAAACTCAGCCAGACTTCTGTGGATCGAGTATTATTGAATAGCATTAGGACTGAGAGTGGCTCCTCAGGGAAGAAATTACAAAGCGGTAAAGGGGAGCAGCGGTAGCAGAGTTTCAGGCTGTTCAGGTTGCTGTAGGATGCACTGCAGGCCTGCAGGGCTTGGCTTTTCTTGCCAGTCTTCCAAAAAGAAGCAGATTAATTTTGAGCCTGAGAGCTGGCTGACTGGTCTGGTTCTGCACCCACAAGGGCAAACCTCATCTGGTTAGGGAAGAAAATTGGAGATTTTTATTCCTGATTGTAATTTCTGCACAAGTTATGTTGAATGAGTACCAGGTACTAGCTTTCTGTCAAGGGAAAAACACAGGAGAAAGAGAGGCTCTCTCCTCTCTCTCCTCCCTCCATCATTTCCCAGAAGGAATGTATTGCCTTTGGTGAAGACAATTCGCTGCGTTGGTACACAAGCCTCTTCTGCTCTACCAGAGAACACGATAATCTTTGGTTAGTACATACTTGCTGTTTTTTTTTTAACTTAAGCTACAATGGTGTGACCCATGGTGTTACTGAATAGTTATTTGCATTCACAATTTTACTTTAACAACAGTATATGTTCTTAGTTTGCACTTTGTTGTTGAAATATCTCAGGTTCACCATAAAATCCAAACATAATGGCTATGGTTTTCATATATAGTTGTGAGGAAAATGATCAAAAGAATGCAACATAAACAGCCACAGAGATATCTGCAGGGCAAGATTTTAGATGCCAGCCTGTTCTATTATATTATTTTTTCTGTTCTGTTTCAGTGGATCATACTACTTGATATATACTGTTAAATGCATGCCCATACAGGAAAGGAAAAATTGAGTTATGGGGAGCAATTCTCTGGAAGATATTCCTGTTGGTACGTATTTTCATTAATCAGTGTTCCCCAGACATTTACAAACACCTGATGTTTACAGAACATATATTTTACAAATTAGTTGAAGAAGTTAAAACCATTATGTATTTTTGTTGGTTTCACTCCCTGTTAACGGAACAATCTACTTCCACTGCATTGTATAAACACGAACCGGAAACTGGCACCAGGATACTCATTGACAATGATTCCTACATAAAATTCACATTCAAGTGTCACTATAACTTCTCAAAAGAAATTTAAATATTTGTTTTGCATGACTGACACTGGGTATAGTTATAAATTCCAGAATGATAACACATTAATTGTCTCTTTCTTTGATGTTGCTCTAGCGCTTATTTGCTTGCCAACACAACTCTTCTATTCAAGCAGTACATGTAATTCCCTTAGTCTTTGTCTCAAGTATAATTCATGCAAATGGAATGGTACCTACAATGGCACTGCTTTCATGTCATTTTTAGCTTCAATTTTTGTGTCTTTATAACTCTATTCCTTTGATAGCTGTAAGGACATAACCTTGCACATCCTTGTCAGGATGATGGGAGAAAGCCATATTGATTAAACAGACCTGGATACACTATGAAGAATATAAAATCTGAAAGTTTGTAATATAGTAAGGAGCTGTCAGGGGAAAAAAAAAAAAGCTATGAATATTTTTGGTTTGCATCCTCCAAAAAGTAGAGTGCATTTTCAATCTGCATGTCTGTTCTGAATTTCCTGTTTGCAACTGCTGTAGGGGTGCAGCTTCTTCTCCCTCAAATGAACTTCTGTAGATAGTCATCACCATATCCTGTAAATTTTCTGCAATTCACTGATTGAAAAAAAATAACACAATCTCTTGTCTCTCCCTAGAAATTAAACATAGTGAGTATGACAGAAACTTGACAGTCCTCATACCCTTAACTTTCCCACAACAGTGTTTTAGAAGTCTCTCATCTTTTTGGGCTTCCGAAATTCGATAATTGACAGTTCTACTTTCTTCATACTGTACACTAAATTAGTTAATGTATTTTTTCAGTATCTTTGGTGATTTTGGTTGGTTGTTTTTTTTTTGTTTTTTTTTTTTTTTTTAATTTTAATGCTAAGGATTCAGGAAAAAACAGGGATTCACAAGCAGAAATAAATTGATCCTGCTTTGTGACCTACAGTAAATTTTACACACCCAGTTGATTCCTTTTTTTTTTATGCCCTCTTTACCTGCCTTTACTGTCCAATGTCCTGGTGCCAGAGGCTTTGCTGGAGCCATTCTAATTCACTGGGATAATTCTACCCAAATTACTATATGCCCCCAGATGTTTAGCATGTGATAGCAGTACGATTAGCATGAAAGAAACGACAGCTCTTTCCTTTCTGTCAACTATCTTTTGAGAATTAATCATATTTTTCCTGTGTGCACTTAAAGATAACAGATGATAGCTACAGATATAAACTGAGGAAATACCAGTAACATGAAATTAAGAACACTGACTTTTCATTTATAAAATCCATTTAAGAAAAATAAAAGTTGCCATGAGAATAGACATTTCTATTGAAATCTGTCCCTGGACAGATTATTTGAAAAAATGTTTTTAAGAAGCAGTGTATCATATTGTCAAAAAAATGCAGATGAGTAGTTTTATTGAATAAATGGCTGCCGGAATTTGCTATTAGCTCACACTTTAGTAACTCTAAAATTATCACTTATGTTAAACTTATGTTAATTTAATCTTTTCCTTAAAACTGTGTCCCCTGTCTTCTAATACTGAGTAGGTGGTAGTGTTGAAGATAAAGTTGGAAAATCAGGAGAGTATTAATTAAAAATTTTCCTATGTGATGAATATGAAAGAAAAACAATCTATATTTGGGTTTTGGATTCCATAGTAGTACATCCTTATGAAAATTATTGTCTGGTGAAGTTATTCACAAGGGCAGGACAGATGTGACCTGGCACTGATATGATGTAAAACTGCTAATACACTGAATTACACATTCTGGCCTGCATCAGGAATAGTGTAGTGAGCAGGACCAGAGGCGTTATTGTCCCCCTGTACTCGGCACTGGTCAGGCCTCATCTTGAATATTGTGTCCAGTTCTGGGCCCCCCAGTTTGGGAAAGATGTTAGGATACTGGAATGTGTTCAGAGGAGGGCAACGAAGATGGTGAGGGAGCTGGAGCACAAGCCCTACGAGGAGCGTCTGAGGGAGTTGGGGCTGTTTAGTCTAGAGAAGAGGAGGCTCAGGGGAGACCTCATTGTTCTCTACAACTACCTAAAAGGAAGTTGTAGTTGGGCAGGGATTGGTCTCTTCTGTCAGGTGACCAGTGACAGAACTAGAGGGCATGGACTCAAGCTTCGTCAGGGAAAGTTTAGGCTTGATGTGAAGAAAAAGTTCTGCACTGAAAGGGTGATCGGCCATTGGAATGGGCTGGCCAGGGAGGTGGTAGAGTCACCGACCCTGGAGGTGTTTAAGGGGAGACTGGATGAGGCACTGAGTGCCATGGTTTAGATGATGGGTTGGTGTTGGTGTTAGTGTAGGGTTATAGGTTGGACTTGATGATCTCAGAGGTCCTTTCCAACCTTGTAATACTGTGATACTGTGATACTGTGATATTTTATTACCTAACAATTTTTGAAAATTCTCCTTGCATAATCAGTTGTGCGTAGAAAAAGCATCTGTTCCGAACTGTGCACAATACGGTCAGTAGTCCTTGCTAATGTAGTTTAAGCATTTTTTTGATAACCAGAGTATTTAAAACACAATTGTTCCTATGTTTTTGTTTCAAGGAAAGCTGATAGCCCATAGACAGGCTTAACTTTGTGATCATCTATGGATTTTTGAGATTTTGGGTTTTAATAAAACTCTTTTAATAGAGTTTCCCAGCTTATCATCCTTGTTAAAACAATTTAGATGATAGAACTGCCTATGATGCACCCTTCATAGACAGTCGCAGAAGTCTGACCACTTACAAATGCCCCAATATACAAGTGCCATGTTTCTCAATACAGGGATTATCTTTCATCAATAGTGTGGTGTCAAATCTAATAACTCCCTTGAGTTCAAAGCTGTCTTTGTCACTACTGTGGAACTCTCATTCTTTTTCTCATGTATGCAGCATTGCATTTGCTTCTTTGAGAGTACAGGTTTTTCTAAGAAGCACAGTCTGCCAAGAAATCCTGATCAAATTTTCTTCTTATTAAATATACTACAATTTTCTGTGGTCATCTGCGCATTTCAACAGAGTTCTGTATTTTCTACTATCTCAAAGTCCTAGTTAGTAGTCCAAAATCTGATTGCCGTGAGGTCCATTAAGAACACAGAGGACAATATTTCCCAATTTATAATTATTTTCCTCTTTGACTATTCACTCAGATTTTTGTTAATTTAATATGATTTATAAATAACTCTAAGCAAAATTTTACAATTAGAAGAACAACTACTTCACGTATCTTCAAGCAAACATCTAGTAATAAAATTTTAATCAGTTTGTATTTCTGATTTTGAAAAACATCCAAAATTTAACTTAGACAGAAATCTGGTTCTTTTGCAGTCATCTTAGGAGTTGGCTATAGCATCAATATTTAGCTACACAAAAACGGTGGTATATTCTGCTTCAGCTGAAGGCTGGGGAGATGTGCAGTGTGTGTGAAGCAAAAAGCAGAACATACAACTATTTGGCAGCAAACTAACTTTACTCTGTCAGTACTTCCTGTACACAATGAAATGTCATCAAGATCTAGATTTTTTTCCTTACACTTGAATGTGTTCCATTAAATGATGTATTTTTCTTAATGAATGAATTGCAACAGAAAATATTTCTTCATCATTGTGTGTCAGCTCATCTCATTCAATCTGCGTTGTCTGTTGTTATCTGTTTTCATTGAGCTATGTTAATTAGAATTAATTGTACAACAACAGACTTTGTCTCTTGATAAATCTTATCTCGATATATACATCATAATTTTGTTTCCCAGGATGATTGGCAACAACAAAAAGAACAAATGAGATTATTTGTTACTACAACAGCTGTACTCTGAAATATGATATAAGAATTGAGATATAAAAGTATGAAATATGAGACTATGAAATGCAAAAAGAAGTTCTATTTCCTACAAAGAAAGAATTCCTGTGTTTATCTGACACAACAGCATCATCAATGACTGTTTCCCATAATAAAGCTTTTCTTTCTAGCATAAAGATAACATACATTAGTCAGAGGGATTTCTTAACAGAGGCAGAAATAATTTTAGAAATATGTAGTAAAATACTGAATATAATAAATGTAAGCAGATTAACTCTTAATACTAGAATTAATGATAATTAGTACTAACCAATGATCAAGAACTTGTGCTAGGAACTAAAGTAGATATTAATGCAAGTGAAAAATGATTTTTTAAATCACATTTCAAGATTCAATACCTTGATTTTTTTAAAAAAATATTTTCTTCTGGGTTTTGTTGGGGTTTTTTTGAGTTGGATTGCTTAGTGTCAGTTACACAAATGCACTGAATGTTTCAGTAGAACCAAAGGTACTTTTGTAAAAAAAATATTCTAACAGTCAGATTTATCTTAGTTGGAATTCTCAAATTACTTGTCAATATTTGATTTTCTGATAATACTGAAAAGATATATTTTCTGTGGGAAAAAAAATGAAGTATGATCAAGAAAGTTACAACTAAGAAACTTAGAGAAGCAAGAAATAAGTGGCTGGACAGAATCCATACTTGCTTGTATCTTCAAAAAGAAGTTAACCTATAACTGATGTACCACTGCTTATCTTCCAAATAAAGATGCAATACCATACTGCAAACTAACTATCTATGAAAAGGGCAATGTTTTCAACTGTGGTTCAGTGTATTTTATATTTTCAACAACAATTCCAATAATTTGTGTATGGCTCTTTAGCATTCTTCATACTTTCCTCCCTTTGTCTGTTCAATCTTGTTTGCCAGTTCCAAATGCTTGCCATTCTAGTTTTCTACCGGGTACTATACGATACTGTTCACTTCTGAAAGCATTGAAGTTTAAAGAACAATAAAAATCCAACCTTTGCTCTGTCAGGTCATTTAGCTCCATCTTATAGTTAATTCAATTCCTGTAAAGAAAGTGTCACATCTTATACTGATCATGGAAGTTTATTTTTGAGGATTAATTTGTGAAAAAAAAATACTGTTACACAACTATTTTGCTTGTGTCTAACAGTAAACGTTAACACACTTGGTAACTTATTAAAGATTTGGTGCTCAATTTTTGTTTGATTTCCTAAAGCATTTGGGGTCAATTTCTTTTTGTGTTTGATTAATATTCACTTCGATGTTTGCATATGTCATACACATTGTGCTCTGAATAATTGTATCACCTTTGTATTCTAATTTTATACTGTAATTTTTGCTATTGCTTGATATAAGTAGACATAAGTAGGTAAAAAGACTTAAAAAAATATTTCTGTTTGAATGCAATATTTTTATTGTGTAAGTCAGTTAACTGGGAGACAAAAACATTTCTAAACCAATATGTCTTTTCATGAATCCTGTTATTTCATGTAGCAGAACTGGACTCAGTACTTGTTTGTTTCACGTGCTATTAACAATGAGGGGAAACAAATTGTCCTGATCAGTCTAAAATCATCCTTTTCTGCACTCTTCTTTGGTGACCTCTTTCCCTTTTCTTTCACACATTTAACTGTGTGTGTTGAATGTCAGCTCTGATGCTGCCCAACACTGTCAATTTGGATTACCCTAGTGTGAAAATAGAACTCATCTCTGAGATGTCCACACTTTGTTTCATTTACTCATGAGCTGCTTTTTCAGTATGCCTGTATCCAGCTTTGTACCTTCTTGTCAACTTGACTACTCAGCTTGACTACAAGCCCACGTCATCACTAAGGTCTTGTCTGGTGATCTCTGGACTTTTGGCTGAATCTGTGGATCTGCTCTGTTCTTGTGAGTATCAAGGAACCATGCTCCTTGTTGTTGAGGACATTGTCCCTGTCACCCTCAACTCCAGTTCTCCTTCTCTTACAGAATAGACTACTCTTCCTACTCTCTGAAACAATCAGTAACAGTAACCTTAATACATTTTTGACTGAACACTCAAATACGTATGTGGACTAAGACTAGATAAATGGCTCTGGGTGTTCTTGCTTGTGAAGGGTGGTGAACAGCATGACCTCAAGAGGTCCTTGCCAGCCTCAAGCATTCTGTGATTCTGTGATCTTTCTCTCTAACTTCCAGAACGAGTGGTGGCTCAGAGCAACTTTTAAGTTATTCCCAATTACTACTGTTCAGGAAACTGTTTCCTCTCTTTTGACAAGCTATGGCCAGAAGAATCTTGGTAGCTGACGGATCTTGTTCAACATTTTCAGGAGCTATTTTGAGTTAAAAAAAGCAGAATTATGTTTTTTTTCAAATTATCAGTTGTAGTCAAGTACACTGCAATGCAGTTTCACCATCAAACAGTTTATATTAAGATGAAATATGCTTATGTTTCAATTATTAATTTCATTTCTGTTAAAAAAATCTCAACAGATGTACTCAATACAAGCAATGCATTTTTAAAGGCTTTGACACAACTTTGATTATCATCTCTGTGGATAATAACACTGGACTATAATTAGTTATATATTCTTTTTACTATAAGAAAAGTACTCTTCAGTTCTCTTCCTTGATATAGTGCATATCAAGGTCTCAGTAGAAAACTACCAAGTGAAATATCCTTGTTTTATTGAATTAAGCAGGTAACAAAGATATAAATTTACGCCCCGGTTTTCCCTTAAGCTAATGAATGCATTTCAAGTTTTGTCTGAAGCTTTTATACTTTGTAACACTGAATTAGCTTAACATATATTAAATTACTTACAGTAAATCCTCCAATTATATTAAGACACAATCCTTCATTCAGACAGTTGATGCTGAGCAGTCTGCAGTAGTCAGTTACTTCCTCACAATTCTTTCCAGTGAAACCTGGCATGCAGCTGCAAATACATCCGTGTATTTTAGATGATTTACATTTTAAAAGTGAATTGTATTTGGTTATGTTCCATAATTCTATTATATACTCTTCTTGTGGTAACAAAACAGACCTCATATGTTATCTAAAATAAACAGAACATGTTTTTAAGCAACTGAACATTGCTATATGATTCAGCGTATTTTTACTTCTCCACAAAACATATTTTAATTGAGTAAAGCATTTTCATATCAATATTTCTTATAAATTTTTGGAAACAAAAACAATCTCAAATGAGGGAATAGTTAATGAAAAGATATAAATGAGGTTTCAGAAATCTGTCAGAATGAATGGGTCAACTAAACGATCAGAGAGGAAAATTAGAAATATGATGATAAATGAGGTTTAAAATAGGATCAATCATTACTAGTAATTAAGAAGAGTTGTCATTATTGACATGCTTATGTATGTGAGGAACAATGTAAGGAACATTTAGAGAGGACAAAGCGTGGCTCTTTCTGTGTTTGCTGGACTGTAATTTGGTGTTTTCTTTAGAGATAACTAGCATTCTATTACAAGAGTTTTTTAGTTTCATGTGATGCCAATGGAGACATGGATAACTCTTCTATGGTAAAATGTTTCTTCTGCTTCATTTCAGATCATGCCATTATTAGGAAAAATTCTTCACTCATCTAACCTTCCAGTGCTTTAAAAAATCCCCTAAAGACACAGAAACAGAAGACATCCAAATGGTTGTTAAATTTTTTTGTTCAGAACCAATAAAAGAACAATGTAAAATATTTGAATATCTATATCTTGCTCAAAACGGGGAAAAAGTGAAATCTAGATTGCAAAAACTCTCTTCTATGTTTTGATCAGTAAATAACCCCTGTCAAATTCACTCAGTATGTTCTTCCAGACACGCTTAGCATGTTCCTCTCTCTAAAGGCTCTTTACGGCACCAAGTGGACAGGTACGGTTGGAATCAATGATCTTGGAGGTCTTTTCCAAACATATTTTTTATAATTTCAAGTACTTGGAATAAAAATTCTTGCAAAGTCTCTTTCTATCAAGTTTCTGGTTCACTTACTGTAGTTCAAAGGAATTTTTCATAATACTTAGCTGCTTCTATTTAAGTGTGTTCAAAGATATTTCCTCTAAATGAAAGTACCCATATCAACAGATAGCATATTAGATGCCTTTTATATTATAGTATCATTCATCCATACTTTATATATATGTATAAAAGGAAAATAAACTTCAAAAAAACCCAAAACTGGAGCCATTTGTTATAACTCCATGTTTAAATAGCACTTAAAATCAAATCAGAGTACCTCAATTACAATGTGTGTTTTACTGATTTGTTTTTACATATGATCCAAACTCAGGTGAAAGAGTTCCTATTTTAATTAATTTATGACTCTTTCATAAAATAGATTATTTGGTAAGCCAGTTTAGAAACTGCATCTTCTAATTTTTGTATTTGCTTATTTTTACTTTTTTTTTGTTGCTGTTTTGCAATAGACATTATCAATATCAGAGAAAGAAAGAGCAAGAAAGTTTACAGTAAAGCTCCAAAATGATGCTAACAGAACTAACTTTCTCAGAACAATTTCACATTTTTTGTGGTTTCACTTTCCTACAGAACAAGGATAATAGAAGAAGATGCAAACTCGCATTCACAATTTGGATATCCTTGTTCATTTTCTGTTTAAATTCACCTTAAATTTTGACATTTGAGAAAAAATGTTGCTATTAGATTCTTAGCACAAAATTGTATATGGTATCAAGATTGAAAGGAGGGAATTAGGATACAAGATAGCCATACATCCTAACTGAAGTGACGAAAATTATATTGAGTCTGTTTGGTTATATATTTAGTATAGAAAACAATTGTTTTCCAAAGAAGAAAGGATAAGTAGGTAGAACCTGAGATGGTGATGGATATAAGCAGAGTGCAGATCAGGCATAACGAGAAGCAGACAAAATAGGGGCAATTAAAACAAACCAAAAAGGATAAAAAGGTCAGTTCAACTATCAACTGAATTTGTATATGCATGTGAGTTAAATGCAATTGTATTTGTTTAAAATATTAAAATGCTGTAAAAGTGTGTCAGGTGGTGGTATTAAACCATATGAATCTCATGGAGTTTTTTTGTAGAGTAACTAGACAGTCATAGCTTACATTATCTTATAATGATTATCAAAAATGAAATAAACCTTCCACTTAAAACTTTGAATGACCAGATCCAAACCTCCTGAAAGCAACATTGTCAATGGTAGGTTTTCATTCAATAAAACAAATGAAAGCATGACTCACAGATAGAAATCTTCAAAGTCTGTGACTTAAAATACCTGAAACTGTTTAACTACTGTTCCTATAGGTCTTCCAAAATCTTCTGTTATTCAATGCTAATGCAAGAAATAAATTTACAAAAAGAATTTTGAATTCTTAAAACCTGTTTACTCTTGTCTCTCTCTAAAACTCAGTAACTCCTCTAACTTTGGGAAGGCTGCAGCTTTCACAACCAAATTACTGAATCTGTTCTCCTTGTGAAAAGTATGTGGATTCATACACCTCCAAAATTCTTTCTCTTACCTAAATGACTCCTTCTAAGTCTACAAGCATAAATAAACAGAGAATTTACATTTATTAAATATTTAGTATCAAGTGGCAAACCCCTCTTTTTATTTTCACAAAAAAATGAGAAAATTTTCCATTTATAAATAACAATAAACAAAAAATATTGCAATTGGAGCCTTTAGGGACTGAATGGGAAAACTAAGGCTGAATATTGTAACTAAATTCCAATGCCGCCATATTTATGTGATGTTAAAAGTCTGTAGTTTAAATATCTAATTTAGAAAGCAATCCAGGAATTCTCTTTAATTATCTACAGAGAAAATTCAGAACATCCAGAAACTGTTTTATCTCTCATGTCCTGGGTATTTCTATTTGGAATAGATAATGCACTTTCTGGAGTTCTTTTCCTTCACGAAGAAATTCTAGTGTGCAGTTTAGATGTTGGGGAAAACTATATGAATTTAATACTACCCAAAGTATGTACAGGGCCAAGCACTCCACATTGCATGAAGTTGAAGGATGTATAACTCTTTATTCTATTCAGTGTTCCCCCTAGAACGTTATTTGCCTTTTCTTAGAGCATTCTTAGTGTGAAAAATAGCAATCTTATAATCAATCCCATTCCTCAAATTAGCTCTCCACAAATGTGTCTTACCTATCGTGGCAAATATGTATTTTATAGCCAACAGAATTGAACATATGAATAATACACAAACATTAAAAGCAAAATCTAAGAGCCGCTGATGTTCATAGGATCTTAACACTTAGTAGTAATAGGATTGTACCATCTGAGTTCAAGACTGAAAACTCTAGTATCTAATTTCACCACATAATAGAAGTCATTCTTTTGATCATCAATGCAAATGGGTTGTTAATTCTCTCTTTTTAATTTCTGTTATATTGATCTAAATACCGACTCATTCTCACATAGTGTATCAAGTGAAGGACTATTAAATCATCACGTCTTCCTACAGCTATTTTTGTTGACTAATTTCCATGGTACAATAAGGTGCAGGGTACAGACCGTTTCTACCAGTACTTTGTGATACTGTAAATTATTTACCTGTGTTACAAAAAGCATCAGGATTTATTTATTCATGTGCTGATTTGTTTGTAAAAGAAAGGCGAGCTGCATCTTGATATGAGTTATGTGTATTTTTAAATGTAAGCTTCAGACATCATTTCATAATAATCCGTACTCCAACACGCTACATAAAAGACTGTCTCTATAGCAAATTATAATAATATTAAATACTGTTTGAAGGATCAATCTAAGACCTGCTAATACATGTCTGTGAATTAGAAATTAATACAGATATCATCCTTTCAGAAATGTAGCATAAATATCACACACTCTGAATGGGAGAGGTACCTATAGTTTAATCTTCTCACTTGTCAGGATTTTTATATTTTATCTTACAGAATTAATGATTAAGCAATTTATTACTCCTTATATGTTTTAAATCTTTCTGTATCACTTCAAGAATTTTCAAGAAGACTAATACAGTAGGGCACCAAAATAAAAAATCGTCAAAAGAAAATTTTATGGTTTTAAGGTGTTCTATGTGACTGATTATGTCTTTTCTTTCTGCAGTCAATGGGATATAATCAAGTAGTCCAATAAAATACTGAAATAAATTAACTTCTAGCCTTACCGGCAGCTATAGTTCTGCTGTTGAGCTACACAAGTTGCGTTATTTAAGCAAGGCAACAATTCACATGGATTCAGTATTCTCTCACAGAACTTGCCAGTGAATATTGGCAGGCAGGTACATGCCACATCCTGTAGAAAAGAAGGAAATCAGAAATAATTTTTTGTTGTAATCAAGGCGTTATGGAAATTAATATTTACTTCCATTACTATAGAGACTCTAACTAGGACAGAGTCTCATCATATTAAGCAGCTTACAAAGACTGAACAAAAATTAGTCCTAGCTCCAAACAGGTTATAAACAAAATTTATAGTAAGTGGAACAGGCCTTTCCTCGCAAATTACACCAGAGCTGGGTTTGCCAGCTGGGAATATACCAGCTCTAAATTTATCTGGCTTTGCGATTTCATAACTCAATCAAGTAGGATGTTTATAATTAATTCATGTTTTTTGCTCATTTCTATATTTGTCCTAATGCAATATTTGCATATATCAAACAGTAACAGTTCACAGGGTAGCTCAGATACGAAGCCGCATTTCCTAACTAGAGTAAGAAAGAAATGTTTTGTATCCTTTTCCTCCTTCAATATGAAGCATAAAGACTATACTCTCTATGACAGTGAAAGATATCTATCAGTAACTGCAATCTACAGTTTACACAGTAAGAACATTAAGTTATTTTACAAAGCAAAATATTCATTAAAGCTGACACCCTCAAAGTTATTTTTCCATATAATATTCTTTATAGACCTTTTGATGTCAGAAAGTTAAAGTATATAGGCGTTTATGGCACAAGTGAAATTGGAAGTGTTCAGGTGTTTCTTCAGAATTAAGTCTTACAGGCATGATCAAAGAATTTTATTTTAACATCTTCTGAGACATTTCGATATGCGTGAAACAAAGTACTACATCTGTTTTTCTATAGAAATGATCATACAAAATAGGATGTGCTAATTCATCTACTAGACAAAGTATTTAGACAGATTGGCTAATTTAGAAATCTATCAGTTTGTTTCTTAATTTGGATGACTATTTTTCTCTCTCTCTGACTGACTATATATCACTTGTATATGATAACTCCACTTTTGAACTCTTCTTTCACTATTTTCGTTTGTAGAATCCCTGCTATTTGCAACAGGCATGCTAATGAAGTAACAGTGACAGTGAAAATGCAGGTTGAAATATTACCAGATATGACTATTATAAAATCTTTGTGAGTCTGTAACGTTTTGTTCTATTAAAAAAAGTTAAAAATTTGATATAAAACCACATACTACAGGAAAAGAAACATCTTATTTTATATTAGATCTTATTAGAGAAAGAAAACAAATGAAACGTCAGTAGTTTCTTAAGTAACATCGAAGAAAATGAACTGAAAACATAGAATTTGGAATTTTTAATTTCAGACATATCAGAAATGCTACACATTGCCATGTTTCTTCATGAAGCTTAATTTAAAAACTTGTATTAGAATTAAAAGTTTTGACACTTCCACATAATGGATCCTTCTAGAAGCTATTTCAAGGCATATGGATGTCAGGGAAGTGATTAGAAAGAATTATCATGGCTTCGTAAAGGGAAAATCATGTCTGCATAATCTGATGGCTTTCTGAGATGGAGTGAGTGTGTTGATGGATAAGGGAAGATCCACTGACTCTATTGACTGGATACTTGTAAGGTTTTTTTGACATTGTCCCACGCAAAATCACTCTTGCCAAATTGGAGAGATAGGATTTGATAGATAGGCTATTCAATAGATAAGTAATTGTCTGTATGGCTGTATCCAAAAACTTCAAATCAAAAGCTCAAAATTCAAATGGAAGATCAGTAACAGCAAGTGATGTCTCTCAGTGATGTTCACTGGGACCAGTGCAGTTCAATATTTTTAGTAACATTGACAGAGGGACTGAGTGCACTCTTAGCAAATTTGCGAACAATACCAAGCTGAGTGAGGGAGCTGATTCACTAAAGGGAAAGGAGGTCATCCAGAGGGGCCTTGACAGGCTTGAAAATTGGACCCATGTGAATCTCATGAAGTTTAACAAAGATAAATGTAAAGTCCTGCACATGGGTCAGAGCAGTCATCAGAGAATGATAGAATCATTGTTTGGAAAAGATCTCTAAGATCATCAAGTTGAGCTGCTGGCCAAACACCACCATACCTACTAAACTGTGTCCCAAATTTCCATGTCTACCAGCTTTTTGAACACCTCCAGTGATGGTGATTCCTCCACTTGCCTGGGAAACTTGCTCTGATGCTTCACCACTGTTTTGATAACAGAATTTTTTATAATACCCAATCTAAACCTCCCGAAGTGCAACCCAAGACCGTTTCTTCTGGTCTTATCGCTTGCTACTTGGGAAAGGAAACCAACACACAACTTGCTAAAACCTCCTTTCAGGGGGTTGCAGAGAGCAATAACATTTCTCCTCAGCCTCCTCTTCTCCAGGATGCTATGGGCCTTCTTGTCCACATGAGCACAATGCTGGCTTATATTCAGCTGGCTGTCAACTAGCATCCCCAGACACTTTTCCACTGGGCAGATTTCCAGATGCTCTTCCCCAAGCCTGTCGCATTGCATGGGGTTGTTTTGATCTAAGTGCAGCACTCAGCACCTGGCTTTGTTGAATCTCATATGACTGACCTCGCCCTATTGATCCAGCCTATCCAGGTCCCTCTGCAGACCCTTACTGCCTTCAAACAGGTCAACACTCCCATCCAACTTGGTGTCATCTACAAGCTTACTAAGGGAGCACTTGATCCCCTCATCAAGACTACTGACAAAGATATTAAATAAGACTGTCCCCAACATAAGACCAAGGGAAAACTGCTAGTGCCCAGCTGCCAAATGGAATTAACTCTATTTACCACAACTCTCTGGGCTCGGCCATCAATCCAGTTTTTCATCCAGTGAAGCCACTGGTTTCTCTAGGAGAATGTTGTGGGAGAGAGTGTCAAAGGCTTTATTGAAGCCCAGATACGTATCATCCACAATTTTGCCCTCATCCACTTGTTGGGTCACCTGATCATAGAAGGAGATCAAGTTGGTCAAGCAGGACTGGCATTTCATGAACCAGTGCTGGCTGGGCCTGCTCCTCTTGTTGACCGGCACTTGCCTAGTGAGCACAGTCAAGTTGAACTACTCCATAATCTTTCCTGGTACTGAGGTCAGGCTGACAGTCCTGTATTCCCTTTATCCTCTTTCTGACGCTTCTTGTCAAGCCTCCAGTCACCTGGGACCTCCTCTGTTAACTAGAACTGCTGATAAATGAGAGACAGTGGCTTGGCAAGCTCTTCTGCCAGCTCTCTCAGTACTCTTGGGTGGATCCCATCCAGCCCCATTGACTTGTGAGAGTTCAGATGGGGTAGCAGGTTGTTGACTGCTTCCTCCTGGATGTTCAGGTGTTTATCCTGCTCTCCATCCAGATCAGGGGGCTGAATAACCTAGAGATAACTGGTCTGGCTATTAAAGATGGAGGCAAAGGAGGTATTAAGCACGTCAGCCTTTCCCTCATCTTTGGTGGCAATGTAGCCCTTTGTATCCAGTAAAGGATGGAGATTCTCCTTGGTTCTCTTTTTGTTGATGGATTTGTCCAAACATTTTTTAGTCTCTAACAACAGTGGCCAGACTGATCTGTAGCTGTAATTTTACCTTTCTGATTTTCTTCTTGTATTACCTATCAAGATCCCTGTACTCTTTTTTGAGTTACCTTCCTTTCCTTCCTGAATTTGTAAACTCTCTTTTTCTTCTGGAGTCCCATCAAAAGCTCCCTGTTAGGCCAGGTTGGACATCTTTTTTGCCAATTTGTCTTGCAGCACATGATGACAGCCTGCTCCAGTGTCTATAGATTTCCTTCTTGAAGAATGTCCAGCCTTCATGGAGTCCTTTTGACTTTAGGACTGTTTCCCAAGGGATGTTCTCAACCAATGACCTCAACAGGCCAGAGTCTACTCTCTGGTAGTCTATGGCAGTGGTTTTGTTACTTCAACAAGAATCAAAATCTCTATTGTTTCATGGTGTAGAGGCATTTAAGCTGAGCTATCAGTTTTGCCCCCAATAAGTATAAATACAGACTGGGTGATAAATGCATTAAGAACAGCCTTGTGGAGAAAGATTTGGTGATATTGGTGTACAAAAAATTTGACATAAGCCAGCCATGTGTGCTTGTGGCCTAGAAAACCAATTGTATCCCCTACTCCATAAAAAGAAGCGTGGCCAGGAACACAGGTGATTCTCCCTGTTTACTCTGCTCCTCTAAGGCCCCACCTGGAGTAATGTGTGCAGCTCTGGGAAACCAGCACAAGAAAGATATAGATCTACTCATGTGAGTTCAGAAAATGTCTATAAAGGCTGAGAGTTCAGGTTATTCAGCCTGGAGAAGAGAAGTCTCTGGGTAGGCCTAACCTCAGACTTTCAACATAGAGAAGGTGCCTATAAGAAAGATGAAAAAAGACTTTGCAACAAGGTCTTGAGTGACAGGACAAGGGGCAATGGTTTTAAACTGAAAGAGAATTGGGCATAAGAAAGAAGATTTTTAAAATGGGGATGATGTGATAGCGGAAGAGGTTTCCCAGAGAAGCTGTGGATGCCTTATCTTTGGAAATGTTTGAGGTCAGGCTGGATAGAGTTTTGAGCAGCCTGATCTAGTGGAACATGTCCCCAGTTACAGCAAGAGGATTCGAACAAGATAGATATCCTTTAAAGGTCCTTTCCAACCCAAGCCATTCTACAATTCTGTGATTCTATGTATTTTTGTTCTAATAGGGATCTCTGAAGTTTATACTTACATTTTGCAAATCGATACATGTACCTCTGTTTTGACATGGCCTTGAAGAGCATTCATTGATATCAATTTCACAATTGTGACCAAGAAAACCAGCAAGACAATCGCAAATATATCCAGGCTGTTTATATTGGCATATGCCCCCATTCAGGCATGGCTGAGATGCACAAGGATCACTAAGTTCCTCACAAAATGGACCTGAAAGAAATAAGCACAAAAATTTTGAGAGTGTTTAAATGAATGATGATTTTTAATGCTCTCTGACCCATAAATATTGCTTTGTCACTTTGTTGTGTTTCCTTATTAATTCTCTTCAATTCCTTTTTTTTTTTTAATTTTAAGAAATATTGAGAAGCTTTTATTTGTAGTGTTTTTCTTAAATTTTCTACACTGTGAAGCACCATTTACTGACCACTGAACCTGTAAACGATCACCATTTAAAAATCAAAGAAATTAAAATATTCCTGTATACTAAACATAATGTCACAGCTTGCTTACATTCATCCAGCTCTTTTATTACCTTTTGCCTGCACTTTTTCAAATTTACACTTCTCTCATCCATCTTGATACCTGCTTTTCTTCATCATTTTCTTCTTCCAGGTTAAAAATCTTAACGAAGCATTTGTCCCCATTGGCCCCAGTTTTGTCACCTCCATACAAAAATTCACCTAGGTGATTTTGGCTTTATATGGAATTATTGATATGGCTACCTATGCCCTGTTGGCCTTGCAAGAAAATAATCCATGAAAAGTCCCCAGTTCTCTGCCTTTAATTATTTGTGAAGTTTTCCTAACCACCTATGAAATCCTGTCATTGTTCATGATGTCATCTGTAACTTCTTTCAGCTATTGGCTCAGTTATTTTTTAAGCTCTTTAACTTCTCATGTCACGTCCAGTAGTTTTCCATGTTCTTTTCAGTCACTGTAATGTCAGGTGGTGGTTTACTAATCTGTCTCCGTACCTCAACAGTTGGGAGCTACCTAAGTATTTTGGAAAACTAGCTCTTTTCAACAGAGTAGCATAAAATATATGGCAGTTATAGCAGCTAAGAATTTATTTCCATTTACTTGTGGAATATTATGTAAGAAATATGCTTTTTACGTATCTTGCACTTTGGTACTCTGATTTAAAACACTGAACACATGCTTAGAGATTACATCAGAAGAATTTTTTAATAAAGTGCTGCAGCAATAAAATTAACGTCATAATAAATGCATTCTGAAGTAGTAATATGTATTGATTCCACCTCTTGTTAGTCACTAGAATCAACTAAATTAAAAGCAGACATTCATAAAAAAATAAATTGTACTTTACAAAAAAGGTCTTTACATTTGAAATGGTAAACAGAATATTTTAACTCAGAACTGTAAACTGCCACGTAAAAATAGCTAATTCTAAAGTAATTAATAGATAAGTATGAGAGCCTCTAATAATTTCTTTATCAACACTGACTAGCTCTGTAGAGTAACTGAAAGCATGTGGAACAACATTTACCAGGAAATCCAAGTATCACTCTCCATCTTTATTACATATCAGAACAACTGCAATAAGAAATTCTACACAAAAAAATCCCACTAGCAGAAAAAAGGTCAAAACACAATTTCCTTTTTGTCACTGAGTTAATTGGAAATAGTTGTTCCAATAAGGCAAAATGAATTGAATATATCTTTTAAGGCATATTATTCACATCTCTTTAGGGTCACTGAACATTCAAAGTATCTTTCAGGAATTTGTTGTTATTTCTTATCACCATAGTAACGAAATTTAAGTAAAAGTATATTGTAACATGCAGATATTAGGGCTTGCTAATAGGAAAAGCTAATAAGACCATTCCTCAGAACAAGACCATTGACTGGCATTAGTACGTATATACGAGAATATTTCCAATATGAAATGAGATGGATTTTTCAATTGTTTCTTATTATTCAATTTAGTATTTAACTGCCTTGTTATACTTCAACACAATACTGTACTCTAGCTGTACTCACAGATAAGACTATACATCTTTTATCCTAGTTATTTTTCCTTTAATTTGATGCTTTTGATAAGAATGAGTGTTCCTGACTAAATGAAAAAAGGTAACACCTAACAATGAAGGCCAGTTGGGGAAACCAGATGAAAGAAGTGCCATTTCAGTAATGCTAGGCTCATTTGTAGCAAAACTAGGAAAAGGGTATGGTTCTTCTTGAAAAAGAAAGATGAACTTTCTGTTGGGAAAAGCTAAAGTAACTAGAAGAGGAATAGAAAAAAGTCTGAAAAGAGATAAGGAAATACTGTTAATCACATGATTAACATGTATGAGAGATGGCTCAAAACATATACAAAACCTCTTAGTAGTTGTGTAAAATTAGGAATTCATTCCAAATTCTCATTTAAAATTGTACATGATAATGTCATCACCAACATTTATTGTTTGGGTATGTTTAAATGAATTTTTAACTTCATATCCATGATAACATTTACTGACTTCTTGAACACTGTTTTTAGAAGAGAGTTAAACAGAAAACGGGACAGAAATAAGTCTGTATAATCTCAAGTCATATGAAAACCCTGGAAGGACGACAATATTTAAGTAATGAACAATGCAGCTGAAGTGTTTATGCATAAGGCACAGTAGGCTATTTCAGGAAACTGCATATGGTACACCCATACATATTCACTTACATGTACTTTTGTTAGAATGAAGCAGTAATATTTGAGGCTTAGTATAAAAACTTGTTCAGTGAGAGAAATTTATTTTCAGTTTAAATTAAACTAGAGGGTCCTAGGAGCTACAATCAATGATCAATGTAGGCAATGAACAGAATAAGACCTGAGAATGAATATGACAATTTAATTCTTAAAACTATTGTTAATATTTCAGTATCTTCAGTTTCATAACTGAAATTCTAGAACCCCACCTCTTACATCATGTTGTTCTTATATCACGCTGTTGTTAATAATCTTGTTCACTTTAAAACTAATTTCAAAATAAAACTTTTTTAATCTGAGGAACATCAGATCTAAGTTGATTAAGACAAAATGGTTCTGTAATTAAATTAATCCCTATCTGCATAGGCAAAATAAAAATTTATCGTAATTAGTTCAATCTAGTTCACTCCTTCTTATTATTTTCCAGAGTTTCGTCAGCTGCCCTTCCTTTTCAATGTAAAACTGAAGGTTATTTTAAAAATTCTTTTGGTGAAAAGAATATTTTCTTTTCTGTTTAAAAGTATCACTGAATAAAAAGATCTCTTACATATCTAGACCATCAAATACACCAATATTTTTGCTGTTGCACTAAATGCATTGATTTTTGAAATATGAATACAGCTTGAACTCCATCTAGTCACTGTTTTAAGAGACTACAAAAAAATGTTTTGACAGATACATCAACAACAAAAAGAGAACCAAGGAGAAACTCCATCTTTCATTGGATAGGGAGGGGAACATTGTCACCAAAGATGAGGAAAAGGCTTATGTCCTTAATGCCTTCTTCACCTCAATCTTTGTCAGATGACACCAGATTGGATGGGAGTGTTGAGCTGTTTGAGGGCAGGAGGGCTCTGCAGAGGGACCTGGATAGGCTGGATCGATAGGGCAAGGTAAATCATATGAGATTGAACAAAGCCAGGTGCTGGGTCCTGCACTTAGATCACAACAACCCCATGCAATACGACCAGTATGGGAAGAGCATCTGGAAATCTGCCCAGTGGAAGAGTGTCTGGGGATGCTAGTTGACAGCCAGCTGAATATAAGCCAGCATTGTGCTCATGTGGCCAAGAAGGCCCATAGCATCCTCATTTATTTCAGAAATAGTATGGCCAGCAGGAGTAGGAAAGTGATTGTACCTCCGTACTCATCACTGGTGAGGTCACACATTGAATACTGTGTTCAGTTTTGGGATCCTGAGTGCAAGACGGACATCAAGCTGCTGCAGCGTGTGCAGAGAAGGACAACCAAGCCATTAAAGGATCGAGAGAACAATTCTAACGAGGAGTGGCTGAGGAAAGTGGGATTGTTTAGCCTGGAGAAGAGGAGGTTGAGGGGAGACCCTGTTGCTCTCTACAACTACCTGAAAGGAGGTTGTAGAAAGGTGGGTGTTCATCAGTTCTTCCAAGTAGAGGAAATAACTTCAAGATGCACCAAGGAAGGTTTGGATTTCATATTAGAAAAATATTCTTTACTGAAAGAGGGGTCACGCATTGGACCAAGCTTTCCAGGGAAGTGGTGAAGTTATTACCCTGGAATTGTTCAAAAAATATGTAGACTAGGTACTCGGGGACATGGTTTAGTAGGCATAGTGGTATAAGGCTGATGGTTAGACTTGATGATCTTAGAGGTCTTTTCTAACTTCAGTGATTCTATGACTTATGTTTTCATATAAATTTCAAATCAAAAGCAATGAACATCTTTTTTTCTGCATATGAAATTTCAATAAAGTATGAATAAAAGTGTGACATAATTAGAGCACTGCAAATCTAGGTCTCAGAAAAGAGTGAATGCATATCTCCATGAAAGATTATTAGAGATACTATCTTAATTTTAGACGATGTAAGCAGTAACAAAGCTCACTGATATTCTTTATACAAAAGCTCCAATCAGCACACTTGAAAATAGACATTTTGGAAGTAAATGAATGAGGAGAACATTAGCTCCCATCAGAGAAATGCCTATTAGAGAGAAAATTACAGTAGTGCTAAAAAATCTCATCAAGAATCATTGTAAACTTTTAGTTTTAGTTCCTATCTTGACTAATCACAGTGTGCAGAAATTGTAGAACATCCAAAGCAAATAGAGCTGAGCTGATTCTGAGCAAATGCTGCTCTGGCCATGCTAAGGCAGTCTATTTGGGCTGTCACTACTTCTGAAAGGCCATTATTCCCTGGAGCAAGAGCAGGGCATCACCCTAGTTATAATAGATCAATGCACTATCCCTAGCCTAAAATGACTTCCTAGTGCATCAGTTTGCTGCAGAAAGAGTTGTTCAAATTGCTGCCACGGGCAGAAGAAGAAAAGCTGTGATGTTTGTATTGACAGCTATGACTTTTATCAAAAATCCAGTGCTGCCGACTCACAGAAAGTCTAGACATGAAATTCCCTTTCTCCTTGAAACCATTTGCCGGTGTTTACCACATACAAGGTACAGAAGAAAGTCTAAGGGCATCCACTAAAAGAAAACTCTCTTATACTCCATGATTTTTACTACAGTAAAATGATACGATTAGTTGAACCTTCTTTCAGGAAGGTGTTTTAAAAAATGCAATGGTTAACCACTTTTGTCTCTAAGGCAACAGTTTCTATAGATGGTATCACTTCAGTTTCATCAGCTGCCCCTCAGGTAACAAGACCCTTCCTATGTTTAAGTGCAAGGTATGCTCGCATGCTTTTGTGAGAGGCTCAATACTTTGAATACTTTTTTATATTCTGAAGTATTCCAGCTCTTGGAATTGAGGAGGTTTCTTCTGGCATTCATGGACTACCATCGTGCCTAATGTTATACAGCTGGGGATATAAACGGAAGATACACTTTCATTAAAAACATAAATGATAACAGATCAAGTCAATATTCTGAGTTGGTCAGAAATTTTCTTCATTGAAATACAAAAGTGTGTGTCTTGGACTACGTTTCAAACTGTAGAAGAATAATTTCTTTTATTTTGTCTTAAACACTGTTTTTGAGAAGTGTTTTGAAATGAAGTGTTTGAAACTAGATCAAAACAAACCAAAACAAGGTAACTGTATTTTGCATCTGCTAAAATGTTCCTTGAGCAAGCACACAAAAAGAGTCAAGCATCAGTAAGTGCAATTTGGGAGGGGCTTCGGAGGCTCAGCACTCCTGAGAACAACTGTGCATGTCCATCAGAAGTGTATGACTCCTTACGTAACATAGAAGTCCTCCTAAAAAAGTGCCGAGTGGGTGCATAAATCTGCATAAATGGGGAACTCTCCCTATTGTGGATGAACGATCTCACCTTTTCCAGGATTTGCCACATATTTCATGGAATCTTTTGGAAAGCTGAAACTATGCTTTTTCCACTAATTTTCTGTTTCGTCTTTAATCTACCTCTCTTCCCTTTTCCCTGATCTCTCTCTCTCTGCATTTCATGTTATTGTCTAATATGTTTTATATACATATATCTTTGCCTTTGCCACAAATCAATAGTTATTTTTCTCCAATAGAAAATTGAATATTTGCAAACTGCCGTAGAATTAATAAATTAAATCAAATGAACTATTTATTGTTGATTTTGCTTTAATTCACTTCCCAAGACTCCATTTTAATGAACCACATCCCCCTTCTGCTTAAAGGGAGAGTCAGGATGTGACAGTGTGTGTGATTTCAAAGTGTAAAAGTAGAAAATATGAAAATAAACTGTCACAAATATATTAAATATATAACTGCACACAAATGGGTACCAAAAACCAACAAACTGGCAAATGCTCCCCGAAACTAAACAAAAGGAATTCTATCAGGTGGTAGAACTAGGCTTTATTTGCTCACTTTTCAGCGGACAACAAAATACTTTCTCATTGCTTATAGTAAACAAAGTATTATAATCATTGATGAGAGATTTGGAAGGTTTGTTTTATACACATCGTCAGTGAAACTACAACACTTCATTATGTTCTGAATAAATGAGAGAGATGATTCAATGAAATTTAATATAAGAATGTGTCTCCCAGGTGAAGACAGGCATGTTTTTCAACCACACTCTGGGCTGGGCTAGGTGAAACCTAGGGATGCAGCTGGAAGAAAGGAGGAACAGAAATCCCAGAGATGAAAGTTCTGCATGGGTTTGCAACAGAATGCGCAACAATGGTTGATTAATCTAGTATGGAGGAGAATCAAGGTAAAACTGTTAGGTAGAAAAAGTCATTTACGGACATTTCAGAAGTTTTGTGTGGAAACAGACAGAAACCATTTTAGTCACTATTTATTTTTTGTGGGTAAAGCAGCAGGAACAAAAAAAAATCACAGAAGAGAGAAAGGAGTAAAATGACAAAAAGAGCATCTATCTTTAGCTGTTAACATTATTAATACAGGAACGTTTATTTCCTGATTAAGAGGTGTTGCAGAAAAGAAAAATGTTTATTAGTGCAAAATTCTTAAAGAAGAAAATAAACATGTTTAGAACAAATAAGATCCAACCTTCTCTGTTTTATTGTCTATGTGTTTATGGCCAACTAGAAGGGAAAAGTACCTCCTGAAGAGTTTAATAATATGGGGAATGGAACATGCCTCAAGGAACACTATAAGTCTATTAAATTATCTATGAACAAGATATTACTTAAGACTTCTATGGACTTCTATAAAAGTCCCATGGGAGACTGAAAAGTTGGGACCTTTTCTGTTCTTTATGAAGCAGGCAAACCATATTTCTTCTTTTCTGTTTACTGTAGTAAGGAGCACTATCTTCAATACTTCTTAGTAGCAATGATTAGTTGCTTGTTGAAGTCCTATTGCTTTGGAGGTTTTTTGGTGATGGAGACCTTAGGGCTTCTGCTTCTCCATAGGGTCTAAGTAGTTCAATTTATTTCTCAACCTACCTTTTTTCCAAAGGTCAAAACTTTGTAAGCTCTTTAGCTTAGATAAATATTTCATATCACACAAAACACAGAAATAAGGTTGTTTCACATCCCATAAGTACGTTTGGAACTTAGACTTTTTTCTTGCATCTTTGAATAGCAATTTCTAGCTGAAACTTTAAATAAATGTTTTTATGAAATGGAGATAACATTATCATAGAATCAAAGAATCATAGAATCTTAGAATCATAGAGTCATAGAATGGTTTAGGTTTGAAAGGACCTTAAAGATCATCTAATTCCAAGTCTGTGTCATGGGCAGGGACACCTTCTACTAGATGAGATTGATCAAAGCCTCATACAACCTGACCTTGAACACCTCCAGAGATGGATCATCATCAGCATCTCTGGGCAACCTGTGCCGGTGTCTCACAATCCTCATTGTGAATAACTTCCTCCTAATGGCTAATCTAAATCTTCCCCCTGCCTTAAAGCCATTCCCCCTTGTCCTATCACTACAAGCCCTTGTAAAAAGTCCCCTACAGCTTTCCTGTAGCCCCTTCCGGTACTGGAAGTCAGCTATGAGGTCCCCCCAGAGCCTTCTCTTCTCCAGGTTGAACAAGCCCAACTCTCTCAGCTTGTCCTCATGGCAGAGGTGCTTCAGCCCTGTGATCATCTTTGTAGCCCTCCTCTGGACCTACTCCAATAGTTCCATATCCTTTTTTTATGTTAGGGATTCCAGAACTGGACAAAATACTCCAGCTGGAGTCTCATGAGAGCAGGGCAGAGGGAGAGAATCACCTCCCTCGATCTGCTGGCCACACTTCTTTTGATGCCGCCCAGGATACAGTTGGCCTTCTGGACTGCGAGCATACATTGCTGTCTCACGTTGAGCTTCTCATCAATCATCATCCTCAAGTCCTTCTCTGCAGGGCTGCTCTCAATGACACCATCTTTCATCCTGTGTTGATTCCAGGGGTTGCTCTGACCCAGGTGTCCTCATGAGGTTCACACAGGCCCACTTCTCCAGTTTGTCCAGGTTCCTCTGGATGACATCCCATCCTTCTGCCATGATCACTGCCCCACTCAGATTGATGTCATCCACAAACTTGCTGAAGGTGAACTCGATCCCACTGTCTTTATCATCAGAGAAAATATTAAACAGCACCGGTACTAGTAGGGACCCTTGAGAGAACATTGCTTGTCATGGGTCTCCATTTGGACATGGAACTGTTGACAACTGATCTCTGAATGTGACCATCCAATGAATTCCTTATCCATCGAACAGTCTACTCGTCAAATCCATATCACTCCAATTTAGAGACAAGGATGTTGTGGGGGACCGTGTCAAAGGCTTTACGGAAGCCCAGATAGATTATAGTTATTTTTCCTGTGTCCACTGATGTGGTTACCCCGTCATAGAAAGCCACTAGGTTGGTCAGACAGGATTTGCCCTTGGTGAAGCCATGTTCGTTGTCTCGAATCACCTCCCTGCCCTCCATGTGCTTTAGCATGGCTTCTAGGAGGATCTGCTCCATGATCTTCACAGGCACAGAGGCGAGGCTGACAGGTCAATAGTTCTAAAATTCCTCCTTTCTACCCTTTTTAAATATGGTCACAATGTTGCCCTTCTTCCAGTCACCAGGGAACTGCCATGATTTTTCAAATATCATAGAGAGTGGCTTGGCAACTGCATCAGCCAATTCTCTCAGGGCTCTGGGATGTGTCTTATCAGGTCCCAGAGACTCATATATGTTCAATTTCCTCAGGTGGTCACGAACCTGATCTTTCCCTACAGTAGCCCCCATCCTGTTTTTCTTTGACCCTGCAGGGACTGACAGTGATTGTCACTGAAGACTGAGGCAAAATAGTTGTTGAGTACCTCAGCCTTCTCCTTGTCTGTTGATAGGAAGGTATGTAAAATGATGGTAAAATGTTCTTACTTCTTTGTTCAGTAAAGAAGAATTAAAGCTTCTAGTATTTTCCTGATATGTCACTCAGGGAGGGAAGGAGGGATTGAGGATGGTAGACAGAGATTTCCTAGAGAGGTTGAGGTATTCTATAATATGCTTCAGAGTATGCACAGTAGGCACCTGCATAGACTAAACAAAATATTTCTTTAGATGCCAATGTAGTCCGATTTGTAATTTGAGGTATTCAAAAGTCTTTTAGTTTCTAAAATATATCAAAATTTTTAACCGTGAAAAGAAACAGATTCTCAATTTATTCCAGAACTGACACACTAAAAACTTTGTAGACAAAGGTCCTGATCTTAATATGTTTTAATTTTCTATTATGTTTATATAAGAAGACTATTTGTCTTCACATATGTATGTTTAGACAGCATTACACATAAAATAATGTATCTTTTAGTATTTCTTCTGTTCATATTTGCCGACTTGCCAGATGGTGCAAGATTACAAGGAAATTAACAATTGTATGAACTGAAAATTCTCAATGTAGATCAACAAATAAATAGAATAGTGGTTAAAAATTGAGAAAATACTCTACATATTTTTATATAAACATGGTAACAATAAGATTAATATTTTATTTATTTTAAAATTTTATTACTAAAAAGAGTGCTTCAATACTTGGATCTTTTATCTCCAAACAGTACACAAAGTGAAAAATGTGATATAATGAAAAAAGAAAGAAAGAAGAAAGTAAAATTTAGTGGAAATGTCAACATAAATGCAATAATAGAATCCCAAAATGGAGCAATATGTGTTTTAAAGGCTTATGTACACGTACTGAGTAGGAAAACAAGGGGAAAATGTTGTGATTAATAAATCATTGAGTATAAATACAAGAAAAAGTTCTGATGGAGACATTATTGCAAGAAGGATAAAAAAGAAAAAAAAGCAAGCATGATACAAACTTGTGTTCAAATAATTGCAGATCTACTCACTCCATTCAAACAGCAAGTGTGCTTGCTTCACAGTTAAAATAAGAAAAAGACGTATTATAAAGCATGAAACCTAGAAACTGACCTCTTCTAACTTAATATAATATTCTAATCACTTGAAAAAAATTGTGGTCGATTATGAGGTCAGATAAATGTTATAAAATTATGATTAAAATCCTTGATACCAGTAGTTGAAAAAATTAGAAACATTTGATATTCATATAAAAGATGGAGAAAGATTTCACCTTCAGCAGCATGTAGAATCACACTTCTGTGCATATTCATGACTATATTAAATGAATGAGCATTGCTTTTCACTTAGACTTTTTTTTTTTAAAATTCACTATCGACTGTCTTTAAAAGCACTAACTTCATGGATAAAATAAATGTCATGAAAGACAGTGGCAAACTTGGCTAGAACTTCTAAGTGAAAAACAGAAAGGGAAATGTTTTAGCAATTATCATCATCATCTCTGTATTCATTGAATACCTGAGGTCAATGGAGTAAATGGCAGACAGAAATTGCTTGCTTCCAATTAGGACAATGTAGAAATTTCTTACGTTTTTATTTAATTTTGTACTACTGCTTGAGATTCAAAAAATCACAGTAGCTTAATTTTACCTGATCAGTACCACCTTGATAAGTGAGACATCTGGCACAACTGAACAAACTATTTTCTCAAATATTGAACACTCCTACTGAAAAAAGTTACTTTAAATCTTAGCTATTATAATAATAGTAGCTATTTAAGAATTGAAGAACTGAACATTCCTGGAAATATATTGGTGGAGTTAACTCTCGGAAGGGTCAGTCCAAAGAACAGCATTTGTCTCAACATCACCATCAGAGACTTGGAGAGATACCAAGAACTTTACATCCTGAGAGAAAGAACTGCATGGTATAGGGACTACTGTGCTGATATCTGGGATTGTTGCATAGCTGCTGTCCAGAAGATGGATTTCATCTGCTGCATCAACCAAGCTTGCCCCAACTCTTCCCTGTTTCTAAGGCCAACAATGCACAGAGGTTCGCAGAAGGTCTTGAGGTCACCCAGCATACACAAGAGGAAGATGATGTGAGGAAGTAAAAGACCCCCGAACGCCAGGTGGTGAAGGCACAGATAAGTTTTGGCAAGTTAAGAGGGAAATTTTTGGGCCTGCACATTTAAGTCTTGATTGCGAAACGAAGGCGGAGATTGGCCACAATCCATGGGGAAGAGGAGGTGTGAGGTGCTGTTGCTTAGCATAAAAGTTGGCTCCTAACTGAACCTCAGGGAGATCTCCCCACCAAAGGATCACAAAAAGAACCGACAAGATGCTGTTTGGGACCTGGGACCACAGGGACGCCTTGGAACCATGGTGGTAGCTATAATCCTCTTTCCTCCTTTCTACTTTACTTTTTCTTTCCCTTTTCTCTACTCTGTCTATCAAGTGCTGCTTTACGGGTAAAAAAATAATAAAGTTACACTGTTTGATTGAAGTATAATCCCTTGGCATTTTTGTCACCTTAATTTTTGTGCTATTGAGATCATTGTAAAAGAATCATCACGAGTCCACTGAGTAGATCATGGCAACTCTTCAGTGCACTCTTTAAGAACATTAAAAATACTCTACATTACTAAGCAAAAGATATTTTGTAGGAAAAAAAAAAAGCATCTTTTGTAGATGAAAAAATGGATTTTTATTTGCTTGCTTTTTTCTCATCTGTTTTTGACAAATTAATAAATGTATTTTTTTCTTCCACTAATCTTGATTTATTTGTGCATCTTGCTCCTCACAGCTAAAACCCCCTATGACTACAACATGGAAAATCGATATTTTATGAATTGATTTTAACAAATAAATTATTTTCAAATTTTTTATTTTTTTTAGACTATTGACTGACAAAAGGCCAGAAAGAGCAAAATCCCTTCAGAAGATATTGAATGCGGAGCGATTTGGATGTGATGCATATAATTATGTATATATGTGTATATGTATACATGATTTATAATCTTTATTTATGGCTGTTAGCACTTACCTTTCTGGCACTGTAATACTAGATCAAATTTTAAGGAACACATGAAAAGCCTGAGTGGTATTTTTTAAAACATCTAAATAATCACAAATAAAATAAATGTGCTATGTGAGATATGTCACTTAGTCGTCTCTTCTAATATAGCTAGACTATTTCAGATCTTGCATATAACATCTTGTATGAGGTAGTGTTGGCAACTCCATACTGGATTTTGGATTTCATTTCTGAGATGACAGTTATTTTGACATCCTAAGAAGCCCCAGTTGAAAAAATGATTTAAGCACCATTAGAATGGAAATTTTGTAGCTAGCACTGTAAAATTTGTTCATAAATGGTAGCTTTAGGTGGTGGAATACCTAAGTCAACCATATATTTTAGATGATGGGTTGGTGTTGGTGTTAATGTTGGTGTTAGTGTAGGGTTATAGGTTGGACTTGATGTCAGAGGTCCTTTCCAACCTTGTAATACTGTGATACTGTGATACTGTGATTTTCCATATATTTTTGAAAAGTGATAGTAAATACTTTGCTAACAAGTTTACTGTTATCCACATAATATCAAAATTTATTCTGGCTGTGTTCTTGACACGCTACTCATTGATAAAGTGATGTGGATTTTTTTGGTGTTATTTTTAATTCATATATGGAAACAACTGACTGATGACAGAAGTTACATATGGGCTGAAAAATCAAATGGATCATTAAAATACTCATACACTTTCCTCCATTACAAATCATATCATGTGTAGTTTGATCTTCTCTCTTTTTTGTAGCCAAAACTCCATTGTGTGAGAAGACAGGAAGTCTTGGGTAAGCAAATATCAAGGCACTTAAATATTTGTATATCATCTCTAAATCCACAAAATACACCTTTAGCCAAAAGAAGCCCACAGCAGTAATTTGTTACACACAACTGTAAATACTGAACTTGGTAAATATTGATATCTTTTCACCACTGTCAAGTTTTCAAATGGAGTCCTCAGCAACCTACAGTTGTTTAAACCCTTAATTTCCCGAAATAGTTTTAACTTTCAGAACTTATTAATTTTTATGAATCCCATAACAAAATTAATTCGAAAATGAGTTTGAATAATGTGAATGACTGAAGCCAGTGATTCATTTGTCTCTATAGTTTTTCTGTTCATTGGTAATTATTGTTAGAGATTATATATCTTCTTTTTCTAATCTGCATTAGTGCAGAAGCAGTTTTACAATGAAACAAGACAAAAGAAACTGACATGGGAAATAACTTTATTGGAAGATAATTGAATGTTCAAGTCTTTGACAAAGAGATATGTAATTATACTATTCAAGATATATATATAATTTTTTTCATGGTTCTTAGAAATAACAAGTCTAAATGGCAAAGTCCTTCTATTGCAGTGAATGAGGATTTTGCCTGAGACTAATTCCTACTAAATTACTTAATGTTCAGAAACATAACTGTAGATCTGAGGCAACTATTGAAGACCTGGAAAACTGATCTTCAGGAGATAATTCAATAAGCAAGGTAAGGGTTGAGGAGAAATGTAAATGATAGGCATATAGTCCAGGAAGGTGTGTCCTTAGGACACTGCAGAGACCAGAGAGATGTGCCCAATAAAGGAAAGTTTGATGCAGGAGTGGGGATTGAGTACATTGAGGAGGAGAGAAAGGTTAGTGTAGAGAATGAGAGCAAAAAGAGCCCTTGAACCTCAGAAATAGAGCCTCCCATGACAGGAACACAGAAGTGGAGATTGAGTACATTGAGGAGGAGAGAAAGGGTGGTGTAGAGAATGAGAGCAAAAAGAGCCCTTGAACCTCAGAAATAGAGGAGCCCATGACAGGAACACAGAAGTGAAGTGGGCTGTGTAGATACCAATAGCCCTCTTTTGGTATTTCCTGTATCCTAAGAGGCAGAGAGAAAAGAAAAATTTGAGAAGAACTGTTTGAAAATAACAGTCTATAATCTTCAAAGTCTGTATACAGCAGAGCTCAGAGGGTTGTCATTGGAGGCACAGAGTTGGAATCCTGTGGTCAGTGGTGTTTCCCAGGGGTCAGTACTGGATGCAGTCTTGTTCAGCATATTAATCAATGATCTGGATGAGGGTAAAGAATGAATGTACCTTGAGTAAGTTTGATGAAGATATAAAACCAGGAAGAGTGGCTTATACACTAGAAGGCTGTGCTGCCGTTCAGGGAGATTTGAACAGGCTGGAAAGTCTCATGGAGAGGAACATAATGAAGTTCAAGAAAGGAAAGTGTAGGATTTTGGCATCAGAAAGAATAACCCCAGACACCAGTACAGGTTAGGTGTTGATCAGCTGGAAAGCAGCTCTACAGAGAAGGACCTGCAAGTCCTGGTAGACAACAAGCTGATGAAGGAGGTTATCCTCCTCCTTGACTCTACCTTAATGAGGATATATCTGGAGTACTGTGTCCTGCTCTGGGCACCCCAGTTCAAGGAACAAAAGGAACTACTGGAGAGAGTCCAGTGGAGAGCCAGAAAGATGATTAGGGGACTGGAGTATCTCTCTAATGAAGAAAGACTGAGAGATCTGGATCTGCTCAGCCTGGAAAAGAGAAGACTGAAGGGGACCTTATCAATATCTATAAATATTGAACAGGCAGGTGTCAAGAGGATGATGCCAGGCTCTTCTCAACAGTGTCCAGCAATAGGACAAAGGGCAACAGGCACAAACTGACAGGTGGGAAGTTCCGTCTCAAAATGAGGAAAAACTTTACTAAGGTTGTGATGAAGCATTGGAACAGGCTGCCTGGGGAGGTTGTGAACTCTCCTCTCAAAGTATTGAAAATCCACCTGGACACATTCCTGTATAACAGATGAACCTGCTTTAGCAGGGAAGTTAGACTACATGATTTCCAGAGGCCCATTCCAACTCCTGCTGTTTTGTGATTTCATAATTTAGGTTGTTCCTGAGAAAAGGATACTGATTTAAACTTGATTATTTCAATATTGCTCACTTTTTTATGCTAACCATAAATTCTAGGACGATTGGCGGTCACAAAAAATCTCAAAATGGCTCAGTTTTGTTAATGCCTAAAATGAAAGCTGTTCATATGGATATATTGCCACATCAAATCATCTCATATGTATGTTCTCATTTCTAAATTATGCATTAGTTTACAGGAACGAATTAATCTTGAGGAAAAAAATATTTAGAAGTACCCATAGAAGAAAAACGGAAAAACTAAATAAATATTAACTAAGATCAGGAAACTAAGGTTTATCTACATCTGTACATTCTATTAGAACTGTAGTGAGAAGGAAGAGGTCTGCTTATTGTAACCGTTGACGGTGTTATTAGACTTTGAGAAACAAAAGAGTATTAAAACCCTTGCAAGAAAATCAGCTTTTGAGTCTTCAAAAGTTCTTAGAACCGTAACATTTAGTCTCCAATGTCTTTTGGGTATCTTTCCATTTCCTGAGGCAAAATTTGGCTCCTATCAGCACCATTTAATTGGAAAAACTGGGACTATTCTAATCTCTGAAAACTGGACAGAGCTTGGCAGCACCTGGCAATTCTGTAAGCACTGTAGACATAGAATACATTCAGTGCCCGAATTGAGAAATGGATGAGATCTGGGGGTCTCTCATAAAAAGGAGAGACTCAAAAGCTAGTAGTATTAACATGGGTTTATGGCTCTAACATAGTGATGCAACATAGGTAAATGTAGGTCTGGAGTGGTAAGAGAGGCCTTGAAAATTGTAGACCCAGCATTCAGCCCAGCAGACTATAGGTGTGAAATACGAAGAGGTGACACACAGACTTGACACTAAGGATCCTACAGCTATAAACAACTAACCAGTGAACAGTTAAAGAAATATAGACTTGAGCTGGACAAAACTGACCTTAAATCCAACAGAAGAACAAAAAGAGTAGTATCTAACATACATAAAACCCATCATATATAGTAAATTAAGATGTGATGTGGAACTGCAGACCATGGAAGAAAAAGAAAAGCATATAAGAATATTAGTAAGCATATGAACACCACCCTAAGTAGATCCTACAACAAGCAAGATGAAACCATCAGCACAAACATTATGTTCATCCTGGTGAAGGACTCCAGATGCTCAGAATAAAACTCACCGTAACAACCCTGTTGCCAATGGCAGTAAAAAAAGCAAGAAAAGGGTGAGAACAGCATCTGGAAAAGAGTTAGAAAACAAGAAATACACATGTGAGAAATTTACCTGTATTATTATTGAAGCATTTTCTGCATGGATGACTCAAGAGTTCAATTATATATGTTTTTGGCTTTATATATATACAGTGTTTTCCAGAATCCTGTATTTAAATGTCAGTGAATACTGACACATGTAACGACAGCAAGATAGCAAAACAAACTGAAATGAAAGCCAAAGGAAGTGAAAAAAAAAACATCATGAACATGAATTTAATATTGAAGACATCTGCTGGGTTAATAAGAAGGTAATTTAAGCAGTAAGTGAGAACTATGTAACATCAGAAGACCATGATTTAACTCACCATTTGGAAGGTCTGTGTTCTGCAATATGTAATATGCAAGTCTATATGATGTAACTTGGGCCATATAAAATCTCGCTATATAAAAAATCTTAATATTCACTCTAACCCCTGTTAGAATCAACAGTTTGAACTGAACACCTCTGAAACATGGTTCATTTCATCCAAAAATGATGTCTAGGACAGATGCAATTAATTATTCCTGAGATACTTGTTTTTCTTCTAACTAGACAGGGAAAACAAAGGTCTCAGCTTACATACCAAACTCTAGAGAGCTGACGTCGAATAAAGTGCAACGAGTCAAGGAAGAATATCTGAAAATTTGCCAAATGAAGTGATTAAAACTAATGAGAGAATATAGATTTACCACAGATTTCTCTTCAGAAGCATTCCCTTTGCAGAAAGTTGCAAAGGTTAATTGATAAAATTAATATTTTTTAGTCTGTTGGATTTACTGCCAAGGTGGTAAAACATGTTTTGAAAAGATTGATTACTGTCTGGAAAAAAACCCAATGAAATTATGTCCTACTTTTTGGAAGAAAAAGAACTTCAAATATGATGTATTCCTACTTATCCATTTAGGGATTTCATTGACTCATACACTAATTAATAAATTACGATCAACAATGGTCAACGTAATCTTTTCATTTTTAAAGAGTATTTTTATTTTAATCTCTAATATCCATTCATTTTGAAAATGCCCTAAATTTAAAAGATCTGGGTTTACTTTTAGTGATATCAGTTACAAACAATTCATAAAAGAAGAAGTTTTAGGAAATAAGTTCATTTTCGAAGGATTTAAACATATCAGAAAAACGAATAAAGGAATTCTCAAATCTTTCCAAAAGCTTTGAAAATCTTTTGATTTAGTAACTTCTTGTCATAAATCACACATTGTCATTATCACAGTATCACAGTATCACAAGGTTGGAAAAGACCTCTGAGATCATCTAGCCCTACTTATGACCCAACACCAACACCTACTTGTCGTTTAAACCATAGCACTAAGCGCCTCAACCAATCTGTTTTGAACACCTCCAGGGACAATGACTCCACCACCTCTCTGGGCAACTCATTCTATTGGCGAATCACCCTTTCAGTGAAAATTTTTCCCTAATATCAAACTTCCCCTGACAAAGCTTGAGACCATGTCTTCTTGTTCTGTCACTGGTCACCTGAGAGAAGAGACCAACCCCTGCCTGACTACAACCTCCTTTTAGGTATTTATAGAGAGCAATAAGGTCTCCCCTGAGGCTCCTCTTCTCCAGGCTAAACAACCCCAGCTCCCTCAGTTACTCTTCACAGGGCTTGGGCTCCAACCCTTTCACGATCTTCGTTGCTGTCCTCTGAACACACTCCAGCATCTCAACATCTCTCTTAAACTGAAGGGTCCAGAACTGGACACAGTATTCAAGATGTAGCCTAACCAGTGCCGAGTATAAGGGGATACTAACTTCTCTAGTCCTGCTGGCTACAACATTCCTGATGCAGGTCAGGATACCATTGGCCTTCTTGGCCACTTGGGCACAATGCTAGCTTATGTTGAGTTTCCTGTCTACCATCACTCCCAAGTCTCTTTCCACTTGACTACTCTCCAGTCATTCTGCCCCCAGTCTATACTTCTGCATGGGGTTGTTGTGTCCGAAGTGTAGAACCCAGCACTTGGACTTGTTAAACTTCATCCCACTGGAATCAGCCCATCTCTCCAGTCTGTCAAGGTCCCTCTGTAGGGCCCTCCTGCCCTCCAGCAGATCGACACTTCCTCCCAGCTTGGTATCGTCTGCGAACTTGCTGATGATGGACTCAATCCCCTCGCCCAGATCATCAACAAAGATATTAAACAGGACTGGGTCCAACACCGACCCCTGGGGGACACCACTAGTGACCAGTCACCAACTGGATGAGACACCGTTCACTATCACTCTCTGGGTTCGGCCAACCAAAGAATTCCCAACCCAGCACAGAGCACTCCTCTCCAACCCATGGGCTGTCAGCTTCTCCAGGAGTCTACTATGAGGAACGGTGTCAAAGGCCTTGCTGAAGTCCAGGTATACCACATCCACAGCCTTCCTCTCATCCACCAGGAGAGTCACAAAAGGAGATCAGGTTGGTCAGGCAGGACCTGCCCCTCCTAAATCCATGCTGGCTGGGCCTGATCTCATGGTCATTCTGCAGGTGCCACATGATTGCACCCAGGATTATCTGCTCCATAATTTTACCAGGAACCGAGGTCAGACTGACAGGTCTGTAATTACCTGGATCATCCTTATGGCCCTTCTTGTGGATGGGCATCATATTAGCCAACTTCCAGTCATCTGGGACTTCTCCAGTGAGCCAGGACTTGATAAATGATGGAAAGTGTCTTAGCAAGCTCGTCTGCCAGCTCTCTCATCACCCTAGGATGGATCCCATTCGACATCATAGACTTATGAGGATCCAAGTGGCTCAGAAAGTCTCTAACTTCTTCCTCCCTGATTACAAGGGAGCTATACTCCATCCTGACCCCACCCAGCACTTCAGAAGGCCAGTTGTCCAGTGAACAATCTGTCTTAGTTTTGAAAATGGAGGTAAAGAAGGCATTTCGTCATCTTTAGTTACTGCATTTCCCTCAATGTCCAATAAGAAGTGGAGGTTGTTGCTGCCCTTCTTTCTGCCATAAATATATTTGTAAAAACACTTCTTTTTGTCCTTAACAGAAGTGGACAATTTGAGCTCCAGCTGGGCTTTTGCCTCCCTAATTTCCCTCCTATATGACTCAACAATATCTTCGAACATAACCTTATTTACCAACTCTTCTTTCCAAAGGCGATAAACCCTCTTTTTCTTCCTTAGCATCTTCAGAAGCTCCTTCCTCATCCAGGGCGGCCGTCTACCCCTACGGCTATCTCCTTGTTAGATAAATTTGGGGTTTTTTTGTCTTTTTAATGGTCTGTATATGCGACATGCACAGTGGATTTCCCTTTAAAAGAAGTTAGATATAATTTTAGTGAAATATTTGCAGAGGTATTCATTCTATGCACTATTTTCGTCCTTCCTGGAGCAAGTGATGTAATTTGTAAAATTCTGCTTCATTGTTTATTCCCTTAAGTAAGTGAGTCTTACTAAATTTTAAACGTGTATAGGCATCACCTATTCAAAGGAAAAAAAATCTACATGTTTTTAATGTTTTCTAGTGTTTAATTTCTTTTGTTAATTGAGTAGATTGTTTTCTGTTGTTACATAGTATCAATTCCACACACAGACAGTTACTTTCAAGACACATTGTGTCAAACCTTTATTTTCCTGACTCCCTAATAAATACCGCAGTCTGTAAGTCCTAAAGTCCTTCATATATAATTAAATATGAAAAATATAATTGCCACTGTGCTTCCACAATTTCAAATGATTTGCCTGTCAAAGACATCTTCACTCAAACATGCATGTTAAGTATTTTCAGAATATTCTTCTCTTACCCTCTTGCGTGTGAATGCTAAAGTTACTTGCTTTGTTTCTACTCATTCATGTCAGACTATGGAAGACTAGAACTAAGGTAACTGTGAGGGAATGATACACTATGTTACCAGAAAACAGCCTCATATCTGAACGTAAATGTTAACCGCCTAGTGATCAAATCACTTGGAAGTTGCCTCTGGATAGGTATGAATCTGAAGGCATTCTGAAGCATGGAGGAGAAACTTGGCATTGAGCTACTCCTTTGAGTGTAAATCTGACTTCATCTTCTCATCAATCTACCTTTTAGGTACAGATGGTTGCTATTAGGTCTTACCATAGAATCAGACATAAATCTGCAAGAAATTGTAAGGGTCTTAAAAGTGCCATTTGTAAATGGTAATGTTAAATTGTATCAAAAGCCATAACAATGAAAAACAAATTAATCTGTTGTTTCCAGGAAAATTATTTTGGTTTACTTTAGTTAATAAATTGTAATAAAAAAAAATCAAAATTTTAAAAATATCAGTCTTCCTATACCTAGTCTGAAGAATAAAGAAATCTATGCAATGAATTTTAGCATTCTTTCTCCATCATTTGTAATAAATTACTACCCTGGGAGAAAGATTATTATACTGAATAATAGTGTTATCAATCCTATGACTTTGTGACTGGAAATATTTCCCAGAGCACAAACTTCTGGTGGCATGTCATTATGCAAGATTCTTTATTTTAATTCTTAAAGGAAGTTTGTATTTCTGGTGGACGGAGTTCCAAAGGAAGAAATTATGTACTTTTCAGGTCTTTTTTTCCTTACTACTTACAAAATGACAATGTATGTTTGTATATGTTACATACTTTTTTAAAGTAGGTAAGTAAGCATCATAAAGGATTGTTGTCTGTTTTAACATTTCCTGCCTCCTGCATTATGTATTAGAAGAAAGCCGCTGAAGGGAAAGGACAAAATCACTTCTGGGTACAACTGAAGCTGCAGGAATCCAGGCAGAGCTGTGAGCAAAAGGGTGAGCAATGTGAGCACAAGCAAAGGATGATATGCATTCATGGGTCCTTAGAGAATTAGTGGATTAAGTTGCTAACCACTATTCATCATAGTTGAGAGGTCTTGACAGCCTGGTGAAATTTCTATTGACTAGAAAAGGGGAAACGTATTGCCTATTTCCAAAAAAAAAAATAAAAAAAGGAAGGCCTCGGGGATCTATAGGCCACTCAGTCCCACCCCTATGCCTGGCAAGATGATGGAGAATATCCTCCCAGAAACTGCTAAAAACATATGAAAAACAAGTAGATGACTGCTGACAGCCAACATGGCTTCACACTAAGAGCCTAACAGATTTGGTGGCCTTCTGCTATGGGGTTGAAGGATAAGGGTATAGCAACCGATGTATAAAGTATTCAATAATGTTGCAATTGACATACTTGTCTCTAAATTGGAGAAATATGGGTTTGGCAGATGGACTTCTTGGTGGATGAGGAATTGTCTGGAGGGTCACACTCGAAGATATGTATTTAAGAGCTTGATGCCCAAATGGAGACTGTTGATGAGTGGTCTTTAGGGAGCAGTATTAGGACTGATATTGTTAAACATCAACATGGACAGTGGGGCTGAGTGCATTCTCAGCAAGTTTGCAGACGGCACCAAGCTGTGTGGTGCTGTTGACACACTGGAAGGAAGGGATGCCATCCAGAGGGTCCTTGACAACCTTGAGAGATGGGTCTATGCGAACCTAATAAAGCTCAATAAGGCCAAGTGCAAGGTTATGGACCTGAGTTGGGGCAATCTCCAGTACCAATGTAGACTGAAGGGATGAAGGATTGAGAACAGCCTTATGGAAAAGGACTTGAGGGTGCTAGTGGATGAAAAGCTGGACATGAAATGGCAATACACATTCACAGCCCAGAAGGCCAAGTGTATCCTGGGCTGAATCAGAAGAAACATGACAAGCAGATCAAGTGAGATAATCCTGCCCCTCTATTCTGCTCTGTTCCGTTGTTCAGCTTGGAGAAGAGAAAGTTCCAGGAAGACCTTATAACAGCCTTGCAGTACTCAAAGGGAGCCTACAAGAAAGCTAGAGTGGGACTTGCTACAAGGGCATGTAGTGATAGGACAGGGGCTAACGGCTTTCAACTGAAAGAGGGTAGATTTGCATCAGATGTTAGTAAGATAGTCTTCACTATGAGGGTGGTGAGGCACTGGAATATGTTGTCCAAAGAAGTCATGTATTCCCCATTCCTGGAACTGTTCAAAACCAGGTTGGATGAGGCTTTGATCAACTTGGTTTAGTTGAAGGTTTCCCTGTTTGCCCATGACAGGGGGAAGTCCCTTCCAACACAAACTATTCTCTGTTCTATTAATCTATGATTCTGTGACTTTCAAGAAGCAAAGAAAAAGGTAAGGAGTTAAAGCACTCTTTTGAAGGGTCGCAAGATATTTTCTCGTGGTTCCAGGAAGTAAAATGTAGATTTTTTTTCAACACAGAACACTGGATTGACAGAAGAACTGGAGAACTCATGGCCAAACTGGAGGAATGGACAAAACAAAGGCCTTTATTTTTATTCGTCTTCATCATAACATCTCTCTTTAAAAGTTCATTGATAAAACATGGCTTTAACAATTCTCAAGCCTTCTCTATTAAAGTACAGGCAGGTTCAGTTCAAAGCTCTGGTTAAGTCATGTTTGTATTACAGTTAATATCTTTATTTTTCCCATTCTATAGCAGAAAAAGGTAGTATATTACAGTATTAGAGAACATTATTAAAATAGGCATATACTCAGCAGAAATTATCTAGAAAAAAAATTTTGGATGATCTATTAACTAAATGTACTAATTACCTTTTTCTTGACTTCAAGAGTCAGGTAATCCTTTAGAAAAGCAAAAAAAAAGTATTTGAGAATAGGGAAGAAAAACCAAAAATGCTAATAGCACTAGGAAATGGACATGTGTCCACAAATACTTTGCTTATATCTGCCTATTGGAATTTAAAACTACTTAAGTTTCAGAGTGAATAAAAACAAATGCTATCTTAATATATTAAAGAATGAGAGCTCTTCAGCCCAATTCAATATACAGTGCTATCAGTCAGGATATCTCCATTCAATCTGTTATGTTCCTTTTTTAATGCATGTAATTTTAGGAACTAAATCTGAACTGTAAAAACTAGCTAAATGAATTACTGAGTTATTTAAGTGTTACATACTATTGCCTAACTACTGTGTTAAACACTAATCGTGTAACTAATGTTACACACTATTTCTGATGCTTTATGATTAGATCTGCCTCTCCAAAGGCATTGCTTTTGAAGACAGAACCAATAAAGCAAAAAAGTTTCTAGCTACACCTTCTTGTTTAACTTGTTATTTAAAAAACGGTGTTACTCTTCTGCTGGTGCTAAATCTGAGGCTGAACTAGGATGAAATCAAATTGGAAAGGCAGGACAGATTTGACTAGATCAAAAACGATAGAAAGTGACAAAAAGTCATCAGGAATGAAAAGGTCAATACAGTGCCGATTTTGACTGAATAAAAATCACTTCTGCTAACCTCTGTTATAAATTTGGTAGTAAATGAGAGCTACATATAGTGCACAAAATATTATGGGCAAAGCGAAATACATCATATGATCCAATAATTTATTTTTGTTTCTATTAATATTTTAACTAAGGGCCCATGCTCTCTACTTAGTATAGAAACACATAAAAGCCCTAGAATACCAAAAGAAAAAAAAAATCATGTTTCTTGTGTTATATTCATCCTTCTAGTGTCTGTCAACAAGATTGACAGATTCTGTCTTTCTCAATAAGAAGGTAAATGTTCAAGTCTTAGCTATGAGACTTATGGACTTCATTGTCTTCTTGATGAAAAAGAGAATATTCAAGGAAGGGATTTCTTCCTCCTCTGCCTCATGTCTAAGATTTTGTATATGTGTTTTTCTTGATTTTTTTTTAATGTGTTTTCTATTAACAGATCACTTCTTTCATTTCCTGTGTTGTTAGCTGAGGTTTTAGGCCCCAGACTTATGCTCCTCCCCCCCCCCCCCCCCCCCCCCAAGGATTATTGTTTGTCTGGCATTGGCTGCTGACGTCCTCCTCTCCTCTGAGGGGCCATCCCCAGAGCTGAAGCTGGAGCAGGGGAGGCATCAGTCCACTGTGTCCCCAGGCAGGTGCTAAACTCGCAAAACTGAGGCTGAGCCTGTGCACTGCCCGGTCAGTGCACTGCCCAGTCAGCGCACAGCCCAAAGGCTTCTACTGTTGATTACATATTCTGTGCAATAAACAAGCATTACACTCTGTCACGGGTGCAAGACACTGCCAGCTAGTTGATCAGTAGCATGTTTACCCTCCATGTAGAAAAGAAAAAGTTAATCTAGTGTATATACACTGAAGTACTTACAGTACTGACTTTAGAAAATACTTCAGATTATGCAACAACTTATTACCTTGCCATCCAAATATGTATTTTGTTGATTTTACTCATTCTGCTGTGGAAAAAATGCTCTGCTGCCATTTTATTCAGAACACTGATTTACAAGATAAAGGGGTAAGAATCTCTTGCACAATACCAAGGTCTTTTCTCCTTCTCACAATGTCCCACCAGCAAGCAGGTTATGGGTACATGAGAAGCTGTGAGGGGACACAGCTTGGTCAGTTGACCCTAACTGATCAATGGGATACCTCATACCAGATGACATTGTAATTAGCAAGAAGGGCTGCTAAGTAGGGCGACATTAGGAGTTATGTAGCTTTTCTTCCCAAGTAATTGTGACATATGAAAAAGCCCTGCTTTGGTTAAACACCTTCCTGCCAATGGGAAGATTTGCATTCTCAGAAAACTAAACTCTTATATTTATAAACTATTGAGAGTTAAAGTTAAAAAAAAGAACTGAACTGTTTAAAATACATCAGAACTCCCAGGGTCCAACTTCCTCTCCTGGAGGGTGATAAAAGATCTCTTGTATTAGTGATTTATTCAGAACTAAAATAATTCTGGAAAGTAAATTAAATAATCAATCAACAGCCATTTTCTGCCCTGAATTGAACTTTCTGACAATTTTGCAGACAAGATCATTAATGCACAGGTTGGATTCCAAATGAACCATGAGTTAAAAGTAATTTACAAACTATTCAGACTGCTTTTTTTGGAGATCCTGACCTGAACTATTGTACTCAAATTAAATGTATGAGCATGTATGTACAAACTAATAATTTGCCCACATACTAATGGACAAAACATGAAAATTTTAAATTGAGATAGCATGGTAAAAGATGTATAACATTCACTAATTATACAATGTTTATTTAATACCTTATGCTTCTAGAAATAATAAATTTCATTCCTTTCATTCAAAATTCCTTACAGGAAACTCTGTTCTCTCTAACTGTATGTGCAATTAGTTTTTTTAAGACAAACTTTTATCAAGCTGTCATTCTTTTGAAACAATGTAAAAAAATTTTATTAAAATGAAAATACTTGAGATAAAAAGTTTTACTTTCTAATAGCACTGTTATATATTTCCTTAACTTAGATTCATTACTATGCGGACAAAGTTAAAGTCAAGATAGCCCTGAAAGGTGTACTATCTGTTAACTTCAGACTGATTAATGACAAGATGAGATATTTGGTATCTAAGTGTTGAGAACCCATTAACTTGGGAGAAAGCTGAAAAGCCAGGGGGAAGAAATAAGTCATAGTAACAAAAGCAGATGAAGAAGGAAAGCAGTTCTCTTGACTATAGATTGATATGCTCCTATAGCCATGCTTAGTGTCAAAAGGAATTTCTAATTGCTGCTCAGGTACATTCTGATTTTACATTCAACCAAACTACCACAAGCTGACCAGCAAGCACTGAGGGCTTAAGCAAGAGAAAAATAACAGATGCCAGTAGTAAACTAGAGAAATTAATCTCCGGAATGTGTCCAAGTTCAAATATAGGAAAAGTAACAGCAGTAATTTTTTTTCTCCATTACATTATTTAAAAAAGGAATTGAACTCTATTGAATAGAATTGTATATGTACAATATATGTTAAATCAATAAAACATACAAAAAACTCTTTTTCCCCCCAGATTCTAGAGCATTCAGTCCACTTGTCAGAATAAAATTATTACAAGTTTACTTTCTGCAAGTATAATCATTAAAGAAAAGGGAAATATTTAAAATTAATCAGACTCAACAGCAAATGTATAAAATTCACTTTATATTTCTAACTGTGTTTGCAGTGATTTGCAACATTTAAAATTACTGTTTTCCTCACATAGTGGCTCATTTCTCTACATGGACAAACACAATGTATGATTTCTTATGTTAGCAGGCATACACCAAAATTTCTGTATTGTACAATATTTTAGCACAGTATATTAAGCCTTTCTGCATTTTGAATAAAACTAGTTTCAGGAACAGTTCTGATTATGCCTTATTTTTATAAAGCAATAGCAACAAAAACTCTTTCTTACTGATAAAAGCAAACCATGCTTTAGGTTTCAAGTGTTGATGAAGGGTTAAGTGATCTTCTACAAAATTAAGTATAGAGTACCTGCTGTTTTTAAAGGCCAATAATAGCATTAAGAAATTGAGAAACTGTAGGTTTGTGGGTTTTTTACTGAACATTCATTAAGCTCTTTATTCCTGCAGTGAAATAGATTTCTTTTGGATAAATCAAATGACAAGTGTACACCTCCATTCTGAGGTGCACTTTCGTCAGGGAAAGTTTAGACTTGATATGAGGAAAAAATTCTTCACTGAAAGGGTGATTGGCCATTGGAATGGGCTGCCCAGGGAGGTGGTGGAGTCACCGACCCTGGAGGTGTTTAAAGGGAGACTGGATGAGGCACTGAGTGCCATGGTTTAGATGATTGTTGGTGTTGGTGTTGGTGTTAGTGTTAGGTTATAGGTTGGACTTGATGATCTCAGAGGTCCTTTCCAACCTTGTGATACTGTGATACTGTGATACTGTGTGATTTTTCACAGGTAACAGAGTAGCGACAAGTCTCAGCATGGAAGACTCAGTTTTTGGGTATAGAACAGTAGAGACTACAGCCAAGAGGTCATGAAAGGACTTTGGCAAGAAGGTTCTCTCTCTATTCAAAATTGTGATAAAATACTATCTGAACAGGTTCCACCTAATCATCAAGACACCCACAATCTACAGCCATCACAGTTTCAGTATGCTGTGTTTGTCTAACATCCAGATGTCATATTTAGGCTTCAGTTACCTCAGTGTGATGTGGTTATTCCCTTTCTTCAGGGAGTGTGTAACCAAGATAATGGAGTTAAGGGACAGATTCATTTCTAATTGAAGTAATACTCACCAAGGACATCAGTTAATCTATGTTTTGACACTGAATGTTACCAGACCCATGTCCAGAAAAGACACAAGGATTAGGAGCCTCTCTAAATTTCCCCAAAAATTTCAACAAGATATACATAATTAGAAAAATTCTTGCTTATCAGTCAGCAAGAATTCACTCCACACCACAAGAAACATTATTTATGGGCAATCACAATTGCCCAAGATATACTTACTTGCTGTGGAGAAGATCATACTATCTTCTAAAAAACATATGGCAGAATGCTTGTATGTATGGTTCACAAAATTTTTTCTCGTCTTTAAAACACAAGTTCTTAAAAAACACAATTATAGAATGTTGTTTGACTTTGGATTCAATTTTTTGTAAATGATCACTGACATAAAGGCCGCTAGATTAGCTGCCCTTGTTCTTTTGGGAGACTTTAATCTTCCGGATACCTACTGGGAACTTAATACTACCAAGAGGAGGCACTCCAGGAGGTTCTTAGAGTGTATTGAGGACTTCTTTCTGTCACAGCTGGTGAGTGAGCCTACCAGGGGTGATACTCTCCAAGACGTGCTGTTTACAAATAAAGAAGGGCTGGTGGGTGATGTGGTCGGTGGCTGTCTGGGGTGTAATGATCAAGAGATAATTGAGTTTTCTATAAACAATGTAACAAGAAAAGCCAGGAACAGGACATCAATGCTGGACTTTCAGCGGGCAGATTTTGGATTATTTAAGGAACTAGTCAGGAAAGTACCCTGGGAAATAGTTCCTAGTGGCAAGGGGGTCCAGGAAGGCTGGATACACTTCAAGAATGAAATCTTGAAGGCGCAGGAGCGGACTGTCCCCATGTGTTATAAGAAGAGTTGTAGGGGCAGACGGCCAGCCTGGATGAGTAGGGCGCTTCTGAAGGAACTAAGTTAGAAAAAGAGGATGTATCGCCTTTGGAAAGAAGGGGACGTAAGCCAGGTCATGTTCAAAGATGTTGTTAAGTTGTGTAGGAAAAAAAACAGGGAAGAAAAAGCCCAGCTGGAGCTCAAATTGGCCACTTCTGTTAAGGATAATAAGAAGAGTTTTTATAAATATATCAATGGTAGAAAGAAGGGTGGCAGCGACCTCCACTCCTTGTTGGATGTGGAGGGAAATATAGTAACCAAAGATGCAGAGAAGGCTGAGGTACTTAATGCCTTCTTTGCCTCAGTTTTCAACAGTAAGGGTGTCTGTTTGCTTGACAGTTGGCCCTCTGAAGTGGTTGATGGGGACAGGGTGAAATATGGCCCTCCTGCAAGCCATGAGGAAGAAGTTAGAGACCTGCTGAGCCACTTGGACCCTCATAAGTCTATGGGGCTGGATGGGATCCATCCTAGTGTGATGAGAGAGCTGGCGGATGAGCTTGCTAAGCCGCTCTCCATCATCTTTCAACAGTCCTGGCTCACTGGAGAGGTCCCGGAAGACTGGAAGTTGGCTAATGTGACGCCCATCCACAAGAAGGGCCATAAGGATGATCCAGGTAATTAAAGACCTGTCAGCCTGACCTCAGTCCCTGGTAAAATTATGGAGCAGATAATCCTGGGTGCAATCATGTGGCACCTGCAGAATGGCCAAGAGATCAGGCCCAGTCAGCACGGGTTTAGGAGGGGTAGGTCCTGCCTGACCAACCTGATCTCCTTTTGTGACCATGTGACTCGCCTGGTGGATGAGAGGAAGGCTGTGGATGTGGTATACCTGGACTTCAACAAAGCCTTTGACACTGTCTCCCACAGTAGACTCCTAGGGAAGCTGGCAGGCCGTGGCTTAGATGGGAGCACTCTGTGCTGGGTTAGGAATTGTCTGGATGGCCGAGCCCAGAGAGTGGTGGTGAATGGTGTCTCATCCAGTTGGCGGCCGGTCACCGGTGGTGTTCCCCAGGGATCGGTGTTGGGTCCCATCCTGTTTAATATCTTTATTGATGATCTGAATGAGGGGATTGAGTCCATCATCAGCAAGTTTGCAGATGATACCAAACTGGGAGGAAGGGTTGATCTGTTAGAGGGTAGGATGGCCCTACAGAGGGACCTGGACAGACTGGAGAGATGGGTCGATTCTAATGGGATGATGTTTAATATGTCCAAATGTCAGGTACTTCATTTTGGACACAACAATCCCATGCATAGCTATAGACTGGGGACAGCGTGGCTGGAGAATAGTCAGGCAGAAAGGGACCTGGGAGTGCTGGTTGACAGGAAGCTCAACATGAGCCAGCAGTGTGCCCAGGTGGCTAAGAAAGCCACCATTCTGGCCTGCATCAGGAATAGTGTGGCGAGCAGGACCAGAGAAGTTATTGTTCCCCTGTACTCAGCACTGGTCAGGCCTCATCTTGAATACTGTGTACAGTTTGGGCCCCCCAGTTTGGGAAAGATGTCAGGATGCTGGAATGTGTCCAGAGGAGGGCAACAAAGATGGTGAAGGGTTTGGAGCACAAGCCCTACAAGGAGCGACTGACGGAGTTTGGGCTGTTTAGTCTGGAGAAGAGGAGGCTCAGGGGAGACCTCATTGCTCTCTACGATTACCTAAAAGGAGGTTGTACTCGGGCAAGGGTTGGTCTCTTCTCTCAGGTGACCAGTGACAGAACTAGAGGGCATGGACTCAAGCTTCGTCAGGGAAAGTTTAGGCTTGATGTGAGGAAAAAGTTCTTCACTGAAGGGGTGATTGGCCATTGGAATGCGCTGCCCAGGGAGGTGGTGGAGTCGCCAACCCTGGAGGTGTTTAAGGGGAGACTGGATGAGGCACTGAGTGCCATGGTTAAGATGATGGTGTTAGTGTTGGTGTTAGTGTTGGGTTTAGGTTGGACTCGATGGTCTCGGAGGTCCTTTCCAACGTTATGATATTGTGATACTGTGATAAATCCATAGTATTTTGTTAGTCACACTGAAAAATGCATTTGATACAAATGCAAGTCTATAATAAAAATTATAAAAATGTGTTGGTGACAGCTTTTTCTCTGGGATATGGATTTCAAAATACTTGAGAAAAGTAAGATGCAATGCAGTGAAACGTGCAGGGCCCTACAATTAGATAAGAATATTCATGTATGCAATCACTGGCTAACAGTATTTAGACCAGAATTTCGTGTTTTATAGCACCATAATCAAAATATGAGTCACTAATTTCTTGCTGTTTAAAAAAACCGCTTGCAAAAATTAAAATAATTTCTGTATAAATAAAGTATTTTCTAAAACCTGTGAAATGTTTTCTCCTCCACTCTTTTTTTTTTTTTTCTTCAGGCATGGGATCATAGAATCACAGGATAATTTGACTTTAGAGGGACTTTTAAAAGTCATCTAGCCTAACACCCCTGCAATGAGCAGGGACACCTTCAGCTGGACCAGGATGCACAAAACCCCATCCAACCTAGCTTTGAACACTCCTCTGAGCTCTTAAAGTCTTAGAAACTAATCCTGTCTCTATAAGGTAATGTTGTAGTTCCCAGCAACAGACATGCATGACAGGTTAGAAATAATCCAAATTTGTAGAATTTTCTGCAATTTGTACTATCAAATATGAGAAAGTTATACTAATTGACAGATGTTCAGACAGATAATTTGTACTTTATTACCCACTTTTTTCAGTTACCTATGTGTAGTGGATTGACTTTTGGATTTTTCAGATCTTCCTTAAAAAAATTTCCTTTACAGTTCTTCCTTAACAACAGAGGTCAGGATCCACAGAAGTATTCCATATCTTCCTTTAACGTAACATAACATACAAATAAGGTGTAAATAAGGGGGTGCACGCTCCTCTTCTTCTGGCAAGCTGGTGAGCAGGATGCTCCTTGCTGCTGGTCCTGTCTGGAGCTGAGGCCTCCAGTAGCTGCTGTTGTCTGCCCATGCATGAAGGGAGAGCCCTAGGCCAGATTTGGCTGCTCTGCTTTCCTCAAGGGAAGTGGTGAGATTTTGTTAGTTCTTTCTTTGTTAGTTACCGGGTCTTACAAGTGTGCCTGTTTTATTTTAGTTCCTTTTTGTCCTTTTTCCCATTTTCACTTCCCCTCTTCCCTTTTTTTGGGAGTTTTGCATGATATCCTTGCTATATGTCATTTATATTTAGGAAATACATAAATAGATATATTTAGTTTGATTTTTTTTTTCTATAGTTTTTTCTTTGAAAAGGGGGTAGCTTTGGGAAAGGGGTTTAACTGAACATTAGAGAGCTTGGAAACTTAGTCAAACCAGTTCACTATGTCAATAGATAATTAACAGCCACAGACAGAAAAACTGAAATGGGATTATATAATTCTTCTTTGTATGCTCATGTAATTAGAATATATTTTGTAAGGCAGTACTGCACTATTCCTTTTATTCTTGATTGTATTAACTCCTACAAGGAGAAAAATATAAAAAAATGATCGGCAGATGTCATATTTGGAATTTAAAAATGCTTGGCCAGAGAATCTCAATTGGAAGACTTTGAAGCTGCCTAGGTGAGCAAACCGAAGGACGAAAGGAACAGTACAGGATTACTGACGAATTATTTCTCTACCTAGAGAACTTGTAGACCAGCTATTGGTGTTACAAAAAGCCCCCTCATTATTTTGCTACCATTGAGGCAGTAGACTCACTGTGAAGAACCAATGTAGGAGTTCAGAATATCTTTACAGTGTCTTGATATTGATGGCATGAAATGATGAACATTTGAATTGCTGTTTTTAAAAAGGAGCTAGATAAGCATAGCTTTAGTGAAGAAAACAAAAATAGTACCATACTGAGTTCCAGGTAGTCATCATTTAACATAGTACTTCAACCAGATGGGGTTCAAAAAATCTAGATTTGTACATAGTCTAGGCATAGCAATTTGCTAGTCATATAACTGTAAGGACATTCAGAATTTGCAGATGTCAGAGTTACCTAGGTATGATGCAGTTTGCTTGCCAGGATATCAACCTATGTGGCGCTGTATGCCATAAGATGCCTGAAACCTGAAATTTAAATACCAGTTGTAAAACATCAAAGGGTTCATATTCAGTTACTTAGAAGGGCAGAAAACGAGAAACTAGAGGAAGTAATTCTTAATACTATTCAGCTTTTTTAAAACATCAAATGGAAAATGTATTTTCAAGCACGTGGTAAACAATTAAATGGTATACAATAACAAACATGAGATAACATGGTGTTGTAAGCTACAATCCTTGTTAAAGCAGGCTAGGCTTATAAAGGATGAGGAGTCTTACAATGTCATTTATATTTAATTTGATAGTGCATTTGACATTGTTTTTCATAATTGAAGAAAATATAATATACTTCTATGTCAGTCAAATTTCTGTCCCCAATAAAAAAAAATAGCAGAAAAAAGGAAGTACATCATTACATGAATCCTAATAAAGTACAGGAAAGATGAAAAGTTTAATGAACACAATTTCGTAGACAATTTGTATGAACTTGAGTTCAGCTTAAGGAAAAAAAATATGTGCATGGATAATGTGTCAGTAATTTTCAAATACAAGAAAGATTTCAAGATTTTGTTTCCAAGAAAATCCTATGAGAACTTGAATGACAAAAATAAAGTAATGCTTCCCACGGACAGGGTCAGTATGTAATGCTTCACATTCCTTGGAGGACAGTTCAATACTGCACAATTTGGGGTTACCAAAATCTAAAGTGGCATAAGTTTATTTTTTTCTATTTTCTTTATTTTCTTAGCCCTGATAGATACAATTTTAAAGTATCATCTAGCATGATACCTTAGAGCATGGGTGTCAAACTCATGGCCTGCAGGCTGAATCCAGCCCTCAACTTTGTTTTACTCGGCCCAGAACTTTCTTTCTTCCCAGTGGCACCTTGTCCCTGTCCTCCTGCCAGCACTGGTCATGTGTGCAGTGTGTGACGTGTGTTACACTGCAGGAGCAGGAGAACGGTGGGAGCCGTGAGTTCAACACCTCTGCCTTAGAGTCTGAGTCCCTTTCTTACTGTGGTCAGAGTAGACAAGCAACTCCTTGTAAAGAATATCTTTGAGACAGGAAGTGTCTAAAGAAAAGGACAAGAGAGACACTGACTAGGAATTATATGGTAGTTATCTTGTGGCAGTCAAAAAAAAAGAAAATATTTTTTCTTATAAGTATTGTTACAGGTATAGCTGATCCTGCATTGGAGAAGAGGGGTGGAATAGAAGATACTTGGATAAATTTAATGTTATATATCTTTGGTCTTGTCAGTCAGGAAGCATGCATCACCTCAGAGGAAGTTCTTTGCGTGGTCAAAGACAAATGTGAGATATGTTGGGTTAGGTTTTTTTAAATTTAATTAGAACAATGTTAAAGTATAAATATAGCAATTTGAGTAAATTGAAAAAACTGATAAACAAGAAAACTGCTTACCAAAAATGAAAACTTTAAAATGCTGGTGAAATGTAAATGTCAACAAAATGCAAAATGGTATCAAATCAAACACTTCTATAATGGCTTTAAAATCTGTATGACTCTATGATGATGCTATTGCACATTTGAATTCTGTTAACTGATAGAAGAGAAATCCTGAATCACTGGGTTAGAGACATCACCAGGAAACTCCCTGGTCTGGTATAGCCCTCTGATTATTGTCCACTTACAGTTATACAGGTTGCGAGTCAGGAGGTTGTAGAAACATGTCCAAAAGCCATTAAAGGAAACTTCAGGGCACTAGCTGAAGAATCAGGAACACAGGTAATGTTTTTCTCAATACTATCAGCGGCAGAGAGGATGAAAGGAACAGGAAAATTCACATGATTAACACGTGTCTCAGAGGCTGGTGTCATTGGTGGAATTTTGTGTCTTTTTGATCATGGGGAGGTTTAAAACGGCACCAGGCCTGCTGGTGACAGACGGAGTTCAGCTCTCACAAGTGGGTTGGCAGGGCTCATCAGGAGAGTTTTAAACTAGATTTGAAAGATGAAAGAAATAGGACTCACTCGAGGGCAAAATCTGTAGCCCAGTTCAAGTGCCTCTATACCAATACACCCAGAACGGGCAAAAAAAAATAGGAGGAGCTAAACACCATTGGGCAGCAGGATAACTATGACTTAGTTGCCATCACAGAAACATGGCAGGATGACTCTCATGACTGGAGTGCTGCAATGGATGCCTCTAAGCTCTTCAGAAGAGATCGGCAGGGAAGAAGAGGTGGTAGATTTGCTCTTTATGTTATGGAGGGTTTCAATTGTATAGAGCTCAATGACTGTGATGACAAGGTTGAGTGCTTAGAGGTGAAGACGAGGGGGAAGCCAACAAGACAGATACCCTGCTGGAAGTCTGCTATAGAACACCCAACCAGGATGAAGAAGTTCACAAAGCCTTCAGAAAGTTGGTAGAAAAAAATCTTGAGATCGCTACCCTTTGTTCTTTTAGGAGACTTCATCTTACCTGACATCTACTGAAAATACAACACAACAGAAAGGAAACGGTCTTAGGAGATTCCTGGAGTGTGTTAAAAATAGGTGAGTGAGTCTACCACAGAAGGTGTCTCATTTGACCTGCTGTTTACAAACAGAGTAGGACTCTGGTGGGAAATGTGGTAGTCAGAAGCCATCTTGGACTTGGAGATGAGGAAACAATGGAGTATTCAATTCTTGATAAAGTAAGGAGAGAAGACAGAAAAAACACTGCCAGACTACTGGATGGCAGACTTTGGCCTGTTCAGGGACTGAGAGAGTCCCTTGGGAAACAGTCCTGAAGGGCAAAGGGGTAAATGAAGGCTGGATGTTCTTCAAGAAGGAAATTTTAAAGACAGAGGAGCAGGCTGTCCCCATGCATTACAAGATGAATTGGTGTGGAAGATGTTTGGCCTGGCTGAACAGGGAGGTTTTGCTCGGACTCAGGAAGAAAAACAGAGTTTACTATTTTTGGAAGAAAGGGCAAGCAACTCAAAAAGATCTTGTGATCTTTTTAGGTCTTGTTAGGTCATGCTGGGATGAAATCAGAAAGACAGAATCCTAGCTTGAAATAAATCTGACCACTGTTGTAAAAGACAACAAAAAATGTTTTTAAAAATGCATCAAAAACAAAAAGAGAACCAAAGAGAATCTCCATCCTTAGCTGGATATGGGGTAGGACAGTGCCACCAAGGATGAGGAAAAGCATGATGTGCTTAGTGCCTTCTTTGCCTCTGTCTTTAAAGGTCAGACCAGCTATCCCCAGGGTGTTCCGCTCCCTAATTTGGAAGACAGGGATGGAGAACAGGATAAACTCTCCATAATCCAGGAGGAAGCAGTTAATGAACTGCTGTGCCACCTGGACACTCACAAGTCCATGGAACTGGGTGGGATGCACTGAAGAGTAGTTACAGAGGGAGCTGGCAAAGGAGTTCACAGAGCCACTCTCCATCATTTATCAGCAGTCCTGGTTAAGAGGGGAGGTCCTAGATTGCTGAAGGCTTGCTAATGTGATGCACATCTTAAACAAAGGTTGAAAAGAGGATTTAGGGAACTACAAACCTGTCAGCCTGACCTTGGTATCACAAAAGATTATAGTGTTTGTCTTCCTAAGTAAATATTTCACATGATGGAGCCCTTCTCTCCTGGAAATTGCTTAACACCTGCCTTCTGATGGTAACTAGTGAAAGAATTCCTTATCTTGCTTTGCTTGCCTGCATGGCTTTTGCTTTACGTATTAAGCCTTCTTTATCTCAAGCCACAAATTCTGGTTCTTTTCCACATCTTACCAGTGGGGAGTGAGTCAGCAGCTGTGTGATGCTCCACTGCCTATTGGTGTAAAACCAGGACACTGATCATGCTGATATAATTTGTGTAACAAGAGAAATTTATCAAAAGTATTACGTAGTCAGTACAAAAATCTACAGTTTATATATATATATTCAGTACAGTTTTCATATATAATTATTTTATTCCATAATATGTGAGGGCACAGATCCTTGTTTAAAGCACATTGCTTACATCTTTAAGCAACAAAAAAGATACAAAACAATAGTTTTTTTTCCATAGTACTTATTTGACATAAAGGAATCTATCTTTGTCAACATATACATGAGAAAGATTTTGTGTTAAATGAAAATTTATGTATTTGCTTTACTTTAGGCTGTTCTTTGCCAATGATTATGTACATATTAGGATGTATGCCATATATCATCAAGTCTTTGAATCACAAGAACAAGTGATTAAGTCTGAACATCATCATAAAAGAAATTAAGGTCTTCACCCTGCTTTGCAACACTGAAAAGCTAGAAGATGATGAAAAGTCACTTAGATCTGTGCGTTGTCACTGAATAAATGAAAAATCTGTGGGAGAATTTAACTAGGTTGATAATAAAACTAATAAAATACACACAGATGACAATACAGATGAATTCCGTTTTGGGACATTAAAAACTCAACCCTTGATTAAAGAGAAAAAAATATTTTGAATTATTTTGAATGAAAGAGTGTTCTAGTCATTTTTCAAAACCAGTTTTATGTAACATGCAGAAGTTAAGAAACTTGTAGTCATCAGAATAAACTCAATGCTTTTCAAATGAATCTGTATGAATTATTTTGCTGATATAAAGTAACAGAAAACAGCTTTGACTATTGAGAACAGCATTGCAGCTGTATGCCTCTTTAAGCACAAATACACCAGTCCATACATCTGTATGTCAAATAACAGATTATTCAAACCTATTTTCACCAGCCAGAGAATATACACAAATGGCTGAACAGACGTCTGATTAAATATTAAATAGACATGCTCAAGCTAAATCTTTAATGGAGTAGCAGCAATACCAACTCAATGTGGAAAGTTAAAGGCTAAGGTTAATCTGTCCAGTAAAAGAACCTATACTGATACAGCCAAGGTCTTCAAGAAAAAACTAGTTCAAATTGCATAGAAAGAAGACACCGTTCAAAGTGATTGCAGTGTAAAGCACAAAATATTTTTATGGCATTTGTTGTAGTAATTGGCTACTGAATAGTACCATAAATCACTGCAGCTGCAAATCACAATGACTAGTTTCTCATGAAGAAGCCACAAAGCTGGATTGTCCCAATACTGAATTAGTAATGGGTCTAAAAAGACATTCCTGGAAAGCCCATCTGTCTAATAAAATACTGGAAATAGTTGAGATTTGGGATATTTTGATGGAAGTCTGGCACTGCAGATCACTGGGAAGGGGAAATAGGGCAGGGAAAAAAAGGCTTATCTTACTTAGAGTAAAATTTACATTTTACTGTACACCAAATTATCTAATTCTTGAGGAACAGAGTATTTGCCAACTGGTCCCATTTTTATTTTATAGATATATTTTATTTAATTCTTCTGGAAATGCCCGGTATCGTATATACTGCAATCAAATCAGCTAAGCAAATATAACCACTACTGTTTCCTCCTGGATGTTGATGTGATTTAATGTTGGTTTTACAAGTCTGACCTACTATGTGAAGAAAACCAGTACAAAATTAATTTGTGGGGATGAAGCCAAGCAAAATAACACATGTTCACATAAAGAAAATATTTATCTCGCTATCATCTGTGCTTGCTGGCATATTATTTTCTTTAATGTGCAGTAGAAAATAGGCGGTTTGATGCGAAGGCTTTTAAAGATATAACTAACCTCATTACAACTTACGGATACGACACATAATCTCTCCTTCCAGGAAATGCAAACTTATTTATTTTACTTCAGTGTACAAGTCAGAAGTGACACCTTTGCCTTTCACTTCTTACGATTACCATAGCAACTACATTACCATATAACCCTCTGTTATCTTTCTTTTATATTTTAACTAGGGATCGTAATTTATTTTGGGCTTCCTTAATCAATATTAATAAATGCTTAAAAGATTCTTAGTTTATTCGATAATCTTCAGTTGCTTCTACAACAGTCTATTACAGTCCTCTTTAATAGTATAATTAGTCTAATTTTTTAGTATTTCTTTCTCTCCGATGATTTTAGTATTCACTGAGAACTCATGTGAGAATCATATTGAGTCAGCTGAATTGATAACATTACATGGTGTTAACAGGATCACATCATACTGAAAATCTTATACTACTTGGTAACACAAGTTTGCATTGGAGGTGCTAAACTGAATAAAAAAATCAAACCAGAATGAGTAGTTCTTTTCCACTTGTTTGGCTACCAAAAAATTGCAGGCAACTAACAATCAGCCTTCTGTTGATAAATACATAGGAATATATGAACTGAAAGGACATCAGTGTGCCCAGGTGGCTAAGAAGGCCAATAGTGTCTTGGTCTGTATCAGAAACAGTGTGGCCAGCAGGACAAGGGAAGTGATTGTCCCCCTGTACTCAGCACTGGTGAGGCCACACCTTGAGTACTGTGCTCAGTTTTGGGCCCGTCACTACAAGAAGGACATTGAGATGTTAGAGCGCATCCAGAGAAGGGTGACGAGGCTGGTGAAGGGACTGGAAAACAAGTCCTGTGAGGAGCGGCTGAGGAAACAAGTCCTGTGAGGAGCGGCTGAGGGTTTGTTTAGCTTGGAGAAGAGGAGGCTGAGGCTGCCTGAAAGGGGGCTGTGGCAGGGTGAGTGTTCGTCTCTTCTCTCAAGTGACAGGTGATAGGACAAGAAGAAATGTCCATAAGTTGCGCCAGGGGACGTTCAGACTATATATTAGGAAGAATTTCTTTACTGGAAGCGTGGTCAGGCACTGGAACAGCTGCCCAGGGATGTAGTCAAGTCACCATCTGTGGAGGTATTTAAAAAAATGGGTAGATGAGCTTTTGAGGGACATGGTGTAGCGGATGATGGGTGCGATTGGACTTGATGATCTCAAAAGTCTTTTCCAACCAGAAGATTCTATGATTCTGTGATCCTTGGACTATGGAGTCCCATGCCCTCTTCTAGAGCATGTTGCATATTCACCTTTATAAGAATGAGCAAGCTACATTTTGGAAGAGATGGGCTCCGTTTAAATAAGCCGGGCAAAGGTATTATTTCAAGCAGGATGGCTGACTTAGTAAGAAGGACCTTAAACTAGAAACCGATAGGGGTGGAGATACTTACCAGCAGCTCTGTAAAGAAATAGAACTTTTTTGGGAAAACCTTTTAGGAAATCAGCATGCTAGGTTGCTTCTCTGCAGCATGTTTGCACGAATGTACACAGCATGGGGAATAACATAAGGAACTGGAGATTTGTGTGCTATTGTAGGTCTATGATTGTTGGCATCACACAGGCTTGGTGGGACAGCTCCTGTAACTGGAATGCTTTGATAGAGCAATATAGATACTTTAGGAAGGACAGGGAAGATAAAGTCGAAGAGTTGCTATCCATGTGAGAAAACAGCTGGAATGTAGGGCTCTGCTTGGATATGGATGCTGAGCTGAGTGAGAGCTTATGGATGAGGGTGAAAAGCAGAGTGGTGTGGGTGACTATAGTATGGGTCTCCTACAGACTGCCTGACCAGGAGGAACAGATGATGCCTTCTCCAGAAGGCTAGAAGCAGTATCATATTGACAGGTCCTTGTCCTTATGGGGAGCATCAACCAGTCTGACGTCTGCAGAAGGAACAATACAGCCAGGCACAAGCAAACCAAAAGACCACACTCAAGACTGGTTCATCTCAATCAGCTTATAGCCAGGTTGAACAAGGAACTCCTGGCAGAACTCAAACGTATAAAAGAAAGGATGAAGAGAGTGGAAGCAAGGACAGGTAGCCTGAGAGGAATACAGAGACACCGTCTGAGCACACAGAGACACAGTTAGGAAACCCAAACCCCAAATGTAATTGAGTCTGGCCAGAGATTTCAAAGGCAACCAGAAGGGCTTCTGTAATTATATAGACGATAAAAGGAAGAGTACGGAAAATGTGGGCCTGCTGCTGAAGGGGCAGTAGATGTGATGACAGGCGACACAGAAAAATTTTAGGTAATGAATGTTTTATTTACCTCAGTTTTTGCAAACAAGAACATCTTTCAGGAATCCCAGGCTCCAGAGACTGGGACAAAAGAAAGGAGCAAGGCTGAAGACGATCAAGTCAGGTAATACTTCAGCAAATTGGACAAGCAAAAGCCTGCTGGTCCTGAATAGATGCAGTTGTAAGTGTTGGGAGCTGGTTAATGACATTTTGAGGCCACTGTCTCTCTATAATCATTGAAGGATTACAGCAATTGTGAGAGATGCCTGAAGACCAGAGGAAAGAAATTGTCACTCTTATCTTCAAGAAGAATAAGAAGGAAGACCTGGGGAAATACAGGCTGGTCAGCCTCAACTGAATCACCATGAAGGTGATGTACACAGTTGTTTGAAACAGATTTGCAAATCACAATATTTAAACATTTATATATAAATATGCTACTGGATTGCTATAGATTTATTTCAGCAGCAGCTTGTAATATTAAGCAAAGTGTATATTATACATTTTGTTATTAGAAGTTACAGTAAAAACATGGATATAAAACATGCTATCATAGTAATGCTAATCTATATGAACAGGTAAGCAGTCAGGTACTATGATTTCTGCTGTTGTGCATATCTTTTTGCTGCTGTAAATGTTACCAGAAACCTTCCCTTCTCATGAAATATAGATTTTTTTTAATCAATTCCCTTCTGTTGATATGTCCTGCATATTACTCTAGGATATATCTATGCAATATGTACTAGGCAAGTCATTTATGCATACAGATTTCAACAGTGGTTACATTCAGAACAAGAGGGCACAAGCTTAGACTCTGACAGGGAAGGTTTAGGCTGGATATCAGAAAAATTTTTTCACAGAACAAGTAATCAGGCATTGGAATGGCCTGCCCAAAGAGATGGTGGATTCACCATCCCTGGAGGTTTTTAAAATAATACTGGATGTGGCACTTAGTGCTATGATCTAGTAATCATGATAGTGTTGGATTAAGGGTTGGACTTGATGATCTTGGAGGTCTCTTCCAACCCAAATAATTCTATGATTCTATGATTATATGATTTATGGAGTAAATACACAGGGATTTGTGTACGACTCCTGAGCTGTGTTCTTGCCACCTCTGGTGTCCCAATGAGTGACTTTGGAACTTCAGTCTGTTTCGTAGAATTCAGCTGACATATTACTTTAGTCATACAGTCTTTGGAGAGGAGATTTACTTGCACAACCCTTTATACAACAATGACTGGAATTAGAGTTAGAATTAATGTAAGGTACTGAACCGAAAAAATAAAAGGGAGGGGGGAAACAATATCTTCTGTTTTTTCAATGTCATGGCATTGTATATTTTTTTTCCTCCTCTGTATGAATTTCATAACCTGTTAGTATTACACTACTTGAAACAGTAACATCTGCCTTTTACTTTTGCTTGTAAATCATGTATTTGATTTCAAAATATTTTTCCTTCAAAAACTTTTTACTTGCTTAATGTTGAGAATTTTAAACAGTCTTGTTCAGAGTGTTATTGACTATGTCACTTTTATTATTTTCTGCAGTATTTGTCCTCTTTCTAAAATTACTATTATTTTTTAATATTTGCTTTGTCAGATGTTGTGAAACTTCAGCATGTAGTCTATACTTAAGATTTCATATCACCTTATGTTTTTTTCTCTCAGTAAGTGTAATTTATAACTCTGAGTGAAATGACAGCACAGACAGAACTAAAAAGAAATATTACATCTCAATGTTTTCATAAATATTAACCCAATATGTTTCAATGTATCTCTTCTTTACCAATCCAACTGCAATTTCTAAATATGAATAATGACAATCAAACCATGAGCAATCATTGTTTGCTGTGTTATCTAACTATCTGTCAATTAATTCTTCAACCCAGTATCCAATCACTTCCATGAAAAAAAAAACAATGATATATTTTCTAGGTTAGTGGAGCCTTTGGCGTGTCTCCCATTTCAGGCCCAGCATTGTGCCTAGGCAGAGCTCTTTTTTTCTTGGTATTTGTTGTGGTTTATGGATAACAAAGAATGTCACATTTGAGCTACCTCTCATTCATCATTCTTGTTGGCTGCCCTAGACTCCCATTAATAACTGGTATTCCCCACACTCACTTTTGGCTTTTTGCAAAGTTTGGCTCTCATTTTATTTCAACTGCTTCCATTCTCTTATTTTTAATTATCTTACCTCCTCTTTTGTTTTCAGTTATTTTCTACTACAAACACTAATTAATGAATTTAAAATGTCTTTCTCTGATTCTTCATTTATATTCAGTGTCTTAGCTTATTCCACCTTCTGAGCTTATCTTCCTCAAAGTATCACAATCATTCAGCTCAGTCTTATAGAAAAAATCTCCTAATCTCCTTTTCCTGTCTTTTTTTTTATTTTTTTTTTGCTATTCCACCACTGTGTCGTCCTTTGTGGTGTCATCCCCTCTTCTTAAATTATACAAAAAGTTATTAAGACTTGGCTCTGGAACTAAAATTAACAATGAACTAGGATTAACATCCAAACATTTCCTCATTCCGTCTTTCCCCCCTTTTTTTATACTGTTTGATTAATAACTTCTTTCTTTGCCAATGAAATAAAAGCCACTGGATTTCTCCATCAGATTTTATACATTTAACTGAGACATGCTAGTTATTAGCTTGCTTTCTGTAGATATCTTTTTGGTCAGTGAAGATCAAAATATATGTCTCCACAGACCGCACATTATTGCTGTGCTATAATCTAAAAATAACTATGTTCAAAACTATAAAAGTTTCCAGTAGTTAGTCAGATATTAATCATAATTAGTTGAGAAAGTGATGTATAAAAGTGGTATGTTTTCAAACACTACTGTTCTGCCATGTGAGCTGTTGCAGACTAGACAAGTATGTAAAAATGGGTAACACCAGACTCAGCAGGGATCCCTGAGAGTTCAAGTCAGAGGCTCTGAATGTAAAGAAACATATAAAAGACTGCAGTGGAATGCACGGGAGTGGCCAACTACTGATATAAAATTGTGTTACAAGATAATGAAACTCTCCGTAAGTCAGAGCATGGCTGGAAATGCCTCACAGCATAAACAAAACTACCTGAAAAAGAACTGATTCTGCAGATGCCATGCTTCAGCATTGAGTATGCAGAGGTGGTCATTCTGGTATCCTACAACGTATTGCTATCTGGTTAACTAAATTTAATAACTGTCTATTTAAACAAGATACAACATTTGAGTTAAATAGACTTAAATTATGCAGCTAATTTTACTTTCTTCAAAAGACATAAAAGCATTTGGAGACTGTTTAGCCTGTCATTGTCTTTTCCAATATACCAAAAATATTAATATACCTATACTTTGTGTCTTTTTGAGTATTGTTGTCTTCAAGGTACAACAGATAGGGACTTAACAGTTATTTGTGTTATTAGAAGGAAAGAATACTTTCAAAGGTAGCCTTTCCATTTATGTTTTGTGTCTCCATTCCTGATAGAACTATGAAACGGGGTTTTGGCTTGATTGGTTTTGGTTTTTATTGTGAAAAAATAATTAAGTAAATAGGTTCTATTGCACTGTAGCAAATACACACTTTTTCAAAAAAACATATAACTGCCTTCAGGCCCCTCTCTAGCATAAGAGCTCGTTTCAGTAAAATAATAGATTAAAGTGTAATACCCAACTTCAGAAGGAAAGAAAACAAAAGAGAAAACAAAGTACCAGAGAACAGTCATTTTACTGACAGGCCCCAGAAAAAGTCTTGAAAAAAGCACCTAGAAGATAGCAAATACACTAATATATTTGCAGTCTAGACTGAGGAAGATAAGACTGAACAGAGCTATTATCATCTTCAGGTACATCAAAGACTATGTAAACAGGGAAGGTAGTTCTGTTTGCTATGCTCAAGTCAGAGCACTAAACAAAATGTTGCAAAAAAATCTTGTCAGTTGTTGAGAAATGTTTTAATGATGTGGATAGCAAGGAGTGTCTTGAGAGATTAAAAAGTCTCTGTCTTTGGAGATCTTTAAGAACATGTGAAAATATTGGTATAAATGATTATGGTTGGCTTAACCTCAGCTAAGGGCAAATGCCCACCCATTGCTTGCTAACTGCCTCTCTTCAACAGGACGGGGTTATAAAAAAGGAGGAATAACAAGAGTGAAAAAGCCTGTGGATTGAGATGAGGACAGGCAAGTTGCTTACTAGCTACTGCTGCGGCCAAACCATACTCAAATTGGGGAAAATTAATTTCAATTATTGGAAACTGAAATAGAGTTAGGAAGTGAGAAACAAAGACCTTCCCTCCCCAGTTTCCCAGGCTCTCACTAACTCCACTTCAGACTCCTATGCACCCTGCAGGGAAATACCTGATTCAGTGTGGTCTCTCCATGGCTGTGCCCTGCAGGTGGAAATAATTGTGTCCAGCATGGAGTAGCCCTGGCCTCTCCTCACAGAGGCCACCCTGCAGCCCTCTGATGTCAACAGCTTTCAACAGACACCCCCTGCAATGATAAATATATTCAATCTCCTTGAAGGTTACTTTTTAGTATCTCATCCTCTTCTGTTTTTTTTATCATGATTTTACGTTACTGTAAGCCGTAATGATATCAGGCAACATCCTCTTCCTTTGAAAATATGAAAGCTCTTTGTAAATATGTTTTCTTTTTTTTTTCCCAATAATATGAGATAGTTTTTGTCTATATTAAAAGCTGTATTTACATCACCATTATTCACACTCTTCTGATTTTAAAACAGGTTGCCCAGAGACATTGTGAAGTCCCTATCTATGGATATACTCAAGACCTGACTGGGCACAGAACTGGGCAACGTTCTACAGTTGACTCTGCTTGAGCAGGGAGTTTGAACTAGATGATTGCAAGAGGTCTGGTCTAACCTCAAAATCTCTGTGATTCTTGGCTTCTTTCCTGAATTGTAAGAAAAAAATTAGCTTAATTTGCAAGTGTCATTTTGGCCTAGTTATTATCCTTTACTTTTCTACACTGAAGCTCATCAGTCATTTCTCTCTGCTCTGTTTTATGAAGTCCTCCTTCATTTTTGACATGACTGATGGCTACCTGAATGAGCATAGTTTTGTCAGCACACTTGGAGACATCACCTTTCATTCCCTATTCCAGGTCATTGTTGAAAATTTTGAACAAAATCAGCCACAGTGTTAATCTTCAGGTAACACATGACTGATTTCTCTCTGTCCTGCAATAATGAACATTAACTCCTACCCTACTATTTCCTTTGAATTATTTCTTGACTTTTAAATTATGGCCAACTGTAAACTAATCACTCCCTGTAATAAGCCACAGTTTCTTCCTTTTCCTTTTATTCCTCCCCCGCCTTTCACTACCCAGTAAAAACTGAAATTGTTGATCTATATTACTGACCCTTTCCATATCAACATGTCTATCTCTTGCGAGTCTTCCATGCTACCCTCCATATCTTCTAAGTGAGGACTGAACATGTATTTTCATCTCATTCCTGATCTGTTACTCTATAATTATTTTCCTACGACTCTTCAATTATTGAATACTTATTTTTAGATTTGTGGCGTATCACAAATCTACTGTGCCCCTAGTTTTGCAGGCCTGTAATGATTCTTTTCCCAGTGACTTCCGCTGCCAACAGTACCAGCTGTAAGTTATTAATGATCACCAGTCATCTTAGGTCTGAGAGATGGGGAGGAGAAACCAGATCCACAGGAAAACCTGACTCCTTAGGTTCACTTCTGCACTCTGGAACTGACAGGTCCATGGTTCTGATGTCTTTAGTGAGGATAGACTGAAAAATGAAAACTTGTATTTGAGGGTAAATTATATCTCATCAGTCATTATTATAATTTTAAATTTACCTCCCTTGAGGCAGGAGGGATTACAGAAATATGTTAAAAATATCTTTTGTAATTCTGCATTTAAGGATTTTGGGGGATTTTTCTGTATAATGTGATTTACAGCGAGGAAACTCAAAATGAAAATTTAAACCTATGATCCTAAAAATGCTTTTAGCTAAAGATATATTTTAGGTTAATATGAAGACTTTGGTATGACTGCACTGAGCATACACATTCTTACAAAGTAAAACAGTTTGTTCATCATTATAATAGATTCTTAAGATGAAGACACATTTTGAAGAATATATTTCCATTTCCAAGATTTTAATCTTTAACAAGTGACCTATTAAATTTTCATAATTTTATAAAATTATAAATTCAGCTATGAACTATTTTGGCCACAACTGAAGCAATTTTGGAATGTTGCAATGCTTGTACACTGACACGTGAACAAAACCTTTGAAAATGTAAATTACGGATAGTTTTTTTAGCAAAGAATGTTAACCATACCCACATTGCAATGTGGAAAAGCTGGGAAAGAAAGCTTATTTCCTTTAAAAATCTAGGTATTTTAAACACAGTATTTAAAATAGGAGCAAGCACAACAAAAATTTCATGTATTGGGCTGACACCTAAATTTACACAGCTGTATGTTTACATGATTATTTCTAAATCCATGTTCAGTGCTATCAACATATCTTAGTAGATAAAGTCTATAATTATAAAATATTTTTTCTCAATAAGTTTGAAAGGCTATGTGCATACATTATGTTGTTTTACTTGAAGAGCTGTAAAAAACAATAGAAATTATAATAATAGAAGGTAGTTTAAGACTAAGTAATGAACGTCTCTGAAAACCAGGCATTCAAAGAATGAAGAGAATTTATTTTTTTAAGTAGGTGGGAAAAATTTAACCTGATTTACAGTCTGATAATCTTTTTGTTTTCTACCATCTCATTTCTGCACTTGATATTAATGCAGTGAGGAAAAAAATATAAAATGTATAGAGCAATTGCTTTAGTGTTTTAATCTGATTAAGATTTATTTAAAATAACATTACTTCTCCAACTACTAAATACCACAATAATTTATTTAAAAAAAATAAATTTAATTTAATAGGAGTAATCAAAAAAAATGTTTAATTAGAAATTCATTGCAGAGTAGGCTATTAATAATCTTATAGAGAAGAAGAATGTGTCAGAAAACTATTGATTTGTAGGGAACAAAATATGAGGAATTTATTTTACCAAAATTGCCACATCAGTTGTTATAAATAACAGGGGTGGTCATATGTCTGCTTTAATTAAAAGTGTCTTCTACAGGTTAATGTGTTCTATGGATACCACCACATAGTCTAAGTATGACTGGATATTGACTTTTAATCAATTTTGAGAAGATTATAAAAAACATTTTACCTTTTTTTTTTAATTTAGAATAAAGCACCTATTAAATTAATTCCTCTGAATTTTTGTAAGCTTTTTTTTCTAAAATTCTAGAACATCATGGCAGGGTAAAAATCTCTACAGCCCCAACAAGTAAATACAAACTGAAAGTGATAAACTTCTTTTCATCCAAATTTTTAAGATGACTGTGTTTGCAAAACTGAAAATACAAGGAAAAACATTTCCTGAATTGAGTCATCTTTCAGTATTCTGTACTGCATTTTCTCAGCCAAACTGTTCACTTCATCACAGCCTAAGTATACATCCCCAAAGAATCTTTTAAGGTATACAATTATAATCTCTATAGCACCCAGAAATGTTTACACGTCATTGATTTTCAAGCTATTTTAGAGCTGACTGTCTTCTCTTGTAATAGAGCAATTTCCATTTTTTACTGTAGAACGAAATATTGTTATTCATCTCATGGTCAGTAATCTTCCCCATTTTTTTAAAATAATTTGTTGCAATTCATTTTGTTAGACTTACTAGCTGTCACATTGGATTAGAGTGTCAATGGAGTGCACTGTTTACTCTCCAAGGTTCTGATTTATATTTAACCTCAGGAAAGGTCACTGGAATTTACTGTGACATGTTAATAATAGTGAAACTTGGGTTCAAGTTAGCTAACTCCTTTAAAAGGATCACTGAGGTCTTCAGCATTTGAAAGTATTAGTAATTAATAGTAAACTACAGGAAGCACACGTCTGATGTTTTCTCAGAGTAATTATACTTGTTTATTGTAAAGTATGATCAGAGATATATTCAATTATAGTCACTGAATGTACCCAAAGTTGATATACTAAAAAAAATATAATTAGACCAGAAATCAGTGTTGGTTTTCTACAAATAAAAGAAAAAATATCTTGTGATGTAGGAAGATTATCAAAACTCATAAGACGTTTTGAAAAATAGATTTACTGAAGTGTGTAATTAAATCATGCCAGGAGACTATTTTTAAGAAATCTTAAATTTACTGGGTCAGACAAACTGATTGACGTAGTTCTGTATATATATCTTGATGATTAGATAAGATACACTGATCTGTATCATGTTTGTAAGTGTAAAGTATAGCTTTTTGTGATATAGTTATCTAACAGTCAAGTGACAACCATCTAAACCATTTACACCTCAAAAGCCATATGAAAAGTCCTGTCACATGACCTTACCATCTAGTGTAAGGGCATTTACCTTAATCCTCAGAGTAGAATATTTGTTACTGCTGAAGTAGTTCCTTCAAGGTCTTTTTTCCCTGAATCACCCTTTCGAAACACAAGCCACTGGAAAACATAGTCTTAATTAAGGTACCCTAATCAAACATGATGTGAATAAGATGTTGTGAACTATCATACTCTGAAATTAAAACAATTACTAAAGAAGCATATATAGTAGCTGGATCAGAGAACAGAGAGACGGGCTTCACATTTTTATTTTTATATCTGGGTCATATGTGACTGACAAGTACTACCGTCTCCGGCATAGAATAGGTATATAGTCTAGAAAATAGCTGAGTCTCTTAATCATCAGATCAATTTTACTTGTCATTAAGTTGCTTCACTGAGATGCACAGAAAATGAGGACGAGTACTGCCTGTGAACCATGGTGAAAGTGCAGTGGAAAAAAACATTCTACACAACAGTAGTTTTTGGCAGAGACTGAATGTAATAGAGGATGTTGAAGAAGACTGAAACTCTAACTTTGAAGCCTCTACTTTAAAGTGTTTTAAAGTAGGTTAAAAATAAGCAATAGAAAGGATGAAGAAAAAAAATCAGATGGAATTGTCTTACAGAAATTATTTTATAATAAAAGGTAAATATTTTTTGTGATATTTAAATCATGTGAGAGATGCAAACTCTTTTTCTGGACATGCTGTTATAGACTTTATAGTACTTTTGAAACAAATGTGAAATGTACGTGAAGAGATAGGATTTGAAAAAATCATCTTAACTTCATGAAAATCCCAAATACAACATGAATTTTCTTCCTTAACACTAAAAAAATTATGGCCATTTTGTTATCATTCATGAAAACGGCCAAAAAGTTTGATGATACTTTCTTCATTTTAGTGACATTGAACTATGATCAGGGAAAATTTCAAAGGGTGTTTTTCCAACCAAGGATCATAATACTCATCAACTACAGCTTTCTCTGATGAGACTGTCATCCTTGCCAAACTATTTTATTTAAATACAATCAGTAAGTTGTTTTTTTTTTAAAAAAAAAACAAACCAAAACAACTCCAACAAAACAAATAACAAACAAAATTAAAATAACCTGGAAAATCATAATTGTTAATTGTCCTCTTCCCCATTCCCTCGTCCTTGTTGCTATCATCCCTGCTACTTGGTGAAACACCGAAAAATAAATTTCATGTAACAGGAATATCTTGGGCTGTCAATTATGCTAACCCGGCAGTGCAAGGGCTCAGGACTTGTCTGGTTTCTCTTAATCCTTGTACTTGGATTCAGTGACTGCTGCCTCTCCTGCTCTTTCTTCATCTGTGGGAATGTCCCCGCTGGGAAGGGTGTGATCTCATCATCACCACAGCCACTGACTGACAAACCATAGCCCTTTGTGGCGGGTGCCTGGAGACGCCTTCCAGGCTGCAGCTGGCAGCTTGGGAGGAGGAATTAGATAATGATATTGAAAACATGTAAAAATAGTCTGAAATGTACTGTTGACTGACAGGGGAGAAACTTCCAGCATCAATGTCACACTCCTCCTAACAAAGATCTCAGGATGCTGATGACTTGCTGCAAGTCTTGCCTTCTTTCGAGAGATTGACGTAGTGCTCTTGGGACCAAGAGGAGCACTGGAAAGCTGATGTGGTAACAAACTTAAAAACAAATACTAGGAAGTCTTTTTTGTATGGGATGCTCCAGGGTATTATTAACAATGCTTTGGATATTAATTTGAGCTGTGAGTGTTAGTATTAGACAGATTGAACTATTAGACTGTTAAAATACTAATTGTACACACAATAAATTCTTCTCTCCATATAAATATGATAAAGTCCTTTTATAATTGTAACCTTTTTCAAAGCAGTTTAGTAGTAATTCACTGGTTTAATGAATAGACCATTTTAAACTAATGTACCTGGTCGATGGGAGCTGTATCAAAGTGATTCCAAGCAAAACCATCCTATTCTTTCAGTATCTTCATCCCACAAGTAACGAGATAACTCATTTTGGCCCATAAAGAGGCAAATTGGGCCATTGGGGAAGGCAGGAAATTCAAGTCTCCCTTACAGGAATATGTTAAAAACCCCAGCAATTTCAAGTGCTCAACAGAAGGTTACTTTTTAATCACTTCTCTTACCTTCCATCTTCTCACCTAACAAGTAAAATGCCTCCACAAGATGGAGCAAAATATTCAAATGAAATAATGCTCTCAATCCACCAAACACTGTCTAGCGTAAGTGTATTAAGCATTACCATTACAGAAGTATTTAGGATATTACTGTTTGCCATAGGTTATGAACGAGTCACGTTAATTTTCTGTGTATCTTTAGAACATGACTACAACATCTGCCAGAATTTTGGTTTCTGAAATATCATCTTTGTTAGAGAATATAAAAGTTGCTGCTTCTGGTGGACTCTGGGGCCTGAGGAGTCTCATTCCCAGCTGTTGAAGGCCAGCCTTGTTCGCTCAGAGACCTGGAACTCCCTCTGCCCTTAGCAAACACAAGCAGTTACTGCTTTCCCATTGCAGACTCTACTAATAGCAAAGATGAACAAGTATGCCAGAGACACACATGTGCAGAGGACACTAGCACAGCCAGCTTCACAGAATGCCCGCACACAGGGCACTGCCTTTAATAACACCCATGTATGCACCACCTGAACTCACATAAAACACACATACAAACAGCCAAAATGTAGTCCTCTCCCTGACTGGTCAGGTTTTAAGCTCGCTCACAAAAGCTGACGGTCCCTTACTCTCTAATTCAAAAAGACAAACACATTCATGGACACTTTGAATGCTAGTGTGGGATGGTAGCTCATCTATACTGATACCCAGGCCTCCTACTCACCAGATAATCCAGCTTGGAGTCTGCTAATGAATAAGATGCACAACACATGTTTCCATGCAAGCATGGGAAAATGTTACAGATTCTGGTCTTCCTAATGGCTCGTGGCCAGGCACACAGGTCCTGTCACTCTTGGTCCTCTCTCCCCTTGCTGTTGCTGGGACTCTTACCTCCTCTAACTGGCACCAGGCACAGGAGCCACTATCATCCAAGGTCTGATGCCAGTCGCTGGCACTAAATTCACTCACTGCAGAGACACACTCTGGGTCTTCTTTCAGCTGCTGATGCTGAGATCCTCATTCATTTCAGCTGCTGGCACCACAAGACATTAGGACCACTGTAACCAGTTGTCTAACTCCAATTGCAGACCCCAGATTCATTCACTTTAGTGACCTTACAGCATTCACAGATGGGAAGAGAGGGATATTGCATGAAAAGAGAGTTAAGAAAGAATTTAAGAAGAAGAATGGATGGATAGACTATAGCAATTCAGTGCAGGGCTCAGATGAATATACTGAACAGTAACTACTCTCTCACAGTCAGCCTAGTTTATAACTCCTTTCACTCTATACTCACCTCATTCATGTTTTGTCTAGATCTCCTTCCTCTTAATATTCCTTAATAAGTTTCAGGGTGTAAATTCTGTGATGAGTTGGAGTATGCAACCGCAAGATAAATAGCATGCCTAAGTGTTAGCTGTTTGTTGTTAAGCTACGTTAAAAATGTTCTTTCAGGAGAGATTAAAAAGAGTTTTGAGAGTTCAGTGAATGGACTAAATAACAAATAAAAAAAACCCCATAACTGACATGAATATCTACATTGCTAACCCAATAGGGTCATTCTGTTATTGTGGACACAACCTAGACAAAGCAACCTTTACTTTTTTGAAAAGGTACTTGTAAATAATAATCATAATTAAAAATGCAAAATAATTTTACTGGGTTTATATTTAGTATTATTTAAATCTCATCAATTTACAGTGACAAGAATATTTCATGCTTTCATTCAGATCACATGAACTAGTTACTGCCAGTCTCTTACATTTTTTTTGGGAAAAAGGTATGTCAAAAGTTATCAAACCTTAACCATCACTTGCACAATCTTGGTATTACGTTTTTGTGCACAAGTTCAATGTCGAAATATGAACGTTTTGAATTTAGTGCCAACTTCAGAATAGCATTCAAGATACCAGATTAGTAATTACACAGCTCATCTTGCCTCAGAATATCATATAGTCACAATGAAGTTACAGTAAGAAAAATTCTGTTTTCATAGAAATACGTTTGTTTTCACATAAGTTGTGTTGCTTTTTTCTAAGGAACTGTTCTTGCAATTGCCTAACTGGTAGTGAACAATTTTATAAAAATCACTTAAATAATAGTATTTGGACAGAAAATAGTTACAAAATTATGCTGTGTATTAGTGAAGCAGTCCTGTTGTATGTTGATGTACTGCATACTTTCCTTTTACAGCATTACTGGAGGTAATTTGTATTAAAACAGGAAAGAAGAGGTAAATTACTCAAAGTCTGCCTTATCTTCCTGTGTTACAAACCAGAAATGATGCTCCATTTTCTTTTAGCTAACTAGAGAATAAAAAGGGAGCTAATTCACACTTATAATCTCCTTGTCTCTTTTGTAATCCTTACCAGCTACCTGGAGAACAGATTGCAATGGTTTCTGCCATCCACCAGAGTTAATTGTGTTGTATGGCTTTCATGTCATTATAGGCTTGGGTTTATTGTATCTGGAAGGGTGTTACTCCTCTCTCCTCCTCTCCTTTATTAGGTAAAACTTGTAAAGATACAAAAGATTTTACTGAGAAAAAAATAAAAATCAATATAACAACATTTTGTGTAGGTGAAAGGGGCAAAAGTTAAGTGTTCTAAAAAAATGTAGACCATGCTTGGGGGAAAAGCTAGTTCCAGAAAACTTTATTGATGGACTTCCCTCTTTCTCAGATCACTAAATCATGAGATTTTTGACTTTTTAAATTATCTCCACCTTATTTTTCTAGCACACCTGGATACTAATATTATGAATATAGTTGTGATGATCATTCTAAATTATGCAGCAAGAGCTTCTGATACTATTGTCGTGAATATTGCATTTGAGAAGCAGCGAGATGGTGATTGTGAGCCTTCCTTTCTCATAATGTCAATTCAAGGTACTTACGGATGGAATCCAACTATGAAAAACCTTTATTACTTATGCAGTTTTACTCTAGTGCATAAGTATTTTAGAACAGTCACAAGGAAGTTTGATTTATTTGTTTTAAAAAAACCTATTTTGAAAATATCTGAGGAAATTACAAGCTGTGCAAAAAATAATCTAAAATGACCATTTAAACAAAGCAAATGTGCCCAACACTATTATAGCAGAAGAAATAATTACTATAAAACTGAAAAAAAAAGGTGTTTCTTACCTGTGAAGGCCTTGTCACATTCACAAACAAAAGTGTTCGGAGTAACATTACTGCAGTTACCATTGAAACACTTATGCGGCTGGCACTGTCCAACTATTTCTGTACAGTTTTTACCTATTTAAAAGGGATAATAGGAACATCCAACTTTAGTAAATATCTGCAATTTTTTCGTGAAATGTGAAATGTATATATAAAACAAAACATTAAATAATAGATGGGTGTATGGATAGATAGGTATTTTTGCAAATGTTGGTTGCTAGTTTTCACCAAAATTATTAAAATTCTAAAGCAAGGCAAAAAGATATTCAGCTGCTGTAATATGAGCTCCTGTGTTCAACCTCATCTGCCATCTAGTTACAAGGTCACATATAGCTTAAAATGCAGAAACTAGCACTGCAGTATTTTGTTCTTTTTGACATGAAACTTTCTTACAGTTTCTTCCAGTATTGCAGACAAAAGATGTTTTCATGTGAAGTCCAGTTTGACTGAATTTTTCTTAATACATAGCTTTCTGGAAATTACAATTCCAGTTTAAAATTGTTTATGCTATTATGGCATATGTGTCTAAATACTATATAATTATGCTTGCCACTTGAGTTGTTGCTATTACATTATTAATGCTTACATATATTTTGAAATTTCTAATAGGTTTTGTATTAAGAAAAGACATTTTTACCCCATTACTCTTGTGTAACTATGTCCATAATAAATGATGTTTTAAACTCCTAGTTCTTGTTTATACACATCTTATTTACTGGGCAAGAATTTCTAGTATTAAATGATGGCATTAGCCAACACTGTCCCATTTATTCCATCAGAATATTTTAATCATTGCTAGTTGTTTACATTAAGCATAATGATTGCTTTTAAAAAAAAAAATCTTGTGAATGTCTCCACTAATTTGAATTAAACTAGTAACAGGTATATTTGATAGTATTATTTTCAAAGCATTTTACACATCTCCCAGAAATCATAAAAGAAATAGAAAATATACTGCATAGTAATAACATCTTCCACTATTTTATTAAACTTTGAATAATTATAAAAATATCTTTCTCAGAACATTAATTTATTCACACCTGCATAATCTTCGTTTTGCAAATACGTTAGCAAGAAAATTGCTGTGCAGTTTGAAAAGCAATTAAAATAAATTACAGCAAACTTTATGCAACATAGCCTTCATTTCTGTGTTCTATGAATCTCACTCATTAGTGACTTATCAGATGTGTGTAATAGCGTAGCATCACTATTGTGAGCGCACGGAAGTGTAGTCCATGAAAGGAACATTTCTAGAACTCTGCTCCACAAGTACAGAAAGAGATACAGCAATTCTTTTTCTGATGTGAATGAATATTTCTGGTACTTTAGAAAGGATACCCTCCATTCTCTGACTGAAGAAACAATACAATCATGATTTTCTTAATTCTGTTTTCTTCCTCCATGGAAGGTAAGACTATATATAATCATGCTGTACTCTCTGGTAGTCCAATCATAAACCCAGATCCAGTTTCTCTAATGGATGTGCTGCATATTTTCTAGACAAAATTAAGTGATTTTTTTCATTTGTGAAATAATCAATTTAGTTTTAAGATTATGTTTAGCAAACTCCTTTAGAAAGGAATGTTACAACTCTAAACAATCTGGAAGAAAAGAGCATTTTCTTCTTGCTTTTCTAATTGAATAGAACTTATCAGTTAAAAACAAACATTGAATTCTTTGTAGCATATTTTTAAAGCCTTGAAACAGAAAAGGAAGATTGTGTGGCAGGTTGAATGAAATGTTTATTTCAACAAAATTGTTTGCTGATTTTCAGCAGTTTTGTTAACTTTTTTTGGAGGGGAAGCAAGTACAAACTCTCCTCAAATAACTACACAATCTTCTGTAAGAGACTACATGTAAAAGAGACACAGTGAAGGTGTTGTAGAGGTAATAGACAATCAAATTATACTAAACCTTTGCTAATGATCTTCTTATTGCTTTATTATTCATTAAGGAAAATCTATGTAACATTTACTCCTAGAAAGGAAAATAAATACCTGAAAATTCTGGATGACACACACATTCGTATGAATCTCCAGAAAGTTCTGATTTCTCAGTGCAGGAGGCATTGTTGTGGCAAGGTTTAGTGGAACATATATCAAATTTCTGGCAGAATTTTCCAGAATACGCTGAGAAACAATGGCAACTATATGTTTTTTCCCAAACGTGACTTAGACACTTTCCATGCCCGGAGCATAATGGTGTGTTTGGAGACTGTTGGCAAAACTGCTGTTTCACAGTTACGTTCAGACGAAGGCCCATGTTGCACAATAAAGGGCCTCTCTTGTGAAGTTCTGCAAAATAATGTGTTCCAATACCAAGCCAGTTAGGGTCAACTTGGTGCAGTCCTCTTATCTGGCAAACAAAAATCAATTGCTCTTGAAGAAAACCAGCTTTAGGACAGTTAATAAATTCTTCCTTGGAGACATTCACCAAATTCATTCCATAGGACTGAAAGGATGGCTCAGAGGAAATGAAGAGACTGTCACCTAACTGAATCTGTAAGGGGCATATCTGAGGAATATTGAGATTTTGTTCTACTGAGATTTCCCCGGTAATGCTTTTATTCATATTCCAACACTCAGTGTAATAGTCCGAGCAGAGATTTTCCCTTGGTGTCCATTTTATCACACTAGGTTTTGGTTCCACTCGCCATTCAACAGTCATTTGCCTTTCACATATTACCTGCCCATTCACAATGCACAGATGAAGAAAGCATGCTAACAGGCTAAATGCTGATTTTGTAGTCATTGTTTCACCTGGCAAATGGGATTTGTCTTTCACACCTATTTCATTACCGAAGATAGCTTCAGAACATTCCTTACTGTTCATCTGTATTTTCCATGGCAGCCTAGGAATTCAGGCAGAAAAAAAAAAAATCAGTTTTCACATCAAATACAGTTGAATATCAAAGCCTCATTGCAAAAATTGAAAAGCAATGGCTACTTCTAATTACATTGATGGGAAACTGGAGTAAGTCCAACTGACTGATCAGAACTACACCACTGTAATTAAAGTCAGTTTTCATGTTTCTCTTCTCCTAAATGTTTGATTTTCATTTAGTACAGTTCTTTGTTCTTGTGTATGAAACAGAAAGAGCTTAAAAGCATACATTCCATATTGCCTCCCTCTGTTGACAAAAACTGATGATAACCAAGTTAAGATAGGACATCTGTGGCAAAACTAAGAAGTAAACCAGAGTATCTAACATCTAGTCATGAGCTTTAATCATGGCTGTTTTCCTGATAAAGGTTTACCGTTAATTTATGATAAAAGTAGATTTTCTGAAGATGTAGGCTTGTGAATTGTGTCTTCAATTCAGAAAACCTACAAGCACATCCTCTCGTTTTTTATGGTCACATATACTCAGCAAAACATTTACTTAAATCCTTGTTTTTCAAAGTATATAAATGAAAACCAAAACTCTCTAATCACACTCTTGAGGTTTTTGATGTATCACAGTCAAAACTAGCAGACTAGAGAGTTCTCCAGGACTATTTAACTTACAGAAATCCTTTTTCTGGCCCTTAAATATATCTAGCAGTTTTTATTGCATGGAGATAAATTACTACAGAACAGAAAGAAAACCAAAAGAAGATTATGAAGCTTATTGTTGGAGCTGTACTGCAAATGATGAAAACACAGTATGATGTTTAATACCTTAGAAATTATCAATAGCTTTGAGTTAGTAGCAGTTTGATTTATCCTATATATAATGTGTTTTCTGCTTTTAATTCTAACTCTTTTTTTCTCAGTATATTGAGCTTTCATTTTAAGATAGTGCCCTTTACAGATATAAAAAATCTTGTAAGGATTAAACTGTAACTTACAAGCAGAGCCATTTAGCAAAAAAAACCCATTGCATTTATATTTTGAAATTTATTTACATTGTTTCCATTTATACACAAAATGTGGGATTACATGGATACTTACATTTCTACATCTACAGACAATTGGTCTATCTCTAAAGTGCCCACGGATTATGATACAACTTTCACTACATTATTTCATTAAATGTCCTCCTTTTACCCCACATACTGCAAAAATATTCTGGAGCATACTTTTCCTATAATGAAAGACCAAGTAGAACAGGAGAGATACTGTTTGTGGAAACTTTGAGCTGGAGACTATTATATAACTCAGTGACTGTTGATAATTATAAGAAAATATCAAAGAATGGTATTTGGTCTCTCCTATTTTCACTTATATTGGGGTGAAAACATCTAAAATTTAGCTGTCCTATTAATAAATTGCTGTACATATGAACCTGCCCCATTGACCTTTGTGCAGTAGAGTCACAAGCACTGTTAAACGCTTTGAAAATACCAGAAAGGTGCAGGCCAGGTCTAAGTAACAGTAACAATAGCAGACTTGAGGCTTAGAATACTAAAATTGAAGTGGTAGAAACTAGATTGTGATCCTCCTTTCAGAGCTGTTGTTTTAATTACTGAATCCCAATTCTACCCTCAAACTGTTGAAATACTTTAACCACTTAGTTTTACAGTCAGTCAAGTATGTTGATTTCTAATTCCTCTCTCTGTCTCTGAATTCCCACCCCTGGGATATAGTTCTGCATAGAAAAAAAAAAAAAAGGGACATGGGTCTGAAAAAAATCCTACTGGCCTTGTTACAGAATACTCATAGTCATATTATTTTGAGACAATTCCTTCATCTTCAGAATCTCATGATGTTCAATGATATCATTCAATAATGTGCTATCAAACGTGTACTTTGAATCATTTAGCATTTTTTCTTTTAAGGTAACAGTGTCGAACTGTTACATCCATTATAACTGCTGCTACATTTGTCAATATTAACAAGTGTAAAAGTATATGCCCTATACTACTGTATATTTAGAAATCCTACATTCAGCAACCCTTTACATATCTTGTTCAAAATAAGATTTTCTCAGTGGCTACTAAAATACATATTTATAAAAAGTTATTTTTCTTTTTCAACACTTCAAAAAGAAAGTTATTTTATGTCTCATTCTTGCCCAGTCATATTTACTCTTTATTCGTCTACTTATTTAGCATTCTAGTAATACATACAGACTTCATTTTTACTGGTAAATGAAATGTACTTCCTTAAAATATTTATATGGGATAAAGTTTCTGAAGTATTTTAAAATAAGCTATCAGTAGTATTGTAACAGTTTATAATTCATTTTCTCAAAAATTATTATTAGTCTTCATGCCCTTAAAATATTATGGGAGCACTAGAATTAACTTTAACTAAACAAATACATCCTGGAAAAATTGTGGGAAAAAACATGGGAAGATGGAAAACAAATACAAAAAGAGAACAAAGATTTTTTAGCAATAACATCAAGAGGAAAAAGATGTTATATAGTAAAACGTATGAAAAATAAAGAGTTATACATGAAATAGTTACAATATTAACATACATGACTTAAAAGATCATCCAACAAACTAAATATCTGCAAAATGCTGATGACATGTCATGACACAAAATTATGTCATGAGATGAAATTTGAAAGTGAGTATGAGCTCTCTTATGTTCAAGTCTACTTCAGGCAAGGAGAAAATCTTCCTGTCTATAAATCCATGTCATTGATGAAGACTAAGAAAAGTCCAGGACTGGGACTTGTATGGACACACAGTAATATCCTCGAAGAAAATATAGCTCTTAAGTGTATATGAGTCTTCTATAAAAGACTCAAAACACATTAATCTTTCCTTCCAGCTGAGTGCCCTACTACATTCTTCCTTAATGACCAGTGAAACTCGAGTTATTTTCAGTTCAGTATAACACATTTTTTTGGAGGAGAGTTAAAAGTGGATTCCTGTGAATCTAGTTTTTCTTCTCATTAGTGATAGAAGGACATGATAGAAGGGTAAAGGAAAGATTAATGTTTGGGGAGAAGGTTCAAAAGACCAGTGAGGCAGGCACAGTAGAGAGCTGGGTGCTTGTAATTGGTAATGAGTAGACAGAGGCCTTCAAATGGTGACAATGCTTTCTAAAGATTGAAGCACATTGAGGCAAACCAGAAAGCTGTTGAGATGTCTGGAATCAGTGATTTGTGCAGCACAATAGGTAAGAGCAGTTAATAACCTCTTTCTGTGTATATTTTGTCTTCCTTGATTTTCTCTGTTAAAAAGCTTATAATCAATTATGGTTTTTGAATAAAACGACTTTATTTACGAACTTAAAGCCTTTTGGGGAGCTTGCTTGAATGTATCTATGCAGATCATGTCTGCAGAATGTAAATCTTCTTCTCCAGTTGATGGAGCTATGTCAATGCTTGTCTCAGTCAATACGCTTGATACAGCAACTTTTCCTACATTCTCTGTGGAATTTGAATTGTTCCAGGATCTACGTACTGTTATGCTTCTGATGCAGTGGCACAGTGGATCACATTTATATCTGGTGACAACTGTAATAACAACAAAATCTAGAGAAGAAAAATCCGTATCCAGAAGTTTATATATCAGTGAAACCTGAAGACAATTTCACAAACTACTGAGAATGGCATTTCCTCTAGTCCAACTAACTTCACTATGCTGAATTTAATGGGTTTGTTGGAATTGCTGATGACGCTTATGGTGCCTTGGGTAAAATACATTGCTAGAAATATTAAAAATGGAAATTGCTAAGGAATGCATTGTGTTCTTCTGAAAAAGTAACTTTCTAATATCCATTAATCTATGTACTAATTTATATTAGTCATACTTAGTTAATTGTACTACAACTGTATTAAAAGAGAGAAGGTGACATTGTTTTTAAATTTGTTTTGTCCTTCAACACTGCTGCACTTGACAACACAAGGCCCAAAACTATGGATGAGATGCTTCAAAGCATTTAATAGTTATAGCACAATCACAGAACAAGATCCTGAAATGACTATCAGTGATGATAATAAAGATCAATGGCGTACACTGAAATATGTATGGAGTGTCTACCTCAGTTGCATTTCTTCAAATGGCTTCCCAAAATAGTGCTGTATGAAGAACGGAAGGAAAACAGATTGAGTTAGAATGGGACTCATATTTCTTTTGATCATCATCATGCTATCTTTTCTCTTGGTGTTTAAAATTTGAAAATATTTTGGCATGTCAGTAAAGCATGTGCAAAGTTTTTAAAAATGGAAACAGAATTTTCAAGAAGAATGTGTAAAAAGTGTGACGGGCAACGTAAAATTGTAACAGGATTCTAAATGCAAAAGAAAAAATACTTGCATTCTGCCATTGACCGATGTTTTACTGCCAGATTTTCCTTGAGGTTCCTGCTTATCTGCCGTTCCTGTGATAATATATTTCCACTACTATCAAGATAAAATCACTTGTGTTGCTCATTTTATTGTACAATGCAGAAAAAAAATGTTTTGTTAAAAAACATTTATGTAGGCATTCCTAAATGTTGTATACTTTATTTAAGGATTTGCCTTCTGTGTTCCTTTTTACTTCTTTCATGTTTAATACTTAACTATTCTAAAACATTGTTTGCTGTACTTAATACATTATGATTCATGAATAAGGTGTTACTATTTTGAAATCTCAGACACTTGGAGAATTTTGTGGGTTTTTTTTACATTTCTGTTTCTACATAACAAAACCTGCAAATTTTGGAATTCTCTGTTGACTAGAAAATTAATATACATGAAAAATGTATATAAAAATCTATTTCTATATCTACAGTAATACTTCATTTTATACTAAATCTGACTTTTGCTGTACTTTTAGATTTTTGTTTTAAATATTGCAATGAACTAATTTTTAAAGTTAAACAAATGTATTACTCTCAATAAATATTTCAATAAATATTTTCAACTGTTGTTAAAATATGACTGGAAAATCTAAATGCAGCTGGGTACTCGATTGTAACTTGTCTTTAAAAGCTCAAAATTTTCATGAATGTGTTCCCAACAGAGATTAATATTTATTCAAATTACTAGACTTAGAAAAGATCAATTTCACATAGCATGAAATCTTTTATAAATAAAAGACTATAAAAACCCTACCTACTAGGAGATTTGACTTATTTTCAAATTTAGAAAGTAGTCACTAAGACAACTCATTTTAAATTAAGATTAAATGTACGTTAACTACTGTGTAGGTGTATTCTTAAGAATCTCATCTTTCTACATGTTTTACATGTTTAGTGTTCCAAGTCTAGAACAATATGAAGGACATAAGTCTCTGGTGAAGAGCAAAATGATCTTTTCTGCACTAAACTCAGATCTATGAATTCCCTTTTTCCAGTCAGTGGGAACTTGACTGGACCGCCATGACTTCTCGAAACGATGGATAGTGGTTTAAAAACTTCATTCACGAGTTCCGTCAGAACCCACAGATGCACCTCATCAGATCACATAAACTTGTACACCTACACGTTCCTTAGATGGTCTTGCTCCTGATCTCTTACTGTGGGCAGTTCTTTGATGTCCCAGTCTCTGCCATTGTACGATGACAGGAGTATTGTCAATCGACAAAAGAGGACTGATTTGTTATAATGATACTTTAGATTTCTGTAATCTTATATAATCCGTTTTCTCCATGGATTTAGAACCATTGAATCGTATCATGTATCAAGTCGAACGGGACCCAGAAGAATCATTTAGTCCAAATTCTGCTTCTGTCAGAACTACCTAAAACCATACGACTAAGAACATCATCCAGATGTTTCTTGGATTCTGTGCCCTGACAGCTCTCCTCGACAGCCTGTTCCAGTGACTGACCACCCTATCTGTGAAGAACCTTTTCCTAATATCCAGTATGAACTTCCCCTAATGCAGCTTTATTCCATTTCAATAAGACTAGGGTAGTAAACAGATATGTCAACAGACACTACTCACATTTAAAGCTTAACTGTTAAAGCAGCATTCTACTAGTCCCTGGTGTTTATTCTAAAAGTTATCCAACTATACTTAATAAATCATAAGCTACTTTTGCTGCTGCTGTCATGATATCCTTGTTAAGTTCTGAAGATGGAACTCCTTACAGCTAGGGTTACGACATTTAAAATATTCAAAAGTAATGGACGCAAACCCTGAGCTTTCTTAACTGCCATGATTTCATTCACTTGTCTGAACCTATGATATAGTTTCTCTGAATAATTGACCCCTTCACGGTACCACACAGTATCACAGTATCATAAGGTTGGAAAGGACCTCTGAGATCATCAAGTCCAACCCATAACCCAACACTAACACCAACACCAACACTAACACCAACCATCATCTAAACCATGGCACTCAGTGTCTCATCCTGTCTCCCCTTAAACACCTCCCAATCACCCTTTTTCCTCACATCAAGTCTAAACTTTCCCTGACAAAGCTTGAGTCCATGCCCTCTAGTTCTGTCACTGGTCACCCGAGAGAAGAGACCAACCCCTGACCGACTACAACCTCCTTTTAGGTAGTTGTATAGAGCAATGAGGTCTCCCCTGAGCCTCCTCTTCTTTAGACTAAACAACTCCAACTCCCTCAGTTGCTCCTCATAGGGCTTATGCTCCACCCCCCTTATGACTCTGTAGTATCCATTGTCACTACAAGCTTTATTACAGTCAAGATTTGGGCAAGATCTAGCAAGGTTCTAATGGAAGTTAGAACTAGAAGTTGCATATTAACTTTGTGATGATCAGTACTAAATTTAGCAGGTCTGTCAAACTTGTTTAAGTAGGTTTCAGGTAGGAAGTGGTTTATGACTGGCCAGTCTAGGCCATAAATAGAGAAAATTCAGTTCCTTGAATCTGATTTCTGAAGTCTAGATAGAAGGCTAAGAGAATAAAATGTTGCAAATGTTTGTGCAGAAAATTTATAAAAAATATTTGCCCAGAAAAGTTATAAACAAATCTTTCCAATTTATAAATAGCTTATACAGATTTTAATAACTTACATAGATATTTTCTAGTGTCACTCAGTGTTATTAAATGTTAAATGAAGATATATAAGAAAGGTCATGGATAATTATTGGTTGTGAGTGTAAACAATCTACTTAACAGTCTCAAAAAAGAGTTACATTTATATTAATACTTAGACATATGCATAATTGGAAAAAAGTTCTACAGTTACAAGAAATTGTTCACTATATTTTTTCTCATACACTGTACATTTATGACTATTTATATTGATCATTACCCCTAAAATAAAGTAGACCATATTAATCACAGAAAATACTTTTACATGAGCATGACCGTGATTGTCCAATAAATCCCTACAATGGAATAAAGGTTACAGGATACAGGCAAAAGCTATGTGCCTAAGAAAGTCAGGAAATAATGTAGGATGTGACTGCACAGCTGTTGCAAGTAAGCTTACTTTCTCTCAACATAAAGAGGATCAGAAAATGGCCTTTGTTTTAGATAAACAGCTATCAACAGTTGAGTGGATCGTCTGGAGGTGTGTTTTTCCTTGAGTTTATTAAAAGTATGAATGTTTCCCTGAGTTAGCCAAACCAGCATTGGGGGGTGTGAATACATGTCTAAAGCCAATGCAGAGTAAAAATCCCAGACAATTAGCAAAATAATTTTCAAGAAAGCATGGAGCTCAATTCAGTTTCAGCCCTTGTTTTCTTTCATAGTGACTGAGGACACCCAACATTGTGGCAGTAGACGTATTATTGAGACCAGTAATGGGGATCATATTGATACTGTGATTGAATGGCGTATGGAAATTTTTGTGTTTTTTTCTGTGAAACTTACTTTTGTATTGTGTTATGCAGTATATTTTGTATAACTCTGCTAAATCAAAATATCTCACGTAACGTCAGCTATCTTTAAATAAGTAAATTTGATATCAAGTATTACACCTTCCACATATGGACTAACTGAAAGAACCTGATCTTCATTACAGAGCACTGAACTTTGACAATATCTTACCTGAAGAGCTACTCAACCGTATCATTCAATACAAATTAAAACCAGACTTCTTATTTTGCTCTGTTTTATTAAAAGCATTCTATGGTTTTCACTAGAATACCTGAAAATATATACATTGGGATTTTAATATAAGATAGGATCTTTTGATTCTTACATTTTTTCTTTATTTTGTTCTACTTTAGTATGTTTCTTATCTGTGTCATAACCACTATAAATCATTACACATTAAGTGTGATTAATATTATACCTAAAGCTAATTTTATAACAAGATTCTGGCACTTCAGCTTGCATTAATATGAAAGATAAAGACCTATAACCATGTATCTTCACAGATTCAGTCTGCAAATTAAAAAATATTAAAGAAAATATTTCAGCAAATCATTAAAAAAGCATTTATCTGCAGAAATTCAACTCCTGCTCCCCTAATTTTATTCTTTTATACTTTTCAATTTGACATGTCTTCTCAGAAAGATTTTCGTATTGTCAGCCCATAGTGGTTGAAAGCTTCTTTCAATTTCCTTACTATTATCTTACTCATTTCCCCCATTTATAGCTGCAATAGACTTTCTGAGGGTGGGATTTTTTTCAGCTCTACATTTGCTATTTCCCTGCTCACAAACCCTGCCTTTTGAATGTATCTTTCAACTTTCAGTTGTGGATATACTGTGTCATTACAAAAGTATACATTGAAAACTGTTGAAGTATTGATTTCTAAGGCAAGAAACCAAGACGTGTCAGAATTAAGGTTGAAACTCTGACCTGACACTGGCCTCTAAATAGAAATCCAGTCACACAAGTAATCCTCTTAACTAGTTCCTTTATCCGAGATTATACTTGTCGTTCAGATAGAAAATTATTATAATCCTTTAAGCAGTGGAAGTACATTAAATTTGTTTCTTTCAAATTTATATTGAAATTATACGGATAGATAGACACCAGAAAGAAGATGCAAGAGAAACCACCTGAGCATGGACTGCAGAGCCACGTAAAATTGTTCAAGTTGACTAAAGTATACAATACTTGGAAGAGCAAACACAGTCTTTAGGATTAAATGGAAAGAAATATAGTTTTAGAGATAAATGTCTAATAATTTTTTATAAGCTATGGTTAGCAACATACTTTCCCCTGACTTATAAGCAGAGTTGACTAAACAATAATTTGATTTTATTATTTCAAGACACTTGGAAGAGAATATTTTTAATAAATTTTGTTAGTGTGTTAGATTTTTTCCAAAAAAAAATAAAATCTTTAATGAAAAGTGTAAAAAAATCCACAATTTCATATTATTTTCCATTTTCAAATAGTTTTTACTTCATTTCTTTACTCCTTTCTCCTCTTGTCCCTTTAAAAGTATCTGAAAAATATCCAAATATTTGAAATTTTCTGTATTTTATTTTAATCTATTAATCAAATCACAAAAAAAGCCCCTAACAATTCCACTTTTTAATTTCAAATCATGATATACTTCTAAACAGTTTTCTCTATGCATCCTTTTTTTATTAGTGTATTCCTACATTTGTCATTGCATTTTAATCATTGTCTTACCTCAACACAACCAGTGTGAAGCTGAATTAATTGCTAAGTGATGTATTTCTAGATTATTTTTTCTGTTGATTAATATTTTTACCACAGATTTTGTGTTGGAATTTTTTTCTAATTGTTTTATTATCTTAGAAAAATTACTATTTGGTTTTTGCTTTCTGCATATTTGAGTATGCAAACAATTCACAGTATCACAGTATCATAAAGTTGGAAAGGACCTCTGAGATCATCAAGTCCAACCTATAATCTAACACTAACACCAACACTAACACCAACCCATCATCTAAACCATGGCACTCAGTGCCTCATCCAGTCTCCCTTTAAACACCTCCAGGGTCGGTGACTCCACCACCTCCCTGGGCAGCCCATTCCAATGGCCAATCACCCTTTCAGTGAAGAATTTTTTCCTCATATCAAGTCTAAACTTTCCCTGACGAAGCTTAAGTCCATGCCCTCTGGTTCTGTCACTGGTCACCTGAGAGAAGAGACCAACTCCTGCCCGACTACAACCTCCTTTTAGGTAGTTATAGAGAGCAATGAGGTCTCCCCTGAGCCTCCTCTTCTCCAGGCTAAACAGCCCCAATTCCCTCAGTCGCTCCTCATAGGGCTTGTGCTCCAGCCCCCTCACCATCTTCGTTGCCCTCCTCTGTACACATTCCAGTATCCTAACATCTTTCCCAAACTGGGGGGCCCAGAACTGGACACAATATTCAAGGTGAGGCCTGACCAGTGCTGAGTACAGGGGGACGATAACTTCTCTGGTCCTGCTTACTACACTATTCCTGATGCAGGCCAGGATTCCATTGGCCTTCTTGGCCACCTGGGCACACTGCTGGCTCATGTTGAGCTTCCTGTCCACCAGCACTCCCAGGTCCTTTTCTACCTGACTACTCTCTAGCCACTCTGTCCCCAGTCTGTAGCTCTGCATGGGATTGTTGTGTCCAAAATGAAGTACCCGACATTTGGACTTATTAAACATCATCCCATTAGAATCGGCCCAGCTCTCCAATCTGTCCAGGTCCCTCTGTAGGGCCATCCTACCCTCTAACAGATCAACTCTTCCTCCCAGCTTGGTATCATCTGCAAATTTGCTGATGATGGACTCAATCCCCTCATCCAAATCGTCAATAAAGATATTAAACAGGACGGGACCCAATACTGATCCCTGAGGGACACCACTGGTGACCGGCCGCCAACTGGATGAAACACCATTCACCATCAGTCTTTGGGCTCGGCCATCCAGACAATTCCTAACCCAGCACAGAGTGCTCCCATCTAGGCCACGGGCTGCCAGCTTCCCTAGGAGTCTACTGTGGGGGACCGTGTCAAAGGCCTTACTGAAGTCCAGGTATACCACATCCACAGCCTTCCTCTCATCCACCAGGCGAGTCACATGGTCGTAAAAGGAGATCAGGTTGGTCAGGCAGGACCTACCCCTCCTAAATCCATGCTGGCTGGGCCTGATTTCTTGACCGTTCTGCAGGTGCTGCATGATTTCACCCAGGATTATCTTCTCCATGATTTTACCTGGGACCGAAGTCAGGCTGACAGGTCTGTAATTACCTGGATCATCCTTACGGCCCTTTTTATGGATGGGCGTCACATTGGCCAACTTCCAGTCTTCCGGGACCTCTCCAGTGAGCCAGGACTGCTGAAAGATGATGGAGAGCGGCTTAGCAAGCTCATCCGCCAGCTCTCTCAGCACCCTAGGATGGATCCCATCTGGCCCCATAGACTTATGAGGGTCCAAGCGGCTCAGCAGGTCTCTAACTTCCTCCTCATGGATTGCAGGAGTGCCATATTTCACCCTGCCCACATTAACCACTTCAGAGGGCCAACTGTCAAGCGAGCTGACATCCTTGTTGTTAAAAACTGAGGCAAAGAAGGCATTAAGTACCTCAGCCTTCTCTGCATCTCTGGTTACTATATTTCCCTCCACATCCAACAAGGAATGGAGGTCGCTGCCACCCTTCTTTCTGCCATTGATGTATTTATAAAAACTCTTCTTATTGTCCTTAACAGAAGTGGCCAATTTGAGCTCCAGCTGGGCTTTTGCTTCCCTGATTTTTCTCCTACACGACTTAACAACATCCTTTAACATGACCTGACTTACATCCCCTTCCTTCCAACGATGATACATCCTCTTTTTCTTACTTAGTTCCTTCAGAAGTTCCCTAGTCATCCAGGCCGGCCGTATGCCCCTACGACTCTTCTTACAACACACAGGGACAGCCCGCTCCTGCGCCTGCAAAACTTCATTCTTGAAGTATATCCAAGCTTCCTGGACCCCCTTGCCACTAAGAGCTATTTCCCAGGGTACTTTCCTGACCAGTTCCTTAAATAATCCAAAATCTGCCCGCCGAAAGTCCAGCATTGATGTTCTGTTCCTGGCTTTTCCTATTACATTGTTCAGAGAGAACTCAATTATTTCATGATCACTAGACCCTAGACATCCTCCGACAACAACATCACTCACCAGCCCATCTTTGTTTGTAAACAGCAAGTCAAGCAGAGCCTCACCCCTGGTGGGCTCACTCACTAGCTGTGACAAAAAGCAGTCCTCAATACACTCTAAAAACCTCCTGGACTGCCTCCTCTCAGCAGTATTAAGTTTCCAGCAGATATCTGGAAGGTTAAAGTCTCCTAAAAGAATAAGGGCAGCCGATCTAGAGGCAGCCTCCAGCTGTTTAAACAACAGAAGATCCAAATCGTCCTCCTGGTCGGGCGGTCTGTAGCACACTCCAACCAGGAGGTCAGACCTGACTGCCCCTCTGACTCTTACCCATAGGCACTCAACCTGGTCATCACCGATCTCAACTTCAACAGTATCCAGGGTTTCCCTAGTGTAGAGGGCCACCCCTCCACCCCTCTTCTCACGCCTATGACTTCCCACCTCACTTTTGTCAAAATTTACTGTACTTTGCCTTGGTGGAATATACTGTCTGTACATTAGAAAACAACTATCTGTTCCAGAAATAAATGAACCATACTTACTTTGAAACAGATGTAGGATAATTTAATATTCAAATGTCAAAATACCTCCAAATAAAAAAGAAAACCATAAACCAATACCTGTAATCATTCCATTTACTCATATAGTAAATATTGTCTGGATCTCCTTTATCTCCTATATCATATCTTCCTGACTTCGCTAGTAATTATTGCATTCTCTCTCTCCCTGTTGCTGTGGGTTTTTTCCTTTCCTCCATTTCACCAATAAAAACATACTTTTGAAAAGTCTTGTGAGGGTTTATAACAATTTTTTTAAACTTTTTTTTTGTTGTTATTTTTTTACTAAGTAGTTTTATTTGCTCATCCCTCATAATCTCAATCAGTAAGCAAAAAAGTAAGATTTAATAAAATTAGCCTCAGTATGGTACCTTCAAACAGTGGTCTTGGTTTTGAAACCTACTTCTCTGCCACAAGTTTTCCATAGGCAAAACCATACCTAACTATCATTTACAAACTCATTAATTAGGTATAAGTCATATTGTTCTTACTTTCAATTGTGTGCTAATTTTTCTTTAAAGCATCATTCAAAGATGTGACATAGACCTTGGTATATATAAAGTGTATTACCTAAGCTACCCAGGTTCTATAAAATCGATCTTTGTTGTAGTACTATAGATAGCCACATGTTGCATTTGGAAATAATCTTAAATTGATGCTAATTATTTCAGACTGACTAGTTAATGCACTCAGATAACTTTGTAACCTTTTTGAGCTTTTGAATAGAGGTAGTACTATATTTTCATACCAGACAAAAGTTTTAACTTGATTCATAACAATATAGAACTGGGTTATGTTTGTAGCAATTGAAATTTTGAAAATACAAATGCATAAAATTTTCATATTTTCTATAACGACAAATCTGTTATTTTTAAAACAAATATATTTTATATGTTATGCAGGCAAGATGCTCTTAAGTGTTGCTCAGAAAAGTAGTAGAAATTTCTATTTCTCTTTAACAAATGCATAAACCATTTTAGAATCACAGTAGTCAGTCAATGGAACATTTAAAAATATAACAGAAAAAAGAGGAAGGCAACTATATACAAACATGCTGCTAACTAATCATCAACCTAAACTATTTTAAAATGGTAATAACTCCTCATAAAGTAGTCAGTTTTAACATCTGTTCAGCTAAATGACAGTAATCATTCTCATAAAACAGGCCAGGATATTATCCTCTAACTCACAGATTGCTTTTGAGTCTGAAATAGTCCAAAATATACTTATGACCTATTTTAAGATTCTTACTTATTCCCTTGTAACATGAGCAGATATTGCATAAGTACAATAGCAACAGCTACTTAAGAGGCATTTGCTACCATTTAGATTCCCTATCCTTCCTGTGCTTGATTTTAAAATGAAATGTAAAGAGTTATGAACCTGGTGTATGTGTAGTGACTTTCAACAGAACTGTGTCAGTGATTTGCTAGGTTTTCCTGCCTTTGTTAAAGAGGGCAGCAAATGAACGCTATGTGAATAAAATCTTGCAAAGCAAACAGGGAGATTTACAATATAGGAGATTTTCACAGGAGGAAGATATGAACTTAAACGTTGAATACATAGAAAATTAATAGGAAGAAAAATTACTTTTATCTTCAAGAAAATTCTTGCTCAGCCTAATATGTTTTGTAGTGTGAAGTATTTAGGACTATGTGTTTTCTGGTAATGTGTCCCACCTACAAATTTTGTATCACCAGTGTATGTCTGTCATCATCTTGGTATCACTGAAGTCCAGAGCACCTAACCGGAAAAAGAGAGAGAGACAGAAAGATTTATGTTCTGTTTCAAAACCGTCTATTTCGGCCTTTAACTGAGTGAACTTCTTCTAAAATAGAAAGTATAATCTTTACTGTAGAAGTCACTTTCCAATGAATGTATGAAGGAATGCTAATGATGCCTCATACATACAGGAGATCACTGGCTTTACGAAAATGAGATTTGATCATTCAAGCACTTCAGGTAATGATCATGAGAACAGGCAATGAACTAGAAAAAAGACGTTAACTCTCCTGAGACCGTCTTCTAGTGAATGGTAAGTAATGATACATATTTGCAGAAGCAATTGAAATATGAAATAAGAAAAAAGGGTCAATTAAACTAATTACCAGAAATCTTGTTAAATGTTTCTGCATTATGAAACAAAAATCTATTATTTTTTTTAAAAAAGACAAAAAAAACCCCAACATATAGGTTTTAGATTTTCTAGTTTAAAAAATTATACTTATCTCATTCTTTCCCATCAGAGCAAACAATCATTTCAAGAAGTTAATTCTGTTACTAGAACACAGTTTTCGAAGCACTGTGATTTCTAGAACAATGCTGACATCTCAAGTAATCTCAAACTAGAACAACGACTCATTAAGAAGATTTTTGTTATTGTCAAAAAATTTCACAAATTTTAACAAGAATTCATAATAGCTGTTTGACAGAATTCTGTTAGATATAAAACTCTCATTTTTAAAATGAAAAATAATATATTCCAGAAGTATAATCTATTTAATGTCAGTTGCACAATAAAATGCGTTGTTAAAAGTAACAGCCCAGGTAAACCATAACATACAACATCCAACATTTTAGTAGGCTTACAGCATCATCTGTGTTATATAGGAAATAGCATAAGTACAGTAGACATCAGTGAATCAGAAATTAAAACCCACTGAACTCCATGTTCTTTAGATTTTCAGAGAATAAGAAAACTGCGAAATGTTAAAAACACTTCCATTGGTAAGAACTAGCATCCCTGGTCCATATTATTTCAATTTTATATTCGTTATAGAGCCTTTCAACTCAATTATTCTTTATCTATACATTTTATGTGATGTACTTGAAAATTATAAAGTTATTTCACTTACGTAGCAAGAGTTTAATATTGATTCATTTGTTATAAAAGTTTAGTTAGCCACAAATGTAGTAACCTGACAAAACTGTGTCACAAAATTGAAATCAAACAATTTGTACATTATTTGGTAGCATCACTTCCAAAACTCTTTTGGAAAGTGTTTTGTCTAAAGTAATTCTTATTTTTTAATAGTGCACCTGAGAGGTGTATGTGTGTTTGTTAGCATAGAACAGTGCTTCAAAGACCTTCATTCTGAAATCACCTGGAAATATTTCAACACGTTCTCACATTCTTTTGATTAGCTAGTTATTTCAGACCTACAATAACTCTGTTCATTTGTAGACTGCATTTATGCAGTAAAATAGAATAAAGAGGCTTTTCAGTAAAATTCTATCATTCTTGTCACAAGCCTCCTGATCTCTATAACTGTACTACTGCTGAAAGTCTAATGTTGAATACAGAAGTGCAAGATCTGACTACTACAAAGCAAATTCTTCTGCAGATTTCCTGCATACGCCCCTGCTCCTCAATCAGAAACCCCAAAATACAGGAATCTTCACTGGAGTAATTCCAGTACAAAGCATGCATGTAATTTGTTGCATTTAATACATACAGTTACAAGTTCTATCTTCAGCAAGCCATACTGAGCTTGGGAAATGAGAGATAGTATTCAGTTCTGATACAGACGGTGTTATCACAATCTAAGATCCTCATGGTTTGAATGTTTTAAAATAATATCTGTTTAACATGCAAAGAAGAACAAGATTTGCAAGGAGACCCAAAAAAACCCCACACTAAGTAAAAGTGTATGAGAAGTAAACCAATCTCAATTTCATCAACAATGGTGCAAATTTGAAACAGGAATGCTTTCTCAGTAATTTCAGGAATTGCTTGTCAACAGTTACTTAAGATATACAATCACATTAAGGAATACAGAAAAAAATCAAACAACTAATAGACAGCAGCACAACAAAGTCTTTTTCATAGAGAAACTCCACCATGCCACAACTCATAGAAGCCTACATTCCTGTCTCTCCTAGGATGTTGTCTCTGAAGTTGTAGCTCAGCTATGAAAGAAAAATACCTACATTAGAAGAATGATAGCAAAACTATCTACTGTCACCTCCTGCATGGCTGCCTCAGAAAGCTTAATTGAGAAAGCGCTGCAAAAGCAAAGCAAAACCAGAGGGTGTGCACAAGACTTCATTTGACAAAGTAACACTCAGATAAGGAACAAAGGAGCTGTGTGCAAATGCTGAAGAGTTCTTTACATCCATGCACAGAAGGGAAAATTACTCAGTCCAAGCAGTATGAAAACTACCAAATCTGTCCAAGGTTTGCTTAATATAAAAAGAAGCTCAAAGAAGCTCAAGAGATGTGGTACAATTTTTTTCATGTTATCTAGAATCCAGAGATATTGATTTCCTGCTTTTCTGTCCGAACTCCTCTTTCTTTCCTGTTATACTGACTTGGAATACCTGACTAGCGTTTACTGTCTTTCAGTAAGTTATATTTTGTCCAGAAAATACTTTCTCCTGTTTCTGAAATTCTCACTTTTACAGGATGCCATCTTACCCAACATAATCCTAGTTTGTTCCAAAAGAAGAAGCTGCAGCTCCTCAAAATGTTGGGTATTCTATTCATACAATTAATTAAAAATACATCAGTAACACTTCTTATAGTTACACTCTCAGTGTGCAGGATATCTTCGCCCTTGTGAGATGGTCCCTGTCATGAAAGCATTTCCATTTTAAGGACAGAGAAGAAGAAATGAAGGGGAAAAATACAAAAAAAAAGAATGGGTTTAAAAAGAAATATAATCTTACTAAATTGGATGCCTACAAGGTTATGGAATCAAAGAGACAGGGCCTTAGAAGGCCTGAAACTCAATACAGAGTACAAGGGCCTTGCATACAAGCTGTGGGATCAGATGCAAGACATAAGAAGATATGTGAATGAAGGCACAGGGCGATTCCGTACGAAATCGTACTGCAAAGTTATCTGAATTCAGCATTTGTTGACCATGTTTCTTCTGTATTATGGTTTGACAACATTTAGAAGACAATGCCGTAACAGCCAGATGTATATACTCCATATTCAATAGAGGTGGTGGATGACAAAGTCCACTAAATACTTCTTTTTCAAAAGCATTCTTAACAGTGTTGCCAAACTAGTTATAATCATTACTCTAAGGTACCTAGTATCATTCTTTGTATTGACAAAATAAAATTTACTCATAATTGATAACTGGGCTATGACTATCCTACTTTTCCCATTAGCTTTGCAATATAAAGCGACTCTTGCTGAAGTCATTATGAAATGAAGAGCTTCGGTTTATGTCATCTTAAATATCTCTTCTGACCTTGTCAGCAAGGGTTTCTGGCTTTTCTGATGGTGGTAGACTGTATATGATGATGAATCTTTGAGTATATGTTAAGAATGCCAACCTAATGATTTAAGTCTTGGGATAAGCAAAGGTGAGCAAAAATGAAACCAATAAGAAGCCAATTGTGACAAACAGAGCAAAACACCATCAATCATCAATAAGAAGCTCATTTTTTACCACAGCACATTTACTAAATGATTATTCTCTTAAGAGTATAGCAATGAGCTACTTTTTGGGTAGAACAAAGACATTTATAGCTTGTTTCTTGTCTTTCACAGTAGACAATTTTTGTTATCCCAGCTTTCAGAGACATGCAGACAAGGAATATAACTGTTTATATACTAAAAATCTCAGGAAAATATCAGAAAGTATATCAATGTATAAATCAAATAGTATTTTTTGAGATTCAGGACAATTTCATGCCGGTATAAAAAGCTGCGAAAATAAAGAGAATATTCTGTCTTTGTTAAGGCAGAAAGGCACAAACATACTCAGAAACTCCATAGATGAGTGATGCCCAGTTCCAGTTATGAAATTCATAAGTCTGAACTAAAGAGAGAGCATTTCCTGAGGAAATGTCAAGACATAAATGTTTCAATTTCTTCTATACTGTCTACAGGATTTTATACATTGCATTTTAAACATTTCATTCTGAATAACTAAGCATGTAGGTTCTGTACTGCATAAGAAATGAATTCTCAATTTAAATCTAAAAATGGGATGCATAGCAGACAAAATGAGAAAACAGGTGAGAAGGATCTTAACTTACTACTACAAAATGTCAAGGAAAATTCTACATCCAGAACTCTACCATCTACTATACTTAAGTGTCTGCTACTGTGCCCACGTTCACATGTGGGCTCATAAACAAAAGTTTCACCAGCTTGTGTTTCAACGGGAGCAACTACATTTTCCAGTATTCTGTCTCTTACAGTAGCCATTAAGAAATATTTAGGAAATGAGTGTAAGAAATGGAGGAAGTGTGAGTAAATCGCATTTGATCATGCCATTCAGTATTGGTTACTGATTACGTAGGGACTACTTTTTGACCTCTCATTAGATTAATCTCATTCTTTTTTTGGCTTCCAGAAATATGCTAAGGCACAGTATCCCACAACTGTTAAATAGCACTTTCTTTTGTTTGTCTCATCTCTGTCAGTTATGAGATGCAAAATGTAATGGTTAATGGTTCTTTATTCTTATATGGTTTTAAACACACCATTTGGCCTTTCGTTGAGATTATACTTATATCATACCTTTGATAAAGATAACATTTTGCTCAGGAAACTATCTATTTCAGGTACTCAGTCAGGAAATTCAAGACATAACTTTGGTTTCCACCTTAACTGATCAAGACACAAATCCCATCTCTTTTGTTTCAAAGGAGAATGCCCTTACAAGTAGGTTGCAGAGTAGATTTGGTGCATAAACAGTCCATATACTAAGCAAACAGCTAATTTTCTCCTTTTTAATTAAGTTCACAAGTACAGTTAGACTGTCTTAGTTGAAAATCAAATACATAACATCTGCTGCATTTTAGACTTGACTGACTTCACATCAAAATTAACCGGGAGCTGTTGACAGCGGCTTAACTATTTATTTGATTAACGTCATATTCCATTACTGGGTAGAGTCTTCAGCTAAAGAATGTGTGGCTGAAGGCAGGAAGGAGGCTTGTCTGTCCCTGGTCTTCACATTCTACATGAAAACCTTCCAGAAAATAAAACCGAGCTCTTTGGAGTGTGCTCAGTTTTGGAAAATCTTTGATAAACAAGACAAGGGTGTCAAGGAGAGAGTCTGCAATAGAAAGTGTAAGGAAACATTATAACTGGAAACAAATTCAAAGCTAAGTCTCAGAAATGGTGAAATGAGGGCAGCTTTTATGGGGATCCACCATTACGCATTATTTTAACATGTAGAGCCTTTGAGCAGCTTAACGTTACTGTCTGGAAAGCAAGACTATAGGAAAGGTTGGAAGGTCAGATTGGAAAAGAGGAATTGGAAAAGAGACTTGTATTTAATGCTTTTCATCCTTAGATCTGAATATTTCACAATTTCTGTCACCTTTTTCCTGCATGTTGATATTAGAAATTAGAAACTTATTGATATATTCTTAAGGGTTATAAAGGGACATCATGACACTCAGAATCCAATCCTAGTCCGTCACTGAGTGTGACTAAGAGCTGAGGTTCAAGGTCTTGCCCAGCCTACTGAGATAGGTCTTGCTATAGAATGAAGGTTTTGGGGTAGATTTACATATAATTGTATAGGATTACTTACATAGTGTAATCCTTTTCCATACTTTCAAATTTATTTGGGGCATAATTGAGGGGCAGCTCCCACCCATGACTTGAGTGGGCTTCATATGGTCCTTGAAGAGAGTGAAACTGAACATAATGATACTAATGGGCACTCAAAAAGACCTAGGACAACATACTCATCAAGCTAAATCACAGTTCAACCTAAGAATGAAATATAAAGATACTGTGCAGAAGGGGTAGATTTTTTTCTGGAAACAAATAAAATCAGATGTATGTATGTGTAAAACAGAAATGCAAGACATGCCACATATTTAACAGGCTTAGGAAAAGAGGTTTTCACAGCTAGTAACCTAAAAACATCTGTAAAACAATTACTTACATTTCTATACTAGATATGTATATTGTAATAAGTTGGTCTTTTAACCTCAAAAGTGAATTCTATGGTCTGTGTAAGATTGCAGAACTATTAAGAAGCAATGCCAGACAGAAATATATTACAGACTATTTTCCAGGATTTTCTGGCAGAGTAGATGTAAGGAACATTTCAAAATAAATCTAAGATTTACTATTAGCAAGAGTAGACCTAATACATTATCAAATATTTAGAAGTCTGACCTTAAAATCCTTGAACTACTTTCATTTTCTTCTGTGTTGCTTTGTCATTTGGGTTCATATTAATAGCTTAATGTTTGCATGAAAACAACATTGTAGCTAGTGGAGACACTTTCTCCTTCTCTCCAAGTATCTGTATCTACTGAAACAAAAAAAGATGTCTCTATGGAAGAGATAAAATCTGGTCTTAGAGATAATTTTGATACCGCTGCTAAATAATACCACATTGTTAGATGCCTTATTGAAAATATACTTATTTTATTTTTATGAAAATGTAGCCTAAATTTTCTCATCATAAACAAAGGATTAGAGGTTAGGAATGGGACTTCGGAGAGTAAAAACTAAAAACAATGTATATAATAGTATAATTTGTAATATATCTTAAATTGATAATAATTTTACTATTATACAATTTAGAAATAAAACACAAAAATACTTTAAATTAAAACATAAAATTGACGTATTGTAGAATGATTTATTAAAGGAGTCAGAAATAGCAGAAAAGCACAGAAAACTCTCAAAATCTTAATTATATTTTTCTGGATTTTTTGGTTGGGTTTTCTTGTTGTTTTTCAATTTTTCTTTTGGAAAAGTGGTTTGATCTATACTTCCTGAAAAACTGTCACTCACAGATTGTTCCACTCAGTAGACTGTCACAGTGAACACTATACACAGCTCAGTGAAATTGGCACAGCTCCATAATTGAGGTTGTTTCTTTTAAACCTCTTTCAATTATAAAATATCCTCAAAGTCAATAATATAAAAGCAGCAGCTTTTCTCATATGAAGGAGAACTTTTATCATGTCCTAAATTAAGCAACAAGTAACAAGCTCCTGCATTTTAAAATCCTCAAAAGACAAGTAACTGGATTATCTGTTCTTGTAGTGAGATTACCATGGATCAGGTCATAAAAACGACAAATGGGCTCTAGTATAATACTTGTATGAACATTTTTATGGATAAGGTATCTCATTGTAAAGAGTACCTAGAATAATTTAGTTACTGTGTATTTGGAAGACACAATGTACTGCAACTTGAAAAATGGTGTCTCCATTTATTTTTCAACAAAACGTATTTAATCAAGAATTAGATTTAACTAATTCTATTATATTTTTGTGGAATTGAGTCTAAGAAAGAATGTGCTATATGGGATATAATATTTTGATTCATGTTCATTAAAAAAAATCTCAATTAAAATAGCAATCCTGTACATACTTATAAGTAGTTTTTGGAACTGATTCACGTATATGAAATATGACATTCTTAAAAATTAAGTCCTCCCCATGCTTCCGAATGTCATGATTATTTCTCTAATGTTGGTTTTCTGGGAAAATTTATAAAGCACTGGCTATTATTTTCTTAAACTACAGACATGTGATACAAAATGTTTAATAAAGAGCCACACAGGGAATTGTTCTGAAGTTGGAGAATGAGAGCTGCAGCTGTGAGGTGATTTACTACAGATTGAGAATAACAGTATTCAAAGGCAAATGATCAGGCTGAAAAGCAAATTCTTATCCTAGAGGTCTCACTATTAAGAACAAAAAGGTAACAAAGTGTTATTAAGATTTGCCCAACCTAAATGTGTGGAGAGGATCATCAATAAAGAGAATCAGTGCAGAAAGAACTGAATTCTATGGGAATAGAAATGCAGGTTTGCTTATAATAAAAGTCTGTATCCATGGAGGTTCTGAGTTGGAAAGGGCAATGGAGGACAAAATACTGTCTGTGTTAATTTACCAACTAGTAGTGTAATGGAGACATTAAAAAGTAATTGGGTTTTGTAGGGTCAATCAGGCCACGTACTTAAAATAGTCAAGGAGTTCCGCCAATGTGCAAAGCATAGGTGAGATTTCATCTGAAATATTGGGAAGAATTTCTATGACCTAACTTTAGGATTCTAATTGAAACATCCTTGTTTCAAGAAAAACCTGTCTGTGCAATTAATAGAAACAAATACATTTCAGAGTATGCGAAAAAAATTCTGAATCATCATTACAAATTATCTACTTTACAGTTTTATCACACAAGCAAACTAAATTTGATTCCTCAGGCAAGTAATACATGCAATTCTTCGTTGTTTATTGTATGGGTCATTGTTTTTAATTGATGTATTCTCACACAGAAAAGCATGGATCTTTCAATTAGCCTAATTTAAACAAAAATATAAAACTGGATTAATTTACTTGTCCTGCCGAACTGAGTGCTACACGGAGTTATAATACATCATAGAGCTAAAGTGCAATGTTGTCAGAAGAAGAATTTAATATTCAGGCATCAGAAATAAATTTATACGAAAACTCTATATTTCTCATCTTCAGACTACTGATGTGGAGCGGTAAGTCAATAGAATAAGTGGGGATAAAATATCTTGCTAATTTTATCAAAAAGGTGAATCAATTTACAAAACAATTGTTCACTAGTACATAGAAATATTCAGGTCCTTTCAGAGTAAGTCAGACAACTTGTAAGATTCAGAAGGTTTTTCAGATTTATTTTATTAAAAATTGAAGGAAATTCTTTTTTTTTATCAAGTTCATGAAAGTGTTTTACCTAATATGATTCTTATGATTTCCAACTTCCAGAATTTCAAGATAAACTAATTTGCACAGAGTGATTTTCCTTTCGTAGTTATAGATATAAAATTCCATGATACCCTTTGTCATTCCAAGGAGGTGAAATAGAAGCACTTCTTTTCAGCTAATAAATGTTTCAGATGTCTTAGGAATTTGTATCACTTGATCTTCCTACTTTGAATACTAATTTGGAGAAATTTCATGTCAAAACATAGTTACTAAATACTTTTAATTTACCTTTACAACTACTGGGAGTCAGGAGTCAGTCACTACTACCTGTTGACAAGTCTAGCCTCATTCTTTCTGTCAAAACACAGATATATACGAAAAAAAGGGCCCAACAACTTGACATGTTCTCACTGTTCTTATGACATCATAAACCACTCATTTTCTCGTTCTGAGAATAGCTTCTATTGTTTTAAAGTGTTATGGCAAATACATTGTGGACTTGATAATCATTTTGTTGATTGACAGTTTGAACATAGCTCTGTAACAAAGACTGCAAACCAGCTATTAGAAGACAACACTGAAGGTGTACTTTTAAAGTAAACTGTTCTTTTACATAGACTACTCCAGGAAATCTACTTCTAGAATCTCAGAAGAAATCAAAGTGAAATGAAAGAATGACAAGGTATAGGTCTTGTGTTAGAGCAGTGTAACTACGTATAATTTCAAAAATTTAAAACACATAAAATAAAAAAGTAAGCTAGTAATTTCACTGTGTTTCCCCATATAATCAACAATCATAAATGCAATTTGTTACTATTAACTTGGCATTAGATATATCATACCAGAATTAGTATTAATGTTGTCATGCTAGTTGAAGGATGCAACATAAAAATTTCTAGGAAAGGAGAACATAGTTTTTCATGCTATCTGACATGTCTAACCTTTCTCTGTAAGCAAGTTATAAATCCTTTGTAGCTGAACACAACACATCTTGCAGAATTATGAAAAAAGAAAAGTCAGCATAGATTTCAGACACTAAAACATCAGCTAGAGTAAGCATACATCTCAATCCTGCTGCAATGAAGGTCTATCAACCTCAGCAGTCCCTATTAATTTGCTGTTTTCCGCAACTAAGCACTCAGACAGTCTAACAACCCCCTGCCAAAAAAAGCTTCACTGCTGATTGCATGTTGCCCCAGCACAAGAGTTGTGATTGAATTGAGAACTGTGTGCAGCTCAGCAGTCTGATATTATTTAACGTAATCTTGCCAAAGATTACTAGTCTGTATACAACCTACAGAATTTTGTAACCTGTTTTTTTGTTTGTTTGTTTTACCAACATTTTAGACTTAGTATTTCTCACTGGTCAATTCACTACCTCTTCCTTCTTGAGTTCCAGTTTAAAATGTATATGAATCTCTTTTAGGGAATGAGTCTACATTAAGTTGAATCCTGTTGAGCCACCTGAATTTCAATTGAATTTAGTATGTTGACTTCAGTAAGAAGCGATTTAGGAAAATACATGTGGACAAAGAGATTGTTGTTTAGTCTTCTGCTCCATTGTAAATGACCAGAAAATTACTTCTCTGTTCTTCTGCAAAATAACCACCAGCTTTTGATGGGACTTGTGTTAAATCCATTATAGATGACAAAGAACCAGCACACTATGATAAGGCAAATATTAGCCAAAGAACAATGGTGGAACACACCGTTTCAAAAGTATATTAAATAATAATAGGCTACCATTCCTTATGTAATGATTTGCATTTAAATTTTCTTTCCCCTGACAAATTAATTTTCAATTTCCTTACATTCTCCATCCGATGTATACTTTTTCAGAAAGATTTGAATTTATTTTCCAATTCTTTATTTATCTGTAATCCAATTTTTACACTAATTATATCCACTACACTTTTATAAACTTTCTATTTTCCTCTGCAGTTAATATCAATATTATTTAATTTCAGCCAGTGTTCTAATTATAGCTTTCCTTTGGCTTTGACTTGCATTTGGGTTTTTGGTTTGGTTTTTTTTGAGAGTTGGTTCTTTGTTTTATTGTGGTTTTTTTTTTCCTGAAGACTTTTGTCTAAAGTCTGCTAACTGTATGACAATTTCTTTCTTCATATCAGAAGGCAGTGAAGTACTACTCATTTTTGATAATGTCTTGAATGAGTAAAAACTTATGTGTCTCATTAGTGACTATTGAAATTAGTGGTCAAGTTCCTTCTGGTTGCTCAGAATACAAATAAAGGCAAAATTCAGGAACAGGTAATGACAAGATATGCTGATTTCAAATTAAAGTAAGGTAAAGTTAGGAAGATAAACAAGAATAATGAAATTGTATTCAAAAGCACTTGAATTGTGATTCAGCCAGCAGATGGCAAGTGATGTTCAGTGAAGAAAGACAATAAGGTTGAAAATCTTGTCATATGCAAATATCCTGTGAGCTGAAGCCTCAGACAAACCTGTTTTCGCACCTATCCAATTATTGAATACGTTTTGCTTTTGTTACTGTAATAATGAAAATGACAATATCTTATGCACTCCAGAAATCTCAAAGATAAGATTTTGAAGATGTAAAATGATTCTTTCGCAGTGAACCTGAAAGGGCTTTGTTTTCTTTTCACTGGATGTTCCTGTCTGGGATGGATTTGTTTGCCTACATTTGGAGTTTTAGTATTTATTACTTGCATGAGCATGTTGAAGGATTCATAATGTGAAAAGGTAAAAGCACCAACATTTACTGAAAACAAATGCAAAATATTGCCTAAATGAAACATTACCGCTTCTACAAGGAATTGTCAAAGACAGAAAGCACAGGTGAACCATGAAAAAAATGCTGCCATAAAAATGACAAGTGTCCAGAAGTGTAATCAAAAATAATGTGAAAAAAAATAAGAAACAAAAGCCTTTTTTACATTTTTTGTTCAATGAAGTTTGTTGAATTTAATGCTAGTATTGACACTACTATCACAGAACAGCTTTTGACCCTAACAATATAAATGACTCTAAAAATGCTAAATGTTTGGTACGAATGTAGTTCTAACTCTTGGTGAAATTTTTAATGTCATTAAACAAAATTATTTTTCAGGAAAGGAAAATGTCTTTAAAAGCAAAAGTTTCTTCAAAAAGCATGAGGAGGTTCTACTTCGTACATGCTGATTTATGCTTACGTCACCTAAAGAACATAAAAGACAGACTTTAATAAAAGACATTCCAAACAATGTCAGCCAAACATCTGTAAGGTGCATTTAGATAAAAGCATGTATTTCAGATGAACATGGTTGTATTCCTCCACATTTGTTAACAATAATAGTAATTAATAACTAAAGGTATAAAACCCTCATTCTTTCTTAAAATACGTAGTTAATCTTGGCTTTTGCAACATGCTTACTAGTGGAATGCATGTTAAAAGTGCAAAAATAATTCACATAAAATTATACAATTAATTAGCTGAATGGAATTAAAGCAGGAGAACATTGAAATAACAAAATATGTAAATTTACTTCTTCATCTTTAAAATAATTAGCAATTTTTCCTTTGATAATAGAAAAAATAGTGATGTGGATATAATGATAAACTGTATAGAGTCAGAAGACACTAATTAAATACAGACTTGATGTCAATTGTTTTAACAATCCTGTCAAAACAATTAAAGCAGCAGTGGGTGGTTTGAGGATGATGTAGACCATTGATGCCCAATCAAACTTAATGCAATTACAGTCATATTTTGCCTGAGTGGATCTTGAATAAACCGCCCACACAGGACAGAGACTTCAGAAAGTCTCTGTTCAAAAGATGTAGGTGATAAGTGTAGTGTGATAAGTGTGATGGGTGTAGTGATCATGAGATAATTGAGTTCTCTCTGAACAATGTAATAAGAAAAGCCAGGAACAGAACATCGATGCTGGACTTTCGGCGGGCAGATTTTGGATTATTTAAGGAACTGGTCAGGAAAGTACCCTGGGAAATAGCTCTTAGTGTCAAGGGGGTCCAGGAAGCTTGGATACACTTCAAGAATGAAATTTTGCAGGTGCAGGAGCGGGCTGTCCCTGTGTGTTGTAAGATGAGTCGTAGGGGCAGACGGCTGGCCTGGATGAGTAGGGAACTTCTGAAGGAACTAAGTAAGAAAAAGAGGATGTATCATCGTTGGAAAGAAGGGGATGTAAGCCAGGTCATGTTCAAGGATGTTGTTAAGTCGTGTAGGAAAAAAATCAGAGAAGAAAAAGCCCAGCTGGAGCTCAAATTAGCCACTTCTGTTAAAGACAATAAGAAGAGTTTTTATAAATACATCAATGGCAGAAAGAAGGGCGGCAGCGACCTCCACTCCTTGTTGGATGTGGAGGGAAATATAGTAACCAAAGATGCAGAGAAGGCTGAGGTACTTAATGCCTTCTTTGCCTCAGTTTTTAACAGCAAGGATGTCAGCTCGCTTGACAGTTGGCCCTCTGAAGTGGTTGATGGGGGCAGGGTGAAATATGGACCCCCTGCAATCCATGAGGAGGAAGTTAGAGACCTGCTGAGACACTTGGACCCTCATAAGTCTATGGGGCCAGATGGGATCCATCCTAGGGTGTTGAGAGAACTGGCGGATGAGCTTGCTAAGCCGCTCTCCATCATCTTTCAGCAGTCCTGGCTCACTGGAGAGGTCCCAGAATACTGGAAGTTGGCCAATGTGACGCCCATCCATAAGAAGGACCGTAAGGATGATCCAGGTAATTACAGTATCACAGTATCACAGTATCACAGTATCATAAGGTTGGAAAGGACCTCTGAGATCATCAAGTCCAACCTATAACCTAACACTAACACCAACCATCATCTAGACCATGGCACTCAGTGCCTCATCCAGTCTCCCTTTAAACACCTCCAGGGTAGGTGACTCCACCACCTTCCTGGGCAGCCCATTCCAATGGCCAATCACCCTTTCAGTGAAGAATTTTTTCCTCACATCAAGTCTAAACTTTCCCTGACGAAGCTTAAGTCCATGCCCTCTGGTTCTGCCACTGGTCACCTGAGAGAAGAGACCAACCCCTGCCCGACTACAACCTCCTTTTAGGTAGTTGTAGAGAGCAATGAGGTCTCCCCTGAGCCTCCTCTTCTCCAGGCTAAACAGCCCCAACTCCCTCAGTCGCTCCTCATAGGGCTTGTGCTCCAGCCCCCTCACCATCTTCGTTGCCCTCCTCTGTACACATTCCAGTATCCTAACATCCTTCCCATACTGAGGGGCCCAGAACTGGACACAATATTACAAAATTACAGACCTGTCAGCCTGACCTCGGTCCCAGGTAAAATCATGGAGAAGATAATCCTGGGTGAAATCATGCACCACCTGCAGAACGGTCAAGAAATCAGGCCCAGCCAGCATGGATTTAGGAGGGGTAGGTCCTGCCTGACCAACCTGATCTCCTTTTACGACCATGTGACTCGGCTGGTGGACAAGAGGAAGGCTGTGGATGTGGTATACCTGGACTTTAGCAAGGCCTTTGACACTGTCTCCCACAGTAGACTCCTAGGGAAGCTGGCAGCCCGTGGCTTAGATGGGAGCACTCTGTGCTGGGTTAGGAATTGTCTGGATGGCCGAGCCCAAAGAGTGATGGTGAATGGTGTTTCATCCAGTTGGCGGCCGGTCACCAGTGGTGTCCCTCAGGGATCGGTATTGGGTCCAGTCCTGTTTAATATCTTTATTGATGATCTGGATGAGGGGATTGAGTCCATCATCAGCAAATTTGCAGATGATACCAAGCTGGGAGGAAGAGTTGATATGTTAGAGGGTAGGATGGCCCTACAGAGGGGCCTGGACAGATTGGAGAGCTGGGCTGATTCTAATGGGATGATGTTTAATAAGTCCAAATGTCGGGTACTTCATTTTGGACACAACAATCCCATGCAGAGCTACAGACTGGGGACAGAGTGGCTGGAGAGTAGTCAGGCAGAAAAGGACCTGGGAGTGCTGGTGGACAGGAAGCTCAACATGAGCCAGCAGTGTGCCCAGGTGGCCAAGAAGGCCAATGGCATCCTGGCCTGCATCAGGAATAGTGTAGTAAGCAGGACCAGAGAAGTTATCGTCCTCCTGTACTTGGCACTGGTCAGGCCTCACCTCGAATACTGTGTACAGTTCTGGGCCCCCCAGTTTGGGAAGGATGTTAGGATATTGGAATGTGTTCAGAGGAGGGCAATGAAGATGGTGAAGGGCCTGGAGCACAAGCCCTATGAGGAGCGACTGAGGGAGTTGGGGCTGTTTAGTCTGGAGAAGAGGAGGCTCAGGGGAGACCTCATTGCTCTCTACAACTACCTAAAAGGAGGTTGTAGTCGGGCAGGGATTTGTCTCTTCTCTCAGGTGACCAGTGGCAGAACCAGAGGGCATGGACTTAAGCTTCGTCAGGGAAAGTTTAGACTTGATATGAGGAAGAAATTCTTCACTGAAAGGGTGATTGGCCATTGGAATGGGCTGCCCAGGGAGGTGGTGGAGTCACCGACCCTGGAGGTGTTTAAGGGGAGACTGGATGAGGCACTGAGTGCCATGGTTTAGATGATGGTTGGTGTTAGTGTTAGGTTATAGGTTGGACTTGATCTCAGAGGTCCTTTCCAACCTTGTGATACTGTGATACTGTGATACTGTGAAGTGATTCACAAGAGTGTTAAATATTGTACAGAAGCTGATCAGGGAAGTGGTTGAGTCACCATCCTAAGGGATATTTAAAACTTGTGTAGATGTGGCACTTAAGGATATGGATTACTGCTGAACTTGGCAGTGTTAGGTTTTCAATTGGACTCAATGACTTAAAGGACTTTTCCAACCTAAAACATTCAGTGATTAGATAGGTTTTGGCCTTTGGCATTGGACATAGTGAAAACATCAGAACTTTGACATTAAAATATAATTTTACAAAAAGACAATGTGGAAAACAGAACAGGTGTTGCTCTTATGAATTCTTTTTAAGTTATATTTGCTACATTCAAAAGTTGTTACTTCTAAATAACTGATAAACGAAAAGTAATATTTTGTAATTTATGTTTTTGAGGCATGGTTTATGGCACACAGCTGGAACTCTACATTCAAAACTTTAAAAACTTATTCAAATTGTGCATGCAAACAGAGATATCAAAGCAGAGTTATTAACGTTTCTGAATCAGACCACTATACCAACAATTGTAGCAGGTGTCAGAATCTTACTCAGCTAGAAAACTTGCCAACAGTTAACGTTGTTTCAGTTTCTTTGTTCCCAGTGTGTTTGTTTAAATAATTTAAATGAAAATATCTTTGCAATGACTTCAAACACTAAAGTGTAAATATTCCATTAAGATTGGGCAAAATAAAGCATCAGTTTCTAGACTTGATACTGTATTTTTGTTCTTTAGTATATTATTTTGGAATCTAAATCTATGGACTTTAAAATCTTAAGGAGAGAAAAAATATATAAAGCTTGACTTTTGAGACATATTTTGTATTTATGTATTCCATTAATCATCCTATCTGAGGGCCAGTTTTTTATCTACTGTAAATCAGAAGAGATTTCAAATAACTGGTTTACCGAGTCAAAAATTTTAAGAGGGTAATTAGCTGCAAGTTTTCTTATGTCTTTTTTTATGTCTTCACTGTATAGTGTATTGTAGTGCTGTAAAAAATGCTTTGGAATCAGATTTGACCTAGCTTTAAATCAAAAAATTTTAATGTTAATTAAATTTTAGAATTTCACGTTTTGTTCTACTTAAATTAAACCCTCAGTCTTTTGCTTCAGAAAAGTCAAATATAATAGTACAACTCATCATCTGCAGAGAACTTTGGAAATTCTTATGTAGACGTATTTTCCATATAAAACATAAAGCTCAATTCATTCAATAACAAAATATTTTCCTCAATTATTTATATCCTCAAAATAAACATTTATTAATAAACAATTATTATTTTCCTCAAAATAAACAAAACAAAACCTGGGACACAATACAAGTAGAAAATGTTGTTCTCAGAGAAATAGTGGAAGTAGATAAGGATGATATATGGTCTTCAGTTAGAAGATGTATAGAGAATGAATTGAAAATCCTCTAATCTTGATATCTTCCTAAGTGCTTTCTTTGAGGAAGTCTACTGCTCCCACCTATCAAGTACATCTGTTTGATAGCTGCTTTTATATTTAGACTTGTTTATTTTCCTAAATAAGCCTACAAACTTATGTGAAAACTGTATTTAACTTTCCTGAAACACAGCAGTTTTATAGGTACATGCCATTGACCCAGAATTTTTTGAGAAGTGTTACCATTAGTAAAACTTTTATTGTATTTGTATCCAAAGATTTTGCCCTTTCACATTCAGAGTGATTTAGCTACATCTCAGTATAATGAAGCCATAAATACTGAAGCAATCTCTATCCTACAATAACAAATAACATTTCAGAAAAGCTGACCCAAATTATTTACTGTATTTTCTGTAGCAGAGGTTTCTTAACTTATTTAAATACATATGTTTGAGTTACAGACTGAAGTATTATTACATATATTTTGGTGCAAACAAGTATAGTTTTCTTGAATATTTTCTGCTTTGTCTCTGACAATGCAGGATTTGAACTGAAGATGTTTGATGTCTTAAAATGTAAAAAAAACTAACCAAATCATAGTATAAACCTAAAAAAATTCTGTAATTATATTCTCAATGCTTTCTCTGACTGCTGATTTACTAATAGAAAAACTATAAAAATTATGGGGGGGGAGGGAACTGTGCTTTAACACGGATGCTCAAAGGAACCCATTTTTTGTTGGTTGAAGATGTCAAAAGAAAAACGACAGAAATCCTCAACCTTTCAGAAAAATCTGCGGAATTGCTTTGAATGTTTGCAGCATCATATGAGGCTGTGTGTCAACTCGGAAGTTATTTTGAAGGTGATAGCTGCTGGTTTTCTTAATTTGTTAAACAAAATTATTTAGAGGCACAAGATTCTTTTTTATGCCAGTTCTTTTAGGAATATAACTTTAAAAAGTTGTTTTATAATAGTAATATATATAATAGTATTATATAGTAATACAGTATAATAGTATTATATAGTAGTTTAGTATAATAGTAAACTCAGAAATTCACTATTCAAAGCTCTTACAACTTTCGTCAGCTGGAAAAATGGGCTAAGACCACAGTTTTGTGATTTGAATTAGAAGAGCTTGATTTTCACAGAGATTCAAATACTTAGCAGTTTGTATTTCTGTTGTGCATTGAGTTTACCCATTAAGTCCATGCAGCATAATAAGAACTGAAATTCAGATACGATAATAAGTGAGTTATATATTCAGAAATTCTGGGACAGAAAAAAAAAATCACTGCTTCTGTTATACTAGAAGTTCACTATCATGGATTCTTCTTTTTGTTCTTTCTCTTTTTCAACATTCAAAATAATTTTTTAATTAGTTATTAAAACCTTTTTTCAGTTGAAGTACTCTAAATCCCTTGCCTCAAGTGTCTCAATGATGATCCTCAATTGACATATTATACTTCGCAGTCAGTTGGAAAAAACTGTCCTTTCCAGAGAATCATTCTGGTAGTCTGACTGACAGATTAGCGAGACTTGTGTAGAAATCATGAACTTTAATTATTGTTCTTTTACAAGGTTCTGGAAGCGTTTTGTAGAGAACATTTTATCTATTTTTTTAGGACAAAACCAATCTTCTTAATGAAGACACAGATCTGTACTTGATTCTGTGATGTAGATGAACCTTACTCAGTGCAACTATCAGGAAAGCAAAAATAAGTAATTCAGTTATATTTTTGACTAGGAAAGGATGCAAAAACAACCTCAGAAATTATTCCTGACTTTATTGGAAAATATAATTTTTGTAATGCTACTGTTGCTGTCTAGTGGGATTTACACATAATCTCATTACTGCTGAGAGGTAATTCTTTTCCTAACATAAAGAATAGTGAAAGATTTTACTTCAAATGGACATTGCATCTTTTAACAATTACTATTACCCCAACTTCGGATTAGAATTTCATCCCTTTTATAGAAGCAAAACCAGGAGTCAAACTGTTGTGCAAAATTGACCACTCAAGAACAAGTAAATCTGTTGAATCCATCTCTCTTTCAAAGATTTGTACTTCATTTTATTACAATACTTTTAATTGAATTTGTCAGACTTTTGAATCCAAGAAAGGCACAAGCTCTTTAGGATAGTTTTGGCATTTTGTCTTTATGTACCACAGGAGTTTAAAGCCCTGTGGCCATTCAATGATTCTCAAGAGGCCTAATTCTTATTAGTCTCAGACCGTGTATACAAGAAAAGGCTCACTGTTAGAAAGATGAAGGGAAAGAAGTGACAGAAGTGAATTTTCATTCACATTTTTAGATCATTTCATTCACTTCTTTGTATTTTTAGAAAAGATACACAGGAATCTCTTAATTTTTGTCCTGAAGAGACCTGAAACAGATGAACCATTTCACCACTTACTGTGCTAAAAATCATGGTTATCTTTTCTTTAAAAGAAAATATGCAATGTCTTTTTTAGGTTAGTGCTGTGACTTACTCTTTCTACAAAAATTATTCTCCGATCAAAAAGAAATATTTTCACAACCATTTTACGTAACTTACTTTTCCTTTTTTATCTTATGGAGACATTTTGTCTGGTCTTATTTTTATTTGAATCATATGTGATAACAGTCTTCCCTGTATACCTTTTTAAGTACTTTAAATCTTTTTATCTTTGCACAAGGTACAGCTGTGTATCACTTACCATGATTTTGTTATTATGCGCTAAATTTTACTGTTTTTTCAGTGCATACATTTTATGTAGGTAATTATGAGACAGGTTTAATTCCAGAATAGAATAGAATAGAATAGAATAGAATAGAATAGAATAGAATAGATATCTTAACATTTGTTTTTAGTTGGTTTGTCTCATTGGAAGCTTCAGTTAAACCAAAGGAGATGTTTTGTAATGCACTTGTTTGTGGTTGAACGTTTCAAATCAGTAAATCGCTTTCAGCACTCCAAATTTTTATAGTTCCTAGCTAACCTTTCAACACCAATTAGTTGCTACATTTTTGGATTTTCTATGGGTATATTTGGAAATTGTGAAATAGCATGATTGCTCCTTGCTGACCACAATTTCAGAAACTTTTATTAAACTCTCGTTAATCTTTTATGCTAAGCCTGACATCAACACCTTCTTCAGCAAGAAGACTGACATGAATCTTCTAGACGGCTTCTATGTACACAATTACACCTTTAGATGGAGTATCATTTTGAGGCTCAGTTTTACTTCTGAAGCAATTTAAAAGAGATATAACATAACCTTCATCTCAAGCAGTATTTAAACATGCAAAAATTAAGTTTTGTTATTTAAGATTACTTGATTTCAACAAGATTGTCTGTTGGTTTTCTTTCTTGGACATGAAATATGGAGTGGTTGAGGATTATTCTTTTTCAATGTCTTTTTATTTACAGTGCTATAAATTATATCATGACTGCGACTTTACAAAACTCAGACTTCCAGCTTTATAGGATTTTCTTTATCGCATCTCATCAGATTTTATCTCATCTTAAGTCATTTTACGACAAGCTGAACTTACCTAGTTCTTAGTGTGAAAGACACAGAATATCACTGCAAAGAGAATTATTTACAAAACTTCAAAACCTAATTCCTATGAAATGTGCACTGTGCGTTTGAATGTATAAAGAAAAAAAAAATGGGCAAGTGATAGAGGTTATGTTTTTGTTCAGAGGCACAAAATGACAGCTATTAAGAAAAATTGTGGAAACTCAGAACACTGAAAATTTCTCCTGCATTTAGCTGAAACACTTAAGTGTCTTGCTGTTACACACTAAATGATATTAGCAGTTCCACTGTCATTGCTGGTAGAAGTTATCACGTGGTTACTTTCTATTCTTTTTTAATGCACTCAGAGTAAATGGTTGAGAAGTAAAGGCATACAGGGTTTTGGATGATGGTGAAAAGTTGTAGCTTCCTAAGGAAAGACATCTGTATTGACATAGATACCTTTGCTTTCTCAAATGCTTCCAGCTTTTGACATGCTTTGACCTTAATTAAATTGTTTTTCGGAAATGCTTTGTGATGGAGGAAAAAAGAGTGGAGTAGAGACATGAAAGTAATAGAGAAGAGTAAGGAAAAAGGTCTGAAATTATGAGGCTTCTTCTGAAACCTTTTCCCCCTTAAATTTATGGCATATTATTTTTTACACTAATATTTTGGGAAGACAAAATGAAAAGAAAAAATCTTCTTAATAGGAAAAAAATCCTTCTCTTCCCTTTCTTTTTTTCTTTGTCTGCATCTACTTGAAAGACTCTCCATCTCCCACTCTGTAGAATGTTCTGCACATTTTTAAACGTAAAATATTTCTTAAGTATTTTGATATGTTTTTTAAACATTGCAATCAGCCAGTTATGCACTGTTACCTTGATTAATGTCATATTTTTAAATACTGGACATTATTTTTAATAATCACTCGCTCTTTCCTTACTTCCTTTACTCTCCTGGAGGTAAATTTAGGAGTGTAGCTGAGCATGTGGCAACATTTTCCTTGTCTTTAGTGATAACAGCTTGTGTAGTCTTGAAAAGCTACTGTTAGACCATTATATTTCCTAGATTAAAAAAAAAAAAAAACTAGAAAGGAATTATAGGCCAGAGAAAATGAGAGGCATATAGGGCAGGAAAAAATGGGAACCTTAAGATAAGCAGATTTGGTTGGATAGACATGAGAGATCCCTTTAGAACATTTTACCGCTCCTCTTTTCAACTCCTGCTCAAGTCTTTTAGGGTAGTTCCATATTTTACAACTGTAATAAGAGAAACAAGATTTGTCACTTCAGCACAAGTAATATTGAAAGGATGTATAGCAACTGATGTCAGCAAAACCTAAAATTCTTACTTCCCAAAAGATACTCTAATAAATGTGTAGGTTGTAGAGAATAATAACAGTTCTTGAAGTGAAAACCTAGAACTTCATCTTTTCATCTTCAAAATCCTCAGAACTTTCCCCCCTGAACTTCTCAAAATTTCTCCTTTCCCTGTATGAAATGAAAAATAAACCTGATTGTTCCAAATATACATTTTTATTTAGGCTCATATAACAAGCATTTTATTAACCTCTACCTAAAACATGTACAAGAAGTGAAATTAATAAGTGGCAGCTTGTGTAGTAGAGTTCAAGAGAAGAAATTGACAGAACAAATGAGTTACACAAGTCATCACTGTCAGTGATTCTAATGCCAATGCTAAGACAAATAAAATGGCAATGAAGTTAAGCAACAATGTCATTCAGACCAGTTAGTGAGACTCCTGAATAAAAAGTTAAAACAAAACCCACCAGGAACAAAATTAAGCTTTCTTATGCCAGAGTAAGTCAAGTCTCAGTCAAGTTAATTTTTCCCCATATTTATGCTCAGTAAAATACAGTGTATCAGGCCTCCTATAGCAGAGCTAACTATATTTCTAGCACATCTCAAGAGCAAAAAGATTCCCTGACCCAATACTTATCATTAATCTTCAATGTAACCATGTCAATACCTTCTTCATTGATCAAGGGTGAAAAACTTGTTTTATCATAATGATTGCATTTAGACACTGTTACGAACTGTGGGAATAGAGATCAAAAAAAAGGACTAATATCTGAGAAAAATCTGATTAAAGAATGGGTAAAGAGAATAATACACTATTTGAAATATTTGTTGGAAAATTCTAAATCCCAAACTGCCTTTTAGTTGTGGAGGTTTTATTGAGGCTTTTGTGCTAACAAACACTGTATTCAATATTAAGTTTGTGTCTTAGAGATTTCAGCTTTTAGTTTTATAGCCAGTACATTCATACTTTTAAGCCTTGCTTTCCCTTGGTTTAAAGGGATTAAGTTTGATTTCTGTGAACCATTTTTTTCATATTTTTATCAAAAATAGTAAATATGTTGAAATCAAGACATTAACAATTTCCTTCCTTCCCACTCACCTAATCCCTGAAGCAGTTTCTGTGTTCCAACAATTAAGATTTTTTTTGTCAAATGTGGTGATGGTAATTCACCCTTTGCCACTGGGTGCTTCAGCAGCTAAACTATAGAGATAACCGATTTTCTTTGACATCAAAGTATTTCAAAATATTGAAATGATGAAAGGAGAATAGACAAAAATCAAATTCATATGGAAAAAAACCCTAAACAAACCCCAAAAGACAGGAAAATTACCAGCAAATAATGTTTAAACTTTTATTTTGTCCTGTAAGTTAATTATAGATGTTCTGTTTCAGTTATATCATATGGATCATATGTTTGATAAATAATTTTATGCTAGGTAGTATAGGTTCTACTAGCACCGAGCTGTTGGTGACAGTTTTGCTGTCATTCAGCAAAGGTTAACACATATATAGCCATCTTGGAGACTTTATTTTCAGTATTTTGTAACAAATTTTCAGATGGACTATGAAAAAACAAAGGCTATCCAATAAATAGGAAGCTTTATGAAGTAATTATGGAACTGTGTTTACTAGGTCATAAAAATGTCAAAATTATTCTATGGCCATTCCATTATGGCAAATAAATGTCACCGATCATCAAACTGAAACACAGAAACTTCAATGTGATGTCGCAGTTTAACCCGAGTGGGCAACTAAGTCTCAAATAGTCAATCACTTATTCTCCCTACAGTGAAATGGAGGAGAACCTTGAAATGGTAGAATTGCAAAAAATTGTGGGTTGGTTGCCTAATAGGGCAAAACTATAACTCTGCATACAAGCAAATCAAAAAAGGGAATTATTTCAATACTCTCCATCAGCAGACAGGTGTTTAGCCATCCCCAGGAAAGCAGGGCTTCATATCACACACAATAGTAACTCTGTAGGAAAAATGTTATCACTTCAGAAGTGCTTTGTTCCTCCTTCTTTCCCCATCTTTTATTTCTGAGCATGACACTATATGGTAAAAAATATCCCTTTAGTCTTTTGGGGTCAACTGCTCCAGTTGCGTCCCTCGTCCCAGCTCCTTGCGTACTTCAAGCCTACTTGCTGGTGGGGCCTTAGAGAAGGCCTTGGCTCTGTGTAAGCACTACTCAGCAACAACTAAAACACCTCTTTGCTATCATCAGCATTGTTTTGTTCACAAATTCAAAACATAGCCCCATACAAGCTGCACGAAGAAAGTTAACTCTATCTCAGCCAAAACCAGCACACTGACTTCTGGATTATAAAGTACCTTCTCTTAGTTTGTAGTACATAAGGCTTTCCTTCAATCATTTCTTTTTTTTTTCCAAAAATAACAGCTACATAAGGCTTTCATGATAAATTTATTCCATCTCTCAAATATTTTCTATAGCTTTTCACTTTTTCAATTTTTTTAACGTAATTTTTTTAAGTACCAAATTTGAAAACACTCAGTATCCAGGGCTTTTTTTCATGGGCTCTAAAATCAGAAGTCGTATCAATTTCTCATTTGTACTATGCAGAAGTATATTTTTTTTGCCCGGTGAGAGTCTTCTTTAATGTTTTTCAATAGCCGGCACAGCCTAATACACAGCTCCCATGTTTCCACAATTGTCTTGTGCAGTCATTTCTTCTAAATATACAACTGATACAATACACTGGAGTATATGGTATAAATGCCTCATCTTTTCTAAATGACTTTATTGACCTGCCTGCCAATAATTTATGTCTGAGACAATGAATTCAGCTGCCTTCTCCATGTAAAACCTATGCAGAAGTAGTCTAGAATCAGTAGGCACTTCGGCTACTTATGTGAAGATAGATGGGACTTTGGTCCACCTAGACTCTTTCTGGAGTTAACGACGCTTCCAAAAGATTCTTCCAGTCTTATACAGGCAGAACCACCCTTTCTGTCTGTCTTTTCTGCCTCTGATGACTAAATCTCTAGCTTAGGCAATATGTAAAGTAGAAACAGCTTGAGACTTAAGTAAGATTTTTTTATTAGCAGTAGTTCTTAAAAATGAAATATCAAAAGAGGAAGAGGACATAAGCAATGTATTCTAGGATTTTTAAGAGCCAACTACACAATGTGATTGAGAAAAAAAAAATAAATCTAGCTTTTGAATGTGCAGACTAGTGTTTCCAGAAGAAATGGGTAGGTAATAATGCCATTGAACAAGACCTCTGCTGCAGTATATCCTCAATAATGAAGAAAGAAGATGGGGAAAGTTCACACAGAATTCACAGCTGTGAACAAGGAAAGAGAAAATTGAACTATGTTTGCAGACTAGAGGTCAGCTTTTTTAAGTAAGGACAATAAAAGCTGGAAGGTATATGATTGATGATTATAATGCATGAAGGTAAATATTAGACAGGAGAAAGCTAATGTTGGAAAAGGGTGAAAATATTGGAGCAAATTTTTTAAAAAAATATTTGTAACAGCCTTAGCAACCTTTGCAGCACAGAAGAACACTCAATAGTTTTAGGATGGAAATAATATTTTCATTAGATGAAAGGATGTGTAGAACAGCATGAACTCGGGCCAGATTTCTCCTAGTTTTACATTTCTTAGTATTGTTATCCCATTTCCCAGGTGCGTTATGATTCTTGCATTACCTATCTTGTACAAGTCCTCATTAATATTGGAGCTGTATCAGAGAGGTGTAAGAACAGGAGACATGAGGACAGTGTCTTTGGCCCTCAGTTTCTGGTATACAAGGACTGTTCCCACCATGATCTTTTAAAAATAAAAACTCCATCATATTCAGAATGAATCAATAATTAGTTCATCTTCTTTATTAAAAACTGTTGACACATTCTTGCCTAGTCTCTTGCATCTGACAGTTTAAATTTATGTTTCCTGTAAATTTAAAACCCTAAAGAACTTGCTAAGCATTTATTAGGAAAGATGGCACTCTTCATCACGGACAAAGGGAAAGGTTTCTGATTATTTCAACTACATTAAAGCTTTAAATTAGCTTCTAAAATTAAGAGGAAATTTTATGTGCAGTAATTGTCCTCATCATTTTCTTTCTAAAAATACATCTACATATTTACCCCCCAAAATAGTTCAAAACCTATTATCTAGGTGACTCTTTTCTGATTTTAATATTGTGCTTCAACTTTGAACCTATGCACAGTACCAAAGCCATGATGAAGCAAAAATAATTGTTTTAATTAAAATTAGTCCAAGAGCAAACAAGAAAAGTCTGAAAAAGGGAAAGACACATCCAGGGAGAACAGCATTGCAGATGATACTAAAAAAGTATCTCATTTAACAGCAGTTGTAATGTCGTAAACTGTGTCCATTCTAAGCCAATCAATAGTGTATAATTTAAATACTCAGGAATATGAATGCATCTGCTGAGAGGAGAGTTTCTGTAACCAGAAAGACGGTAGATAAGGTTGCAACAGCCCTAAACTATAAAGATGTATCAGAGAAGCAAAGTAACTTTTGACTGTCACTGAATGAAACAATTCTGTTACACATTTAATAGAGCCTTTTGCTTCAGCCAGCTCCTTTTTATTTCTGTGAAGTTTGGATCTTCTCCCTGTATTTAAATGTATTTAATGAATTTGTTATAATTTAGAATGATTAATTATTTCAAGGGGAAAAATGCAGATTTATGGTGAAGAACTCCATCTCCATTCTGGTGTTTACATTGACCGTTTTGCACGAGAAAACAAGTGCAAATTTTTGAAAGACGAGAAATGACATTAAGATAAATAGAATTGGGGCACTATGTGAGAATCCTTTGTGCCAAGAAAAATCATTTTTCAGAAGTACAAGCTGTTAAAACTTATTCCCTTTAAATATATTTTAAAGCCTTTCATGATAAAAAATGTCACTCTTTTTCTCCTTTTTTTTAAAAAAAATCATTGTCATATAATTGACAGTTGTTAGCCAAGATTTTTTAATTTGTCTCTAAATTTACATGTAATCTTTGTGTAACCTCTCCTTATGTCTCTTTGTAAATGAGATAATTTTCAGGCATGATCTAGCATGCATGATTAGGAAAAACAAAGTATTGTAAACCAACCAAATATGTGAACATTTTTTTAAACACAATGAATATTTGGATTGTTACATTCGTATGTTGTCCACTTGTGCTGGTTCTGGCTAGAATACTGTAAATTTTCTTCCTATTAATCTGTATGGTGCTGTGGTTTGGATTTGGGATGAAAACAGTGATGATGATACGCTGATGGTTTAGTTATGGCTGAGCGGTATCTACTCAGCGTCAATGCCCTTTATACTTCTCGTGCTCTGCCAGCAGCAAGCAGGCTGGGAGTGAACAAGATATTGGGAGGGGGCACAACTGAGACAGCTGACCCTAGCAGACCTAAGGGATATCCCATAGGAGTGTGAGCAGGAAAGAGTGACAGAGACAATGACTGCAATTTCCATTTTCTGTTCCACTATGATGCTTTGGAGGAAGACATAGAGAAACTGGGAGTGAAGTTGAGCCTGGAAGGAAGAGATGAGTAGAGGGTAGATGTTTTAATATTTAGTGTGCATCTATCATTATCCTACTCTGATTTGATTGGTAATGAATTAAATTAATTTTCCTGAATCAAGGCCATTTATCCCATGACAGCTACTGCTGAACAATCTCTCCATGTCCTCATCTCAACCCACGAATGTTTTGTTGTATTTTTTCCCCTCTGTCCATCTAAGGAGAAGGAGGGATAGAGCAGCTTGGTGGGCACCTAGTGTCAACCCACCAGAATGTTACATATTAATGGAAAGAAACATTACAATCAGCCTAAAACTATTCATAACTATTCTTCACTCCACTTACATAGGAGGCATATCTATTTTAAAAGGCATAATTTACAGTTCATGTTATAGATAATAAAAGAAATGCAAGTAATGTCGTAGGATGAAAACTAAAGATACCTGTAACTTGTAAGGATAAATATGTTTGAATACCCTATGATTTTTTAATTTAGCATCAAAATGAATATGAAACAAAACTGAATATACCAAAAATGCATAAAAAACATGACTCTATATACATAGAATATTTAGAGATTGATAATTTTATTGAAAATACGAGGAATAAAGTATTTTAAAATGACATAATTCAGAAAATGGGATACATTTGGACTGAGTTGAGGCAAAGATACTTGAAAAATGGCTGTTGGGTGACACAAGAATGTATGGATTACAAACAGTCAAAGTCTCACTTCCTTGGTAGTTCTGATACCCTATTACTTATGTCAAATAGAATTGCTTCTTAGAGAACTAACTGAACAGGATACCTAGACAAGAAAAGGTAAAACTTCTTCGTATTTGATCACAGTAAAATACCACTTCAAATATGGCAAGGATAATGTTTTTTTCACTCTATCCAGTTTATATTTCAAAAGGAGAAAAAAAAGAAGTATTATATAAAAGAGAGAGTGTGATGTACAAAATATGATTATTGGAAGAGAAAGTTTTCTCTCATCTCTCTCACTGGAATATTAGATAATACTTGCAAGCCAAGTTACTTTGAACTATAGGCTATACAGGAAGAAACTCATTTCAATAAATATGCATTAAAATATCTTTTGATGAAGCTTCTGACAGTAAGCTAATAAGACACAACAGAATTACATAAAGGTCTATGTGAATTATAGTTTTGTATTGCTACGATGTTTTTAAAGGAAGACTGTTAAATGAATTCAAAATGGAATCTCAGGGAATTAAAGTAATTAAGACCTATGTACATAAAATGGGATAAATAAAATAATAAAAATGCTTAACAGTTTTTGTGTCAATAAAAGTTATTTTAGAAGTGCATAGTTCTCAGGTCTATATTATCATATTATCTTAGACATGTTATTTAAATATTTTATTGTCATAGACAACTATTTTCTCAGTTACCTATATGCACAGATAACTGTAAGTGTAGACTACATAGACATAAGTGTCTATATATATGTAAAATATTTTTAATCTTTCATGACACCTTGCTAAATAACAATGTTTTTATTTTCATTTTGGAAAACAGAATCCATAGTACAGATGGATAAGTGAATGAGGATTCCAGAATGCTTATCTCCTAATCCCTTGCAATGCACTATTGTTTTAATTTACCTTGTATCTTCTGCAAACATTAGAAAATTGGCACCTTTAAATAAAACGTACTAGCAGATGTTCTAAAATGCATAGAGGACACTAGAGATATATATACATTATATGGTGCAATATGGTGTATAAAGAGTGACCAAAAGCTAGACATTAATTTCTTGTGAGAATAAAGATGTTAAATACCTTTAAGTTTTACTTTGAAAAAAATTAACTTAATTCTGACTGAATTCTACATAAGCACTGAATTACAGGTGAACATATAAAAGACTGAAGGCTTGATTAAAAAATTGATCATCACCAAAGTAGTAGATGTAGTAGAATTTGTGAAAATATTCTTTATTCAGATTATAAAAACATAAAACATTTTGGGTGAGGAGGGATCTTTAAAGATCATCTAGTCCAATCCCCCTGCAGTGGGATCCCCCTGCAGGTCCGTCTTCGACTATACTATGTTGCTCAGAGCCCCATCCAAACTGACTGTAAATATTTCCAAGAATGGGGCTCTACCACCTCTCTGGGCAACCTGCTCCAGTGTTTCATAAACCTCATTGTAAAAAATTTCTTCCTTATATCTAGTCTAAATCTACCCTCTTGTAGTTTAAAGCCACTATCCCTCATCCTAAATAAGGTCTCCCCAGAGCCTTCTCTTCTCCATGCTAAACAACACCAAAACTCCCAGCCTTTCCTCATAGGAGCAGTGTTCCATTTCTCCAATCATTTTTGTGGTCAGATAGGCAATTTCTTGGGGAAAAAAAGATAGAAATTTTAAATTTGAATATTAGTTTCTACAATTGTGATGGCTATCTAAGAGGAATTATGACAGAACTTTTATCAATGTGAAAAGAAAAAACATAACTATCAAATTTGCAAATAAAATAATCAAACTGTTAATAATCTTTCAGAAAATTTATATCTAACATGCCAGATTTAAAATGTGTCTATATATTCAGTTATAGTACTCAAATATTAACAACATAATTTTGAATTTGCAAGATAATTGTATTCCAAGCATTTTTAATGATGAAATTTGTATTCACAATTTCTGGCAATTGAGTAGTTTCATTTCATTATGAGCAAGAACATAAAATAAGAGAATGTCAATGCTGAAGAAAATCCCAGGAAAACTGCTTTCTATGAAACTTTGAGTTTTACTGCAATCAGAAATAAATTGGAGAACATCAACCTTATTGCCTATTGTTGGAGGTTATACAGTCATATTAGTATCTTTTATACTGGATTGACTTACTTTTATATATTTATTTAGGTCACTAGTATTTTTCAGTATTCTGACATTGATTAGTTTAAGTGTAACATTAACTAGAAATGGAAAAACTTACTATAATGTAACAAAAGAAAAAATATTTTTCAATAACAAAATACAATGCAATAGAAGACACTATATCCTTCATTGTCCAAAACTAAATGAATTTCTGAACAAATTATACATAGATATGTTACAGATCAGATTGCTTCAACTGATCTTTAAATCTCAGCTAATTCATCAAGTATTTAACTTCTAAATTTTAATTCCATCTATTTCCCACTAGAAAATGCCAGTTCCAATGCTTAAGGTGACACAACTTTCTTTTAGTATTTACAGTGAGGACATAATAGTTTAAAAAAAAAACTAATATACTCTCATAAACACAAACCTCAGCCAGACAGCCCTATACAAGAATAACAGCATCAGACTATGTTCACATCAGTGACCTGTACATGTCTTCTTAAACATCTGAGAAAAGAGGTAGAATTTGTACAATGTAAAATCAATACCCTATTAGATCCTTATCCTGACCTACTGTCACACCATCAAGACTGATATACCTTGGCCATGAAGAGAGAATTCTAGCCTCTGGACTCTGCTTCCAAAACAAAATAGCTTTCTTCCAACTTTTCTGAAACTCATTATAATTGGATACAACAATCAATTAAACCAACACAATTCTCAGTGCAACAGGACACATGATTTTCTGCCTAAACTAAAAACCTATTTCTCCTATGAAAATATGTTATTTGCTCATCAAAAGGGAAAAAAATGTTGTCTGTTTCACTCTACCTGCTTGGCTTTGGTTTTGGGTTATTACAGTGACAACAATTTTCTATGTCTTCCAGATGAAACGAAGACTACACTTGCAGAGCATCATGGGGAAGTTTACACTTGTGCTGATACATAAATGTTTCAGGATGAAGCAAGGTTTTAGTTTCTATGGAATAAAAATTCAGTATACTCCCCTTACATTCCATTAACTAAAAGTTGTATGCATACAAATATTTTAAATGGTAGTATTTCATAACTTTACTTCAAATGTAATGAAAAATCTTGCTAATATAAATTAAGTGGTAACATGAACAACAAGTTAAACAGTAATATGAACAATGTAGAACATGATGTTTCTGCTAAACAAGATAACAGCATATAGCAATTAAGATATTGATTTTTATAAAAATTTTAATAACATATTGCTACGCTTTATGTAAGTTTATTTGTGTATTCTGCCCTGTTCAAAGAAATCTGAATGGATAAATGCAGCAACGAGTTTTTTCCTATGAAGACTGAAGTTTTTTCTTCGTTTCCCCTTTGTTTTTCTGCCTAATGTATTTCAGTTACATTTGGAGCAAGGAATTTGTTATATTTCCTCACAAAATGTGATTTTTATTTAACAAGGTCATTTGGCAAGCCAGTGTAATATTTTAATAACACTATAAAAACAGTGTGGGCAAAGGGCAAAATTATTTTCCATTTTTAAAAATTTTCATAGAATTTTTATGACTACATTTGAGTTACTTATGGCATAAGATTTTACAGTGCTCTGATAACATTAGATAATAGTCACAGGCAATAAATAAAGAATTTTGTGTTTGACTGAAATTGTAGATATTAAAAATGTAGAACAGTTATCATTTGCAATCATTCATTTTATCACAGAAATGTAGTATTGACACAAAAGCAATATACAATGATTTAATAGATTTTCTACTATGAACTATATCATTAAAAAACAATAAACTCAGAATAAATGACACTAGATTATTGAAAGGGCAAAATGTGAAACACCCATGGTTAAGAAACAGACTTTTAATCTAGTATTTTACTTTTTTTTTTTTCAGGTGCTGAATGAGACTTTCACAGCATTAAATAAACACAGCTGCATATCCAAGGGGGAAAACAAAAAAAACAAAACAAAAGAAAAAAAAAACCCAACCAAAAACCCAAGGTGAAGAAATATCTAGCACAACTTTTAGTTCTTGAAAATTCAGATTGTATTCTAGAAGCTATGAGTTATTTAGAAAAAAACATTTCAGGAACAATATATGTTCTATAAGGATATCTAGGAACTTTATTCGAAATATGGTACCTTACGTGTTTATCATCATTCATTACTATAACCTTCTAGCCTGAATCATTTGCATCTATGAATGATCCTACTAATGCATCCTACTCTTCCTACTCTGCTATAGGTTTCATTGTCAAGAAATGTCGCAGAAAAAAAATGGAACGATGAATCTAGTAGATGAAGATGATGATATAGTTAAAATTAGTGACAACCTCAAAAATATATCCTTGAGCTTTAGTAGCATTTATGTTCTAATAGCGATTGCTAAATCCATTTGGCACATTAATAATGTAACTTGAATCCTGAACTCTCATCTTTTCAGGTTTTAGATGCATATTATGGTCAACACTGTAAATAACACCTGGAGCATCACAGCGTTACAGTAAAACATGTTACATATGGAATACTGTTATCCAACATAATGATTAATATAGGGTGCCAGAAATACTCCCTTTTTTTTTACACTGGGGATGTAAATTCAAATCCTCATGAGTTCACAAATTAAATTCTATTTCTTGAGTTTTTCTTAATCCCTATGTGTCCATGTCATTAGAACAGTGCGTCTCCCTGAGTAACAGGTTTTGGAAAATGGAATTTGAAATAATGAATGTGACAGTGTGTACATGTCAAGCTACATATTCTCTATCAAATAGCATAAAATACAGCAGAACAGAACAAAAAAAATCTTCAGGTATTTCTTTTGCATAGGAAGAGACATGTGAACTTTGAATGACGTTCAAGCCGTTCCCTTATTGCATCAGTGCTTTGAATTTCTCTGAAGAAGATACAACAAAAAGTTTACTTTTCTTTCTTTTATACCTGCATGGTCTTTTCTTAACAACAGTATACGAAAAAATAAATTCACATTTTACTGTAATACAATCATGATAATGAAGACTGTAGAAAGTAACCATCTGCCACAGAATACATAATTAAGCTTAACATAACAAGGCTTTGAAATGCACTGGTTTACTGGAAAATAGAAATGAGTGCTAGCAATATGAGTTAGAATCATAGTTGTGAGGATCTAGTGATAATGTTTAAATTAAGTTAATTAGACAAGATAGATTGAACTAGTTGAAAAATCTCTGAGCAGTTATAAGGTGTATTAAAAGGTAAAGCCATAGGAATATATTTTTGGAAAACCTGCTAAGTCGAGACATCATAATCATAGACTGCAAGGTAAGTACTGACAGAGAATTGAAAGTGGCGGGTATGATAATTGCAAAGAGAAAACAAATAGGCAGCATTACATGGGCAAACCATTCCATTAATTGTTGAGTTCTGAAGAACCTGAAGAAGACACCGGGTCTGGGAATGTTGTGAATTGAACGGGGTTTATTTGTCAAACTCTTGACTAAGAGACAATATTTGTCTTCCCATTTGTATTGCAAAAACACCCTTAACCTTTCTGTCTACTTTCATATAGAACCTGGATGTGGAAGCACTATTGTTTCTGGATTATGCAGAGGGAAGTAAGCAATGATAGATGAAGTAATTCGTGGAAATTGTCCAGGAAATCTTTCTTAGAGGTTAAAATTTAGCATTGCTTTATCTCCAAGCATCTCCAAGCATCTGGAGGCAAAGAAGTTTATCAAGAGTAATCAACATGTACTCACCAAGGAGAAATCATACTGGAACAATATGACAGCCTTCTATGATGGCATAACTATCTGGGCAGATAACGGGAGAGCAGTGGATGTTGTGTACCTCGACTTCAGCAAGGCTTTTGATGCTTCCTCCTATCACATTCTCATACGTAAGCTTAGGAAGCATGGATTACATGAGTGGAAAGTGAGCTGGATCAAGAACTGGCTGGATGGCAGAGCTCAGAGAATTATGATCAGGGGTGTAGGGTCCTGTAGCTAGCAGCATTCCCCAGGAGTTAGTACTTGGCCCAGTCTTGTTCAATGTATTCATCATTGACCTGGCTGAGGGCACAGTGTGTCTCAGCAAGTCTGATGATGGCACAAAACTGGGAGGAGTGGCTGACACCCTGGAAGGCTGTGCTGTTGTTCAGTGGAACATGGACAGGTTGGAAAGCTGGGTGGAGAAGAACCTAATGAAGACCAACAAAGGCAAGTGCCTAGGGAGGAATACCCCCCTGCACTAATGCAGGTTAAGGGCTGACCTGCAGGAAAGCAGCTCTGCAGAGAAGAATCTGGGAGTCTTGATGGACAGCAAGTTAACCATGACCCAACAGTGTACCCTTGTGGCCAAGAAGGTCAATGGTATCCCGGAAAGCATTAAGAGTGTAGCAAGCAGGTCGAGGGAGTTTTTCCTCCCCGTGTACTCTGACCTAGTGAGGCCCCATCTGGAGTACTGCGTGCAGTTCTGGTTCCCCAGTTCAACAAAGACAGGCAGCTGCTGAAGAGAGTCAAGTGGAGGGCCATGGAGGTGGTTAGGGGACTGAACCATCTCTCTTATGAGGAAAGACTGTGAGACCTGCACCTGTTCAGCCTGGAGAAGAGAAGACTGAAAGGAGATCTTAACAATGTTTAGAGATATCTAACTGACAAGATCCAAGAGGATGATGGTAAGCTCTTTTCAATGATGTCCACCAAGAGTACAAATGGAAATGGGCTCAAACTGGAACATAGAAAGTTCTATTGGAATACAAAAAAAGTCCCTTCTTTACTCTGAGGATGATAGGACCTTGGAACAGGCATCCCAGAGACTAGTGGAATCTCCTTCTCTGGAGATATTAAAAATCTTCTTGGACACATTCCTATGTAACCTGCTGTAGATGGACCTGCTTTAGTAGGAAGGATGGACTAGATCATCTCCAGAGGTCCTTTCCATCCCATACCACTCTGTGGTTCTTTCATTCTGTTACTCTGAAACATGATCTAACAAATTCTTGTTGTTAGATCACCCTGTGTTCTTTGTTCTGGCTTGATAAATTTAGGAACATCTGGGCAGAAGGGTTTTAGCTGTTTCTTGATGGTGTGTTAATAATCATCAAACTCTCTAGAACACAGCACTTTCAAATAAATATTCACATGCTGGACCTTAACACCTCTTTTCCGTGGAGTGTGAAGAAAGATTTTTCAGTAAGATGCTTGAATAGTGATATGACTTCTTTAAAATTTTTAATGAGCAATTTAAATGAAATTTTATCTAGAATTCACATTATTATATGAATTTGTGTGAACTTTAAATTTTTGCTCATCAATGAACCAAATAAATAAAATGAAAACTAAGCGTTTTACTTGTAATGTAGTGATTTCAAGATGTCAGTTAGCTTTATCACTTTTATTAGTATTAATTCTTGAAAACACAAATCTAAATAAAATACTAAATTTCCCATATTTCCATTCAGATACACTTGGAAATTTAGTAAAACACAAGAGAATTTCAAAGAATGAATAATGTATGGAATATTTTCTTAGATCCCCATATACAAGTGTGAATGTATATATATATTAAGAAAACAGACTTCTTTCTAATATGGAAAACCACAAACTTTATTTACAAAATTGTCAGAGTGGATACTATGTGTAGATAGAGATTGCTGTTACTGTTCTAAAAACATGAATCAATCTATAGCATAAAAATTACCTCTTCTACAATTCTCTGTTACTTTAATATTTGAACTAAGGCAAATACAAGAGCAAGGTCCTGCATCGCTTTTCACTGAAGCCATCTTAAAATCAGTTCTCCAGGTGAAGCCAGTCTTACTAGTTCTACATCATTAAAGGAAAGAGAGAAACAAAAGGAAGAGAGAAAGAGAGAAAGAAAAAAAAAAGGGAAACGAAAGAAGGAAAAGAAAGAGAGAGATAGAGGGAAGGGAGGAAGGGAGGGAGGGAGGGAGGGAGGAAGGAAGGAAGGAAGGAAGGAAGGAAGGAAGGAAGGAAGGAAGGAAGGAAGGAAGGAAGGAAGGAAGGAAGGAAGGAAGGAAGGAAGGAAGGAAGGAAGGAAGGAAGGAAGGAAGGAAGGAAGGAAGGAAGGAAGGAAGGAAGGAAGGAAGGAAGGAAGGAAGGAAGGAAGGAAGGAAGGAAGGAAGGAAGGAAGGAAGGAAGGAAGGAAGGAAGGAAGGAAGGAAGGAAGGAAGGAAGGAAGGAAGGAAGGAAGGAAGGAAGGAAGGAAGGAAGGAAGGAAGGAAGGAAGGAAGGAAGGAAGGAAGGAAGGAAGGAAGGAAGGAAGGAAGGAAGGAAGGAGATCCCTGCCTTCTGTTTTGCATATTTACATTAGAATGAGTTGCTCTCTGGAAATGCCTCCTAGCCAGGCAACTTTTCCACAAGTTTATTTACTGAAAGCAGCTAAAAAGAAAAGCTTTAGTATACAAACTGACTATGGAATGTTAATCAGTGTGGATCACTTTAAGCAAAATAAACTGCAAGGTACTTCAGCTAAAACTTCAGCTAAACTATTCCATAAAAAATAGGGAATCAGATTTCATTATATTCTGAAATGCTGAATATTATTCTTTTTCCTCGTGTTGAATGCTGATAGCTACAAACTACAAAAGATTCTGACAAGAGCAATGACAATGATAAAGTGAGCAGGGAGCTGATCTTAAGAGAAGAAATGAAAAAAATATGTCTGGTTCAGTCTAGCATAATCTTCCTAAAATACGGTCAGGAGTCAGCATTACAGTGCTAGAAGCAACTTACTATAGATGTGAAATCTATGGGCTTAACAGAAATGTTTACTTTAGCCAAGGAACTATTATTTTGCCGTGAAATATTCTGTCTGTATCTAGCAAAATAAAGACAGAAAAGGAGTATGATATCTCTTTATAAATACATCAAGGGTATAGACATCAGCAAAGAAAAAAATTACCATTTAAGGCACGTTAAGACTGTTAATACCGTTTAATACTGGTATAGTTGTCAATGGGTATAGGCTGAGCATGGAAATATTTGAACCACAAATTAGAAAAATATCTTATGGACACTAAACATTATAAGAAGTGCTCTAATAGAAATAGAGTTGGCAACCAGAACAATAAGCACAGAAGCAATGAAAAGGAGATCCAGGGCAATAGGAAAATTGGTTAAAGGATTGGGAGCCAGTGTAGTGTTTTCCTGAATCCTGTCAGTGACAGGGAAGAATACTTCTGTTCCTTTCAGGAACAGAAAAACTCATCTGATTTAAACATGGCTCAGAGGCTGATGCCATCAGTAGAATTTTGGTCTTTTTGATCATGGGGATGTTTACGAGGCACCGGACCTGCAGGTAGCAAGATGGAGTTCAGATGGAGAACAGGGAAAAATATTTTCCCAAGTGAGCTGATGGGTCTTATCAGGAGGGTTTTAAACTACGTTTGAAGGGGAAGGGGATGGAGCCATCCTCACTAGATATGAGCCTAGGATTGGCATGCTGATGCTGGGGGCAAAATCGATAGCCCATTTCAAGTCCGTCTACACCAATGTGTGCAGCATAAGCAACCAACAGAAAGAACTGCAAGCCATAGTGCAGCAGGAGAGTTGTAACTTAGTTGCTATAATAAAAACAGGGTGGAATGACTCATGACAGGAGTGCTACAATGGATGGCTGTAAGCTCTTCAAAAGAGATAGGGAAGGAAGGAGAGGCAGTGGGCTGGGAGAGGTTCGATTGTAGAGAGCTCAATGATTACGAAGGTAAGGTTGAGTGCTTAGGGTAAAGAATAATGGGGAACTCCAACAGGGCAGATACCCTGCTGGGAGTCTTTTACAGACCACCCAGCCAATAGAAGAGGTAGATGAAGCATTCTTCAAGCATCTGACACAAGTCCCATTCACCAGCCCATGTTCTCATGGGGACTTCAAACTTACCCAATTTCTGATGGAAATACAACACAACAGAAAGGAAACAGTCTAGAAGGTTTCTGGAGTGTGTGGAAAATAACTACCTGACACAGCTGGTGACCGAGCCTACGAGGGGAGGTGCCTCACTTGACCAGCTGTTTACAAACAGAGAAGGACTGGTGGGAGGTGTGGTGGTCAGCGGTCATCTTGGTCTTAGCAAACATTAAATGATGTAGTTCTTGATTCTTGGTGAAGTAAGGATGGGGGTCAGAGAAAACACTGCCATGGATTTCTGGAAGGCATACTGTTGAGAGAGTCTCTTGGGAAGCAGTTCTGAAGGACAAAGAGGTCCAGGAAGGCTGGACGTTCTTCAGGAAGGAAGTCTTAAAGGTACATGAGCAAGCTGTCCTCACGTGCCATAAAATGAGCCATTGGGAAAGATATCCGGCCTGGCTGGACAGAAAGCTTATGCTGGGACTCAGGAAAAAAAGGAAAGTTTACCACTTTTGGAAGTATAGGCAGGAAAATCCAAAAGAGTACAAGTATCTCATTAGGTCACATTGACAGAAAAATAGAAAGGCAATAGCCTAGCTTGAGCTGAATCTGGTCACCGCTATAAAACACAACAAAAGATGTTTTTGCAAATATATTAACAACAAAAAGCAAATCAAGGAGAAATATGGAGGGAGGACATTGACACCACAGATAAGGACAAGGCTGAGGTACTTAATGCCTTCTTTACTTTAGTCTTTAATAGTCAGACCAACTATCCCCAGGGTATTCAGCCCCCCGAGCTGGAAGACAAGGATGGAGAACAGAATAAACACCTCATAACCCAGGAGGAAGAAGTTAATGACCCTCTCTGCTACGTGGGCACTCACAAATCTATAGGGTTGCATGGGATCCACCCAAGAGAACTGAGGGAGATGACGGAGGAACTTGCCAAGCTATTCTCCGTTATTTATTAGCAGTCTTGGTTAACAGGTGAGGTTCCAGATGGTTGGATGGTGGCCTCCCAATGTGTTGTCCACATACAAGAAGGACCAGAAGGAGGATTAGTGGAACTACAGACATGTCCACTTGACTTTGTTACTGGGGAATATTATGGAGATGTTCACTCACTAGGCATTTGCAGTTCAACCAGATAATAAGGCCCAGCCGGCATGTGTTTAGGAAAGGCAGATCCTGCTTAACCAACCTGATCTCATTCTATGACCAGGTGACCAATCCAGTGGATGAGGGAAAGGCTGTGTATGTTATTTACCTGGACTTTAGGAAAACCTTTGGCATTGTCTCCCACAGCATTGTCTTAGAGGAGTTGGGTTAAAGAACTGGCTGGATTGTCGATTCCAGGAAGTTGTGGTGAATCGTGTTAAATCGAGTTGGTGACCACTCACAAGTGGTGTTAGCAGGGCTTAGTGTTTGGGGTCAGTCTTGTTTAATATCTTTATCAGTGATCTGGATGAACAGATTGAGTGCTCCCTCAGTAAGAAAGTAAGTAAGAAAGTAAGTAAGAAGACCCCTCAATACAAGAAGGACATTCAGCTGCTGAAACGTGTCCAGAGAAGGACAAGAAAGCTGGTGAAAAGTCTGGAGAACAAATCTTATGAGGAACGGTTGAGGGAACTATGGTTGTTTAGTCTGGAGAAGAGAAGTCTGAGGGGAGACTGTATCACTCTCTACAACTACCAGAAAGGAGGTTGTAACGAGGTGGGGTGTTGGTCTATTCTCTCAAGTGACCAGAAATAAGACAAGAGGAAATTGCCTCAAGTTGCATCAGGGAAGGAGCAGTCAAGCATTGGAACAGGCTGCTGAGGGAAATGGTGGAATCACCGTTCCTGGCAGTGTTCAAAAAATGTGTGGTTGTGGCACTTTGGGACATAGGTTAGTGTGCATGGTGATGGTGTACTCATGATTTGAGTTGATGATCTTAGAGGCCTAAGGACAAAAATTAAATTAATGCAAAGGAAAATCCAACTATTTTGAAATGGAAGGGTTTTGAGCTATGATCACTGCAAACACACAGGCTTTAGCTCTGATGCCCAGAAGCTCCATTTCAGACATATGTTGCTAAATACTTGCTGAAAGCACTATCTTGCTTTGACAGATCCTCTATTTGCTTGAAAAAAATATATTTTCCATTTATACTAGAAAAGCTATTATTAGATCTTGATTGCATGATGCAAATTATTTCTGAATCAGCAGCGAACTTTTACGCTTTAGCTATATATGGAGAGAAAAAATGAGAATACTAATGGTTGATGATAAAAAAAGAAATATTCCCATTAATGGGAGCTATGCAACACATCTACAGCTGCTTTAAGGTGTAATATGTTTGATAGAACAATGCAGCGAAAGTCTGAATATGGGGAGTAACTTTTGCAAAGAATTGGAATCATGACTTAAACAGTGTAAAATATTGTTGTTACTTAATTATCAGGTATTGTCATTCATACCAAGTAACTATTAAGATCTTTTTTTTAAACTGTAAGTTTAGTCTTAGAGTCACAAGTAAGAAATTAATTTCTATGCATAAACTTTTTACAGAAGAAAGAGAGACAGCTGCACATGAGGAAATAAAACTATTGAAGTTCAGCTGGTTTCCATGGGTCAGCCATATTTCAGTATCTGAATTGTACAAAATTCATAGTCTTATAAAAATATAACACTGGCCTCATACTACAACCCGTAACGGATTGATCTTATTTGAATAACCTAATATCAACAGTGCTCTGACTCAGAAGTTAGAAAAAGCTGACATCTTTCATGTAATAGAATCACAGAACCAATCAGGTTGGAAAAGACCCTTAATATCATGGAATCCAGCCATCAACCCAACACTATGAAGTCCAACACTAAACCACATCCCTAAAGTGCCATATATGCACATCTTTTAAGTACCTTCAGGGATGGTGACTCAGTCACTCGCAATCACTTCCCTGGCCAGGCTGTTCCAGTGTTTCACAACCCTTTCAGTGAAGATTTTCTTCCTAGTATCTAAACCTCCTCTGGTGCAACTTGATGCCATTTCCTCTTCTCCTGTTACTTGAAATATTTTCAATTTTAGCTTTCTTTATATGGAAAAAAACAAACCAAACCAAAACCCCAGCCCTAAATCCAAACCTAACTACATCAGAAACTGATAATGCTCTAATTTGTGTCATTAGAAAGCTGAAAAGCAAAAGTTTCTCATGCAACCTTAGCTCATATCCACCAGAACACTCATTTTTCACTCGATTCATTTTTTAGTTGCGTTTATATTTGTTAGCAAAAACATGCAATAACAATATTAACTGAAGGAAATCAGCATTTGTGCAAAGTAGTACCCTTTAGCAGATGCTACTAAAAGAGTGGAATAGAAAATCTTTCAAGCATACTATGTTTATGTTATTCTCCACGTAAAAATATTATCTCTGTAATTCAGATATTACTATACTGTAACTTTAAAACTCTATTCAGAGAAAAGAAACTATAAACATATTCATATGAACAATTTGCATTCCATAGCTTCAGTGTTGACCAGATCTGCAGGTTTCTTAATCAGTTACTTTATATAATAATCAGTGACAGGATAAAGTGATTAATTTTCATATATGAACAGAAAAAATAAGGAAACACTCACTTGCATGAAAGACTGAAAAAGAAGAACTTGAAATGATGTAATACTCAGTACATGAATATGAATTTGACTACATAATATAAGCAAAATCCTTCAAGAGACAAATGGACCTAAGATATCCATGAAATTATAAAAGTCTACCAAGCTGATAGTACAAACAAATAGCTGAATCAATTATTCAAATGAAGAATAAAATATAGACAAAGCCTTTTTATCACTCATGTCAAATTACTTCTGCACAACTAAAGTTTTATGTTTGCTGTACATTACGTAAAGTATCAGTACTCAAGAGCACTCTTAAGTACGGTAAGAGTCACGCATTGCATTTGTAAAAAGTTATATTTGAACCCAACTCTGCCTACAAATATAACCAAATAGAAATTTTCTGTAAAAAAATGTTCTGTTAAAAAAATACTAAATGCTTCGTTCTATTAGGTAGGTAACATTTCACTGATGATTTCCTTTACGTGAAAGACTGAGTTAATATTTTTGAAATTTTTCCCACAATTTTAGTTATTTTGGATATTTTTCATACTGTAGTTTAAACTCAAATCTATGGACATGGTATTTCAAAATATTCAAAATACATTAAAATACTTCAGAACAAAAATTTCCGTATTTTCCTGATACTTTATTCTATGGAATATAGGGACTTATAAGTATTTTGTGTACATATTATAAATCATAGTTTTTTAAAATAAAAATTTTTATGACCACAATGTTTTAGGCTGCATCATCTGAATGATAGTTAATGGTTGCTGATATATTGGTCGTCAGGGATACATTTGAGGTAGTGAAATTCAAACTTTTCTGAATTACTTAGGAGATAATATCTTTTTTTTTTTTTCACAAAGGAGACAGTAACCAGGAGGTTTTGAAAAAATAAAAGAAACATAACTTACCCTCATAAGCAATGAGCTGTAAAAAAATGAAAGAATCAGAGCCTTCTCTTCTACAGGTTTAATAACCCCAACTCTCCTAGCCTGTCTTCATAGAAGAGGCATTACATTCCTCTGAACATTTTTGTGGCCCTGCTGTGAACCTGCCTCCGCAGGTCCCTGTCTTTCTTGTGCTGAGGGCTCTAGAGTTGGATACAGTACTCTAGTAACGGGTGTTACCAGAGTGCAGCAGAGGGAAAGAATCACCTCCTTCAACCTGCTGGACATGTGTTTTTTTCATACAGCCCAGGATACAATTAGCTTTCTGGGCTATGAACATACATTTCTTGCTGCTCATGTCCAGCTCTCCAACCACCAGTATCCCCAAGAATAACGACTAACAGTCACACCTCAAGAAATATGTTTTTGATAATGCTCTTGATAATTGTTTTTCCTCTCCGAATCCTGTAAAACAATATTTTACAGCAAATGCTGTACAGTCTCTAAAAGACTCCCAACAGGGTACCTGCTTTGTTGGCCTTTGCCTTCATCCTTAGCCATAAGCACTCTTATCCATCATCACAGTCGCTGGGCTCTATACTATTGAATCCCTCCATAACTTACAGAGGCAGCCCACAGTCTCCGTTTCCTTTCCTATCCCTTCTATAGAGCTTACAGCCATTCATTGCAGTACTCTTTTCAAAGGGTTAGGGCAAGGACTACGGTTAGTGTTAAGAGAGAGAAAAAGCCCAGAGTTCTTGGTTTTGAGTGTGCTAGCACCTGAATTTTGTATCTGAAACAATATTACAGGATCAGGTCATCTACATTCAAAAGAAAAATTAGAGGCATAGAGCTAAATTATGGGGAGTATTGCTCTTGATTAAAAAATAGCTTATAAAAAGTTATAGATCCTTTAAATAACTGCTCTGTGTCACCTATTCCTCTTGATCAAATAATGACAGTGTTGAGAGCTTGCTTATTTGAGTGTAAAAGGTTTCTGATTCTGAAATCTGCAGCGAGAGGGAAGAAAGAACTGAGAACAGAACAAAAACTTACAGAACAAAAACTTACGATCTGCACACTGCAAAAAGACTGGGAAGGAATTTTTTGGTCTTACATTTCTATAGGCAATTGTAAAAACCCCACACATCGTTAACTGGTTTGTATGGTTTGAGGGTGGGATTTTTCTTTTGTTTTATTTTGTTTTAATGGCTAATAATTTTTCACAATTGTAAACCTTTAATACATTATTTTTCTTGATTTGTGTCTACTCATGACTTTAATGTTCTGTGACTTTATGAGTACAATGTCCCCATTAAATGCAATATCTAGCAGATATTCTACTTCCTGCTTGATTTGCTAGTTGACAATTTCATAATTTCATACAATGATTTAGGCTGAATGACAACCTCAGGAGGCCAATCCTGTTTAAAGAGGGGAAGTTCAGAAAAAACTCTTGTCCAATGGTAACATGAACAGTGGCAGGAAGATGGAAATACCCAGTGCAAGATCACTTTTTGAGTATCTCGGAAGGAAAATACTGTGAAATAGATGTCTAAACTTAAATTATACATATTGACATCTCTTCGTTATTTAAAGACTAGACTAAAAAAATCTCTATGCCATGATGACAATAAGGGTTGTGTAACACAGACAGGGATGGTTATACAAATCCAACTTAGGAGCTCAACACTGAAGTGAATATTAACTCAAATCCAGTGCTTCTGCTTTGCCTCAGGAGAGAGTTCCCTAAAACACCTTTTCTTACTTACTACTCCATGATCAAACCTGAGACGAAATACAAAGTAATTTTTAAATACTTATAAACAAATCATTACCAAAACTAATCAGTTACACTATTTAGAGTTGTTTCACTAGTTATTTGTGTATAGTAGGCCATGGGCAAATATCAACAACATTATTAGACAGAGATCAAATCTATTATTTGGCCAACACAGAGTTCCCTGTTTAAAAAATTAGCAGACTTTTTCTTGCTACCTTAATACTTAATGATTTATTATATTTTTCCTTCTGTTCCTCAAAATCCTTAATAAGTTTTGCATCCTATATTTATCAGACAGCTGTACACAAAAGCCTAAATTAAACAGTTGGTTTCATTTTATTTCCCATTGCAAAATATATTAAATTCTTTACTAAGACAAGTAAATTTGAGGCTATCTATTTTTTAAATATTTTTTAATCTGTTTTGATACATTTAATCATTTTGCCAGAAACCACTGCTTTCTTAAGAATATGTTTTGAAGGCTTTTCTAGGGGAAGTTGTGTGTTCTTTAGCTTTATAGTACGTAAAGCTGCTAAAATCCAAGATCGTGTATTTCTTTTGGATTTACTTTTATCTTCTTAAAGTATGAATTAGTTCTCCTGGTTTTGGTTTATTTTTTGTTTGTTAGGTTTTTTTAAAAAAAATCATTTTTGCTGACTAATGGGAATACGTTTGGTATTTTAGAAGTCCCATTTTTTTCACCCCAGCACGTGAAACTAAGCTACCAAAGGCAATAATTAAAGGTGTAATTTTCTAAGGCATCTTTTTTTTTCTCATCGATTTGGGTTCAAGCACCTAGAAAACTTTTACTTTCTTCTAGTGTCATAAACTGCAAGTGGAAAGATTGACTTTCAGGGTTTTGTGAATTGCAATGCAGTGATTTGAGAGTTCTGGCAAACATAAAGTGATCTGGAACTTTCGAAAGGTCCATAACAATAGTTAAGTTCTAAAATTAAGATAATTTCCTGAAAGGGCTGGATTATTCAGGGCTGGGGACAAAAGTAGTTTCAGAAATGTTTTTTTGAACTATGTTTTTCCTTTTTTTTAGTATTTTACTAATTGGTTGCAAAATCAAAATTCAAATAACATTTAGAATTTATCTTTCCAAAATTACATAGGTTTTTTCAAGGTAGAAGACATTTATCTTTAAGTTGACTTCCTGAGACAGCTTTGTATCCATGTGTCTTAAAGTACTTATCATATGCATATCACTTGCTGCAAAGCAGTTTGGAAGAGGCTTTAGCTTTTTTTTAGTTTCCTTGGCAACTTATAGTTCTTGATAGAACCCTACTTACCTTTCATTTTAATTTGCAATACAGAAAAAGGAAGAACACCATAGTGATGCAAGTGAAGAACTTGACAAAAATTTTTATTTTTTTATTATTATAGGGGCTGTCAATTTTGCATTGATGAAGTTTAATACGAGAGGGAAATATGGAATAGGGTATTCCAAAATATAAGCATATTTTATTTTATTTTAAAATGTGCAGTTCTTTGAATTCCAGTCATTGGAACATCAATACCAACAACAGATTCTTCAGTTCCAAATACTGAATGCAAATAATGAACACTGAATATTCAAAGTAAACCGAAACATTTCTTGGACAAAATTTTCATCAAGGAATTGAGTAAAGGAGGCATGAAAGTTTTATTTCATTTAAGGTACTTGTGTTAAGTCATGAGACATATACATTTTTATCCTGCTTTGTGCTCATTTGCTGGCGGAATGCTGTGCAATTCATCCACGTATCACATGAACATAGCACCCGTAAATGACCAGTTGTTCTTCGTATCACCAATGTAGCCTGACATACTAAAAATAATGTTTGAAAAATCTGCCTTTGCTGTTTGATGATCACCTTGTAGTTTACTCAATTTATGTTAGTTAAGTTTTGCATTCCAAAATTATGTATCACTACTTTACAGTGGAAGACATGGTAAAGTGGTATAGTTGTGAAGTCGTGATGTAGAAATCAAGTAGCAGATTCATAATGAAAATGTGCTGGAATTATTGTTCATTTGGAAGAATTTGCTACAGTTCTGTAAAAGCATGTAAAATATATGAATAACGTAAAATACACAGATGATTGCATTTCTACTCACATTGAAGTAAATGAGATTTCGATGAGAGAAGGGTTGTGCTCTGTCAGAAACAATTATATTCTTTTCTTTTCTATACATCGACATATGTTCTGTTTTCTTTTAGGAAAAGGAATTAGACAAGAAAAAGATAATATGAATTATAAGTTAGCATTATTCTTTTATAATTTCTGATTAATTCCTCCCAGCTATACAGGTGATTAATAAAGAATTTTGAATTGTATTATAAAAGCAGTAATGTAAATATTCCTAGTATCACATACTTACGGTGTTAAAGTAAATATTGTAAATATTTATTAAGTAATACATACCAAATCAAAGTACTGAAGTCTAATACATTTGTTAATTTTTGTGGGGTTTGTTTGTTTTTTTTTAAAAAAAATAAAATTACAAATGCTTTCAAACAAAGAATAAACTTCTCCAGGGAAAAAAAAAAAATTATACTCAGCTGAAAAGAAATCAGAATATTTGAAGATGTTATAGCAAGTTATATACGAGTTACAGATATTTAATTAATTAAAGATAAGATGCCTAATTCTTTACTCCTTTGAATAGCTCAGTAAAAGCTTTCATACAATATCTTACAGTGCAATTTATGAGTAAAACAGTAAAACTAGTATTTAGTATGGTTAAGTACCTTTCTTTATACTGTATGTGAAGACCTGTCTTCCTTAATCTCCCCTTGAGAATACAGAAAATATTTAAATGTTTTTATTTATAGACTGACTGAAACATTTCAAGTCACTCTTTTTTGAATGATCGCAACATTTATAAACCTTATGAGGAAGTGTGTTTCTTTCACCTTTAAAACACAAAAAGAATACGCTGGAAAGTATTTTGCATTTGGAATTGAGTTCTTTTCTCCTACACCACACTTTTTGCCCAGGAAAACAACAGAAATAAGAGAAGCATATTACAGTATTTTCAAAAAAAAAAAAAATCTATTTTGTAAAGCAAACCAAGCCATCAGTATTTTTTATGTTTTGAGAATAAATAATGAAATAAATAAATAATAATTAAATAAATAAATAATTGTAATTTTGGTAGAATAATACTTCACTCGAAAAATGGCTCTTAGGAAGAACATATACAGAATTAAGTAGTATGATCTACCAGGAAGAAATTAAGGAAAGCATCTTTAGCTCCTGTCATAGTTTTGGTAGATCATATATCTTTAATCTGGTGATTTTATTCCTCTTAGAGGTAACTGATCCAAGGGTGCAGTATAAAAAATAAAAATACTTCTGTTGCTTAAGAAATGGAAGCTTCTGAAGAAAAATAGCTTGACTCCTTCCTTGTAAAATGAACTGCAATTATAAAATATATTGTACTCCATATTGTTTTAATGTTTCTTATTCTGAAGAAGAGTCAGTTTTTCAGAGTCATCTAAAAGTGCTTGACAAGCCACTGTATTATGACTGCTGTGAGCTATGCTAATTAAAACTGTCTCGATTTTGTGCCTGTGTCAGCAACAGTGGTCTCTTCCTATATTCTTGGATTTTGGGGAACAAGAATTCTGCTGTTTGTGAGAGACAGGTATGCTGAATAAGACAACATGAACTCTGCAAAAATATGTAATATCCTCTGTACTTCAGAACATGGTTATTGGCCAAGTTGAGCACTATGTGAATTTCTCAAAATGTTTTGTTTAAATAATTTGGTTTAAAAATATTCTGTTTATTGTCTTGTGTGTTAGTAGTCTCAGAGAAAAAAAAGGTATGACAGTGACTGCTCACTTACTTATTTCAATAGAAACCGAACTCTGATTTGCAATGTTTCCAAACATTGTGGAAAGAACAATTACTTTCCCAATTTGTGTATTTTATATATAGTCTTACCTTGGAAAAAGAAGCAACTGTTAATTTTCTTCTTACTGCAAACTAAACTGTTTTAATATTTCGTGCATTTCTCAGATAAGAACATAAGGGGTTTCAAATAATTTGATTTTGTTCACAGACCATTTAAAAAAAGCAAAGTGTTTATCTTTCCTTTGAAATCATCATGGCACGGATACTGGACAATTCTACCTCCTGAAGCATTATCACAGTATCACAGAATCACAGTATCATAAGGTTGGAAAGGACCTCCGAGATCATCTAGTCCAACCTGTAACCCAACACTAACACCATCATCTAAACCATGGCAATCACTGCCTCATCCAGTCTCCCCTTAAACACCTCCAGGGTCGGCGACTCCACCACCTCCCTGGGCAGCCCATTCCAATGGCCAATCACCCTTTCAGTGAAGAACTTTTTCCTAACATCAAGTCTAAACTTTCCTTGATGAAGCTTGAGTCCATGCCCTCTCGTTCTGTCACTGGTCACCTGAGAGAAGAGACCAACCCCTGCCTGACTACAACCTCCCTTTAGGTAGTGGTAGAGAGCAATGAGGTCTCTCCTGAGCCTCCTCTTCTCCAGACTAAACAGCCCCAACTCCCTCAGTCACTCCTTGTAAGGCTTGTGCTCCAACCCCTTCACCATCTTCATTGCCCTCCTCTGGACACACTCCAGCATCCTGACATCTTTCCCTAACTGGGGGGCCCAGAACTGTACACAGTGTTCAAGATGAGGCCTGACCAGTGCTGAGTACAGGGGGACGATAACTTCTCTGGCCCTGCTTGCCACACTTTTCCTGATGCAGGCTTTCTTAGCCACCTGGGCATACTGCTGTCTCATGTTGAGCTTCCTGTCAACCAGCACTCCCAGGTCCCTTTCTGCCTGACTACTCTCCAGCCACTCTGTCCCCAGTCTATAGCTATGTGTGGGATAGTTGTGTCCAAAATGAAGTACCTGACATTTGGACTTATTAAACATCATCCCATTAGAATCGGCCCATCTCTCCAATCTGTCCAGGCCCCTCTGTAGGGCCATCCTACCCTCTAACAGATCAACCCTTCCTCCCAGCTTGGTATCATCTGCAAACTTGCTGATGATGGACTCAATCCCCTCATCCAAATCGTCAATAAAGATATTAAACAGGACTGGACCCAATACCGATCCCTGGGGGATACCACTGGTGACCGGCCACCAACTGGATGGGACACCATTCACCACCACTCTCTAGGCTTGACCATCCAGCCAATTCCTAATCCAGCACAGAGTGCTCCCATCTAAGCCACGGGCTGCCAGCTTCTCTAGGAGTCTACTGTGGGAGACAGTGTCAAAGGCCTTGCTAAAGTCCAGGTATACCACATCCACAGCCTTCCTCTTGTCCACCAGCCGAGTCACATGGTCATAAAAGGAGATCAGGTTGGTCAGTCAGGACCTACCCCTCGTAAACCCATGCTGGCTGGGCCTGATCTCTTGGCCGTTCTGCAGGTGCCTCATGATTGCACCCAGGATTATCTGCTCCATAATTTTACCTGGGATCGAGGTCAGGCTGACAGGTCTATTATTACCTGAATTATCCTTATGGCCCTTCTTGTGGATGGGCGTCACATTGGCCAACTTCCAGTCTTCTGGGATCTCTCCAGTGAGCCAGGACTGTTGAAAGATGATGGAGAGCGGCTTAGCAAGCTCATCCGCCAGCTCTCTCATCACACTAGGATGTGTCCCATCCGGCCCCGTAGACTTACGAGGGTCCAAGTGGCTCAGAAGGTCGCTAACTTCCTCCTCATGGATTGCAGGAGGGTCATATTTCACCCTGTCCCCATCAACCACTTTAGAGGACCATCTGCCAAGCGAACAGACATCCTTACTGTTGAAAACTGAGGCAAAGAAGGCATTAAATACCTCAGCCTTCTCTGCATCTTTGGCTACTATATTTCCCTCCACATCCAACAAGGAGTGGACGTCGCTGCCGCCCTTCTTTCTACCATTGATATATTTATAAAACCTCTTCTTATTATCCTTAACAGAAGTGTCCAATTTGAGCTCCAGCTGGGCTTTTTCTTCTCTGATTTTTTTCCTACATGACTTAACAACATCTTTGAACATGACCTGGCTTACGTCCCCTTCTTTCCAACGGCAATACATCCTCTTTTTCTTACTTAGTTCCTTCAGAAACTCCTTACTCATCCAGGCCGGCCATCTGCCCCTATGACTCTTCTTACAACACACAGGGACAGCCCGCTCCTGCGCCTTCAAGATTTCATTCTTGAAGTGCATCCAGCCTTCCTGGACCCCCTTGCCACTAAGAACTATTTCCCAGGGTACTTTCCTTACCAGTTCCTCAGATAATCCAAAATCTGCCCGCCGAAAATCCAGCATCGATGTCCTGTTCCTGGCTTTTCTTGTTACATTGTTTACAGAAAACTCAATTATCTCATGTTCACTACACCCCAGACAGCCTCCGACAACAATATCATCCACCAGCCCTTCTTTGTTTGTAAACAGCAGGTCAAGGACAGCCTCACCCCTGGTGGGCTCACTTACCAGCTGTGACAGAAAGCAGTCCTCAATACACTCTAAGAACCTCCTGGACTGCCTCCTCTCGACAGTGTTAAGCTCCCAGCAGATATCCAGGAGATTAAAGTCTCCTAAAAGAACAAGGGCAGCCAATCTAGAGGCAGCCTCCAGCTGTTTAAACAATAGAAATCCATCTCCTCCTCCTGGTCGGGTGGTCTGTAACACACTCCAACCAGGAGGTCCAACTTGACTGCCCCTCTGACTCTTACCCATAGTCACTCAATCTGGTCATCATCGATCTCGACTTTGACAGCATCCAGGGTTTCCCTAGTGTAGAGGGCTACCCCTCCACCCCTCCTGTCACGCCTGTCTCTCCTGAAGAGCCTGTAGCCTTCCATGGCAGCACTCCAGTTATGAGAGTCGTTCCACCACGTTTCCGTGATAGCAACTATGTCAGAGCTCTCCCGCTGAACCAGGACTTCTAGCTCCTCCTGTTTGTTCCCCATACTGCGTGCGTTTGTTTACATGCACTTCAGTTGGGTTACTGACAGCACCCTTTGAGATGGCTCATCCTCTGATGAGCAACATCTCTGATGAGCCTAGTAACTCCCTCCTCCCCCTTCATACCTAATTTAAAGCCCTCTCTACAAGCCCTGCCAGCTCCTGGGTTAGAATCCTCTTACCCTTTGGAGTTAGACGAGACCTACCTGGGTCAAGCAGATAAAAAGAAGTATCCTTTCTGAAAACTGTTTTCCATTGGTAGAGATCATGAGAGGACAATACATGTAAAACAGTTGTCTTGCTAGAAATGAGGTGTTACTGACATTTGTTGCATAATTTGCAGTCAAATTTTCTGAACTTATTATTTCTTTTCTGTAATTGATTTCTCATGCTTATCAGTTCTTCATCTCCATATGAAATCATTTCTCAAAATAACACTAGTAAAAGGTGAAGGTAAGACCACTGCTGTTTTGCTTCCTAGGTTCTCTCCAGCTTCTTTTCTAATCTACTTTGCTAGCAATTTTCAAAATTATTGTTTCTGCTTTGTTGTAATTAGAGTAAATGTCTGTGTTACCAGAAGGAAAGAAAACCCAAACACAGCTTTCTCCCCTGAATAAAATGGTGGACACCAGGTGTTTGATAATCTAGATATACAATATTAAACCTTTCTTTCGAATTCATTGTTTAAATACAAACGATGACGTGTTAAAAGAGGAAACCATATTTCCACCTTTTGATATGATAAAAATGTGTAAATCATGATCTGAATTTCCTCAAAATAATAGGAATTATTTAATTTTCTACATCACCATATTATTTTGCTTTATATGAAATTATATCATACTAGTGAATCATACCCATTATCATCAAGTATTTTTTGTTGTTTCCAATGAAGAATTTTCAGTTTAGAACAAAAATTCAACTGATCTGTTCTGAAGAGTATTACTTAGACCTTCACCTTTAATCTCATTTTCCTTACTCAGGTCTTTAAAATCATATGGGTTATTTTGTTATTTTTTTGTTTGTTTGTTTTTTTTTTGTGTGTGTGTTTGGTTTTGACATCAGTTTTAAAGGTTCACTACAACTATTAAATATTTCTTGACTTCCTCAGAACTCTTTATTGATAGGATGGGATTTTGATAACAGAAAAAAAATATAACTGAAGAATGTTTTTTTTCTTTCTGTTCTATAAATATGTCCAGATCTACACTGTGGAAAAACAGAAAGTGATTCTGCAACTGAAGAAACCATCATAGAGTGAACATGAGGGAACCTAATTAAGATTTTAAAAATTGAAATTCAGTTATCTTCTAGACCTGCAGTGCTTTAACTAGCAGACTTATTTAGGTGTTAAATTCCAAAACATAGTAAGTATTTTTGTCTGTTTTCATATTTCCTTGACCTGATAACATGGGAATATTCTCTGTTTTAGGAAGGAAAAACTGATTTGAAAATTAAATAAGGATAATGAAATGCAGAAGCTGAGTTTGAGAAGAAATGCGTAAATAAACATGAATAACCTATTATCCTAAATTTCTTGGACATTCTTTACACAACCTTAACAATATCGATAATAAGGATTAGGCCCTCTTTTTTCAAGCCAGCTCCCAGTTACATGTTCAGAAATATTGGAAATAATTTCAGAATGAAGAGTTTGTATATACTTAATTTACATGTACATCATGCGTAGTGTGGACATGATAATCAGTGATGTTATAGTTCAATGAAAAACCAATCTCTAAAGAACTAAACTTGATTTACATTTTCATAGAATAAGTCTGAATTCTGGATGCATGAAATTGCATCTGCCACAGGAAGCCAGAATACATAGCCAGAAAACATTGAGGATTTATCTTACAACTCATTGCTTAAATACAGTAACTGTGGACTTCTGGAAAACAGTATAGATCAAAAATTAAGATTACCTAAGACTTGTAAAAGGAGGAAACTATTTTTGAAGCATAAGATTTTAAACGATTCAGCATATAATGTTGGAGAATTTGTGGGAATGAAGATAAATGTGATCTCAGATATTCCAGGAGGACAAATTTCTCAAACTTCACAGAAAGAGGCCATAGCTATTTTGTTCGGTTGGGGTTTTGTTGTTGTTGTTGTTGTATATTTCTGTCTTTTGAATAATAAGACTCAGTTCTTGGAGAGGATTATGATCAGGGCAAGATTCTACAGCTGAAGTCAGGATATAAACAACACTTGGGGCAAAGTTTTTCCATTAACTATGACTATTCAGTCTACAAACATTGTTTCAAAACACATGTCAGGGTCTGTACATAGACGGTTTTCCATTGTCCCTGGGATTTGGAAAGTGGTTTTCTGTAGGATAATGAAAATGGTAGAGCACTAAGGATGAAGATAAGAAGGAGCCAGACATGCTACAAATATCCTCCAACATCATTATCCAGTATAAAGTGGGTATCCCTTAAAATAGACCTGCTTTTCTCTGCTTAGTACATAGAGAAGAAATAAAATCATTACCCATGGAAGAATGAAGATATATTCATAAAGAATAAAGCTATATTCAGAAACTATAGCCATAAAAAATACTTGTAAGGAATATACTTATAAATATACTTTTAATAATTATAGGAAGTACACCATACTGCCATAAGAAAACAAAGTTTTAAAAAGATATGAGGATGTCACATAATCAGCATCAGCACCGAACTGACCTTTCCCTTTCTGCTTCTTAAAATGTGGATGAAAAGGATGATGACCAAAATAAATATATTATAGATAAAGCAAAACAAGTTTCTTACCCTATTAACCTACATGAAGAGAAACAGAATAAAGAAAAATATGAGCATATTTTGAAGAATTGTGAGGCATACACCTAAGAGGCAGACATACAGATTTGAGAAGAGATATTTGCTGACTGGAATGTCCCAAAGTCTGTACATGTCATAATACCTTTATGCAGCCAAAAAGCTTTTCTAATATTTTAAATAGTTTCAGTTAATACATTCTTTCTACAAGCAGTCTCCTCACATAGTCCGGCAATTTGTCATATAATTGTCTGATGAACATAAATCATCCCAGTGAGAACAAAAAACCCATAATGCTAGATATATTTTCTTTCTTTGCTACTACAGTAATGATTCTTTGTTCTAATAAAATGTTCCTGGCTAATCTGTGTTATCTCTTTTTTTAAAAAAAAAAAGAAAAATCACTTAGAGTTTAGCAAATCTCCAAGATTTTCCTTTTAATTTATTATCATTCTAACTAAATGGGTGCTCTGTGACTGGTCAAGGTATTTTTAATGTATTACGTAAAAAATAATATTTCTTTAATTAGGGAGCCTGAGAATTTTAACCTCAGTCCATATGGAATATTTTTTCATACAGGAATTTTGAAGAACTCTTTAAACATTTATATAACAAATGCCTTAGTGTTACAAAAAATCCAAAATACAAGGTATGCTTAGACAGCAACAATATGAGAACAATAAGAGAAGGCTGATACACAGTTATAAAGAAAAAATGTAATGTACGACTACATTTTTTAAAATATTCAGAAATACTAGCTGTACAAATAGTAAAATGCTATACTATTTCCAGCAGTGGTGAGAATTAGATGTCTAGCTCAGATTATTAAAAAAATAGTACGAATATATCAATGCATCTTCAGAATACTCTCGTAATTCCCACTACTTAGCAGCCAGGAACTTACAGATCATAGCATAGCTGTGATAAACAGTCATTTCTATTCCTTCAAGTTTAAGTAACTGTCAGGCAAAAAAATGCCAGAAACTTCTAAACTTGAATTTTTTTGGGGGGAAAAGACAAATGTTCTGAGCAAATTTTCTTAAAGTTAGCTTTTATTTATCATGACTGAGTTCTGTCTTTCCAGTGTTTGACTCCTGCAGAGTTAAAAATAAATCTACATAAAGAATAAATTTCCCTAACCTGTTGCAGGTGTTAAAGGCTGTGAACTCATACAGGAAAACCCAGAAGAACAAAACATTGGTCTTGGGAGAGTAAGCGAAAATCTTCTTGATCTGAAAGATCCTTCAGAGATAAATGGCAAGAGAAAAACAAAGTAAGGTAAAAGGGATGAACTTCATAGAATGTAGATTAAAAGAAATATTTTCTTCAGAAATAGAAGAAACTATGGAATGCTTCATAAAGGCCAATCTGGAAAATTTTGGTGCTTGCTCAGCAATACTGAAGTAGAGAACATTCTTCCTCTGAAGCACCACACAATATACATTGTAGCTCTGCAAGATTTAGCCATTGTAACAGTGTCCAGCTATGCTAGAGATCTCATAGAAACTGATTCTCTGGCATCTGTAGTAACGTATTATTCATTAGAAATAACAACAATATAATTCAGTCTTTATGAATCAGTACAAAGTATCTACAGGAGTTTTTGTAATTTAATTTCTTAAATAAGTAAGGGTTCATGACTCTTTATAAATATTTAACTCATAGTGCCATCAGAAGAACTCATAGTAATATCTGGAAATAGAAAATGGCTACTTTAGCAAGGAAAACAGCAGTGGTAACTTGAGAACAAGGAACAGATCAGTCTTACCTATATGAATAGTGGTACTTAAGGAAATTTTTCCAAGGAGCTTTGAAGAAATGAAGAAAAAGTTTACACTGTAATTTATATGGAAAATCAAAAATTAACATAAAAATAACAGAAGTCAGTATGCTGTAAAGCACCTATTCTTCCCAGCTTATTCATATGTAAAAATAAAATGTGTCTATATATAAAATCTCACAAAAGTTAATCCAGTATTATATTAATTAATTAACTTCACATGTATACACATACATGCATTTAAAAGTCCATTTCATATTTTCTATTGGTATAAGTTAAGTGAACTCTATATCTTCAGTTGCAATTCAACTAACAATTTCTAGAGTCTACTGGCGAGTTAAATGTTCACAGCTTCTGTAGAACAACCTGCAGTGACAGATTCAGAAACCAAGGCTGTTTTGTTGTGAATGCTGAAAGTTTTTTGGACAAAATTAGTTGAAAATTGTCTTTTTAGGTTTGTCTGGATAACTGGAAACATTTTTACCTTGTTTGTCAGGCTAGTTTTTAGCATAGGTGGTCAAACCAGGAAAAGATAAGGGCTCATGTAATTTCCCAGATTTTTTACTTTCCTCTCCAGAATTAAGATGAACTGTGCTACAGAGAATTAGTAACAATGAGGGGAAAATGAGAATCTCAGCTATGCAGTACTGTAATTCTATGAAATGTGTCACTGTCCCTTAAGCAGCTATTAATACTCTTTCAAGGTTTGTTTGGTTTTCAATTATGGAAGAAATACTAATTTGTTTAGCTTATGCAGAGTCCTGACCCTAATATTTCTTATAGAACAGATGATTTGTTGGCACTATCATATGCGAGTGGGTTTGTTTTTTGGTTTTGGTTTTTTTTTGTGGGGGTTTTTTATTATTATTTTATTTATTCTCAGAAGAATGAGAAACCAATAAGGTTGTAGACCTAAACTGAAAAGCCTCACTTTCTTTTCCCCCACAAACTTAAAGAATATTTGTGTTTTGACACAGAAGTTCAGAGGAATTTCACTTAAAAGAGTCATTTGAATCTATCTACTCTCACATAAGTACACTGACATGTTTATAATTAAGCTTCCACACTGACTGTCAGGCTAAAAAAAGAATTTTTAAAGCATTATTATTATTTTATGACACTAGAGAATGGGCCATGACCTTAAAAGCAATAAAATAATGCAAATATTTTTATCACAGCTTCTGTTCTTTTTTATTTTTCTGTTTTGAGATAGTTGTTGCTGAACAATTATTTTGGCTGGTTAATCACAAATACCCTATGAGTACAAATCCTTTATATACAGCATTAATTTCTAAGGGCAGAAGTAGCACAGGACTAAAAATTAGCCTTATTACTAAAATCCTTATTTATCTAACTACTGAGGAATCTAGCACGTCAGTGAACTGCTATTTTCTCTATTAAACTCAGTATTGATTTCTTAGATCACACAGCTTTCTGAACTAGCTTGGGAATGGTTAAAAGATTCTTGAAGTGAATGGGTAGCCTTAATTACAAAACCCAGATAAACCTCTTGATGCAGCTTACAAATTATCTTTAAAGCTTTATTTACAAATTACAAAATTGATCACTACACAGTAAGAATTTGGTCTTACTGAAAGACTTACTTGGGTATGTTTTACATAAAAAAACCTCTGAGATTTGCATATAAAATGTGTATTCATCTAACTTAAAACCAACAATAACAGAGGAGTTAAAACTGAAATCATTAAAATAGAAATTGCTTTCTTTTACCTTGTCTTTCATCATCTGGATTTAGTTTTAACAGTTAAAGGAAAGAAAATACACTTAAGAGTAAACTTTAGAAAGCTATTCAATTCTAGCAGTTCTTGTCTTAATTATGAACCGAAAATTAAAGGCTATGTCACAGTTAAGTTAAAGATTTTTCATTCAAAAATTATGTTATTTGCTCAGCTACTACAGTAATTACATGCATTTAATTTAGAGGATAACAAAATTGCTTTATTTTTTATCTACATATACTCTTTTTGGTTACCATTCTCATGAAGATACTTTCTTTTCCGTTTGGACTGTTTTTGTTGTGGGTGACTGGAATATTTAGAACATTAAAGGTATCTCATTCTTTAGAATGAGGACTTTCTTTAAACTTGGCTGATATCTGTACTGATTTTAATGAAAACCAAATAAAACCAACACTAGTAGATGAATTTTGGAAAGTAATAGAGTTTTTCCTTTAGAACAGTCTAGGTTTTGGTGTCTGTACTTAGAGACATACTACAGAAGTGCTTAATGCATATATTTAACTGCAGATAACCAGGGAAATAATGGGAAAATTGTAGGCATAGACTTCACAGTACATTTCTTGTGCATAGAACAAGGTTTTTCTAGGAAATCCAGGTACAAATCAAAGCCAGAAGTCTCTAAGATATGAATATTATCTTTATGAAACCATAGATTTGTATACTAATCTATTATTTGAAAGTGTAGGAAATAAACAAATCTGAAAATTTCATTTATAATAATAATAACTGTTAAATTTAAAAAAAAACATGAAAAAAATAAGATAAAAGATCAAAATTATATTCAGGTTGCTACCAGTCTTTTCCTCAATTCTGTGAGTATACTAAAGGAATTTAGCATCCAATGACCAGTCAGAAATGTAACATAATGTTGCTTTTGCAAATGTAGATTTCATTATATGGCACTGAACAGGCAGTCAATACGATAAAGAAAAATCTATAAATATTAGGATAATGCATTATTCAAACGATATTATGGTATGGTGTGGTAGAATCAGCATAATGCCTTCTTAAAAAGGTATTGGAATTTGCCTCTTTATTGCAGATATAGTACCTTATTTATAAATAAATAAGGTAAATAATCATATTTATAAAAAATTCACTTTCTTTTGGACAACTCTAAAAGCCATTTAATACTTGACTTCTGTTAAGACTCATGAAATGTACTTATATTAAAAGAAAGAAGCAATTCAGATTATTTGAAATACAGCTAGATTAAAAAAAAATAGTTTCTTGTGTTTCCTCATGTACAGGTTAGTCATTTAAGTCATATAATAACATTTCATCATGCAAAGATTTTTAATAAAACTAAAAGATTTTGCCATTTTATGCTTTTGCTATGATAGCCCTTTCAAGTCTGGCAAACTCTTCCCTTTTGCAAACACATCCATTTTTTTAAAAATAAACTACAACTGGCATTCATCTAGCTGTTGTGCAATTTTTTTCATGTTTTCTCAGTCACTTTTTAATTCTTGCGTATTCAAAATACTCAAGGATAACATATTCCTGAGATAGTATATACTTTTACATACATTCTTCAGTCTGCAGGCAAGATGCTCAATTTTGCTCTCTTTTTGAAAGTAAAGTGGCATTTTCAGCTAGTGGGAAAAATATACAAAAAGTACATCTAAGGAACTTTGAATATGAGAAACTGTAACAAAGACCACTTGGAGTACTGTGTTTAGTTCTGGAGTCATCCACACAGGAAAGATACTGATCTGTTGGAGTGAGTCCAGAGGAGGGCCATTAAGATGATCAGAGGGCTGGAACACCTCCCACATAATGACGGACTAAAAGAATTGGGATTATTCAGCCTAGAGAAGGGAAGGCTCCATGAAGACCTTACAACAGCCTTCCAGTACTCAAAAAGGGCCTACAGAAAACCTGGGGAGGGGCTCTTTATCAGGGACTGTAGTGATAGGACACAGGGTAATGATTTTAAGCTGAAAGAGGGTAAATTTAGATTAGATGGTTAGGAAATTGTTTTTTAATGTGAGGGCAACTTCTCAGGTTGCCCATGGAAGTCATGGATGTCATATCCCTGGAAGAGTTAAAGACCAGGCTGAGTGAGGCTTCGGGCAACCTGACCTAGGGAAGGATGTCCTTGCCCTTGCCCATGGCAGGGGGCTGAAACCAGATGCTCTCTCAGGTCTCTTCCAACTCAAACCATTCTATAATTTTATGATTCTATGATTCTATGAAAACACATATTATACAAACCAAGAAGGCCTCTTTACAACAAACTACTCAGTACTTTTAGAAATCCAGATCGAGGGTGGCAGGAACTATATTGGCAGGTAGTGGGAAAGCAGGACTTAAAGATGATAAGAAGGAGCTGACTGTGTCTAAAAAAGGTAGAAGTAAAAGTACTTCAGATGGAAGAAAATATAGCTGTAGCAAACTTAGATGGCATAAACTATAGCAAGAGCACATGTCCTAGTTTCTCTCATAAAAACTAGCTGAAAATGTTGAGCAGGTTCTTGGAGGGCTCAGCTTCCCTTTGTTATTAATACATTATTTCTCTTTTCATAAAAGGCATTATATAATATAAGTCACAACTTCAAGAATTGAATCTGAAATATTTAGTTGTGTCTTTAAATTTACTATATAATTTCTTTGGAGAGAAAGAAAGCAAGCCCGTGCTATTCATGATGTTTTCTACTGCTGGTAGTTAACTGACTTCCACACATTATATTTTTAAAGTAGATATTTTGTAACCTATATTTGTTTTCCATAATTGTATACGTACCTTCCTGTATCATATCAAATGTAAAAGTATGGAGATTTATAGTATATTAACTGATAAGTATACGCCTCTTCTTTAACAAATTCTAACAGTAAGAAAACTTAAAATATTAATAAATTATTCAGATATTTCGTTTTCTCATTAATGTTATTTGGAATACATCACATGAATCTTTCAAATAATTAGGATGCAGTATAAAAAGAAAATGAATTTTTATGAAATATTTCATTTGAAAGTTTAATGCTGTTATAGTTCAACTATCTCTAAGGGTTCAGGTAAATAACACATGTGTGGTTTATTGTAATTTCTATAGGCAAGGAAAGTTATGTAAATGTGTTTCCATTTTCAACATTTAAGAAACTGGAACATATTTAAAACCTCTTTTGGTTCCTAAATCTAGTTAGCATAGCAATAGATAAAACTTAGTATTTTGTCTGCTTTAAAGGAATTAAGTCCAAGGTTATATTTTGATCGCAAATTTACCTTCTGACCCAAAATATTCAAGCACATCTTAAATCAACATCTCTGTTTTCACCATAAACTGTAGTATTTTCGATGCAAGCAACTGCAATCATAGAATTTATTCATCTAACTCAGGGGTGTCAAACTCACAGCCCGCAGGCCAAATCCACCTTGTTTTATTCAGTCCAGCACCTTGTTTCTACCCAGTGCAGCACCAAGAACCTTGTTCCTGCGCTCCTGCCAGTGCTGGTTACGTGTGCAACGTGTGACGCACATTACGCTGCAGGAGTAAGAGAACAGTGGGAGCTGATCTAACTGCTTTGATTTACTGTTGGTATATTTTTATAAATAAAAATTTCTTTTAAGAAAACATAAGTAAATAGCATTAAAAAAACTATATACCATTGAACTAAATTTTGGAATTAAAAAGATATTCATTTGGTAATACTGAAATATGACAGAATAGCTATGAGTACTGTTAAAATGTTGTATAACAACATAGTATAAAAGAAAATTCTGCAGAATATTGAGCATATCTGAGGTTTGCTTCTCATCAACATGGGCTGAGGAGTACAAGGGCTGAATTAAGGTGCCTGTATGCAAACATTAGTGTCCCTTGAGAAAACCTAGGATATCAGAGATGTATATACTGTATTCATGGATAGATAACAGACCTATTAACCCTTCTGGACTGGCAGCTACAGTCCAATCAGGCTGCCCTAGGACATTTCAAAGGACACCAGAATAGATATTAGGTAAAGACACTCATTTAGCAGAATGTGGCCTAACCAACTTGCGTATTTGAAGACAAACAACAAGAATTTCTTTTTGTCTTTTGCCTTTTTTTGTATTAGATTGCTAGCAAAGAAGATATTATAAAGAATGATAGATAAGTTCCTCCCTCTGTCTTTACTGATTGCTAGACCTAATTTTACAAGTTAGCATAATTTTATAACACAGTGTTTTACTTTAGAATTGAGTAGGATACTATGATTCAAAAATATTGTCCATATTCACTACTACTGTTTAAAGTTTTCCAAAGAAAATTAGATTGTTAAGTAAAACACTCAAAATTAGAAAATAATTTAATAGACTTATGCAAAAATGCGATCGGCAAATCTTTAACAGTAACAGTATGAACTCTGGAAGCAAAGTCAAGCTTCACAGGAAGATTACAGAGCTGTGGTTTGTGTATGTAGGCAGAAGACACAGAAGACCAAAGCTCACTAGAATTGAAACTTGCCAGTATTGTATCAGAAAGTAAAAAATACATTCTATAAGTATGTTAGACTAACAATTGTTGAAGATGATCATCTGACTAACAGGGATGAAGAAAAAACAGAGTGATTTAACCTGTTTATTTGCCTCAGTCAGACCTTGGGCTACAATGTCCTCTGAGTCCCAGAATCACAGAACGGTAGGAGTTGGAAGGGAATTCTGGAGGTCATCTAGTCCAAACCTACTAAAATAGGTTCCCCTAGAGTAAGTTACACAGGAAGACATCTGGATGGGTTTTGCATATCTACAGAGAAGGACATTCCACTACCCCTCTGGGATGCCTGTTACAGGGCTCTGTCACACTCACAGTAAAGTTTTTCCTCATGTTGAAGTGGAACTTCCTGTGCTCCAGTCTGTGCCTGTTGCTCCTCATCCTTTTGCTAGGCACCACGGAAAAAAATCTGGCCCCATCCTCTTGACACCTGCCCATTAAATATTTCCAAACATTGATAAGATCCCCTCTCAGTCTTCTCCAGGTGAAACAGACACAGGTCGGTCTCACAGCCCTTCCTCATAAGAAAGATGCTTCAGTCTCCTAATTATCTTTGTGACACTCTACTGGACTCTCTCCAGTAGTTCCTTCTGTTCCTTGAACTGGGGAGCCTAGAACCGGACACAGCACTCCAGATGGGGTCTCACTGGGGCAGAGCAGAGTGGGAGGATAACCTCCTTCGACCTGTTAGCTATACTTCTCTAATGTACCCCAGTATACCATTGGCCTTCTCAGCCATGAGAGCACATTGTTGCATCATGGTTAACTTATTGTCCGCCAGAACAGTCAGACCCATTGCCACAGAGCTGATTTCTAGCAGGTCAGCCCCTAACCTGTAGCGGTGCATGAGATAATTCCTTCCTAAGTACTGGACTCAGCAACTGTGTTTGTTAAGCATTATTAAATTCCTCTCTGCCCGGCTTTCTAGACTGTACAGATCTTGCTCAATGGCAGCACAACTGCCAGTGTATCAGGTGCTCTTCCCAGTTTTGTGTCTTCATCAAATTTGCTGAGGACACATTCGGTCCCCTTATCCAGGTCTTTGATGAATACGTTGAACAAGATTGGGCCCAGTAGTGACCTCTGGAGAACACCACTAGCTATAACTTCCCAACTGAACATTCCATCACTGGCCACAATCCTCTGAGCTCTGCCATCCAGCCAGTTCTCAATCCAGTTCACTTTCCACTCCTCTAACCCATGCTTCCTAAGCTTACCTATGAGCATGTTGCGGGAGAAAGTGTCAAAACACTTGCTGGAGTCGAGGTAGACAATATCTGCTGCTCACCCTTCATCGTCCAGCCAGTTATGCCACCATAGAAGGCTATCAGGTTGGTTAAGCATTATTTGCCCTTAGTGAATTCATGTTGACCACTCCCAATACGCTTCTTTTCCTCCAGATGCTTGGAGATGACATCCAGAATGAACTGTTCTATCACCTTTCCAGGGATGGAGGTGAGACCAACCGGCCTGTAGTTTCCTGCATCACCTGGCTGGCAATTTGTCACCAACAGTGTTCTTCAGGGTACACTTCTAGGACCAGTTCTGTTCAATGTACTTATCAATAAGTGCACAATTAACAAATTTGCTGATGATACCAAACTGGGAGGTGCTGTTAATTGTGTCAAGGGACAAGAATGCATACCTTTAATACAAGAAAATACCTGTTGCTTAAAATTATGCATTCATTGAGATAGGTTAAACTTTAATGTATTCCATATTAATTTCCCCAATTCATATGCTCCTTTCTGTACAGGAAGACATATTTGGTTAAGAATAATCCTAGAAATGCTCTCAAAACATGAAGAAATTAACATGACTGAAAGATGTTTAGACTTAATTATTTGTGCAATTTATTTTAAAATATTTGTGAATAGACTTCAGAATTTTTAATTCTACATTATTTTCCCACTCACTTTGACTTGATTTGAATCAAGCTAAAAATGACACAGAACCAGAAAGAAGTCTCAAATTCCAGAAGAAAAAAATAATCTTTAATTTATGAGTACAGATAACCCCAACTAGGCCATAGACCTCATAAATTTTATGCTTGTGTACAGGCTTCTAAGCACTCAATTTAGGGAAGAATTTTTGCAATTTGACGATATAGAAATATTATATCTTTTCATGCTAAAATGAACAGTTGTTTCTCTACTTTGCTATCTGTTCTGATAATATTATTGTATGCTTTACATTAATATAGGATGGTTCCAAATTACGGAAGGGATGGAAAATTTATACCTTTAGTATGTGCAAAGAAAATAAGTGTAATTAAATACACATAATTTACATCAAAAATTCTTTGCTTATAATGAGACCTTAATCAGATATTTCTTAGTTTCCCATACTTTCAGTGTATGCTCCATGATTTTTAGCATGAATTCAATATTTATGAGTAGTAACTCATAATGTATTCAAACGAGTGCAATCATTCATGTGCTTCTATAATTACCTTCAATAACCTGAAGTAAATTCTATATTCATAATTAATACTGATTAGACAAGGTTATTAGTGCGGTTTGAATATATGGAATAGTTGAGACAAATGGATTTAAAAAATTATTATTTTTTTTCTTGTCTATGCTTTGTATTTTTTGAATAAGAATTAAAATCTGTTCAAAACAAGCTCCAAAGACAAAAAAAAAGGTCAACACAAAAACCCCACCCCCCCTTACTCAACATGTCACTACATCTATATGTGTTAATATACACATATCATTGAATTATCCAGCTCCTTGGTCATCATCCTAACTTATTACATTATTAACTAAATGATACAGTGCTCTTCAGTCAGTTAACACAAATACTAAAAGCATATGAATATTACATTCATGCAGATAATACAAATGCAAAGGGATATTAAAGATGGTTGGGAATTTCACATGCATTATTCTTCACCTTGTTTAAGAAATATAAGAAATCAGAATTTTCTGAAACATTTGGGAGTTCGGATGCTCTTCTTCAGAGTGCTTTAGATAAATGCAAATGCTGCCAGCAACACACATCAGAACCATTACCAGTTCAGAAATAGTAGAAAATATCATTTCATGTACTAAAATTTTCCAACAGGTCCCTAGATGTTCTGTTACAAGTGACTGTTTATTTCTGTCACTTCCAATAAGCTGAAGGATGTCAGAGTTATTTTGTCCATTGTTTATTTTCATTATGCTTTATCTTCTTTTAAGTCTCTGAATCATATTATTTCAATGTTATAAAAATAAATTTTCCAAATTTCATGATTCTTTATAGAAAGAAAATAATGATGACAGCCTTCTCTGCAAAAGCTATTTGAAGTCTCAGATCTCAACAGTGGATGTGTTGTATTAGTAATATAATATATACTTGTATATGTTACATTGCTGAGAGCAAAATAATCAGTTTTAACTAGAAATCTGCTGGAAACACAGTTGCAGGAACAATTCTTATTTTGTTTCTTAAGAATTAGTAAAATTCTTATTTTTCACATGATCAGAATCTACAATAATTTCCATTCTGTGTTTATTTCAGAAGTTTTCATGATACTATAAAAAAAACCCCAAAGAAAACAAAAGAAAACATAATATAGAATACTTTCTTCAAGGACTGCCTCAGACAATGAAGGTATTTCTTCCTCATTTTTTTATTTTTTTATAGACAACTACACCAAAAAATCCCATCCTAATATTTATATGCATATATGTCAGATTGAATAGTCATATTTGTAATGCAAATAACTTAATTTGACAGCTGTGAGTTTAATATTCCAGAAAAAGCAGTGACTTTCATAGAGATAATATACTATTAATTAGCACAACATGCCTATATTTCTAGGCATCAGGGAATTTAAATTTAAATTTAGTAAGATGAGAGGTTATTCACTAACAGCTAAGGCTGATCTCAAAACAAATGATCAAGTCTATTTTGAAATAGTTATTCTTTACAGTGAAATCACACTTTGTATGTAACATCGCAGTCATTCGTATCTATTTAGAAGCTAGAACTTTGTTAAAATGAAACCACTACAATCAAAAAACATATCAATCAGTCAGTATATAAATCAAAATCTGTTAAAACATTAATAAAGGAAAAGTTGGCATCGGTTTTCTTCTGTGTTATACCAGTTAACAATTAAGCAACATGCCTGAGATTCTAAGTATTTGTGTTATGAAGATACTAATTATTTTATATTAAGACACCAGAGGTCTGAATAAATGGGGGAAAAAAGTAATCCTGTAGGTGACTGCAGACAATGGTACTCCAATATGTAACTGGAAAAAATATTGTACCCTAAATGAGAAGTCATTAGAGTTCTTTTTAATTTCTATTTTTATGTGCATGAAATGATTTTTAATTAACAGACATTATGAAAACAATATATTTAACAGATGTATTTTCCATAGAATCAACTTGTCTTATATTAAAAGTAAATTCTATCATCTGAGACAGAAAAGGAACTATTCTGTTCTGTATATATTTATCTTGAGAGTAGCTGCACCTCTGTAGTCCTCTTCAATGTAATAGAAGCAACCACTGAAGTTCCCTTTTAAATCAACTTGAGACCAGACAGGCTAAAACAGAACAAAGCAGCCAATTCTAGCATAAGTGAGCATGAAACACCTCTGTTCTTATTCCAGTATATGGATGTGGCATCATCAATGATTGCTGACTTCCAGCTATTAGTTCTACTCATAAGCAACAGTAGTCACACAGTCAACGTTTTACCTTTCTACGTTGTCTGAGGTCTCACAATGATCCAGTCTAATGCTGAAAGATCAGAAATCACAGAAAAAAATATTTCCTGTTTACATCATAAAAATGCCTTGAAGTTTCCAGTCATTAACCAAGGTTTGATCATACCAGATAAAACAAAAAAACAACAAACCAAAATGGATAGGCCTTTCCCCCAAAGAGCTTGTGAGCAATTGATAACTTGAACAAGCCTCATGAAGATGAACAGAGGCCTAGCTCGATCACCACTGTTTTCAGCTTTATATATACTCATTTAAAAGGAAGACAAACCCCAATTTGCAAGATGCATTTCAGGGCTGTTTAAACCAGTGGGGTTAAGGAAGATGACATCATAGTGTGCTATTGCACTTTTATGTCACTGTAGCTGATGATGATAATGAAGACTGGGAAATACCTCTCCATCCTTCCCAATTCTGTATTGAATTACACTTATGAAGTACTTTCACATGCTTTATGAGGATGTACTTGTATCACCAACTTCAAATCATAAAACCCAATAAAGCTGAGTTTCACTGAACAACTTTGATACAAAGAAATCACACTAATATGGTCTTTAATCCGAGCTGGTTAGGGAATTTGGGTTCTTTTTTCATCTTTCAGTTTATAATGCCTGCAAGATAAATTATGTTCATGTGGTTCTTCAATACACCTCTTCCTGTTATTAAAAAAAATAGGAAGCACATTGCATTTAAGTACATTCCTTTCTGCTTTCCCACCTCCCCGTGATGCTCTTTGAAGTAGCAGTGTGCTTTGTGGATTAGTACCTTTAAAATAAAACATAGCAAATTGGTCAATCCATAACCCAGTGCACTAATTATACTTAGAAATTTTAAATGTTTTTGCTTATACAAATAATTATCACAAACCCTAATTTTCAGAAATATTTTTTCTGATATTCACAATTACAACAATATCCATGCTGATCGCTATAATCAATCACTGTAATAAGTCACAAAAACTACAGTAGTTCAAAGCATCTCAAATTACCTTTCCTTTCTGTTTCTGCAGCCTTTGAGGTTTTTCTCTGACTGAAACCCAGAAACACTTTCTCAGTTCTCTTTATCACCTGACACAGTCTTTTTCCATTCAGTCAGATTACAGGGCAAAAAGGAAATCTGAGGATTTTCTCTGCAGGGAGGACTTTTTTCATAGAATCATAGAACCATAGAATGGGTTGGATTGGAAGGGACCTTAAAGGTCATTCAGTTCCAATTCCATGCCATGGGCAGAGACACCTCACATGTGACTGTTCAACGCCCCATTCAACCTGGCCTTCCGGGGACGTGGTATCCACGACTTCCCTGGGCAAAATGTTACAGTGTCTCAACACCCTTACTGTGAAGAATTTCTTCCTAATGTCTGATACAAATCTTTCCCCTTCTGATTTAAAGCCATTCCCCCTCATCCTATCACTACATGCCTTTCTAAAATGTCCCTCTCCAGCTTTCTTGTAGCCCCCTTCAGGTACTGGAAGGCCGCTATAAGATTTCCCTGAAGCCTTCTCATCTCCAGGCTAAACAACTCCAAATCTCCCAGCCTGCCCTCATAGCAGAGGAGCTCCAGCCCTCTGATTATCTCCTCTTGACATGCTCCAACAGATCCATGTCCTTCTCATGCTGTGAATGATGAAATATGTATAAACTATAACTGTCTCAAATGATCAACGTGTTAAAATCATAAGGGAAAAACAAAGCATATCTGACTATAAATATATTTGGTTACAGGGCTTTAATGGTACAATAGCTTGTATAAATTAACATTATTTTATATATACACAGTAGGACACTAACAGCTGCTATAGCATGTCTACATTCATAGAAAACTGACTAAGAATGAATTATTTTGAGCAGTGGTAACAAAGTGGGAGGATGAAGGTGAGGAGATAAAAAATGGGTTGGGCAAGGTTATTATATTTTACCAGCCCGGGTTTTATGAGGAATGAAAAATGAAAAACTTGAAGATAAGCACTTGCCAGTGCGAGTAGGTATCTCAGAGTAATATTTCTCAAGTGAGGATATGGAGACAGAAGTGATCAATTCTGCAATTTCACACTAGAAATTTCTTAACAGACAGTTTTCATAAGGTTTTTAAGACTGCAAAATGCAAAGTGAACTTATTCTGTTCAGCAGATAAAGCTGTATAACATTGTCTCTAACTCTTTGTTTATCTTAATATACATTTCTTCATAAATAATTTTGCAGCATACGTGACTAAGAAATGGAAGTCCAGATCCAAGAAACTGAATACATTAATAATGGACATATCAGTTTTGGAGCACAATTAAGTCTCCAAAGAGAGACACAGAGCTTTTAAAAGTCCAGTAATAAATATCTGAACCCAAAGTCGCTGAACACAGACCAGGGATCCATCAGAAGTTAGCACATTAAGCACTTTCCCAGAGGTATCTATAGGTAGAAAACAGGAAAAACCAAGGACAGTTGTGACTGCAAATTCCATGTCTCAGTGGAGGTACACAGTGTTCAGGAATGCTGCTCTCATCCATTCAGGATGTAACAGTCTTTTCAAAAAGGCATTCAAGTGTACATATTCCCAGATATTACTTTGCATAAGTAGATGACGGCTACTCAGAGGCTGGGAAATTCACTTTCATCCACTGTGAAAGTGAGGTCCTACAGAGCCAGTAGAGCAGCTCCAAGTTCTTGTTATTGCTCCCAAACCTATTATATGAATTTTATGTCTGATATCCATTTAAAATAATCAACAGTCTCTTGAGAAAAGACGTCTGTTTCATTTGTAAATCTGACTTTTAAATTGAAACTCTTTGATGAGTCATCAGCACTGGGGATAATAGATAAGACATCTTAATATCTCTTTTTCCTTTTTTTTTCTTCTAAATATAATAGTGTTTACTACCGGATATGAACCTGAAGATTTTGATTACAGATCTAATCAATATAGAACTTTTTTCATACTTTGTAAGGGTGGAGAATACCCATTTCAGGTATAATATAATTTAAAAATATAAAAAAGGGAGAAAAAATGAACAATAAGTTCACAAATAGTACTATAAATAACGTGTTTGTTCCTATTTTTTAAAAATTATACTGAAATATACCAGCCCCATGTCCTAGGAAGAGTGAAAAGGCGCTGTAGCGTTTTGAAGTGAAGTTCTGAAATTACTGATATGCAAACTATTACCACGAAAAGGAAAAACTACTAGTCAAAGTACAGTTTTATTCAAATACTCATATATTGATCTTGAAACTGTCCAGTACAAAAGCAGGTGTAGATGCTTAATAATTAGTAAGATTTTAAAGCTAACTCTGCAAGCCATGGAAGGTACTAATATAAGTATATATCCTGAAGAAAACTTTACTCACTGTTAATTCGATCCCAGATATGCAAGAGACTATGCTCAGAAAGATTTATCAGCAAGGTAAGAGCTCAAAGGCTGTTTATTTTCCATTTCTCTGATACTGTACAAGCAGTGTTGCTTACTTTAAAATTCTTTATATGCAGAATAAATATCTTCCGTATAATTAATGTAAGTCTATACTGTAATATAAACATTAAAAATTAAGATTAAAATTAAATTAAATCCAGAAGCACAGTGGTACTCAACTCAAAGATATCAAGCTCCTTGGGAAAAGCATAATATGATAACCAGGAACTAGAATATAGAGAGAAAAGTAACATCCAGAAGTTCATATATAGGAAAATATCTAGCTAAAAATTTAGGTCTTCCTGTGGAACATTTGCATGCTGTAAGCTAGCTGGAAAGGATTTGACATACCTTCAAAAATGCTGAGCACTAGTCAAGTAGTTTCTCCAAAGTATGTATTCAGGGAAATGAAAGTATACTTCCCACCCTATTGTTACCATCTTTGAAAACAACTTTGGGCTTCATAATCTTAGAAGACATTCAGAAGAGGATTGCACAATTAGAATCTGGAAATCCTATGAATTTTCATTTTTAAATGCTCATAGATATTTGTATTGGAAAATAAGGACTTTATCTTAAAATTTATACTAGAATTTTTTCCCCAATCAAATTAAAACAAAAAAAAAAATAACTCAAACCCACTGCAATAACAAAACAACAACCAAAACCCTTGACTTTTTGTTTCAGTTCGATTGGATAAAAAAGGCCACTTCTAGAAATAAGAAATCATTTTAGTCCAGCATTCCAGATAATGAGAAATTATTGAGTTCCCATTTGGAGATGACATGCTGGTTCGGTTCAGGTAACAAAAAATCTTTCTCTACCTATCTTTTATTTAACAAATAGATGCAAAGAGTTGAAGTGCTATGAAGTGGAAAGAACTAGATAAATTTGAAGAGGCTCAAAGCTGTTCTTACGAGCAAATTATCATTAAATAAAGATAATATTAATATAACAACTGTTTCAGTTTTCATTCCAAATTTTCTGTTGAATGATATTAAATATGGTTTTATTATACTCTGTTATATAGTCCTTAAAACTTTCCTACTTCATCAACTGATCAGGCCAGACTTGAAAAACATTGCAAATAAAGGTAAATTTCCTCTTTCTGATTACTGTTTGTGTTACCATTAGCTTTTAAATGCAGCTCAAATAAAAGACACTGAATTTCCACTGCCATAGTTAAATTACCATTTTATATTTCTTCTCCTTTCAGTATGCAATTTTCAAAGCAACAATCTATACCAGTTGTAAGATGTGTAATATCAATGATCATGTAATATTTGTATGTAGTTACATTAGCTGAAAACCATTACTAAATATTTCGGCTATGCATCTGATATGGACCAAAATAACATTATGAAAAGAAACTAAAAATAAAAACTAAAATCACTCAAATGTGCTTTTTCAAAACTAGAATTGAATAGAACAGTGACACTTCACATGAATGCATAAATACACACATGTACAGAAAGGATTGTATCTGTTTCTTGAAGTACTCCCTTTGTCAGTTTTTTAAAGTCCCACTCACCGTATAAATTTCACTACAATCAAAGCATACTAGATTTTAACTCTGGTTAAAATCAATAACCCACTACTGTCATAATTTAAGTGTTATGTACAGTTATCTACACTATATTTTTTTGTATATATATCCCTACATTTACTTGCATATGTAAAATTCTTAAATGAAAAAATATCTTAGTGTTTTGTCATGTTTCTTGTGCTTTGTGTTCTTTATTGGTATTGTTTCAGTAAGCACCATACAGCGTTAGACAATCCAAACTACCAAAAAATTTTTGAAGTCTGTAGGGTTGTGCAAGTTTTACATATTCCTGTAAACTCAATGGGTCATGAAAGATTTAGTGTCCTACCTTTTTGACTAACAGGAACAGAAGATGGCTTGGCATAAGTCATTTTGTGACAAAAAATGCCATGAGAATACAAAATAGAACAATATTAATCCAGTCTCGTGAAAATGATGGTCATGAAAATGAGAAATGGCATCAGCTAAATCCATTTTCATTACTCTGCTGTGATTGCAATCTTGTAGCTCTCAGATAGTGTGCTGAGTAAGGAGATCTATATTTTTGCCACAATTTAAAAAATTTTAATGAACATCTCCTTACCATCATACACTATTTCATTCTGTATTTTTAATTCTTGTTTTAAAAATATTTTAGACCAGTTTTAGGTATCTAAACTTGATAATGTATTTATTAATAGTCCTTAAAAATAGTCCACAGAAAGTAAAGCCATGGAGCTGAGAAGAAATTGCATGACCTGATTAGGGAAATCGTGGCACCTCTCATGTTCATAATAAAGTTATGTAAAAATGTAGAGCCCTCTTGCCTTCTGGCAGGTTGACACTCCCTCCCAACTAGGTGTCATCAGCAAATTTGTTGATGATGGTCTCAATCCCCTCATCTAAATCATCAATAAAGGCGTTAAACAGCACTGGACCCAACACTGATCCCTGGGGAACACCACTGGTGACCGGCCGCCAGCTGGATGCAGCTCCGTTCACCAGCACTCTCTGGGCCAGCTCCTAACCCAGCAGAGGATACACTTGTCCAAGCCATGGGCTACCAGCTTTTTCAGTAGCATATTATGGCAGACAGTGTCAAAAGCCTCGCTGAAGTCTAGATAGACCACATCCACAGCCTTCCCCTCATCCACCAGATGGGTCACCTGACCGTAAAAGGAGATCAGGTTGGTCAGACAGGATCTGCCTCTCCTAAACCCATGCTGGCTGGGTCTGATCCTTTGTCCGTCCTGAAGGTGCTGTCTGATTGCACTCAGGATGATCTGCTCCATAACCCCGCCAGACACTGAGGTTTGGCTGACATGCCTGTAGTTGCCAGGATCAGCCTTGCAGCCCTTTTTGTGGATTGGGGTGACATTCACCAACTTCCAATCATCTCCTCAGAGAGCCAGAACTGTTGTAAGATGATGGAGAGCGGCTTGGCAAGCTCTTCTGCCAGCTCCCTCATCATCCTGGGATGGATCCCATCTGGTCCCACAGAATTGTGAGGATTCAGCTGACTCAGTAAGTCACTAACTATTTCCTCTTGGAATACAGGGGTACTATTCAGCTCCCTCTCTCTGTCTACCAGCTCCAGAGGCCAGTTTTCTTGAGGGCCACCTGTATTACTAGTAAAACCTGAGGCAAAGTAGGTGTTAAGTACCTCAGCCTTCTCTTCATCTTTGTTAACTATATTTCCCTCCAAGTCCAACTGGAATGGAGGTTTTCCTTGCCCCTCCTTTTGTTATTAATATATTTATAGAAGAACTTTTTGTTATCCCCAACAGGACTGGCCAAATTAACTTCAAATTGCACTTTTTCTTTCCCTGATTTTTTTTTCTGCATGACCTAGCTATCTTCATAAATTCTTCATAAGTAGCTAGCCCTTTTTCAACAGCCAGTAGACTTTCTTTTTATTCCTGATTTCCCTCAGAATCTCCCTATTTAACTAAGCCAGTCATCTTCCCCTCCGGCTAGCCTTTTGGCACGCTGATATAGCTTGTTCTTGTGCACTCAAAATTTCCTGCTGAAACGTATCCATCCCTCCTGGACCCCCTTGTTTTTAATGGTTATTTCCCAGCGCATGCTCTGAAATAGACTTTTGAATAGGCCAAAATCTACCCTCCGAAAGTCCAATGTGGACGTTTTAATGATGGCTCTCCTTGCATCTCTGAGCATTGAAAATTCTATTATTTCATGGTCACTATGCTCCAAGTGGCCTCCAACCACTACATCGCCCACCAGCCCCTCTCTGTTTGTAAACAGTAGGTCTAGCTGGGCCTTACCCCTAGTAGGCTCATTTACCAGTTGATGAAGGAAATTATCCTCTATACACTCCAGGAACTTCCCAGACTGCCTCTTCTCTGCAGTATTAAACTCCCAACAGATATCTGGCAGGTTAAAGTCACCCACAAGAACGAGGGTTGGAGATTTTGAGACATCCACCAGCTGCTTGTAGAATAATTCATCTCCTTCATCATCCTGGTAGGGCAGTCTGTAACAGACACCCATGAAGATGTCAGCCTTGTTGGCCTTCCCCCTGATTCTGGTCCACAGGTACTCAACCTCGTCATTGCTGACCTCAAGTTCAACACAGTCAAGAGACTCTCTAACATATAAAGCCACCCCTGCACCTCTCCCACCCTGCCTATCCTTTCTGAAGAGCTTGTAACCCCCACAGAGCAGCACTCCAGTCATGTGAGTAATCCCACCATATTTCTGTGATAACAACTATGTCATAATTTTCCTGCTGCAGTATGGCTTCCAGCTCCTCTTGTTTGTTTCCCAAACTGCATGCATTAGTGTACATGCACTTCAGCTAGGCTATTGATTTCACTCTCAACTCAGGCTCTACACCCTTAGGCTTATCTCTGGAGAGACTGGTTCCAGTCCCTTCCCTCTTCAAACCTACTTTAAAGCCCTCCTAACCAGCCCTGCCAACTTATGGGCTATAGTTCTTTTTCCCTTCCTAGGTAGATGAAGTCCATCCGGTTTGAGGAGAGTAGACAACATTGTGTTTGCCCCATGATCAAAAAACCCAAAGTTTTGACTGCAACAGCAATCCCTAAGCCACCTATTGGTACATTGGACTTTCCTATACCTCTCCTCATTTATCTCCTCATTCCTCCAGGCTAGCACAGGAACTACTACCCGTGCTCCTGTCCCATGAAGTGATCGGGCCAGCACCTTAAAATCTTTTTTAATTACCTTGGTGCTTCTTTCATTGATGTCATCACTTCCAGCCTGGACAACCAACAGCGGGTAATAGTCTGAAGGCTGAATTAGCTTAGGAAGTCTCTTAGTAATATTCCTCACCCTAGCCCCGGGAAGGCAGCAAACCTCCCTGTGGCCTGAGTCTGACCGACATAAAAGGCCCTCAGTTCCCCTCAAAAGAGAGTTGCTGATTACAACAACATTTCTCTTTTTTCCTTGTATCTGTAGTTGTGACCCGTCTGACGGACACGGGGTAATCAGAAGACCTTGTAGACAGATCTTCCTCCTGACTGTCCTCCATCAGTCTTTCTGAGTCCAGGGCCGTATACCTGTTTTTTCTACGACAAGGCACCTGTTTCTATTCCTCCCTATCCATATGGTCTGTTCTATCTGCAGGAGGGGAAGGGCTTCACTGCCTCCTGCTGGGCTTCCTTAGGGGTTGAAAGGGTGTGGCTTCAATTTTCCTTTCACTCTCCCTTATGCTTCGGAGCCTTTCCAGCTCTTCGTTTAGCAGAGGGAGGCATTTCTCACACTGTCCTCCGGTAGCAGTTCCAGGCTCAAATAGTCCGTGCAGCCAGAGGCCTGAGTAGCTGCATCCTGTCTGTGTTTTTCTTTTTTTTTTTTTTTTTTGAAACCATGACTAGGCTTGTGCCCTGTCTGCGTGAACTGCCGCGCCTCTGTTTACCTGCTCCAGGTCACTCACACTCCCCAGAGATGTTTTTAAAGCCTTCTTGATCCCCTGCTAACGAGCTAGCCCCGGCTCTCACTCACCTGAAAACAGTTGAAGGAGAGCAGCCAAAGCCCAGCAGGAAAAAAAAACTCCTTGTGCTTTGATTTTGCAAGTATCCTGGAACGTTATGCTCACAGAACAGGATTAATGATACTCTGTAAGTACAGCCTAACAGACACACAGCTAATTTGAGTATTCCAGCAGGAATTTCCACATTCCTCTCTTTGGCTTTTTGCATGGGCATCCTTTCTGTCCATGATGTCCAAGAATCACTCTTCTGTCTGCCATTATAATATGGTTCCTGTAGGACAATTTCTGTAAATGATAAATCCAGGATTTCAAAATCTTTTCTCTGTAAATTTGCCTTTGGTCCTCAAATTCTAATAACATTCGGAAATGACCATTATCTTCAAAGTGTAGTCACAATTAGTCTTCTTTTACCTGACTACCATTTTGATGTTTTAAAGTAAAAGAAAGAAGAGAAAGTAAATTGATTCATAGTGGTATTAAGCAACACCTCTCCTCAGTCTATTTTTTAAAAGAAAGTTGTTCCACCTTCACTTGAAAAGTAGTTTACACGTTCAATTTTGGTGACTGTATCAGGCAAGACTAAAATTCTACACAGATTATATAAAGCTCGTTTCAAACTTTTATTCAAAAAAACCCTTGAAATATTAGCTAAGTTGACTTTTGTCTCTCCTTTCTTACCTATGGAGTCTTTGTGCCATGTCTAGCTATCTATCTGCTTAATGATGTCAGGATGTTGCCTCACAGGATCTAGCGGATACAGTTCTCCTAATGAACAAAATGATCTCTCCAGGCAGTGATATCAGACACTGTCTTCAAGGTGATTCAGGCTCTTATGAAGAGTTCATGTTATAAAATTACATATGTAGTTTCTTAAAAGTCTTATCTAGGGCAGTTTTTGAAGAGAGCAGTGCCAACGTAGACAGCAGGGAATCACAGCACTCAAATCTCGGCATATTTAAAATAGAACTACTTGAACCAACTAAAAGGTGAGTAGCCTGGACCATTTGAAAATTGGTCCTGAACACCCAGATTCTCTATCTGAACTTCTTTGTGTAGGTCCAACGATTTTTCTAAGGACAGATGATACATTAAGTTGTAATGCCCTTCATAAGGTTACTGTGTCAACTACTTGACAAAGTATCATTCTTCTATGTTCACTGTGCACTTCAACACGCGGCTGGTAGCCAGGAGACACAATGGCTTCTGGCTAAAGAATTGACCAGGAAACATACAGGTTTACAACTACTGTGAATATGTAATAGGAAAAGAAAGTCAAAAATAGCTAAATAACTAAATGTGAGGCAGGTAGCACGGTTATCCATGTTTTCTTACATCACGTTTTTTTCTGTTAGGAAGAAAGGAACTGCTAGTTTTGTGCTGAATAAGCTTTACCTCAGTGGAAGAATGAAGCAGGTACAACATCAGCAAAGTCACTGGTCTGCAGGAAAGGGAAAGGAGTACCTGTGTGTTTACATTAAACATCTATAAAAAGGAACACATATAAAAAAAATAAGAACCGGGGAAAAATAGCTTGCTGTTTTTTGAGTGAAAGTAATACTTTTCTTTGCCAGTCTTGCTGAAAGTGATAGAAATTAGTCACAGGTGCAAAAAAAAAGAAAGGGCTCAAAGGGAAGGTTTTAACTTGAGGATACGAAAGCTATGCTTTGTGTCTGTTTAATAACTACTGGAAAGACTGCTTGTAGAAATGGCAGGTAAATGATGCCTTGTTTCACTGGTGATATCTCAGAGACTGTTAGTTATTCTCTGCCCTGATTGTCATTGTTGAATGTCACAATTGCTTTAACTTTAGTTTCATTAGTGTTATAAAAAACCCAGACCTTCTGATGATGAAAAGCAGCATTGTTTTGCAGTTTAGTGTACAATAGTGTCTAAAGCAGGCTCTGTATAAGAGTGTGGTTTGTACAAGTACACAAAATTATTGTCATCCTGATGATGAGTTGAGTACAAAGGTTACACCTTGAGCTTAAATTCTACCATTTTGAGAGGGCTAGAAGCACACATATCTTCTTTGAATCAGTCTCATAAAAAGATGTACAAAACAGCAAAAAGAAAATTACAGAAAGTAAGGAGACATAAAATGAAGACTACACCGTGTGGCATAGAATCATAGAATCATAAGCTGGAAAAGACCTCTGAGATCATTAAGTCCAGCTGAACCTGTCCATGACTAAACCATATCCCTAAGGAACTGATCTACCCACCTTTTAAACACCTCCAGGGATGGTACCTCAACCACCTCCCGGGGCAGCCTATTCCAGTGCCTGAACACCCTTTCAGTGAAAAATTTTTCCTGACATCCAGTCTAAACCTCCCCTGGTGCAAATTGTGGCCATTTCGTCTCGTTGTATCACTTGTCACTTATGAGAAGAGACCAACACCCACCTCGCCACAGCCTTCTATCAGGCAGTTGTAGACAGTGATGAGGTCTCCCCTCATCCTCCTCTGATCTAAGCTAAACAACCCCAGTTCCCTCAGCTGTTCCTCATGGAACTTGTTTTCCAGCCCCTTCACCAGCCTCTTTGCTCCTCTGTAGTGAGGGGCCCAAAACTGAACACAGTACTCAAGGTGAAGCCTCACCAGTGCTGAGTACAGGGACACAATCACCTCCCTTGTCCTGCTGGCCACACTGTATTTGATACAGGCCAAGATGTCATAGGCCTTCTTAGCCACCTGGGCCACTGCTGGCTCTTATTCAGCCGGTTGTCAACTAACACTCCCAGGTTCTTCTCTGCCATGCAGCTTTCCAGCCAGTCTTCTCCAAGCCTGTAACACTGCATAGGGTTGTTGTATCCCAAGTGCAGGACTCAGCACTTGGTCTTGTTAAACTTCATGCTGTTTTCAGCCCATCAATCCAGCCTGTCCAGATCCTTCTGCAGAGCCTCCCTTCCTTCAAGTATATCAACACTGCCACCCAGCTTGGAGTCATCTGCAAACTTGCTAAAGATGTACTCAATCCCTTCATCCAGATCATTGATAAAGAAAATGAAGAGGACTGGACCCAGCCCTGAACCCTAGGGAACACCAATCGTGACTGGCCTCCAACTGGATTTAACTCCATTTACCACCACCCTCTGGGCCCAGCCTGCCAGCCAGCTTTCCACCCAGCAGAGGGTGTGCCTGTCCAGGCCAATGGCAGTCAGTTTCTCAATCAGAATACTGTGATAAATGATGTCTAAGGCTTTACCAAAGTCCAGGTACACCACATCCACAGCTTTCCTCTCGTCCATTAAATAGGTAACCTTGTCATAGAAGGAGATCAGGTTGATGTGGCAGGATCTGCCTTTCATAAACCCGTGTTGACTGGGCCTGACCACCTGGTTGTCCTGTGCGTGCTGTGTGATAGTACTCAAGATGATATGGTTCATGGCCTTCCCTGGTACTGAGGTCAGACTGACAGGTCTGTAGTTCCCTGGACATTCCTCACACCCTTCTTGTAAATGATTGCAGCGTTTGCCAGTCTCCAGTCAAGAGGCATGTCCCCAGTCAGCCAGGACTGCTGGTAGATGATGGAAAGGGGTTTGGAGAGGATCTCTCTCGCATCCCTCAATACCCTTGGGTGGTTCCCATCCAGCCGCATAGACTTGTGTATGTCTAATTGGCCAAGCAGTTCTCTAACCAAATCCTCCTGCATCATTGGACCTTTGTTCTGACTATCTTCTGATGTGAGGCTAACACTAACTCCTCTAATTCACTGTGTTGAATTTGCGCCTGTTACAATGGATTGCCATTGATGTATTGTTTCAAATTTCACATGAGATGCTGTAATATACCATATAGATATGTCGTTAATAAACAGTACAAAAAGGAATTTGTATATGAAAAAAATCCAATAGAATATTAGCATGCATTACAGTGTCCTGCCTTGATTACAGGTCTGGCTTTTGATTTTGTTTTTCATTAGACGCATTTTGTTTGCAATCCTTGTATCACACTGTTTCTGATGTAATGTGTGAGGCACTTCAGTATGGCATGATTGTTTTGCTACTTCAGGCAGCCCTCCAGCTGCGGGCCAGCACTTAGTCAAACTGATTTGTTCTTGGCAGGAAGATAAGAACACATAACACTTTCAGTTGCACATTATGTCTTTGGGGGTTGTGATGGAAAGAGCCAGAAGTGTTATCTCAACCCTTTCAACAGTTTACAGTTTGATCTGTTAATCAGTCCCAACCTCTGCTCTTAGAAAGGAGTGGTTTCATGGCAGTTTTCAGAAAATGCTGTAAAATTTACAGAGGATTTGTAGTTTCTTATACCGCATAACTGCTCTGGTCAATTATATTGCTTCTTATTGTTATGACAAAGATTGTAATGAGAAAAGGGAACTGCACAACATATTTTTTCTCATGATAAAAATTATTGTAAGGAATTAACAAGGCACAAATTTAAATACACCCTCTTAATAATCTTGAAAATGTCATCTGTTGTCCCTTTCAAATGCCATAAATGAGGTGACTGCTTGGACATTATTAGTCACAAAAACAGAAAGCAGCTCTGCTTCCTTCAACACAGTGAATCATCATGCAAAGATTGTACTGTAAGTGATAAAGGCTGCTACTTATGTAAATTTATAAACAGGCAGGAAATCAAGTCTTTTAATTTAGCTAAACAAGAAGGGGAATAAAGATGAAAAGCAGAGCTTGGTCAAATTAATGTTTGGCAAAATTCCTCTTTTTTGTGTTAATATGAAGGTAATTTATAAAATAGAAACAAAAGGATAGGTGCTAAGTCCATCCTGCCAGACCAATTTTTTATAAAGCTTTGCTTTTTCAAACCTTTTTTTTTTTTTCACCCTGTTCTTTCACTTGTTATTAAGGTTGCTACTTGTACTACGTTACGAAGTAATCTTTGTTTGTTTTAATTAGATATTTGGGAAATTAGGATAATAGACAACAATATTTTCTCAAAATCAGAAGAGAAGAAAAGAATATATTAAATTATTCCAGTGAGTACCATTACTTAAATACACTACCACAGTCTTCTACTAACCAGGAAGATAAAAGCTCTGCAGTTTACAGAAATTAATTGGCATATCAAGCACCCTTTTTGTTGTAGTCGTTGGCTTTTTGGCTGTGTAATATTCATCAATGAGCATTATTGTTAACAACTTTAGTCATAATAATTCTGCACTGATAATTTAGGATCCATCAACACCAATAGGCTAAATATACAAAACTTGCTAATGGTGGTTCACAACTGACTTAGCCTGACATTACTTTGAATAAAGCAATTAAAGTGCAGAATTGAAACAGAACAAGGTCAAATAGACCATTATTTACAAAATCATCTAAGTATTGGGTCAAAAAATGAATGTGAAAGTCCTTTTTTTTTTTTTTCTTATCAGACAAATGAACATCCCACAGGACTAAGGAGAGCTTGACTAATTCCCCATTATACAATAATCCTTGTGTAAGCAGCATGTAGGTTCTTCATCTTTACATACAACTAGTGTTTTTTAAATACAGTTCATAGTCCTTCAGCTAAGATAATCTGAAAATCAATATATTCAAGACTCTGAGATGATGTTGTATTTCACTTGTGATTATAGAAGGGGAATTAACATTTAAAAGCAAAAGAAGAAGATGGAGTTTTATTGTAGTTTGTCTACTTTAAGGCAATTCAACACAAATGAAACACAATAGGCATCTCAGTATTTCAGGGTCCAATTTCAGAAACATCAGCTGTCTCTTAGGATAAGAAGAAATGTTATCTTCTCTTTCAAAAACAAGAGAACAATTTAAGACTGTAGGAAGATCAAAATGCTGTAGTACTTTTCTCCTTTATGTTATAAATCATCACTTAATTTTCACTATCGAGATCCAGCCGGTACTGATGCAAAATCTGGCAATGAATGAAAATAAATTATTTCCTCATTGACAAGCGGTGAAAATATGGACACATTGTAAGATAAAGTAATTCATCCATGTGGTTTTACAATGATTAGGACAGGCACTTTTTAACGATAAGATGTCCTAAAGGTGTCATTCTTATATGTACATCAACATAAATAACTGCTGTGCATCATTTATCTGTAAAAGAATGTACTATAAATCTTGAGGGACAGAAAAGAAATTCCGATCAATAACTTTACATATGATCTACTACATGGTTTGCAAAATGTCAGGAATCAGACAATTATATTTGCACCTGAAGTGACCATAGTGTAGCAGGGTAAGAATTAATGGGAAGAGAAGTCCCTCTAATGAAAATCTACCTTTGCTCTGAGTTTAACACCTCTCCCACAGACAACAATTAATGAACTAAGACTAGTTTGACAAATATAAAGGGCACTATAGAAGGTAAAGCTGATGCTCTTATATGATGACAGGGACATTGCTTTTAGAATTAAAAAATTTCTAGGAAATTTTGTCCTCAAAATTTGCAAAGATATTTAGGCAACTGGCTCCTACAGCTTTCCTAATGTTTCCCAAGAATTCTGTATTGCATAGAACACAAGCGAAAAGCAAAGGATGAAATGCCAAAAGACGGAATTTACAAAGGTGTGGTAATAAATCTACTCTTCCTTGTTCGCATTTCTCTCTTTTTTTTTATGGTTTTCCCAAATCTTTAACCTTATGTATAAAGCTGCAAATAATACAGGGTGAGAGTGATATACTAAATAAGGGCAAATATGTGACTTCTGCTGCGTGTTACCTAGTCAAAAGTTCGTGACAGTGGGGTGAACAGGTTCAAGAAGAAGGGAAACAGGAAAAAAAAACCAAGATTCAGAAAGTTTTCCTGGAGTTCTGCAAACAGAATTTTACACACACAAAAAAGGAATATAGATTAAACAGGAGGACATCCTACTCAGTTAAAAAGACTGCTCAGCTCTTGATTTCAAAGACCCAATAATGCAAAAATTTTGGGAAAGTACAGGGCTAAATCTATAGCTGAAGGAGGAGCTGTGCTGCAGAGTGTTTTCATTTGGATCAGGAATAAGTTTTTTAAGTGAATGTCCTGATTGTCCACGCTTACAATGCTTCACGTCACATAGTACATGAATAGGATTCCTTTAAAATGAAATATGCAGAAAGAAATGCAGAATGTGCATTCCTGATGTGTAACTAATAAATCCAACTACTACCAGGTATTCATGTCCCCAGCTAGAAACCAGAGTTAATACAAAATTAAGATCCTGAAATGCATAACGTGGAGACCAAGCTTTCTGCATGAATGGTTTTACTGTCAAGATCCACTCCAATAGGACCGTGCTATTTACTGTGTTAGTGGGAAGATTGTTGATCAGTGCTTTATTGTTGACCCTTATTCCATGAATATTCCTTCTTTTTTTTTTTTGTGCCTGAGTAATGCTTTTAAAACTTGAACCAGATTTTGCTACTTTAACTTCAAGTTGTTTTCATTTTACTCTGAAAATGACCTTACCTGGAATTCTTATAGTGGATTAAAATAATACTCTTCTATTAAAATAGAGTCCAAATATATACAAATTCAGAAGACATTAAAAATTACACTGATTCTTGATTCTTTCTTTTCCCACCCACATAAATAATTCTTGTCCTATGTGTGATTTTTTTTCAGTAAAACAGGTATGCCATGTTACTTGGTGTAACTGATGTCCTCTATGTTACTTACCCTTACATTTCACTGTGTACTTAAATTTGACAAAGTCAAATTGTATAAAAATACAATCTTACAGTGGATATCAGGTAGTGAAAACTCCATTGCTTCCACTTATTTTTTCCCAGGTTCCATCTTCAAGTTTTAGCTGTATACCAGTTTCTGTGTTATGGTTACGTTACTTGAAAAATATTTCCCTAAGATGGAAGTTAAGATACGTCATTAAAGCAATTTTTTGGCCTTTCATTTGAAAAGTTATATTCTTGACTTCCCAAGAAGTTATGTTCAACATCCCCTCAAAGATTTTTGTATTTCTCATCAGCTCCTTTTCTAATTTTCGGCATAAGTTACTTTTCATCACTGTTATCACCTGAAGCATATGTATAATCATCCCTCTAATTGGTTTTCTTTTTTTTTATTTCAATCAGGGAGTTGATCTGCTTCTATTGAAATTCACCATTAGAAAGGATTTTTTGAGTAAACATATTTATTTTGATAAAATTTATCTTTTGAAATTTCATAATTTTATATGATGATTATAAGATTTATATGATGATTATATCTATTTTGATATGTTGTAAAACAAACAAAAGAAATTTTAAAATTGTGAAAAAATACCAAAATGGAATCTATAATATTTTTATAAAATTAATATTGATATGTTTTTACCTCTGATCAGTATCATTCAGCAATAGAATTTTTGCAGCATAGACATAAGCATCAACACCAATTTCAATGACAGCTTGCAAAAATAAAATTATTTAAAGGTTTAAGCATTTCACAAATATAATACTAGCGAGTATTTAAAATTCCCTGGTAACATAAGCAGTCAAATAGGACTAGAGGAGCTTCACACTTCTGGTTCAGTAGCTTAACATAAGCGAGGATATCTTTTTGGGTTTAGTCATTGATATAAAAGGCAGTACAACTTTTTTTTTTCTCCCTAATTGTGTCCACCTTAAGACTGAATGTATTATTTCTACTTCAACAGTAAATAGTTAGATGCTATTTCATGAAGCAAACATTTTGGAAGAAAAATAACCTTTTTGCCTAAGTAGTTAGGTATTTTCTAATTGTTCTGCATCCTTGTAAAGTTCTTTAAAAATTAGGATTTTATTTTTCTCAGTAGCTCATTGAAGCTAATGCAAAGGATGTAGAATACATAACAATTCAGTGAGCAAGCAGAGAATGAATTACACACTAAGGCTCTCCCTAAAAATGTGCAAGCAGCAGCTTAAAACTTATAAATGGAAGATTCCCAGGCAAGAAATAGGAGAATCCCATTAAATCCATGTTAATCTCTTTACTGTAGATGAAGATACGCAGTTTCAAAATTACTGTCTTTGAAGAATTTGATAGCCTTCTTTTTTTGTCAGTTAAAATATTCCAGACATCTTAAATTCCTTCTTCTTATGAAGTGAGATACATAACTCTCATTTCCCACCTAATTTTGCTATTTTTGTTAATAGAACAGTGCTTTGTGCACACACACTCCCCTCCCCCCTGCTCCTCCCCCCCAAGAGAAAAATTTGTGTGTAGCTCAATCTTTTACCTAAGAAATTTAATGCGTATACCCCATCAGTGACCTATCTATATGCTATTAGCCACACAAGAAGCATCCACTCAATCTGTGAAGCAACCTGTGTTCAACAATTATAGGTCTTTGAAGAAAAAAAATAACAATGTTTATGAGCATCTGATAAAAAAATAGGTCATAGAGAACTAAACTGCGACTACTTATTTATGTGAACAGCCTTAACAAATGACGGCTTTTATGTTGCATGGAGCATTTAAGTTTTGTAGTATTGATACATAGACCAGTGTCAGCTACTCTCTTTCCAAAGAAACATAGTCTGTGAAACATACAAAATTAGAAAAACTAGTAAGAGACTGGGAGATCAGGAGGGACCTACATATACAGCAGCAGTTTGGCAATGCAAAGTATGCCAAGATATTTTACAGTCTGCATCAATGAATACCATTTATAGAAAAAAATGAATCTTTGTCCCTTTTGATTTAATAAATAATTATTATGATTTATAATTACTGTAATAACTGGACTGTTCCAGAAAGTCAATGTTCAACGTATATTTATAGGTAATAACAGCATCTCTATCATGTACATTGGAAATCTTTATTAACCTTTCACACTATAGTACAAAATTTACATTAAATACATTTTAAAAATAGAGGTAAGTTTTAATAGAACTCTTGTCTGAAGCATACACAGTAATACACACATGGGCATCAGAATTTTGAGTGTCAGGTTATGACCTAATCTGGCATTCATAGAATCATAGAATGACCTGAGTTGGAAGGGACCCACAAGGGTCATCAATCCAACTCCTGTCCATGCACAGGAAAATCCCAACATTCACATCAGTTGCACAGTAGAAGAGGCATTGATCATCTGTCCATTTGACTTCTTAACTTTACAAAAAGCTGGTTTTTTACAAAATTACTGAAGTCCTGCAACTTCGTATAGAACAATGCTGGGGTTAGTATTTTACTTTGTCATAAACATCTTTCAAAGAGAAATGATTTTCATTGGTAAAACCAGTGACATTATCTTTCTTCGTCTATCAACTTTTCATAGATGAATAAGTATCAGGAATTCAGGGCTCAAATGTGGCTCATTTGACCAAGAGAACTGATGCTAGCCTAACAGAACGGGGAGAGATAGTAACAAAATGCAGCAGTATAGACATGAAATCATATTACTTGCACCTATCAAAGTCTGTTTCTGTCTGCATGTCCACTCTAAAATAAGTCTTATTTTCTTACCAATCTTCTCCTACCTGACAAATGTTTGTGAAAAATAAATTAATAATCAGAAACCAAAAATCAAGAAAAGATATAACACCAGAAAGAAAATCACCTTGCCAAATGGCTTTGGGAATACAAATTATCTGGTTTATGTTTGCCAAATATCATATTATTAATTTTTACATTCATTCCATAGCATATTCACAGGACAGAGTCTTTTAAAGAAAAAGTAAATATTAAATTTTACATAAATTCATACTATTTGGGAATGTGTTCCAAGAATATAAAACTGGATGAAAACATGGATGAACCTGTGTGTAAATGTCCACATATCTTCTGCAGTATAAGTGCACACAAGAAGTAAAAAAATTATCTCAAATTTGGCAAATGTTCATGATTTGTTAAAATTTGCTCACATTCTTTTTTTTTAGATGGATTACTTTTCTGTAATCTAAAGAAAAACCATTATGAAATGGTTTAACATTAGTATAGATACCAATGAAACAGGGAAAACTAAGATGCAATGAACTCCCTTATTTGATTGTCCAGGCTAAGCAGTTAATTAATGACTAAACAAATCCTGTCTCTATTCAGTTTCAAATACTCAACCGTGTTTCCATGAACTGAATTGTTCCTCTGGAAATATTTTTCGAACTGGACAATTGCTTTATGTTTACAATAAAAGGATTCAAGTTCTGGCTAGGCACTTATAGAACTCTAGTAATTGTATTACCAAAATATCTCAAAATGTTATTATCAAAACATCGATTACTTTATTGAAACATTACTCGTATACTAGAAAGCTACCAACTGATTTTGAAGAAAGAAAACTTTATTATAAAGTAATATCTGATTTAGAAACTTCCTGAAACCCAGCAAAACTGCAGTCTGAGATCTACAGCTGATTCTACTTAGAGTGATGAGTCCAGAGTGCTGCCCTGTACTGTGAGGACATGCCAGAATCTTTACTAGGTACATTGGCACTGTGTGCCACTTGTAATGACCCACGTGTGGTCACGTTGTGCACGGATTTTGCTACTCTAACAATGTCTCCCACTACTACCTTCAAATCACTGCAAAAGAGAGATCTGTGCCACATGTCTGACAAGCGTGGATTTTTTCCATTACCTGTTTGTCTTCAAATCAGTGTCACTGCTAGCAGAATGCTACGTACTCAAGGGTATGCTGATTTCCTATTTGCTTTCTTGTTGGAAAATGTAACTAGATGCATCAAATGCACAAACTCTTCTAGCAGGTTTCTTTAACTCTTCACAGGTGTGTAAAAATCGTGTCATTTTTGTTGTGCAATGTTATGAACCTAAAATACTGCCACATATAAAGAAGGTGTGTCTACCTATGTTTAGAACATTTCAAATACATCATGTTAAATTGATGTTCTACCTATGTAACATATCTTCAGTAAATATTTGCATGCCTTTCACATGATTACTCTCTCTCTTTCAATATCACTGTTTATTAGCAAAGGACAGCTAACACTGATTTACTTTGAAAATGCCCTTGAACAATGACTATCAATGTCCTGGTTACTTCAGAAAAGAGGTTTGGCTCTTAATTACATGAACATTGTATTTTAATGAAATTTCTTAAAGACTTTCACCATTTCTTTTTAGCAAATTACTTAAAAATGAAACGTGAAAGTATGATTTAAATAACTTTTACAGTCATATAAAGATTAGTATATGTTATTATGGCATGGTTTTAGCACAAGACAAATATATCTGTATGTCATCATTGGACATGCCTCACAAAAAGGCAAAAGAACTGATTCTGTGAAAGTTTTTGATGCTTCCTAAACTATCTCTTCCTGTCTAATTAAAAAATAACAAAAATGTTATTAAAAATATGTATTAAAAAATGCTTATTATATCGAAACATTACCTTTTTTTCTTCCAGTTTTCAGAAGTATAAAGGCACAATCTCTTTTAAGCAATAAAGTCACAGTCATAACTGTTTTAATCAACTTATATCATAGCTCTTTGATTGACATAGCCAAGTTTTGTACACCAAGATATGATAGTAATTCAGGCTTATTTAGGAAGGTATTTTCAAAAACTACATTTTGTATAAATATTGCTTTCAAAAAACAGAGACTCTTTCTAAGCAAAATTCCTTGAAAACTTCATTCAGGTTATCAATTGCAACAACAAAATAACATCATAATAATGTAATGGGAAAGAATGGATGATTACTAAAACTAATCTCAAAACGCCACTGACCTAGGAACTTCCCTTGCTAGCTGAGTGGGCTTCTACTAGGTTTAGGAAAATCTAGTTAACTTAGAAACGAAAACAAAATTAATGTTTAGTGAACAGACCAAAAGTCTTATTTAGACTACATTAGCAAGCACCACCTCTAAATCACATTCAGAAGCATTTCCCATTTTTTCAATATGAAAATCATGTGAGTTCTAGTCAAAGTTTTTAATTACTATCATATATTTTGAGTCAAATGCAGTTGTCTGTTCTGTGTACAATAACTCCCAAACCAGGAACACTGTACGCAACTTGTGTGTTACTTGCTATTTTCTCCATGGAGAGGGATAACAGTATCAAAACAGTAACAGCAAAACTAACTTTAAACACCTTAGGAATATGTTCATCCTATCAAATTTACAATCAAATGAAAGTAAAGCTTTTCAAGATTTGGTATCTTAAATAAGTACTAAAAACCTTGTGACCTCTAATGCCTTACAAATAAACTAATAAGTACATGTGTAGGCCTAGATATAGCCCAGACTTTATCTTCTTCCTAATCTGGTGATGAATTCAGCAGGCCACCATCTGGCGTGCGTGTACATCAACAACAAAAATACACCCCTATAATTCAATAATCACAAACTTTAACTGCTACTTACCTCTTCTTTCCAGATATAGAAGGTCTGAGATTAAATCTTTCAAAAAAACGTAGAAAACCAGCATAAGAGTAACTGTTTTTTTTCTGGATTTCAAATGCAGACCGTGAAGCAGGGAGAGCTCTTCTGTTGCTACGGAAACCTGACGCTAAGGATTTAATGACAGCATCAGATGGTGTTGTGCTGGAGATTGTCTGCTTGAGGAACTAGACAACAATCCTGCTAATAAGAAATAAGAACTAATTTCAAATGTTTTCAATTTGCTTTACCAGAAGAAACCTTTCATTGTCTCAGATGTATTAATTTGATAATAGATATAAAGAATTTATATTAATGTCTCGAAGTTCTCTAGGCAGGTACCTTATCTTCCTAAAACCTTTACTCAATATGAAAAATTTATAAAATTAATACTGTATTTCAAGTGTTTAGTCTGAAGAAGATGTATTTTGCATCCTGAAAACATTTGTCTTTAAAATAGTAAATATGTAGCTGATAAAATTGAATACTTACTAAATTCTTGTTTTTAAGTTCGATAATTATTGTTAAAAAAGGATCTGAAGAGGAATAATTTCCTATAAATTCCAGATTCAGAGAAGTCTGAAACTATTCCAATTCAGGGATTTATTTCATACTTTATCTATCTATTTATTTTTATTTATTTATTTATAAATATTTATTTATATTTATTTATTTCATTTTATTCCTTTAGATTTTCAAATAGTTTTATTTTGTATACGGTTTAAAATACTATTGTAGTTAAAAACCAGTATCTCTTAACACAGTCTGCATGAGCTGAGAAGTATCACATAACAGAATACAGGCTGATGCAAGTCATTGACAGTTCAAAATTGTCTTTAAAAAAGTGTTTCTCTGCTTCACAAATCACTCAGTTTCATTTACCTCTGATGATTATTTGATAGTTATCAATCGGATGATTAAGTATCATAAAAATATTTTCTGAAAAAAAAAGGATTCAAATATTGAATGTCTCATTTTTTGTTAGTACGTCTGAGATCGAAAATACTAGTCAATTGGAAAATTTATATAAATACACAGAAATCATATTTTATATTGATCAAGGGTCTTTCTTTCCAAGATACTTACAAACATATTATGTGTTTCAACCAACTACATAATTCTGGGAAGTCTGTTGACCATACACAAAAGAAACTCCTTTCCTTCAAGAACAAGACCACTGCAACTTTACTCTCCAAACAGAGCAGAAAGGTCTGCCATTTGAAAGATCTGATCCAAACATCACACAAGAGCAATTGATCTATCTGCCTTTGAAGGTTAAAGATTGATTCAGTTCTACTGGGATTTAAGCCTGTATCTCCAGGATACTTAGGTGTTTTAAACCTGAAGATAACACCATCAATAGACATCACCATCAACATTAAAGGGAATTTCTGATTATGTCGATGGTAGGTCCAAGCAATACCTCTACCTACTGTCCTTAATTAAAAAAAAACAAAACCCAACAAAATCTCCAAAGCCCACCAAAATTAAAAAAAAAGTAAAACAAAATACCCCCTCAAAATCCCCTAAAACAAAACAAAACAAAACCCAAAATAAACCCCTAAAGCAGTAAGAGAAGCTCGCTTAGGAAAATCTCATTAATTTCTTTCTAATATTATCATATTTGCACTCTGAGTCTTAAATAATTCTCTTTTGAATTAAACATGTCAAAACTATCTTCAGAAGAAATTTATATTTGCTTTTAAATGAAGGATATTTTGAATGTAAAAGAACTTTTTAAATAGTCAAAATAAAATGTTAACATTTCATAAATGAACTATGTTCTAATTTAAAAATTTCTCCATCTTTAAGATCAAACTGCTTACTAATTTCAACCTGAATTTCTTATTCTAGACAACTTTTATTCAGTTCTTCTCTGGGCAAACGCAATACTTGCCAAAGCCTATTAAAAAACCACGCACAATACAAATTTAGCAATAGTTTTGAAAACCTCCTAGAAGGAGCATTTCCAGAATGTATAACTGCAGGATATAATACGAAAAGGATTTTAATAGAAAGTATTGCATGAACATATATTTTTACCTCAGAGTTAGAAAAAAAAAAAATCTTGAAGTGGTTCCAACAGTGGCTTTCAGGAAATCATAAGAGAAAATTATTCGGATTTTTTTTAATTAGGGAAAATTTTCAATTGAGTCTATCCAGCAAAATAAAATAAAAAAAATTGAAAATGACAACAATTAAGACTATGTTGAAATTTAAATAAAATATTTTTTCAGTAATTTCGTCAAAATACAATTCTACTTTTTGGAACCTCTTTCAGTCCATCATGTGGAAACTACAAATTACACAGAAGCTTAAAATATTTTAGAGTAATCTACGTTTTGGAGCATTGTGACCTTTCCCCCTCCCATCCCACTTATTATGATTTTCAGAGTGCACGGGGCAAAGATGTCCTTCAGAGGTATCTTGACTGATTGGAGAGCTAGACAATCACCAACTGCATGAAATTTAACAAGGGCAAGTGCTGGGTTTTTTGCACCTGGGTCACAGCAACCCTGGACACACAAACAGACTTGGGGTCTGAGAGGATGGAGAGCAGCCCTGTGGAGAGGGACCTGGGGTTTCTGGTCAACAGCAAGTTGAACATGAGCCAAGAATGTGCCCTGGTAGACAAGAGGGCCCTTCCAGCTCGAGTGATTCTATGAATCTATTATCTCTGGAAAAACAAGGAGGGTTCAGTCCTTCTGGGAAGAAAATGGGCACTCTTAAACAGAGAAAATCCCAGGATTCCAGAATTTTTCAAAAAGAACGTGAACTAAGATAATTGCTTTGGGAAGATGGAGGACTGAATTTTATTGAGAGAGTGAAAAACTGCTGAGAAGTCTGAGAAGCACACAGGCCTCATAGACAACAAATCAGCCAAAAAAGATAATGTGAATGTTTTTGTAACTCAAAAGATCACTGAGTAGTTAAAACCAAACTTTGGAGAGATGTACTCTCAGCAGTGTCATGCATAGGAAAAGATAAAGATGCTTGTAAATCTTTTCCATTTCTGTTCTCTTTGTGCTATTTACTCTGAGTTTTTTCTTATTCGATATATTCATTATATCAATGACATTTGAGAAATGTCTTGCTCTTATTATCTGAAAAATATTTTTTTCTTTTTTTTTACAGAACTCCTAAAGGAAAATAGAACACATCCATGTTGTGAGTGAAAAAAAAAAGACCTTTTCAATCTTTAACAGCTCCAGAAGGCAGATAATGGTGAGGAGATAAAAAATTATGTTACAACAGATTAGATATAAGATCTAATGGTAAGTGGTTTTGTCAGAAAGGTGTGAAATGTTTTCATGTTGATAAAATAATTTATTTTTAAAGGCCAAGTGTTAAGGCTGCTGCCAAATGACTACCATTCTTGATCCTTGCAGCTGGAGCAGGACAAAAAGCCAGTTGTTGCTCTGAACATGCAAGCTGAGCCTGCTTCTTCCATCAGGAAGAAAGCATAGTGATTTCCAGGACTGATCAGCTTGATCCAGTCAGGTGGATCAAGCATCTTGGTATCACCATGCTGGTGACTCTTCCAGGTCTGGTGGCATTAGAAACTACTCCTTTTTTTCTAAAATGTTGTTAAGCAAACAGTCAAAAAATGTCAGCAAAACCTGAAGGAAACTGAAATCCCTATTAGATGAAATTAAGATCCTTGTATTCAGAAGATTTACCAACAATGAATGCCATAATGATGTTTTAAACTAAGGCCACTTCTTAAACTCATGCTTCCAATCTAAACACCCCATGCAGCGCTACAGGCTGGGGACAGAGCGGCTGGAGAGCAGTCAGATGGAAAGGGACCTGGGAGTACTGATTAACAGGAGGATACACATGAGCCAGCAATGCGCCCAGGTGGCCAAGAAGGCCAATGGCATTCTGGCCTGTATCAAGAATAGTGTGGCCAGCAGGACGAGGGAAGTGATCCTTCCCCTGTGCTCTGCACTGGTGAGGCCACACCTTGAGTATTGTGTTCAGCTCTGGGCCCCTCAGTTCAAGAAAGATATTGAGGTGCTGGAGCGGGTCCAGAGAAGAGCAACAAAACTGGTGAAGGGACTTGAGCACAAGTCCTACGAAGAGAGGCTGAGGGAGCTGGGGTTGTTTAGCCTGGAGAAGAGGAGGCTCAGGGGTGACCTCATTGCTCTCTACAACTATCTGAAAAGAGGTTGTAGACAGGTGGGGGTCGGACTCTTCCCCCAGGCAACCAGAAACAGAACAAGAGGGCATGAGCTTAGACTCTGACAGGGAAGGTTTAGGCTGGATATCAGAAAAAAAAGTTCTTCACCGAGCGAGTAATCAGGCATTGGAATGGCCTGCCCAAAGAGATGGTGGATTCACCATCCCTGGAGGTTTTTAGAATAAGACTGCATGTGGCACTTAGTGCCATGATCTAGTAATCATGATAGTGTTGGATTAAGGGTTGGACTTGATGATCTTGGAGGTGTCTTCCAACCCAAATAATTCTATGATTCTGTGATTCTAAAGGTGTCATGTTATACATAAGTGTAGTGGCATGATACTATAAAACTCCAGTCCTTTTTTGGATGGATATTATGGTTAGATATCATGGCTGGAATATAAACTCTCCTGCTTTGAAAAAGCTAGTGCTGCTTCTTTTAGTTGAAACACCATCATGAGACAGGTAGTAATAGTCTCAGACTGTTGCTGAATCCATCTGGAAAAGAATGAGACTGACTTGGTTAAAATAGGCAATCACTTATGCTGTATGACAGAATTATTCTCTCTCAAATGTATTGTATAATACCCTGTGAAAATACACTATCCAAGTACAAAATGAAGGAAAATATATATGTGAGATATCAAAACCGTATCTTGGAAAACCAGAGTTGTAGCAAATTTTCCTTGCAGATAACTCAGTTTACCTAGATACTAAGGGGATCTCACCAACAATGTCCTCTTCGGACATTGCTTCACTATTAAATCTCAAATGTATCACCTTATGAATTACTATTATTCAAAAATTCCAGGTCAAGTCAATCATTTTCTCATTTAGGTGTTATAAGGAATTCACAGCTACTATATCACAATTATATGTTATAAAGTAATCTAAAGTATGAATTTAACGGAGGTATAGCCAAACTCCTGGGATAAACAAGATAACAAGAATACTTCAAGATTTTGATACATACTAGTAGACAAACAATAGTTAATGAACAAGACAAATATTCTGCTCCAGACATTTAACGATTTTGGTTTATGTGTTTCAGTTCCATGAGCACAGAAAAATGCATAAAGTGCAGTGCAGCAGACAATTACAATTAATAGCTTTCTAGTACTGAAACTAACAGTCAGTGCTATCTTTAGTGTTCACGGCAATTCATTCTGTTGTAGACACTATGTTCACTAACATAGATAGTAATATATACTTTTTTGTGTGTATACATGCTTACATTTGGTCTGAGGATTGATAAATAGAATATAGATAGGTTTATAAATAAGCCTTTATCAATCTATAGGAATAATTCTTATCTCTAACACATAGGTGTATTAAGGGAACACCAAATTCTTTCGTTGAGTTTTTTACCTTGTGAGTAAAGTGGGGAGAGACACAAGACCTACATATTCTCACATCCAAAACCACTTTTCCGAAGGTCTACCCATCTACCTCCTTACTGTTAAAAAAGTGATTTATAGACGTGTTTGGTATTTCCCAACTTTCTTCCATGTATACTCCTACTTTTGGACATCTTCTGCATTGGACTCTAGTTTAATATATAGTTGATATATAAAGTGTGCCTTTTCTTTCCCACACACATGTGTGCAAATGTCTGACTTTGAGTCACTCTAGTGTCAATGAGTTCTACAGGTTGTTTATATATCAAAGGAAACTACTATTCTCATGAGGAATAATAAGTAAATGACATATTTCAGGTCTAGCACTGAAGAGAAAAGCTCAAAAATTCTCTCTGCTCATCAATATTGTTGTCCCTTTTGAAAGTATTGTGGTTTGCAACAGATTAATTCCTTCTCCTGTACTACCCTCTCCCTTTAAAGTTCTTTATCTCTCAAAAAATCCACACCTGGACTCCATGGGAAATTATCTATAAGTAATTCTATTCTCACTTTAACCGTGTGCATCATTTCTGTTTCATTGTGAGAGATGGTTTCTTTCGGACAAGGACCATATATTTTCTTACTCCACTGTTAAATCCATACATTCAAAGCTACATAAAAATGTCAAGTAATGAACAGTAGAAAGTAAGTCAGAACTGTCTCTTACCAGAACTTAACTCTGGCAAGATTTCAAGGAAACATTATTGGAAGCAAAATGAGAAGAGCCATCATTGAAATGTCTGTAGATTTATGTTCAGTAGTGGCTTAGAGCAGACAGCTCTTTATTTATACAGATATTACTTTACCTCATCTCTGCCCTTCATTATATATACATATATATGAGAACTAATAAATTAAATAAGCATTTCAAGGAACCTTGGTTCATGTTGTCATATTCCGTATTGTCATATCTATAACTCAGATATTGTATAACATATATATCATAGTATTCCATATTGTCTTACCCATAACTCAGATATTGTATAATATATATATCATAGTGATATAGCAGTATGTATACATGGCATAGTGATTAGCATTTTTGCACTGTTTGCTATGAATCTGAACATCTAATAACTAGGCATTATATTAGCCATTTTACAGTAAATAGAGTTGCACTTTTTTTATGCAAAGCCTAGAAAAAAGGGCTTGAAAAAGCAAAAATATTTTTTCACTGGACAGTCTGTTTCATCACTGTACTAAAGTAAGTTTTGGGTTTTTTTCTTTCAAAAACACCTATTTCTGCCATTTAAATTATGTGTTTATTTTCCACTTCCCGATTTTTTTCTTATAGCCTTTATCTAAGTATCTCAATTGTAGCAGCTATTATTTGAAAGAGACTACTTAAATACATCTCAACAGTATCTGAGCAGTTAAATATGGTGTGCATATCAGTGGCAAATACTGGTTTATGCAGAAGCATGTCCAGACTTTCTGATCTACATTTCCAGAAAGTTCTTCAGGAACCTCATCAGTTTCCTCAACTGCACCCTAACCCTGAATCTACAGGATAATGTCAAGGCAGAATGAAGTACAAAACAAGATATTTTAAGAGGCGATTGTGATCCTGGCAAAGTAAGAACCAGGACAATGGGAAAGAGAAGAATACACTATGACAGGGACGTGGAAGGAGATGGGGAGTGTATTTATAGGTTGCAGGATAGAGTGGAAAACTAAAGGAAGCACAGAGCTTTTTTTGTTGGAATCCCAAGATTGTAAGACCATTATTGTTATAAATCTATCATTATAATAAAAGAGACTATGTATAATTCCTTCCATTATTTAATTTATAAGCGATCAAGATAGTTTGTCTTCCTCTGTGGGATGCAACTGCACATTTTCCGAATAAAATAATGGAATAATAAAAGAACCTAGACTTAGATTTCTGAGTATGTTACGTGCTAGATTTGAACTGTAGGACAGTGAATGTCAGGCACTCTTGTTCTCCAGAATAGGGGAACTTCTGAACCACACTCTGATTTCCTTCCTTCCAAGGAACCAAAGCTGCATATATACTCTTATTCTGACATAGATTCAGAACGTTTCTAAGGTGTAGTACAGAGCATGAAAGGAACGTGAATTTAACCCTGACTTACATTTTTTGTTCTCTGTGTCTCTTCCAATTACTCTGTTAGAAAGATGAAAAATCCTACAGCAGAAACACCAGTCATCAGTTTGTTCCCTTACTATATCTAAGATTCAAAACAGTTTACAAATGGAAATCCTACATACAAGATTGTCAGATAAGTATGCATAGAATATGTATTATCTCATACAAAACGCAAGAATCAGGCAATTATATTCCCTCACATTCAGTAGCCAAGAATTCTGTTCCCCCATGTGGAACTCTTGTTTCCAAGTTGATTTTAGCTCCTTCAGCTCCCAGAATTTTCACTGAAATTTGGACTAGTCTCAGCCAGAAACTCTTGCTGACATCTTTTACTAAGTATGAAATAATGGCATTATCATTATCATTTGTTCTGTTGCTTAGTGATCATTTAACTACTTTGGATTACAGTGTGACACCAACAGAAAAAATACTATTCCCTTTTGTACTTTTAACACCTTAGAATATGCTATATCTATACTGTTCATCTGTAAAGTCACAAGGTTGGTTCAACAGTTTATTTAAAAAGATATTTGAAAGGCTTGAGAAAGGTGTTCTCAATGTTCTCTTCATACAGCAATTCTATATATAGGTACTGCTCCTCTTTCTTTTCCAGGAAGAACAAGTGCTTGTCTGTTCTAGGTGATGGATAAACACAGTTTATTCTAGATGATTTCTCTGTATCTTAAGCTGAGAGAACACGTTGGAAGTCTTCCCTGGAGTTGGGTAGTCTTATCCAGATGTGGTCTGCGACTTGTCCAGTGCCAGTGGGCAAGTGGTCCACAACAGAATTAATACAGGTTTCAAGCTGTTTGGTTGAATTTGGCTAAAGTTATAATTTTAATTCCTGTGTTATCATCTTTCATCTAAACTGAACTTCACTTGGGCTGCATTTAGATGATTACCCCTTCAGCCACAATCATTTCAAAACAGTAAAAAACACTAGAAGTGCAAATGTTATTTTCTAAGTGGCTTCTTCACTGCTTCGCTCTTTCTCAAGTTCTACAAAATAAAAGGCAGCCACATAATATATCTTTCTCTAGTTAGTTATATATTGTGTGTTAAGGCTTTCATATTAAAAATTTTTGTTTTGTTTTGTTTTATATTTATTTTTTATTAGATAATGTTTGACTTTGTAGCTTGTTAATTTATGAATTTATATAGAATAAAATAAAAAATGCAAATGGTGTATTATCTAGATGAAGGAAAGATGTAGAATAAAATATATTGTGAAATGTGAACTCAACTACTACATTAACAATACAGTTTCGATATGTTCTTGAATACCAGCTTGAAAATACAGGAGTAATAACATATTAGAACACTTTATATACTTTATATAGCACCTGGAAAGAGTGACCTTGATAAGCCAGGAGATTATTCCCTCTTTTCAAATGAAACGTCTGGATCTTATTTTAACTCCGATTTGAATAACTGCCATTAAGGATTCAACCTTGAAGAGTTCCCCATTGTTTTGGAAGGATGAGTGCATCTCTGCTTCATTTTCTCTTTTTCAATTTTGTCACTTAAAACCATTACTGTGGCCATTTGACTTGTACTACATGCCAAGAATGCTGAAATATTAAAAAATGTAAAAAACCAGATATATTTAAAGTTCAAAAACCAAAATATATATTTCATGCACTGATACAAATACTTACAATTTTTGGTCTAGATTTTAACCCAGAGGAGAAAGTATTTAACCTTAAGGCTATTTCCTTTATAAAGAGATATTAGATCACTTTCCTTTATAAAGAGATATTAGATCACTGTAGTCTGTAGTATCATAATCTAGACTCTTTTTTTGATAACGTCTCCAAATCTGCTAGTAGAATAATAATAAATAAATAATAAAAGCTTTGTACGTCCTTTCTCATGTATCCTGTTGTACGAAATATTTTAAAATCTTCCTGGCATAATATTTCTGTCTATGCTGTAATTTTTACTATAAAAAGAGCTTTTGTAGAAATCACGGTCTGTAATTTTGAATGTTAGAATTCAGAAGGTATTCTCTTATGTTGCAGTTATAGTATCCTCTGATTAGTCTTATTGGCACTGTACAAGGTTTATGTCTCTTTTAACTTGACTTCAATCCCTTTTCCAATACTTCATAATTCTGCTTTCATATCAGATCCTGTAAATGAAGAGGCTATTTCTATGTCCACATTGGTCTCATTAATATTAATGGTAAACATCTCTATCCAACAAGCTGACAATATAAGCTAAATATTTTATTTCTCTCCCTTGAATGTATTCCTGTAAATTCAGAGAATACAGTTGTCTAGATGAAGACCGACCCATCTGAAATTTAAGTGAACTCAGTGTATAGCATGGATTTGAGACATCCATATAACTGTAAGGAGAGTAAAATTTTTTTCCAAGGTCTCTTCTAGCTAGTGCAAGCTACTTCCTTTCTTTTTTTTTCTACCTGATTGTTCTCATCTATGCATGTACATGTCCTGAAAAAGGGAGTTCCTCATCATTCTCATGTCTAGTTTGGATCACTGTGCTGAGTATAAATGCCTATTTTTTTAAGATGGCCATATCTTTCATTTTTTGAAAAAGCATTAGCTGAGTAGATACTATTTACTGGCAGTAAATGTCCTTCACGTATTCCCTGTGGGTGTATCTGGAACCGTTAAATAACAGCTCACTGGCATCCTCCACAGGTATGTTCTTCTATGAATAATCTTAGACCTGAAGACCTAAAAACCTCAGCAATTCCTTCCATGTGTTTTACCACAGATACAATTCTGGATTGAAAAGATAACTAGACTTTTTAAAACTTTCCTTAAGATTTTTTTTTTTGGGAAATTCTCAGCTTTTGACTGAATGTTTCATAAAAGAAGAAAGAAAGTTAATTTCAGGAAAACAAATAAAATCTGAGAATTAAGTATATTTGTCTGTGATGGCTAAACCTCTCAGTTTGGTAGTATTGTTGTAAGACCTTAAGAGATTTTAAATTCAATACTTCAGGTTGTCATTCTCCTCCGTGGATGATATTATCTAACCTAGGTATCATTCTATTACCAACTGGAGGGAAGTTTCATTTTTTGTTGTGTTGTTTTGGAAGAGACATTTATTTCAGCTTTCCTGCATGCAGCTCATAATTCCATTCTACTGTGAAAAATATTTTTGAACTATTTGTGTATGTTTTTGTTCATGGAAGTGTTTTGAGAAACATTATTAATGTGATCTGTTTCACTGCCATGTATGTAAAAGGAAATCACCCTTTCATGGAGCTAAGTGTGAATTTATCATTAACTGTTATCCTCTTATTTATTCTCTTATTTCAAGAAGCATTGTTGTCTGAAACAGTCTGTAAACTACTTGGAGGATTCAATAACCTTCTCCTTTAATATGCCCAGTAAAAAACATAGTTCAAGACAGACCTAGCAAACTTTGTAAATATACACTTAAACACTAAACAAGACGGATAGGTTCTCCATCACTCATTCCCTGTTACCATATAGATATCTAGTCTAGTATGAGATGAAATATCCTTAACTCATACAGCGAAAATTTAGGACTTGTTATTCTTATACACGGTTCCAAAACTCAGCCCATATTTGATCCTCTTTCACTTGTGCTGGGAGGGAAAGGAATAGATTAAAATAGTCTTTGAAGGCATCAGTCAAAATAAAAACATCCTTAAGGTAGAAACCCCTTCTGAGCTCTACGTACATGCCTGCCATTACCTTAAAGGATACGGTGATAGTAGGCACAAGGGGGTTTCAGCACAAGCACAAGGAGTTTTGAAAACAAACTCATACACTTCATCTCAGCACTGGTCATCTTTCTTTTAGTTTGCCAATCCATTCCACTTTCAGGTAGGGAAAAGAGGTTTGTTGAAACTAATCAGCTTGCAAATGACATGAAAAAATGCAGAGGCAGAAAGTTATTTCTAATAAGAAAAAGGAAAATATAATCTATAGGAATCTCACTTTATACAATCAAATGTTTAAAATAACTTTAGCCTTTGATAGATTTACTTTTCCAGGCATAATTCAATATCATAACCCCACAATGCAGAATCTATAGAAGGTTTGACTGATACGTGCCTTGAATATGTTTTAAGCATTTGTTCACACACGACAGTCTGTTAGCACTCAATGCAATTCCATCATTTTCATGATTTGTTGCTTGTTTATTTGACCATGTTCTTAATCCATCCCTTCCTATAACTATATATATATATATGCAAAAAAGTACAATGTCATTGCCAAAATTTTTATATACACCCTTTTTTAGGAAAGATTTTTCTCACTTCATAATTGCTAATTTCGTTGCTCACTCTCTATGCACATATTGAATACTTGTCCAACTAGTCTTTCTGTTTCCAGAAGTGCTTTCATAGTTATTCTTAACTATAATCACAAACGCAAGCTGCTTACTTTAATATTCCTAGTCAAGATGAGAAACCATTCACAGGATGTTTTACCTCTTTCATGATTCCAGCATACTTAAGAAGTGGTAGAAGAAACAGAGAGTGAGATTGGAGCTATTTTTACTGTACAAACTATAAACTAGACTGAATGCTTACTGAAGATATGAATTGGAAGTCTTTAGATGGGTGAATGAAAAGATTATAAAAATGTGATATGTATGTATTAAAGGAAGATTCCTATGGATTTGAAATTAAATTATATTCATTTTTTGCCCAGAAACTACTATAATCCTACATTACCTGATCGTCTTTATAAAATGCTTTGTAATTTGACCTTACCCCTCCTTCCTTGCTTTTTTACCACTGTCACTCTCACTTTGATTGTGATAGATTTAGAAAGAGGATTGGGAGGATGAAGGTTCTTTATCAAATGCATTCAAAACTCTGAGAAACATTTCTTTATTTAATGTGGTGGATGCAAAACACAGAGGATAAGGACTTTGGTCCAGTCACTGGATTCCTTACAGTAGTGTGAATTATAAAGGCAAATCACCCAAATCAGGGCTTGTCTGGAGACAGTGAAAACAGGTTCTGATCAGAACTTCATCACCATATACAAATACGCAGAAGTCTGGACAATTTTATAACTGCTTGTAATTCATTTTACCACATTAATTGAGACAGAGATAAATGTGTACCTTGTTTTTCCAACAAGCAGCAACTGGGTACTCTGTAGTTTCTCATAGGCTGCCTCTGAATGCTGTTCAGCCTGTGCAGATGGCCAGCACACGAATGACATGTCACTTAAGTTTCAATTAGCATTTAACTGCAGAATTTAAATGAAATTACATGATAAATAAAACCTTGCCGTCACTGTCTGAAAAGAGATGATTTAAGACCTCTGAAATTAAAGGCTAACATCTAGTAAACTAGAGATTTAAGTATTCTAATAATACTGGAATATAGTCTAATCTTTGAAATTTTTATTGAAAAATATTTTGGCATGTTCAAGAGCTCTAATTCTCAAAGTCTGACAAATGAGCAGAAGTATTACACCCTTATTTACACTTTTCTCATGTCTGTTTTCTGAGAAGCATGCATTTACTCTGCAGTTGTAAACTGCAACACGTTAGCTTCCTTTATTTTTTTTGTTTGCTACAATATTTTTGACTCACAAACAGCAAAACTTAGGTCGACAGGTTCTGCTCAACACAAATTAATGATCAATTATGATAGCTGAAATGTTTACTTAATTTTCTAGTAGGGACATACATCTCCGGTTATGAAAGCAGCTGATAGTCTTATGGTCCTTCTAGATTGATTGCAGTATTTTAGACATATAATGGTTGCAATAAAAGGCAAAGAAGGATTTAAAGAAAGGGGGTTTTGCATGCTACGTTTATAACATGGAAAGAGAGTTCTACGAAGGTACCTATGAAAAAGAGCAAGTTTTTTTCTATTCATCGGAAGCTGAACAATTTATTGATTTTCAAATTACCCTCCATTCTTTTAAGTGGATTTAGAGTTGTATTATATTGACCGCCTTTTTCCTCATATAAATAACTTGCCCCTCTACCAAATCTACTAAAACAGTGAGGTTTACCCTTAAGCTCAAAAGAGCAAAATCTGTTAGCATGCTCTTGTGTGGTAGAATTGTATTCTGGAGGAATTAAACTTCTACTAGAATATATATATCTATTTAAATCTATCTAACAAAATCTCTGTCTCTGCTTACCTTGAGCCTCTAATGTTCTGCTAGTTTTCTTGCCTGTTCATTTTTTTGATGCAAAAATCTCTAGTGGAAAGGTTTCAAATAAAGATTCTAAAAATATTAAGAGTTTGTGAAGTGTTATGTGCTAGAGTAATCCCTAAAACAGATTATCCCCGACTGGTAAAGATCTTGGAAGCAGTATGTACATTAGACCCTAATTACTAGACGAATTTTAATTCTTAATTTACCGGAGATAAATTATGTAAAGAAGAGTTAATGGAACATTGTAGAAAGAAATCAAGTTTGACATTTTCAACTGTTTTTCATTTAGGAAAAGACAGACAGAGAGAAGATCTATTTCTGAAAAAGGATTTAGAGGTTCGTCATGAAAGGCCAACTACACAAAATGTGAATCATCAACAGAAAAAGGCTAAAGCCATCCATTGAAACATGAATAGAAGTTTGTTAAGCAGGAGCTAAAAGGTAATATTGCAGGTGTACTCAGCATTAATGACCCGGTTGGAATACTACAGTCAGGTCTTTGCTTCAGAATTTTCTTGAATTTAAGGATAAATTGAAAAATTTATCTAAGAACTAAAACACAGTTCAAAAAAAATCGTATTTAGCCCATGCAATTTGGGCTGCTTTGGGTACACATGTACAGTGGGTGTCTGTAGTGTAGATATCTAAAAGAGCTCTAAATGTTTAAGCTTTCTTTATATTTAGGATAGAAGAAGAAAGAATTCTAACTTATGTAAAAATATGTAAAGAGGATAATGCCGCCAAGAGAGGACTTTTCAGCGAGAAATATACGAGCAAATATATATCCAATTTATATTTGAGTAATAGCAAGTTAAAAGGTTTGCAAAATTAATTTTAAAAAAGTTGAAATTAGACACATTTAATAGTAAAGTCAAATATAAAACATTCATCAGCCAAAGCTTTGTGTTTTGGTCAAGTAATGGATAGGACTTGAATCGAGATTCGCTTGATATTTTTTTCAGATTTCTATGCTTTTCTAAGAAATATGTAGCAGGCTACTAGCAAAAATAGAGGACAATGAAATAATTGCATGTTACCTAAGGGCCAGCATTAAAAAAAAAGGCAGAGTAGGTTATCATAGTAGTTTTTTTGGCCAAAAAACCTATTGTTAAAATTACAGTTAATAATCAGGGTTAAGAGATTTAATTATAGTATCATAGAACTGCAGAATCGTTAAGGTTGAAAAAGACCTCAAGGATCATGAAGTCCAACCTTCAGCACAACACCACCATGCCTACTTAACTATGCCCTGAAGTGTCATATCTACCCGTTTTCTGAACATCTCCAGGGACAGAGACACCATCACTTCCCTGGGCAGCCTGTTCCAGTGTTTGACCACTCTTTCAGTAAAGAAATTTTTCCTAACATCCAATCTAAATCTCCCCTGACCCATTAGGAGGCAATTTCCTCTTCTGCTACGGCTAGTCACTTGGGAGAAGAGACCAACACCCACCTTCTTACAGCCTTCTTTCATGTAGTTTTAGAGAGCAATATGGTTTTCCCTCAGCCTCTCCTTCTCCAGACTAAAAAATGCTATTTCCCTCAGCCACTCCTCATAAGACCTCATTTCACCACCTTTGTTACCTTTCTCTGGACATGCTCTAGCACCTCAGTGTCTTTATGTAGTGTGGGGCCCAAAACTGAACACAGTATTCGAGGTGTAGCCTCACCAGTGCTGAGTGCAGGTGAACAATCACTTCCCTACTTCTGCTGACCACAATATTTCTGATAGAAGCAAGGATGCTGTTGACATTCACGGCCACCTAGATACACCAATGGCTCATATTCAGTCAGCTGTCAACCGGCACCATCAAGTCCTTTTCGATCTGCTTTCCAGACACTCTCCCCCCCATTCTGTATCATTGCATGCGGTTGTTGTGACTGAAGTGTAGGACACAGCACTTGGCCTTGTTAAACATCATACAATTGACTTTGGCCCATTGATCCAGCCTGCCCAGGTTCCTCTGTAGAGTCTTCCTAACCTGACAATGCTGCCTGATGCGGTGTCATCTACTAACTGACTGAGGGTGCATTCAATTCCCTCATCCAGATAATTGATAAAGATATTAAAAATGTTGGCCCCAACACTGAGCCCTCAGGAGCACCACTTGTGACCAGGTGCCAAATGGATTTGACACAATTCCACACAAATCTCTGGGCTCAGCCACCCAGCCAGTTTTTACACAGGAAAGAAAACATCTAAGCAATGAACTGCATTCTCTAGAAGAATGTTGTAGGAGAGAGTGTCAAAGGCTTTAGCAAAGTCCAGGTAGATAATATCCACAGGCTTTCCCTCATCCACTAGGCAGGTCACCTGGTCTTAGAAGGAGATCAGGTTGGTCAAGCAAGACCTGCCTTTCATGAATCCGTGCTTGATCTCCTGCTTGTCCTGCACATGTCTGGTGAATGCCCTCAAGATGAACTGCTCCATAATCTTCCTCAGTAATGGGGTCAGATTGACAGGCTTGTAGTTCCCCGGATCCTCCTTCTGGCCCTTCCTGTAGATGGATATCACACTGAGAAGCCTCAAATTATCTGGGACCTCTCCTGTTAACCAGGACTGCTGATAAACGATGGAGAGTGGCTTGTCACATTCCTTCACCAGTTCCCTTAGTGCTCTTGGACGGATCCCATCCAATCTCATAGACTTGTGATTGTCCAGGTGGTGTAGCAGGTCATTAACCGGCTCATTTTGGATTATGGGGTGTTTGTCCCACTATCCATCCCTGTTTTGCAGCTCAGGGGGCTGAATACTCTGGGGATAGTTGGTCTGACTAATTAAAGACTGAGGTAAAGAGGGAATTAGGTACCTCAGCCTTTTCCTCGGGCAATGTTCCCCCCCTACTCCCCATCCAATAAAGGAAGGAGATACTTCTTGACTCTCTTTTTGTTGTTAATGCATTTATAAAAACATTTTTGTTGTCTCTTACAACAGTTGTTCTTGCCCATTGTTGTCCATTTTGTTGACACTACTTCTAATGTGGTTTGTCTCTGGCCAAATAACATTCCCGGAAAATACTGAGACGCTGTTGAGGAAATAATGTATGTGAAACCTCTGTTTCAAAGGCACATTTGCATGTGATAAACATAGAAAATCTAAATTTCTTTTTTTTTTTTTTCTGCAGTAGTTTAATTAAGATAGGGCTGTTACTTTGCATTATTTCACTTTATATAACTTCCTTCCTAATTTATACTTTCCAAATAACTGTCAAAGTTCTTCCCTCCAAAATGCAAGCTATCTTCCAGCACAACCTGGAGTGCATCTTGTAGCTGAGATGTATCAGAAGAATTAATACTATTATTGTAATTAATTGTAATAATAGCACTAATGTGCTCTTATTAGCAAGTCAGCGTCTAACACAGCTCTGCACTAATAGCCATAACAAAACACGTATTGCTGACCCATAAACCGAGCTTATGAGCAATGTAAGAAAGTTAAACCTAAGCAATGAAATTGAATGAAATGCCTAATTTCTAATATTGCCTGGATTTATATGAAAAACATAGAAAGTGTTATATTTCTATTATTTTTTAATACAACAGATTTCAAGCCTAACAGCATATTTTATGAGAATTGTCCACTTAGTGCACCTGCTATATAATAAAGAGATGTACTTTAATGTGCATTTTAAAATATAACTGTTGGAGTTTCTGTGTAAAATGTAAGTATTTCGTGCTTTAACAAATGGATTTCTTTACACAATATGCCTAACTTCTTTATGTGTCTCTGTTTCTTAATGTGGTTTATGATCTTAATGGCAACTATTTTCATAGTCTTTCTTTCATAAAAATTAAATCAAGTAGTATCTGTTTTTTCTCATAAGCAGTAATAATTGGAAGATGTTGTGCAGCTCTGGTAAAGCTCAGCCTGTGTTGCTCTCATGTATTGCTGTATTTCGATCTCAACATTTTACATCTCTATATTCCTATTCTTCCTAAAGATTCAACAGACAGGAGCACTGATCCTTCTTGTCACCTTTCTGCCTGCTAGCCTTTCTCAGAAATGAGACCATGAGCTCTGTCTGCTCTTGCCCCTCACACTAATACCTGTGTAGGAGGAGGCCATGAGCTCTTGGCTTGGCAGTCATAGGAAACAACCCACTGTGTCCTGTTCCAAAACTGCAGCCAGTGAGGTGAACGCACAGCACCACTCCTCATACATAATTAAGAAAGAGTGGAAGCTGCAAGGAGCAGGAGATGTGGACTCACTTGAAGAGATACATAGGAACACATGTAAGTAGACACAAAAGGAAAGAAGTGACAATACGCAAGAGAGATGTGAAAGGAGACATGGGCAGGCACACAAAAGAGGACACCACAGGAGAACTGTGAAGAGGTGTGGTTTTCGACAAAATAAAGAAGGAAGCAAGGAGGCATGGAAGAGGACAACACTGGGGACATAGCTGGAGTAACATTTTTGGAAGAAGAATCTCTGTGCCATGAGGACAAATGCTTCTGAGAGGACTACAGTCACGGGTAACTTGCTGCAACGGGGATCCCCCTGTGAGGCTGCAGCTATGTATGACCCATGCCAGAACAGGGAGACCCTGAAAGGAAGTTCTGCCTATAGAGGAACTCATGCCAGTGGAGAGAAGCAGTAGAAAGCAAGGAGCCAGTGGAGGAAAACAAGACTAAGCAGTAGAAGGATATCACTATGCACAGATTCCCAGAATGTCAGAGAAGAACAACAATTTTTTAAAATTTATTTTAGCGCTGTGAAAAGATGAAGGAAAAAATCACATCAAATCACAACAAAGACTGGTGAATTCTGTCTCTTATCTTCCACCTCAGTAACTGAAGGGGGAAAAGAGCCTCAGGTTATAAGGTTATATGTAATGTTTAAACTTAGCCTCCTAATATCTAAGGAGCTACAGCTATTTTTCTTGTTCATCCTATAACAAAGACTACAAGGCAAACCTTTTTAAAAGAATGAGAGTTAATTAGGAATACAGATTCCATTTTCAAAAGTAAGGTCATGCCATATTCTAAGTGTATATTAAAGGCATTTCTGTAATGTTTGGAATATAAATTTGGAAGTACATTTTTCAGAAGTATAAATGTTATTACCATTCAAGGAGATTTAAGTTAGATTTGCAAGGGCATTTCTTAATTTCCAGGGTTAATTATTGTTGCAATGAGGAGATCGTGAAATTCAAGTTTTTAGAGCATTTAATTTCTCCTAAACTAGATGTCTAGCTCTTTCCTTAGTCACTAGAAAAGAAGGGCAAGTTTTATCTATTTATCCTTGATGCGAAGGGGAGCAGCTCTATAACTTTGCTTTGGAATTAGTGGGATTAAGAACAACACAAGTAGATCAAATGACCTGAAATAGCTAAGATACTCGTGAGATGGGTAAGAATAAATTAAAATAAAGTCTATATGCCAAGTTTTCCTTTCCTATTCCGTCTTGCATGTGTTTATAAATGCAGATGCTGTGAGGTAGAGGAAAAATAACTTTTTAAAAATATTCTTTTAAGAACATTGAAGGATTTATATTAAAAACAAATGATGGATGAAGTTATTATGTTCTGTCAAAGTCTGTGTTTGTTTTAACGGTAAGAGCAGGGCCATGATGTGTTGTGATATTCCTATGTCTTATGAAATCAATTAACAATATCTTCAAATCCCAGAAAAAACTCATAAACACACATATATATTTAAATCTTATAGTTACTTCTGTTCAACATCTAGCAAAACACACTTCTCTATTTCCATTCAAGTTTTTGTGCTGTCAGTTTCACCATTTATTGGAAGCTTCCTTTTTATAAAATAATCTATACTCCATGATACAAAAATATTAGCGTACAATCCATTTCCAATACTTAAAGCAGAATAATACCTCCAAAACTATTTACCTTTATGTATTAGTTTTATGATTATATAGATCACTACAGCAGAAACATCAGAGACAGCAATTTATTTTTTTTTGTGTGGACTTGTGAATTCTTTCAAAGATAGCAGAAAGCTTTTCACTACAGATCATTATATTTTTCATATGTTGCTTACCAGGTCTTCTTTCTAGTATATAATATGGTTCTTCTCTAATAAGTTTTTAGAATTGTGTCTTAAGTAGAGAGATCCTATTTACAGAGCTATCGCTTCATCTCAGAATAAGATGGAGACTGTGACTATATTAAAAATATAGCTCTGAATGGCTTGCTTGGTTCCTGGTGTCCCTGATGATTTTACATCATATGTTGACAGGGCTTTTTTGAGTCATGACCTTAATAACCTATACTTTCAATATTATGTATGTCTAATACTAAGAAAAAACATTACAGCCTTTATTGGATCACAAAGCTTTCTGAAGTCCTGACATTTCTTTTCCTTTTTTTTTTTTTGGCCAGTACACATCATTGGTAACTACATGGAAGAGTAAGTAACCCTCAAACTGGGGTGAGGGCAGACTCAAACACTAAGACCTTTTAAAGATTCTTGTCACCTGCTTCATATCAGACATAAAATCATTTTCCAGCCTCTGCCATTTGAAGCCATTAAGCAGCTAGTGAGATTTTCTTTAACAGTAGGAGCATTAACCCCAGTGTCCTGGACAAATTCCAATACAAGTAATAACAATGTGCCAGTAAATCCCCTTGCATTTTATTTGGACATTGCATTTGCTTTTCTTCTAGTAAAATATTATGAGAGGTTTGCTGTGCACTGTTAAACAGGTGCTGAGTTTTACCTAACATGCCAGAGAATGGCATTCAGCTTCCTGTTTAGTTTGAACTGGAGTTAAGGTCTTAATCTCTTCTCTCACTACAACTCTTAAGATCAGATGCTCAATTGTTTCAGTTCTGGGTATCAGTTACTTAATTTTCAGTTGAAATTTTTCCCCCAAAATCCCTGAACCAGAAAAAGACCAAGGTGTACATATTCTCGGGGTTTTTTTTTGTAATTTTATTTCTGTAAATAGCTTTATTCTTGATACTGGAATTATTTGTCTGTGTTTTAATAACTGGAGTGTTAACAAAAACAGTGTTAAGAGAAACAAATTTGATCTTATTCCAAGCTTGTGTAGATGCAACAAATGAACTACTCAAACATAACGTTGGTCTCTATATATTTGTAACTAATCATTGTTCATTCGAAGCTTTGAATATATATAATATTTTATAGATGTTAGGTATTATTACATAGGAAAGAGTCCACTGCAGATATGAAAAGTGCTTTACTGTGTGACCTGTAGTCGTATCTTCTCTAGCAGCTTTATGCTATTGTGCAAGAATATGAAAGCTTATATGATTTACAAAATTACTTCCTGAACATATTTCAACATATCAAAACTCTTCAACTCAAGGTATTTAATTAGTTTAGAAAAGAGTAAGCCTAGACTACCAATTATATATAAATAATGCAATCATCAGGAACAGTTGACATGGGTTCACAAAGGGAAAGACCTGTTTAACTATTTGATATCCTTCTAGATAATGTTACCTGCCTAGGAGATGAAAGGATGGTGGTGGATGAAGTTTTTCTGGATTTTAGTAAGGTATTTGATACTGTCCCTCACAGCATCCTTCAGAATGAGTCATCCAGCTGTGGGATGAGCAGGTTCAATGGTGCACTGGATAAAGAACTGGCTGAAGGGCAGAACTCGACGTGTTGTAGTGAACAGGGCTATGTCTGACAGGTGATCAGTCACCAGCAGTGTTCCTCAGGGTTCAATTGACCAGCCAGTTATACTGTGCAGGATGTGGTTTGAGGACCAGTTCTGCTCAATATTCTAGAATCATAGAATCATAGAATCGTTTGTTTTGGAAGACCATCTTTGGGTTAAAGATCGTTTAGTTCCAGCCCCTGCCATGGGGACATTTTCCACTAGATCAGGTTGCTCAAAGCCACATCCAACTTGTTCTTAAATACCTCCACGGATGCAGCATCCGTGACTTCTCTGGACAACATTTTCCAGTACCTCACCAACTTCACAGTAAAGTAATTTCTTCCTAACAACTAAACTAAATCTACCTTCTCTCAGCTTAAAACTTTTACCCCTTGTCCCATCACCGCAGCCTCTGATAAAAAGTCCCTCCCCATCTTTTCTGTAGGCTCCTTTAATTAATGGAAGGGTGTTATAAGCTCTCACAGGAGTCTTCTCTTCTCCAGGCTGAACAACCCCGATTCTCAGCCTGTCTTCATAGAGGTTCTACAGCCCTCTGACCATCTTTAGCAGTAGGAAATATATATGTTACAATATTCTATTTTCTTTCCCACTTCAGATAAATTATTAAGAATTAAATTTAATTTTGTTCAAATATTTAGAAAAATTACTTGTTTTACCTTGTGAAAAAAGTTATTAATAGTTTAATACTTGCATTTTCCTAATTGTTTGTCTAATTAATTTAAATTTTATCTTTCTATACTGTTATTTATACAATGGATGGGATAATCAGAAGAGGTGCATTCTAGGGTAACTCTTAAAATAAAAATTCTATATCTAAGTAACTTGCCCAATGTACCTTAAAGTGAATGTGGCAAGTTCAAGGGAAAAAAAAAACCTCTTTCTATGGAATATAAAGTGCAAAGGTTTTCTTATAGAGACCCTTGGTCATTCTTCTACTCTCATCTGAGACAAAAGGAATTTTACAAGCCTATTCTAAATAAATTTTGGCATGCTGTTGACCTATGTGCCAGAAATTAAGAAATCAAGTCATATATTTCTAAACAAAACAACCTGCAACCTTTGGGTATGATCAGAATGCTACCAATTGCAAAGGTAAACATTATACTGTCTTTTCAAATTTTTGAGCTCTGATCACTCTATTTATAAAAATAAGATGGTAGACTGACAAAAGGTCAAGTAACTCCTTCAAGGGACTGCGGTATTAGAGGCACCAACACAGTAATGCATCATTATGACAGCGTTGTAGAACAATAATAGGCTGAAACTTTGTGTGATTCACTGAAGCATTTGTAACAAATTCAAAAATTTCATAACTATACGATACAAACTTAAAAAAATCTGTGTATAGACTGCTATATAGAGAGAATAATTTCACCTGGAAGGGCTGTCCAAATTTTTTGTTACTGTGAACATGATAAGTTCAAGGGGAAAAAAAATTTTCTGTGGAATATAAAATGTAAAGGTTTTCTTATAGAGACCCTTGGTCATTCTTCCAGTCTCATCTGAGACAAAAGGAATTTTACAAGCCTATGCTACATTTCTTTTGTGGTGACAACAAAAATTATACTGAAGTAAACAGGGCAATTATAGAACTCAGATTTTAATTTTGAGACACCCTCACTTCTCCACTTTGCTTCCTTATTGAGCTTTCATGCACTTTTCTATACAGGGTGGATATGGATTCTGCTTTTCCAGTAAAAAAAAAACTATCAGGTCTCTTGCACAGTATAGGGTCTGACCCTGCTCTTCACCATTTCCTTGCAGTGACATTTGATACTGGATTCTTCCAGTTCTACCTGCTGGGGTGGGATGGCTGCTGCCACAGGCTGAAAAGTAAAGTACCAAAGCTGGCAAGCTGACTGGCTGCTCCAGCACCCTATAGGGAAGGGTTAGATCAGATTCATGGTTATTCTGAGAAGTGTAGTTGGGAATTGAAAGTCTGAGAAACATGTTAGGAATGCTGCTTTCTGCATAGGAGAAGTAGGGATGTTGCCCATTACTGGAAGCAACAACTACTCGATAATAACAACACAACAATCATCCCCCTTTCTGAGGAAAACAGGCAAAGAATACCCACAGCAACAGAATGTGGAAGTTGCTTGTGCTTGTGGGGTAGTAAAAGAGGGGTCTGAAATCAAAGTGTATCTCAAAGGAATGTATAATGCAGTAAGAAGGAAGAATACAATACTAGTATTATGTGTTTATAGCTTAAAGAGGCCCAAACAACACACATTTCTCCATCTATTGAAAAGAAGCCTCCAGATTTTTATGTCATCATATATTAAAATCTCATTTAAATAACTGTAATATTACAGTTCAAATCAGTTAAAATATGGCCAAATCTAGGCAGAGTTTACAGGTAACAGGTATGTAGATTTAGATGTAGAATTTGTTGTATATTTAAAACAGTACTTCCAACAGCTTGTGGATCTTGTATATACCAAAAATATGCAGATCTTCTTATTGTGGGTGATCTTTAATAAGCAATGGTAAAAGAAAGGTACAAGGCTTCTTCTGGACTGTTAGTTTTGTTACAGAGATATTGTACTGTCTTGAGCACAGTGTTTTCTAAGATTAAGTTATTCTGTATTTTGTCAATGAAAGATTTTTAACTACATGTCAACAATAAGACAAGTATAAGAAAAATGTAAGAAAGCTATAAAACTAGCTATAAAACTACCTATTTGGAGAGATACATTTTCCTGACAAATAGTGGATCCCAGAAATACTATAGACATTATTTTCAATAGTATCTTGCGATTTTTGTTATGGATATTTTGGATATCCAGTGGTATGTCCAACTTTCACTTGAGATTGAGTATTTTGATTTTTAACTAAAAGAGTCAAAGTACGCATGTGTAGAATGAAAACTATTGTGCTGGAAGTGATAGTGACTCACAAATGTAAATTTTTGTAATTAAAACTATGTGGAAGCATACCTGTCAGTTCCACTGAAAGTTGGAGATAAGAAATAACTGTTGGGGAGAGGGGAGTAACAGCTAAATAATTATAGTGAATTAAACAATATTAAAACATTAAGCAGTAGTCTTCAATTCTGTGTGGATTTCGATGACTATAAATAGAAGTGTTGAATGTTAGAGTTATTATTTTTAAAAATTTATGAAAAATTACTTCTGGAAATATGGTCAGTGACACAGTTCTCTTCTGTTTTAATCTCATGAACGTAGGCTACAATAGTATTAATGAAATCCTACAATATACTTAATGGTTTTACATAGGTTAGCTGTTTATGGCTTCTCTTGCTTCTGAAATGCCCTGGTAAAGTTAATTTTAAAGTATTTTGAAACCATATTTACTACTTAAAAATGGAATTCCATGATTAAATATGGAATATGGTGGAATATGAAAATTTATGGTAGTATACCTCACTAAAGAGAGTCTTGCGTAGATATAATTTTTGTGAACATAGCTGAAATTCCAGCTTAAGTAACAATGGATTTTCAAATTGTAAAGGACTCATAGTATTTAGGCTACAATATCAGAAACTTTCTCTGACTAACCAGTGTATCTGGGCTAAAAAAACAAAAAGACAAACTCTAAACCTGCTTTTCTTCTCAAGGAGACTGAATAATTACATGGTTAACACAATTAACAAGAGATAGGAAAAAATATAATAGATTTTTTTTCTTCTAAAAGTCACTCAAATTACAACAAATTTCTTTGTTCTCATTGTCATTATTTATACTGTCTCAGCCCCTCAGCCCCACACACACAAGGCTCTGTCACACACCCACCAGGGAAGTAAGAGGTTAAAGGAAGCAAAGGCTCTTCAGAAATCCATGCCAGCACATACTGAAGGCCAGACTCTGTAATTGATACTGCTGTTTGTCCTACTGTATATTGATACTTTCTAATTGTTTTCCAGTATTGTCTTAGAAAAGTGGACATGATTATGTCAGTATTTGCAGTGTTACAAAGCACAGAAAAGAGACCTGGAAGGGGACTTGAGGTATCCTATAATCAAATTGTCTGCCCAAAGATAGAATCAGCTCTAGTCAAGGTATACTTAATACAATTGCTTTACCTGTTTTTCAAAATGTATCAGCGATATGGATTCTAAAAGCTCCCTAGACGGTGCATTACAAAACTTAATTGCCATTACCAATACACAGATCCTAACCTTTTTTTAAGTCTAAGTTAAATATCCCTTCTTGCAAATTAAGCCCATTATTTCTGGGTCAATGGAATAAAGAACGAGTTAATTGTCTTTATATTTCCAATTGCTTTATTTTTATAGGAAGGCTGTTACCTTGCCTCATGGTCTTTGAATTTTCCTGAACGCAGAAATAATACTGGAAGACAGACCTTTGGGGCACATTGAGGAGTAAATTGTTGATCAAGTGGTGAAGATATTTTGGAGTGAGAAGTAAATTTTCAGAGCATTTACCATGCTTGACTGAATAAAATCATATATACACGTCTAGGCAGATTGAGTTCTGTTTTATTAAAATGCTATATTTTAAGGAGTCTATCATCTCTGTAGAAAGCTTCTAACAGATAAAGCTCATTTGGGATGGTGAAAGGATACCTTGGGTTGTTTCATTATAATTGCATTATTAATAGTGTTTCTTACAAAGAAGTATAAGTTTATGAGTGCTAATGTAGTGAGACATAGAAAGGAAGAATTTTGCTCTACTAATCAGCTGAGAATAATTCTTGAAATGCATAGATAAATACGTTTTAATTTTCCACTACAACGAAATATATTTTTAAAACAATTATCTGAGTAAAAAAAGTTCTCACTTTATAAGGAAAATATTAAAATATCTAGAATATTTTAAAAAATACAAATTAAGAAAGAAAAGATTTAGTTGTTAACTGACAATTCAGAAAACAACTGTTCTGAAATGTTGTTTTATCTCATCTTTGAAATCATGTGTATATGCAAGATATTATTTAATTCTTTTTTGTATATATACCTGAACAGACATAGAAACAAAAAAAATTCAAGCAAAAACTTTCAAAACTTAATAAAATAATATCAGAAAAGATGAGACCATAACGAAACAATAAAGTAAAATGTAAAATTTCAAGTAAATGCATAAAAATAATCAACTAAACAAACCTAAACTAAGGTAGAGGATTCATAATATATCCCTTTTTTTGAAAGCAATGAAAAATAAAGAACACAATGTAATTACAATTATCATTGATAACACAGGCAATGTAGTGTTTCAATCTTGACAGAGCATGATTTAATTTATTTTCTATTCCTAAATTTACAAATATTAAAAAAAAAGGACTATGAAACTTACCTGGTTATTAATATAAACCAGAAAACTGTTTTTTTCCAGTAAGTCATTATTTTACTATGTAAACATAAAGCCACTTTGATATTCACTGTATTTTAAAGATCTTTTTCCTTTCCATATGTTTTATTAATAATCAGAATGGCAGAAATATCTTTCTTCTCAATGCTGTCTTCAAGATTTTTCATACAGAGTTGATTGTGCAGGCCTTACTCAAAAAAAAACCCTCACTAAAATCAATCAAAATAGAAAGTAAACCTTTCGTTTAGTAATTCTTTCTTCTGTTGATCTTTCGTGGCAAGTTTATTAGGTGTCACTACTGAAAAAATACACATGTAACACCCCGATCAGAAGAAATCCTCTCATCCTATTGGATAGTAAAAAAATTAATTCTAAGGCAATAAAAGATCATCACAGTGTGAATACTCCTGGGCAGTAGAAAGCATGACTGAACTTCACTACAGATGCTGGTATTTAAAGGGTCCTTCTCCAGCTTATTTATCTTTTTGTCTCTCTGTTTCGCACAACTTGAATTTATCCTGACATGTGACTTCAGTGACTAGTTATAAATGCAAAAACAATAACTGTTTCTAAGGTAAAAATGATGGACTTTCTAAAGAGATAAACTTCTGCTAAGGAAAATTTTGTGTTTGCTTAAGCACATCTGAGTTCAGCTTTTCATCCCTAAACAACTGCTGCTGTTGTGCTTTCATTTGATTGACAGGTTGTTGCAACTCCCCATCCTAAAAGATGAACTATGTGTGAGGTTAAGTGTTAAGATATTAAATTGTAATACAAAGGAATTCTGAGTGTGAACCCCATGGCACTATAGCAGTGCTCAAAAACTTCAGTTCTAGAGAAGGGGAAAGTGTAAGATGAAAGACACAGGATAGTGCAATATTATTGTGCCTTTCTTTAAAGCAAGATCTAATCAAAACACTTTTGCTTCTCCCAAGAGGCTTAATTTTCCTATAGTTGGGAGAATTGATGATCATAAAAGTCAGTGAGGACAGGAAGGAGTACCGCACCACGTTCATCAGGGAAGTATATACAATGGCATTGGTATTCCTGATGCCAATATCCAGTAGCTGGAAAAATAACACATGCCAAGCATTTATTTATTGTGCTGTTCCGAGAGTTAATGTATAAATCAATGAGCATGCAACATCAATAAGGGATAAAAATCATTAAGGTGTGATTATAATGAGACAGGGAACCATAAAACCACTATGTGGTATTTCATACTGGCTTGCTCCCAATGGCATGCTTACCAAATTTACTTGTGTTTGAAGATTGCAACTGCTGAGTCTGTATTCCTAATGTGGAATTTCACCTTTGTTAGTTACACTTCATTTAAAACATACACAATGTTGGCAGCTGAGTGTAAGATGCGCTAAGGGAGTATCCACTTCCTTTTCCACATATGTCCTAATCTGAAGTACTGCCCTTAGAAATAATGTCTTCTCATCTAAACTGTGATCCAACTACTCAAAGCCTTTGTTTTGTCTTTTAGCACAGAAAAAAATTAATTCAATCTTCAAGCACAATATAAACAATAAATTTGAACTTGTATAAACTAAAGAGACACAGGATTAAGGAATATAATGAAAAACATACTACATTTACAGATTCACAGTATCACAGTATCATAAGGTTGGAAAGGACCTCTGAGATCATGGAGTCCAACCTGTAACCCGACACTAACACCAACACTAACACCAACCCATCATCTACACCATGGCACTCAGTGCCTCATCCTGTCTTCCGTTAAACATCTCCAGGGTTGGCGACTCCACCACCTCCCTGGACAGCGCATTCCAATGGCCAATCACGCTTTCAGTGAAGAACTTTTTCCTAACATTAAGTCTAAACTTTCCCTAACGAAGCTTGAGTCCATGCCCTCTAGTTCTGTCACTGGTCACCTGAGAGAAGAGACCAACCCTTACCCGACTACAACCTCCTTTTAGGTAGTTGTAGAGAGCAATGAGGTTTCCCCTGAGCCTCCTCTTCTTCAGACTAAACAGCCCCAACTCCCTCAGTCGCTCCTCATAGGGCTTGTGCTTCAGCCAAAGATTGTTGCCCTCCTCTGGACACACTCCAGCATCCTGACATCTTTCCCAAACTGGGGGGCCCAGAACTGTGCATAATATTCAAGGTGAGGCCTGACCAGTGCCGAGTACAGGGGGATGATAACTTCTCTGGTCCTGCTCACCACACTATTCCTGATGCCGGCCAGAATGCCATTGGCCTTCTTGGCCACCTGGGCATACTGCTGGCTCATGTTGAGCTTCCTGCCAACCAGCACTCCCAGGTCCCTTTCTGCCTGACTACTCCCCAGCCACTCTGTCCCCAGTCTATAGCTATGCATGGGATTGTTGTGACCAAAATGAAGTACCCAACATTTGTACTTATTAAACATCATCCCATTAGAATCGGCCCATCTCTCCAGTCTGTCCAAGTCCCTCTGTAGGGCCATCCTACCCCCTAACAAATCAGCCCTTTCCTCCCAGCTTGGTATCATCTGCAAACTTGCTGATGACGGACTCAATCCCCTCATCCAGATCATAAATAAAGATATTAAACAGGACTGGACCCAATACCGATCCCTGGGGGATACCACTGGTGACCGGCCACGAACTGGATGAGACACCATTCACCACCACTCTCTGGGCTTGGCCATCCAACCAATTCCTAACCCACCACAGAATGCTCCTGTCTAAGCCACGGGCTGCCAGGTTCTCTAGGTGTCTACTGTGGGAGACAGTGTCAAAGGCCTTGCTGAAGTCTAGGTATACCACATCCACAGCCTTCCTCTTGTCCACCAGCCGAGTCATATGGTCATAAAAGGAGATCAGGTTGGTCAGTCAGGACCTACCCCTCGTAAACCCATGCTGGCTGGGCCTGATCTCTTGGCCGTTCTGCAGGCGCCGCATGAGTGCACCCAGTATTATCTGCTCCATAATTTTACCTGGGACTGAGGTCAGGCTGATAGGTCTGTAATTACCTGGATCATCCTTACGGCCCTTCTTGTGGATGGGCGTCACATTGGCCAACTTCCAGTCTTCTGGGACCTCTCCAGTGAGCCAGGACTGTTGAAAGATGATGGAGAGTGGCTTAGCAAGCTCATCCACCAGCTCTCTCATCACCCTAGGATGGATCCCATCCAGCCCCATAGACTTATGAGGGTCCAAGTGGCTCAACAGATCTCTAACTTCCTCCTCATGGATTGCAGGAGGGCCATATTTCACCCTGCTCCCATCAACCACTTCAGAGGGCCAACACAGCGCGTTTTCTGTGTTTTAAGATAATTCAACTTCTGGCTCACCTGTAAGTTTATAAGAACCAAGGCAAAGGTACATGGGCCACAAAATTTGACAAGGATTAATATTCAGGTGTATTCTGCCTTTTTGATGTAGTCTAATTGCAATGTACTGCAATGTAAGTGACATCTAAGTCCTGTGAAATTGTTCCTCACAGCAGACAGAGGAAAAGGGGTATGAGTTATGCACAGAAATGTAATTCATAAATGGCTAGAAATCATAGAGTCATAGAATGGTTTTGGTTGAAAGTGACCTTAAAGCCCACACTGTTCCAAACTCCCCTGACATAGGTAGCAACACTTTCCATCAGATCAGGTAGCTCAAAGCCTCATCTAACCGGTCCTTGACCACCTCCGGGTATGTGGCATCCATGACTTCTCTGGCCAACCTTTGCCAGTGCCTCATCACCCTCACAGAGAAAAATTTCTTTCTAAAATCTAATCTAAATCTCCTCTCTTTCAGTTTAAAACTCTTACCCCTCGTCCTATCACTGCAATCCTTGATAAAAAGCCCCTCCTCAGCTTTCCTGTAGGCTCCCTTTACTTACTGGAAGGGTGCTATGAGGGCTCTATGGAGCCTTGTCTTCTCTAGGCTCAACAAGTCCTTGTCATGGGACTTGCCTGACTGGGAAATATCTGTGGCAATTGTTGGGCAGTTAAGTGCAGATGTATTTACAGTTCTTTCTAGAGCTGTGCTGGGTGAAGGTGCTCAGGTGCTGGCAGCAGAGGCTTCAGGGTGGCCCCTATGAATGGAGGCCAGGGCTGCCCTGTGCCAGACACAGCCTATTCCAGCTGCCTCCAACCAAACCCCCACTGAGCACAGGGGAGCCCTGCAGCCAAGGTTGTGGCATCTCTGGGAATGCGTGTGTAAGAAAGGACAGAAAATGACACAGGAAGAGGGGAGGTGAGGGGAGGAGCAAAAGAAGACAGACCAAGTTAGTGAAAGGAGGAAGATGAACAACAATAACTCAGTGACAGAGTGCGCTGAAGCAGAGGGAGGGAGAAGGATGGAGATGCAGAGAGAAACAACTGCTTCCTGACGACAATGTCCCTTGTGTCATCGGTCACCTCATGAAGGGCTTGAGTGTAACTTGCAGTGATATAAAAAGGGGAACAAGAGGGACCTGTAGTGATGAAGAGCCTGGGAAAGGGGAGGAAAGCTGTTTTCCCCAAGTGTGTAATGTTTGTGTCTTTTTTCTTGGTTTTCTCAGTATCTGAATCAGTAATCTTTTATATTGATTGACATTATATGAAGTTAATTTCACAAAGTTAGACCTGCTTTGTCCAGAACAGTAACTTGTTCTAGCTTACTGTAATTATTCCCTGTATTTATCTCAAGCTGCAAGCATTCTCGTTCTTGTATTTCCTATTTTCTCCCCTACTTTGCTGAAGAAGGGGAGTAAGCAAACAGCCATGTGGAAGTTTGGATGTTAGCCAAGGCTCACCCAGCACAGACGCAAACTTAGTCTGTGTATAGTGTAGACATGTAGCCAGGCCAAGAAAATAGAGTAATTTCAGTGTAAATATTGATATGTATATATATGGGTTCTATATAGATTTTCTATACAGTTCGGAAAAAAACAATGTTAAACCCAGACTCTGTTCTTCAAATAAGTAAAACAGTTGTATAAGCAGTACTGCAAAGAGGAATCATTTATTTATATTTTGTTAGAACCAATAGAGGAAAGCAACAGTGTATTGTATCTAATAAATAACAAATTCTTTTTATGTTTGTTTTTACAGATAGTGTAGATTAGTTGGTCTGGACTCATGGTATTAAAGACCACATGATAAATATTCACTTCTCTGATGATATCCTCTCTGCAAATATAACTTCACCTTGAATAATTCAAATGATACTTCTTGCTAGAAAAATGGTATCTTTTATTCCTGTCTCAATATTTATACCTATGAACGAATTCATAAATTTATTCCTTGTTAAAATTAATTTAATTTATTTTGATTGTGGGTGTACTTAAGTCCAAAATTTGGCATGGTTTTAAGTCTAAGTATACCTACAAGTAAAGCAAAAAAAAAGATAAACTTTGAAGGTGTTGTAGGCGCAAAACTTAACATAATGTTGGATGAAACTGCTGTATATCAAAGGAAAAAGAAATCTTCCAAAATACTAAACACATTTATTAATTGGACTTACTTCTTCGTTTTAAGTCCTTAATTGCATAAATATGCCTCAATGTACCTTTGCTTTAAGGTCATAGGTAGCAATATTAAATGACTCTTTTCAGAAATCATTTGACAATTTGAACATGCTGAGTTGACAAAAGATTATTCAAAACTTTTTATCAGATATGTAAAATATCCCATATAAAGCAATTTAATCTGATACATTTCGTGCATATTGTTGTTCAATCATAGTGCATAGTATAAAAGACAAATTTAAAAGACTTGACAACGTTTGTATTGTAGTTTACAAAATCTTTCCACATATTAGACCCATAAAGTAGTTTGTGTTGTAACTTCTAGTTACTGAATGGAAGAATTCATTTCTATTTAATTCATATTTAAAGAAAAAGAACGAGAGATGTTATATGCTTCATGCATCCTCTCTATGCAAAATAAAAAGCTTTACCTAGGATAAAAGCTGTCTTTTCCTTAGGTGAAAAATTTTGGTTCCACGAAGAAAATAAAAGCCTTAGGAAAAATTGTTACTTAAAAAATACTCTATAGTCAGTCTATGACTGTATAAGCATCAGTGCCAAAAAACTGTTTGATATGCCTGTATACAATCATAGAATCATAAGGTTGGAAGAGACCTCTGAGATCATCGAGTCCAACCGTGCCTGTCTTCCTACTAAACCATATCCCTAAAATCTCATCTACGCATCTTTTAAACACCTCCAGGGATGTAGACTCCACCACCTCCCTGGGCAATCTGTTCCAATCCCTGACCACTCTCTCAGTGAAGAAATTCTTCCTAATGTCTAGTCTAAACCTGCCCTGGTGCAACTTGCAGACGTTCCCTCTCATCCTGTCGCTCATCACTTGCGGGAAGAGACCAGCACCAACCCCAATCACAACCTCCTTTCAGGTAGTTGTAAACAGTGATGACGTCTCCCCTCAGCTTCCTCTTCTCTAATCTAAAGAACCCTAATTCCCTCAGTCTCTCCTCGTAGGGCTTATTCTCCAGCCCCTCTCCAGCCTTGTTGCTCTTCTCTGGACGCATTCCAACACCTCAATGTCTTTCTTGTAGTGAGGGGCCCAGAACTGAACACAGTACTTGAGGTGCTGCCTCACCAGTGCTGAATCACCTCCCTGGTCCTGCTGGCCACGCTGTTTCCGATACAGGCCAGGATGCCATTGGCTCTCTTGGACACATGGAAATTATTTATTAATAAATTAATATTAAAAAATACTGTACACATTTATTAATTTATTATTTTCTCTTTCTCTTCTCTCAGGGAAATATTGAAGTTGTTGAAGACATACTCTTTTTTAGGTTTCTTAAACTCAGAGGTGGCTAGTCTTTGCTAGAAAACTGAATCTTGATGGTATTTCAGGCAATGCACCCAATCTGGTAACTGCCAGAAATACCCAAGTTCTTGAACTCTAATAAGTGGAGAGACAATAATATGGAAAACCATTTAATACTGTGTTCATTGATGTTACTTCATTCCCTGAATACTAAATAAAGATACATTTTCCAAATTTGTGATTAGAGCTAGGAAGGGAAAAGAAAAACACTAGATGCATGAGAGATTTAAACTAAGATATTATACATGAAACAGAAGTTCGCTTTAGATACGGATTTGACAAAATCTTGCTAGAGAGATATAGGACCATATGAATCATTATAGATACCTGATCATCCTTTTCCCAAGAACAAAACAATTTTTATGGAATTTAAGATGTCCATACTGACATAAGAGAAAGTGATAAGCCAAGTAACAAGAATAATGTTCCATTCATTCCTAATAATTTATATATTCTGAATATTTAAATGGTTATCTTTTCTATTTTATATAAAAGAAGGGCTGTTTCCCTTATTTCATAAAAACACCATTAACACAATTATACTATGTAATGTAAATGTAATATCATAGTGAGAATTATGATGACGATATAAAGTGAGTTTTATATCAATAAATTTTAAGAATATGTTAATAATTATATTTTTTTACTATTTTTTTAATTTCTTCAGTTTGGTTTGAATTCTTGTAGTCTCACTATTGGACAAATATTTTTCTTGCATAAACAAAAGTGGAGATAACGAAACACAGAGATCTTGTGTGAATGGTTTTCCAGAGTTTATAATACAAAACAGTAATTTCTTTTTTTGATTGTTAAAAAATCAAGCTATTGCATAGGTTATTAACTCTGAAGACATGCATTATTTAGGCAATGCAACAGGAATTATTACTTTTTTGTGAATATTTATTTTTTCTAAGTAGTGAAACAAATTCAATGGAATAAATCTGTGGAGGACTGAAAATAGAAGCCACAGAAAATTCATAGACAAATGTAATTTGTTTTAGAGATGGAAAAGTAGATATGATCGGAAAGACTATCAAAGAAGTAGCCTGTTTAGAAAGGTGGTAAAGGCCAGAGATATAGTAGATTGATGCTGGTTGTATTTGACCTTGGTTCTTTGAATTGCTTCACTAGAGCTCAGGTGACTACAGATTGAAATGTGTTTGTTAATTAAAACAAACCCCAAATAGTTGCAAATACGCCGACCTATGTCAAGTACATTTTCAGCCAAGGACTAGAAATTCACTTCTAAACCTGGTTTGGAGGTTTTGATTATCATAACAAAAGGTGCCAACTGGAGGAAAGACCTGCTTGGAAGTATGTGCTTAGAGAGACAAAAGATATTATTTCTTTGAAATGAGGCTAGCTTATTTTTTACCCACATGATTCTAATCTAGTACAGACCAAATAAAAATCTTGGAACGTAATCGTTGGAAAAATAAACCAACACAAATGAAATGAAAATTTGGGTTTGGCCTAGGATGCGGTTGGACTCAATTAAACATCATCCATCAGGCCTGGCTTAATCTCTGCCTGCATAAGTTTGCTTAAACATTTTCATAGAATCATAGAAACTTCTGGTTGGAAATGACCTTGGAGATCATTGAGTCAAACAGCACCCATCATCCGCTAAACCATGTCCCTTAAGAACTTATTTATCCTTCCCTTCTTTTAAATACCTCCAGGGATGGTGACCACCTCCCTGGGCAGCCTGTTCCAGTGCCTAACCATCATTTTGGTAAAGAAATTCTTTCTAATATCTATTCTGAACCTCCCCTGGAGCAACTTATGGCTATTTCCCCTTGTCCTATTACCTGTCACTTGAGAGAGGAGATAACACTCGCTCTGCCACAACCCCCTTTCAGGCAGCCATAGACAGCGATGAGGTCTCCCCTCAGTCTCCTCCAAACTAAACAACACCAGTTCCCTCAGCCGTTTTTCATAGGACTTATTTTCCAGCCCCTTCACCAGCCTCGTCGCCCTTCTCTGGATGCACTCCAACACCTCAATGTACTTGTACTGAGGGGCCCAGAACTGAACACAGTACATGAGGTGTGGCCTCACCTGTGCTGAGTACAAGGGGACAATAACCTCCTTTATCCTGCTGGACACAGTGTATTTGATACAGGCCAAGATATCATTGGCCTTCTTGGCCACCTGGGCACACTGCTGGCTCATATTCAGCCGGTTGTCAGACAACACTCCCAGGTCCTTCTCCACCAGGCAGCTCTCCAACCAGTCTTCCCCAAACCTGTAACGCTGCATGGGGTGGTTGTGCCTCAAGTGCAGGACTCAGCATTTGATCTTGTTAAACCTCATCCCGTTGGTCTCGGCCCATCGATCCAGCCTGTTCAGATCTCTTTGCAGCGCCTCCCTTCCTTCAAGCAGATTGACACTTCCACCCAGCTTGGTGTCATCTGCAAACTTGCTAAGGGTGCACTCGAATCCTTCATCCAGGTCATTAATAAATATATTGAAGAGGACTGGACCCAGCCCTGAACCCTAAGGAACATCACTCATGACTGGCCTCCAACTGGATGAAGGATTCGAGTGTTCCCTAGGGAACACCACTCGTGACTGGTTCCCAACTGGATTTATCTCTATTTACCACCACCCTCTGGGCCAAGCCAAGCCAGCCAGATTTCCACCCAGCAGAGGGTGTGCCTTTCCAAGCCAATGGCAGCCAGTTTCTCAAGCAGAATGCTATGAGAAATGCTGTCAAATGCTTTACGAAAGTCCAAGAACACCACATCCACAGTGCTTCCCTCGTCCATTAAACAGGCAACCTTGTCATAGAAGGAGATCAAGTTGGTCTGGCAGGACCTGCCTTTCATAAACCCACGTTGACTGTGTCTGATCGCCTGGCATGTGCTGTGTGATAGCACTCAGTACGATCTGCTCCACGACCTTCCCTGGTACCGAGGTCGAGCTGACAGACCTATAATTCCCCGGATCCTCCTTCCAAACCTTCTTATAAATGGGAGGTACATTTGCCGGTCTCCAGCTCAGCAGCACTTCCCCAGTCAGCCAGGACTGTTGATAGATGAGGGAAACGGGTTTGGCAAGGACCTCCGCCAGCTCCCTTTATAGGCAACTTTTCCAAGTAAGGTCAGAGCTGTTACCTGAAACCAACATCTATTAATAGGCAGTTTATCTGGTGCTGCACTAAACTTGGTTGTTGCTTCTTCAGCTACAGCTGACAGTTGAGTAAACTCTTTGCTACACCATGTTTCCTTGGTACTACTTCCTAGTACCGAGTTTCTTAACTACTATCCAGATTGCAATTAAGAAGTTCAAGATCTGGAAAGAGGATTGTCTTTTCTCTTACTTTTTCTGCTGGAGGGTGCAGAAAGCAGCTTAGAGTGTAAGATGTGATATTTCGTTGTAAACTACCTCAACTCTACTAAGCAAGACTTTAGTGAAGCTACTCTAGAAACTAAGGGACAACTTTCAAACGATTAACAGTTATTCTCCATTTACTTGCTTAGTTATCAAAGCTATTAACATTGTTCCTTGGTTCCTTACCTGAAAAAAGCAGGTAAAATTGTTTATTTATCTCATGGAAATCTTGTGAAGACCAAATACTGACAACTTGGCAGGTAGTCTAGATAAGTTTAAAACCAGAATCTGTGACAGAATCTAAGATAGCTAAGTATTTTCAAAAGAAGTCTACTATTCTGCTGAGAGGACACTCCAGTGGGAAGAAAAACTACATTTAAGAGTATTCTTTTTGTTGTATATACATTAGGAAACAAAACAGGCCATCACCTGTTTGCCTGAGAAGCCCCTGTGGCAGAGCACACATATATATCTATACTACCAAGAGCACTGTAGACATGTCCAGTTGATTCCTAGAAGCTGTTCACAACTTACATTAATATTGGCACAGGTTGTTTGAACTGAGCTGACTGACCTACATCGAAGCCATGCCAGGGATAACCTTAACAATTGAACAGTGTGATTAAGTCTATTGCTGTCATTAAACCTGTACATTGACCCTGTTCAGTTTATTTGTATAGATATACTCTCTCTGTACACTTTATTCAACTTTTCTAGTCCACTAGAAGATGCCTTACCATTTCACATCACGTAAGAGTCTAATTGCAGCTTTCTAGAATGTTCTTCTGACAAGACAAAGAGAAAATAAGGGTGAAAACTAGAGAATGTCATTGAAACATGCAATTTTCTCAGTAGACAAAAAAAAATTTGTGGATTAAAATGAAGTCATAACCCCCCGTGACTGATGTTAGATTGATTGTAACAGTTAAATAGGGAATAGATATCCAGTGTCAAACCTCACTTCTTAATAGTACATTGAAAGTACTTAATGCCGTTACTACTGGCATTGACTGTTGGACTTCTGTTTGTTTTACAATGGAAGTAAATTGCAAAAGCTCTTACTTTTATTAAAAAAACCCATAAATTCTCAAAAACTCTTCCAGAAGAAGTTTTTTCTGACCTACTATGTTAATGAGTATCTTCTAAAAACATCATTAGATATTCCACATTAACTTGTAAGAGCAAACATACTTTCATTAAGGACCCTTCTTGGGAACAGTTAGTCTGTAACCATGCTTGATTCTAGAATACTGATTGATCTGAGCCTAGATAGCAATGAATTAAAAATGAGAAAAAAAGAATGAGTTAAAAATAACAGTAGTACCAAAACCAGAGGAAAAATCCTCTCATAATACAAAATACATACTTAATTTAGACTGGAAACTACATAAATGTTAAGAAAAATAAAAAAAGAAAAAAATAAAATAATCCAAACATTTAAATACCAATGTTATTTTAAATTTCTTTCTGAAGAACACATGAGATTTTAAGGTTCCTTAAATACATGTATAAGACATGAAAGTATTGATATTAGTATAGCACATGTAGGAAAATGCTTGGAGTATATTATTAAGTCAAAGGATAGCAGAGATAAAAAATAACCATTTTGATTAAGGTAATATGATAGTTTGAATCCATACCCATTACATAAAATATTCATAATATACACAATGTGGACTCAATGATAGAAAAACTTTTAATGATTAATTAATTAAACCCTTGTGGTAGTGTAGTTTGTAATGAGAGTTAAAATCCTATTATCCCAAGGGTCTGAGATGATCAGAATCTAAATCAAATATGCAACTTTCAAGTAACTTTTAATAACTACTTGTTTTAAAATATGAATATAGAGCCTCACATAAGTGTTTGTAAATTCTCTATGACAATAGTAAAACCTACTGAATTCTGAAGTATTTTTTCAGTGATTTATAGCTCTTCAAAGTATAAGCCTTTCCTGATCTGAAAACTCTCAGAAAGCTTGTGATAGGGTAACCTGTTTTTGAGAGAGCCCCTGGCAGCAGAATGTGTTTAAAAGAAGTCACCTTCATAAAATCAAAATTGCCAAAATTTAAAATAATTTTGTGCACCAAGAATGTCTTAAAAAAAAAGGTCCCTTAACTTATTAAATCTTTGAGTAGAAATTCCTCTCCCCTTACAGTAACCCACTCACTCTCTCGAGGACAAGGAATATTTACATGGTAATGAGGCAGAAATAGTTTCCCCAAGGCATTCTCAATAAAAATATTCTTTATGAGGTGTGAATTTTCAGAAAAGTTCTCGGTCAGAATAAGGATTGTCCCATATTTATACAGCTGACAATTTAAAAATATACAGCAGTATCTGGAAATGAATATTGGAAATCCACATAGATGGCACAAGATTAAGTATAAATACAATTTAAAAGCAGATATAGAAAGATAACTTTTACTATCAAGTTAAAAGTCTGTAGCCTGCACAGTAATGTTTTTAAAGAGTATCTAGGTAATGACAAAGCAAAAATAAATTACTTTTACTGTCTTCTTACCAAAATTATCTAAATATGGTGAGGGGACACAGGGGAGGAAGTCCCTGGTATAAAACTGATTTTCCACGTAAAAAAAAAAAAAAGATTGAGAATATGAGTTTACCAGAAATTTAATTTGCTGATAAAAATTATATATGCTTTATTTTAATGTTCTCTTATTATGCTTTTTGTGAGTCAGTCTCTTAGAATAAAACTAATAAAACCAAAACAAAGAAAAATCAGAAAATTAAAACTCAACTTAATGCCAAATGTATTTAACTTTGTCACTGTGGAAACCTGAGTTGGATAAACAGCATAGAGAGAAGAACCTTAAAAATAAAATAACTCATAATTTACCTTATGTTTTCCAAATGCTGAGTATGATGAGCCTAATAAACAGTGTGAAGGAGTTGATTCCATTACATAAATGTTCAAAACTGCAATATCTTATGGTTATGTGAAACATTGAAATTCTTTCTCTGGGTTTTCTACCTTACTACTTTTTTTTTTTTCAAAGTTTCATTGTTAATAGACCAGGCTAGTTTTAGATGCTAGCATACAGTACTAAAACGTGGTCTCAGGTAAAACAGTTTATCTAAATTACATAGTTGTCACCAAAAGGCAACTCTTTATACTTACGTCCTTACATAATTCTGGAAAGGCTCTAGAAAGTCTTTCTTCAGACAAATACAACACATGACAGCTCTGCTACTTCTTTACACAGTGTTCTTTCAGTGTTCTAGTATTCTCTACTTTCTCATATCTTACTTCCTTGGATACCACTTGCTCACTCATTCCATACCTCCTAAAATGCCGACAAAATGTGGCTCTTAATATATAGAGTAATACTGTGATATGCGGGCATGACCCAAGGAGAGACTATGGTTATTTTACCACAGAGAAGTGAGAGAAGAACTTAACTGAAGTGATCTTTCTGTTTTCTGTTTTGTTAATAGTTCTAGAAAATCTTCAGATTTTGGAAGGAATGTTCTGTTTCCATTAGCAACAATCCTAGAGTGCTCTTCTAATTTAGAAGACTGTACGTGAGTTCTAGTTTGAACTAAAGTAGAATCAGTTTTCACCTAAGTCTCGTCTGAGTAACTTCATTTTCTGAAAGTGAACTGCATGTTTTTCAGACAGTGTTCCTCTCAAGAAGCAATAACACAGGACATTGTTATGTAAGAAGGCCATTGCTTATACCTATTCCTATAGAAACCAATGTAATTCTTGAGCTGGTGGCATGCTGTAAGTCAAAGACGAAAAAAAGTCACACCTGAGAAGGAGGGCAGACAGGTGACCCCAAACTGACTAACAGAATATTCCATCTCTTATATGTTATACTCACTATAAAACTGAGAGATCACAAGGGTCTAACTCACTTCTCCAATGACCAACATCCAGTGAGGATCTCCTCTGCCTGTTTGCCCTGATCACCGATTGTGCATTCCTGAATTCAGTTCCCGAGTCCACATCCCTCCTAGCACTCACCTTCCTCGTGCTTGATCTGCAGCATTTGTGTGACATATAGTCATCAAGGGGTAGAGGGATGCAGTTTCATTTTTGTATATATTTTATTAATGTCTTTTAGTATATTCTTCATTGTTATTATTACTATTATTTCATTAAAGATATTTTAGTTTTATTTTCTGACCCGCAAGTCTTTTTCCTCTAATTTCGTTTCCCCATTTTCCTTGGAGTTTGGATAAAGTGAACTGGGAGCCCAGCTGCTCTATTTTAGCTGCCAAATTGAGATGGGCCAGGGTGAAACTTTGACAACATGGAAAGAAGGTGGGTTTTGTGCCATTTTTTTATTTGGTTTTTAATGACAGCATATATACGGGAAATTCATTTGGAGAGTCTTTTTCCAAATGCAGTACCACAAAGCAAAATGATATTTATCTTCTAAATTAGTTCGGATTGTTGTTTAACTTAAATTTGTGACAAAACAAAATATTTTGTATAATATAGTCTATTATAAGTTGTTGCTAAATCACCCACACTAAAGAGAGGAAAGAGGGATAATATGAGGAAGAGACCTTTGTATAGTCTCAAAAAAAAAAAAAAGAGGCCAAATTAAATGATTCCCGTGGCATAATATAATATAGATCCGTGTGACAGGGTCTCTACGTAATTACACTGGTTTGGTTCCTAATCAACAGAGAGTGTTGGTATCTGATCGATTTACTAATATCATTCTTGCAAAATCAGTTTTAGTCTGCTGGGAATTTAATAACAATTATTGTATGATTATTTGTGTAGGTGTGCTTGGAGCCTTGGACAGACTTTTGTAATAATTTACATCTGATTAAAACTGAAAAATATTACACGTATTTTTGTAACTCACAATAAGAGAAAAGAGAAGAGTATCTACCTCTACTCTAGGATATGCATTGTTAAAGACTGTTTTTTTAAATATACTTTTTTTCTAGTGCAAAGACTAACAAAATCTGGGTTGAAATATTTGTTATAGAATGGGTATTGCTTCTTAGCTCCATGATCATTGAATTTAGTGTAACATTTTCAGCATCCCAGTGCTTGCTTAGTCCTTCTTCTATATATTTGTTATTCCTCTCAGTACTTTAAATTGCCTTTTAGTAGGATGTCTCTGCCAAATCAAACCTGAATTCATAAACATGCATATATTCAGTCGCATTGACTCTGGCTGGGATAGGGGTAAGTTTGCCAGTAGCAGTACATGTAATGCTATGCTTTGCATTTGTATTACCAGCTTTTTAACAATTGCTGAGTACTGCTCGTGCAGCATCCATGGTGTGACACATTCATGCCAGTAGGCTATGAGGTGACAAGAGGCTGGGAGAAGACATAACTGGGACAGATGTCTCAAACTGACCAAAGGGATTTTCCATAAGAAATGATATCATGCTCAATAATAAAAGTTGAGGGAAACAGGAAAAGTGAAGTGACACAGGAGATTTCATTATTAAGTTTTTTATTTTCTCTTTGTTTGCTACACATACAAAGGTACAGAGGCCTTAGTAATCAGGAGGCAACTGCTGATGGGTAGCAGAGAATAAATCTCTTTTCTTTTGTTTAGCTCTTTGTGCAGCCTTTGCTTTCTTATATTAAACTTTTATCTCAACCCATGAGTTTTGCACCTTATTTTCTCCCCTTGTTGTGCTGAGATGGAATGAGAGAGCGGTTTGGTAGACAAGGTTAATCATAGAATCATAGAATGGTGTGGGTTAGAAGGGATCTTAAAAATCATTCAGTACAAATCCCCTTGCCATGGGCAGGGACATCCCCCACTAGATCAGGCTGTTCAAAGACCCCAACCGACTTGACTTTGAAAACTTCCAAGGAAGGTGCATCCACAACTTCCCTGCACAACATATTCCAGTGTCTCACCACTCTCATTGTAAAGAATTTCTTCCTAATATCTAATCTAAATCTTTTCCCTACCAGCTTAAAGCCATTCCCCCTCACTACTTGCCCTTCTAAGGAGTCCCTCCCTAGCTTTCTTGTAGGCCATCTTCAGGTATTGGCATGCTGCTATGAGGTCTCTTTGGAGCCTTCTCTTCTCAAGGCTGAACAACCCCAAGTCTCTCAGCCTGTCATAGCAGAGGTACTTCAGCTCCTTGACCATTTTTATAGCCCTTCTCTGGACCTGCTCCAACAGTTAAGAACTGGACAAAATACACCAGATGGAGTCTCATGGGAGCGGAGAAGAGGAGGAGAATCACCTCCCTAGAACTGCTGACAATGATTCTTTTGATGTAGCCCAAGACATGGTTGGTCTTCTGGGCTGTGAACGCACATTGTCAGTTCACGTTGATCTTCTCACCCTCAAGTCCTTCTCCGCAGGGCTGCTCTAAATTACATCATCCCCCATCCTGTATTGAAACTGCAGATTGCTCTGCTCCAGACATAGGACCTTGTGCTTGGCCTTGTTGAACCTCATGAGATTCACAGTTTTCACAGGTCTCTCTGGATGACATCCCATTCTTCTGGTATGACAACTGCTTCACTCAGCTTGGTGCCATCTGCAAACTTGCTGAGAGTGAACTCCATCCCACTGTCAATATCATCAATGACAATATTAAATAGCAATGGTACCAGTAAGGACCCCTGAAAGACACCTCTTTCTATGGGTCTCTATCTGGACATTGAGCCATTGGCCACTATTCTCTGAACGTGATCATCCAAACAATTCCTTACCCACCAGACAGTCCACCCATCAAATCCATATTCCTCCGATTCAGAGAGAAGGATGTTGTGGGGTATCGTGTCAACGGCTTTTCAGAAGTCTAGATAGATTACATCCATTGCTTTTCCAGTATCCACTGATGTGGTCACCCCATCATAGAAAGCCACTAGGTTGGTCAGGCAGGGTGTGCCCTTGGTGAAGCCATGTTTACTGTCTCGAATGACCTTCTTATCCTCCATGTGCTTTAGGATAGTTTCTAGAAGGATCTGTTCCATGACCTTCCAAGGCACAGAAGTGAGGCTGACAGGTCGGTAGTTCCCAAGGTCTTACTTTCTACCCTTTCTAAAAATGGGCACAACATTACCCTTCTTCCAGTCACCAGGGTCTTCCCCTAATGGCCATGACTTTTCAAATGTTATGGAGAGTGGCTTGGCTACCACATCAGCAAATTGCCTCAGGACTCTGGAATGCATCAAGTCAGGTCCCATAGATTCATATATGTTCAGGTTCTTTAGACGGTCATGCATCTGATCTTCCTCCGCAGTGGGAGGAGTTATATCCCCCTGATACCCATCCTATTGTTCATTGACCCTGGAAGGGTGAGGAGAGCAGTTGCCTGTGAAGACTGAGGCAAAATAGCTGTTGAGTACCTCAGTCTTCCCCTCATCTGTTGATGCTAGGTCACCATTTTAAAGCTCTGTTGATTATCCTTACCAACTTCCTTGTAAGTGTCCTTTTGTCCCCTGGGGACAAGTGTAATCCATCATTTGCCAGCAGGTCTGGTGCACAGGACAATCCATTATCAAAGAACCCAAAGTTTCGTTCTTCACACCAGGTTCAGAGCCAGGTATTTATTTTCTGGCTCTTCCTATTCCTTCCCTCATCATTCCCTGTAATAGGAATGTCAGAAGAGAACAGTACTTGTGGACCTGAACCCTTCACCATTTGTCCCAAGGCCCTACAGACCCTTTTAATCAGCCTAGGGTTTCTTGTTGATTTTTCATTATTACCTACTTGAAAGATTGCTAGTGGATAAAGGTCTTGACCAGAGTTGGAAGTTTCCTTTCCACATCTCTGACCAAGGCCCTGAGTAAACAGCAGACTGCCCTATGTAATGGGTCCAGTCTCCTTGGAATGTATTGAGGATTGTTTTCTGTAACAGCTGGTGAGTGAGCCTACCAGGGGAAAGGCTCTCCTTGACCTACTGTTTACAAATAGAGAAGGGCTGGTGAGTGATGTTGTGGTCAGAGGCTGTCTGGGATACAGTGACCATAAGAAAATCGAGTTCTCCATAAAGAAGGAAACAAGGAAGGGCATGAACAGGACATCCACGCTAGATTTTGGTGGGCAGATTGTGGATTAGTTAAGGAACTAGTCAGGGGATTATCCTGGGAAATAGCCCTTAAAAACAAGGGGATCCAGGAAGACAGGAGTTACTTCAAGAATGAAATCTTGAAGGTACAGGAGCAGGCTGTCCCGATGTGCTGTAAGACGAGCCGTAGGGGCAGACAGCCGGCCTGGATGAGTAAGGAGCTTCTTAAGGAGCTAAGTGAGAAAAAGAGGGTGTATCGCCTTTGGAAAGAAGGGTTGGTAAATCAGGTTACGTTCAAAAATATCATTAAGTCATGTAGGAGGAAAATTAGGGAGGCAAAAGCCCAGCTGGAGCTCAAATTGGCCACTTCTGTTAAGGGCAAAAAGAAGTGTTTTTACAAATATATTAATGGCAGAAAAAAGGGCAACAACGACCTTCACTTCTTATTGGATGTCAAGGGAAATATAGTAACTAAAGATGAAGAAAAGGCTGAAGTTCTTAATGCCTTCTTTACCTTCATTTTCAAAACTAAGACAGATTGTCCACTGGACAACTGGCCTTCTGAAGTGGTGGATCAGGTCAGGATGGAGTATAGCTCCCCTGTAATCCAGGAGGAAGAAGTTAGAGACCTCATAGAGACCTTGGATCCTCATAAGTCTATGGGACCGGATGGGATCCACCCTAGGGTGATGAGAGATCTAGCAGATGAGCTGGCTAAGCTGCTTTCCATCATTTATCAACAGTCTTAGCTCACTGGAGAGGTCCTGCATGACTGGAACTTGGCCAATGTCACGTCCATTCACAAGAAGGGCCGTAGGGACGATCCAGGTAATTACAGACCTGTCAGTCTGTCCTTGGTTCCAGATAAAATTCTGGGTACAATCATGCAGCACCTGCAGAATGACTGAGAGATCAGGCCCAGCCAGCATGGATTTAGGAGGGACAGGTCCTGACTGACCAACCTGATCTCCTTTTATGACCATGTGACTCGGCTGGTGGACGAGAAGAAGGCTGTGGATGTGGTATACCTGGATTTCAGGAAGGCCTTTGACACCGTTTCTCATAGTAGACTCTTGGAGAAGCTGGCAGCCCGTGGGTTGGAGAGGAGTGCTCTGTGCTGGGTTAGGAATTGGTTGGTTGACTGAGCCCAGAGAGTGATAGTGAACAGTGTCTCATCCAGTTGGCTACCGGTCACCAGTGGTGTCCCCCAGGGGTTGGTGTTGGGCCCGGTCCTGTTTAACATCTTTGTTGATGATCTGGATGAGGGGATTGAGTCCATCATCAGCAAGTTCGCAGACAATACCAAGCTGGGAGGAAGTGTTGATCTGCTGGAGGGTAGGAGGGCCCTACAGAGGGACCATAACAGGCTGGAGAGATGGGCTGATTCCAGTGGAATGATGTTTAACAAGTCCAAGTGCTGATTTCTACACTTTGGACACAACAACCACATGCAGAAGTATACGCTGGGGGTAGAATGACTGGAGTGTAGTCAAGTGGAAAGAGACTTGGGAGTGATTGTGGACAGGAAGCTCAACATGAGCCAGCAGTGTGCCCAAGTGGCCAAGAGGGCCAGTGGTATCCTGGCCTGCATCAGGAACGGTGTGGCCAGCAGGACTAGAGAAGTTATCATCCCCTTATACTCGGCACTGGTCAGGTCGCACCTTTACTCTGTATCCAGTTCTGCACCCCTCAGTTTAAGAGAGATGTTGAGATGCTGAAGTGTGTCCAGAGAAGAGCAACGAAGATGGTGAAGGGGCTGGAGAACAAGGCCTATGAAGAGCGACTGGGGGAGCTGGCGTTGTTTAGCCTGGAGAAGAGGAGCCTCAGGGGAGACCTTATTGCTCTCTATAACTACCTAAAAGGAGGTTGTAGGCAGGCAGGGGTTGGTCTCTTCTCTCAGGCGACCAGTGACAGAATAAGAGGACATGGTATCAAGCTTTGTCAGGGGAGGTTTAGGCTTGATAGTAGGGAAAAATTTTTCACTGAAAAGGTGATTGGCCATTGGAATGCACTGCCCAAGGAGGTGGTGGAGTCGTCATCCCTGGAGTTGTTCAAAAACAGATTGAATGAGGCACTTAGTGCCATGGTTTAAATGATGAGTGGGTGCTAGTTTTGGGTCACAGGCTGGACTAGATGATCTCAGCGGTCTTTTCCAACCTGGTGATACTGTGATATCGGACCTTCAGTTCACTTTAGGAGGGAGTCTCCAATGAAAATGACCCTCTTCTTAACAGAAGCTGTTTTGATAAATGGCTTCAATGATGTTTCTAGGCCGTGAGAACCTTCATATCTATCATGCAAGGGAACCTGGAAGGCTGAGGTTAAAACAGGGGAGGCAAGCCTGCAGAGCTTGGCGGGAGACTGATGCCATTCCCCTTCATCTCATAAATTACTCTCTTCAGCTGATCAGATAGAGGATACGGAGTCCTCTATTGCTTGATGCATGCCTGCCTGTTGGCTCTGAGACAGGGAGCATAGATTGTTGTTCCAAAAGTCAATCTCCCTCTCACATTCCATAACATTCCTCAGCCTGCTCACCTGCTCTCTGAGTTCTGTAAACAAGTTGAAGGTTTCCTCTACCCACGCACATCCCTCACAGGTGAATTACCCACTGACAACCAATACCAATGTGGGAGGGCGGCACGCCCTGCAGCTTGACGTCTGGGTGGCAGCGTGTACCCACTGGGGCTCAGTCTGGGAGGCTGTATCAGCCATGGCTTGTGCAGAGCTAGGAGATACCTTAATTTTCTGACAAGGTGCCACCATGGTTCTCTGGTACTTCCGGCTGAGATCCAGCGCTCTCCCTGCGCCCTGCCTGACCACTCTGCTTTTGCGAACTGCCTGAGAAAACTGCATCGCCACACTCTTCTGATGATCCATGCACCTGTTTGCCTGCTCCTGATGCTGATGCTCCTTAAGGGGTTTTTAATGCCAATGCTTCTGGGAACGCCCCCTCTGCACCAGTCATCCACGTGTGAGCTGCAACTTCCAGGATTCAGGAGTATCCCACCCCTGGCTCCCTCCTCAACTTTCTCTCCCTCAAGGCACTGCTTGCCCGCATTGATCTAGCATTCGACAGCAGAACTTACCATTGCTGCTGTCGATTCTTGCAGAACGAGATTTCCAAACAAACAGGAGTGGGGAGGGAAGGTGACTAGTTTTAGAAGCTTTAGAAGAGAAAAGGTAAATTCAAAATATTTCTGGAAGGTGGTCCATGTTTAACAGGAGGAATCATAAGAGATTTTTCTGATAGAAATTAACAGAAGGTGAAAAGAGGAATTAAAGACACTGTAAACAATAATGTCAAAATGAGAAATATAGAAGGAATTTGTTCCATACATGGCTTGTCTTGTCAAATTAAAACTTTAGTCAATTAACATGAACTGAAAACACGATATAAAAGAAATACACAACATTCTGCAGGATGGGGCGATATTGCCATAACCACACTAGATGACAAAATAGGTGTCTGGCAATACTCTTTGGACAAAGTGGAATGTGCTAGATCATTATGAGAACCTAAGAGACAAACAATGGAATTGCATCAGTACTGGGCATCATGAAAATCTGTAACCAAGGAACCTTCTTTTGCTGCACGTACCTTAAAAAAATATTCAGTTCTAAAAAAAAGTCCTATTACCCATACCACAACAGAATATGTCCGTATCCACTACTTCATTTTTATTGCATATTCTGTATTTCCTTATACTTTCTTTGATCTCAGTTGAGTTATGCTGGTATTTATACTAGCCATGTATCTGGACCTGAGCATCTTACAGCTAGCATATGACCAGCATAGGTAAATGTCATAAGATGTAGGTACGTGTCCTATTTCCATTAAATAGCAAAACTGTCACTGATTTTAACTGAGCCAGGGATTCAGTTACAATTCTTGAAGTTTGCTTTATCAACATTTTTTTAGTGTATAAAAGTCATCAGTGTGTTATGTAACAGTACCTGTCATTGATACCTTACAAAGACTGATTGAAATATAGATTTTGTTATCTCTCCTTTACTATAATTTGAAACAAATTAAAAATAAGTATCTTTGAATTACGTAGCAATTGGTTGGCAAAAGGGTCTCATTTTTTTAAAGTGCTTCTATTAATCTATTCTGGAAGTTTTCTTTTGAAACCACAAAATAAATAACTACTGCTTCACTAAGAAAGCTTCAATTGTATTCTACAGGTACTGACTTCACTTTACTTTCAAATTCCTAGTGGAGTTTAATGTTTCTATTTATTTACTGGTGTACTCAAAGGTATAAACAATGATGCCAGCACATCTCAATAGTAGTGTTTCTCTGTTAATGTCAGATATAGGCAGTAAAGGAAACATGGGGCACTGTTCAGTAGGCCCATCATTGGAGGATTTTTTTATGTTGTCAGTTGTGAACTAACTGAACTGTAAAAAATAGTACAAAAAGTGGAAATAAAACAGCACTGATAAGACTGAAATGGTATTAAGCAAGACACTTTGCAAATGCATAATCATTTACCTGGAATGATTAGAATCTGAATAAAAAAGGGGAAAACAGCAGTCTGTCCAGGAACTAAAACTCTTTATCTCACTAACAGTGCAGTATTCTACCTTCTGTGATTGCCTTTGTACTCATAAGTTCCTGAATGTCTGATTTTGATACATTCTAGCTTTCACAAATGTTGATCAGTTATCATTTTAAGATTTTCTTAAGACAATCTTTTGTATGTACTTCTATCCCTGGAACAGACACTCCATCATTTAATCTTGACAGCTCTATGCATGAACCATTAAGCCTCCTCCATTGGCACTTCTTATGAGCAGCTGTTTTATACAAATCTCTTTGTTCTCATAGCCTTGGCTATCACTAACACAGCTGTCTTGGCTGTACACTGGCTTTGAGAACCTACATCTAAACCTGTGTGATTAATGTAAGACAAATATTTTCTAAGGAAAAAAAATAACAGGTACTTCAGCATAATCCTTAATTTTAAAACACAATTTAAAGCATAATTTATTGATGACTTTCTTTTGAAAAACAGAGAAAAAAGAAGAAAATCCTCTATGTTTATTTCACCTATAAGCAGATTTAAAGCATAAGTCCTTAGGGAATTATATTATATTATATTATATTATATTATATTATATTATATTATATTATATTATATTATATTATATTATATTATATTATATTATATTATATTATATTATATTATATTATATTATATTATATTATATTATATTATATTATATTATATTATATTATATTATATTATATTATATTATATTATATTATATTAATTATATTTATTATATTATATTTATTATATTTATTATATTCACATGAGAAACATTCAAATTAAATTTTATTTAATTGCTTTATAAGCTAAACATTTAAATTCTCACCATCAAAAAATATTAGAGATTACAACTGGAACTGGCATTTCAAATAGATTACGCTCTTAGTTTTAACAGATGTGCGTTCCCCCCATGGATCTTAAGTTTAGAAAAGTTAAATATGCTGGTTTCTTACAAATATTACATGAATTCATGTTGTTCAACAGGTTCAGTCTGCTGTATGATTTCCTGAGAATTGTGTAACACTTTCAGGACATTAATGGAATTTATAAGGTCAGAATACTATTGAACTATCATAATGGTTAAGAAAAGCATTCCCCATTGATGTACCCTTTAAAAGTAGCTTAGAGCCTAACAGATAATTGAATTAATGCAGCATACTCTTGATCAATATACCTGCCAGCCATTAAGACTTTAATATGGCCACTAGTACATTCATTTTTCACCCTATTATACTCTTGTAAAATGGTCTTAAATTTTACTTTAATAGGATACAAACCCAAATAAAAAAGAAAGTAAAATATAGCAGATAACTATTTTGCTTTTAATGTTGAAGAGTATTAATATTCTGATTAAATTTTGTTAATAACTTAATGTCACTTTAAGCACAGAGCAACCGATTTGCAAAAAGAACCTCATTACTCTTATATTACAGACTAAGTTATTATTTTATATTTTATAGTATGAAAAACTTACATATAAAAGCATAAATAAATGCAGCCAATATTAAACTACTATTAATTTCGTATCTACTAAGATCAGATATTTATTCTAAAAGAACATGCTTTAATACAATACAAAATAAATTACTAAGCCTTTTTAGCAAGGCATTCAGTATCACTGAGTTCTTAGAATAACTTATACTCATCAGCTCACAATTAACAGATGAAAATAATAACAAAGTTGTCAAACAGCCAAAAAGAAACTAAGGAAATGAATGTTAATAGGAAAATATATGCAGTATGAATGGCCCTTAACTGATCTTTTCACACCCCCGTATTAAATATATACATTTTCTATTTTCAAAATAGAACTTTCCTAGTTTCATTCAGAACTGAAACACGTTAGTGGAGGAGGAAATAAAGTTTGCTTTATAGTTACTGTGAGAATCCCTCCTTAAACATCATTTTCCATCGACTTTTTTTTTCAACCATGTAATTTGTTGGGTATCAATTCTAAGTATTAATTTGGTGGCGATTATTAAACCTGTCCTTTCTTTACTTGATTATTGCAGGGAATATGGTGCAAGCGTTTTCAATAAACAGAACTATTCCCTTTGCTAACTTGCAGTGCCTGTGAATGAGCTGCATGCTATGAATTTTTTCTGATGAGAAGAATGCAGTATCTTATCAGAAAACAAACAAACTGGTGGATTATGTCACCAAGAGAGAAATAATTTAATGTTAGCTAGGAAACTATGCACAGATATTTGTGATTAGTTACGTAATTGTGACTTTGGTCCTTCAGATTAGTACTAGAATCACTTTGCCTAACGTATAGCTACCACTGCTTCACAAAGAAGAGAGTATCTGTCAATAACCTCTTGACATATTTCATCTGAACCCTGTAACCATGAGCTTTACTCATTCATTCATGCCGTAAAATGTAAAACTTTGTAACTCACATCAGAGCTGCCTGAGGCTCAGAAACTTTTCTGATTTTATTTGGATCAAAATGAGTCATTCTGTATCTTACGACCAAAATGAAAAATGCAATAGAGGGGTGTTTGCTTTCTAAATTATTAAATTCTCAGCCAAATTAATGGATCAATGATTGACAAGACTATTAAAGGATAATGCTGGAAGGTGAGATCCACCTAGGCTTACAGGTTTATTTTTTCCCTCTCTTCCAACTCTTGCTGTTGAAATAGTAACTCTAAAATATAACCTTGAAAAATATTGCCTGATCTTGTACACACAATGCTTTTTATTTACATTGGCAATTATTTTTGATTTAAAAAAAGTTTGTGACATTTGCACTAAGTTGTCAGGAGGGATAATAAATACTTGGGGTTTTAATATCAGTATGTAATTTTAAAAAGTCAGAGGACATCTCTTCTAAAAGTAAAATGTCCTGAAGAACATACAGTTGCCAATAAGGATTTTAGTTTTTTGCTCCAGTTTGAAATAAACCGTCACTGACCTAAGTTGACTATCTGAAAGGTAAATTGTTCTTATCCTTTAAAAAGAAACAAATTTTCATTCTACATCATGGCAATTACAGATTTGTTTAAATTCTAGTATAAAACATAACTAACAGTAAAATGAAAATAATACAAATTAACAGTTGCATATTAAAGTAGAGTGTATAACAACAGATTTAGAAAGAGACTTATTTTATTTCTAAAACTTAAAACTGAGTACAGAAATGTTAGTGGCCTCCAAATTAATCAAAAGTTACTGCTAGAGATAAGGGACTAATTAGTTCTTTATGTCCACAATAAGTAGATTTCAGTCTGGGCAGGGGAGATAGAGTTTACAGTCTAATACAAGCTTTCTGATGGTAACAATAATGAAACATTGGAATACTTTAATACAGGGAGACTGTGTACACCTTTAAAAATAAACATCTATTGGGAGATTCATAACTAGAGCTAATATCGCCTTAGATCTGGAAGGCTGGCTATGTGACATTCCAATCCTTCGTCATCCTATTCGAGCCATACAGAAACCTACACAGAAGAGCAGAATTTTGCCTAAATGTATTTAGTATCGCTAGGGAAGAAAAAAACCCCTAGCATATGTATTGACATGTCATGACTCATATCTCATTATCAGATTGTTACACTTCTGCTACTGTGAACCGAGTGACTTGCTCGAATCTTGTTTGAAATGTAAGTAAGTTTGCATTTATATGATATGCATATCACAGTATCACACAGTATCACAGTATCACAAGGTTGGAAAGGACCTCTGAGATCATCAAGTCCAACTTATAACCTAACACTAACACCAACACTAACACCAACAATCATCTAAACCATGGCACTCAGTGCCTCATCCAGTCTCCCTTTAAACACCTCCAGGGTCGGTGACTACACCACCTCCCTGGGCAGCCCATTCCAATGGCCAATCACCCTTTCAGTGAAGAATTTTTTCCTCATATCAAGTCTAAACTTTCCCTGACGAAGCTTAAGTCCATGCCCTCTGGTTCTGCCACTGGTCACCTGAGAGAAGAGACCAACCCCTGCCCGACTACAACCTCCTTTTAGGTAGTTGTAGAGAGCAATGAGGTCTCCCCTGAGCCTCCTCTTCTCCAGACTAAACAGCCCCAACTCCCTCAGTCGCTCCTCATAGGGCTTGTGCTCCAGCCCCTTCACCATCTTCGTTGCCCTCCTCTGAACACATTCCAGTATCCTAACATCTTTCCCAAACTCAGGGGCCCAGAACTGGACACAGTATTCGAGGTGAGGCCTGACCAGTGCCGAGTACAGGGGGACGATAACTTCTCTGGTCCTGCTTACTACACTATTCCTGATGCAGGCCAGAATGCCATTGGCCTTCTTGGCCACCTGGGCACACTGCTGGCTCATGTTGAGCTTCCTGTCCACCAGCACTCCCAGGTCCCTTTCTGCCTGACTACTCTCCAGCCACTCCGTCCCAAACCTGTAGCTCTGCATGGGATTGTTGTGTCCAAAATGAAGTACCCGACATTTGGACTTATTAAACATCATCCCATTAGAATCAGCCCAGCTCTCCAATCTGTCCAGGTCCCTCTGTAGGGCCATCCTACCCTCTAACAGATCAACCCTTCCTCCCAGCTTGATATCATCTGCAAATTTGCTGATGATGGACTCAAACCCCTCATCCAAATCGTCAATAAAGATATTAAACAGGACGGGACCCAGCACCGATCCCTGGGGGACACCACTGGTGACCGACCGCCAACTGGATGAAACACCATTCACCATCACTCTTTGGGCTCGGCCATCCAGCCAATTCATAACCCAGCACAGAGTGCTCCCATCTAGGCCACGGGCTGCCAGCTTCCCTAGGAGTCTACTGTGGGGGACCGTGTCAAAGGCCTTATTGAACTCCAGGTATACCACATCCACAGCCTTCCTCTCATCCACCAGGCGAGTCACATGGTCGTAAAAGGAGATCAGGTTGGTCAGGCAGGACCTACCCCTCCTAAATCCATGCTGGCTGGACCTGATTTCTTGACCGTTCTGCAGGTGGTGCATGATTTCACCCAGGATTATCTTCTCCATGATTTTACCTGGGACCGAGGTCAGGCTGACAGGTCTGTAATTACCTGGATCATCCTTATGGCCCTTGTTATGGATATGGGCGTCACATTGGCCAACTTCCAGTCTTCCGGGACCTCTCCAGTGAGCCAGGACTGCTGAAAGATGATGGAGAGCGGCTTAGCAAGCTCATCCGCCAGCTCTCTCAGCACCCTAGGATGGATCCCATCTGGCCCCATAGACTGATGAGGGTCCAATCGGCTCAGCAGGTCTCTAACTTCCTCCTCGTGGATTGCAGGAGGGCCATATTTCACCCTGCCCCCATCAACCACTTCAGAGGGCCAACTGTCAAGCGAGTTGACATCCTTGCTGTTAAAAACTGAGGCAAAGAAGGCATTAAGTACCTCAGCCTTCTCTGCATCTCTGGTTACTATATTTCCCTCCACATCCAACAAGGAGTGGAGGTCGCTGCCGCCCTTCTTTCTGCCATTGATGTATTTATAAAAACTCTTCTTATTGTCCTTAACAGAAGTGGCCAATTTGAGCTCCAGCTGGGCTTTTGCTTCCCTGATTTTTCTCCTACACGACTTAACAACATCCTTGAACATGACCTGACTTACATCCCCTTCTTTCCAGCGGCGATACATCCTCTTTTTCTTACTTAGTTCCTTCAGAAGTTCCCTACTCATCCAGGCCGGCCGTCTGCCCCTACGACTCTTCTTACAACACACAGGGACAGCCCGCTCCTGTGCCTGCAAAATTTCATTCTTGAAGTGTATCCAAACTTCCTGGACCCCCTTGACACTAAGAGCTATTTCCCAGGGTACTTTCCTGACCAGTTCCTTAAATAATCCAAAATCTGCCCGCCGAAAGTCCAGCATCGATGTTCTGTTCCTGGCTTTTCCTATTACGTTGTTCAGAGAGAACTCAATTATCTCATGATCACTAGACCCCAGACAGCCTCCAACAACAACATCACCCACCAGCCCTTCTTTGTTTGTAAACAGCAAGTCAAGCAGAGCCTCACCCCTGGTGGGCTCACTCACCAGCTGTGACAAAAAACAGTCCTCAATACACTCTAAGAACCTCCTGGACTGCCTCCTTTCAGCAGTGTTAAGTTTCCAGCAGATATCTGGAAGGTTAAAGTCTCCTAAAAGAACAAGGGCAGCCAATCTAGAGGCAGCTTCCAGCTGTTTAAACCACAGAAGATCCAAATCCTCCTCCTGGTTGGGCGGTCTGTAGCACACTCCAACCAGGAGGTCAGACTTGACTGCCCCTCTGACTCTTACCCATAGACACTCAATCTGGTCATCACCGATCTCGACTTCGACAGCATCCAGGGTTTCCCTAGTGTAGAGGGCTACCCCTCCACCCCTCCTCTCACGCCTGTCTCTCTTGAAGAGCCTGTAGCCTTCCATGGCAGCACTCCAGTTATGAGAGTCATTCCACCACGTTTCCGTGATAGCAACTATATCATAGCTCTCCCGCTGGACCAGGACTTCTAGCTCCTCCTGCTTGTTTCCCATACTGCATGCGTTTGTGTACATGCACTTCAGTTGGGTTACTGACAACCCCCTTTGGGATGGCTCATCCTCCACGGATATGATGCTAAAATAAGAACAAAATCTACCTTTAGCGGCTGCAGCTGAATGAAACCAATCTGAGAAGACCACTTCCTTTGGCAAAGTCAGTAAGGATCAAATAATTCTTTCGCAGGTATTACATGTTCCTATGTTCCCATATTTTTTTAAAGCACTGGGTCTATCTACATTTGAATGATTCTTTATTTTTCCATAGAAATATGTTAGAAGACTGTGGAGAGACTTACTGAAACCTGGCTCATTGAAAGCAGACATGAGCCTGACAAAAGCAAGCTGCTTAGGCCTTGAATGGAAAAATACTGAGCTAAGTGAAAAACTACTGACCAGCAAGGTCAGTGGGCCCTTGTTGTGCAGTGAAGCTTAGGCAAGGGAGATAACAGGATGTCTCCCATGGGACCAGATGGATTTTTAAAACTACAGGAATGTATGTGACGCTTATGCAATGATGAAGTCTCTAACCAATAAGGAGCTAAAGTTTTGTAATATGTATGAAGCTCATTAACTAAACTATTTAGGTAGACCTACTGCTAATAAAGACTGAGACTTGTTAATCAAACACCATATGCATGTTGTTAAGTCTCCCGCCGTCTTCGACAAATGGTATCCTTAACAAATGGTGACCCCCAACAGATGACTGTGTTTCTCTTTTTCTTTATGCTTTTGAAGATTTGGCCCAATCTGCAAATAGATAAAAATCTTCCCTTTGTGACGGTTATAACAACTTAAGCACAGGTTAGAGCTTATGTAACAGTAACTTTCAGTTTTCTTCAAACCCTTCAACCTAGCTAGAATTCATTTCAGAGATAAAATAGCTAGAACAGGTGCTATCAAACTATTTTATTTCCTTTGTAACATAAAGCCTCCATCCCACGAATGAAAGCCTAGGCCTTTCCAAACAGTAAACTTGCTGAAAAATGGATTTAAGAGATTTACAATGATTGCCTCAAGGCATGAAGGAGACAGTGATAAAGCGAGAAATAGAGAAGAAACTAATCAAATTTAATGGGGAAAAAAAATGGAAAACTTCTATCTGGACGGGCTGAAGGGAAGGGGTATTCCCTTTATATACACATCTTCTTTATAATATTAAACAGTAGCAAAACAAGCTTACTAACCAATAATAGTTGCTTAAAAAGACAATTCTAAATATTACTTAAATTTTTTAGAGTAAGAAAATTTTTCTTCAAATAGTTTTGTTTTGTTATTTATTTTGCTACATCTTAATAGAAATGAACAGAGTAAGAAATTAACTCATCAGTTACTACTGTTAATCTCTTCAATTAGAAGGAAACAAAATTAAATGGAAAAATATATGGTACTTTTCTAGGTCTAATCCAGCTTGATTTTACACTAGATCAGAATCATCTGCCAGTTGACATGGAATGAACAATCTGAAGTATGGTTTTCTTACTAAAAATCATCTATATTTCGAGATATCGATGAAGATAATCTCATATAAGGTAGCTTTGGTTTTGGTCAGGGGTCTAGTCAAGGATCTATTCAACTTAAGCAATAATATCAAGTTAAAAAGATTAAAAGACTAGTGGCACTTCTTTCAAAATAATTAATTGGATATGACATTTATTAAACAGCTGAATTTTCATAAAAATAATATGTTGATCAGTTCTAAACATTTATTTCAAAGAAAAAAGGCAAATGAAATATAAAAATATCTGGTAAACATCCAGAAAATAGTTGTCTTTGAGAGCAAAGGAAGTATACACTTTCAAATTGAGTAAATTTTTAATGTTGTATTTGATGAACTAAAAAAAAAGAAATAGGATTAGCAACAAATCTGGATTCAAAAAACACTGAAGAGTTATAATTTATTTCAGAGTTTCCAGTTACACAATTGAAATAGATAAGTACTGTAAGACAGCCAAGATAATGAAAATTAATACAAGGGCCTATATTCGTCCTATCTAATTTTGGATGCATAAATAATGTAGCAAGTTAAGAAATAATATGCCTAAGAATCTGTAAAGAGTCACTGTAGATAAATAGTCTCCTCTATATGGTGCTTCACTTCGTCTCAAATCTTAAAATACTTTCATAAAATGCTGTCTGTTGTAAAATATAATGAATAAATTTTGAAGAGACAAAGCTGTGACAACAAATATTATCTCAGTATAATGAAAAAGAAGTCCTACATGTACATAAATAAGAGCCAAAAAGAAAGCCTGAGAAAGGGGTATTTAGAACATCTCTTTCAACAGAGATGAACAGAAAGGATTCCCAAAGAAAGTAAAAAAAAAAGTTTTACTGATGAGCTTATACATCTGCTTATACATCTTATACATGAGTTTCAACTATATAGATAAACAAGAACTAAGCATGTAGAGTTTCAGAAATGTGGCTTTTTTAGTCCAAAACTATTAACTTTTAGGTAATTAATCTGAATATTCAAAGCTTTCAGAGCTTTTCTGGGCTATCCTTGAAGTACTTAAGATGTTTCACACCTTAATTTAGAAAGTCCTAAAATGAGGGAAAAATACAATCCAAACTATTAGGGAATACATTAGTGAATACTTTATATTCCCAATGTATATTAGTTTAGAACATAAAAATTATTTTCTAATTCATATTCTTTGCAAAGAATGCAAAACCAGAGCTATAGATACTTCCACAAAAATTTTCTCTTCACCTTTTAATATTTTTGAGGGAATTGTTTTTGGTTTGTTCTGTTTTATTTCCACATTTATAGGCAATGGTGTTATCCAATCAGCTTTTCTGTACTCTTCGGTTTACTGCAACTCCAGCAGAATAACTGGACAGTTTAATAGATATCAAAGACTCCGTAATTAGTTTGCTTTATTCCAATTCTGACAAAGAGTACGGTATTTTAGAGACTACTCCACTGTTGTCTGCTCTCAGAAGCTCTCAAGAGAAAGTCTTTACACTTGGTTTAATTCATACGCATTGTATTTTTTCTATTTTTCTGTAAAATGTATTGTAATTAATTGATGAAACATAGCAATGATTCTTCAAAGTGGAATAATCTTCATCTCTTCTTCCTTGACATTGCTGGGATCTAAATATGAGAGAATATTTCTATTACATATTTAATTAAACAAAGTGTTATTATAGAAGCACATACTAAATTTTTTACGCATTCCCAGATTGTGTTGATAGTTTGCTAACAGAGAAAGAGGGAAAACCTAATCCCAGTGACATCAACTGGTATTTCTTGATGGAACAGCAGTTTTCCCAAAACAAAATAAAAATAAGTTTTACTGTTCAGTCCTAAATTGATAAAGGAATTATCAGAGCATAGGAGTTTCAATGCATTTTATCTATGTCTTTCACAGTCCTCTTCCTCCTGATTTTACCTGCTTTCATAATGAAGAGGATAAGACTGTTTCAAAGTTTATGTAGTTATGATAAATGATATTTTTCTTGTGAATTTGTTTTAATAAATCAGTTTTCTACTTGCAGTGATTTCATCCTTTCTTTTTTTAATGCATTCCATTCTGATTTAATTTTATTGCTGATCTGCTTTAAACATTTCCTACTAAAATTTACAACTTTACCGTTGACTTTTTAGGTCAGTATGACAAAACTTATATATCTTTCAATCCAGGAACAGTCTTAAAAGCAGGAAAACAAGATTTTTTTTTTTTTTAAAAATCTTCTACTTCTTGTGAAGACAAAAATAACTTAGAACTCTGCCCTATATGCAAAAAATATATTTCATATTTCAAACAGGGAATGTTTCAGATGTTTCTGACAGCTGAAGGAAAAAGAATTGTAGTAAAATATATGATAAGTTTTGGTGAACGCAGCAAGCATTAAAAAGGAGAAATACAGTGCTTGCTTTTTCCTGGTAGTGCTGAGTTTCTATATACATATAAAAAACCCCAACAAAGCAAGCTAAAATGTCTTTGATGACACTGATGAGTTTAAGAGGCAATGAATTACATAATATTCTTTGCATGAGTACAACTGTCACTAAAGTCAACAGGAATCCTTTTGTGTATGGAAAGAGGATATTTAGCCCTTAGTGGTTATGAGCGAGTTATTGTTTGGCAGTGATGCTCAACATGCATGGAAATGACAGCTGGAACATCAATTTAAGAATAGGCTGGAAGTGACAGCGAGTCTGACTCTATGTATAATGTTTTTTTGTAGAAATGAGCTAAAATTAACATCTGAAGTACTGTCATGCTTCTTACCACTTACCAGCTATTTTTACAAATCCAGAATTAACAAAGCGGACTATAGACCAAATATTTCTATGGGGAAAAAAATATGAATTATTTCCTGAAGCTGAATACGATACCAAAATTACAGTACTAATAACAAAACCAACTGACCTTAATATACAAGTCTAGGAACTGAGACTCTCAGTAAGTAATACATGATAACACTATCCATCATTTTTTCCTCTCTGAGGGTAGAATCCTGAATTCATTTCGGAGGAAGAAAAAGGAAATTCTTAAATATGCATATGTAAGTCATGGAGGCAGATGAGAATTTAAATAGCTTTAGACTGTGCCGTTCACATCATTCCATCTGGGAGTAGAAATTTTTATAACATTTGGTGTTTCTGAAAATGCCCGAAGGGAAAGGTATTTTGAATCCTTTAGAAATCTTTGTTATTCTATAATTCAGGTACACAAGTTTATATTATTAGAACTGAACTTCAGAAAGTGTATAAATAATATTAGTCCCGTTTAAATCCACTGTACTGATACTCAGATTAAGGTGCTTTGCTGTTTTTTTGGAGTTTCTTTCTGTGAAAACATTGTATGGCTTTCCTCTTTGGAAATTAAGTATACAAGAATAACCCAAGATACATCTTGTGGTACAATGGACTTACACAATTTGCCAAGGCTGATTTTGCAAGAGAGGGCAAACACTGAAGTCATTGTGATGTTTCAAAACGGAGCAGTTCAACTTGAACAAATTTATCTGGCAGAACGGATCAGGTGGTGGTCTAATTCTCAAATCAGCTGAGTGACACTTGGGGCGAGGCAGAGGCTTCAGAGTATAGTGCTGCTTTGGTTAGGAAAAGAAACTCCCCCAAAGGAACATACTGAGCTGGTTTTTTGTCTCTAGAGCTCACACTTTGAAGAGCGCTATTAAATTAATACTTGTCTTAAGAAGAAGAGATCTTACCTACTTCCTGGATAACTAGAGAAAGGGAGGGATAGTGTTTCAGAGAGGGTCTTTTAGTACAAGTAGGTTTTTTAGAAAAATCTCTGGAACTGTAAAATCCTCCTTGGAAGTCAGCTTTACAGTTGATAAATATGCTTTTATATACATATATGTATTATTTAAATTGCTTTTACGCACTTTTGAGCATATCCTCCAAATATCTTATAATTACCATAAATAACGAGAAAAATATTTTCACATTTAGTTGTACAGAATTGCACCTGCACAAAGTAAACAGAATTCATACTTGGGTAAGATCCTTAACCAATGCATGAGAGAGACAGAAAAACAAAAGACCCCAAACCCCCAAAACAACCAACCAACCAAGCAAAGTTAGACACTGAATTTTTGAAGTGTTTTCAGGAAGTAATCTCAATAGCAAAATAATTTCCTACATTAATTTGGAACGTTCGTGTTTTTTGCTCTTTTTTAATAAAAATTGAGGACTTCTGGTAATTGTTATTGCTTCATCTCTTTCCTAAAATACTGCAATGTGTGTTCTTTAATAAAAGAGCTCTGGGATAATAGTCAACTCTGTGAATTTAATAAAGCTCTGGAGTGTATTCTGAAATCTTTCCTCTAATGTTCAAATAAATGAAAACTGTTTCCGTAAACCTGGAGCCACTCTGGATTTGAAAGACTGTGACCGAGAACAGTATTTTATGTTAGAAGTTACAAACCAATTCGTACAATAAGGACCACTATAGTTATTTATTATCTAGTAAAAGATCATTTTGGTTTGTATTGTTTGTATTGTAAAGTTTATGTTTTTTTCATTGGCATAGGTTCTACAAAGTGATAAAAATAAAACGTTTCTAATGAATAAGTAATTCTAGCAAAAAATCTTTAGCTTCCTTATTCTATTGGATCTAATTCGTAGAACTGAAATAATAATATCTACCAGATTGAACCAAACAATATTGTGACCATGAATGGGTTTTAAATACAAGAAGGTGAGAACTGTAATAAAAAAGATTTTTGGTAAAATGCAAAATCTCTACATAGTGTAATATCTTAATGAAATACAACACATAAGTAAGGATGTCATACTGAACAGTGCAAACAAAAAGCAATATTGAGAGTTGCCTCATTCTATAAGCATTTTCTAGGTTCAGGTACGGGACTTGAACATAGGTATTCAGATTTGTATTTCAATAGAGCTATTAAATGCAGAGAAATGAACATAAGAACAAAGTTAACTGGGGAGAGACATAAATAAGGAAAGGATAGAAAACCAAACTATTGTGTAACTCCAGAACTGCAAGGGATAAACACAAAAAAAGTGTGATTTTATATTTTACAGACAATTAGATAACTTTTAGATGATATTGACTTTGTAACTTTTACAACATTTTGATCATTTTCAATTTACGCATGTTTTATTATTTTAAAAATAGGTTTATCTTAATGGCTTGGAAATTTCTAATTGAACAATATTCCTTCTTATTACAGGCTTAAATTACATTCTTTCTCTTTTCTTATCTACAACTTTTCTATATTTTGTTAATTTTTGATAGTTATTTGCAAGAGGAAAAGAACAGAGATATATGTTTTTTGGGGAAAAAGTATAAATGAAATTAAACTGGCTCCAAAGACAAAATTACATTTAATCAGCATGACAGCATCTATAGGTGAATTATTCCATATTATGAGAATTTAATTAGTTGATTTTTAAAATGTCTGATCACAAAGCTGATTTTTACACTAATGTTTATAGAGAAAATAAAAATAGCCATTAAGAATTGGTCTCTATGACAGATTTCCAACTTAGAATATGTCAGAACAACAGAAAGTTAATATAGATACCTACGATTGTTCTGTTCACTCAAAACTTCATTTGTTTTAGGTATGAGGATGCATTCTTAGGATGCAGTTTTTCTGACCTGTTTCAGAAATCTGCTTAGGGTGAGAAGAATCAGGTCCCAAAACTGCTTATTTCTCTCCATGACTATAAAAGCAGTCCGTATGTTTGAATTTTGAAAGCCATGGGAAGCTGAAACTGAGATAAGCAGTGTTATGAACATTTACCCTACAGCAAAGATTGGTTCCCTGATCTTTGACTCAGAAAAGCATGTTCTCCAGCTGCTGAACCTAAAGCTATTATAAGATCCATTTCTTTTTCTACAGTCTGAAAAAGAGGTATGTAACACAATCTTGCTAGGATTATATCTAAGAGAGAACAGAATTAAGTGCTCCTAACTTTAAGAAATACAAAAGAGCAGGATATCACTTTAATTAAATGTGAAAGATACAGTCTATGTACTAACAAAATGCTTCTTTTATCTACTGTAAATGTAGTTAGTTCACACTGTGCAGTTTTCTTTGCTATTTCCAGTAACAACCAAGAAAAAGGAGAGTTTTAGAAGACTAGAGAATCAAAGTGAAGCTGATAGAAAGTACAAGAGAAAGATCATGAGAACACAACCACTTCATCATTTTTGACACAAGAATGGCTTAAAGTACTACGATATCCTAAAGTCAGCCAAGTTGCCATGAACCATCTCCAGGACTACTCTAACACAAAATGATTTGACATTACACTGAAATGTATTAGGAATACTCAAAGATTTTCTCTGTTGGCTTGACTTTGGGAGTGGTGAACTCCAGGTAAGCAGTAGTCATCAATGGCTGTCAAGAGTAATGTCTTCATTTCCACCTGCTGCATTCATAAGATAGATATTTATGCCTTTAAGTCCTGACAAGGTATATTTATATTCTACCTTTGATAAAAACCTGAATGTAAGTTGATGCTCAGTATTTCCGTAAAGAAAACATATGTCGTTTTATGGCAAAACTCTCAATGATTTGACAGTGTATTTAGCTCTGTGTTAAATGGAGGTACATTTTCATCAGTGCTCTGTGCATAGTGCTTTCATTAATAGCCTGTGGCACCCTGAAAAAATGTGTTCTTTAAATATAACTTAACATAAAATATGAAACATTTCATTGTTGTTGAAAAATAAAGAAAATAATAACAGCCTAACTAGTCATAATCGCTAAGTACTTTCTTCCATGTTGTTGCACACCAGAAGAAAAACAAACCCAAATATTTAAAAACTCTAGTAGATCAATTTAAACATTAACAATTAAATTTGGATTTGGAATGAAACTCTAATGTCTTCAGATTACAAATAAATGTAATTTTCATGGGAAGGTAAAGAAGAAACTGTTAAACTATGCTGTGTTAGTCTTTCTGTTTCCAGGATTTTAGTTCTCATTATCATTTTTAGTAATGCTTCATTACCCTGAACAAGCACATGTAAACCTATCAGAATAAAATTCTTGATAAATTTGTTGTCTGTCCATCCCCTTCTATTTTTATGAATTTGTCAACTTTGATGAACAGATCAGCAGCACAAGTCATGGTACTAGTACATAAGGTAGATCTTGTTTGGTGAACTACTAAGTATTGTTGCAACTGTGTTTTTATGCTTTTACATATGTCTACTTACGTATGTCAGATATCCAGACACTATTGTGATGAGAAACGTCTTGGGTTTCTTGGGTTTTGAGAACATGAAATGATAGATTTTCAGATTTTTGATAAGTAAGGAGGGAGGCCAGTGAAACTACTACCATAGACTTCCAGAAGGCAGACTTGGCCTTGTTCAGAGAGAGCCCCTTGGGAAACAGTCCTGAAGGGCAAAGAGATCCATGAAGACTGGATATTCTTCAAGAAGGAAATCTTACAGACACAGGAGCAGGCTGTCCCCATGCTCCAGAATAAAAGCCAAAAAGAAAGACTTCTGGCCTAGCTGAACAGTGAGATTTTTCTAGGACTAGAAAAAAAATCAGAGCTTACTACATTTGGAACAAAGAGCAGGCACTCAGAAAGAATACGGAGATCTTGTTAGGTCATACAGAGAGAAAATGACAAAGGCAAAAGCCCAGATTCATAGTCATGGAGGATGGTAGCTGTGTGAGTCTAACATCTTTCTAGCAAACCACTTTCTTGAAAACTCAGTAATAATTGTAGTACAATTATGCTCATTAGTTTTATCAATATAAGATTCAAGGTCTGCGATTTTCGTATCAAATATTTATAGGCTGTTATTAAATTAAAAAGAAGTAAAGGCTGTTCATCCATGTTAGTGTTCTACTTGTCCATCACACAGATTGGCAATGATATCAAAGATAGGAGAACCAAGTATGAGAATCCCACAGAAGAAGTTATCTGAAAGGTAAAGGAATAGTCATTGCTTTCTATTATATTTTTTTTGTCTCAGTGGTTATAATTTCAGTCTTTCAAATTGCTAAAAAAATGAAAATATGATGATTTGTTTATGAATTAATTTAATAACTAAATGGAACTCTGCATTTGCTCAGTTAAAAGATCAGTTATTCAGAGAATATTTTTGTGCTCTAATGCCAAACTTTCCCCTACATCTTTTCACATACAGTTCTAGTGTGCACTATGGCCCTAAGTATAATGAAGAATGTTGTTATTTTCTGTCAAATTGTCATCTATAGAAAATCACATTTATCACAATATGCATGATGACATTTTCAAAACATTTTACTGCTAAAGTGTTATCAACAGAAACTTGAGGAACTCAAGGAGTAACATTCCTTTCTTTGCTACTTTTATTTCCAGTAGAGAATAAATTGTAAATCCTGTGCTAATATGTTTTGAAGGCAGTTATGTTTTGCTATGCAATTCTCCCTGTTCTAGTTCGGATTTTTCAGTTATTCAGATCTGAAGTCTTGACAAAGTTTTAAGACAGCTAGAGAAACTGATGGAATATCCACAGCAGCAGAATCTAAAAGCAATAATACAAGATACATAATAGAAAGTAGACCCTATTTCCAGGTCATAAATGTCTCTAAGTAACTGAATATTGACAAGAATATGGATGAAATTTTCCTAAATTAAAATACCAAATGTAGATGCTTAAAGGTTTTTTTATCACATGTCAACTGACAGTGATAGAATGTCTCAAGTATTTAAAAGAACTGCTTAATTTAGATAATTTCCTGCAGAAGGATTTTTTCTTTTGTTTTTTTCTGTGTCTAAACTTGCTGTTTCTTGTTGTTATAATTTCAATACTCTGTATGATAGCCCTTCATTATCATTGGCATATGTAATTCACGTTACAAGTTTGTTAAGTAGAGTTTATTATTAACTCAGAAACATGCTAAAATCTTTCCAGCATCATGACTCTGCCAGAAAAAAGAAAAGAGTAAGGAGATATAGTACAGAAAGAAATTAAATGTTCTTCAACTTAGAACTAGAAAAGAATAGTTGACAAGGAATAGTCAAAGGCTTAACAAGACTTATGCAGCATGAATTCTGACACAGCAAAAAAATGCATCCGGTCTGTATCTTGGTTTGCATGACAAATATTTTATTGAGTATAGAAAAGCACATTGAATATAAAAATATATTAAATTATATTCACTTTTTAATTATCTGAGGTAGTGAGGGAGAACAAGAGGAATGGAAGTAATCGTAGGAGAGAAGAGAGAGATAATGAGAAAAGGAGAAAAAATGCTGTAGTCATGAAAAGATGCAGAGGAGTAAAAATGAAAGCAGAAATCGTCAGGAAGTTACAACTTAAATTATTCAGAGCTATGCCTTTAACACTTCCTTATTATTGTCAGAACTGTGAGTACAGGAAGTCTGGAATGGATATGCAAGTGCTTGTGATTTTATTAAACTAAAATAGTTGCTCACTACATCATCTATCTCAATCTCATTTATCTCATGTTCAGAATCATTACTGAACCCAGAAATCTAATAACCAATTAACAGTGAAAAAAAATACTTAGAATAAATCCTGAAGATATTATTTTAATTACATCACTCATCTGCTGAGTGTAAGAAGAGGTTACTACTGAATACACAGATTTAGGTTCATGCTTTGACAAGCCTTTAGCCACTTGGAACACCTTTGGTCTTTAAATTAATATCTTTTTTCACCAGCTCATACAGTTTAAATCTTGGTTGTTGGTTTTACGGGTGTTTGTTTTGTTTTTTTTTTACTCCCTCCTCTCATCTCCTTTTTTGTCTTCTGTTAATCATTTAAATGCAATTGTACACAGAACCTCTCTTAGGTGATAGGAACTGTTCTGTGGGAAAACACAATGGGAAAACATGTTCTTAATTATTTATTTCTCTTAGAGTTTTATGGAGGAGTGGAGATTCCACACTGGGTACGCCACACATAGAGGCAATGGAGCCTGCTGAAAAAGATTCCTCTTTCTTGAACCTTATTCTCCTTTCATCAGAGTAAAATGGTAGCAGAATCACGTAAGAGGTGTCATTAATGTGCAGGGATGTTAATGTATCAGAAAGATGCCCTTAAATTAGTAACTCTGGGTAGAGGCAATGACATAATCTGGTGATAAGGGTGTATCTAATGTGTTTTATGCTTCAGTTTGAGAAAATTTCCTTATTTTGATGAGAGGATAAATACCAAAGAACAATATCTTAGATTTAGAAGTTCAACACACAATAGCACCAAACTTTTTCCAAAAAAAAGAAAGAATAAGCAGCATGCAAAATAATCTCATGGAAGCTGGAGTGAATAACATATCATGAATAACAAGTTTAAGAATAATATTTTTTTACAATTAAAAAATATACTGTGGGAAATTAATAGGGAGGAAAATTATGACATGTACATCAGAAATATGCGACAAATGCCAGGATTCGGATGAACATTTCTACCTGAGGGTATCTGCTGAGTATATACACTTCTTTCTCCAGGGAATACATCCTACAGTAAATAAAGAGAATAGTGTTATTGAACATGCAGAACTATAGGCTGGGGACAGAATGGTTGGAGAGCAGTGAGGCAGAAAAGGACCTGGGAGTGCTGGTGGACAGGAAGGTCAATATGAGCCAGCAGTGTGCCCAGGTGGCCAAGAAGGCCAATGGCATTCTGGCCTGCATCAGGAATAGTGTAGCGAACAGGACCAGAGAAGTTATCGTCCCCCTGTACTCGGCACTGGTCAGGCCTCATCTTGAATATTGTGTACAGTTCTGGGCCCCCAGTTTGACATGCATAGAAGTTCTGTAGACTGCAAAAGTAGTCTTCCAATAAAGATTATAAACAATAGCAATGCCATTTTAAGATCACTAGTTGAAAGACATTGATACACTTAGTATCAATGACAATGATCAGATTGCTTTACAAAAATAAAAGATCAATTTAAGAATTTCAGAAAATGTAAAAAAACTCCTTTTAAATAAAATTATTGTAAAATTTACTATTACCCAAATATTTCTATGTATCTTGGTAATATTTAAAGACTGTATTTATCCTTTTTGTTGTTTTTGTTTTATTTAATTTCAAATGTAGTTTATCAGTGTCTGTAACAAAGACAGTGTGGAATGCATTAAAAAAAGCAGTTATGGTAGGTACTGGGCGAGAAAAAGAAATCTATCCTAAATAAAGATTTTTGTACTTTGATAATGATTTACACTAAAATGCTCAGCTACATTGTCTCTCTAATTATGTTGTCTCTCTAACTATATTGTCTTTCTAATACTGAACCCCTTTAATCAATCAGTGGCAAATAATACATACACACAAAATCTCTCTGTAGAGCAAATAATACACTAAATGCAGGTCAACAGATGAATGAAAGCAGACACAAACACACATAATTGCATGCTTAAATTTATTTGAAGTGTCTGACTTTGGCAGCAATAGTTGTTAGGACATATATTTTCTAACAGTGATGTTCACATCAGGCCTGCACTACACAGTCAACACGATGTTGCAAGACAAGTATCAGCAATGATTCTTTAATGTCTGTGACTTTTCCTAGAAAGGTCAAATCTATCAATATAAACTTAATGAAAAAAAACCCTTGTCTATATTGCTACATACATCCAAATAATCTATCACCTTTCCAGTCCTTTGTATAAATTGCTCTGCAGAAGCAATGATAGAAAGTACTTATTTTAATAGAATAAAACCCTGCTAGAATATTAAATGTCTTTTATGATAATTATTTGAAAGCAATTACAAATCTGTCCAGCAGAAGTTGTAAATGTTGAACTATATTTGACTTTTAAAAGGTAAAATATTAAAACATATAGCACTGCAAGAAGAAAAGAAAGTTTCAACCAATGTATTGGTTGAACCAGGTTTGAAAACCAGGTTTGGGGAGTTGGAATTTGATGTTCAGGTGGAGGATAGTCTGACAGAGAGCTCACCTTAAGAGGCTGACCTCACATTGCCTGTCAGACGGGTCAGGACCTCAAGTAAGAAAAAGAAAAGGAGGGTCATTGTAGTGGGAGACTCCCTTCTGAAAGGGACGGAGGGCCCTATTTGTAGGATGGACCCAACTCATAGAGAAGTCTGCTGCCTTCCCCAAGCCCGGGTACATGACATCGCCAAGAGACTCCCGGACCTAATTAAACCCTCCGATTATTACCCGCTTCTGGTGGTACAGGCTGGTAGTGATCAACTAGCGAGAAGAGGGTCAAGGGTAGTTAAAAAGGAACTCCAGGAGCTGGGACGGTCGATAGATAGGGCAGGAGCACAGGTGATGTTCTGCTCAGTTCCCCCGGTGGCAGGGATGGATACAGACAGGAATAAGAGAATATATGCAGTTAATAAATGGCTTAGGGGCTGGTGCCGGCAGAGGAATTTTGGGTTCTTTGATTATGGGGAAACCTTTACGGCACCTGGCGTGCTTGACCCAGATGGGTCTCGTCTAAATCCAAAGGGTAAGAGGATACTAGCTCAGGAGCTGGCAGGGCTTGTTGAGAGGGCTTTAAACTAGGCATGACGGGGGAGGGGGAGTTACTAGGCTCACCAAAGATGTCCCCGTGGAGGGTGAGCCATCCCAAAGGGGGTTGTCAGTAACCCAACTGAAGTGCATGTACACAAACGCACGCAGTATGGGAAACAAACAGGAGGAGCTAGAAGTCCTGGTCCAGCGGGAGAGCTCTGATATAGTTGCTATCACGGAAACGTGGTGGAACGACTCTCATAACTGGAGTGCTGCCATGGAAGGCTACAGGCTCTTCAGGAGAGACAGGCGTGAGAAGAGGGGTGGAGGGGTGGCCCTCTACACTAGAGAAACCCTGGATGCTGTTGAAGTCGAGATCGGTGATGACCAGGTTGAGTGTCTATGGGTAAGAGTCAGAGGGGCAGTCAAGTCTGACCTCCTGGTTGGAGTGTGTTACAGACCGCCCGACCAGGAGGAGGATTTGGATCTTCTGTGGTTTAAACAGCTGGAGGCTGCCTCTAGATCGGCTGCCCTTGTTCTTTTAGGAGACTTTAACCTTCCGGATATCTGCTGGAAACTTAACACTGCTGAGAGGAGGCAGTCCAGGAGGTTCTTAGAGTGTATTGAGGACTGTTTTTTGTCACAGCTGGTGAGTGAGCCCACCAGGGGTGAGGCTCTGCTTGACTTGCTGTTTACAAATAAAGAAGGGCTGGTGAGTGATGTTGTTGTCGGAGGCTGTCCGGGGTCTAGTGATCATGAGATAATTGAGTTCTCTCTGAACAATGTAATAAGAAAAGCCAGGAACAGAACATCGATGCTGGACTTTCGGCGGGCAGATTTTGGATTATTTAAGGAACTGGTCAGGAAAGTACCCTGGGAAATAGCTCTTAGTGTCAAGGGGGTCCAGGAAGCTTGGATACACTTCAAGAATGAAATTTTGCAGGCACAGGAGCGGGCTGTCCCTGTGTGTTGTAAGAAGAGTCGCAGGGGCAGACGGCCGGCCTGGATGAGTAGGGAACTTCTGAAGGAACTAAGTAAGAAAAAGAGGATATATCATCATTGGAAAGAAGGGGATGTAGGTCAGGTCATGTTCAAGGATGTTGTTAAGTCGTGTAGGAGGAAAATCAGGGAAGCAAAAGCCCAGCTGGAGCTCAAATTGGCCACTTCTGTTAAGGACAATAAGAAGAGTTTTTATAAATACATCAATGGCAGAAAGAAGGGCGGCAGCGACCTCCACTCCTTGTTGGATGTGGAGGGAAATACAGTAACCAGAGATGCAGAGAAGGCTGAGGTACTTAATGCCTTCTTTGCCTCAGTTTTTGACAGCAAGGATGTCAGCTTGCTTGACAGTTGGCCCTCTGAAGTGGTTGATGGGGGTAGGGTGAAATATGGCCCTCCTGCAATCCATGAGGAGGAGGTTAGAGACCTGCTGAGCCGCTTGGACCCTCATCAGTCTATGGGGCCAGATGGTATCCATCCTAGGGTGCTGAGAGAGCTGGTGGATGAGCTTGCTAAGCCGCTCTCCATCATCTTTCAGCAGTCCTGGCTCACTGGAGAGGTCCCGGAAGATTGGAAGTTGGCCAATGTGACGCCCATCCATAAGAAGGGCCATAAGGATGATCCAGGTAATTACAGACCTGTCAGCCTGACCTCAGTCCCAGGTAAAATCATGGAGAAGATAATCCTGGGTGAAATCATGCACCACCTGCAGAACGGTCAAGAAATCAGGTCCAGCCAGCATGGATTTAGGAGGGGTAGGTCCTGCCTGACCAACCTGATCTCCTTTTACGACCATGTGACTCGCCTGGTGGATGAGAGGAAGGCTGTGGATGTGGTATACCTGGACTTCAGCAAGGCCTTTGACACTGTCTCCCACAGTAGACTCCTAGGGAAGCTGGCAGCCCGTGGCCTAGATGGGAGCACTCTGTGCTGGGTTATGAATTGGCTGGATGGCCGAGCCCAAAGAGTGATGGTGAATGGTGTTTCATCCAGTTGGCGGTCGGTCACCAGTGGTGTCCCCAGGGATCGGTATTGGGTCCCGTCCTGTTTAATATCTTTATTGATGATCTGGATGAGGGGATTGAGTCCATCATCAGCAAGTTTGCAGATGATACCAAGCTGGGAGGAAGGGTTGATCTGTTAGAGGGTAGGATGGCCCTACAGAGGGTCCTGGACAGATTGGAAAGATGGGCTGATTCTAATGGGGTGATGTTTAATAAGTCCAAATGTCAGGTACTTCATTTTGGACACAACAATCCCATGCAGAGCTACAGACTGGGGACAGAGTGGCTGGAGAGTAGTCAGGCAGAAAAGGACCTGGGAGTGCTGGTGGACAGGAAGCTCAACATGAGCCAGCAGTGTGCCCAGGTGGCCAAGAAGACCAATGGCATCCTGGCCTGCATCAGGAATAGTGTAGTAAGCAGGACCAGAGAAGTTATCGTCCCCCTGTACTCGGCACTGGTCAGGCCTCACCTCGAATACTGTGTCCAGTTCTGGGCCCCTGAGTTTGGGAAAGATGTTAGGATACTGGAATGTGTTCAGAGGAGGGCAACGAAGATGGTGAAGGGGCTGGAGCACAAGCCCTATGAGGAGCGACTGAGGGAGTTGGGGCTGTTTAGTCTGGAGAAGAGGAGGCTCAGGAGAGACCTCATTGCTCTCTATAACTACCTAAAAGGAGGTTGTAGTCGGGCAGGTGTTGGTCTCTTCTCTCAGGTGACCAGTGGCAGAACCGGAGGGCATGGACTTAAGCTTCGTCAGGGAAAGTTTAGGCTTGATATGAGGAAAAAATTCTTCACTGAAAGGGTGATTGGCCATTGGAATGGGCTGCCCAGGGAGGTGGTGGAGTCACCGACCCTGGAGGTGTTTAAAGGGAGACTGGATGAGGCACTGAGTGCCATGGTTTAGATGATGGTTGGTGTTAGTGTTGGTGTTAGTGTTAGGTTATAGGTTGGACTTGATGATCTCAGCAGTCCTTTCCAACCTTGTGATACTGTGTGATACTGTATTGTATTATTAATTTGGTCAGGTATTAATGTTTATATATGTGATTCCAAAAAATGATTATATATTATTACTTTAAACCATGTCTTGCAGATATTCTATTTCAGAACACATACTCAAGGTCTTTTTTCTAATATTTAAGCCTAATAAGTATGTCAGTTCCAATTTTTGAATTTTCCCATAATTGCAAATATGATTAGCTTTTTAGCATCAAATACTTCCTATAGGATGTGATGAAAGAAGCCAGACTAATCCTAAAATAAAATTATTGATTTTTTTCCTCAGTAATTAGGATAGTAAATTTTTAAATGCTTTCTAATTTTGAAACATCTTTGGAAAATGATTTTACAAAAAGATTTCTTCCTTCAGGCTTTGAAACTCGTCACTGTAAAAAATATTTTTTATCACAAAGTGATACTTCTAATTATTTCTGGAAGGAATCGAAGTTGCAGTTGGAATACAGTGAATTACTAGCACTCTTAGATCTTACTTTAGTGAAGCAGCACATGTAATAATTCCATGTGTTTCAACAGTAATGTTACTTTGGATGAGAATAAGGTTTTTTTGAAAGAGTTCATCTTCAAAGGCAGAGGCTTTCTCCTGGGTCGGTTCAGCTCAAAATATTTACACACTCCTTTTCTACTTCCTTATGCTACTACATTGTTGCACTAACCTCAGTCAGAAAGAAAATTGTATTATTCATAATTTTTTTAATAAACTCTGTACTAAGGAAAGACATGTAACTCAAAAGTAAGCTGAAAATAGGAATGCAAAAACAAAAGCAGTTTTACAGGCCTTACTAACAGCAAGTTTCCCTTTACCAGTCTGATTTAAATCTCTTTACAGTGTTGTGAAAATGCAAAGAAACCTACAACTCAATAGGCAATATGCCCAATGATGTGGAGTAAATGCATTCTTTGAACTACCCACTTTATTGCTGGATTTAATGCATAATTGATTGAAGCACCATATTTTGACAAGCTCTCATGATGGCATATTTCAAGCAAAGATATGCCAACTGCTACAGCACATTTATTTTAGGGCCAACACAAAGCGATTTATTTTAATGTCCATAGCTATAGCTGCTCAAGTGGGAAAGAAAAATTATCCAGGTACTCAGGACTCTTTCTGAACATCACATGGAGGCTGAGGCACTTGTCTAGGACAAATACAGTAAAATGCAAGCACACCAGTCTGCATCATTCTTCTGCGGGGAAGCATTAGCATTCACTTAAATTCTGGGCACCACTAAAATAAATGCGCATCTAACTTCGTGTCCTTCTCCTAAAGAGGATAAGAGGTAAGTTCAATGACAACGTGATGAAAGCAGATGGTTGAAAATAACTATTCCTTGGGCTGAACTGATGATCAAGCTACTAATTGGATTAAGCTGGGAAAAAAAAAAAAAAATGTCTCTTCAAGTTAAGAGATAAGAAAAACACTCATTGTGACCTAAGGAAAGTCACTTAACCTCAGATTTTCCAATTACTTCCACTGTCATTTGTTCTGTACATTTAATATAACAGCAAGGGATGATAATACTTCACTGAGTTCAGAGACTTTAATAATTAATGTTATCGAATCTTTGAACTCATCAAAGAGAAAAGGGTTAATCAACCAGAGCGCCATAGGACAACATTCATAGCACAACATAAAATCTGTTTTCCCTTAGAGAGAAGTTACTGAGTAGTAACTTGTTATTGGAAGAGTACATTATTGCGACATGACCCTGGTGGAAAAGATCCTCTCCTCCGTTCCCCCAGAACCCTCTATTTGAAATATACAGGTGAAATTTTTACACTGTAATTGTTACAATCTTCCCAATGTATCAGTAATACTACTTTCATTCAAGTTATGAAACAAAGGATGGTTGGTCTATATGTATGTTCATCTGCATTTTTATAGCTGGTTTGTGGTTTCGTTTATTATAATATCGTGTTACACACAGAAAAAAATACATGTAAGTTTCAAGGTGAAAATTATAAAAGTGAATGAAAGAGTAAATGCGTTTTTGTTAGCTGTTTAATTTATAAATCTTTGGTTTAATATATGATTTTTTTAAAATTTATATCTTTATAACCTCACCATATTTTCTGTATAGAGTTTCCTACTTTAGCCACTATACTCCTGAGTCTGGTCATTCAGATGGTAACTAATGCACAGACTTTTATTAGTTAGTTCATATATTATTTAAACATAATTTTCGAAGGAAAATATTCACATCAATTAAGCTGTTCTTTCTTTATTAAGAATGAAAATATGAAAGATTGTAATGAAGCTGGATTATCATTTCTATCATTTTTTTTCAGATGTTTTAAATATTGTTCAGAGATCCAAGAGAAAAGAAATAGGAAAAAAAACTGAACAGAACTTTATGAAATGCAAATGTGAAAAAAATACCATAATTTTTTTAAAATTACAATTTTAGATATTCTTATCTTTTTATTAAGTCTCTGTATGATATTCTATGAGAAAAGCATGGGATAAAAAAGGAAAAAAAATATTAAAAATTATATTACTCTTTTTCATTTACCATGATCTTTTAAAATTATTTCTGTTTCTTCTTTATTTTTCTCCAACAGCCCTGCAATGAATTACGTAATTCCATTAAAACAGAAAAGCTCAATAACTGAACATTATTATAGCACAACTGTTTCAGTAAGTACACCACATATAATATTCCTAATTGTATGGAAAATCAGCATATGTGTATATTCTTGAACTCTAGTTTGTTATATAACGTCTGATCCAAAAGGGGAAAAAAGATGACTTTTGAGATTATTAATTTATTTAAGATTTTAATCAACAGATCATCTTTTACCATATGCAGCCGTTCAAAGTAACATGAGCTCCCGTAAACAATTATTGTTTTATTTTGGAATCGGTATGAGTCATCTGCCATTAAGTCATATATTTTGTTTAGAAAATAAGTCTTGCTGCTATATCCATTGATGTTATAAAAAGAACCAATCATATCTTCTGGGAGAATATTTGAAAGAACATGACTTTCAAGGCAACTGTAAAAAATGTAAAATATCTTCAAAACTATCTAAGAGCTCCAAATGGATATTATAAACCGATATTTTTAACCTACATATATTCCCATCAAACTGAATGGGATGGGACTGTTAATGTTGAAAAGGAAAAATGCTGTTCCAACAGCAAACATTCAAACACTTTTGAAATATTATTTTAAGTTTCCATCTGGGGCTTGGTTCAAGGTAATAGGTATTGGAGAAGTATCTTGGACAACGATGCTTCCTTAAAGCAAGTCACAAATCAGTTTGCCCTAGTTACAGCAACTTTGCATTTACATTTCAGGTACAGAAAAGCATTCTGTAAAAGCAAACAAACAACAACAATTAAAACACATCTTTATAAAAAGACTGATGTTGTTACTCAACTAAGGTAATTTTCTACACCAAACGGAATACTTCCAAGATTTTATATCCTACTAAAAATAAATACAGTGGGAATTAAATGGTTGCTATCAAATTAAAGAATCTAGACTAGTGGAAATATGTTTATGCTCAACAGTTTTTCTACCTTTGGGATACATTAAAGTTAAAATAATTGTACTTATCTGCCTGCGCTTCTGTGTTTGTGACTCTTATCGGGTCTTTCCACCAAGATCATGCCTGGATGTAGAACACTTCAGTTGAAAAGGCTGTTGACAGGACTGTTATGGCATGCAGAAGAGGTAGCATTGACCTTGTGTTCACAGCCAAGGAGAAGACAGCAATGTCTCTGATCGACATTCAGATATGCCAAAAATTGATGACTTTTGGATGAACTTTTAGATCCTCTTTTGCAAATCTACGACTGCCCCTGAGCCACATTCAGACTGTCTTGTTGCAAAGATCAATTTCATTAGTCCTCTTTATTATGGCTTTACAGTGTGAATTGGGGTAGTTGAGGGACAGCAGTTGTTCACTAACAGGCAAAATATGATTTTATAACCCAAGAAGAAAGTTTTCAAATGCTTTTGAAGCTTTGAAACAAAGACAGTAATTACTTTCTTTTTTGTGGTGTTTATTGTATCTAATTTATGATAGGGTAGTTGGTAGAGTTACTTAGAAACAGCTATTATCATCTATCTAATAATATTAACTCTGAAAAGGCGTATAATTTTCACATAAAATGCTTAATGTGGGAAGTAATCGAAACTAAAAGAAATCTCAAGAAAAGAAGACTTTTTTAAAACATATGCTTTGTAGCTGTGCTACCATGCCTTACAGTCCCATCAGTCCCTTAGAAGTTCATTATCTTCAGAACAGACACAAACAACTGGAAAATGGCTGATAAACAAAAGCATTAGACCAATTTTTCTATTTACTTTGAGGACTCAGAAACAGGTGCTGCAAAACAAACCCTCATTAGACAGCTGTTTGTTTCATTTCCAGTAGCATTATGCACCACACGTCTTCATCTCAGAACTTGGTATGGCACTCTGACACAATTGGGTGTAATTTAGTGAATAAGTGACCACCTCCTTCAAAAACTTCAATCTGAACTAGAACATGCATGCAAGGTCAACATAATGAATAAGAACGTGGTCAGATTCTAATTTATTTGCACAGCATGTTGTTTACAATTTCCAAGTAGTATCCAGTTTTGTAGAAAGTTAGGACTAAAGCATATTTTTATAAGCTTTTCTGTTGATTATCATTTTTCATCTTCTATAAGGTGTACTATAGCATGTAAAAGAAATGTTTCAAGAGATTCATACTATAGGATGTAAAGAAGGAAAGTCTATATTTATTTCAAGGCAAGTCTGCATTATTTTTTTTAAAAAATTGTAGTTCTCCACTATTACTAATAATATTTTGTTGTAACGATGTATATAGTGGAAAAAAATACAATAATCTTATTTGCAGAACCTAATAATAGAATTTTCACTAAAAGATCATTTTATAGCACTGTTCAAAAGCCCTAGGGAACAAGACCAATAAAGACTTACTTGAGACAAAAAAATGTGGAAAGAACTTCCTTTTTGGTACCTCGTTAAATTACTTGCAACAATTTAAAAATATTTTTAGGCTAATCCATAGATGCAGGCAACTACCACTTCACTTATATTTTAATTTTAATGTAAAAATAATAATTTTTTGAGGTTACGATGAAGACTATAGTGTCATCCTACAATTTTCTCAGTAGAACTTCATAAATTAGGGAGTTTAAAGAGTACCATTAAAAAAAATGCAACACTGTTCTGTAAATTTGCATGTATAGCATCTAATATACAAAAAGATGGAAAAATAAAATATACTTCAAATATAGTTTAACATAATTCAAAATAATTCTGTAAAACATTAATAAAATTTGACTGGTCTCTGTATTTTTATGTTACTTCTATGATCTTTTGGTCTTTATGAAGTTATTTTATTGCCTACTAAGTAGAAAAACTGACAAAGGCTTGTTCGCATTAACTCCATACTCTGCTACTGAGAGAATCAGAAAGTCGCTATAGTCCTTTTAGTTACTGTTGTCATAGGTAGTTAAATATATCTCACGATTCTTTGAGAACTGCTAATGTAGGAAGTTGCATAACAACTTTTTGGCAGGCAATATAAAATGAGTGAGAATAAGTAGCTGGTGTCAGCCCTTACTAGTATACGTAATATGCCGCTGCTTGTGGCTTCCAGCGTATTACAGACAATACCTTGGTATATTAACAGATGCTGACTGCTTGCAATTGCTTTTTCTTTGACTAAATGCTGAAAACAAGAAAGTCCTCAGGTGGAAAAAGAATGTAAAATTTATTTCTTATTAAATTTTTTCTTCTTTCATATCTTTCAGTTTTATTGGATGTCTCACACTCAGAAACCTGCCATATGCAAAAGGCAACAAATCATATATGTAGAGCTAAGACTCTTTTGGTACTCCAACTAGTAGCCTCATCAAACTACAGTAAATGGTTATTGCTGATCCAGTTAGTAACACTGGCACACAGAGTCTAAGTTAGTGCAAACAAGTTTCAAGTATATAAGTATTAAAACTGTTTCACCAAAATCAAACCAAATATTTTTCCCTTGCATCTTCTACTTTGCTCAGATGTGACACCTTCCAGACCCCCAGCCTCATGCACACAAAGGGATATGGTTTCTCAGGTGGTGACTGTGGTGATGAGAGGTGTCACCCCTTTGTTACCCCCCGAGCTGAAGCTGGAGCAGGGGAGAGAGCAGTCACTGGCCGTGCGGCACAGGGGTTAAACAAGCAACACTGAGCTCAGGACGCAGAGAGTCTGGGCTCCTGCACTACCGAGTCAGCATGCAGCTGTGGGCCTCTTAATAGCAAAATCATGCTTACTTGGAAAAGAAACTACTGTATTGTTTTGCTATAAAATAGGAAATGAAGAGGCTAAACTCCTGTGTGACTTCAATGTTAACATTAATCTGCCTCCCTTCTACAAAATAAAATCCGTCATTCTAATACTTATAAATTCTAATGTCATTTTCTCCTCGTCTTCCATCCTGCCAAACTTTCCATCATTCAGTCATCCATTATCTGCCTATTGACACAGTGATCTATGAATCTACCTATCATCCAGGCACAAAAGAAACATGATAAACTGTGGCATTTACTAGTTGAATTAATCTCATGATTATATAATGACAATTTGTGTGCTGTTTTTCATCATTTTTTCTAGCTCTAGTTAAGGACAGGTAGGAAAAATTGTCAGCTTGCTTTTAAAAACACCTTCCGCATTCTTATAATGTTGCTCAGGAAGATTTCATAGAAATTCCTTTCCAGGTTTCAATACCTGTGATCATTTCTATAGTGTTTATTTAGTTAAGAAGACTATCATATTGACCTGTTCAATTTATTATCATGTGACACAAAACTTCTTGTTAAAGAAGATGTTTATTGAAGTTACAGTGCAAAGATGCGTATTAGCACTAGAAACAATTCCAAAGAAAAAAATTGTAGTCCTTCATGAAACTTTAACTCTTTGTCAAACTTCAGCATTAATCCATGAGTTTTACAGGTTAGGAACGTTTGGCCTGAACCGCTAACCTACTGCATATCCAAACATCTCAAAGAAAGGAAAAGTAAATAGAAACTACTACTGTATTGATTTTGGCAGTCTTACATTTACCTTGAGCCTATCGAAATGCCTTTGTGAAATGGAGGACAAAAAAAATCAAACCCTCTATTTCATAAAGCATCATTTTTTTTTATAAGGGGAAAAGCCTAGACTTTTTTGTGCCTTTATGAAGGAATTAAGAAGCAGAAAATTGACCTCAATACTACATAGTTAGAAAATGATTTTCAGTTTTTGTATCTCTGACACACTCTTTGGAAGTTTGAAAAATGTAATGTATTTAATGGAAGACTATAAAACACAAAATATGTAGTATTCAGGAAAACTTAGGGAAAATGCTAAGAACTATCAATGAAATGCAAAAGATATGAGATATGTAAATCAATAGAACAAAATAAAATAAGTATAAAATAAGTATTTGGGAAAGTCTGTTGAGATGAATATAAACAGTGAGGCTACAAAAGAGAGAATTGCAATGTATACAAAAATATAAAGAAAAAATAGTATTTTTAAACATAGATTTTACCTCTAAATGGATAGACTCTTTTCTACTACATTTTTATGTTTTTTACACCAAGAGTTTTACAGAACTGTATTGATGTTTGAGGGCATATATTTGTAAAATCATACAGAAAAGGTATCATGACTGGAATCACCCAGTGAAAAATATGTATTTTTAGATTTCTCTTTTACAACTTTAACATACCTGATGAATTAATGGATTCATATAAATACTAAGATATCTTCATTGGAAAACTCAGAAATTTTACACTTACTGCAAGTTCTAACTGAGCACTTATTTTAAAGCATAAGAAAATTAAAAATATACAGAATCATTCTGGTTTTATTTACCTTCTCTTTCAACAAATAATTCAAATTTCAGTTGCTGCTGACTTTCCAAATGAATAAGGGAAAATTATTCAGCAGAAAGCCATGAAAAATCATAGATCAATATTAAAAATCATACTGAACTGAGCAGAAAATAATTTTAAAATTTCAAGCATCAGAAACATTTTTTAAAAATTTATTATTATTTTTTATTTATCTACACACTGCACACTTGAAAGTGGTATAAGAATTCTGAGTAGCTGTACTATTTACTTTCAATATCACTTATCTTTCGATAATTTTCTACTGCTTTCGTTCCAATGTCATTTTCAGGCAGGACAGACAAATATTTTCATAATTTTATTAGTGAAATTTATTGTCAGAAGAGGCTGATTATAACCACAGTTAATGTGAACACCTATGTGTATACAATCTGCTCCATTACTGGGTTGCTGTCACAGCAAAAAAGCTTTTCTTTATATCTAATCTGATCCTCTCTCTTTTCAATTTATGCCAATTGTCATCTTCTTTCTGTGCACCACTGTGAAAAGCCTGATTCTCTTCTTGATATCATCAAAAGCATCTATTTTCCACATTAAATGAATTTGCCATATCTAAATTGAATCTCAGTAGAGATGCTAAAACAAACATACGTTTCATCCCCTACACATACATGTATGTCGTGTATAGCTGTAAGTCTAGGCCTGTGCCCCTCTTGCACATTAATTTAAAGCTTTAGTTTCTCAATTAACAAACAAGCAGAAAATGACATCTAGCTATCCTTTCAGTAGTATTTGTACACTGCTGTAAAAAGGAACCCAAAGAAGCAAAATCCTACCTAAAAAGAAAAGTGGGAGGAAGATTAGCACTATTCGCTGAGGAATACGGACTATTTCTGGTGGCAGTTAAGATGAGAGTCCATTTCTTTGTAGTAACAGAAACTCTGCTTCACAGCCAGGAAGTAATTATGGTACACATGTGACAGGATTCGTACACTCTTTCATAGCATTCTTACCTTTGATGTCTACAGTGCAGACGTCTACATAGAGGAAGTATTTCTATGTATCCTTTACAAAGACTTAGGAATAATTAAGGGTACCTCAATCTGTCTTAGAAGTCTACCATATAAAGGTCAGATGAATTCTAGCTAAGGACTATATAAAATATATCAGATGGCTGTAGGATATCTCATTTATATTTATAAACAGGAGGTTATGACACAATATACGCAATTAGAGGTAAATTTCAAGACCAGACATAAAGTGTCCTATCTAGTTTTTTATACTGATGTGAATCTATTTCTATAAAATATGACAATGGGCAATACACATTACATAATTTCATACTTATAAATAAGTTTTAAAGAGGAAAATAATTCCATGTTAATTTTGAAGGTAAATTTCCAACTACTTAATGTTGAAAGTTATATTAATAAGACACCAGAATATAATTGTCAAGTCCATAAAACCAGGAGTTATATTTCTATAAGATAGTAGTGATTTATATTTCTTTTTTTTCTGTTGGAACGTAGCATATTTAACTCACGGGACTGATGCTGCTCTTTAATATTCGACAAAACACGATTTCCATATACATACTTTTTTTAAATCAGTGATGACCAGCTCAGGCCATAATAAGCCTGAGGCCTTGCACTGCTGGGTCAATGCACAGGCAGGGCCCTTCCTGCTAAGAAAAGGAGCCATATTTCCTGGGCTACAGTCTGTTTAGTCACAATGGAACACTATCTTTTTTTTATCAAGATTCTTGTGTTGTGTTTTCCTCCTTATCTCTTCTACTTCTATTTTATATTTTCTGAGAGGTGGTTAACATAAACTGTACCCCCATAACAAAGCTGTGGACTATCACAGTATCAAACTACTCAGTGATATAATGACATGATAAGTTTTAATTCACATTCCTTTTTTCCTGAAATTCTGCTTATTTTTTGGACTACTTGTGAATTTTGACCCTGAAAGACCTATCCATAATGGATAGAAGAACTCATGTCTGAATGTTACTAAATCATTTAGTTCATTTCAAGTTCATCATGCATGTATAATTTGAATTGTTTTTTCCTCATACAAATGGCTTTACGCCAACTCTAAATAACATCAGACACTTTATTACGTAGTTATTCGGGTGTCATGGGATCATTTCACAGATCTTCACAGATACCTTTAGATTTTGTACACTGAATAGTTCTGTAACAGTTGCAAACTGAACATTTTGCAACTATTCATCTATTCAGTCCTCTATATTCCTCTTAACAAACTGTGAATCTATTTAATAACCATTAATTATTCTTGTTAATCCTCTTTAATGAGGCAATTCTTCTTTTCTCAAAGTTAATTATTCAGTATTCATTGGTCAATATTATCATTTACTTCTTCAAGAACATTAATAGATTTCTGAAGCATTACTTTCTTTCACTGAAGCTGTATTGATCTTTGCATTATGTTACATTTATTAATGCATCTACTGGTATTATTCTTTATTAGAGATCTATTATGTTGCCTTGCAGTAGAGTTAGATTTATTCATCTGTACTTTCAATTATCACTGCTAGAGGTCTTTCTAAAAATCGGTGTCAGTTTACATTGTCAGCTTACATTCCTTTGATACTGAGACTGATTAAGGCAGGAAATTAAAAATCATAATTAATATTTCAGGAATTTCCTAACTGATTTTCACTGCTGCTCCTGGATGAATAGCATGCATCCCTACTGATTTATGGTTAATTGTCATAGTAATTTGTCCTAAAATCTCTTCCTTTGTCAGTTCCAATTTAGTCCATTCTGCAATTTATCCACAAAAAAAAAAAAAGTCTTGGTGTGAAATTTTCCTTGGCTAAGGTAAGCAATATTGTAAAAATTAAAATTAATATATTGAGAAATAGCCTTGTGTTCTTAACATATTCCTGTAAGGTGTGAAGGCTAAACCCTGGCTCACAGTTAAACCCCACAAGATGCTCACTTTCTCTTGCCCTGAGAGATGAGAGAGAGAATGGAAAGCGTAGAGGTGAGAAAACTTGTGGGTTGAGATAAAGACAGTTTAATACGGAAAGAAAAAGCTGCATATGCAAACAAAGCAAAATAAGGAATTTATTCACTACTTCCCACTAGCAGGCAGATGTTTAATTAGCTGTTTCTAGGAAAGTTTTATCATGTGTAATCTTGGCTTGAGAATATAAACTTAATAACTAAAACGTCTCCCCTGTCCTCCTTCTTTCCCTGAGCTTTTATTGCTGAGCATGTTGTCATATATTATGCAACATTCTTTTGGTCAGTTGAGGTCAGCTGTGTCTCCTGATAGCCTCTTGTCTATCCCCAGCCCACTCTCTGGTGTGACAGCATGAGAAGCTGAAAATGCCTTCATGCTGTGTAAGCACTGCTCAGCAACAGACACCCCTGTGTTATTAGCATTGTTTTCATCACAAATCCAAAACACACAATAGTACAAACTGCTATGAAGAAAATTAACTCTTCTGTCCAAGACCAGAATTTTTGAATTTTTAGCAGGCCTCCTAACAATCCTGCTGGATCCACACTTCTATATGTTTGCCTCTGTTGGTCTATCTAATGGACAACTGCTCTGTGTTAGCCTACGTAATAACTTGCTTAGCTTTCTGGAGTTTATTGTTATTGTTGTTTCTAAGGGCATGTGGAAACAAAGAGTCTAGTCCTTTAAGGCTACCTAGTCAAGGAACTTTTTCCGTGCAGAAAGAGAAAATATGAAAGGGAGGAGGCCATAGACAGGGACAGAAAAGAACAGACAGGGACACAAAACTGACGAACAAATGGAAAAGGAAGTGGTGATGAGAACCAGACTGATTGACGCAGGTGTGTGAGAGAGTGGGAAGGTTTGCTCCCACTAGGCTATCTATTGGAGGTCCTGTCAACTGGGGACCTAAGGGAGAAAGGGGGAAAACATAAACAAAATATACACATATAGACCTGACAAAACAAACCTGGAGGCAAAGACAGGAAACAAACACCGCCAGTTACACTAATTAATGGGCTAGCTAGAACCCAAAATTTCCTCTTCCAGGAAAATCATATTTGACTCTGGTTAGGGTGGGCTAACAGGCAAGGGTCCATGCTGTGAGTGCTGTGCTTGCTGGCAAGCACCAAGATAGATTGAGTGGTGAGCAGGAGGTGTGTAGGCCAGATAGGACTGTCTTGGGTCTGGGCAGGGATGCCAGGTGGACAGAGAGGCTGTGCTCAAAGGATTTGTGAATGTGTATGCTCGTCAACCTGGAGTGCGGTGAGTGTGACTGCACAAGTGACCTCGTGTCTCTGTCAGCTCAATAGGAGAAGGATACTTGGCTGGCTGTGTTAATGCATGTAGATGCAGTACCTTGCTGGTGTCAATCTGTATGACCAGCCGTGCTTGTGTCCTCTGGGTGTGTCTGTCTCTGTGCGTATGTCTCCAGGTTACATGCACATGTTCACTAAGGTCTGAACCTGCACACAGGGAAGAGGCAGGCACATCCCACAGGGCACTGGACTGAACTCTGGTGGCTAGGCGTGAGGGAGACCTGGACCACAGCAGCTGGAGTATGTGGTCATGCTCCTATAATCCCTTAACATTTTTAAGTCACACAACTTCTGCTTTGTGAAGAATTGGTTGGGGTTTTTTTGTAAGGTTTCTGTTTCTTTCTTTGGTGTGTTTTTTTTTGCTTCCTTTGCTTTGCTGGTTGTCTGGGGAGTATGTTTTTTACTTTATAATGCTGCATTACACAGTCAGAAGTGTTCAATTTTTTTTTTTTTCAAATTAGACGATGCCCTGATTTTAGGGTTATATTTTCACTATCTTTACAGTATGATGAACTTAATCAAGGTGTACAGCATGTTGTAAAGAACTGCTTTAGTAGAAGAGTACTCTCAGTCCCAAGTACTTATGCTACTCAGGAGTTCCTCTAGGCATTTTGATGTAAAAACTATACAAAGTGCAGGCTTTCAAAAGTCAAGAACCATCATAATGAATTTTTAGCCTGTGGATTATTTCCTTAAGTAATGATGCACTGCATATCTTTGCCAGTAACTTCTCTATTTCACACCTAATTTCTTTCACAACCCTCAGATGAATATTATCTGGTTTTAGTGATTTACTACACTTAAGTTTTTAAATTTGGTCTATAGCTTCCTCCTTGGAGGCTATAATTTTGTTAAGGCCATAGTATAATTTCCCATGAAAAGTGCCCTTGGAAGAATGATTTCCCTGTAGCCCTTAATAGTAAAGACAGATGCAAAAAATTAATTTAACTCCTCTTCTATTTTACCATGCTTTCTAATTGATCCTCTCATTTCTTATTCCGATACATACAGTGTCAGGTATCTTCCGCCTTTTTATGTGCTGCATAAGGTTTTATTATTTAAAAATTATTTAAAAATATTTATTGTCAATGTACTATTAAGTGCATACTATGAAAAGATGCAAATAAATCTTGATGTTACTATGCAGAATACCTGTTATGCCTTCCCAGTGACCTTCTATTTTGCGTAGTCACATCCTTCCAAGGAGGATAAAACACACCAGAATAATTAAGGTGGCATTTTATTACATCTACTGCCTGGATGTAAATAATTGTGTGGTGAAAAGCAAGAAAAACCCTGTTGATGAACAAAAACCTTGTGGATATATATGTAGGTAAGCTTGACCACTAAGATTTTTGTCTGAATCAGAGAAGAATACTTGAGGGTTCTTTTTCACAAAACCCTTGCTAGCTGAATACTAAGTCACCTTCTTCAGTGTGCATTCAGTGAAGACACGTTAAAATCTTCTTAATGCTTTGTCACTGGTTTAATCCTTATGCTGAAACCAGTGGTTTCTGTCCCAGTGGGGAAGGGGTGATAGCCCCAAAGCAGTCGCTGCCAGGCAAACCATAGCCCTTTGTCTCAGGGGGCTGGTGGGGCTGGAAGACATGGCCAGGCTGCAGCTTGCAACCTTGGGAGAAGGAAGGGGACTGTGACAGGAAAATGTGCAAACATAGGGACTCTAGACTAGGGAGAACTCCAGCATAAACACCTCACTTGCCTGACAAAAGCCTTGGGATGCAGTAGCTGTTTTGTGCAAGCATTTCTCCCATTTTCTTACTAAGGTTTTCCTGTGTTAGACAATTAGGACTCTCCAATTTGTTACCAAGACCAACAAACTGCTGTTACCTTTGAATATCTTGGTGTGCTCTCTTTTGCCCATAAGTGGGTATGGAGTGTAATAAAACCCCTACCCTGGTCTGCTCTGTCTTTTCTTCACTTGGATATGGAGTTTGATTTTAGGGAAAAGGTCTGCGAAGGCTACAGGATGGGCAGGACAGCCTGATGATACATCTACACTACAAGATCAAAGGTGGAGTTTAGTTCTGGGAAAAAACATCACTATGAACAGCATGACTTTAACGCTGAAATGAATGCCAGTTTTTTATGTGATTGTTGCTTTATGCAGAGAAACTGTGTCCTCTAAGGGAATCTGCTTTTAAACTGAAAGCAATAGACAGAAGAAACTAATTTCTACTGGCTTCATAGAGTTGTTCTTATTCATCTCCTTCCTCAGAAAGTTGTATTAATCACTGTGTATCAAAATAAAGAAGGGACAGGCTCACGACACTGTGAAAAACTAATTTCATAGACCACCATGAAATCCTGTTGAAGATGTGAAGTTAATTGAAATCTGTTGCCAGGTTTGAGCTATAAAGAAATAAAGAATTTTGAAAGATAAGAAAACTAGGCAAAGATTGGGTCTTATAGCTGTAACTTCTGAATTAGGTATATACACTGGAAGGAAAAGGTGTTAGATAAATCCTTTAAACATGTACTTCAAAACTCAGATGGACAAAGTCCTGAGCAATCTGATCTAAGTTGATCTTGCACTCGGTGTGGGATTGGATCAGATAACCACTAACAGACTCTTCTAACTTATGTAATTTTTTTGGTTTATGCAAGTGTTTAAATGTTATTTTTGTGAGTTTGTGTTTAAAAAATGTTCAGAGAAAGCAGACACACAGGATGTTATTGAATTATGAAATGAGGTTCCTCCTTCTAGAAACAAATATTTCTGCTGGTTTTATCAATACTCTTCTGAGAAACAAAAGAAGCTGTTCCAGAACAAGATTTCCCTATTGTAGAAATTTTAATATAATATTAAAGAAAATCATAGATCACCTGTGAAAATAATCCCTTTAGCAGCGTTTTTGATCAAGGACCTTTATGAAAGTCCTATTTATAACTAGTGATCTAAACACTTTTCTGCAAATAAGTATTCTGTAATCTTCATTACTAAACTAAATTACTCACCGGCAATTCCTTTCTTGACATACAGGGTTTGAACTAACTCAATCACATTTCAGCAATAATTACTATACTAGTAAGACAAATACAATTTCATTGATAATAGAAAACAAATATCAGAAAACTTAGTTTGGTCCTTCTGAAGACATTTAGAAGAGAATTGGATTGTAAATCATTCACATACACTAAAATTTTTCATTGTTATTAATAAGTTCACAAGTGGAAGTGAAAAATACAATTTGTCAGTCTGTATAATGAATGTCAAGCATAGAGTCTATTGTTTGTGAATGTCTTCTTAATTATTTCTTTAATGGCCAGTGTTAGCCATAGTGTTACACATGGTACTGTATGGTGGCAGTCCAATGTCAAAGGAATAACAAGGCTTTCCTCTGAATGACAAAAAGCCCAAAGCCTCATGCCATGTCAAATAGTGGAACACAAACTGCAAAACTAAAAAGCCAGAGCAAAGCTTTCAACATTGAGTACATCCCTGCTACTTTAATACAGGTACACCTATTATCATGAAAATAAATCCAAAATATATGATAAGGAGAAAAGTAAATTTTAATATCACAGAATGACTTTAATACAGATATTCTAGATTAAAAACAAAATCAGCAACAAGTGTAATTTAGTTTTCCTCAGGACAGGAGATAAATATGTTGGGTCAGAGAGCACATGACTTGGAGAAACAGAAAAAAAATATTGGAGGAGGAGGGAAAGACCATAACCCACTTTCCCTAAAATTTAAATGTTTCTTCAGGATTTTAAAAATATAATTATCAAAATAAAAGAATAGAAACTATAAAATAAGCAACAAAATATCATAGTTCTTTATCTACATTGGAAAAGAACCTCAGAGAATATGATTTCTCCATGTCAATTCTCAGTTGAGTTGATGATACTTGTTACGTGTATGCCCTAAGCTCAACATTTGATGAAAAGTTTCTAAAGAAAAAGAAAACACACAGAAAATATCCAAGCCTGAGAGACATTTGTTGCGAGATTTAGTAAATCTACTATTTGCAAATGTATGGGCAAATAAGTCACAAGTTTTTTCCCCAGGGCTCTGTGTGGCATGAGACCAATTCTGTTTAAAATCTTAATCAGTAAGTTTTAGGATGACACCAAGTTGTGTAGGAGTGGTATCTACTTAAGGGTAGAAAGCTTCTACAGAGGGACCTGGACAGGCTGGACTGATGACCTAAGAACAACTGTATGGGGTTCAACAGGGCTAAGCATCAGGTCCTACACTTGGGCCACAACAACCCCACGCAATGGTACAGGCTTGCGGAAGAATGATCAAACTGCTGCTTAGCAGAAAAGGACGTTGGGATGTTGGTCGACAACTGCTTGAATATGAGTTGTCAGTGTGTATGTGCCCAGGTGGCCAAGCAGGACGATAAAATCCTGGTTTGTGTCAGAAACAATGTGGCCAGCAGGACTAGGACGGTGATTGTGCCCCTGTACTCAGCACTTGTGAGGCCACACCTTGAATACTTTGTTCAGTTTTGGGCTCCTCACTGCAAGAAAGACATGGAGGTGCTTGAGCATGTGTTCAAACAAGGGCAATGAAGTTAGACTGGAGAACAAATCTTACGTAGAGCAGCTGAGGGAACTGGGTTGTTTAGTTTGGAGAAGAGGAGGCTGAGGGGAGACCTTATCTTTCTCTACAACTGCCTGAAAAAAAGGGTAGTGAGGGGGATATCAGTCTCTTTTCATAAATAACAAGCAACAGGACAGGAGGAAACGGCCTCAAGTTGCGCCAGAGGAGGTTTAGACTAGATATTAGTCACTGAAAGAGTGGTGAAGCATTGGAATCGGCTGACCAGGGAAGTGGTTGAGTTACCATTCCTGGAGGCGTTTAAAAGATGTGTGGATTGGGCACTGTGGGACATAGTTTAGTGGTGGATTTAGTAGTTTTAGGTTAAGGATTGGACTTGATCTTAAGGGGTCTTTCCAACCTAAACGATTCAATGATTCTATGAAATTTCCTTTCGGCAGCAAGAAAGAGAAAGTGCCACAAAAATTGTAATACTATACAAAGATATTTTTGTGTCACTGGGGTCAGTATGGTAGCAGGACTAGTTCATATTTATTATCTTAACTATTGATGATGTTAAGAACTGTAAGAAAACTGGCCTTTCTGGATGGGAAATCCCAGGGTATAGTTGAAAATCTTAATTTCTGCAATACACACTGAGAGTGATAAACCTTAAGAGAGGGGGAAAATGTCTATTTAGATTTACATCCATTAATATAGAAAAAAATATGAAGCATAATTGTCTTGTATTAGACTGTTCCATGCATATCTAAAGCTGTGTGTCTAAGCACAGCATATACTCAGGCACATGCACTTTGGAAGACAAAAACATTGACTATAATAATAGTTCACTATACTTTTGACAAGCATTTACATTTAGATCTTGCCCACGTAGTTTCAGACTAGAGCAAAATGTTATGCCTGAATTATTGAGATTTATACATATTCTGGCAAACACTTATTCATAATAGTGCTCATGGGGTCTGATTTAATATATATTTTAAAACAAAGTTTAAGTACCCCTTTGGGTAAAACGGAGGACATAGATTAAAACAAAATCATTGAACACATTGTCCTTAACTTATGCTTTTACGTATAAAAGAGGAATATAAAGGTCTGTATTGAACATACAAGTGAAATATCCACATTTTAAAACCTTTGCCTACTAACATTTAAGTCCCTAAAGTCTAACTTTTCCAGTTTAACTTTCATCAAATCAATTCTCTTTGGATAAGGCAGAAAGGCATTCAGTTTCACACTCGCATTGTGTTTTCCAGCCTGTCATTTATAGAATTTAGACAGATTACAGTATTTATTGTTACAAGCCTAATACATTCTTCCCAAATTAAAGATATATAAGTGTTAATTAGTAGCTATTCCACTCAGTGCCCAGTGTAATACTGATCCTTACAAAGATCAAAACAAATTGGGACTAGAGATTATGAGAGCTTATTTTTGTAACGCAGTTAGTGAAGAAATGATGGAACAGATAATTTTCCTTGTTTTCTGTATTCGCTTTATTATATTTCAAGTAATAACATTGTTATTTATCCTTTAAACAGTAAAAAAAAAGCCAATAAATTCAAATTCTCTCAAATATCAGATGCTGTTACTTTTCATTTCATAGCCTTTCATATGTTTCTGCAGGTGTTGTTGGCAATACTTCTTGGGCAAAACAGATCCGTGTATAAAAGGAGAACTGTGGCTGAAACTAAGGTAGTTTTATAGTACGTATTTTTAACAATGAAGGTGGCTTTTGGTTCCACTCTATTCTCAGAGACATACATGTGGTCTTGGTACGTGATTTTTTAAAGAGAAGAAAACCAAAACCAAGACTGAATTAATATCCTCCATTTTAGGTATTGAGCTTAGTGTTTCTAAATCACATGCAGATCCTTCTTTTTCTAAAGCTCTCCTCTTTTTTTTTTTTGCTTGCTCTGCCTTCACTGGTAACACAGAATGTACAATAGCTAAACTTATAACTTTGGGAGCTAACCAGCTGCTTAAAATATGGAATGACACCTAATAGGTACAGAATCATTTTTACTTACTTGAAAATAAATTTTCCAGCAGAAGTGTACATTAAGAAAAACATTACACTTCTACTGAAATAAAAATGCATGTCATATACAGCAAGGTTTTGTTACTTCAGTGGCAGTAACATAGTCATCATGAAAACATTCTTACATTTTCAAAAGTTCTGTAGAGTTTAAACAGATAATGCATTTGCTAATAGCATTAGGAATGGAGTTCATTAAAGCTATTCACAAATAAAGTTAGTCTTTTTTTTTCTGTCAATCATTGGATATGTTATTTTTAAATATACTTTATTAGTTGAATACTTCGGAGACAAAAAATATTTTATGTTCTTGCTGATTCACATGACTTAAGAAATTCAGAATTCTTTGGTAAGCACATTCCGTGAGAATTTATTCCAACCTCTTTTTAATATTCTTCTGCACAAAGCTGTAATCTGCTCTGAGTTGCTTGTTTAATTAAAATTCATAAAGAGAAAGTTAAATTTGATGCTAGACCTAAAAATTATGATGCTTTCTAGTTAGTTGGAAAATTAACACAATTCTTCATAGTGGAAAAATTAAAAGCAAGCATCATTCAGTATGAAATATAGCTGATTTATTTCAAGTTTGACTAATACAATTAGGTATTCTTCATATGGATTTAATCTCATTAGTTTAGAGTACTATTGTTTTTATTGTAATAAAACATTCAGATAAATTTTTGTAAACTTTGTAAGTCATAACTTGTTTGGTTTCTTGTGGAATGATGTACATAAAATGAATATTCTCTCTTTCACTTATAGTGCATTGTTTGATACAAAGCAAAGGTTCTTCAAATAGATGAACTCATACATATCTTTTTCTTATTCAGCAGGACAAATTGAATACTTTAAAGATATACTAAACAGTGATTCAATTCTGGCAAAATGGGAAATTATCGATGGGGTTCTGCAGAGTTTTGTGTTGAGACTTTGGTGTTTATATAATTTATAAATTATCTGGGAGAGGGAATAAACAGAGACATAGTCTGCAATTGGTATAAATTTATTTTCAAAAGCGTGTCCGAGGCCATACTAAAAAGAGCAGCAAAGACACTTAACATAATTGAGTAACTTGGGGAAAAAGCAAACAATCAAAACCACTTCCAACAGCAACAAGGAACCCTAAAACAATAGATGAATTTAAAAATAGCTAAATGCAAATAATTTATATGGGAATATAAACATCTTGTTTCACATATAAAGTGGTAGTCTCTGACTGATCATTATCACTCTGAGTGAAAATGTAGTTTATGATAAACTATGAAAACGTCAAGCTTAGTGCTTCCTGTCAGTCAAAATACAAAATTAAGTCCTGTTCTTCATGGATGACTGCAATTATCCAGACATTTAATGGGAAAACAGCATAGCAATGCACAGTCGTCCATCAGGTTTCTGAAATGTATCAATGACTGAATCCCTCTGCAGATGCTGGACATGCCAACTAGGAGTAGAACATTGCTAGATCTACTGCTCACAAGCTGAGAAAATTTACTGGACAATGTAACTACCAATGGTAGCCTTGGACACAGAGATGATAACATTGTAGAGTTTAAGATCCTGCTGAGCACACTGAATATCAGTAGTAGAACAAAGGTCCTGGATCCCAGTACATGAAGAGTATCAAATAAATCTGGTAGGAGCTGGATCTAGATGGAGCACAAAACAGGTATTCATGTAACAGGTGATATAACTGCAGAACTCCTTCCAGGTATACGTTGTGCATCCAAAGAGTTTACATAGGTCAGAGGGCAGACTGGACCAAGGAACAAAGTGAGTCTGATCAGATCTTACTTCCCAGAAAAAAAAAAAAATCAGTCTCAGAAAAATCAAGGAATTGCAAAAAGACTGAGAGAGTTTTAGGAGGGACATACTATACCATACCATACCATACCATACCATACCATACCATACCATACCATGCCATGCCATGCCATGCCATGCCATGCCATGCCATGCCATGCCATGCCATGCCATGCCATACAGGTCTGTCTTGCTCTTCTTTTCTTTACAACTCACTTATCATCACTGACAAAGGCAGAAAACTTAAAGATTTTTTGAACACTTTGGCTGGTCTTGTGTATCTGCTGTGGACTAACCCTGGTCAGGAGGTAAGCAGTCATACAGCCATTTGTTCAGTCCCCCTGCCAACTGGAGAGAGGAAAGAATAGGAAGATCAGAAGCAAAAAAAACTCTCTTGAGGCAAAGACAGTTTAATAAATAGAAAAAAGTAGGGAAGAAAGAAGGTGATGCAAAGATAGTCATCCACCACCCTCCACAGGCAGAACTTATGCCTGATCATTCTTCAAGAAACAGCTACCTTGGAAGAAAAATGCCCCCAGATTTATTGCTGAGCATGAGGACATCTGGTATGGGATGTCCCAGCTTATTGTGCATCCCCAGTGTACTCTCAAGGAGGGAGCGAGAGAGGGAGAGGGGAAAAAGGAAAATCCTTAATGCCAAGCTCATACTCATCAATAGCCAAAACATTGGTGTTTTAAAAGATTTGTTTTAATCTCAAATCCAGAACACAGCACCAGATGGGCTGATATGAGGAATGTAAATTCAGTCCAGCCAGATCCAGTATAGTGAAAATGCCATTTGCTCCATGATCCCCTTCCAAAATTATGTCTGTTTTAAGCATCTGCCAGCTCTTTTTGATAATTCCAGGCAGGTGGGCCAGATGCAGTACCAGATGATGTTGGCAGGACAATGCCAGTTATCCATATTATGTGAATGTAGCTGATGGATTTTAAGTCTCCCGCTTTGTGACTTCAGTGCATCACAGTTCTAGGAGTTGCAATGTGCAGATTTTCATGCTTTTTTTTTCTTCACTGAAACTGTTTTAATGCCTTACCTTCCGTTACCTTGAGAGAAAAGAAGGGAAAGAGATGAAAAGGTTTGAGGAATATGGACACTGAGAATTCTTTAGCAGAGTAGTCAAGTAAAGGCATGACTTTAATTTAGTTTATTTCTTGATGACAAATAAATATATAGTACCTACTTTAAAGGACCAAAAATTGAAGCATAACCATATAAATCAGTTCTACAGTCTGAATATGGCTGTAGAAGAGAGAGACATACATCTGGCAAATCTTATGGCCCTCCTGCTCTTTTCATGTAAAATATCGAAAGTGCTAGTAAGTGTCTGCTCAGCAACTCAAATATTGGAATACTTACCTATAACTGTAAGAATTACGTTCAGTTTCTTTTTCTGCTTGTTTAGTAATCAAATTTCCACTTTCTTCCTCCGAGGAGTTTGTATGCAGCACTAAATTTCCATATAAGGATACTCTCAACCAGTCTTGTTGATACTGTTTTCTTTAAATATACACACAAATATTCAAGGAACAGTCTGATGTAAGACATGTCAGAAGGTGAATGACTGGACCTATATTCTAGTGAATTATTCTCTTGATATTTTTGATAATGACTTTTCAAGTATTATATACAAAATAAAATAGCTACCATAGAGGCAGGGAGAGGTATTTGTCACATTCCAGTACATGATCTACTCATTTGCAAAAAAGATGTTTAAATATTCCTTAAGGTAATTGTAGGGTTTTAAATTAGGGTCTTTTCTTCCCTGCACAGCCATATACAGGGGACTCAAAAAAATTCTCTACTAGAAATATTTCACTCATAAACTATTTAGCAAAACACTGAGAGAAGCAGAGATTGCTTGCTGTGATTAGGACTTTTGACTAGTGGCAGGACATGTGGATTCTGTTTTTTTGTTGCTTATTTATTTATTAGATGTACAAAATAGAACAGTATCAAAAAAGCAGTAAGATCATAATGATTGCAGCTTTCACAGGTGCATAAAAGAATGTATTTCAAGAATTTCAAGTAGATAGAGGCTTAGAATCTTTATTACTGTGATGAGCCTTTTACAGTAGGATAAGAGACAGGCATGCTGAAAACCATTCTTTTCATTCTTTCTTGCAACTTATCCAGAAAAAGAGCATTATATTCTTGGATAAATTTTGGAGTTTCATACTGAAAAATATACATAATTTTTTTTAATTTTGATGAGGAAAAGAGGTAAAATATCTCCCTCAAAACCACTGTTATTTTCTTGGGTGTTATTGAGATTTCCTCTTAGAACTGTTTTTTTGTCTTGATTTGGGTTTGGACTGGGTTTTGTGGGATATATTTTTAGTGTTACTGCTGAGTCCAAGAACTGTATGTGTTCATAACTCTAATACATACACTCTCTCCTTCCCTTATTCATGATACTTCCATCTAATGTACCCTAAAAGTCTATGGCTGGCCTGATTGTGTCTGTTTTGGTCAAATGGTTTAAATTGTTTGTAAATATGTAAACCATTAGAAAAGTCAGCAGTGATACAAAAACCTGGAAAGAAAGTCTATGCACAGGCTACTGTTTAAATCAAACAGTATGACATGTCAAATCCTTCTCAATTACTTCTTGTTTCTAATTTGATTTGATCATCACTTTCTGAAGAGCTATATTACTGGGAAAATTGCAACCTTCTAAATGTTATGCATCACGCAGTCTGTAGTCAGCTATTCAGAATAATGCATGTCATTCAACATTTGTACTTTTGATGTTGACAAAAATTTAGAACTGGTAATGCTGTTTCTTTATTTCTGTAAGCAAAATAACAATCTTCTATTTCTTTTCTCTAAAGTAATATTCGCATTGTCAGTTGAACGTAACAAAATGTTGAGTTTCATATCCAAAATAAGATACTGTTGATTGAATAACCACAGATGGAAATGCTGTAATCACCTCTCACCCAACATTTCCATTTGATATAGTCTGCTTAAGTCTCCAAATCTTGGTTTTAATCTCCTTCATGTGTACACTTATCTGTGCAATCTTGCTGGCTGTTCCTTAATATCATTTTCTTCCCTCAGAGAAGGATGTGGTATGCCTTTGGCTTTTAGGGTTTATATTGCAGTCTAAATCCTACCCAGTTTGTCCAAAATAGATTTGATTCTATAAGAAACTTTGCAACATAATGAAAACCTTACTCATGATCTGGGGCAAGTCTGAAACACCATATGGGCAGAGGAAATGTTAGTGGGAACGCAGGCTCCTTGGAGCTCAGTCCTTCCTAGGAAGTGTGTTTGTGTACCTGCCACTTGCCTGTATTTATCAGGTGGAAAACTGCCACTGTCGTTTGATCTTTCTCACAGAAGGGCTGGATTCTTAAGCATGTTTTCTAGAATGGTCCTGAGTTTCACAAGCCTGTGTTATCTAAACATAAAATGTTTTGCTTGTTATGTGCCCAAGACTATGCAGTGATTAACATGATTTATGTGTTTTTTTACATCCTAGTTGCAAGGTCCCTTGAACGTGTCCATAGTTCCTCCTCACCAAATCCTCCATTGTATTCTCACAGGTGCATACAGTAAGCAACCACTGAACAATAAACAGTCTCGACCACTCAGGCACACTATGAGATATGGTGTGTGTGAATTTGATTTCCATGAGTTTGGAAGGGTATTTGAAACTGTTTCAAATCATGGATGAATGCTCTAACTACTAAACTGTTGAACACAGTAGAGCACGAGAGGATTCTAATCCTTTGGTTTTGTTTCAGAAGCACAATTTCCAAGGGATAAGTTTTAAAAATATGAAAGAAAAGTATACTTGTTTAACTTCAGGAGAGATTTAAAAGTAGGAATCCAATACGGACAGAGATAGAGGTATTTTCAGATGCTGACACAATGTCTGTCCCTTAGAGTTTAAATTTTTAGTAGAGTTTATACAATCCATAATCACAAAGGATATCTAACAGTTATTTCCTTCTTGTAGGCTATGATTATGCTGCCATTCTTATTATTGAGTATTAGGTTCTGAACGGTAGATAGTTAATGAGCAAAAACCTTTCTTATATATTTGAAAAGTAATTAATTTTCTTTTGCCACTGTTTCTTTACCTCAGGCATACAAAATTTATATATTTTGTACCAATATTTAAAAATACATTCATTTCAATTATGAACCGTAGAAGGAATTTGAGGTAATCTACCATACAAAGGAAGAATACTGTCATTTACACCTTTAGTTATGGATCAATAAGCCTAATTCTGCAAGGTCTTATTCAGTACAAATCCATTTATTATAATACAATTTCATGGGGTATAAATGAGAGTATCACTGGTCCCATATATTTGTACAAATTTCAACAAGGATAGCTCAATAGCGCCTGGAATATTTCTGATTTTTAGGATTCATTTACTTTTTTCTCTTAGAAAAAAATCACAGTAGGAATACTGCTTCTTGATATCTGAATTCTTCATTTATAGTTTTGGTCAAAGAAAGTAAGAAGTTAAGAAAAGACGTATTTTTTTCTTAGATCTTTTATACTTTCAGAGAGCCAAAGGAAGTTGTGTTTGTCTTACTGATAGTATTAAGTTGTCCCATTGAAAAACGTTCATTTAGAGCAGTTCGCATTGAGGGTTGTGCTCCCTAACAGGTGTCATGTACATAGACAGGCTGAGCATCGTGCTGTTGCTATAATACAACTATTTTTTGTCAATAATAAACATTTTCAAATCTTAAAGGGGATTTATATTTTATTTGACTTATTTACAGGCCAAGCTCATCTCCAGTCATGGTCAGAAAATTTAAAGTTTGCTTCTAAAAACATTTTATCCCTTATTATATATGTTCCCTTGTTGTAAGACAAGACTATCCTGTTGATACAAACTTCATAAATTTAAAAAAAATCGAATTCAAACAATAGTATGTATCATTTATATAAAAACAGATTTAAACCAGAAACAACTAGTATAACGTGACTTTTCTAGGTCTATGGAAGTAGCTGTTGTCCAAAAATGTTCCTGAGAGCATCCAGCATTTGGAAAAAATGCAAATTAAGAGTTTGATTAACACAGGATGACCTCTGGCATGCAACCACAATTTAGCTGTCAAAGTCCTCAAAATTAATTTCTAGTCCTAGACATTGCTATATTCTCTATATAAAATAAACACCTCAATTTCTGATGTTGAGCATGTGCAGAACATCTTTTCATATATTTTGGGTCTAAACTGAGTGTTGAACTCGCTTTCTGTCTCACATACCTTTAGTAGGCATATTGCCTGTGTTCTTCTAAAAGGATGGAAGAGGATGGTGTTCCTGATCAGAAAGTGCATCTAAATGTGAGACCTCTGCTTTAAACCACTCCTTTTTCTTGATTGAAAAAGCAGAATGAGAACAGGATGTATCCTGTTATTTGGAACTGGGATATTCTCTGTTGTATTTTCCACAGTCTCTTTCAGTGGTCCTGCTGTGAGAAAAAATAATTTTTTTTCATGCTGCATCTATGCCAGCAAGAAACACCAAGCCGCTGAATCAAGCGGAAGCTATCAATTGCCTATACTGGTTACATTTGCATTAATGATAAATATAGGTCAGTGGTATCAGATCAGTAAAATAAAAAAAATAGTGCTGAAGACACGATAATGACACTGTTTGGGAGTGCCATGTCCTTTTGTCTTGTTTCATGGTGTAGATTCGAATTCCGGTTTTGGTTCTAGGAAGCAATCAATTACTTTTATGAAATGGTTCAGCTTTTGTAGGAGCCACTTAAAGATTCCCCTGGAGAGGGCAAACCAGTCAGGTTATCACTCTTCTGAGAGCTGGGACTCAGCTTCCTGAATCCCCTATGTCTTAATCTAATTTCTCTAAGTAGTAGCGGATATTTGTGGGACTATCTCACTCTGAGAAAGGAGTGGTTCGTGTTTGGTGGAATACCTACTTTGAAAGCACTTTTCTGCACTGTATCCTTAGTGGAGATGAATTCTTCCCTTTAGCTTAGTAGGAACTAGTTAATGTTGCAAAAAGGACAGCTACTTCTTCTCCCTCCGGCTCTTGGGAATCTGTCCGTTTCCTGTGCTCCAGAATTAGACACTGTAATGCTGAAAAGAAGTCAACTGCATCATTGTAGATGCAAGTGCTCAGGGATATGGTTTAGCAGTGGACGGGTACAGTTGAACTTGATGATCTCAAAGATTTTTTCCAATCAAGCGATTCCATGATTGTGATTCATCAGTGCTCAGTACAGGGGAAGATGTACTTCCCTATTCCTGTTGGCCACACCATGACAGGATGCTGCTGGCCTTCTTGGCCACCAAAGCACACTGATTGCTCATTTTCAGCCAACTGTCAACCAGTACCCCCAAACGCTTTTCTGCTGGGCAACTCTCCCATCACACTTCCCCAAACCTGTAACATTACTTGGGGTTATTGTCCTGAAGTGCAAGACCAGGCACTTAGCCTTGCTGAACCTCATACAATTGGCCTTGACCAATCGATCCCAGCCTGTCCAAATCCCTCTGTAGACCCTTTCTACCCTCAAGCAGATCAACACTCCTAAAGAGTGTTGATGACGAGTGTCATCTTCAAACTTACTGAATGTGCATTCAAACCCTTTGTCCAGACCATTCATGAAGTTATTAAAAATGACTGGCTCCAAAACGGAGTGCTGGGGAATACCATTTGTGACCAGACACCGACTGGATTTAACTTTGTTTACCACAGTTCTCTGGGCTTGGATATCCAGCTATTTTTTTTCACCCTGCAAAGTGCAAATATTCCTGACAATGTATTCATCATGTATTTTTGCTTATAGTAGCATCCCACAGTTTCTCCAGTTAAACTGCAAAATAATTTTATTTAATTTTTTTCTTTTTTTCTTTTTTTTTTTTAGTTCTGGTAGTTTCTTACCAAAACATCTTATTTTTCCTGTTAAATAGTTGTTAGGTTTTTTCTCAGTGTTGTTTCATTTAGTATTTTGTTTTTTCTGAAATGGACACATAAAAAAATAATTTCATCTTTTGCATTCAGCTCAGACCAATATCAGTGCTCTAAAATTATTTCTTTCCTATACTCATATTTAACCTTTCTGTATATTTCTGCTATTTTTTGGTGTCTTTAAACTAAGTGAAATATTGAACAATTCGTGCAGAAAATAGAAATACTAAATTCACATTTCCTTTTAAGAGGAGCATGTTGCTGTTCAGATGGCTAAAATGTTGCTATGAGCAAAAAAATTAAACCCACAAACTATTTTGTACTTTCTACACACATGATCAGTTTTCCTGTATATCTCACTGCAGAACTGTAACAAATCAGTTTACACTTAAGCAGTCAACAATGCTATGCAATACTTGATCTGGGTAGAAATAATTAATGTGTAAAATTGGTCAGGAATTTGTCAAACTGTGAATAAAAAGGCAGTGAGAAGAGGCAATAAAGGTATTGTTCACCTGCATGCCTACATTAACTAATGGAGAAGTTGAGCTATAATAAAAGATACTATAGAAATACCAGATTTTTTCAAAAATCTTATAATTATTCTGTTTGTTTGTTATTGATTTCCACAGCCTAATATTTCATTTCCTTCTCACAGAAATGTTTTATATACAGATTTGCTGTTTATAAGGATGTTAATGAAAAATGGTTTTTGGAACTGTCTGGTGATGATCATTAATTTTTAAAATAATCTTAAGATATTTGAATTTGCCCTGTGGAAGAATCAAGCAACAGGGTTGAACAGACGTCATTACTTGCTTTGTAGAAAGGACTATTATTTTCCTGTCAGCAATGTTATGTGTTATATCTTCTAAAATATGTTAGGTGCTATATCTTCTAAGAAGATTCTGAGTGCATTCATATCTTTCCTTATCACACATTAAATAATCCAGACATATAGAATATGCTTGTCTCAGAGAAAAAAAGGACCAATGCATATTACAGGAATTTACTTACATTTCCTTAAACTGCGGAGTATATTCATGATGGCATCATCAATAAAGGAATAAGATTATGTCCACTACAGAATTTGTCACTTGACAGGATAAGAAAGAAGCAGAAACAAGGTGAAAAGTTGTCGTAAATTGTTGGAAATCACTAGAAAAGTATTGTTGACACGAATAGGGTTATAAGTAAAGATGACAGATAAGAGGCCCTATAAAAATCCTTCGGAATAATCTCTATCAAGAACAAAGGAAACATCCATTTGAAAGCAGAAATCTGCATGACGGAGAGATAAACCTATAGTATAGTAATTTCACAACATGACTTTAATATTGGACCCACGGCCTGTCTGTTGCTAAAGTAAAAACAGAGAACACATTTGATTATATAAAAAAAAATAAGACAGATGTTCTATTTTAGTTAAAGACAAAAAAGTCTATTCCTACTTTTCCCATTGTTTACAGGGAATGCTTAATTTACTGATTTTTCTGATTCCTTACTTACTTCTTTTATACTGTGACAAAAGTGGAAAAGAAAAGAATGGATTATTTTTTTCCACAAAAAAGAAAGTGTTTTCAGTTTAAACAACTAAAACTTATTATAGTGACTGCTTATTATAGAATACTTTTTCTTTTTTTAGTAATGTTAACAAGTTTTATAACCTGACTTTTCTGGAAATAAAATACAAGACCACTAGAAAGAAAAGTTAAATTTAAGGGTCCATGAAACTAGGGTCAGCACTTTTCCATTGATTCAGCAAGCTTTCTAAATGTCAATATTAATCCCAACTTTTATACATTTTGAACCAGAGAACTTCACCAACCCTCTTTGTTGTGGACATAGTCTTGAAAATATCAGCTGATTGTTAGAGATGTAAGTTACGTTCCATAAAGTGTTATCCATAAATGTTATGTCCCTGGCTGTTGTTATATCGAATGAACCTATTTTCTAGGGTGGAATAGACATGCTTCTTCCTCAACAATTCCAACATAATAGAAATCATTAAAGTTATACCTCGTGTAATATGCTGTGTTTTTTACTGACACGAAATATTTCACCACAGCACTAAAGCAAGCAGTCTTCGTACTAGCACGGTAACTATGAGTAAGTCTCTAATACAGTTCCCTATATAGATTTCATTCACAATCTGATGCTTTCTAGGTGACAGAAATGTACAGGAGTGACATCTTGGCATCCACAAGTCTGTGGGGCTGTATGCGATACACCCAAAGATATTAAGGGAGCTGAAGGAGGTCCTTGGCAAACCCCTTTCCCTCATCTATCAATCCTGGCTGACTGAGGAAGTGCCACTCGACTGGAGACCGGCGAATGTACCTCCCATTTATAACAAAGGTCTGAAGGAGGATCTGGGGAATTATAGCCCTGTCAGCTTGACCTTGGTACCAGGGAAAGTCATGGAGCAGATCATACTGAGTGCTATCACACAGCACATACAGGACAGAGGTGATCTGACCCAGTCAACATGGGTTTACGAAAGGCAGGTCCTGCCAGACCAACCCTATCTCCTTCTGTGACAAAGTTACCTGGTTAATGGAAGAGAGAAGGGCTGTGGATGTGGTGCACCTGGACTTCGGTAAAGCCTTTGACACTGTTTCTCACAGCATTCTGCTTGAGAAACTGGCTGTCATTGGCCTGGACAGGCACACCTTCTGCTGGATGAAAAACTGGCTGGATGGCCAGGCCCAGAGGGTGGTGGTAAATGAAGTTAAATCCAGCTGGAGGCCGGTCACCAGTGGTGTTCCCCGGGGTTCAGTGCTGGGTCCAGTCCCGTCTTTATTAATTACCTGGATGAAGGGATCGAGTGCACCCTTAGCAAGCTTGCAGATGAAACCAAGCTGAGGGGCAGTGTTGATATGCCTGAAGGAAGGGAGGTGCTGCAAAGAGATCTGAACAGGCTGGATCGATGGGCTGAGACCAATGGGCTGAGGTTTAACAAGACCAAATGCTGAGTCCTGTACTCAGGACACAACAACCCCATGCAATGTTACAGGCTTGGGGAAGACTGGCTGGAGAGCTGCCTGACAGAGAAGGACCTGGGGGTGTTGGCTGACAACTGGCTGAATATGAGCCAGCAGTGTGCCCAGGTGGCCAAGAAGGCAAACGACATCTTGGCCTGTATCAAATACAGTGTGGCCAGCAGGACAAAGGAGGTGATTGTGCCCCTGTACTCAGCACTGGTGAGGCCACACCTCGAGTAATGTGTTCAGTTCTGGGCCCCTCAGTACAAGAAGGGCATTGAGGTGTTGGAGTACATCCAGAGAAGGGCAACGAGGCTGGTGAAGGGGCTGGAAAACAAGTCCTATGAGGAACGGCTGAGGGAACTGGAGTTGTTTAGTTTGGAGAAGAGGAGACTGAGGGGAGACTTCATCGCTGTCTATTATGTCTGAAAGAAGGCTGTGGAAAGAGAGTGATGATCTCTTCTCTTAAGTGACAGGTGACAGGACAAGGGGACATGGCCATAAATTGCGCCAAGGGAGGTTCAGACTGGATATTAGGAAGATTTTCTTTACTGAAAGGGTGGTCAGACACTGGAACAGGCTGCCCAGGGAAGTGGTTGAGTCACCATCCCTGGAGGTATTTAAAAAAAAGGATTGATGAGTTTTTAAGGGACGCAGTTTAGCGGATAATGGGTGCGGTTGGACTCAATGATCTCAAAGGCCTTTTCCAACCAGAAGATTCTATGATCTTCAACATACACAGAGTTTTGGAAAAGCATGGCATCTTAAAAATCTTCTACTACCCCAGTAATGGTGTCTTTCAAAATTCTGAGCATAATGATAGCAATAGAATATAGAATAAGATTTTTTATTTTTATCTCAGAATGCAGATGAATCCGTGATGTAAGAATTCACTCAGGAAGAAGCAGTGTGTTACAATAAACAAATTAAACTTAAGTGTATAGATGATTGTTTTCACTTGCGGTGGGTGAGATCATTTGACTTTTTAAATCTTAGTCTAACAAAATACAGCAGCCTTGGGGAATGAATGAAGTCATACACAACAGTGCAACAGTACAACCAAAGTACCGTGGTTTTCAAGGAATATTTTCTGAGAAAAGTTTAAAAAGCAGCCTAGAACTAATAGTTCTATCCTGGACATTAGTTATTGTCATTCTTTTTCATGCAGAATGTAAATGCTACAATGACTTTAAGGCTGAGACTTGTGGACCACAACTGATGTACAGAAATAGTAATATTAAAGGACTTTATATACACATCTGTTTTGCAACTGGCTGTCTTGTGAGAAAGGAGAAAGGTCTCCATTGATAAATATTTCAAATCTCCTTTACACAGGGGTTTTTAAACTTTCTAAATGGCATTGTCAAGGGCTTCAGGGAGATACTCTGCATATCAAACACACACAGTTATACATTATTCCTGAGCTCTTTAACTTAAGACAGTATATTACAGCTATGTTTCACCTCTGCACACACATATCAGACTCCAACATGCACACTGTACAATCACTAATGCTATTTGATGAAGCCCTGCACGATCTGTTTTTTGATCAAACAAGTGAAACAAAGACTGAACTCAATAAAACTGAAAATTCTATTTGTAACAGTTAAAAAAAGATACAAAAAGAAAACTAAACTACAATCAAAACTTGTCAATATTCTTGCTGTAAGTCATCAAGATTTCCTCTGTAATTTACAATGGCATTTTAGGAACATGTGTGCGTTTTTTATTTGGTTTATGGGAGGTAGACAGCTATAACTGTATTGGATATATCAAAGTGGTTTTGCTGAACTGAACTATCAATTTTAAAATTAGGTATGTTCTTTAAGCTAACTTAAATAAGCAGAGAAAAGAGACATAAGATAAACATCTAATACAGTTTAAATTACAGTTTTAAATCATATATAGTTGCTTGTTAGGCAGATGTGGGCATCTCAGTACATTTAATACTAAAACTGAAAGCAAGAGAATGTCAGTGCTGGACACTGGAATTTTTTTTCTCCAATTGTCAAAATTTTTCTTTTGCCTGTCCCTCGTGGAAGAGTTTGGCATGCCATCTGTAAATCCTCAACATATTGACAAAGCTTTTGCCTTTGTATTTCTGTGTTTTGTTGGTTGTGTTTTTTTCGGGACTTACTGCAATATGTATCAGGTTCTCCATATGCAAAGCTGGTTGTCCATCATGCTAATGGACACAGTGCAGTAAATGATTTCCAGAGCACTAAGTTATTGCTTGTTGTTGTTTTCTGTTTGTTTTAATTTCTAATCTCTGTTTTAGGATAAGGAGTAAGAATTACACTTCTTGAGGTCTCTTCTAACTGAAATTATCCTATGATTTTATGATTTTGACGTCAAGCTCGAACTTTCTCCATTATGTTCTACAATACCTCTTACATTTCTGTGACATAATTATTGACTAGAAATATGTCCACTGAGTGAATCTGAGAATTCTGATCACTAAAAGTGAAAAACTAGTTACTTTTTCCAATTAATTGAGTTGAATAAATCACGGTTAATGCTGATATTGCCTGTTTGTCTATACCTTGCCACAAAATATTCAAAAATTCTATTTTTTTATAAATCTGTTGTAAAATCGATTGCCAACAACAACAAAAAAAAGGATAGATCAGTTTTCAAAAAGGCTCTAATGGACTGCAAGGGCCCATATTTTTGTATGATTAAGTATTTTTAATGCATGTGTATTCCTGATGTCAAATGTCAATGCTATGAAACCACGCCTGATAAACATCTCCATATAACAAATACAAAATATTTCTTTTCAGTGATGACACGAAGTATTCTACTCTTATATCTTGTGTATAGGAACACTTTTATTTAGTTTCTATGTTGCAGGACTAAAAGTTGAATGAAAATATAGTAAGGCAAGTTGAACATGCAAACCTGAAGATCACTTGCAATACTTGGATATGTAAAATGTGTATAAATTTATACATATATCTCTTAAAGGCATTAACATATATTATAACATATCTTACAGGCATTAACATTTATTCTTTAAATACACAGTTTAATGTTATTTTAAACATTCATTCATCATTTTGGCACCCTTTTAAAGAGAGGACAGGGTAGTAAAACCCTACCCAATAGATGATTATTTTACAAAAGCTATTAAGAAGAGACACTTTCGTCTTTTCACATTATTACAAACTATTCAAGGAGTAAGCAGCAGGCTACCATTGGTATCACATGTACATTAAAGTCTCTAAACCATTTCATGTTTTTAAAACTAAAGTATGTTATACAGTGCTGACAGAAACAAAAGATAAATCAGTTGAAAGCTTGGGGGGTGAAAGAAAAATAAAAAACAATTAAAAAATCATTTTTCTTAGTTTCTTCCAGAGAATTATCATACACCAGTATAAATCAAAAAAAAAAAAAAATCAAGAGAAGACAATTGAGGATTACTCTCTCAAACAGAAGTAAAACTAATAAAATAATGAAATTATAAAAATATATCATTCATGTCTACTTATATGTGAACTACCCGGACTTCTGAAAAGATTCTGAAAGTCATAAAAGTCTGAAGAAGTTAATAAAAAAGAGGAAAAAATATTCAATCTCATATTTTTTTTCTAGTATTTTACAACTCAGTGTACATTTCCTGGAGAACATTTTGTGTTTGTTACATGACCTTTTTGCATGCAATACCAACCTTTTTGATTTATCCAGTCACTGAAAACTTGAAGATATAATCTCTCTTCACTAACCAAATGAACGTAAATTTTGTCACTAAATAGGTATTTTTTTTTTATACCAAATATAAAAGCAGGAATTCAAGCCTATAAAGAATGTCTTGAAAGGTTTTTATACAAGTGCTATTAAGGATCTAATTGCATCATGATTCATACATTAAATTATCTAAGGTTTAATTACAATATCAACTTCTATACTTTTTATCTTATTCTCTTTATAACTTCACCATGTTTAAATAAGGAAGTATCACTTAGGTTTTTCTTTACACAGAAACAATTCTAGATCCTAAAAATTCTATGTCAATGTTTAAATATAAACCCAGTTTTTTAAGTTCAGTTAATAAATCATTCGCATTCTTAAAATTCTGAAGGAATCAATACTGTTTATCTTTCTGTGGTAATATTTTAGAATAGAAAGAAAACATTTTTTTCTGTGCAAAGAATTCTACAGAATATCATTGAATTGCAAAAGTATGGAATATCTACTATTTTTGATCTCCTGAAAAATGCACAAAGTATTCATGTGTCAGCAAGACACAAAAAACTACCACGTGTCAGAGGCACTCCTACTAGCTATGTGCCACTGTCCTGAACAGAAAGCCTAACTTACATTACCTGACAAACACATATGTTTCAAAAGGCTCAGGTTGTTTACCACTAATGTAGGTGATGAGAGTAACATAATGGCTCAGGCCATTCTAGGTTTCAACTTAAAATGAAAATTATTGAAAAATAATAAATCTCATTGTTCTCATGAATAAGTCTAGTGTTTGAGTTCAGGAAGATTATAGAAAGTATTATTTCCTTTATGGGAAGATCAATACTTGCTTTACATATCTCTTTTGACCTCACTCCACAAAGCAGTATGTTATTTTCTCATGGTAATTATAAAAATCTGTATTACAACAAAATTCTCATGGTGAAGAAGATAGAAGAAATGGAAGACAATACTGAGAATCTTCATCTTTTAACGCTGAGTTCTATCCCTATTTTTATAATCGAACATTTTGTTTTACTCTGCAATCACTGCTACTTATAGTCAATATTTAATTTTTCTTCCCTTGTAAAGTCAACAATCTTAGATCTATAAAGTAGCAGAATACAAAATAATTTTGTCTCTAATGGGAATCATTAAGCTCCCTTCTGCTCTTACCTCTGACAAATAACATATAGAAGAAAGTAATTGTAATCATATTGATCTGTCCTCAGTGGATTTGCGTTAAATAGTAATATAGGTATGAGTTCTGATCAAGCCTAGCGCATAATCACAGCATGCTTTTGCTTATGAATATTTGTTTGGTGAAATTGTCTTTTAGAGAGAAGAACATAAAAGTAAGAAAAGTTACAGTCACTGTCATTGATGAGATTAAACACCATTGCCACAGAGAGAATTAACGAACGCCAAAACCCACCAGGTAAATAACCCTTTAGTATGAATGGGATTTAGGATTAGGTCTACATACAAAAAACATAGAAATTCTCATCCATACTTCTACTTCATAGCCAAAATTCATCGCTCTTTTGATGTTGTTACAAAAAATCTTAAATTTGTTTTCAAATTTCGTTTAAACAAAAGTAAACCAAATTTAGCTGATTATAAAAACGTATTTTTTTACACAAAAGTAAGTAGATATTTCTCTCTGAGTGTCCTGAAGTTTTCCCTGAAGTGCATACTTGAAAAAACCCCATCTTTTTCTGTGGAGCAAATATCCAATTTATATACAAATCCTGTCATCCCCCATATTTGACTGAAAGCATATGTTATTGTTTCCATCTACATTTCCATATTAACACACCCTGGTATCTTCTCTTTCTTGTCGCTAGCCTGGCTTCCTTCTGTCCTTGAACCTGAGGTCAGAAGTATCATTATTCTACAGACAACATCGCAGTAACAATCATAACTCAATATACTTAACAACTCCACTACATAAAAGTTGAATTGTATTTTAATGGAAAACCTAAGGCTAAATTTTGTGCTAAGCTTTGCTTGGAGTATGTTTATTTGCTTCTTTGCTAAACCTTTTTTCTTACCTACAATTATTTTTAAATACTGGTTCAGCTGGCTGCCCTCTTTTACAGCAAGATTAGACATGTTTTTTGTGTTTCGAGAGCAAAACAATCACAGTTTCTTGTTCTAATTATGTGAGAGTAAGTAATTCTCAGCTACTATTTTTTTCCCACACTAGTACCATTACAGTGTTGAAATAGAAGGTTGTATACACCATCATATCTAGTTAAAAACAGAGTCATAGAATGACAGACTAAATTAGGTGGGAAGGGACTTTTGGAGACTATTTATCTGGTCTATGCCACTGCTCAAACCTTAAAGCTACATTTGGTTGTTCAGGACCTTAAAGTAGGTAGGTTTGTTGAACTATATATCTAGTGCCAGTAACAAGAAGCAGACAAGAACAAGGCAAGCAGATAATTATACTTATCATGAATATTCCTCCAAGAAAATAAATCTACAGTTCAGGCACTGAACTGGTGTTCAGGCACTTGAAACAGGTGTTCTTCTGACAGATAATACTTTCACTCTTCACCTAGAGTAATTCTTTCAGTCCTACCATCTCCATATTCATGGTGACCTACAATAGCAGCAATGTAGTAAATGCAAAATGTAAAAATATAACATCAAGCTTAACTGCAATGGAGTAAGTGCCAGAACATTTTCACTGACACAGAAATTTTACTTGCTGCATTTCTTTCTTAAGATAATAGTAGTATGGAGTTGTTTCAAAAGATTAGAGTATGTTTAAGTGCCTAATGGAGCAGATAATTATTTAATAAACTCTAAAGGAAACCAAAATCTGTCTGGCTACAGAGATGATACAGAAACTCATATACTTTGTGAGCTTACATTTTGCAGGCACCTATCTGCAAGCTGAGACAGGACTGATGTCTAGTCATTTTAAAATCTGGACAGGACTGTCTGCATGTTCCTATACAGAAATATTTTCTACTTGTACAGCTTCTTCATAAACATTCACTCTTGTGGCTTTCCTTAAATATTTCATGCATCCATTACAAATATAAAATTTAGATTGTGTAAATCTGTTCACACACCTAATTTCAATAATATTGCTAAAGAATGTCTGTCTTTCCACAAGAATTGATTTTAAAAAAACCCAACCAAAAAAACTCCAAACCAACAGAACTTACCTTAAATTTACTATTTGCAGATATTCTTCAAAAGGTAAACTGATATGGAAACTAGAATATGAAGATATCTTCTTTCGTGTGCCAAACTACTTCCCATTCATTATAAATATTCTTGACAGGTGAAATGTGAGTAAAGATATCACTTGTGGATGTTTAGACTGCAGAAGAGAATTTAGAAGAGTGTTAAAAATCATGTAAAATATGTATTTGCTGTTAAGAATTATGACTTCAAATTACATCATTTTTTATGCTGATAAAAATTCTTCCCAGAACTATTAAATTTGGACTAGATTTAGCAATTTTCGTAAGTATTTTCTAGATGTAGCTTAGTTGAAGATTTTGGATCAAGGACTTGATATTATTTTTCACTGTCACTAAGGTATTAAACATGAATTATAGAAGGTGATTACACCTGTCACCTTGCCTGAAGCAAGGTTTTTACAGAGTTATGAAAAACCTGCTGTGTCAGAGATTAACATGATTTCAAATTATTATCTAGCATATAAGGATAATATTTGAGAGAGCAAGGGAAAGATAAAGAAGCTTCTATACTGTCAAAAGGTCTATGTAAAGACAGCTGTAACAAAACAAGGTTTTATATTTTTTGTCTTTTATATATATAAACGTAGAGTTTTACCTTTTATGAGCATAGTAAAAGGTGTTACAGTATGGTTTAAGAAAAGTTTTATTTCAAAGCAATACTATAGAAAAGTAGTACTTTCTGTGGAAAGTGTAGAGTAAATGGCTTTTACTCAGTATAGTAACCAGGAACAAAGATTACATTTCCTGTCACTTAGTAATTTACAAGACAAAAATGTTCATTTTTCAAGAAAAAGGCTACACTTTTGTTGTCTTGGTTTTTTGTTGTTTGTTTTTTTTTCTAAGTCTCTATCATTCTGGCATGTTCAACTTGAAAATAAAAACTTTTATCAGAGTGGTGGCAAAACCAGTTTTCACTCAAGCTAAACTGAAGTTAAGAAAGTGGTACGAGACAATCAGTAAATGAGACAGTAGTAAAACTGGACATCTAGTCACTGAAGAGATATAATCTTTCCACATATAATGAGACTCTCACATATTCATTACCTGAAGCTGTTTGCAACCTTTTCATTATCAATCTGTTAAGAAACAGGTAGACAAAACTGGAATAACTATGATAACACAGTAATATGCTTTGTCATCATTCTATTAAGAGAAGGTGCCAGTATCTGATTTCTAAATACATCTATGGGCTACTCCTCTATTCTGTCGAAGAAGTGAAAGCTGTTAAACGTACTTAAAGTCTTTTCAGATACTGGATGTCTTCAGTTTCTGAGTGTCTTATTAAATCAAACCACGTGATTATTTTATAGACTGGAAAGAAAGCGTGTGACTCTCCTCAGATAAATGTACTTATCTAAAAGACAGGTACTTTGACTAAGCAAATCCCATGATCTTTTGCATTCAGAAATGAGAATTATGCACTTCCAGAGAAGTATACATAGACCTCTGAAAAACTAGAATGACTCATACTTTGGAGACTCAAGCACGATCCTACATTGCTCTTCAAAGACTGGATTATAGCAGGGAGATGGGATACACATCCCCTTCAAAGGGGAAGAACATCTGTGCCAATAAATTAGCTAATGTATGGAGGTGGGCTTTAAAGCAGGTGTAATGGAAAGTGGAGTCTGAAGTCTGTGGAAGAGTAAGGACCCACTGATGAACTGAAAGTGTGCATGTAATGGAGACACTCCCATAAAACACTAGAGGAAGATGGCAGATCTAAAGTACCTGTCCTCCTGTACTCCTAATCAGGAAAACAAGAAGAAACAGAAATCTGTGTGCAGTCACAGAGTCACAATGTAACTGGAATTATAGGAACTCAGTAATGTAGTTCATGACTGGTCTCATGAGACACTACTCATAAAGTCAGAGGATAGAGGAGGAAACAGTCTCTTTTTTATGTAAAAGACCAGTGCAAGCATATAGAGGTCAGCTATGGAAAATAAGAAATGTCTGTTGTGGGTCATTTGGTTAAAATCAGAGGATACACTGGGCACCGGAGGCACTGTCAAAGGGCACCTTGTGATAGTGGCTTACTACAGGCCACCCAGGGAGGAATAAGTTGTGGACAAAACCTTCCTCAAACAGTTCAAAGAAGCCTTTAAGTCTGCACACTCTAGTTCTCAAGCAGGAATTAAGTTATACTGATATTTACTGTGGAAGTAACACAGCAGTGCATAAGCAATCCAGGAGATTGCTGGAATATGTCAAGGACAACTTCCTTACATAGTTGTTGAATATGTCATCCAGGAGTGCTGCTCTTCTGGACTCATATATAAGTTAGACTTGTTTCAAAACATGACTATCAAGCTGCGCTGACCATGAGATCACAGAGTTTTAATATCTTAAAGAACATGAGGAAAACAAGGAGAAGAAAGGTCTGGATTTCAGAATGGCAGATTTGAACTTGTTCAGGAACCTGGGAACCTGCCTTAGCAGGCTAAGGAATACTGGGAGATTTTCCAAAATGTCTTTCTTAAATGATGGTATCATGCTTCACACAAACCCATACTGGTTAGAGTTAGTAAAGGACTTAAAAAAAGCCCAAAATAACAACAATGAAACTGACAAAAAAACTCACCCCACCCCCAAACCCTCCCAAAACAAACAGAACAGAATAACCCTAAAAACAAAGCAACTAAAACCTCCACCAAAATCAAAACAAAACGTAAAGTTAAAAACATATGACAAGGGAATGGACAGTCTTCAAAAGAGGTGTGTAGAAATACTGCTTGAGCAATACTTGATATTAGGAGGCAAAATTCTCAGCTGAAGCTCAAATTTGAAAGAGACATGTAAAATAACAAGAAAGGGTTCCATACCTATGTTAGTAGTAAGTAGACATACATACAAGGAATATGTAGGTCCACTTCTAAATGGGACTGGTAAGTTACACATAAATAGCATAAAAAGACTGAGACGCTTACTGCTCTCTGTGCCTCTGTATTCATGGGTAAGGTCAGTCCCAAGGTATCTTTTCCCAGAGGCAACAGTGAAGCAAACAGAAAAGACTGATGAAGTAAGAGAACACCTAAACAAATTGGACATGTACACACCTGTGGGGCCTGACAAGATGCATGACGGCGTGCTAAGAGAGTTATCTGACATTCTTGCAAAATTGCGCTCTATCATCTTTTAAAGGGTCAAGGAGACCAAGAGAGCCCTGAATAATTGAGAAAGGGAAAATAATCACATTATCACAGTATCATAAGGTTGGAAAGGACCTCCGAGATCATCAAGTCCAACCTATAACCCAACACTAACACCATCATCTAAACCAGTGCCATGCATAATGCATCCGTCTACACACTGAGGGGCAAAATGGAAGATCCAGGTAAATGAAGGCTAGTTAGCCTCACTTCAGTCACTGGGAAAATTAAGAAATAGATTCTCATATAAGATATTTCCTAGCACATGATGGACAAAACACACAGCCAAAATAATAGGGAGAAGTAATACCGTTCTACCAATGGTAAATTGTGCTTTACCAAACTGATTGTCATCTGAGATGAACCTATTTGCTTAGTGAATGAAGGCAGAGTTGTGGATGTTGTGTATCTTGATATTAGCAAAGCATTTGACATGATCCTCCACAAACATTCTTGTTGGCAAGCTGGTTAATATATGGGTTGGACAGGTAGGTAGGACAGGACAGGACAGCGCAGGGCAGGATAGGATAGGATAGGATAGGATAGGATAGGATAGGATAGGATAGGATAGGATAGGATAGGATAGGATAGGACAAGAGGAAAGTTAGCTAAATTGTTGGGCTCAGATTGTGGTAGTTAGCAGTTGAGACTAGCACCCATTCATGAGTGGAACTACTCAGAGACTAATACTGCATCTGTCAGCATTCAGTATCTTTATAAATGGTTTGGGATGACGGGACTGAGTGCACTCTCATCAACTTTGCAGATGACACAAAAGAGGAGGAAAGGTAGACATATCAGAAAGAATAGTCACCACAAAAAGAGACCTTAACAGTATGGAAAACTTACCAAGATGAGTCCTTTGAAGTTCAGCAAGGATAAATGCATCATCCTGCAATCGGAAAGAATAATTCCAAGCATCAGCACAGGTCAGGGTATGAAAAGCAGTGGTTTAGCTTTGTTGGAAAGACCCTGAGAATTATGAAAGTGAACAACCTGGACATGAGTCAGCAGTGTGTGCCCTGGTAGTAAAGAAGGCAAACCGTATCCTGAGCTGCATCAGCAAGAGTATAATGAACAGATCAAGGAAGGTGGTACTCAGATCTACTTGGTACTTGTTAGACCACACCAGTGTCAGTTTCTCCAGCCCAAAAGAGACATTGAAAATCTGGAGAGGATACGAGGGATGCAATCAAATTAATTAGGATTTGAAAATCTGACATACAATGAAGGATTGAAAGAATTGAGTCTGTTCAAAACAGAGAAGATAAGGCTTAAGGAGACTCTAATTACACTGTTCTAATACCTAAAAATAATTTAGAGGAGGTGGAGAGTCCACCTTCATAAGCATACATGGTGACAGGGTAAGAGGCAACAGGTACATGCTGATCTGGGGCAAAGGTTGTCTGATTATGTAAAAAAGTTCTTCATCATGAGAACAATTAAACATTGGATTAGATCATCCAGAGAACTGGTGAAATCTTCCTCCCTGGGAATATTCCAGACTTGGCTTGACAGGACCCTGGAACCTAATCCAAGGCTTTGCTTTCATACAAAGGTTAGACCAAATGACTACCATATGTCCCTTCCAACCTAGACTTTTCTATGACTATGTCATATCTGCAAGAAATATTTCCTACTATGAGAGATAAAGAGAAGGTGAAAGAATGTGACTGACACAGGTGTGACTCTTGGTTATAAGCACTTATGAAATTCAGGATATGCTTCTTAGGTTTGTTGTTATATTAACAAACTTTTCATGTAATTATATCTCTGATACAAAGTCAAGCAAAGTTGTTGGACTTTTTTATGCTCTTGTAAGTCATTATGGTAACACTCTTACAGAAATCACCCTTGTGGTATCAAGAGGGGTGATAGTCTTTCTGGCTTCAGCTTTCAAATTTAGGTATCTAATCTAAACTAGCCCCAAGATCCCGTCATAATTAATGCAGAGAGGCAAATGTCTCTGGAAAGAAAGATCCTAGACAGCTGTCACATGACAGATGCTTGTCATTTAGGCATGGCTAAAATTAAGTTAGATTAATTTCTTTTTAAGTGACATGCCCAGGTAAAAGTGATTATGCCTTGCATAATGATTAGCTCAGAATTTTTCTGAAAACGAATAAGTCTAAAAAGAGATACACAATGTACAGATTCATGTTCTGATTCTGAGAAAATAAATGAGTCCAGATAGCTAGACAATGCTTTTTTTAATCAGGTATACAACACAATGGTCTGAACACCATTATGGGGCTATATAGAATCTTGTAGTAATGGAACAAGATTCTTGTTGAATAGTAATAGAAAACTGGTTTGTTGGGACGAGTAAAAAGAAAACATAGTTGTTTTGTGTTGAACATTTTGGCTAGGTTTAATTTGTGCTATTTCAGATTTCTGAGCCCTTTTCGTACTTTTTTATACCTAGCATACTAGAATGTAATACTGTTTTAAAGTATAATATTTTGGTTTAGTTTTAAGGGGATATTCCATTTCTCTAGTGATATGTGACTCCATAAATAATAAAATAAACAATTTAGCACAGAATAGTCCTAGCCTTGTGAACTACTTGATTTATTCTTTGCTAGCAGCACTAAACCTAAGATTGTATTAAAAATATGTTGTCTACTGTTGCTGACTTAACTGCTTCATAGTTTAAATATTATTTCAGGAGGAGCCTGGACTGTTTGCCTTGGGCTTTCCACATGATTTTGGTCCTCTGCTTTTCAACTCATTTCCTAAGGCAAGATATATAACTAATGCAAATCTTTATAAACAATAATTCGTTTCAGACACATCTGGCTTATTTTCAGGAATAAGTTTAAGGCAGAATCTGTGGCTGCACAGATCAGTTAGGCTCAAAATGCCATTATTACTTCTCCTGATTTTTAGAAGAGTTTGCAGAACATGGACAAAATGATAAAACTAAATCTCTAAGTCCTGAGCTGTTTTGTACATAAGTCAGTTACCTAAATGACAATTCTAAGTATTTTATAAAGATACCTGTTCTGTGGATTCTGAACTCTTGAAAACAGAGTTCTGTGGTTTTGGTCATCCACGTGCAAAAGAACATATCTGTTCTGTAGTTCGGTTAGATTCATAGATGTTCTCATCATGATTTTTTTTATGAAACCAGATTTAGCTGAAGATCTTAGAAATATAAATGTAAGAAAGAAAAAAAAAAGATAAGAAACAAGAATATTGCATTTAGATTGTTCAGTTTCTTAGCCTTTCTTAGCTCACTTCTTAGCCAAATTGAAGATCGTAATATGATCTATCTCCGCTCTTTTGTACAACAATTTTTAGTAATTTGTGACCCACAGTTCTATGGTAATCTAAACTGAGTAAATTAACCTGCTAGTAAGCCTTTTCTTAATGAATTTCTTGTTATAATAAATGTTATTAATAAGTAAAAAAAAAAAAAGAGAGAATCTATTAGTAATGGCAAGAACAAAACTTTTTATTTATTGTGGTGTGGTAAACTGACTTTTGCTGGCTTCCTGTGCCCACCAAGGCATTCTATCACTGTCCCTTCTTAACAAGACAGGTGGAGAAAATATGAAAAAAGCTTGTGGGTCGAGATAAAGACAGAAAACACATACCAATTACTGTCATGAGTAAATCAGACTCAAATTATTGAATTTATTGCCAGTTAAGCCATGCCCTGCATGAGATTCTTGTGTCTAAATTGGAGAGACACAGATTTGACAGATAGACCACTCCTTGGGTAAGGAATTTACTGGATTGTCTCAAAGAGTTGTGGTCAATGGTTTAATGATGAAATTCCCTGTTTTATTGATAAGTCTTCAATGAATGAGTTTATTATGAAATTTAAAACCCATCAAATAGAAAATAATTCAAAGGCCTTTTTTCACTATGTTTAGATCTAGAAATAAAATTTGGGGTTTTATTGCTGCTAAAACCACCATAGAACATATCATGGGAGACTGTACATTTGTTTTTGCAAGTTTGCAAATGTTTTCACACCATTCCACAAGACTACCTGCATGACAATTGTATTTACTAGCATTAATATCACAGTTGCATAGAAAAGAAAATATATTTATATAGAATAGAAAGGAATGCAGAAAATAAAATATATTAAATGGAATAATTAACAATAAGACATCTCGATGGTCACACGATAGAATTAGATATTATAAACGAGAAATAATAGCATTTCCCCTGACTTATGAGGGTTAGAATGTCACCCAGAGTTTGGGATCAGTAAAGATGCTATATTACACAAGAGATGGAAACAAACGATATTGTATTGTCTTGAGGCTCAGAAAGATAAAGAAGACGCAACATACAATGAGAGAAGTATAAAAAAGCTTTTGTAATTTAGAACGGAAAAAGTCATTTAAGACGGAAGAATATGTATATGCTTTTGCTGATAATTTATTGAATTTTCTTCTTTGGTATTTCATCTGTTTTTAAATTCTGTTGTGTTGGCTGACAGTTTCAAATCCTTCTCCTCTATTATTTAACCTACTCTCAGATATTTATTCTGCATGTGAACACTACTGCTATGGGCTAGGTTGATTTCCCTTTATATATTTGTTATGCCTTCTGAGACACTTTGAGATAAAAAGAGCAATAAATATGAGAATGACAAGCACAGTGTTAGTATCCAGCAAAGGTAACAAACTTCCTTTTTTCCTCATGTTCTTTCTGTTAAAAAAATTGTATAAACTATTTAGCTTAATATTCTCTCAAATGAAGTCTTCACAATTTAAACAAAAAACAGGTCTTTGATGGGAAGACAAACAAAAATCTAGAGTGTACAGGGCTTCTATTGCAAGTTGTTGGCAGCAGGGTGACTGCAGGGTAGCCTCTGCATGGAACGGATGGAGTTGTCCCATGCTGGACACACACAGTTCAAGCCAGCTCCAACTCCTAATCCCTATAGGTCACAGATGAACGTTGTAGACCAGATGGCAGTGCCTCAGGGAAAATACATTTAAGAAAAGACAAAAAAATGACGAATGAGGGAGGGATGATGCATAAAAAATAGTCAGAAAAAAACAGAGGTAATATCAAGGTGAGAGAAGAAAGGGAGGACGTGCTCCAGGCACCAGAGCAGAGATTTCCCTGCAAGCAGCAGAGAAGACCCAAAGTTAGATCTGTTTTCTCAGTGGCAGTAATTGGCAAGTGACATCCCTATCTTTAAGTCAGCTTATGAGCATTTCCATTTCATTTTCTCTCCCGGTTCTAGTGAGGAGTGAGAGTGAGAGAGTGGCTGAGGGAGGATCTGGCAGCCAGCTGGGATCAACCCACCATGTGTAAGATATGTAGGGCGTAATATGAGACATAAAAAGTGTATATAAAGTGGAATATAGAATATATATTCATAATATGACATATATCCCCCAAAATTCCAACATTGTGGTTTTAGCAAAAGATTTCCTTTATGGTAGCTCCACGAAAAATCGGAAGGCGGCTTTGATGCAAGGTAGCAGATTTTGATAATTAATAAAGAGGGAATAATGTACTTAAAACTATGACTGAAATAATTAGTGAAAAAGTGAAATTATCTGCAGAGACAACTTTTGTCAGGGCCTGAGGACACTTCTAGGACAGCATCCGTGTTCAGCCACCCTGAGGCCACTCTACATCCCAGGACTCCACCTCAGCCCCTTGGGCTGTCAGCCCCTGCCCCAGCAATGCCCCAGTATGGCCACTCTCCAGATTCCTACAGCCCTGCCCTGCCCAGCCCTGGGCCCTGCTGAGCTGGACCCATCTATATGCCCAAATTCCAGTCTGGCCTCTGCCAGTCCCCATGGAGGTGCCCAGTACCTTGGGTGGGGTGTACCCCCATGCCCCTCGGATGCCCTGCTCCAGGCTGGGATGGTGGGATGTTCTCTAGTAGTCCCTGCTCTGACAGACCCCAGGGGAGCCCCTGTGATTCTCCATCCCTGCCTCCAGTGAGTGGCCAGATCTTGCTTCATCCTAACAGTTTTCCATGTATGAGGAGAAATTCCTTTAATATGTAGGAAGGTGGGGATATTGAAATAATCTTTGTATTTAGAAACAGGTAAATTGTATTCCATTGTTTAAAAAATAAATGTAGTGAAGTGAGATTTAAAAACTGAACTAAGAAGAAAGAGAATTTGATAAAAAAAATAGAAACTGAAAGAATACTTGCTGATACAAATGAAAAATATTGTTGTATAAACCTCATCCAAAACATCCAGTTTAATACATTCACATCTATTTAAACAGTTTTTAGTTATATTATGTTAAAAGTAAAAAAAAAAAAGGAAAGAAAGGATGATAATGGGATTCTTAAAATGTATAAATTTATATTAATATTTGTGAAGTCTTTCATTTAATTCATATGTACTTGCTGGTAGATACTATTTCCAATTGATGTCTTAACAGCTTTCAAAAATATTTTTTTCTGACTGGTCCTGAAAGCAGTTTAAAGGAATTGCTTTTAAGTCAGTAGATAACTTTTTATTTCTATGCAGCAATCCGACTATTATTTGAGTTTATTTGATCAATGCTTGGACACATATTTCAAAAGAATCTCCAATGACTTCTGCATACAAAACCCTAGTACAGAACCTGAACAGCATTCCAGATAGCTCTGCCAACAAAATCATTTGTAATGTGATGTAATTTATTGTGTGACAGGTTATGTAACTGTTTATCTTCATAGAGGTTGGCAAGTAAGCTGATTCACTTAGGTGGGTCTAATTCAAAGAAAAGAAGAAAAGGAAAATTCGTATGTTTTTATCTCAAAGAATTAAAAGAAAGAGCAAAAAATTTAATTCATGGTATCAGTTGCCTTTGTTTTAAAAGAAGAAGATATTTTCACTCTTTAGAAAGACAAGTTCTGGTACAAATCTAACATATTTTTTGTTTATGAGATATTCGGAAGTATATTTTCTTTGCTGATCTTGGTAGTCCTGGAGACCTGGATGTTTAATTAAGGAAATCCCCACTTATAATAAAGCAGCCCATCTACATACTGTTCTCTAGTCGCCTTTTCTCTTGTCACCAATTTCACTCAACAAATGTTCAAGACATGAGTAAGTGTTTTGGAGCACTACACCTTTGTCAAATTAGTATATAGCTGCAGAAAAAAAAATAGAAGAATAAGTGAATGTCTTGGCTCATATCGAACAGTAGCTAAAAAAAAGGTTGTGGAGCAGGTGGAGCACTTTTTTTCTACAACTACAACAACAACAAAAAAAATGTTCACTGGCCCCTAAAGTCCAAATTTTCTTCTATGTGATCATTATACTTGGCTTCACTGCAACACAGATGGTGTATTATGGACCAAACAAAGTCAAAAACGGTTAGATGACTTTGTTTTGTTCCTCAAGGACCTCTATTTTTGGTACTTTACAGATAAATATTATCAAATATCTTAATGTCCTTCTATAAATGAGATTTATTCACTGTCTTACCAGGTAAAAATTGATTTGTGGCAATAGGGGGTGTTCTCTGAGACATGGCTTTCCTAATACTAATGAACATTTTCCTTCTTAGTGCCTCTCTTTTTACATTGTTTTATAACAAGCATGATGATCTAAAGATAGATGATAAAGAGGTTAAAGAACAATAAGGGACAGAGGACCTATTTTTCATGTCTAAACTCCACTCATGAAGAATACACACTTATATTGCATTACAGTGGTCCAGGGGTTTGAAACTTGGATATTTCTGGAGTATTTCTCTTGTATAAACAACAAACGAGGGTCATAAAGGGTACTTTATCACCATTAAGGACAGGGGAAATTACAGGAAATTTTGTAGCAAAACAAGCTGCATTTTTTTGTTTAAAATATTCAGCAGTTTCCTTATGAAAATTTTAAAAGAAATTATAAGTTGCATTCTGCAGCAGCAAGCAATAATTAGTGTATTTTGTGTGTTCTATCCAGGCTCATTTTTTTTTTGTTTCTCATTATAACTCAGAGGTAACACATATTAAGGCGGTGTAACCACCAGATAAACAAAGTATCTTGAAAAAGGATCATGCCTAACTATCCTTTGGCACAAAGTTGTGTTTCAAAGGAGTATCCAAACCTTTAGAAAGCTTTTCTGTTTTAGCTTCAATGAGAGTAAGAGTGAAGGCAAAGGCCTGCTCTCAGCAGGTTCTTGTCGCTTCGCAGGATAAAACTTTACTGAATATTTCATCAATGATAGAAGCTCTCTTTCATATGGTATAAAATCTGTTACCTATTTCCAACAAATTCTAGGTCCATCTATCGTACATACTATACCCATAGTTATTGCTGTGGACTGTAATTACTTCTTTGTATGCTCATGAGACATCACATAAATAAATCATAAATTTCCTGAGATTTTTGTGGTATCAGACATTATAATATATTATTTTCAGTTAATCAATAGAGGTATCTTCTAATATTTTTTTTAAAGCATAAAAAACATTTTAATTTCTACTTTTCACTTCATCATGAAAAATAACACACATTGATAGGTACTTTTAATTGCATCATTATACAAGGAGCAAGGAAGCTGACATGATAAAATAAAGACAAGGACTGTTGATGCCATAAAAGATTACATATAAATGGTGTTTAGTTCTACTTTCAGGCCATTTACAGAATCCAGGGTTCTATATATTCATTTAAAAGTGTGCTTCTGGAAATAGCAAAACCCATCCCACACTCTGTCAAAATTATTGATTTTTAGAAGCTACTGAATTCTGCCTCAAGCTTTGTCTGCTTGAAAGCCCTGCTCAATTTGTTAAGCTCTCCTAGTAAGCCAGTATTCCTTAAAGAAAAGTGACCTTCGAGCTACATTACATCTTTAAAATTTTGTGCAGGACTCTCATTGAGTTGCAAAGGAGTTCAGCATGAAGTTGAATGTGACTCACAAATGTTTTATGAGACAGCTGGGGTCTTGTTAATCTTCCTTAAATCAGAGACAAACTGTGGGATTTATATAGAGAAGCAGAACTGGGTGACAAGCAAAATAGTCAAATAGGTAACTTTATTATGAAAAGTAGCAATATCTAAAAAATGTGATAAAAGAATAAGAATATTTATTCTGTGCCTTTTATAGGATGTAACCATTTTTACCTTTGTTGTCTTTCATTCTTACTGATACAAATGGAATTCTCACATAAAGTCACATTTTTTTTAAAACTGTAAAAAGTAATGGGGTTGAGTTTCTTTATTGCAAAATCAAGAGTGCTAAGTTTGTTTACAATTGCTTTACCTCAGGTTTGTAAGTCCGATACTCTGATTTCACATCTGCAATTTTAAAGTAACTTAATAGAGTAATAGAGTAATAGAGTAATCTCACATATCACAGTTAGGAACATATTGAACTTAGCTGGAAGATACTAAACTGAAACCCAGGCAGATATTAATGCAGGCATAGTTGAGGGGAAGAAAATTCTGCCTGATAAGATGTTTTACAGACCCCATCTTATAAAAATAGCATTCTGGTGAGCAGCAGCATAGCCCGCATTCACCAGACGTTTTAAAAAGTATAACTCAAAAGATAGCCATTCTTTCAAATTTTATGTGCCCAGTGAACACTTAAGATAAGTGCTGGCGCTTGTCTCAGGCAAAGCTTTAAAGTGCTGAATAGATCTATTCTAATATGGACAAGGTAGCCTTGAGAGCTGCATATAGAATTTTTTCCCCCAACTCTCTTCTATTTATCAATGTATGTATACTCATGGAGTACAGTAAATGCAATTTGGTTTGTCAGGAATCAGCAGCAGGATGGCTACAAACACACAGAAAGAAAGCTTACTGGCTAAAGTGAGTTAATATATTGTTATGACTTTGCTACATTTAGACTTTTTATGTAACTGCACAATATTGCGCTGTACCAAGTACAGGAAGGTGAATGTCAGTGTGCAAGAGTTTGAAATATTAGTCAGGTAGCATGAACACACTCTACCTCCTTCTTCTGAGAGAAATCCATGTAAATTTAGTGATATCTAAGCAAATTTTCATAGAATCATAGAATCATTAATGTTTGTAAAGATCTCTAAAACCATCAAGTCAAACTGTCAGACAAACACCACCACGCTACTAAAACACGTCTGAAACAGCAAATTCTACACATTTTTTGAACACCTTCAGGAACTGTGATTCCATCACTTCCCTGGGTAGCCTGTTTCAATGCTTCACCACTCTTTCAGCAAAGAAATTTTTCCTAACATCCCATCTAAACCTCCCCTGAGGCAACTTGAAGCCATTTCCTCTTGTCCTATCACTAGTCATTTGGTAGAACAGACAAATATCTGCCTCATTGCAACCTCCTTTCAGGTTGTTGTAGAAAGTAATAAAGTCTCCTATCAACCTCCTTTTCTCTAGACTAAGCAACTGCAGTTCCCTCGGCTGCTCCTCATAAGACTTGTGCTCCAGATCCTTCGCAAGATTTGTTGCCCTTCTTTGCACGCACTCCAACAGCTCAATTTCTTACATGTAGTGAGGTGCCCAAAACTGAACACAGTATTTGAGGTGCAGTCTCGCCAGTGAACAATCACTTCCCTATTCCTGCTGGCCACACCATTTCTGACAAAAGCTAGGATAGTATTGGCCTTCTTGGTCACCTGAGCACGCTGCTGGCTCATGTTCAGCCAGCTGTCAACCAGCATCCCCAGACCCTTTTCCACCAGGCAGTTTTGCAGTCACTCTTCCCTAAGCCTGTAGTGTTTAATGGGATTTCTGGCACTTGGCCTTCTTGAACCTCATACCATTTATCACCAGGTCCCTCTGCAGAACCTTGAAAAGATGAACACTCTCGCCCAGTTTGGTGTCATCTGTACTCAATCCCATTACCCAGATCATTGATAATGATGTTAAACAAGACTGGTCCCAGAACTGAGCCCTGAGCAGCACCGCTTCTGACCAGTTGCCAACTGGATTTAGCTCTGTTCACCATAACTCTCTGGCCATCCAGCCATTTTTCACGCCAGTGAAGAGTATACCTGTCTAAGCCATTAGCCGCCAGCTTCTCAAGAAGAGTGCTGTGAGAGACAGTGTAAAAGGCTTTACAGGCTTGTCCTCATCCACTTGGTGGATCGCCTTGTCATAGAAGAAGTTCAGGTTAGTCAAATGGAACCTGTGTTTCATGAACACATCCTGTCTGGGTCTTATTCTCCTGTTGTGCTGTAAATGCCCAGTGAGTACCCTCAGGATGAACCACTCCATAATCGTCCCAGTACTAAGATCAGGCTGATAGGCCTGTAGTTCCCTGGATCCTCTTTTCTGCCCTTATTAACAAGCCTCCAGTCATCTGGGACCTCCTCTGTTAACCAGGACTGCTGATAAATGATGGAGAGTGGCTTGGCAAGCTCTTCTGCCAGCTCTCTCAGTACTCTTGAGTGGCTGTCATCCAACCCCATAGACTTGTGAGTTTCCAGGTGACATAGTAGGTTATTAACTAATTCATCTTGGATTATATGGTGTTTATTATGCTTTCCATCCCTGTCTTCTGGTTCAGGTGGCTGAATACTCTGGGAACAGCTGGTCTGACTATTAAAGACAGAGACAAAATAGGTGTAACGCATGTCACCCTTTTCCTCATCCTTGGTGGTAATATTCCCCCGCTTCCATCCAATAAAGGATGGACATACTTCTTGACTCTGTTTTTGTTGTTAGTTTACTTGTAAAAACATTTTTCGTTTGTGGTGAGACTGAGTTTGAGCTGGGCTTTTACCTTTCTAATTTTCTTTCTACATGACCTAATGAGATCCCTGTACTCTTTTTGAGTTATCTGCCCCTTCTTCCAAAAGTAGTAAATTTTTTTTTTCCTGAGCCCAGGAAAACAGTCCCTGTTCAGCAAGGCCAGGCATCTTCTCTGCCATTTCATCTTATGGCACATGGGGACAACCTGCTCCTGAACCTTTAAGACTTCCTTCTTGAAGAATGTCAGCCTTCGTGGACTCTTTTTCGCTTCAGGACTGTCACCTAAGGGACTTTCTCAATAAACGACATGAACAGGCCAAAGTCTTCTCTGCTGAAGTCCATGGCAGTGGTTTTGCCGACTCCTGTCCTTACTTCACCAAGAATTAAAGACTATAATTTTATTACCACTAAGTCCAATATGGCCTCTGACCACCACTTGTCCCACCAGTCCTCCTGTGTTTGCAAACAGCTGGTCAAGTGAGGTACCTCCCCTGATAGGCTCACTATCCAGTTGTGTCAGGAAGTTATCTTCCACACACTCCAGAAACCTCCTAGACTGTTTCCTCTCTGCTGTGTTATATTTCTAGGAGACATTTGGCAAGTTACAGTACCACAGTATCACAGTATCATAAGGTTGGAAAGGACTTCTGAGATCATCAAGTCCAACCTATGACCCAACACTAACACCATCACTAACATCATCATCTAAACCATGGCACTCAGTGCCTCATCCAATCTCCCCTTAAACACTTCCAGGGTCTGCGACTCCACCATCTCCCTGGGCAGCGCATTCCAATGGCCAATCACCCTTTCGTGAAGAACTTTTTCCTAACATCAAGTCTAAACTTTCCCTGACGAAGCTTGAGTCTATTAGTTGTAGTCACCCACAAGGCAAGGGTTAGTAACAGTGTGGCTTCTGCCTAATGCTTGTAGAACTCTTCATCTACTTCTTCATCCTAGTGAGGTCATCCATAACAGCAGGATATCTGCCTTATTGGACTTCTTCCTCATCCATACCCATAAGCACTAGACCTTATGATCACAATCGGTGAACTCTATACATTTGAACCCCTCCCTTGCATACAGAGCCGGCTCACCGCCCCTCCTTCCTTGCTTATCCCTTTTGAAGAACTTATCGACATCTACTGCTGCATGCCAGTCATGAGAATCATCCCACCATACTTCTGTGATGGTGAATAAATCATAACAACTCTGCTGCATAATGGCTTCCAGTTCCTTGTGTTTGTTGCCCATGCTGCATACATTGGTGTAGATGCACTTTAGCTGGGCTATTGACTTTTTTCCCCCAACAGTGACACTGGCATGCCACCCCTAGCCTCGCCTCTGGTGAGCCTAGTTATACTCCCTTCCCCCTTTGAACCTAGTTTAAAGCCCTCTTAAGGAGTCCTGCCAACTCATGAGCAAGAATCCTTTTTCCCCTTTGACAGCATGTCAGGAAGTCTGCCCTTTCCTGCTATGAGGGGGGCAGAGGCTGTGTAACTATTTTCCCCATATTATTGCTGCTGCAGTGTTGCTGCTGTTTTGCCACTTTAAGAAGATTTTGATTTGTTTCTTCAAAATTATTTAACATACTTTCTCTTGTTTTGTACTATACTATAACTTAAGGTTCCTCAAACAACAAGACTGTAACATAATTTAGATAAGGACTTAGTCCACTTAGGATGTAGATCTATTTTTAGGAAAAGGAAAAAAAAAGATAAAAATGAAAAAAGGGAAGAAAGAAGAACCTAGGTCATTGATTTTTTAAAATCACTATTGGAAGGTCAAATGCTCCAACATTTCACCCAAATTACACTTCCAATAATGTTCTGTTAAATATATGTATCCTTTCTTTCTTATTTTTGTTACTACAATGCACTGTAAAATGAACATCATGGACACTTCTTGTTGATGTGCGTTTATAACAATAGTACCAGGAGAATACCAATAGTATCAAGACTGTATTCCATCTATCAACTAATATAGAGGCTCTTTGGTCATAACAGCTTGACAGTCTTAGCATTCTTCTTCTCAAAGTTGGTTGTGTAAATTGTTTTTGGTCTAGTGCACAAAACAAATGAAAGGATATTTACAAAAAGAAAACACTTTTGACAAGGTCATATTTTATTGACAGTGCTGACATTTATTTCCTTTTCCTGAAAATGTATGTTCACGGTTGTAAGTTAATCTCAGTATGCAACTAAGCACCACACTGTCACTCATTTTCTTCCTTTTTCACCCCCAGTGGGACAGTGTAAGACAAAAGGAATAATGTAAGTGACAAAACTTATGGATCAGAATAAAAATAGTTTAATAACTGAAGAACTGGAAGAAAAAAGAAAGGAAAGCAAAGCAAAACATAACAAGTGATGCAAAGTTTGTCACACAGCACCTCCAATAGATAAACTGCTGCCTAGTCGATGGCCAAGCAAAAGACAGTTAACTTACTCTAAACCTCCTCCTCTCTGTTTTATTGCTAAGCATGACATTATACATCAAGGAATACTTCTCTGATTAGTTCAGGCCTGGTTTTGTCCCCTCTAAATCTCTTGTGGGTGGGAAATAAAGAAGGCGTTGATATTCTGCTAATATTAACCAGACATAGCTAAAATATGAGTTTTTATAAGCATTGTTTCAGTCACAAATCTAAAACACAGCACCATATGAGATGCTGTGAAGAAAATTAACTCCATCCCAGTCTGAACCAGTACAAAGTTATAATATACAAAAAGGCTCAGATGCAGATGTTGTAGTAGGCTATTTATAGTTTTAAAGCTTAAAAACTATCACCAGTCTTGATTTTGTTAGTTTCTGCCTAGTATTTTTCAGTTTGTGTTTATTGTAGGTAGGCCTATTTGCACTGCTTTGAAGTCATCCAACAATGGAAAAATAAACTGAAAGCTACACAGTCGTTTCCAAGAAACTGGGAATGAACAAAATGATTTTGACTGTGATGAAAGTATCTAGTTGCTTTCCTGTTAAGCAGTTCTAGTGTTTCCATGCTTCAGAGGAAGGGAACCACATAGTAAGGTGACAGCTGTTCCTTTTGCATCAACTAGATACTTCCCAGCCTTGAAAACCAGGATTTTTACTTGCTAATAGGAACTCTAATTTTTTTGTAACTGACCTGTTAAAAATTTAAAAATTTTATTTTCACCAGGTACCGTCAAACTTCTCACAAATCAGATTATGCCTATACTGTCTATCAGAGTGGGAGATTATAGTGAGTTCCTTCACGTCACCAGTCACTAGTATGAGAAGTGACAATGACATGTTTCTCAGGTCAACATTGTTCTTAGACCATTGTAACAATATTTTTAATATTTTTTAAAAAAACTCAGATGCTATAAAATTTGTTTCTAGGTACTGGAAGTTACAAGATAGCCTCAAGGTTTACTTCTTGTATGTTCTTAGTCGTGGGTATCCATGTAGAAAAGGGGGTAAGTAGAAAGTCATAACTGGAACTAAGAGAGAGTTAGGAAAGGGAAATGAAGACTGGAGAGAAGGTTTGAAGTGAGATAAGGAAGATGGAAAAGAATGGGATTATGACGTAGGGGAAAGAAAGGGTGGGAAAGAAGGAATAGGTGGGATAGTTAGAAAGCTACATTAGAGCAAAAGTGGTTAATCAATGGCAAGCACAGGAAAGGTATAATCTTCCTCATAAGCACTTTTACCCAATGCATACAATCAAAGTCAAGATTCCAAAGCCATATAACAGGAATGTCGGTAGCAATTTCAGGTGTACAGCCTTGTTAAAACATTATGTGTGTGTCAATACAATGATCCTTCTGCTTTTCTATTTACCTGTTGTTGATTAAATCTTGGAAAGTTCACATGCACAATCTCAATAAAAGACGTTTTTCCCCTCAAGCCCTAAACTTTCAGATGATGTAGAATAAAATTATATTTTTTTATTATCATTTTTTACCAAAGCGTCTTCTAAGGATCATGAGTGGCATACATGACTGGAATAGATCATTGAGTCCAATATTCTGAAATTGAAGAGAAGTTTTCCTCTCCTTTGCACATATCTGGAAAGATTCAACAGGAAAGCTTACTCATTTTTGCTTGTTCATTTTAGAGGATTACTTGAGAACGGCTTAAAAAAGTTCTTATTACTAGTACAGTAGTAGAGGGCCACTGAGCAAGTTCTTTGGGTCAGTCTTTGTGGCACAGAGTCTCAGTTTCCCTAGTTATCAACATAGTCCTAGTCTTGACTCTTACAGAGTGGAATGATTTCTTTTGAGCATGGTTGATGTTTTCCAGATGTTGTCTCACTAAGGCTGTGTAAACGGCACAGGCACTCCTCATATCCTCAATCTTGAAAATCTTATTTAATATGGTCATTCCGTATTGTGTCTTTTTCTGTGTAGAGGAAATACTGGTAGGAAAATGACAGTTCTAAACTAAATTAAGCGAGGTTGCCAAAATATTTCATTTCCAGTGAAACCATATTTCCAGACAGAAAAAATACGATACCACTGTGTATTTATTTTCTTCTAATCCTCAGACTCTATGTGACAAAAATTAAAATTGCTTCGCCCAAGGTTTTCACGAGAACTGTTTGTATTCCTTCTTTTTTGATTTCTGAATTGGAAACTTTGCACAGTGATTAATAGATTCCTAATTAATTTACTAACCCAGACAAATTTAGTGCCAAATATGCTTTAATATAGAAAATCCTGTAAAAATCTTGGAGAAATCTGGTAAAAAAAAAAAGAACTATATACCCAAATAACTAAATACCCAAATCTTGTCTTTTTGCCTTTAATATAGTATTTAAGGCTTACTTCTTCTGTTAAACAAGGATAATACTCCAACTGATTTGCAATTTATGAAAATAAGAAAAGTACTTGAGCTATAGGGAAGAATATTCCAAGAGAAGCAGAATAAAGTGACTAATTCTGTGTATGAACTAGTTTCTCTCGCTTAGGTGCCAAATTTTGCTGAAGTTTTAGTGCCCATGTGAAATAGTTCTCATCAGTTAAGCCTTCATGTTCCTTGTTATAAGCAGAAGAAACCTGACTGCATGGAAGAGTCAAGAGAGACATAGGTTAAAAGCAGTTTTTGATCTTCAGCTTCATTTTTAGTTGTTTGTTTGTTTTTTTTTTAATATACTATAGGAGTTTTTGTGGTATGTAGTATCACATTATACAAAATTGATATATTAAATGAATGGGACTCTGTCTTCTATTTTACTACTCAGTTTTATTACAGAGGCAAAGCTGGGACTTGAATTACTGAAATTGTTAAGCATTTCAACATAACTTATCGTCCTATACAATAATTTAATTTAAAAAACCTTACTTATTTTTTTTCTTATTTTGTCTTTCTACAAAGAACATCTTAACAGAATGATAAAACCAAGTTATACTGCATTATCATTCATAAATCAAATTTTCTTTTCATGGAAGTCCTTGAACAAGACTGGATGTTTCCTGAGAGCCAGTACCTGGCTACTGAGACATTACTGCTCGGAAGACTTCGGCTTAACAATCATGAGACCCTCGCTGAATAGTGAGAATAGCTAAGGAGAGACAGGATTTAGCTGACAAAAGCGCAGTTAATCACTCAAAAACTTACTTAAGAGAGATTTATAGTAGATTTGTGAAAAGACTAAATGCCTAAGAGAAGCTGATGTACCAGAGGCAGTGAAGTGTCCAGAAAGTGGTGTGATGGAGGTGAGATCAGTGTGACAGGATACCCATTCTTCAAGCATGTATGCAAATGTACATGGTATGGAAAAGAAGCAGGAAGAATTAGAGGTCTCTGTGCATTCAGATCTTTCATCCCACCGGAATCACAATTGTTCTGAAAAGGAGGTATTCAGCCTTTTAGGAAGATGATGCAGAGAAGGTGAGGAGTTGTTACACTCTATTTAAAGATACAGCTTCAATGCATTCACCCTTTGTAAAAAGGTGTTGAGAACTTCGAGATCAGGATCAGAGGAGAGACCAACAATGATATTGCTCTAGGCATCTGCTAGAATCCAAACAAAACAAAAAAAAATTGGAGACTTCTTAGAGAACCTGAAAGTGTCATGATCAGTAATGGTACTCTATTGTTCTTTCTGTTCACAAATAAGTGGAGGCTATGACTGGGATGGAAGGGTCAAGGACAAGCTTGATGATAGCGAGCATGGGATTTTGGGGTTTGGCATCCTGAGGGAAATGAGTAGGATGAAAGTTGCAATTACAGCCTGGGACTTCCAGAGAGCAGTTTTCACCTTATTGAAGGATCTGCTTCTCAGGATCTTATGAAAAACTTCCTTGTAGGGCAATGTATCCCAGGAAAGTTGATTGATTTTCAAGGATAACCGTTTCAAAGCACAAGGATGGTCCATTACAATATGCAATCAGTTGAGCTGATGGCACACAGGAAGCTCTTGACAGAGCTCAAACACGACAGGAAGTACACAAGAGGCAACAGCAGGGATAAGATACCCAGGAGAAATACAGTGGCATTGCCTGAGCTTGCAGAGGTGGAGTTAAGAAAATTAACTTCAACTGGAGCTAAAAATAATGCAGGATATGAATGGGCTTCTGTACATACATTGATGGGAAAAGGAAAGACAAAGAAAACTTGGGGTGCTGCTCAATGGGGCAGGTGAGCTAGTGACAAAAGACTAAGAAGAGGCTAAGGTACTCAGGATTTTCTCTCGATATTTACTGGTAAGTTTTTCTTTCTTGTCACAGAGCCTGCAGACAGAGCGAGCGTGTGGAGTTAAGTTTTGCCTGCAGTAGAGGAAGACTGAGCTAGTGATGATTTAAAAAAATTGATATCTGCATGCCCCATCCATGGTAAATGACCTGAGTAACAACCGTATGTATGAATGTGTGTTTAAATGGTATGTCTGCAGATTTAATATACAAAAATGCCAAGAGGGCATTTCCCCAAAACCAAACATGTTAAAGAAGAAGACGACCATCGACTGGATTCAACTGTAACAGTCCAGAGAAAAGGAGACTAGAACAAGAAATCAAAGACTTGTAAAATTACATGAAATAAAATGAGAATATTTTGCAGGAGATTAACACATATGAATTTATATTTTACTTTTAAAATACTCTTTTCTTAAACCAGTATTAATGTTTCAGTATTTGTCCTTTCATCAGGAGTTCTGTCAGATCTAGTAACCCAAACAAAAATTTTGCTGAACCTATTAAGTGCTCAGACTAATGCAATGCATTTTACTATTATTTTAAAGACATATAAGGAGAGTCATCATGGACGCAGTGTCACATGACCTCTGAACAAAAAATTTCATTATCAGATAAAAGCAGGATTGCTTCAAGGGAGGGAGAACTCAATTTTGATGCTCTTCACATCTTAAAACATCAAGAAACATGCTGTTTGTTTTTGGTTGTTTAATGATGTTCTCTTCAGCTGCTGTGGATAGATAAAGCCCCATAACTCACTCTTCATAGGCAGTAACACAGAACAGTTGTCAGATGGTACTGACTTTCAGTCACAACTAACGTGAAATTACTTTAAATCAGAAAGTAGTGAAATCGTGTACTTTGTTGTCAGTCAAGGAGCTCATTAAAATAGACTGAGGTCATACTAGAAGACAGTGGTAGATTCAAGCACAGAGGCTTCTCTAACAATTAGAATGTGTTGATTAGCATTGAAGAATGGACTACAATTTCAGAATTAACTTGATTTTGAACAGGGAAAAAAAAAAAAATTTACCTCTCAGTGTCCTGAATTTCACAAAGGTATATTCATGTTTTCTTAAGAAGTGATAAAATTTTTTTTTTTTAAGGAATAAGGCAACATATGCATTTTTTTTTTTTTGTTGGCATAATTATATGGGCTGTAGATACTCATCTTCTGAGAGAAAATCAAACTGAACAAAATGAGGGTAGATAAAACTTCCACCACTCTAGATAATATTTTCTGTTCTGCGAATTGAATAAAAGAGCTTTAAAGGACTGAATTGTTGGGTATTATATTAGATATTAGGCGTGTAAATTGTGGAGACCATCTTCAGTTGATGGAGCAACCTGTAACCCTCCTACCAATGTTATATCTACATCCAAAAAAAGGTAAGTTGAAAACTTCAGTGTTGTCATTTTGAGCTCCTGTTAGAGAAGTAATAAAGGTCAAAAATTTAGGGGAGTAAATCTAAACATTTCTGAAATTCATGTTTAACACTTCTGAGAAATAATAATGGAAGAAAAGACAAGAGAGTCATGTGGGTAACTAAGAAAGTAGAAGAGGTTTCAGTAGGGGAAAAGACAACATCACAAGACATAAAACAAAAATAAAGACCACTAAGAAGATTACGAAATAAAGAGATTTATAAAAACTAGAAGTGGTATAAGAGGACTGCCCATGAAAAATAATCAAAAAATAAAATATTTTTCATATATCATATTTTCAATAGGGAAATACAGTCAGTACATAAATCATGGGAATTGAAATCGTAATCCTTGGAAGGCCCTCCAAATCTTTTGAAAAACAGACATTCATCCTCCCAAAGGAGTCCATTCTGTCATAAAGAACTCTTCTGTACTTTTTGATTTGACTTTCTTTTCCCATGGTATTAAACATATTTTGGAATTCTTATTTCCCATTTTGCTCTTTGTGGACAAGTACATAACAATATCTTCAATTCATAAAGAGGAACAAGTCATGTTATGTACACTTTAAATTAAATTAAATTGAATTGAAGTAAGTGAAATATCCAGTGTCTGTAGCAACCTTCCATAACGGATTTACAATGAAGATGAAAGTATAGTTTCAAGAGATCAGAGGTGAAAAATTGATAATGTAAGTATGATAATATATATACTTTTGGGAACACGAGTATGAAGTGTTCCTCCTATAATTGCAATCCAGAACTACGACAATACAACCAATAGTTGTGACAGTAATAAAAATGTAGACATATTATCAGTATTAGATGAATTATTAAGGTATTTTATATTTATGTGCATCTAGATTTAATTTTTAATTTGTTTTGTTATTTGGAATCTTAAAATTAGGGCACCAAAATCACCTTTTTCCCTGTCTATCCTTAACTTCCTCATCCTGAAAAATTCCAGGAGAATTAATGAAAAAGACATTATATTTACTTGGTCTGAGAATCTCAGTTTATATTTCAGGGTATCCTTTATGTACACTATTAAGATCTAAGTCTAAGGCTTGCCTCCTGTATTGATTACATATTTGTAATGATATTGAATCCCTGCCCAATCAAAAAGCATTAATAAAAATGATAGAATATGAAAGAGAAAGAAAAGCAGAAGTAAATCCCATGTAAAAATATTTATACTATCACTTGTTATCTGGGTGATATTAAATTTCCAAGAATTTATTTGCCTTACACACCAGTGGAGTAGATACAAAGGTTTGAAGTAACTTCAGGCAGCAGTTTAAAAAGTTCATTCCATGAAGAGGGAAAGGCCTTTTATAAAATGTGAAGATGATTGCAGTTGACAATGACAGGAATAGGCAAGTAAGCAATCAAATACAGATTTGCATAGCAATTCTGGTGGGGTAATACAAAAATTATAAAGATCATCTACAGTAGGTAGGAACACAATATTTACACATGATGTAGAGGTGACTTCTGCAGAATGAGAACATTAACATAATTGCTTTGCCACAAAGTGTGTTTATTTGTGCATGTGTATGAGTGTTTTTGTCCTGGTTAATAATTTCCTTTGGCACGGCACAAAGTCATAGTGCAATAGGTATATTGGTTACAAGGATTCCTTGAAGAACTTAGATTTTATAACCATCGATCCAGTTGGCAAGCACTTATCAGTGAAGAACACTGTGATATATATAACCAGTTGAATTGGATTTCACAACTAAAATAGAATTATGAGAAAGGTATCTTTTATACATTTATAATTATTTGGGAATTCTAGTTATTTAAAAAATCTGGCTACTGATCCTAAATTTAGAGAATAATTCCTCCCCTGTGACCTATTATGAAGATTATTAAATCAATTAATATTTTATAGTTTCTATTATTATGTGACCTATTAGATGTCTGTAAAAAGTGTGATAGTGTATTTGACAACAAAAAACTCGGGCTTTTATGCTTCATTACTACATGCTAAATTTCTAAGCTCATTTTCCTTTTTCAGTGTTTTTCCTTTCCTTTTCGTTCACCCTTTTTTAGAGACAAAAGTCACAGTAGAACGGAGTTAATGGTAGGAAGAGATCTTTGAATTTTAGATATTATTATATGCAACCTAAATTATTAAATGGGTAGTCCAGAGTTAAAGCAATCCAAATACAGAGTAATAAGAAAAAAATCTTAGAAAGAAAATACAGTTTTAACTGCACATCTTTCTACAAAATTGTCACTGAATAGAATGGAAAACATTTTGTTTGGAAGTTTTGTAACAATATAGTTTTGTAAGGCTAGAACATAACAACAGACATATAGACAAGTATGACACATCAAATATCATCAAATTTATAGACACTTTCACAGAAGTAGAAATCACGTTTAAATGATCATTAAGACTAGAACCAGCTTATGACTATTAACATGTGAGCTGACCTGTGTCTCTAAGCACTATTTTATTATTCTTTAAGAAATTCCTTAAATTGAAAATAAAGGTGATTTTTCCATATTTTTTCAGGTCTTTGCCTTGTTTTCTTAAAGTCCTAATTGTTGTTATGCTTCTAATTTGTTAGCATATAACATATACCATATTGTACACGCACTATATATATCTCCCCTTGTTAAGTTTGGATTTCTTGTCTTTATTTCTTTTTTTAGCACATATTATACTGAATGAAAATTCAAACTTTGTTATAATGAAGATTGAAAACAAAAAATCCACTTGTTCTGGAGCATGTGATTTTCCTGAATCATGAGATTTTTCTTATTTATACTCTTCCTTCCTCCTCTTCCTTCTTCTTCTCTTTCTCCACCCTTCCTTTCTCTCTCCTTCCCTCTCCTCTTTTTTAATGGTGCACTGCTTGTGGACCTGTAAGAACATATGAGAAAAGAGTTAAGACGCAATGTGTAATGTGCAAAGTGAAGCTGACATTCTTGGAGCATGAGTCATTTTCTGTAAGAGGTCCCATCTACCACTATGACATATTTATTTAAAAACACCTTTGTGCCAATGTGGCCTAATCCTTTTCAGAAATATAGCACTTTTAACTCTGTCAATCTGGTGGGTGATATAAAACAGATAAAATGACAGTTGAAAGTGAATCATCAGTTGATTTTTGGTTCTTTTTAACCAATTTCAACATTTAATACTAAGCACCTCTAAAACCCTAACTAGAAAATGTTATTATACAGAGATATTTTTAAATATTCTTTCCTCTTTCTAAATAACAACATCATTTCTTACATTTCATTATCTGGACTTTTCATTTGTTGTTTTTATTCATGTAAAGTAACATAAAATTGATATTCTGATTCAACAGATAGCCACCATTAGCAGATACCTAATCTGGTTTAATTAATCTTTCTAAAAGTCTGTGAGCAGCTAATGTACATTTGTCCTCCTATGGACTTTACACAATTAATTTGTTTGAGAACCCTTGTGAGGTGAGAAACAGTAAGTGGAACAATAAAATCCTCTCAAACACAGAGTGCAAATCTTCATGACTAAGGATTTTCTTGCCTGTTCCACATGTTGAGTAGCAATAGGGAACAGACTTTCCATTTAATCTATTTAGGTAAAAAAAATTTAGTAAAATTGCAATTTTTATCACAGAAAGATCAAATTTAATTTTGATAAGAACATGTATGCCTACATATATAGATACATATCTATATCTATATGCAGAAGTACATATCTATATAAAGGTCTAAAGAATGGACATTGGATAGGAAAAATTTTCCTGTGTTGAAGCCTAAGGCTAAAGTCTTAAACTTATTCGCTCCAGTGATTTCTCCACCAACGGTAAGATAAAAATATTTGATTTTGATTACAGTACAGTAATCAGTGTATGATTAGAGTATGATCTTTAAAGTGGAACAATGTGTGACAATCATGTTTACTCTTTTGGACAACAGGCAAGAAAGACGTTCCCCAAAAGAAAATACACAAAAGGTATTCTGATTTCTCTTTTTTTTCATAAAACCCATATATTTTTGGGAAAACTTTTTGTTTCATGATGATCTGTAGATGAAAGTCAAATTCTTACTGAAGCCACAGCAGTAAAAGATCCTCAGACTATATGCTTACCCTGATTAATTAGTTTACACATGACTGCGTACAATTGCTGCTTTGAAGAATTCTATCCAGTATATTTTGACTGTGAAAATTTCATAGATGGATACTTTTTAAAAAAGTATGACCATATAGCGTTTCACATGAAATGTCTGTGAAATTCCTTAGAGAATGCACATTGATAATATGCAGTAAGCTGAAGTCTAGAATGTTAACACAAAACACTTCTTTCAAATCAAATGGATGTACTTCTTTCCTGAAAAGACAGAAATATAGACTTCATTATTTTAGGAGATGAAATGAAGGGTTTTTTTTAAAAAAAAACCTAACAAATAAAATCAACTTAAATGACAATCATAAGTACAGGATTCTTATCCTGGTTTTGTCTGGGACAGAGTAAATTTTCTTCCCAGTATTTGCTACATTTTGGATTTAGTGTGAGAATAATATTGATAAATCACTTCCTATTAGTTTTTGTTGGGTAATGTTTATGTTTGTCTGGGATAGAATTAATTTTCTTCCCAGCAGCTGCTGTTTTCCTACATTTTAGTTTGAGAAGAATGCTGAAAGAATTTTTTCGTTTTTGATTTCTGCTTGGAAATCAAGGTCTTCTTCCATTTCCTATGTTTTATCAATAAGTAAGTGTATAAAGCTGGGAGGAGCAGAGCCAGGACAGCTGATCCCAGGTTGGCTAGTAGAAGTGTTCCATACCATGAGCATCATGCTCCTCTTATAAGGGGGAAGTTTGCAGAGCCCCATGTTTTCAATGTCCCATTTTTGTTTCTCCATGTTTGGTGTTCTGGGTTCGGTGATCTCCACATTTGCAGTGATCTTTGTGTTACATATGATCTCTGTGTCTGTTGGAACCGCTGTGGTTGCTGTGTTCTCTGCTTTGCATGCATTGCTTGGAGTGAACAATCTGTGATCACTATTTGGGGCAGGCTGAGTATTATTTTGTACATTCCATTATTAGTAGTATTAGTATTATCATTTTTCTCTTTTATGTTTTTCTTTTATTGAACTGATTTTATCTTAACTCATGAGTCTTGCTTTCCTTTTCAGATTCTCCCACCCCATCTCACCAGGTGGAAAGAAGTGAGAGGACCACTGTGTACTCTTTAGGTGTTGGTTAAGGGTTAAAGGATGACAACTCTGAAAAAGCTACTGACAAAAAAAAAAAAAAGTTAATCCCTTCTAATTTCTTTTAAAGTCAGTAATTCTGAAGAACAGAGAAAAATGACAGAAAATATCTTTTTACTTGATTTCTGGTTTACAAATGAAATTGCTTGCTACAGTTAATTCAGAGAAAGAAATATTTGCAGTAAAATTAAACAAAAGTCTTAGCACTTTTTAGATGTCGAGTGTCATATTTAAGAGATACAATTTTCAAATAGAAAATCTACTATGATTTACAATTAGCATAAATATATTACACAAGAAGAATCGGAAATTGAACTTTATTTGGAAAACCTTCCCCTGGTATTCTTGTGGTTTCACAACTCTCTCCATGTTCATTTAATTCACTACTAATGTTAATGGCATTATGTATGACAAGAAGATTAATGTGAACTGATCTCTCTAAGATGGAAGACTAAGGAAAACTTGATTCAGAGGGAATAATGGAACAGCTGACTATAAATATCACTCATTATTTTCCTGCTAGTCTTCATGGAGGCTGTAGGAAAATAAATGACATTTTATTTACAGTATCAAAATCTGCAGATATGTAAGGGTAATAATTTCTCCATTTTCTTGTACTGCATCAAATGAAGCCATGTAATCTCTACCAGTGCCTCATTATTTATCATTTTAGAAGGAAAAAATGTATGTTACACCCTAATTCAGTCCTTAGCAGAGATGACTAACTCAGGACCCCAAGCAAGACTCAGGTGTTTTTCATAAATTGGATATGGGGATGGTGTAGCTTTGGATTAGAAAATAAATAATTTATAACAAATAATTTGGGAGATGTTGACAGCCAATTACAATATAGCTGAATTTGTTTTTCTAAAGTTATTAACAAATTATGTTTGTGTTTTGTAGCTTGTTGAGAAGTGGTTGATTAAAATTTTTCAGTATTTGCATTTTGAATTTGGTTGGTTACATTTTATTGAATAGATTTGCAGCATAGTATTTCTGAATCATCACAAATCGTACAAGTAGTTTGGAAAAATGTGGAGGATGGCTGTACTGATTCTGGGAAGAGTTTAAGAAAGGTGAAAATATAATGGCTTTCTATTGCTTCGTTTTTCCTCATTAAATCTTCCTTACAGATTCACTGTTCCTATGATATGTACAAAAATAGATTTTTGTATTTATGAAATATAAAACCTGAGGGTTTTAGTGCATATTGTGTTTGTGCATCTACTGCTTATTTTACAAGCTCTTTGGGAAAGGTGTTCTTTTTTGTTTTACAAGATAATGCACGCTATTGATCATGATCAGAGACATAAACAATACATTTTATATATGAAGTATGAAATTCAAAATTTTCTAACAATTATAATCATCAATGAAAGGTTCTGGGGGACTTCAGTTTGCTCTAGTATTGTAGCTCATAGTTTTCAACTCTTCTGCTTGCCAGTGTAGTTAATGGCTGATTAACAGGATAAACAGGATTTCATAACCATTCGTGCTGCCTCAGTCAAAGAGCAGAGAAAAGGAGCAGATAGGGCATGCCCCAGATAGGTTTTAATTGAAAAGGTTTTGACAAATGCATGAAAATGTAATCAAATATGCGTCCGTTTCTTCAACTGAATTTGCATGAGGCTCAGAAGATGTACTGAATTTGTATGGTCTCAGAAGATGTACTAAACCAGTACTGAAATACTTGTTAGGAGTACCCTGAAAAAAGGCTTTTAACAATGTAGGGATGGGTGGGTCTGGAAGCATATCCATTGTAACTTAAGACAGAAGGAGAGGAAAGCCCTGCTGTATAGTTTCCATTCATGTAATAACTTTAAGAAAGGCCACTGAATCACTTGACACTGCCGGTGGGACTAGAATCACCTCAATTAATCTGGAAATATCAGAAACTAAGATGGCTAAAAATTAAAGAAGCTACAGAGGAGAAGCTATATATCAGTTATATGTATAAGAAGTTCTCAGGATTTGGATTTCATGTACATTTAAGTTATATCTATCTAGTTTTGAAGTATCATTTTCAGTTAGAAAAGTATATAATGGCCTAGAATGACAGTATATAGCACATATAATTTTTCTGTTAAATATTTTTTCCTCTTATTTTTTTCTTCTTTTTATACTTCTTTATTTATACACAGCATAGACTAGATATCTCTTGTTTTACAGAAAATGTAAGATACATAGATGAAGTACTATGATGTGTTTCCCCTTTATTTAGGTCATTATATTTCTTGCCATCACTGTGTTTGCTTTTGATTATTACAATTCAGGATCACAGTTGTTTATGTGTAGGCACTTCATCTAAATGCAGTAAACATTTCACTAGTAGAACAGAAAGCAATCGTTCCAGGCAGCATTTTTGTCTGAATCATCTATTTTCAAGCCACCATACATGTTTCACTCACATGCTTCTGAAAGCAAAAAATAAATTTCTAATTCCAAATAGGATCTTCATTTTTAACAAACACTACCCCGGTGAATCTATACGTATTAAAATACAAATGCATCTGTACCATAATCTGTTGCTTTGGCCTTACTACTTTCCTATATTTTAACTATTATATCTTCTTTTTCAGCTACATCAATCACAATTAACTGTCGCTTTTAGCCAGATTTTGGATTATCTTAATTTTACTCTGCATTTATTTTCTCCTTTTAGAGGGTAAATTCCACTGTACTATAAGACTTACCAGCTTTCTACAATGTCCAAGTATACAGCAAGTAACTGGGTTTTTTTTGCATGCCATATTTGTGAATAAAAGCCAAAAAAATCCCAAATACACATTAGCCTTAATACCTGCACAGAAAAGCACATCTAAATATCCAGGGTTTTTTTGACATTTACTTACAGTATTCATAATCACTAATTATTTTCTGTAACATTAATGATAGGATTATCTTCTGGTTATATATTCTTAGTATCACCTTTTGAACTGCAAAATAGATATTTTTTTTTTGCATTTTGCAGCCTCTGCGAAAAGAAGATTTCACTTTATATCTGAAAATTATTGTATTCTCTTTTTTTTTTAATTTCCACTGGTGCTGAGAGCAGGAGAAGGAAGAAAGGGATTAGACTCCTTTTTTTTGGTAACAGGGCTTTAGATTATCTTGCTTTTGATCTTTAAGTTGTATTTCTTTCTTCTAGCTTTATTCAACCAATAGATTTGGTATCACTTGAAGATATATGTAGTATCATAAATTATTTATTTATTTATTTATTGTGTTCTAGTCCCCTAAAATTCTGTCATTAGGATATGGAACCTACTGTCTCCTAAGGCAACTGGAAGAACCATGATTGTTTTCCTGAAACTGCTGGTAAATATTTATGTTTCTAGATATATTTTGATTTACCTGTGAGTGTAACTGATCAGATACTCAGATGTGTCCCTTTTTCTATCTGAGGAAAACATATTTCAGAGCTGCTCTCCCAATAACTATAGCTCATACATGCAAAGAGGAAGGCTCAACATAAGTTTATGTTCAGAATTAGAACTGATATGTTCATCTGGTGTTGGAGTGTGATAAAGAGAATATAAACTATGGTATTTCTCATCTTTATCTGTTTTTTGATTTTCAGGAACCTTGGTTTTCTAAAGAGGATCTTTGTCAGTGAGAAATTTTTATTTTAGTTTTATTGTGAGGTATATCTTATTCCACCCACATTCTCAAGGACAATAGGATTAAAGAAGGCCCTAGAAAGATGTTATTCTATAAATTGCTTTCAGAGGCAAATTCTACTGCCACCAAAAATGACTGTACTTTTCAAAGATATGCATAATAGGTATTAATCAGGTCATATTCAATTATCATATAAGAGAACGTCTTTTGCTGTGTTCAGCATCATACGAAATGTGTTAAGTACAATGATTTTTGAGAATGTTTTGGGAAATCAATTTAAAAGGCAACATTGGATTTGAAGTTGGGAGTCTGTTTTACTTTTCACTTCATTAGAGGATTGTAATTTTTCAAATTTGCTCTTACCTTGTCACGATCATTCATGTATCAGGATCTAGAAGTATTTGCTTTATACTCACTGTCTTCCTATATATTTTATGGTTTATTAGTGAATGTCTTTTCTGATTCTTAAGTTGCTCTCTGGATGTATTCAGTTTGACAATGACGGGTAGAATCTGAAAACTCATCAATAAAACTTATTTTGCCTCTTTGCACTCTTCATGCCATCGCATGTTTTGAGAAAAGCCTTTTTATTTTTCAAGTAAGTTTTCCAGTATGTTTGAGTAAGAATACTAAGAATCCCAAACATTTTTATACAACTTAATTCTCATGCCAGTGAATGTTAGATGAAATGTTTCTTATGTGGTATAGTTTTCATATCACGTCTCAACAGTTAAATGAATACACTAAAAATCAAGAGACATTGCAAAGGAAATACTAACATCAGTTTAACACAACTATATGTGATACTACAGTTACTACAGTATACAGTTGACGAAATCGTAATTACAATGGACCCTAATATAACATATCATGTTAAACTGCTCAGAATTGCCTGCATCCTTGTATGCTGAGGAAGCTGCTCAGATTTCCTTTGTGGCCTTCCAACACTTCTTTTCATAATTATGCTGTTGATATAACTATTTGATGAAGTGCTTTGAATTCTGAATGAGCAGATGTTAGCTTTATAGAAGTTATGTTATCCTCCTTGGCGGCTGGGCACATAAGTTCTAAGGGGAAGGATTGTTCAATAAATAATTAATGAGAAGAAGCTTTCCTAGGTAGATGAGAGACAGATCCTATTTAAAGTTATTTTGTCTCAGTGGTTGATCTGTCTAATTCTAGGGTTATTTTGTCTCAAACTTGTATTAGTTCTGCTTCTATTAGCATTTTAGTCCCCAACGGAGCACTGCTGATTAATTAGTTATTGTTCAGGCAGATTCGTCTTCTGGCCCTGACTCCAGCCGCTCAGTTTAGTGTGTACTGATTAGCCTCTAGAGCTGTGAGCTCCTTTTTTAAGGTTGCTTAAAGACTGTTTGGTCCTAGTGATCCAGATATGGACCTTGGCCTCCATTCTGTAACATCTAAGCAGACATCCACATCTAGGAAAGAGGATAATGTAATAAGTTCAACTAAACTATATCTTCTTGCTTAAAGTTAGGCGGATTCTTGTAGTATGTTGGAGTCAGACCTTTGGCTGGTCACCTTGTTGGTGAAGTATCCTAGGAGGTTAGAAATGGAGGAGAACTGAAACTTGTACAACTTTTAAAATCCATCTTATCTATCTCAAACATTGAGTCATATCAGACACCTCTTTTGTACATAACTTACAAAAATCTTTTGCAAGGATAATTCACTTGCAGAAGATGTTTTCTTTCTAAAAATCTGACAACTAATACTTTGTAAAGGCCTCAAAACAAAATGGTTTCATAACACCTCAGATATTCTCTGCATTCGTGGAAGACTTTTTAGAAATGCATAGTGATAATGTAACAAGTTTGGTAAGTATGCACTGTATGAACATAGAAGTTTCTCTGATGATATTTCAGCCTTTATCTTTTACAGATATTCCCAAAGATTCTTGTCAAAATAGGTAGGTACATATAGCACTGCCATTTAAATGCAGATAGGGTAGGGATATGAGTTAGGATCGCTAACTTCTGCTGTCCTCTTCTGAAAGGTCTCACCGGTGCTGTAATATTCTATGCAAATTTAGGATGTTACAGAGAAAGTGTCTTGCAATTTCATAAATGGTCTTAGTGTTTGACATTTTATTGCTTTGTATGCGCTAAAAAGGTATCATAAACTAACCTTTATACAACTGATTTTTTCAAATTTTGTGATAACAACTCCAATTTTATGGGCATTATAATGCTTAAGAAAGAGCATTGAATCAAAGGATAGCAAGTTTAGGAAATGGCAAAGTATGTTTGACTATACTCATATTTTTAATATAGTTTTATTAAAAGCTAATTAATAATCTTTTCATTTGCTTCCTTGATGTTGTAACTCATAGTTGAAATCTTAGTCATGATTTGAGATAAAAAAAACCCACAGTTTTGATGCTAAGTAGAGCAGACCTCATATAATTTGGTATCATGAACTACTTAGGACCCATCCAGTCCTACTATGGAAATGTAATTGAGACATCTCTGATAGGAATCAGAGTGGGGCTGACTCCTTATATAAACCATAAGGGTGGCAGAATTTCAGGAGGCTATGATTTCTTTACATGTGAATCTTTCACCATCCACTCTTTTTGATCGTCAGATGCTTTTGTGTAAATGGCTACTACAACATATTTGTAGCTTTGAAGGGAGAAATTATTGTCAAAACCCAGAAGCCTGAAGTGAGGAAACTTGTCTACTGAGACAGTAGTGCATGAAAATTTCCATGGGATTTATAAATTCAGGACAACTGCTTATTCTGCGGGAACAGATAGTCTCAGGAGACCAAAAGGCTGTTGAACACACAATGCGTGTACTGGTGGCAGGTTGTCTAACAGACTGCATCCAAGAGGCTGTGTCTGCTGAATGCAAATGAAGATTGCAGTGTTATAAATGTACCTAATGAAATAGACCTCTGAGGAACTTTATATTATATAAACATCTGTATAGAAGATGTATACCAGTGAACCTTTCTTCTTGAGTCTACTCAGACTCTAAACTGAGATCTAGATGGACAACTGTGTGTGAATGCATGTGTGAATAATGTATGTGTGATTGAATAAGTGTATCTGTTTTGTTGCTAATCACGTTAATAACAAAAGCTTGTTTCTACTGATAATAACAACAACTTTGTGTACAAAAACTTTCGTAAGAAATACTGTATGTGATCTGTGTCTGCCCTCTAAGTCAGAGAACAGAAAATGTACAGAATGGAAGTTTTCCTAGGTTCAGCTTCTTAGTTAAACATCTACATGTAGCTAAAATGGATCTGGTCCTCACTACATAGCAAAAATATTCGAGGAGAAGTTGCCATCATTTAGTACTGCAGAAAGTAGGTAAAATTTAATCAGCTACAGAAGAAAGTGAGAATAATTTCACATGAGATAGGTGGAGGACAATCTGTCATCCACAGTTTTCTGCTATTTATAGATCCTATTCATTTTAGAAATTAGCTTGCGCCTTGAAGTGTTAGTGTAATATATAAAAAAAGATGTAATGTTTTCTTAATTGTGATAGTGTTTAACACTGAGCATCTGTGCTATCCATCTAAAATTCTGACTTATCTTGAGTATTCTCTAAGAAAATATGTTGTTTATAAGAGAAACCAAATGAAGCAATAGTCTTAAAAGATATTTTGATTATGTGCTTATCAAGACAGTTTTTTCAGAATATCAACAACATTTGGGAGTCAAGTCTTAAGAGAATAATTAATGTACTAAGGTGGTTCTTTCCATTGTATTTTTTTTTTACCTGTGAAGGGGGAAATATAGTAAGAATTGCAGAAAATAAGAAAGCAAAACTCAATTTTAATATCCTGTGAAAAATGTTCTAAACACTTCAGTATTGTTCTTTTAGAACTACCTTCTCTGATTTATTATCAAAGTTCTTGAATTACAGAAGGGGACTGGAAACCTCATCTGCCCAATCCCTGTCTAAATTTGTGTGAATCCTTTAACTTACTGACTTTGTGTACAGGTGAGTTTTGGAGCTCAGTCCTATCCTTCTGTATCCTGAAAATTATCCCTATGGTTTCCCTATCTTACTTTTTATTTGCATTTTCAATACAGACTTTTGCTTTAAAAAATACAAGCAAAAATCCTTTCCCCAACTTTTATGCAACATTCATAAAGAAAATACTTATTGAAATCCACGAATTCTCTCAGATCATAAACTTTGTAAAAAATATTTACTTAAAATACTCCTTATGGAAAATAAACAGATTGAATGTTGGTTTTGCAACCTATTGGATTACTTAAAGAAATTGAAACACTCCATATCTGAGGATTATAAGACAATAATTTAAATAATTCTCTTCTGCATATATATTCTTTGATTTTGTCATTGTCAATGCAGAATAAATTGTATCAGGGATATACATATTGTATTAAAATAAAGAAAATTTAAATTTAGGATATGGTAGAACATTTAGTTTCACAGTTTAAGCTAGTAATACCGTTCTACATATAATAGTTTTTCCTATTCCAGAAAATGTAAATGTTGTAGGTTTTTTCCTGAGATTGAGGGGTTTGATTTGGGTTTGTTTTGTTTTGTTGTTTTTTTTTTTCCTGTTAAGTAATCTCAATTGAAAACTTGATGAGCAGTTAAGAGTAATAAGTGCATCTTTATGATTGCTGTGAGGAAGCCAAGAAAAAGCACGATAAATAAAAAGCATGTTGATTTAAATCAGTGACACTCAACCTTGAACCGCTGTGAGTGACTCTGACTTGCAGCAGAGTCAGGAACTACAATATAGGCTTCAGTAGTCTACTATGCAAAAACACATGTAAAAATTTATTATAAAATAAAGGTCAAGACATTAATCCATTGATTTACATATAATTTTCTGTACTAAGAGAATTATTTATTATAGGTTCAAAGTGGTTTCTTACATTATAAATCAGAAGAGAAATTCTACAGTGCTGTTAGATGAGGGTGGTTAATTGTATGACTGATCAGGCAATCGACTGAGTGCAGGGTTTTTCCCTTCTGATTCAGTAAGAGCTGAAAATATATCTTCGGTGAGCAGAAGAGTCTAGAGACAGAAATACTGAAATGGGGATACTTATATTTAGAAACAGGTTTCTGCAAGCATGATGGTCAGATTCTTTAAAGCTATAACCTGTATTTTGGAGGGTATCATCATCTGAGAAAGCTAGGATGTAGTCTTGTAGGGCTTCACATTGTAGACACTACTCTGTTTTTGAAAAATTGTTGCATTTTTCCGCGGTGTGATTGCTTCTCAGAGAGCAATGGCAAGCCCCCAAAATCCTGATCTGAACACACGTGAGTTCTTGAGAACATATTGACTTGGTATCTCCCCGAAAAAGTTAGCAAGGAAATAACATTTCTGACCAGAGGTTATTTCGCCCTTCTGCTCTGACAAGATCTCCACCTGGAGGGCTGTGTCCAGCTCTGTGCAGTAGACATGGACCTGTTTGAGCGGGTCCAAAGGAGGGCCACAAAACAGATCAAAGGAATAGAACACCTCTCCTATGAGGAAAGGCTGAGAGAGCTGGGATTGTTCAGCCTGGAGAAGAAAAAGCTCCAGGAAGACTTATTGTAGCCTTTCGATACTTAAAGGTATGTTTTCTTGCTTTTCAGAAGAATAGTGTTTATATAAACCCAGTGTTTTTTGTCACTGATTATGAAGATACTTAAAGTAGGATTCATAACACATGCAAACATATCTTCAATAAGACATTTGAAGTACTGTCCCTAAGTTTATTTTATAGTCAACTGAAAGAATAGGTGATTCTAGACTCAGAAATTACATGAACTCTTTTAGATATGTACCTGAGGATCCAATGAATAGTGATTTAAAAGTATTTATTTCCTTCTATATTAATTTGTATGTGTAGATCATCACAATAGATTTGTTTGGGTTTGTTGTTTTTTGGTTTTGTGATTTTTTTTTAGACATTACAGATGTCTAAAAGTCCCTTTCTAAGAGTATCTCAGTTAACACAAAGCTGGAAAGCTTATGTAACTCTTGTTTGTAGAAAGACATGCTTTAAATTCATTCTTTATGTATTTCTGGTTTACACTTTTGCCATATCTTATGACCACATTTTCAAATTTAGATACTGCACACATTGCCTCTGCCACATTTCTGCAGACAAAAATTTAGACCAAAAGGAAGTTCTTTCTTTTTCCCAACTAGGGTTATAGATTTGATGAGATTCTTTGCTTGGGAATGTGATTAATTTTCTTTGTCTTGAGGAAGTTCAAAATTTTATCATTATAGGCATCATCTTAAGCACTGCATTATAGTGGAGATAAAGTGACATAATGAAAATACCAGCTGCTGTGCCAACAAAGAATTCAGATCTACCGAATGAGAAAAAAACAATGTATAATTTTATTTATAAACATTATAATTAAGAAAAACATTTACGAGGATAGTTGAAATATTTTTTTTCTTTTATTCCTGAGGTTTCTCATGAAAAATTGAACTGTAATGCCTAGAGTAAGAATAGATACTCAAAATTTTCTTTCCTGAGTGGATACTCTAAGCTCTAGTCATATTCAATTGCTTCAACTATGTTTACCCTCCTTTATGTTGTTTTTATTATTTTTTAAAGTAGAGGAGTCATAATGTGTACATTGAGGGCAACTGTGCCTTGTAATATTTTACAGCATGTAGGCTGCAGTTGTTTTGAAGGAGACTTAAAAATTTGCATCAATGTCAAAAAGAGGCAGTGCATTTGTTTTCTTTCATGCACTTGTCCCAACCATGATAAACCTGAACTGTTGGACAATAAATGGTATCTTATGCAGCCATTCAAGAAAAGAAATATATTGATGCTTGGTCTTTGAGTGTGAGTGATTACACCTGAACTTTAGGGGATGATCAAAGCTATGAAGCCACAGAGAATGCAAACCCTTTCAGACATCTTGACTAAAGGCAACTGATCCTCAGAAATCCACATTTACTCTCAGTGCGCTAGTTATAGTCATAAATACATTTATTTTGGTTTGCAGGTATTTCTGAGCAATACCAAGGCCAATTTTTCCCAGCACTTGTGAAATGTTTCACTCTGCCTACTGGGTGAAGTGGAAAAACCGTTTTTTGGCTTTGATGTTTTGAATTAATGTCAATTTTAAAACTGTTATTGGAAGGAAAATCAAATGAGTGAAGGACTCCAGTAAAAAAAATCTGCTAGGTCTACATTAACTACATACAGTTCTGCATAAAGAATGATGTGGAAATATTTCAGAACATCACTATCATATCATTGGATACAGATAGAATAGACAAGCGTAGATATTAGCAGTATTAACATATCTTATTCACGAAGACTAAAGCAATGCTTTACTGAAGGATGAATAGCAGTTGATAGAAGAGGAAAATACTCAAGCAAAGACAAGTTCAACCTGAAGTCATCTCATTTCTCTCAAGGACTTTACAAACCATGACAATACACTTTAATGAAAGCAGGCAGGTACCAAGTTTTTGTATCTACAGATAAGAGAGTCTGAACTTTTAGTAAGTGGGTGTTTTACAGTTGTACAAATTTCATTTCTGACAGATGTAATAATCCTGAGGTCACAGAAACTTCTCTGTCATTGCTGGTATGCTCTGCATAGAAAATCCATTAATGCTTCAGCTATGTAATGGTACACTGCGACACATGTGACTTCAAATACTGTTTATTGAATTGACTGGATGTTGGTTCAGTAATGTATTTATGTAAGATAAAGACATTTTCTCACACTTCCTATTTAAGTATGCTTCTTTAAAAACATATCTTTTAAAAAAAGATGGATGATGAGAAGGAAAGAATTATTTCTCTAGAACACCCACTTAAGACAAAATGTCCAATAAATAATTTTCTTTCTTGCTGAATTGTTCAAAGGAGCAGAGCTTGAAGACACTACAAATTAGCACTTGCACTAAATCCAGAAATATTCTTTACCTAAATCAGAAAGAATAGATGTGTATCAATATCCGTATAAGCAGAAAATGGAGATGGCAAGAAAAATCAGTATACAAGGTAACAAAAATTAACATTTTTATGTAATACATTATGCTTTAGAAAACAACTAAATAAAATTAAAAACCTTTCACCTATTTGTCATCAAATTAGCAGTAAATTCCTCCTGTCTCTTCAGTAATGCAAATCATTAGAACTGCATATTATTTTAAAAGAATTTGTTACTCGAAATGAATTTGTACAGTACATTGTCAAAATCAGACCAAAATTCCTCTTATGTAGTCTTTATGTATTATTATGCAGACATGTATATGCAAAAAAAAAACCAAAAACCCAACAACATAAATCAAAAAATCAAACCACTTTTTTTAGATGTATATCTTGAAAGAATAGAAATAGACCAGAGATGCAATTCAGCTGCACTGATGGACACCACATAAGAAAATGGACTCCACACAAAGGTGTTAATGTTGAGGAGCTTGATGTTTGTGAAATAAATCTGGCTCTTTCCACACTAACAGAGTCTGCTTTGTTCCTATACTGCTGATGATGTGAATTCCTTCTACACAATTTGTAGATGACATCGAAAACATTTTAAGCACCAGAAAACACGAAGCACCCATGTCGGACCTCAACTGAACTGTTGTCTAACTGCTCTTCGGCAAATAAATACACATGAGATTATTGCACCTAACAGTACTATTTGTGTCATAGCAAGTATGTTCTCAGATAGCTTTTTTATTTTTTCCCATCAAGTTCAGTCGAATTTCATTATATAGTATCCAACAACAACCTATCCCTATGTTCCACCCTGTCAGTGTTCTCCAATGGGTGGTCCGATGCATGTGACTTTACTAATACTCTGAGGTCACCTAATGGAAACTCTAGTTTTCTCATATCAGAAATTATATTAGTTTATACACATCAATAAAGTATTAAAGAAGAATGCAATGTACAACTTGTTCTTTGCTACAACAGCACATTTGTTGCAATGGTGAATTATTTGATGTTAAGTTGGAGAGCTTTTAATATTACTGAACATGTTTTCACTGCATGAAACAAACAGTAAACATTGTTTAATAAGGGATTGAAAGCATATACAAGCTTTTTCATTCCACTTTCTGATAATAAGACCTATCAAAGAGGTGCCCTGTAGCCTGATTAGTAAGTTCTTGGTAGTTTCGGTCCAGTATTGCAAGATTTTTAAATCTTCAGCTTGATTTCTGTGAGTGAAATATCTCACTGAAGTCATGCATAGGACTACCTAAATGGATATTTTCTCCATGGGAATGCAAGAACTAAATTGGTGACACTTTAGTGTAACTACTTTTAAGAAAATTTATTAATTTTATGCTACAATTGGATATATTTTGTAAAAAACTAAGCTTCTAGATAAGATTATAGACTAAAACATTTTAAAATTTTCCTCTGACTGGAGATGAAAAGGAACAAAAGTTGCATAGGGGAAAGACCTGAATTACTGAATATTCAGATCTTTACATTCTTGGGGTTATATTGTCTGAAATTCCTTGTATTTTGAGTGTCACCTCTTTCTCTCCATCCCTGTCCTGCATGTCCCTTCACTTCAGTCTTTCCCACAGTAATGTCACAATATAGTCTTATTTTGAGAATGCCCCTCAGTTGTTTCCTCATTCTCTACTTTTATTTCAAAATTGTTGCATGCAGAAACTAAGAAAACAAAATCCTCACCCTTTGTGACTAAGAGTTAATATTATCCAGTAAAAACAAACTATGGCAAGCATTGCTTTTACTCTTCTCTTCAGCTGGAAGTTTGATCAACCTAGGTCTCTAAAATGGGTTACTTGCACCCAGGATTTCCAGATGTTCTCTAGAACACTGAGCATGAAACAGAGGTTCAACAATGTTTCAATGGATCAATACTTCTTTCAGGGAATGGGAATTGCTAGCTCTCTACTACTACTCCACTCTCATGGTGGAGTGTGTGGGGGGGGGTGTGTCGGAGTTGCAGTAATGCCTAAGACTTAACTAAGAATAAACCCTAGTGAAGTTACATTTTTATATTAAACACATTTTTTTTCAGACAATAATTTTCTTTCTCAGCATGGTTATACGGAAATAGTAACCCAACACAGCTAAGTAACAAATTACACCTGCCATCCCTCCAGGTCTCCCAACATACATGTGGACACATGTGCACGCATACATTTCTTAAAGAAATAAAAAAATATTCTGCATTGCATAATGGCATGATTGTCTTTTCATGGACTTCTTTCTTTCCTGCACAAGACAGACTTTTCAGGTCGTTTTAGACCTTGCTTTAACATGAATTAATATGTATTACCACAGAAGAATTTTGCTTAAATATTATTCAAAGTAGGACTCAAAGTTGTAACTCATGGTCAAGAGAGATATTCTTCTAACAAATTTGAGAGAGTGATAGGAGATTAATGGTCCTAGAAAATACCAGGAAAAAAAAAGAAAAGAAAGGGAAAAGCATAGGCTTACTCTGCAGTAAGTATGATAATGATGGAACGTAGACACATGAGTGAAGAAGCTATTATAAAATACTATGTTTTTATTTTGACCAGTGTGTAAAAGGAAAGTGCTGCCTTGCCTATCAGATCTTGAATATGTTAGTGCCATACCTTGTACACAAAACAATTGTCCTTGCCAGAGCCTTTTGTCATTCCTTGTGAAAGAATTGGAAACTTCAGACAGCAAATTTCCCAGACGAGAGGTAATATATAGCACAACATTGATGGAAGGAAATGTAGAACCCCAGGGAATAAATGGAAATTAACAGAGTACACTAGAGTAATCTAAAGAATACAAGGCACAAATAAGCATTACAGTTTCTGTTTTTTTGGTTTGTTTCCTTTTTTGTAAAAAAAAAGATAATTGTTGAAAGAATCCCAATGCCCCAACTTTACAAGAAAACCTTTATTTTCAGTATATGGAAGTTGATGTTAAATACAACAGATATACTTGTAATACACATGCAGATATATAGATCAGGCTGTCTTTTCTCCACAGAATATTTATGCAGAATATTTATGTTTTTATCCCTGAAGAGAAATGCAATGTTTACTTGATCAGAAGCAGAATTAGTGAAAAATAGATTTCTTACAATAAACAAAGCTCAAAGAACTTCACCAAAATTCTTCTAGGGTTTTTAGATCTGTTAATCTATTGGTACATACGGTATGCAGTTCACATCTGAAGAGAATGAAAAGTGAGTGCAATAAGTGACCAAAATTAGACTTTTCATATTCCTTTGCCAAAATGACACAGTAAACAATAAAGCAAGCTTGGATGCAAAGTACAATTTTTAATATTCTAGCTCTAATGAATTATAAATGGATGAATCTAAATCCCAGCTCAAGCTTTCAAGAATTGAAGACTCCCCTTTTTATTTTTCACCTAGGAAATAACATCAGAAGAAAAGTGAACCTTCATTTTCTTCCCTTTTATGATCATCTCTGGTTTCTGATAATGCATTGAGTAGAGCACCAACCCATTCAGACTATAGTTCAATTTTGCAACACTCTTTTCAGTAGAGACTATTTAAGTGCCTGCCCTGCTCCTTCTCCAAACCATCTATTTGCGTGTTCCTCTTGCAGTTCAATGTTTCTTCCGTTGAACCTGAGCAACTTACTGCAAGGCTCATATGGGACTATGACTCTAATCCAAATCAGTGAAGTTATAGGTAAAAAAAAAAAAACAAACTGTCCAAATACATTTTTTTTACTTTTTAGAAGTAAAAACAATATTGTAAACTGTTTTAGGAGATACACTTCCCCAGTTGCTTACTTTTAAGTCTCACCAGTGTGAATCACCCTACCAGCTCAGAAACTGTGTTGTAGCGAAAGTTTTTGTTGTGGTAGATTTTACTTTAGTTTTGCCCAGGATGGTCATTATTATAAATCAACTCTATCTATATAAATAATATGCAGTATGAGAACAAGTGGTGAAGGATATAACTGAAAGAGGTAGTTTTTAAGCTTCTTTTGCCACCAGAGAAAATTTATATCAAACCAAACCTTGATATTTACTAGCTTAGTCTCAGAAACATATTGTATAACCATAGGTCTTCAGTGAGTTGATCCAGGTTTTTTTAAAGATTCAAAACCTGGCCACCTCTGTCACTGATTATTTTTGTGCTTTCCTCTAATAGTTGGTCTGATTAAGTTAGAAAGAATTTGACATGAAAAAATGCTGAAATGTCTTGACGATGAGCACTATGTCATTCATAAAAACATTATGTTGAAATCCGTAGTTAAAATTCTTCATGAATTGAGGCATTATTTTGAATGAGATACCCAAGCATTGCCTAAGAACACCTTGTATTATGCATTTATGATTTTATTAAGGCTATAGTGTAGACTTTCCATTGTAAAAAGCTGAACTCAAGACTTGGAGAACAGTTCTGCTCCTTTTAGAAATTCTAATTGTTGTAACTGGAATAAAGGTGCAGTCCTAACCTGACATCTCATTCCAGGAAAAATTACTTGTATGAGCAGGAAAATTCATGTAAACAGTTATACCAGGGAAAAACATAAAGAGAATACTTACATCAATACAAATACATTCAACATTTATAAAGTTTTAATTGTTTTATTCATTTCACTTAAATAGGTATTGCAAATGGACTGATACTATTTTGTCATTTTGTTAGTTGAAAAATATATATGTAACAATTCAAATACATTATTTCATTGATAACTACAAATATAATCCTAAACAATTGGCAAGAAAAAAAAGTCACAATGCTCTTTTTTTATCCTGATTATGCCTCTTGTCTCATTTGTACTCTATTGCTTGCTTCTAAAACTTCTAGTCTGTTGTTCAGCTGGTCATTCTCAATTCATATGGCAGTATATTGAAATTGGTAATGAAGTCCCAGTAGCATTAGATACTCAATAGGTCCATTGGAGTGACGTCTAATAGAATCAATGACAGCCAGCTCCAAGATGAACCCACCACTGGCGAAGGTTGATCCAGCCAGAGATTGGTAGTGCCTCTGGGATAACATTTTTAAGGAGGGGGGTGAATACTACAGAACAACAGCAGCCATAGCAGAGAAGTGAGAATATGTGAGAGAAACAGCTCTACAAACACCAGGGTCAATGCAGAAGGATAGGGAGGAAGAACTCCAGGTGCCAGAGCAGAGATTTTCCAGCAGCCTGCAGTGAAGATCACAATGATTCAGGCTACTCCCCTGTAATCCATGGAGGTTAATGGTGGAGCAGATACTCATCCTCAGCTCATGGGGGTCTCAGCACTGGAGTGTTGAATGGTCCTGAAGGAGGCTGTGACTGCATGGGAATTTCAGGCTGAAGCAGGCTACTGGGACGAACTGTAGACCCATGGAGAGAGGAGCAAGTTTGTTGGCATGACTTGTGGCCCCGTGGGAGACCTATACTGGACAGCCTATTCCTGAACCTCACTACCAGAAGGACATAGAGGTGCTGGAGCATGTCCAGAGAATGGTGACGAGGCTGGTGAGTGGGCTGGAGAATAAGCCCTGTGAAGAGCAGCTGAGGGAACTGAGGTTGTTTAGCTTAGAGAAGAGGAGGCTGAGGGGAGACTTCATTGTTGTCTACAACTGCCTGAAAGGAGGTTGTGGCGAGGTGGGTGTTTGTTTCTTCTCACAAGTGACGCATGATAGGACGAGAGGAAATGACCACAAGTTGCACCAGGGGAGGTTTAGGCTGGATGTCAGGAAAAAGTTTTTCACTGAAAGGGTGGTCAGGCACTGGAACAAGCTGCCCAGGGAGGTGATTGAGTCACCATCCCTGGAGGTGTTTAAAAGGCAGGTAGATGAGTTTCTTAGGGATATGGTTTAGGAAGGGGACAGGCATGGTTGGACTTTGATCTCAGAGGTCTTTTCCAACCTTATGGTTCTTTGAAGGACAACACTCTATGGAAAGGACAGAAGAGTTTGTGAGGAACTGTAGGCCATGAAAACGACTTGTATTGGAGAAGTTGGTGGAGAGCTGTCTCACATGGGAGAGACAGCACGCTGGAGAAAAGGAAGAGTGTGAGAAGGAAGAAGTGGCAAGGATAGTGAGTGATGAACTGACCACAAGCCCCCATACATTGTCCCCGTGAACCACTGCAAGGAACGAGAAAGAGAAACTGGGAGTAAAGTTAAGACTCAGAAGGGAGGTGGAGGGAAGGTGGTTAAAGATTTGGTTTTGTTACCCTACTCTGATTTTATTTGTAATAAATGACATTAATTTTCCAAAATTGAACCTGTTTTGCCTGTGATAGTAATTGCTGAATGACATCTCTCTGTCCTTATCTCGACCCGTGAGCATTTTGTTACATTTTCTTTTCCTTGTCCAGCTAAGGAGAGGAAGCAATAGAATGGCATTTGTTGGCATTTGACCTCCAGCCAAGGTCAAACTCACCACAGCTGATCAAGAGGAAATATTTATCAAGAGTAGATGAAGAGATAATATTTTCCCCTACAGTGAACACCCCATTCTGACTGTGTTCATGAGGTAAAGGACTGACTTGCTCTTTCTTGTTCCTCTGTTTAAGGGGATAATCCAAGTTGGCCTTCTAAAATGGTGGACTAAATAAAATTACTTACTTTGATATAAGAATGACTGCTTTCTTAGCTTTTCAACAAATGTTATAGAAGTGAGCATTGCATGCCTTTCTGCAGACATAGTTATTTCATTTCAAAGGCTTCAGACTGGTGATTATTTTATATTGTACGTACTGTTGTTATTATGTTATTGTACCTTGGAAAGATGATCTATTATATATAATTCTAAAGTATTATTTAAGGTTTAAGAGCCAAATTAAATTAAACTACAAATCTGAATAAAGTATTTAGAGAGTAGAATGTTACCTATTTTGCTGCAAGTTTGCTTCAAGACTTTCTACTCTTTGATGTCCGTATTTATCAAACAGAAGGAAAATGTTAATTTGATCTTCACAGATCAAATAACTGGCTTTTTAATTTAATATCTAAATTTTACTGTTGCACAAAATACTAAATCACTTCTGCCTTGAAAGGCAACAAATACTGAGAGTGTTTCTGACAATATGAAAGACTTCATTAAAAATTAGAATTAAAATCTCTAAAGAATCTCTTTTTTTTGTGGTTTATCCACGATGTTTATACACAATGAAATTGCTCATCATCTGTCAAACAATGCCCAGTCAGTTACCAAGGAGGAGCCACCCAGCCAACTATCCCAACATTCTATATATTGAGCATGACTTTGTATGGTATGGAATATCCTTCTGACCAGTTTGGGTCAGGTGTCCTGGCTGTGTCTCCTCCCTTCTTCTTGTGCACTCTCAGGCTTCTCACTCACAGAAGAATAGGAAAGATTGAAATGCCCTTGACTTGGTGTAAGCAATGCTTAGTAACAACTGGAAAATCAGTGTTTTATCACAGAATCATAGAATCATTTAAGTTGGAAAAGACTTTAAAGATCATTGAATCCAATCATTAACCAAACACTGCTAAGTCCACCACTAAACCATGTCCCACAGTGCCCAATCTACACAACTTTTAAATCCCTCCAGGAATGGTGTCCCAGTCACTTCCCTGAGAACCTGTTCCAATGTTTGACAAACCTTTAGGTGAAGTAATTTTTCCTATATGACTAGTTTAAACATCTCCTGGTGCAAATCGAAGTCATTTTCTCTTGCCTTATAACTTTCTGCCCGGGAGAAGAGACCAACACTTACCTCTCTACAACAACCACCTTTCAGGTAGTTGTAGAGAGAGACAAGGTTTCCCCTCAACCTCCTTTTTTTTTTCTAGACTAAACAACCCCAGTTGCCTCAGCTGCTCCTCTTAAGTCTTGTGCTCCAAACCTTCACTAGCTTCACTGCCCTTCTTTGCAACATTATTCTCATTCTAAAAGAAAAACACGGCACTATACCCCCTTCTAGGAAGGCACCTCACTCTATTGCAGACAAAACTAGGAAAAATCCAAGGCAAAAATTAGAATCAAGTATCAGTTAAGTTAAACTGATCAGTATACCGATTGTATATTCAGTCTAAGCATGTTATAAGAAAGTATGAGAACATCAATGTTAAAAGAGACTCACATGAAAAGAAATTGCTCTAATAAGACAGATATATAGTAATTGAAACTGACTTTTATAGGGCTGATTTATTCTCCTATTCGAACATAATATCTGTCCCTGTATTCTTTATCTGTTATTACGTTATTACAAATTTATAAAGAACATGGGAAAATGCATGTTAAGTCTAATAAATCTGCCATTGAAATTTTTTAATGAGAGTCTCTTAATGAAGCATTAAAGAAACTCGGTTTCCTTGTAGTTGGAATGTATTAGAATTTCTTAACTGGGGAGGTGGTTCACTTGATCAAGGAGTGTAGACATTCCTTTAATTCTAGGCGGAGATAACCAATATTACTTCACTGGAAATTAATTTTATTTAGTGCATCAATCAAAAATCTAAGAATATGATTATAAGACTTTCTTGTAGATGATTTCACACAGTAAATTCAGCCCAGTCACCAAACATTATTAAAGTGGATTTAGACAAACCTAAAAAATTCCTATCGTCCAAGACAGTAAGACACATTTTAAAAGAAATCTATTAGCAATTCATCTCTGAAAAATCTTTCCATTTGATGTTTAAAGACTGTGAAATGGCTTAGGTATTTGAGAGTTAGGCAGTAATGATATTGTTTACCTTATTCACACAGCAGGAAGGAGGGGTGTCTGCCTGGTCGTTGCTACTGAACGGGGAACTTTTCCATCCCTGCTACTGGATGCAATTTTTTCTAGAGTTTTTAGTGGAATTCGGACTAGTCCACTATGCCCCGTCTAGAATATGAAGTACTGATTATCCCTAAATAAATCCTGCATGCTTCTTTGTAGATTTTCCTCTTTTTCAATTTGTCAGAATCAATTTGAATTCTAACTTTGTCTCCCATGTACTTGGAGCTTGTACTCATTTTGTGCTATCTGGAAATTTAATATTCCTTCTCATTCAAGTCATTAGTGCAATGTTTCAGTCAAATCTGTAGAAGGAATATTTTCTTCCATTTTGACAGATCATGTCTACATGCGAGGCAAGTTTCTTAGCTCCTAACACTTTGCCTTGAATTCGTTTGCTGTATTAAACAGCCCTAAGGCAAAGGGACAAAAAATCTGTAGCTTCAAGTGTGTGTGTTAACAGTACAATAACCCTTTCATAGAATACTGATTTCCTTTATGGACAGAGACTAGTTTTCATAAAATGATAGTGTATTCTTGTATTTTAAATAGCTTAAAATGTTACAGTTAAAACACTTTTTGGGGAAACAGAAGTTTTAATAGTATAAAACAAAGAAGAATTCAAAGCTAATCTTTTACCCTCTAGGTAATTATTTAAAAAAAAACTCTAGGCCAAAGAAAATGCTTCCTTTACAGGTGCTTTTTAAAAGAAAGTGGTTGCTACTTTATTGAAAAAACGGTCATGTCAATGTCTGTTTGGGAAATGTCCAGTGGGTTGTTAAAGTCAGCATTTTTTGCCCATTTGGCTGTAGTACCAGAGAGTGTTCCTGGTCTATTATCATTTCTATGGAGCCAAAGTCAAAGAATCCCGTTAACTCAAACAGTCAGTACTCTAGTGATGTAGATATTCACATGCAACATTAGCAAGCTTGTTCCTAAGAAGATGTTTATGTTCATTGGTCATAGAACCGAGCTCCTTTGTCCTAGATACTGGTGAGACAAACAATTTCACAGTAAATGTGAAGTAGGTAAGAAAGAAGTGAGGTTGAATTAGTGAGGTCCACTAAACTAAAAATTCAGTCGTAGCTCCACAGAGAACTGTAATTATACTTCTTCTCAGGTCAATTGGGTAAATCTAGTCAACACACACGCAGTCGATTTTACTCAAATTGGCACAGTCAGGAATTTCTTCAGTGAGTAGTTATGTAATAAATGGCTCTGGAAACAAACAAACAAACAAACTGACAAGCATCTGGGTTTGATTCTTCTGGTCTTTTAAGATGTTTTGCTGCTACTGTGAGCCCAAACTGAAGAAGTCTTTCCTTTCTGGACATTTTTTTCAAAATCCAAGTATTTTCATAAAGGAAAACTATTTGTGAGCAGTTGGATTTTTCTGATGAACACAACTTCATGGGTATATTCATGATGAACACTGTTGAACATTTTTCCATAAAGTATGTAGCGTATTAAGGAAGGAAATGGGTTGACCAGGGAGATGCAAAACTATTTAAGGAAAAATAAATCCTACCATAAAAAGCAAACAGAAAGAGAAGGAGTCATAGTACACAAAAGAAGACTTCTGAGACAGGTTGCTGGTGGATGAGAGAGTTATAGATTCAGTGTTATATGACTAAGTAACTCTCACAGTACCAAATATCAGAACTGAGATTTGTTTTTACTTCTTTATGCTTTACTAGTCCTCAAAATAACATTCATTCCCCATTGATGTAATTAAATATGACCTATATTTTATAGAGTAAGATATTCAAATGAATAAATATACTTGTTAAAATGTCATTTCTAAGCTACTCATACAGTACTGAGGAATATTTAAATGGAGAATTAAGCTGTACTGATAATAGTACTTTTAGATTACAGCTGGAAGGTTCAAAGTAAGCTTCTTTAAAAAATTAAATTGTACGAATTCAAAGAATATGATTTATTCAAACAAGGTTTGGAGGAAAGTATTTTCTGAAGAAAGCATCCATCCAAAAATCAGTGATTACATTGCAAATATATGATAAAAACTGTTTCATTGTAAGGAGAATAATTTTCTTATTCTTTATATGGATATTATAAAACAGAACATCTGAAGAATGTGTTTACATAGGCTATTGCCACATAGCACCAAGTGATTCAAACGGATGTGTAAAGTGAAACAGTTGATGCTGAAGACCAAGAATCCGTATTGCAGACATTCTAGAAGCTCCTTTGGACCACTTCTGGCTTGGTTCTGTGCACTGAATACCCGCTAGTATTAAGAGTTCAAAACCTACACTCATGGAGAGTTTCTTATAGTTTATTTTCCGGTGTAAGTGGTTCACTATAAAGCACTCCAGGATGTGCAGAGTTGGAGGGGTAAGGAAGTAGGGATGACTGGAAGTTTTTTTATCAAAAGCACACTAGCATTTGATCTAAAATGCTAGTTTAGAAGCACTTGTGTAAAGCACAGAAGGCAAGTAAAATCTCAAAGTAGAATGTCAGTCCCAGCAATTGGTTCTTCTCTTTTATTAAAAGTTCTAATTAAAAATGTTAATTCTTACTTCACAGAACTTTCCTGCCATCTTAGTCTCAGTGTTTATACTTTGAATACTTGCTTTTTGCTTCTTATTAAAATGTGTTTCAGTAACTTGTAAGGAATATCAGCTGTTACTTTTGGGGCATCGTGCCACACTCTCCCAGCATTCAAACAACTGTTTATGTCAGCTGCTTGTGGCACTGTGCTGCAATTTCTATTTCAGTCACATACCTAAGTTTTTGGTCTTTGGAAGCTGCTGTGTGGAGAACTGTTCTGCACAAATCAGGTACAGAATTGAGTGTCAGGGCCTGGAATTATTACTCCAGCTTAGAGGGTTGGGCTGCAGTGGTCAGCTCAGAAACCATGTTATGGAGCGGAAGAGGACTGTGAAACTATTTTTGTGATTGTTCTGGGCATGAGAGTAAAGAGCTTGCTGTGGTGTTAAAATATGTTTGTCCGCAACAATGAAAAATCTGTAAGGCTGAGGAATGCATATAGTACATATTTTTCAATATCTTACTTCAGGAAGTAAGGTACGATTAATTGCTTTTTCTTTGGTTTGCTTTGGGTTTTCTAGTTTTTTGGGTTTTTTTCCGGGAAACATTTCTTGATGATTCTACAAATTTCTTTATTACTTTCAATATAATCAGCCTTTACCATTTATTTTTTTCTTTATTTTTATTATTTCAGGATAATCTTTTACTTGCAGTTCTTTTATTCTTCATAAACTTTTCTTCAAAAAATAAATTCAATAAATCAATATCTTGCCTAGATTGTCTTAAAGGCTGTAAAAATATTGATTATTTTTTTCAATAAAAAATTATAAAATTAAACCTTCGAAATAAAAAGGGTGGTATTTTGCCTTTAAATAATTATTGTCATGTTACTAATAATGACACAGTATTTTACATCCTCAAAGCATTCTGCAAGTAATTTATAATTAAGCTTCACAAGATTTCTGTGAATTCTTTCTGCATTATTTATACTATTATACAAGTTTCTGGATATGTTTAGAATCATAATAGGAATTTAGGCAACAAGAAAGTCTTCAGGCACCAAAATTAGTCAACATTGCTGTTCCCAAAAGTCCCATCTAGCCTTGCATCTCTAGCTGCCTGAATTTCTGGTGGTAATGTTTCCAGATGCTAACCTTTGGCAGCAGTGGTAGGAGGAAGTGTTTTTCTGTTACTGCACCACTTGAAGTTACCAAACTGAACTCATCGTCTACATTCTCCTTACCTTTTGAAGTTTAGTAATTTATTTTAATTACAGACAACTTCAATTTTAATTATTTTTCTAGATTGTGACTTAGGAACAAATAAATAGTCTACTCATACAAGTTTAATCAACCACAACAACAAGCAACAATTTTTTACAAATGTAGATGGGTACAATTGCCTAAATACTTAAAAGATTCAAATCTTTACATTTTGCTAAAAGGAGCTATCTTCACTCTTTTACCTGCTAGATCAACACTCCAACAAACACAATACTGAGACTATTAAGAACAGATTGAAACTGTTTACTTTCTGGGTCACAGTTAAGGGATGAATTAATGAAAAGCAAGAACAACAGTCCTTTCATTGCCCTAACTGCTGAAGGAGGTGATTATTTTAACAATTATCACACTTCCCCATTGAAGAGTAATTTATTTCAAGCATTCCTTGGCGTTCCTTGGCTTCTACCATTATGCTTTCTTAGGGCTTCTGAAAATTTACTGTCACAACAAACGAACCTTGGCCTCTAGAATAAATAAAATGCGGGAAAATACAAAAGCTTCAAGGATACAGATCATCACCACCAGCTGCACTGAGAGAAGAAAACATCTTGTCTGAAAGACAGCAAAGGAATCTAGTGAGCAATGAGACGACCACAGACCTAAAAATTACTACTGGACAGAGATATTAAGTGAGAGGGAAGGTAAATAATCTGTAAGGGTATAATTGCTCAGGCAATTCTTGGTTCATGATGGCCCCTCTCTGCGGCGTTGGCCCCTTCTGCAGAGTCAGCCATATTGTTTTATCCTTCTGTTAAATTACTTATTTTATAAAATCCAGTGCCTGAGACTCTGCTTTGTGAAACCTTGGATTTTAACTTTGGCATGAACTAGCACTGGACATCCAGGTAGAAAGAGCTGATGCCTGAAAGTCTACTTAGCAAATTCCAGAGTAACCTTGTACTGGATGCATAGATGGAAATTTAAGTGAATTGGGAGTGAGCATTATGAAACTTTGAAACCTGTGCTAAGTGACCCAGGGAATGAAGTGTGCACATATAATACTTTGGATATGAATACATATAATTCTTCAGCTATAAATACATATAACCCAGTTTCCTTTCATATTTTTTGTCCACACAGTAAGTAATACTGTGACCTTACATCAAAGTCTATTCAGTCATACCCTTTTCAAAATGCAAGTTTTATGCAAAAAAATCATCCAAGACAGTACCTCAGGACATGGCTGGCCCTTTTAGCTGACAAGACACAATATTTACTAATATTCAACTTGCCATCAACCTAAACTCCCAGATGTTTTTACACAGGGCTGCTTTCCAGACTCTTGTTGCCCAATTTGTACATATAACTGGGATTGTCTTGTCCCAGGTGGAGAATCTCTATAAGGTTTCTCTACCCCCAAGGTAGTCCACAGTTCCTCCTAATTTAGTATCAGGTAAACTTACTTATTAGATGCCTGTGTAATTTATTAAAACATTAAAAAGTACTGGCCCTAGAACAGAACACTTGTTACAATATTGCGTTTTCATATCTCACATGTAACACCAGAAAATACTCAATACTCTGAATATCATTAGAAAATTCAGTTGCAAGTTCTTTTCTTTTGATATTTTTCTTTCTTTTTTTTGCTTCTTTATTTTTTTTTTTTTTCTTAATTACAGCACGGTGTTGACAATAGCCTATTTGGCCTGACATCCATTTGTAATTTCCAATGAACTCCTGTATCAATTGTATAAAGCCACAGAATGAAAAAAAAAAACCCAGTAATTTTAGTCTCTTACACGTTCATTTCTACACTAAGTATTTGTTTGTTTTTTAATGACATGTTGTCTAGTGTCCAAGTTACTAGCTGTCAATAAAAACAAGATTTATTAAGACTGTCAGTCAGGATATGACAACACCTGTTAACAGATCAACATGACTGTGCTAGCTAGATCTAGATGCTGTTCTGAAGGGTAAATGTAACCTTCACATTATAGCTTGCCAGTGTGGTGTGGTGGGTAGACTGTGGCTAGATGTCAGGTGTCCACCAAAGCTGCTCTATCACTCCTTCTCCTCATAACAAAAGGCTTATGAGTAGAGGTAAGGACAGATCTAGATCACTCACCAGTTACCATGTTGGGCAAAACAGGCTTAACTAGGGAAAATTTATTTAATTTTTTTACCAGTAAAATCAGAGTAGGGTAATGAGAAACAAACCTAAATCTGAAAACACCTCCCTCCTCCCCTCCTTCTTCCTAGACTTCCCTGGGGGGGCGGAATGGGAGTAGTGGTCAATTCTTTTCTGCTGCTCCTTCCTCTCTTACATTCTTCCTCTGCTCCAGCACGAGGTCTTTCCCACAGGAGACACACCCTCATGAATTGATCCAGCATGGATCTTTGCCACTGAGTGCAGCCCTTTGGGAAGAGACTGCTCTAGCGTGGGCCATGGCCTCTCTTGGGAGCATGTACCTGCTCTGCTGTGTGATCTTCTGCACCATTAACATCCATGGGCTGCAGAAGAATCTTTGTTCCAGCGCCTGGATCACCTTCTCCTCCACCTCCTTCTTCACTGACCTTGGTGTCTGCATAGTTGTTTTTCCCACATGTTCTTACTCCTTTATCTGACTACTGCTGCGCAGCAGTTTTCTTCCCCTACTTAGATATCTTATATCACAGAGGTGCTACCACTGTTGCTGATTGACCTCACCTTGTCTTTCTGGAAATTCTAATTTCTAGTGTTGTGTAGAACCTTCTGCAAAATCAGTCTGATCTAAGAATTACTTATCTGAAAATGTTTTCTACCTAGCACAAGCATGCAGCTAAAAACATCTAGTGGAAAATAACACAGTACTGATAATTATTTGCAATCATTTACGCTTGAACCAAAGAACATTAGATACAAACAAAGAAGTTCTGTTCAATTCAATTCTTTTTTAAAAAAAGGAAAAAAAAAAAGAAAAATGTAAAATAGCGCTGAGGAAGAACCAACTGCTCTGACACACTATATTTCCAGCGCACCATCAGCAAAGGCAGAACGTGTATATATTAACTTTACAGGAGAATCAGACCAAAAGGAAGTGGAGAATGTTATTGGCTGATTGAGTCATTTGTGAAGATCATTTCATGAGATGGTGGTTTTGAGATCAAAGCTAGATAATGAATATAGCATCATGTTGCATTTTTCATGTTCATGAGAATCAGTTACTGGCAGATTTAAATTGTTGATTTTTTTGGTTAACTTCCTGACTAATTCACAAATTTTGGAATATAAAGTTGTAGCTGAACACCATGGGCTTGAAACCATGAGAACAAAGATGTAGGTATAGATTGGAAAAAAACTTCAAAGGAAGCAACCCTTTCTTCATTCTTGAAGGAGTTCAGCATTCGTCAGAGTAATGTTCGTTTTTTTTCTATACTATATTGTAGTCGTTTGTAGTCCAGGATAGATATGGGAATGTGAACAGTGCAGTAAGCAATCTGATGGCAGCAGTGGTGATGCTCTAAAGGGCTACCAGTTCTTCAGTGGCAGCTCTGCTTTTCCATTACACTGGGCCCCCACTGTGAAGAGCTTTGGCTGGTGGAAGGCAAGACTCAGGAATAAAAAAAGTTCTCTAGAGCTGAGTTACTGTAGTCTGATGCTGTGCCACATAGGAAGAGAACAATTACAGATATCTAAAGTCAATAAACATGTAGGAAGACTGTTTTTATGAGTTAGAAAATTTGCCAACATTACTACCTTGCTTTTGAGAAATGAAAACTGTGAATATTTCAGGCCTTTAAGATTTCAGGATTTTAATAAATGATGTCTCCGAATGTGCCTACTATCTTTACTTATTTAACATATCTGTTTCTATCCCTATGACTCTTTTTTCCTTCTCCTTATTTTTTGGGTTTTTTTTTTTCTTTTTTCTTTTCTTGTTTTGTTAACTTGTTCCTAATTATGAACTTTATAATTTTAAGTGTGAACCAACTTCATGACCTTAGAGTTTATAAAGTCTGTGACATCTCATATACTTTCAAGTCATAGTACACTAACAGTAAAAGAGCTCACATGCTCTTCTCTACAATCTTTATGTAAGATAGCACCCAATACAGAAAAGGTATCACCTAAAACTGCAGAATTGCCTTTTATTTTCTCTTTAGTTCTTTCTTCACCTTTCTAATTTCTATCTGCTGTTCTTGAAGAACAACTATTTTTCCAGCCAGTGAGGTTACCATATCCATAACTTGTCTCTCCATTGCTATTTCAAATATAATAAATTTTATGATCGATAATGATTATGTTCGTTATATTATCATTTTTCCAACAATGTCCTTCACATGATCAGGGAAAACATCTTTTGACTAAGACGGCTGTCCCTTAATGAAATTCATGAATTCTTAGTGTGATGAGTATGAAATTCATAGGATGCCTACCACCTTCTACAATAACTGCAAAGAAGGTATTCATAACTACTTAGATTTTACTTTTATTCTAAGTGGATTAACATGCTAGCGCATAGAGTTTATGCTGTCTATATAACCAAAGGAAGTTCATCACTGTCTTTTTACTTCACTAATACCTCGACCTTTTAAAAACTTCAAGTGAGGTTTTCAAAATTTTAAGCAAGAAACAGTAGAAGATATTTTTAATCTATTTAGAGCAAATGTCAGATTCTTTCTTGCTGCCTCTGCTTCCACATCTCCCATGTTACTCACACCTACTTCTTCTGTACTTCCATAACTAGAGTCCAAACAGCTCAGGGAAAATACCTCTTCCTTTTCAATAAGATGCATTACAGACATTTTTTTCTCTTTCCCCTAAATACTTTCCATACAAACCTCCAGCCTTTGCTCAGATTGGTGCTCAACATAATTTCAGGGAACCAGGAGAATTTGTGGTGACAATAGTTAAACTTGATGACAGTGTCATTATGCTGCAAAGTAATTTTACATTTCATACCAACAATCAATAACCTACTTTTCACCTTAAGAATTTACCAGAGAAGCATAATGAGAATATTGTGACAAGAGGTTACAGACAAATAGGTAAATAGGTAAAAAGGAAAAAAAAATTGCACTTATTCTCCTTCTCATTTTTCCTTATGTTTGGAATAGATAACTTAGTTAATCATCAAGTAACCTTCAGAAAGAATAAGAAGTTTATTTCTTTCCTAATTTCATTATGAATATCTTAAATAAAACCAAAACTACATTTAGTTTTAAGGTCAACATCTGTATTTTCTTGTCTTCCAAATAATTCTGTGTTTTACAAGTGTATGTGCTCTTGCTTGTACTCATGTACAATTTTAAATTGCTAAAGTTAAACCAACATGCTCTTTCTTATTTCTTTTTTAGATTTAAGGGTGAAATAATAAAACAGCTTTGGGTCAAAATCAAAGTAAGACTCTTCAGAGTATAAAAACTATACGCCCAGGCAAGTTATTTGGCTTGGTTTATAAATAATTGGTATAAATTAATAGAATTGTCCAGGACTCTACTGTCCTGCATAAAAATCCTGAAAGCATATTCCCTGAAAATTCTGTCCTTTAAAGTCACAAACATACTTTTTTTTCTTAGTTAGTAATTTCATGTTCTGATGATAAACATCTGCAATAAAGTGTTAGTAGAAAGAGTGCAGGTTGTGTTCTGCATCCAGTGGACAAGTAGTATTCTGCTAGCAGGGTTCTGCTAACTAAATGCTGGGGGAGGACTGAACAATATAAACTACACCAGGTAAATATGTTATGACCTGTCTCCTTCAAACATTATTGGGTTTGAAATTTTCAGGATTTGTTCCCAATTTATTCTGAATATTTGACTCGGAACTAGAAGGATAATGCAAAGTGAATATATTGTCAAAATTATATAAAGAAATTATGACATCCCAGCAGCCTAAAAAAACAATTTTGAGAGAAAAATGATTAATCTTTCCTATATACATTAAATAACATGATAGAACTTTTTTTCTGAATTAAGATGTAATGTAAATACTAAGGAAATAAAACTGTTGAACTTGCCAGTTCTGAAACACACTGCCAAGAGGAAAATTCTGCTCTAGACAGAGAAATATATCTCATGGGAAGAAGGTACTCTATGCCTTGCCTAAATTTCTAAAACATGTGTTTCTAATATGCTACTGAAGGGTAAAATATGTCTTTCAGTAGAACATAACATGATTCTCCTCACTTTATTTTATGCTTCCAATCTACTGCTTCACAGACTGCTCAGAATGGAGCCATGTTGAAATTTATGGTTTCACGCACCTGTAATTTAAATAAACTAGCTGGGTGAAGAGATCCATCCAAGCATGAATAAATATGAAATATAGAAGAATCTTTGTAAGAAATGAATGATATAAATATATACTTGTTGACTTCACGATATTATGAGAATATGCCTATAGTAAATGCATTAACTACTCTATAAAACCACGATAATATCACAATATTGCTGCTATCGTAATTTGACAGGGTTGGGTTTTTTTTTCATAGAATTAAAATGTCCATATCACACTGTTATATTTTTATCTCCTGTCTAAGAAGTCTTTAATAAGACATCTATTGTGGATTAATATTTCTGTAGGGATTAACTATCAAGGGTAAATGTTAACAGAAAAACAACTTGATGTTTCTGGGCTTCTGATTAGTGAAACATAATCGTACTGGTGAGTTTCACAGAATTATGAATAAAAGAAAGCACTGTGTGAAAACAAGGTCTTGAATTTAAGATGTCCTTATTGTCTGGTGCTTCTTTTTTTAGAATGTCAGAAAATGAACACAGTTAAAATTGACCTGCCCATAAACAGTTTGATAAACATATTGAGGTTAGACTATATTCAATATTGAGTAAGACTAAAGGCAGCACAGGAAAAATGTTTGCTCCCATAGTACCTAGAATCTTTCTGAATATCAGTGAGTCATATTGCCTGTTCAGGTGGCATTTATTTATCACAAGATACCTCAAAATGATAATTCAAATAAGGACTCTTGAGCCCAGATTGGGAATATACTTGCAGGTGGTGATATTCTGTCTTTGTATTCTCTATATTTATATATTTTCTACAGAAAGCATTGGTGGAATTAGGGATTGTATTCTAGTAGCAACATTTTTCATGGTGAAGGAACAACTTTTTCTACATTGTCTGACATAACTGAAAAAATCGTGACAAAATGACTAATTTCTTTGTACATAAGCCCTTGACACTATAGGTTTAAAATAGAATCAACAAACGTAAAAATTATGTATTAATTACAGAATCACAAGATCACAGAATTGTTTAAGTTGGCAAAGACTGTTAAGATCATGGAGTCCAAATATAAACCTCACACTGCCAAGTTCACCATTAAACCATGTCCCTAATTGCCACATCTACATCTAGGTCTTTTATATACTCCCAAGGATGGTGCTATTATTTATATTCAGTATTATGTTTAATGTTTGAAATATCAACTATGATTGGAGATAAGATATTTGTGTTGAATAAAGAAAGCAAAGATCACGGTTCAACAAAGCTTTTTCCTGGCACACTTCAGTAGCAAGCATTTATGAGTCATGAAGAGATTCTTTGCTTTGACTGGTAGAGAAAGCCTCCATAAAACCATCGTCATTTCTGTTCCTAAAATGCTTCAAAGTGACTTCTCGGTAATAAGGATGTAAGAAAATATTCATTCATCCCATTTTATGTATCACAAAAATGCATGTATTTTACTTCTTAATCTTAATCTGTACATTTTTTGGTATTACTTACTATAGAAAGAGAGAAAAAAAACAAAGCTATTCCAAAATTCTCAGACTCCATTCTATGTTATCATTTTCTTCTCTCTCTATAGAGCAATATTTTTAATGAAGTATTTAAAACAGTTATTTTCTGAAATGTATTGACGACCTGGAATGAATCAGACAAGCAGGTGATTGCTTTATTTTCAGTAAATTCCTCAAAAAAAGAAAAAGGAGAAATTGGTGGTGATCCTGATTCATAGGGAATAATTTGTAGGCATAAGTAGGTAGTTAACATGCTGAGATATTCAGTTATTTCGCAATTTCTCAGCTATTTTTAAACCTATCTTGTAGGAAAGCACCCTGTTTGCTAAAAAGTATCCGTGATGTAACTAGAAAAAATCATACTGGAACATCTTCAGAATATTTGTAGTAAAAGCATTTATGAATTAAGCATTTGATGAAATTTAAAACTTACCCAAAAATTAATCCTTAGAAAAAAAAAGATATCACCGCACTGTTGAAATAGCCTGTAAACATAGTTATAAACTAAGACGTGTCAATTTGAAAGCAATCAACATATTAGCTGAATTAAAAACAGGCAACTTACATGGCTGATAGAAAACCAATATGCTTGTTTCTGGAAAATGCAATAGATGGCTCAAGAATTGTTATTGCTGTGAAAATGCAGCTTTTTTGTTGTTGTCATCGTCTTTGGTAATATGAGGTAGCAGTCCCCTAGAGGCCAATTTAGTAGATCAGGCTTGCCCACAATTAATCCAAGTTGTTTATTGGACTTCAAAACAAGTATTTATTGGATACAAAAATTGCTGTGTGTCCTGTTTCTGATCATTAAATTTGCTTGGATGTTATAATCTGAGTCTAAATTGATGTACGAAAAGCATTTTTAGAATAAAAAACCCTGAAATCTATTGTAAAGTCAACCTTTTTTTTTTTCTAGAGGTGCTGAGTACTACTGAGAGATAGGTTTCAGTTTGTGACGTCAATGTTACTGTGTATTCATTTTTTACTGCAACGTACTCCCACCAAAAATTATGATTTGCCTCACTTTATACAGATGTCGAACAGTAAGAATTATGTAGCATATTGGATTAATTAATGCGTTTTATAAGGGACAGATTATATCCTGCTGTGGAATGCGTGTCCAGAGGATGTTGTTCCAATAGAGCCTCCTTTAAACAGCCAGATTCATTGCAACAGTCAAGTACAACTTGTGTCCAAGGAGCACAGAGAAGACAAGGACTAGTTCAAACTTTCTCTGAGCTCCAATTTTAAGCTTTCTCCATGTTCTTTGCTCTGCTATCTGTAGCATGCATTTGAATAACCAGCTAGAGGCATAACTTTTGCTCATTGCTGAACATATTCTATTCACCAAGATTTAGAACAAGCCTCTATGATCCATAGGCTTTTACTGGGGAATTGAAGTGGCTTGTTAAGTATTAAAGAGTTCGACTGACAGCAACTTTTATGATGTTACAGATTGTTCTTTCACTTTTCAAATGCTTACAGAAAATCTTGCTTACTAGCTTTCATATTTTTAGCATGGGGAGATTATATTAATTCTCATTGGTATTTTTCCATGAGCACTTCCAGCCACTCCATGATTCAATGGGAAACATTCCTGTAAGTTTTCAGGGACTACTGCATGTGCAGGACCCCTTTCAAGGTTTCAAGGCAGAGCTTCAGCCAGTTTTTCTGATCGTTGTTGGGTGGTCATGCTCTGTCTCACCAACAAACCGTAAAAATGCCAGAAGGAGCAGTTAGAAAGGTTAGGATTATTATTTCACAAGGAAAAAATAGAGAAATGCATGTGTATAGGCAGTGCTTTGGTGAACCTTATCTCCCGGCAAGCTGCCAGACTCAGTTGCAAAAACTGTATGTAACACCATGCCTGCCTGAAAAAGAAATGCTTTCTAATCTGCAGACTGTTTACCATTACAATACACAGTAACATGGCCTGTTTTTCATAGCAGACATCCTGTAAATCAGCAAAGATGAAAGAATTTTGGTAAATGAATAATCCATGAGAATTCACTGGGTTTAGGCAACATCTCTGTTCAATGATTTTAAACGAACTTCTCTATCTAAAATTAACAATATATACAAGAAGCCATGTCACACCTGCATAAAAGCTACTGCTTAATTTTAACCAGAATTTTTTTCACATTAAATTATTTTTGCGTTCTAATCTGAAAATGCAAAATAGAAGAAAAGTCTCTGTAGTTGGGTGAGTGAAAAATAAAACATCACTGGACAAAAAAAATCTTTTTAAAGTAATAATTTCCAAATGAGGAAAAAATAAATTAAATTTTATACTTAATGAGTGAATTTTTTGATGGACATGATAGAACTGTTCAAAGAAATTGTGATTAGTTGGACAACAATTATGAAAATGTTAAAAGTGACTTTATATATACCTCTTTAAAAGAATTATTGTTAACATTATATTAAAACTATAATACCTTAAAACTAAATTTTTGGTATTACTGTACCAATAAATTATTTCCCATACTCTCTGTCTTGAGTAGAATGCAAAAAAGTAACATTCATCAAGACACAATCCTTTTCCATTTCATCTACAGCCTTTTTTTTGTCTTCCTCACAGCAACACTACTGCTTTTGAATGATGCTTAAGATCATTTAAAATAGGACGCCATCATACACAATTTATAAATGCGTTGTGCTGTACTGAATAATAATTTATTCGTGATTCTGAGGCTATATTCACCGAAGGAATACCGCCTTTAAGAGTAAAAATATTGCTAAAATGCAAGACTAACTACTTTCTATAATGAGCTGTGAAAATATCAAAGAAATAATGCCATATATCAAATCTCTCAGTAGCATGACAATCAGAAAAATAATCCGAACTATATTGTCATGCTATTAAATATTTGATTGAGAAGGGATCAATTCTAGAGTTGTCATCCTGTTTTCAGGAATATAAGTTCTATATTCTAATGTGTTTCTTCTGAATTTATATAAAACTTTTAAAATGTTCCATAAAATCTTTGAAAAACATAACTTTCCAGATAACTTCAGTATACATTGAGCCGTAATGATAGCTGATACTTAATACATTAAATACAATTCTAGCTTCTCCTATGCTTTTCACTGAATATTATCAACAAAAGTTTAATAATTTATATGAGCAGTGGCTTGCTGAGTATTCTATCACCTTCACTTATCATCTGAGTTATTAAAACATTGAGAACTGGAGTTCAATATTATGAACTTAGGGAGAAAATCCCAGCTCTTTTCTTATGCAGAAGTCTTCCACTGAAATATTAATGGATGCTATTTACTGATTTGAGGTACTGCCCTTCAGGAAGTACCACATAAATTCTTTTTTTTTTTATCCCCGATTTCTTGTCTTGCTTTTTTAGTACATCAGCTCAAACTTAGAGAAACACTCACTTAGTCATTTTCCAGCATTTTCCAAAGCCCAGCCCTTGTTGAGGTCTGCAGAGAGTTATATTTGGACAGTAATTTCTGCAACATTTTTTTAACACTACTTCCTTTATCTTAAATTTGAAGAAAATGTAATCCAGTCAAAGAATAAGATATATTTGGTATTAAAGATAGTTTTAGCTGCTTACTGATCGTGTAGGAAAAGCAGAAGAGAGCAGAATTTGAGACACAGCTTAGGTTGGGCAAATATTTCCTGCCTGGTAAAAGTACAATAGTATTTTATGATACAGAGCTCATCTCTCTTTACTTTTTTTTCCAAGAGAAGACACAAGACTCCTTGTTTAGGGAAGGAGAAATCATGCATGGCAATAGAAAATCTTTTTACTGATAGCCCACTACTTAAAAATTTTAGACAATATTTTCCTTAGAATTCAGATTCTTTACTTCAGTATTTATTAAATATTGGGAGCACTATTGTGTACAAAGAGTTTTGCAGCAGAATGTTCTTCTTATAAATGTGTAAAGACCCCTGATGGACTACTGATTCTGTTGAAAGCCATTTTAAACGTACAATATGAGAAACACATCTGCTAGAACTGATCGAGATTAAATTTTATTCCTATTTATTTTTCCCTAGGTCTTTTTTCTTGATGTGCTTTTTTTTTACAAATTCATCATATGCACCAGTAAAAATAATCTGGAGCTCATCACATCAAATGGGCATTCTAATGCTAGCAAAAGGAGTTTGCCTTTTTTGTCTTTTCCAGTTGCTTTTTTTCCGCTGAATGTATTAATATACTTGCAGTCACATTGGCCATATTTTGTCTCCATTCTCTATTTCTAGCTTATTGCATCCTAATTATAGTGTCTTTTAGAAATCCCTCACTGGAGAATTAGTTCAGTACTAACTCGCATACAAGAGTGTCTCCCACTGAGTCAGCAGCACTAAACTTGCACACAAACTTGCTGTAACATTAAAGTGTTCCTTGGAGGTCTCCAAGTCTACTATTAACTCAACCTGATTCTGCTTAGCTTGTTAGGTCTGACAGGATTAAAATCCATGGTGGCACAACTGCCTGAATTCATAAGAAAACTGCAGGAGATTTGACAGTGTGTTTTTAAGAAAATAGTCTTCTTGTGGATGAATGGAACAATGGTCAGTCTAATAGAGATCAACTGAAAATACCAACTACAAATAAATCACTTAATAAAATATTTACAGTAATATTTTCTTTTTTTAGCTGTGGAATGATAATAAATATATCTGTTAAAATATGTTTAACGTGTAAATATCAGTGTATCATTGGAACAGACTGCCCAGGGAAATGATTGTGTCATCATCCATAGAGGTATTTAAAAGATGTGTAGATGTGGCACTTAGGGATTTAGTTTAATGGTGGACCTGGCAGTGTTGGTTTTACAGCTGGACTTGAAGATTTTAAAGGACTTTTCCAAACTAAACATTTCTGTGATTCTGTGGTTTAAATTTTATAAGGAAAGTCATACCTAAATATATAAGTTTAAGATGACAAGGAATGAAGAAGACATCTTTCATAATATAGAATTCAGATTACATCTATAATATCTGAAGTAATGTATATTCTTTTAAAAATGCTTTAATATTTATTAATGCACCTAAATTAAGTAGTCATTCTCAAGAATATTAAGAATTACTACAAGTTAGTCTTGAATAATCTTATCCAGCTCTAAATTTACACAGGCTAAAAGGTATTTTCCCTGTTCTTTTAAGCTCATGGGTGGTCTTAGTGATTCTATACACTGATAGATTATTGATAAAAGACTGCGGAAAACCTTAATGATCTTTGAGAAAACCTTAAGGATCATTGAGCACAATACTGTATGAAACAAAAGGAAAAATAATAGTAGCAGTAATAGTCTTGGTTATGGCAGGTCTTGCTAGAACAAGAAAGGAAACTTCTTGGTACCCCATGAACTAAGCTGTGCTGATTGTATCTGGTAGTGTTTACAACAGACTAACAATTACAACAAGAGGCCACTGTTCTGGAGAAGGAATCCTCTGCTAAGTCTTTTAAGCCTGACAGAAATATAGTTTACCAGTATTTTAGAGAACACATTCCTTGAACTTGCATATTTTGAGATTTATGTGATCTTTTCTCAAGCATATGACAAAATACATGAGCTACATTTGGAGCTCCAGTTATTATATAAAATACTGCATAAGAGTTCATGTACCTTACAAAAACTTAAAATCCAGTCATTCTTCTCATTTGTAGTTGTAAAGTTATACTTTTTAATCAGAAAATCTCAAGATCTATAGCACAGGAAACCAGTACTAATTCTTTCAATAATTATGCAAAACATGTTTCTTGAATTTATGGGCAATTGAAAGGTGCTTTTATGTCCTCTTTTTCTCCCACGGTAGGGGTAACAATCACTGCTTTGCAACATTGACATGTTGGTTATAGGTTTTGTATAGTCTTTTTATATTGTTTTTTCTTTTCATGAGTTTGAATATCCACCAAGGAACTCCAATTAATGCCATTCAATTGATGAAGAGACTCTTTTACTAGCTACTCTGACTGCAGCTGCTTTTTAGCAATGGCATACCAGAAACCTTAGTTTATATGATAGTATTGTAGCCTCATACTCCTTGATTTCAATGTAATGAATAAAGGTACTATACTTATAGGGTCTTCAAGTTATTATTTCTGATGTAAAAGTGAATGTGTGAATATTCACTGCTTCATTTCTATTTTCTGCTTAGTTAATGTATTAAAAATTTAGGTACCAAAAGTACAATGTGAAACAAGAGGACTGTAAAGTGGACTTTCTTTTACATACAGCTACAATGTACTCATTTTTTTTTAACATCGCTTATTGTCTGTTTGTTTCTCATAGTAAATTTTACTTTTGTAAGGAGCAAAAATTATTGCTATGCATGTCTAACAAAATACACTACCTAAATGGTTTAACCCCGAGTTTCATAATACATATTTTTCCATAGGTATAATTTTTTGGTGGTTTTTTTTGGTGGCTTTCCCTTACTTCTAATTCTGCATTTTAAAATGTGTGGTGATGTGATAGCATAAACAAAGCTTCATTGTTGTAGGAAGATAAGAGCGACAAGGATGGTTTTGAAGTCTTGTATATCTATATATGTATGTGCTGTTCTCTTTTAGAAAGATTTTTATTGCTTTGATAATATTCTAGTTAGGTTGCCTGAAACAAAAAGGAATGAAAAATGTTTCCTGAAGGTTATTCAATTGTATCACTATTTTGTTGGGGGGATGATTGAGGAAAAGACATATTTTAGAAGATAATAGGAAGCTAAAGTTTAATCAAAATGTGTATAATAGCATATTTCTCAAGAATTTCATTGAATTAGTAAGTTAAATTTTTGTACAGAAATTATCATACACAGTTGTGATGAATACACAGACTTAGTAAAGAAAAAAATTAGATTTATCATATATAAAAATTTGTACGATACAACCTGTTTCCAATTTATCCTTATCAATGATAGATTTCCATTACTAATGAAATGATCATCCTACACATATTCTTCCCCATAGTGCTTACCAAGAAGGTCAGACCTCTTTAGTGGTGCAATGCAGAGCTCTCATTTCTCTAAAATAAAACTATGGAGTTTACATTCCCTAGTAAGAGAGAATAATTTTCTGAACAATGTGCTTCCATATTATATAGGTTAGGCTAAAATCCCCAGGGATGGGTATTGGGTCCCGTCCTGTTTAATATCTTTATTGATGATCTGGATGAGGGGATTGAGTCCATCATCAGCAAGTTTGCAGATGATACCAAGCTGGGAGGAAGGGCTGATCTGTTAGGGGGTAGGATGGCCCTACAGAGGGACGTGGACAGACTTGAGAGATGGGCCGATTCTAATGGGATGATGTTTAATAAGTCCAAATGTCGAGTACTTCATTTTGGACACAACAATCCCATGCAGAGCTACAGACTGGGGACAGAGTGGCTGGAGAGTAGTCAGGCAGAAAAGGACCTGGGAGTGCTGGTTGACAGGAAGCTCAACATGAGCCAGCAGTGTGCCCAGGTGGCCAAGAAGGCCAATGGCATTCTGGCCTGCATCAGGAATAGTGTAGTGAGCAGGACCAGAGAAGTTATCGTCCCCCTGTACTCGGCACTGGTCAGGCCTCATCTTGAATATTGTGTACAGTTCTGGGCCCCTCAGTTTGGGAAAGATGTTAGGATACTGGAATGTGTTCAGAGGAGGGCAACGAAGATGGTGAAGGGGCTGGAGCATAAGCCCTATGAGGAGCGACTGAGGGAGTTGGGGCTGTTTAGTCTAAAGAAGAGGAGGCTCAGGGGAGACCTCATTGCTCTCTACAACTACCTAAAAGAAGGTTGTAGTCGGGCAGGGGTTGGTCTCTTCTCTCGGGTGACCAGTGACAGAACTAGAGGACATGGACTCAAGCTTCATTAGGGAAAGTTTAGGCTTGATGTAAGGAAAAAGTTCTTCACTGAAAGGGTGATTGGCCATTGGAATGGGCTGCCCAGGGAGGCGTGGAGTCGCCGACCCTGGAGGTGTTTAAGGGGAGACTGGATAAGGCACTGAGTGCCATGGTTTAGATGATGGTTGGTGTTAGTGTTAGTGTTGGTGTTAGTGTTGGGTTATAGGTTGGACTTGATGATCTCAGAGGTCCTTTCCAACCTTATGATGCTGTGATACTGTGAAAATGTACTATAGAATGTTATTTTTTTTATTTACATTAAGCTTAAGTGAAGCAGCAGAGGATGGAAATAAGATTTGTTTTTCTAAGCCCAAACATTCAAAACTAAATTTCTGTGTTATTCTTAATCTGACACCCATTTCTGAGGGTGAATTTAAGGTCATTTGCATGTTAATTAGCTGCTTATTGGTATTGCTAAGGACTTACAGTTCTGCATTCCTGGCTACAGCAGCAAATATCTGCAGGCTATATAGTTGACAAGACCATTGCTTGAGCAATCTAACCCTTTGAGCAAACACTAATGAAAAAACCCCAAAATACTCCTAGATATATTGGTAATATAATATAACACTCATTGTCATAGTGTACTTTTGAAATCTAGCAGAACAGGAGTCAGTTATCTGATAGGCCTTCCACTCTTTGTATGGTTTTTTTCTGTCTTTGTTATAGAAGTTTCGTTCTTAAGTCTTGAGAATGTTAAAATTAGTACAGTAATGGAGATATTTTGTAGTGTCTAACAAAATGCAAAACAAATGTAAAATGAAACACCAAGTATAAGCTCCATGTCTACATGTGACGGGATGCAAATAATACTGCTGTATTGATATGTGCGGTGTGACAGTCTATTATGCTAATCTGACTAACAAGCAGTATGGTCAAGCAGAAACTTATGGATGCCCACAGTGGCAAACTGTCAGTCTCAGCAAACAAGTGTCAAAGGAAGAGAGAGCACTGGACAAGACACCACAACAAAATGGTCTCTCTGTGGCATGTGTGCATCAAGGCAAATGTAGGCATGTTTTCTATGGAGTAGCGTGAGGATATAAGAAACACTGCAGTGTGGTAGGGATAAAATTATAAGTGTGCTTAGGACTAATGAACATTACCATTGCGTAATAGTTTGGCAGCAACACTGGAGGGAAGCCAATAAAAACAGGACCAAATATGTGGTGAGTACTGGAGCACACCATAAATTGTGCTGTAGTCTGTGTGGCTTTCCATCTTCTACTGGATTAATTCTGCACACTGTGCCCTATATGAACTTTGGTTTTGCAAATGACCCTCCTAATATTTGTATTTTATTAACTTCTACACTGTAGGGTCTGGGCAACATATTTTTATTAAAGACACAGAGGAAATATTCATGCTTTTGTAGTTATAAAATCGCTGCATATTTTCAGTGACAGTCCCAGTCAGTAAACACTGGTGACTTTGCAAAGAAAAGGTGGGTTAGGGTATTTACCAGAACATGACCTCTTTAGCACAGCTTCTTAAAACATACTAGGACTTGAGTATGTCTAAATACATAGCGTTGGAAACTTCTTGTGCTATGGTTCACCATATACGTAATTTAAAGCGAGTGATATACCCTGAGCTCTCTCAATGGTTGTAATTACATTAGCTCTTCATTACAGTTGGTTTTACGGTCAAAACCAAACCCTAGCCGCTGATTTCATTTTTGGTGTTCAAAACCTTAGAAGATAACACTAAAGACTTAAAAACTAATATGTCCTACAACGCCTACTTCTGTTTGCAGAGAATCGTTTCCTACAAAAAAATCACTACCATCTTTCAGGTGATACAGAGGATATTCAAATAAAACCATTAATTGCTACATACTCTTATCTGTAGGAACCAGATTGAACTTTCTATTCACGTTTCTCCCTGTCAGAGTCCAGCACTGACTAGATTCTTTTAGTTATTCTGCACAAGAAAGTATTGATGTTTTAATACAAAATTTACATATTTGAAGAGATTTGGCATTTGCCTGGGATTTTGATTTGACAAAACAATACAGTGATTGGATTACAATACAAATATGATTGCCGTTACTGGTGTCTATATGTTTATTGTCATGACACTTGATATCCCCAGTCACTGGGAAGAAATGCATGGACCAAAGCCAGATCAAGCCTGATGTTCTCTTCAGAGTCCATTTCATTTGTTGTTTGGTTATTATACTCTATGTTGGGCTGAGTCATGTATTAAATTCTCCCATGCTGGCTTGGCTTATTCAGGAAGATTAATGCATATATCAATGACAGAAATGAGTTTAGTTGCAAAATGACAGGAGTTAGAAAAAGAAAGGTTAAGGACCTTTTACCTCCAAAGATAATCTAAGAGTGTATTTTCTAAATCAGAAACTTAAGCATTTGTAAATGACTATAAACCAGATTATATTACATGCTAAAAGCAGGCAACTACATTTATATGATAGGGATAAGGACCCTACAATACAAATAACTTGGAAGTGTTGTGTTTATCAGTACAGTATAACTCTATGCACAGCTTCTCCCATCACACCTCTCCTGAGGTCAAAGATGATAAGATATTTTATACTACCTCCTATTATATGATTTATCAGTTATGCTTTTCTTGATTGGAAGAAAAGAGTTTTAATGCATGTTCCTGAAACCAACTTTTCGCAAGATAACACAACAAAGTAGTGCAGTCAGCAAGAACCCTGAACTTCTAATCCATCTCGTTGCTTGTTTTCCATCAACTTAGCTGTATCCAACAACTCAATCTGTCAGAAACCACAGAACAGCATATATCTGTCCTGTGTGACTAGTAAGATAAGTTGTCATCTTTCTCTGTAATCATTTATTAATTAGTTGGAGAAACAATTAAATGAAAATAAATATACTCAAGTTTTCTGCAACTAAAAGCAGATGGTAAATTTTCTCTGCTTCTCTCATTTTGGAACCAATTATGTAGAAAAATACAGACATGCGGGGAAAATCTTCATACTCTGTGTAACTATTCCACAGTAACTGGTGAAGGCTTTCCTAGCCTCTGAAGCAAGATAGCATTAGGACTTTTTTGGTGGATATCCAGCATGAGAGCTTTGACAATTAATGCCTGGTATCTTGGACTTGATGACCCATCTATACACGGACAAGTACTGTGGAACTTCAAATTAATGTAGGGAAGGAATAGAGCAAAAGGCCACCTTTAATCAGTTTTAACATAAACGTACAGAAATGTTCGGGATCCTAAAAAGAACCAACAAGAATCTTTGAGATACTTTCAAACGGTAAGTAGAAAAAGACTATATCGGTTTTCACTATGAAAATAATATGAGTAATTAAACAAAAAATCTAAATCAATTTTACTGTATGAATCTTATGCAAGCCAACTACGTTTACAAAAGTATTTTACTGCTGATTTCAATATGTTCTCAAATGCATTTGGTGTATAGTTCAAAGTGTCAAATTATGACCCCATTTAAGAAGCAGCTCCATCAGTCCACAGAAATACTCACACTGTTCTCATTTAAATCAAATATAATTTTCTCAGTCCTGTGCAAGAGTAAAAGTATTCTATTTAGAAGTTGTTTTAGAGGACTAACTACTGAGAATACAAGGTCACATTTTAAACCATGCGCAACTTTTTCTAAGCACAGGAGCCAATAGAATTGTATAATGAGAATAAAATGAGTGGGTTTTATGCTTTTGTTTTCTTTGAAAAATCAAACACTGTGATTGTATATAGTCTTAAACAAAGCACATTGCTTTATACAGCTAAAATCATGGAAAAACAGTCATAAAAGGAAGAGTTAAAGTAGTTGATATTCAGAAACAAGAACCTTGTCAATGCTAATGGACATTTACTTAGCACAGGAAGAAAGACAAAGAATTATTTGCTTTTCTCAGTAACCCAGCTACCAAATAGGACATGAAGTGAGAACAGCTGTGATGCTGATAGTAAGATTCAGTCCTAATTTTTTCTGCTTTCTTCACACTGAATAATTTGCTCAGGCTCAGTAAGACTGTTTGCATACAAGTCACTGTGAGGAAGAGCAAGACAATCATGTCTTACACTGGACTATTAGTATATCACATGTCCACTTCCACAGTAACACAGAGCTTCATGAATAATGATCTCAACAAAATGTGTAATTTTACTGATTTGGAAGTTTTGGAGAGTTTTCCTACACTATACCATATTCTTAGTAGTGGAGTGCTTCACACAGCAGCAGAGGGCTGGCGGGAATAAGAGTAATTCCCTGAGCTTTAATGAGAATTGATATGAAATAGAAAATAATTGAGAAACCATTAACTACTAGAAGGAATGGGAAATATATTTATGAATCAGAAGAATAAAATGTACCATAGGAGAGAGAACGATTTGCATGCATTGGGACACAAACCATCTCTCGCTGGCTTCTACTTATACCTGCCCTATCAGCTTTTGCTGACATGAGAATGTTCAGTTTCATTAGCTAAAATGGGTACTAGATCATGGAGGACAAAGGATCAAATCTGACACCGTGGTATTTAATCTTGTACCTTCTCCCTTTCTATTTCTAATAAAAAAAAAAATAGTAAGGAAATCACGCTATTGATCTGAAAACAGAGTTTTACTCAATCTATCCAAAGCCAGACAAAGAAATAGTAGTCTGTTTCCCATTCCATGGACCTAGACTGCAGAATAAGAAATTGGAATTAAAAATTGTGGTAATAATAAAAAAGATCTCCTTAATCATTTTCTGACCCAGATGTGTTCGTAGACATCTGGAGAAAAGGCATGATATATATATTCCATCAAGAAAACAGACAGATAAAAAATATACAAAAATAATATAAAAATCTCTGGAAAAGAACCTTGTGGTACATATAGGAGCTGAAGTAAAAAAAGTAAATAAACTTTCAAGATAACCAGCAAAAGAAAAAATGTGAATGAGAGAACTCCTTATATCGTGGTGAGTTTATTAAAAATTGTATTTATAGATGGAAGAAGGGAACTGTAATGAGAATAAGAATAGATTTTTTTAAATTCCTCAGAAAAAATTTCAAAATACAATACTCTTGGACTAGATTCTTTTAGATTTTTCACCGTGTGGAGGTTGTAATATTTAATATTGAATTTACTTATTCGAAGAGAGTAGTGTTACACAGGATTTTGGATTTTGTAATTCAAAACATCCTGCATAACACAACACAAATATAAATTAAACTTAGAAAAATAAAGCAATTACAATACACAGTTGAATCACAATTTCAATGTGATCCCCATTATTGAACTCTATAATACAATGCTGGTGTCCCCAGTTCCTATGGAAAAAAACATGGGTTGAAACCATCTCAAATTTGTTGTTGTTTAATTTCTTAAATTCTTTTGACAGTTGTATTGTTTCATACTTTTTGTTGAGCTGAACAATGTATTCACTACCTCCATGCTGATCTGGATAACTGAGGGAGACATCATACCTTTTTTTGTGAACTAGAGAGAAACAGTTTTATCACTCATAAATCCACTCAACTGTTGGTAGTTGTTTGTCTAAAACAAGGGCCACTCTATGCTCCCGTTTGTAGTGAGATAAAGTCAGTTTCTTGCAACAACTGTAGGCAGACACACCCTGAATAATTCTCTGACTCATGGACACATCGCACTTGCCTATGTCTGAGCTTTCTTTCATTTTAGGGGTATATGGGTCAGTCACAAAAATATAGTGCCAAAAGTTTCACAAAGAGGATGAGTACACTGTCTCACACAGTCACAGATGTAGTCAATACAATCCAGAATATGACAAATCGTTAAGACCTAACAATATATTCAGCATGGAAATAATAAAGAATAAATTGCAAAACATTTATTTCAAGTTTTCTAATCTAAATTGTGAATATTATTAATAATTAACATGTTTTTAGGAGAATAATCTGCCTAGAATCTCTAGTTGGAAGTGGCTGAACCTTCTAGCAAGCAGAATAGAAATATCTTATTTTGTGGTCTGCTATGCCAAGAACAGACAGGAGCTTTTCTTATCTGAAGTTTCAAATTACAGGTAGGTGATGGCTATGTAGTACTTCTCATAGCCTAGTTAGCCTACTCATTGTTCTTTTTTTTCCTCTCTTTTCACTGCATACTATAAAGCAAACTTGTCAACATACCATTTCAAATATGAGGGTTTATCTTTGGATATAGTGAGTGGGATGCTTATTCACTGCTGTGCAGAAAAGAATGTAACATTCATAGAGGTCAATGTAAAATCCAATAGTTAGTATGAACCTCGTGTTGGCTGGTTAAGGAATTCACTAGGGACTGGAAAGACCTGAGTTACTCCACGAGCATACATGTTATCCAGTGTTTGTCTCATGTAAAATGTATAATCTTTTTAACACAGCATAAAACGTGGGATTCCTTTCTCAAGTGAGATTTTGAACTAGTAGGCTACTGAGTCATCATTATGTTTGTTCTTTTTCTGATCACATAAATTTTTAATTGTTTTCCACACAGTGAAGTAGGTTCAAAAAGATGAAGGAAGGGTACTCAACCTCAATACAGCTTACAGTCCAGTTATCAAGTTTAGAAACTTAGGTGTGAGATTGAACCATCTGCTGGCTGGTTATTATAACAAAGTCAATATATGTGAGGACGTATTTTATGTAAGTATAAGCAACCTATTTTCACTTCCAAGTATGCTCCAGAAAGGGAACAGCTGGCGCATGTTGTGAACAGTCTGTTACTATAGTTGTATATACAGTCATAGAATATCTGACAATTATGGAAACTTAATTAGAGAAATGGTACATTTCTCCATTCTCATTGTACTTAGCTATTATGTGTTTCTTGATTCTTTAGATTTGTCAAGATCTGAATATACAAGTATGCAAAACACCAGAATGTGTTATTGTCAAAAATGAGGTGTATTTTGCGCTTAATAGTATGACTGAGTACAATTTTGCATGACTAACCGGCTGAATTATACCTACAGTTTACTTGTGCTCCTTATGACTTGTACATCTCGGGTGGAAGTCTAAATATCCTGAGTTATTAGTTAGAGTTATTCTTTCTCTTGTTTCTTTTAAAAGAATAGTTGGCTAAGCTGTTTTTTTCAACCAATAGAGTTTCTATTTTTGAATGTCATACTGCTACTCAATAGAAGATGCCCATTAATCTAAGTAGCTAAAATATAACGTGAGACACAACTTTCAGAACTAAGTGCAAACCACTAAATTTTATTCATGCAATATCACCAAATTGCTTCTGATTTATGTATGACCATATCCACCGCCATACAGAAATGTTCCTTTAATCTGATCTGGATATTTTACTTTCATACTGGGAAATTGAGAATAAAAGATTTTTTAGATAAAGAGTTGAAAACAAGTATCAGATTTCCAAATCACAGTATCACAGTATCACAGTATCACAAGTTTGGAAAGGACCTCTGAGATAATCAAGTCCAACCTACAACCCAACACTAACACCAACACCAACCCATCATCTAAACCATAGCACTCAGTGCCTCATCCAGTCTCCCCTTAAACACCTCCAGGGTCGGCGACTCCACCACCTCCCTGGGCTGCGCATTCCAATGGCCAATCACCCTTTCAGTGAAGAACTTTTTCCTAACATCAAGCCTAAACTTTCCCTGACGAAGCTTGAGTCCATGCCCTCTAGTTCTGTCACTGGTCATCCGAGAGAAGAGACCAAACCCTGCCCGACTACAATTTCCTTTTAGGTAGTTGTAGAGAGCAATGAGGTCTCCCTTGAGCCTCCTCTTCTTTAGACTAAACAGCTCCAACTCCCTCAGTCGCTCCTCATAGGGCTTATGCTCCAACCCCTTCACCATCTTCGTTGCCCTCCTCTGAACACATTCCAGTATCCTAACATCTTTCCCAAACTGAGGGGCTCAGAACTATACACAATATTCAAGATGAGGCCTGACCAGTGCCGAGTACAGGGGGACGATAACTTCTCTGGTCCTGCTCGCTACACTATTCCTGATGCAGGCCAGAATGCCATTGGCCTTCTTGGCCACCTGGGCACACTGCTGGCTCATGTTGAATTTCCTGTCAACCAGCACTCCCAGGTCCTTTTCTGCCTGACTACTCTCCAGCCACTCTGTCCCCAGTCTATAATTATGCATGGGATTGTTGTGTCCAAAATGAAGTACCCGACATTTGGACTTATTAAACATCATCCCATTAGAATCAGCCCAGCTCTCCAATCTGTCCAGGCCCCTCTGTAGGGCTATCCTACCTTCTAACAGATCAACCCTTCCTCCCAGCTTGGTATCATCTGCAAACTTGCTGATGATGGACTCAATCCCCTCTTCCATATCATCAATAAAGATATTAAACAGGACGGGACCCAATACCGATCCCTGGGGAACACCACTGGTGACTGGCTGCCAACTGGATGAAACACCATTCACCACCACTCTCTGGGCTCAGCCATCCAGCCAATTCCTAACCCAGCACAGAGTGCTCCCATCTAAGCCACGGGCAGCCAGCTTCCCTAGGAGTCTACTGTGGGAGACAGTGTCAAAGGCCTTGCTGAAGTCCAGGTATTCCACATCCACAGCCTTCCTCTCATCCACCAGCCGAGTCACATGGTTGTAAAAGGAGATCAGGTTGGTCAGGCAGGACCTACCCCTCCTAAACCCATGCTGGCTGGGCCTGATTTCTGCAAGTGCTGCAGGATTATCTGCTCCAGGATTATCTGCTCCATGATTTTACCTGGGACTGAGGTCAGGCTGACAGGTCTGTAATTACCTGGATCATCCTTACGATCCTTCTTATGGATGGGCGTCACATTGGCCAACTTCCAGTCTTCCGGGACCTCTCCAGTGAGCCAGGACTGCTGAAAGATGATGGAGAGCGGCTTAGCAAGGTCATCCGCCAGCTCTCTCAACACCCTAGGATGGATCCCATCTGGCCCCATTGACTTATGAGGGTCCAAGTGGCTCAGCAGGTCTCGAACCTCCTCCTCATGGATTGCAGAAGGGCCATATTTCACCCTGCCCCCATCAACCACTTCAGAGGGCCAACTGTCAAGCGAGCTGACATCCTTCCTGTTAAAAATTGAGGCAAAGAAGGCATTAAGTACCTCAGCCTTCTCTGCATCTTTGGTTACTATATTTCCCTCCACATCCAACAAGGAGTGGAGGTCGCTGCCGCCCTTATTTCTAACATTGATATGTTTATAAAAACTGTTATTATTATCATCCTTAACAGAAGTGGCCAATTTGAGCTCCAGCTGGGCTTTTGCTTCCCTGATTTTCCTCCTACACGACTTAACAACATCTTTGAACATGACTTGGCTTATGTCCCCTTCTTTCCATTGACGATACATCCTCTTTTTCTTACATAGTTCCTTCAGAAGCTCCCTACTCATCCAGGCTGGCCGTCTGCCCCTACGACTCTTCTTACAACACATGGGGACAGCCCGCTCCTGCGCCTTCAAGATTCCATTCTTGAAGTGCATCCAGCCTTCCTGGACCCCCTTGCCACTAAGAGCTATTTCCCAGGGTACTTTCCTGACCAGTTCCTTAAATAATCCAAAACCTACCCGCTGAAAGTCCAGCATCCATGTTCTGTTCCTGGCTTTTCTTATTACATTGTTTAGAGAGAACTCAATTATCTCATGATCACTACACCCCAGACAGCCTCTGACAGAAACATCACCCACCAGCCCTTCTTTGTTCGTAAACAGCAGGTCAAGAAGATCCTCACCCCTAGTGGGCTCACTCACCAGCTGTGACAGAAAGCAGTCCTCAATACACTCTAAGAACCTCCTGGACTGCCTCCTCTCAGCAGTGTTAAGCTCCCACAGATATCTGGAAGGTTAAAGTCTCCTAAAAGAACAAGGGCAGCCGATCTAGAGGCAGCCTCCAGCTGCTTAAACAATAGAAGATCCAAATCCTCCTCCTGGTCGGGCGGTCTGTAACACACTCCAACAAGGAGGTCAGACCTGACTGCCCCTCTGACTCTTACCCATAGGCACTCAACCTGGTCATCACCGATCTCGACTTCAACAGCATCCAGGGTTTCCCTAGTGTAGAGGGCCACCCCTCCACCCCTCTTCTCACGCCTGTCTCTCCTGAAGAGCCTGTAGCCTTCCATGGCAGCACTGCAGTTATGAGAGTCGTTCCACCACGTTTCCGTGATAGCAACTATATCATATCTCTCCCGCTGGACCAGGACTTCTAGCTCCTCCTGCTTGTTTCCCATACTGCATGCGTTTGTGTACATGCACTTCAGTTGGGTTACTGACAACCCCCTTTGGGATGGCTCATCCTCCACGGGGACATCTTTGGTGAGCCTAGTAACTTCCCCCTCCCCCTTCATGCCTAGTTTAAAGCCCTCTCGACAAGCCCTGCCAGCTCCTGAGCTAGAATTCTCTTACCCTTCGGAGTTAGACGAGACCTATCTGGGTCAAGCAGGCCAGGTGCTGTAAAGGTTTCCCCATGATCAAAGAACCCAAAATTCCTCTGCCGGCACCAGCCCCTAAGCCATTTATTAACTGCATGTATTCTCTTGTTCCTATCTGTATACATCCCTGCCACTGGAGGAACCGAGCAGAACACCACCTGTGCTCCTGCCCTATGTATTGACCGTCCCAGCTCCTGGAATTCCTTCTTAACTACCCTTGACCCTCTTTTCGCTAGCTCATCCCCACCAGCCTGTACCACCAGGAGCGGGTAATAATCAGAGGGTTTAATTAGGTCTGGCAGTCTCTTGGCGATGTCGTGTACCCAGGCTTGGGGAAGGCAGCAAACTTCCCTATGAGCTGGGTCCATCCTACAAATAGGGCCCTCCGTCCCTTTCAGAAGGGAGTCTCCCACTACAATGACCCTCCTTTTCTTTTTCTTACTTGAGGTCCTGACCTGTCTGATGGGCAATGTGAGGTTAACAACCTCCTCGGGTGAGTTCTCTGTCATACTATCCTCCACCTGAACATCAAATTCCAACACCCCAAACCTGTTTTGTAGGGGCAGCTGGAAAGGTGGCATTTGAAAGGGAGGTCTATAACCCCCAGGAGAGCAGACCTGCTCCCAGTCCTCCTCACCAACCAGGTCACTCCCCTTACCCTGTTGATGAGGAATATGGCATTCCTCAGCCTCCTGGGGAGGATTACTGGGAGGAGAGAGGGTTCTACTCCACCAGTCCATCTCCCTTTCACTTTCACGAATACTTCTTAATCTTTCCACCTGATCCTTAACATCTGCAACCATAAGGAGCAGATCTTGAATCTGTTCGCAACTCAGACAAGCATTTTTGGTATGGTCCTCAGGAACCACAAGTAGGCTCAGACACTCCCTGCAGTCTCGAGTCTGGGCAGCTGCATCCCATAATACTGGTTCCGTTTGGATGCCCACACTCCTGGTAGCAGAGGCTTTACCACGCCTGATCACCATTGCTGCAGGGGAGTGGGAAGTCAACCACCTGTCAGGGAGTGCTTGCTTGCCCTGCCTGCGTGAACTGCTGTGCAAACTGCCTGTACTGTGACCCTGTATACTGTGACCCTGTTTGCCCGCTCCTGTTCACCGTGCTCCGGTCGCTGGCGCTCCCAGGGAGATGTTTAAATGCCCTGCGGCTTCTTCCGGGTCCACCCCCCTACCACGCGGTCGTGAGATTCTATGGAGTTACCTGGTCACATGGGTCTCCTAAAATTATAATTACAATTTTATTCTCCATATTTTGAAATGTAATGAAGTTGAAATTATATTTAATGATTTCATTCCTCTTCGTCTATTCTTTTATTTGTCTTATGACATTTTTTTTATTTTGACTCTTTGATACAATATTTGTTTAGTTACATGGGCAAATAAGAAAATAAAGACAGAATCCACTGAAAAGAAAGAAAATAAGTCTGTCTGCTTTAGGACTCCTTCACTTCTTTCTACCCAGCTTACATGGTGCTGCTTCTTATTGTCATTCATTATGACACGGAGCAAAGGAAATTGTATATCTCAGGCTGAAGGCTCTCAGTCCAACATTACTGATTACAACACTGCAGTGGACCCAGTAGAATACTTAGTAAGTGAAAAACCTTTTACATAACACCTATATGCTACAAAAGCTGGCATTCAGAGTCGAGTATTTGAAAAAAAATAAGGCCATTATTTATAGCCCAATCTGAAACCGAAGAATTGATCATTCGACCTCTTATATACTATCTATAAGACTACAGAATAATTCAGATTGAAAAGGACCTCAGCCTCAGGATGTTACTGATCCAACCTTCTGCTCAAAGCAGGATACACTACAGCTTCAGATCAAATTGCTCAGATATTTATCCAGAAAGGGTTTGAAAATCTACAGGGATGGAGGTTGTACAGTCTCTCTAGGAAATCTACTCTACTGCTAGGAAAGAATGTTTTTTACTTATATCTAGTCTGATACTGTGTCAAAATGAACTATTTTTGGCCATTTCAGTAACAGCCAAACAAATAAATGCACAAAAGGTAATCTTAGCTGTAAGTAAGACTATAGGATAGGATCAGAGAATAATTCATGTTGGGAGGGACCTCAGGAGGTCTCTAATCCAATCTGATGTTCAAAACAGAGTCAGCTATGGGAGCAGACTTGGTCGCTCAGGGCTTTGTCTAGTTGGTCCATTTTCTGAATTGGTAGGCATTTGCTTTCAACAAATATCAGAAAATCCTAAAGAAAACTCACAGTAATTTCTGAACTATCCCTTGTGAGTCTCATGTTGAGAATTTGTACCTGTAACACAGGACCCTTTATGTTAGGAAGGTCAGGTCATGATTAAGTTGAAAAAGCAGAATATGTTATTCAGTTAAACATCATCTTGCATCTACTCATTGGAATATCCACTTTATTTTTCTGTTTTCATTTTTCCTTCTATCCTTTTATTTCTCGAAATGAAGTGCAAATATTAGGTATAAAAATAAAGGTGATATAGTAAAGAATGACCTTATGGTGGTGTGCTGATTTGAAGAAGAAGTAGCAGCGTTCTTCTTGCTTTGTGTGATTACTGAAGAGGTTAGACCATAGCAGTTGAGATGATCTTTTGACGAACAATTTGAAAAATTCCTTGATGCCTCTTTTAACATATCTTGGATATGGGTATACCTCTAATTCATCTTCTCTTCCACAAAAAGGGACAAACAACAGCTCTGTAATCCATTCTGTCTTTGGGATTTTGAAGACTGGTAGTTCTGAGACCTTTTCAAATATTTATGTCCCTTATGGAAGCACAGAGTACTGCTACCATGCCAACCAGCCAGCTAACATCTATTTTCAACAGACAGAATGTGTATGTCCCCTGCTGATTTCACCTAAAGCCTTTTTTTATTATTTTGATTTTCTATCTGTGTAAGTTGATAATTAGAGCAATTATTGAACTTTTTTAAGAATAAAAATATAATTAAAATAAAATATTGCATTTTTCTCTTTTGTCTTAATCTTTATAATTTCAGATATTCTACTATTTTGTAATTATTCCTATGAGGTGCAGTGCAGCTGTTTACATGAGATGAATGGAAGCATGGAAAGTACATGCTCCATTACACTCGTACTGTATTGCTTTTTAATTTACATCTTGCTTTGGGCAAAGCAGGGGATTATTCTTGCAATTTTTGTATGACTGTTTTGAACTCTGTAGATTTATCTCCCAAGGCTGCTTTTACTTCTGATTTGAAAAGCATTTGGTAGGAAGAAATTTCACCATGCATTTGTCAGATAAATTTCCTGTTTATCTTATTTCGTTTATGGCAACTTAGTAGTTTAAGGGAGGAGAGAAGCATAATGACCATGATTTATTCTAACGGGAAAGGAAAATGCAAGATTTGAAGATAATGAATATGATTACATTTTTATAAGCAATCATATAAATACATTATTAAAAGACTTCTCCTTAGCAGCATACTCAAAATGAGAATAAGAGTTAGTAAAATCAGCCTGGATAGATCTTTGTATGCATCCCAGAACATTCCTTCTGTCTAATCTAAACTAAGTACCACTGAAAATCATGAGTTAAATGAACCTTAGTCATATTAGGACAATATACTTTCTTATACAAAAGTATGTCTTCCCAGCATGACCCATTGATGTATGAGAAGTAGTTGTGACATGAAATAGCAGTCTATCACAGAAAATGAGGGTATTCTTAAGATGCACTTTCTCTGTCTTAATCAGAGTATGCAGTATACCTCTAGCATGCATGTAAGCAGTTTTTGACCAGAGGAATTCTTCAAAGATGCTGGATGCTCTTTCTTCAGTGCATTGAAAAATCTGGTTGGAAAGGAAAGGCCCACCACTCCACATCAGCCATAAAAATTCAATAGTTCCTTGTGCTGGTTTCGGGTGGGATAGAATTAAATTTCTTCATAGTAGTTTGTGTGGAACTGTGTTTTGAATCTGCGATGAAAAGTAGTTAGTGTGGAACTGTGTTTTGAATCTGCGATGTAAACAGTGTTGATAAAATTGTGATGTCTTAGCTACTGCTGAGTAGTCTTTGCACAGTGTCAAGGTCTTTTCTGCTTCTCACAGTGCCCCAACAGCAAGTAGTCTGGGGATATGAAAGAAGACACTCAGCCAGAATAGCTGACCAAATGACCAAAGGGATATCCTGTACCATAGGATATCATGCTTGGTGATAAAAGCTGCAACAAAAAAGGAGGAAGAGAGAACATTTAGAGTTACAGCACTTGTCTTCTCAACTTGTGTTACATGTGATGACATCCTTCTCTCTTGGAGATGACTGCCTAATGATGGGAAGTAGTGAATTAGTTTCTTATTTTTCCTTACTTTTGCTTTACCTATTAAACTGTTTTTATCCCAGCCCATGAGTTTTCTCACTTGACCCCCAACTTCTCTCCCCCTTTACGCTGGAGGAGGAGTAAGCAAGCAGGTGTGTGGAGCTTATTAGCTGCTGTCTGGGGTAAATCACAACACTCCTGTGACTACGAAGATGCGAAGAGGAGCCTAAATGTTAGAAAGCCACAATTACATTATGAAGACCACGCTTTCAATCTGACTATGATTCAAGCAGAATTCACTTTTATAATAGTTTACATAAACAAACACAACATCCACATTTATCTTCAAGTTAAAACCTGGTGTTTTGGTACTTATCTATTTGAGCTAACTTAAGATCTCCAAATAAAATGACTAAGCTATGAGTTCAACTAAACCTGAATCAGTTTCTGGACTAATTTTTCACAGTCCATCAACCACATAGCAAGACAAAGTGTCTAAATTGTTAAGCTGAGATAAATGTAGCAAATAAAATCTGACCAAATAATTTTAAAATTCAAAAATTTGAAGATTTTCTTAGCCTTGATCCATATTATTTCCTCATATGCAGCTCAGAATATTTAAAAATTTTCAGATTTCTAAAACCGAAATATAATATTTCTCTATTTTGCCTTCATGTTTCCCAAATGTCTATCCCCCTGAAGAGCAAAGAATTGTTCACGATAGTACAAAAAAACCCAGAAAAACTTAGAAGACGAACAACATAGGATACAGAATACAGAAATTTGGAATCATGGTGCTTACCTGATCCACTTCTCAAAGAACACAAGTATTGGAGAGAAATTTTCATACTTTTTTGCAAGCAAACTATTCTAAGAGTTTGTTCACGTTACCTGTACAAGGCATGGGTAAAGTATTTAGTGTCTTTAAAGGTTTCAGGATATGGTTTGCAATTTCACTAAAGCTAGTCAGCATTATCCTAGACAAAATAGCTACTGACTGTTCTTAACAGCTCATATTAATAGCAATATGCTAATAACTGTATATGATTTACATTCATACAGCAAATATTAACAGCTGGAAAGTAACCATCTTATATGACCTCCACTGTCATCCTATTATCATACTGTTGACCCTAATTCAGAAATTAAGGTATTAATAAAAGGAAAACTATTGATGATATTGGAAACAAAGAGAGGTTTAAGCAACTAGGAGTAATCAGCTTAAATAAAAGAGAATAAGGAAATAAAAAAAGAAATTAACTTGCATTATAAGTCCTTGTCAAATGTACCATCCCAAATTGAAATGAAAACTATTATTTTTATGTACATACCTAGCTCGAATGCACAATGCTATATGTGCATATCTGGATTCTGTACCATATAAAAGAAAACTTTTCCATGAAAAGTTTATAAGGATTCAAGGAATATTTATGTTTATGTAAATGTGAAGATATTTTTTGGCTAGAAGTGTAAAAATAATAAAAAAAAAATATTTTAAAGTATTATTTGCCAGTAACATTTAAATAATCCTGGAACACTTTGTGATTTTGTTTCAGATGTCTTTACAAGTTCCACCATGACTTACAACATTGTCAGAGGAAAAGTAACAGATGGTTTTCTTTTATCCAGTACATTATTGAGAAGAATTTTTATAGTCATTTAGAGAGGTTTTGAAACCTCTTTACAACTTGTTTAATATCAAGTAGTCAAAGTGACATACATACTCCATCCTCATAACATCATTCAGTCATTCAAGCTGTTTTACTCTCTCATATGTATCAGAATACTTATACAAATTAGAACCGTTTTAATGAAAATCTAAAAAAAATAGTTTATAATGATCCCAGTAGTTACAACATTATAGTAAGGACTGATTCAAATGCATATGCCTGTTCAGAGTAAAAGGGGAATTCAGGCCGAGTTTCCAACCTTATAGAAGAATGGTTCTGCTGCAATGCATTTTGATGTAAACATTTACAGCACTGGCTCTAATACTATATACACCAAGAGAGCGAGCACATTTTTAAAGGCAAAACCCAGAGGACTAAATGCTATGATCCTCCAAAATGAATGTTTTCTGCACCAGCTGTGTTCAACTATATTACCCTGAGATAACTGAGATAGCTCGGACATGACAGCAGAAAAGCCACATAAGTCATGTATACTTGCATGTGTTGATATAATTTGATTATTTAAAATAATACTGAGATCAAATCTCATGACAAAACAAAAGAAATATGGAGGCATCAGTTATTCTCTCATTCTATACGTAACTGGATATTCAAACTTGTACATAACTGGAGAGGTACGTATATACATGTATATGTATAAAAGTATCAAACATATATTAATTAAACCAAATTTTTGTTAATGATGTTATATGTTTCAACTGATTATCCTGAAAAACTTTGATTAAATTTCTCTAAAATTATTTCATTTCTTTGTATAAGAATATAAAATTATGAGATTCCATATTAAATGTGTTCTGCTTTTCCTAGAACTTATGAAGTTTGAAGTTGCAATATGTTCAAACTGCTCAGAAAATTATTATTACTGAAACTGAAAGTGACTGTGTGTCTTTCTAAGAAAGTAAGGCTTCTCATTCCTTTTCCTTGATTGTAGCAATGGCAGATGTAGATGATTGAATTTTGAAAGAGGAAGACAGGCATCCATTCCATTTCCAGAACTTCATTTTGGATATAGAGCAGGAGTGAACATTTTAAAAATATATTATTGAAGCAGCATAATATACTTAATTGTTGTAAACCTCCTGGAGGACCACAAAACAGGAACTTAAATGACCCTTTTCCTTCAGTGAAGGACCTCTGAGATCATCGAGTCCAACCTATAACCCAACACTAACACCAACCATCTAAACCATGGCACTCAGTGCCTCATCCAGTCTCCCCTTAAACACCTCCAGGGTTGGCGATTCCACCACCTCCCTGGGCTGTGCATTCCAATGACCAATCACCCTTTCAGTGAAGAACTTTTTCCTAGCATCAAGCCTAAACTTTCCCTGACGAAGCTTTGAGACCATGCCCTCTAGTTCTGTCACTGGTCACCTGAGAGAAGAGACCAACCCCTGCCCGACTACAACCTCCTTTTAGGTAGTTGTAGAGAGCAATGAGGTCTCCCCTGAGCCTCCTCTTCTTCAGACTAAACAGCCCCAACTCTGTCAGTCGCTCCTCGTACGGCTTGTGCTCCAGCCCCTTCCCCATCTTCGTTGCCCTCCTCTGGACACACTTCAGCATCCTGACATCTTTCCTAAACTGGGGGGGCACAGAACTGTACACAGAATTGAAGATGAGGCCTGACCAGTGCCGAGTACAGGCGGACGATAACTTCTCTTATCCTGCTCGCCACACTATTCCTGATGCAGGCCAGAATGCCTTTGAAGTGTATTGACATTAATTTTGTGCAGTAGCATGAATAAAGAAATGTATTTCCTGGCATTTCTGGCCGACTAGAATATTCCAGTATATGATGAACTGACCTTGATTATTCATGTTTTCATCAATCTCTTGGCTAGGTTACAGAAGCGTGATATATCTTGGCAAGAAGCCTGGAGTGTGTAGGAAACTCCAAATAAATACATGAGTACAGACCACCAAAAATATATTTAAGCTATTTTGTACTTTCTCTATCAGATAACATAAAATTATGTTCATGACACATTGTGGCTTGTTTCCAAAATACCTTCAAGACCACTAGAAATTCCATGTCAAAGATTGATAGCTTGCCTTTTCTAACACAATGAACATCTTTACAACAAGCACATAATCATCATCTTTTAAGAAGATTTTTCATAGGAATTATTCCTAGTCTATGGAACAAATTCTGGAGACAGGAGACTGTGACTGACTGTTAGCTGAACACCAAAATTACCACATTCTGAGATGTTCTATGGACTACAGATAATATTCTCCCCAGAAAAATGCTTATCTATTTATATTGGTAAGGAGATGTTATATAAACCTGTTGAAATTCCCTTATCTGTTATTCTCGCCCGTTAATTCTTCTCACAGTATTGTCTCCATCTTTATAAATATGATTTCATATTAGTAGTCTCTTGTGCTACCTCTTATTTCTCTTCTCTAGTCTCTTCCCTCCCACTGCTTTCCCTTACTTCACTTTCAACCTTTTCTTGTAGATCATATACTTCTGATCATTCCTATCCTTTTCTTGTCTCTTTACAACTTGTTCACATTCTTCTTAAACTGTAATGTCTAAAGCTAAACACTGTAACCTTCTCTCTGTTGCCCCTGCTGTATTTTCTCCCCCGAAGGTTTTAGCTGCCCTTGTGCAGGGACCCCTCTTTGATAACTGCCAGCTATGTAACCTTGATTCAGATTGCTGAGGCAGAGCTGTACAGAGATACGTAAGGTCAAAGTTATAGAGAGTGATAGGACTGCTGATCTGCGATCGTTATTAGATCAAGGATACGAGAGAAAACATGTACATGAAAAGATAAAGTCTTTAAAAAAATATGGAGAGGATAACTGGAGGCTGCTCTAGTCAGGAACAGTCAGGAACTGCTGACTGGCATTGATCCATCAGGGATGTCACTGTTGATGGAACTGGAGGACGCTGACAACTCTGCACCTCTGATGTTTGCTCCATCCCACCTCAGAGACAACTGCCTGGCTGGTGAAGACTTTCCAGGTGCTGTGGAGGAGTGTGGACACACACACAGGTGCTTATTAACTCATCTTACTAAATATTATTTGTTACTTATGTGAGCTGGCTAATAAATAATTGATTTAAACTTATGAGTTACTCATATTCTGCTTGTAGTCACTTTGTACCCAGCTAATGATGCCTGAACAAACCAAACAAAAATGGCTCTAACAGTGGTCCACAAAGAGTGATCTTACAAGTCTTGACTAGAGATGGCTAATTACAAAACACTGCATCTTTCAGACAACCTCTTCTTTGTCTAATTAACAGTAAGTATTTTAAAACAAAGATAAACTGAACTACAGAAAAAACATTCCTAGTATAATGAATCAACTTTACTATTCAAGCATGAACCCTAGATAAAGGTAAAATGGCAGTGTGTACATGTTAATCATACTATTAAAAAAACTTAAAGAAGCTTGATGTAACATTACAATAAAACAAAGTACAACAGAAATATTTCAAAGGAAGGTGTATATATGGATTTATGAGAAAATGAATACTAAGAATGAATATAAACCATGCTTCATGGATTTAGAAACAAATATCTAAGTTTAGATCCTTATCTTCAATTAATGTAAGCACAGACTGTTCTTTAAGTCTCAGAATTAACTTTTACTCTTTTCTTTTCATTTTTCTTTCCATCATGATGTGTCATGATGAGGCACTTCTTTTCCGTAAAGGCAGTTTCTTTTACTCCTACTAGCAGTGATGGAAGATTTTGGCCACTTTGATAAAAGGCATTTATAACAGCTGCTGGCAGCTTTTGTAACCTCACTGCCTTAGGAACAACAGGCATTTTGAGAAATGTATTCTTGGGGGAATCAATTTTATTTTAATCTCTTTCTGCTAAAGAAAAAAAGAATACTTGTGAAAATACTTGTAAAGATCAAGTAAAAACTAATGATTCACAAAAGCTTGTTGTGATACACAGAATTTTAGGTAGCTATAGATAACAGCATTTGAGACAAAAATAATGATAGCATGTTTTAGAGATTTTTTTAATATTTTGTTTAATTTTATATTAAAAATCTATGTGATTTATGAAGCTCAAAGCAAGCTCCTGATTTTTTGAGTCCCATCCAAAGTTTTCCTCTTAGGAAAGACTAATCTTCCTCAAAATCTGTTAGCAATCATATTAGCAATAGGATTCCTTCTTCGATAAGACATATAAATACTTCAGTATCAGAAATATCATAGCTTTTTCACCTTTCTTTTAAGGAAGTGTGAGATCAAAAGTATCTACAATTTATACTATAGCTTACCATGTCTTCTCTTTGATGAACTACATTCACATTCTATAGATCTGACACGTTGATATGTATTACTTTTCACTGTTTAGTACCATATGTCCTTCATTTTTTTCATACAAATTTACTCTGGAGTTCTCAAAGAAGCAATGAAGATATATAGTTGTGTATTACACTGTATAAGAGTCTTCAGAAGGGCTAGATTGTGATTTATATGATTATTTACATATAATTGGAAATCAGTTATTTTTAAGAGTTGCCTGGGAGAGAAAATAATGTATGCACACATGCATATAAACACATATGTGTATGTATGTGTATAACATTGAGTGTAAAATGTTCAGAAAACTTTTCAAATAGCTAAAAGGGATAAGGGAAGTAATTAATTTCAAAATATACTTACAATAGTAATGAAAACTACTATGAAAACTAGGATATTTTCAGTTGATTCCAGTTTGGAGTTACTTTGCTTTGTGCTGGCTGACAGGTTTGTTTTGGCAGCAGACTACCAAGCAAATGCAGATGCCTCGGCTAGTTTTCTTTGGCATAATCTTGAGGGTATGACAAAATACTACACAAACTACAAATGTAGCCTTACACTTCTCAAAGACTCCCTTACATGACCTAACCTAGCTTTGAGCTGGAGGTTTGACTACCAGTGTTCCAAGGTCCCTTACAACTCAAATGGAATGATTCTACAATGATATATGACTGTCATCTTAAAATTCGCTTTTTGCTATTACAATTCTTTTAAGAAGACTTGATGGGTTACTGAATCTGCCCCATTGCAAGCACATACCAAGGATGCAAATATGAACAAATATGACCACCTCATACCATCATGTTTCATGTAAATTTTTTCTTTCTTATGTTTTCAATGAGGTATATTGATTAAAATAGATGCTATCTAGGACCGATTTAACATTTCAGCATACTTTACTTCACATTTTAGTAAGTGTTGTACTTTTTACCATGAATCTCAGAACTTACCAAGATTTGAAGAGGTATAATATAAAAATGCAATAATCTATGTTGAGGTGATTCTCTTAACAAAAGTCTATGGGGAAATTTATGAAAAACGTAGAATGAAAATACCTCTTTTCCTTTGCGAGGTCATTTCTTTTAGCAGACAGACCCTAGGATAAAATTTAGAATTATAGAAGTGTTATTTTTAAATTTTGTTTTTCAGTTTAGTAAGATTTGTTCCTTAAGGTATGAGAGGAGATTTTGGTGCCATATGGCAGTAGAAGTTGCTATGGGAATTATTCATTTTTACTGAACTGTAGGGTGATTACTCAAAGCAAATTCCAATGAACAGCTTTTATTCATGTGCTGCTTTTTCTTTGAGATTTAATCAGACATTTTAAAATATGTGTTATATAACCACAAAAAAAATAGAATACTTTGGAGATAAAAAAATATATATCTGTTCACTGAACAGTTCAAGCTGCTTCTTTTTTCATGCACCTTTAATTTGTGCAGTCTGAGTTCGGAATTAAAATGACAAAAGCAGTGAAAGTGTCCAAATGTTCTACAGTATGGTGCTAATAAATGACAACACAATAGGTTCCATGAGCTTCGAAAATTTAGGAGAAGTGTGATCCAGATAAGCACCCAAAAAACAGAAAGATACTGTAGACTCAGAATCACCCTAGAGGAATCTTCCTATTTTAGGATAGGGTGTAATTCTACTCAGTGTTTACAGAGACACTATTGTTTACAGCAGCTCATAGTGAATACAATATAATTATTTTTCACAGAGTTTCACAGTAACATAAGGTTGGAAAAGACCTCTAAGATCATCAAGTCCAACCTATAACCCAACACTAACACCAACACTAACACCAACACTAACACCAACCCATCATCTAAACCATGGCACTCAGTGCCTCATCCAGTCTCCCCTTAAACACCTCCAGGGTCAGCGACTCCACGCCTCCCTGGGCTGCGCATTCCAATGACCCTTTCAGTGAAGAACTTTTTCCTAACATCAAGCCTAAACTTTCCCTGACGAAGCTTTGAGACCATGCCCTCTAGTTCTGTCACTGGTCATCCGAGAGAAGAGACCAACCCCTGCCCGACTACAACCTCCTTTTAGGTAGTTGTAGAGAGCAATGAGGTCTCCCCTGAGCCTCCTCTTCTTCAGACTAAACAGCTGCAACTCCCTCAGTCGCTCCTCATAGGGCTTGTGTTCCAGCCCCTTCCCCATCTACATTGCCCTCCTATGGACACACTCCAGTATCCTAACATCTTTCCCAAACTGAGGGGCCCATAACTGTACACAGTATTCAAGATGAGGCCTGACCAGTGCTGAGTACAGGGGGACGATAACTTCTCTTATCCTGCTCGCCACACTATTCCTGAAGCAGGCCAGGATGCCATTGGCCTTCTTGGCCACCTGGGCACACTGCTGGCTCATGTTGAATTTCCTGTCAACCAGCACTCCCAGGTCCTTTTCTGCCTGACTATTGTCCAGCCACTCTGTCCCCAGTCTGTAGCTCTGCATGGGATTGTTGTGTCCAAAATGAAGTACCCGACATTTGGACTTATTAAACATCATCCCATTACAATCAGCCCATCTCTCCAATCTGTCCAGGTCCCTCTGTAGGGCCATCCTACCCTCCAGCAGATTGACACTTCCTACCAGCTCGGTATCGTCTGCAAACTTGCTGATGATGGACTCAATCCCCTCATCCAGATCATCAATAAAGATATTAAACAGGACTGGACCCAATACCGATCCCTGGGGAACACCACTAGTGACCGGCCGCCAACTGGATGAGACACTATTCACCACCACTTTCCCGGCTCGGCCATCCAGCCAATTCCTAACCCAGTACAGAGTGCTCCTGTCTAAGCCATGGGCTGCCAGCTTCTCTAGGAGTCTACTGTGAGAGACAGTGTCAAAGGCCTTGCTGAAGTCCAGGTATACCACATCCACAGCCTTTCTCTCAACCACCAGTTGAGTCACATGGTCATAAAAGGAGATCAGGTTGGTCAGGCAGGACCTACCCCTCCTAAACCCATGCTGGCTGGGCCTGATCTCTTGGCCGTTCTGGATCATCCTTACGACCCTTCTTATGAATGGGCATCACATTGGCCAACTTCCAATCTTCCGGGACCCCTCCAGTGAGCCAGGACTGATGAAAGATGATGGAGAGCGGCTTAGCAAGCTCATCCGCCAGATTTCTCATTACCCTAGGATGGATCCCATCCAGCCCCATAGACTTAAGCGGCTCAGTAGATCTCTAACTTCCTCCTCATGGATTGCAGGAGGGCCATACTTCACCTTGCCCCCTTCAACCACTTCAGAAGAGCAACTGTTAAGTGAGCTGACATCCTTACTGTTAAAAACTGAGGCAAAGAAGGCATTAAGTACCTCAGCCTTCTCTGCATCTTTGGTTACTATATTTCCCTCCACATCCAACAAGGAGTGGAGGTTGCTGCCACCCTTCTTTCTACCATTGATATATTTATAATAACTCTTATTATTATCCTTAACAGAAGTGGCCAATTCGAGCTCCAGCTGGGCTTTTGCTTCCCTGATTTTCCTCCTACACGACTTAACAACATCTTTGAACATGACTTGGCTTACGTCCCCTTCTTTCCAACGGTGATACATCCTCTTTTTCTTACTTAGTTCCTTCAGAAGCTCCTTACTCATCCAGGCCGGCCCCTACGACTCTTCTTACAACACATGGGGAGATCCCGCTCCTGCGCCTTCAAGATTTCATTCTTGAAGTGCATCCAGCCTTTCTGGACCCCCTTGCCACTAAGACTATTTCCCAGGGTACTTTCCTGACTAATTCCTTAAATAATCCAAAGTCTGCTCACAGAAAGTCCAGTATCGATGTCCTGTTCCTGGCTTTTCTTGTTACATTGTTTAGAGAAAACTCAATTATCTCATGATCACTACACCCCAGACAGTTTCCAACAACAACATCACTCACCAACCCTTCTTTTCATCTAGGTAAATAATTTACATGTTTTGAAAAATTATTTCATGTGTGAAATTTCTTTGTGTACAGTAGCCAACTTGGCAGGTCTGGGGGAGAGGTGGGGTGAATCTTTAAGAAGTAGTTTCTTTTTCAATCAAAATTTGCCCAACATTTTTGGTGAAAAATTATGATTGATATGTGTCATGTACCTTACTCAGATATTGGTGAGAAAGTAACAAATGCAAACAAAATGAGAATAAACACTCTTGGGTACATCTGTGCTGTCAGGTTGACTCACTTAACTCCAGGACCCTAGGCCTATAATCATCACCTCTGTACACTTGCTCTTTTGTTCCAGTTCCGAGTGGTCAATTTGTTGCCTTTTGTTGAGGTGTCCCGGACACATGGCAACTTCATCAGGTTTCAAGCCCAAGGTTTATGTCTTGGCTGGAAGATCAGGATTTACTCTCTATCACGTGTATCAAAGACCTAGTTCTCTCTTTCAACATTAAATAATAAAGTAGACCTGCACTGAGCATAGAAACAAGGCTCTATAGTCTTTTTTTCGCTGTATGGCATGAAATACCTATTCACAATCATAGCTTTAGTTATTAATTGAAGTATCTACTGATTATGTATCTATCTTTAATTTATTGGCAAAAATTCCAAAATGGAACAAAATCTGAATATACTTCATGTATTGTTACACACTTATAGCTGATATTGACTGCCACTTATTTGTGGGGAATAATAAATTTTCAAATCAACACTGGTAGAAATCCTAAATTTCACAATGAACTTCATGATTATGAATGCTTAGCAGAAAGGACAGTCATTCAGATGAACCAGTCTTTCACTATATTCACTTTTCTCTAGTTGTGTAAATGTACATGCATAAATATCTGCACAAAATACACTAATTCACTAAGCACTAATTTAACCAATAACCAAATATGGATGAAAGTGCTTATATTTTCCTAGAACAGAAATATGAACACTGACTAATCTGTGAAGACAAAAACTCTTTGTTTTCACCTTAGAACCATTGCAGTCTGAATGTGAAGACAAAATCTCTCTAAACTTCACTTGAATCTAAATGGAGTAAGACAGAAATTAGACAAATGTGCAAATGCAAAGCACAGCTGTAACCATCACTTTCTGTACAAGATATGGACCGTGATGGTGTTGTCAGATTTTGTACATTAAACTTACAGTTAAAAAATTAAAATAAAAAGTGGAGCTATTGTGAATGAATTCAGCCTTTTTCAAATTGTTATGAGAGTTCGAATTTTACTTTTTTTGTCAGAAATACACATGTTACTTCTTCTAAAATTCTGTTGATTGGACGAGAAATCTTGAGCTTGCTATTATTCTTCAGTTACTAAATATATTTCTGATTCAAAAAAATATGACTCAAAGCTTTTTGTGTGTGTGATTTGTATCTCTGGGTATCACTATGGTTGTCTCTGGCTGACTTTCATCCTTGTTTTAAGATATATGAGTAAGTACCATATTTCATAATGCTGCAGACATTATAATCCCTCATTTCCTTTTTGAGGAAATCGGGAGCAAAAAAAGAAATATTTGGTTAAACATGAAACCCAAGCTGCAGGAAGACAGAATGACAGATTTGCCTCTGTTACAGTATATACTTTTTTCTGTTTGCCCCTTCAATATTGCCCCAGTGTATTCTTTTTTCAAAATTCTGCCTTGATCCTTGATACCTTATTTCCTTTTTTCCCCCCCCAGGCCCTACAGCACTTCTTTCTTTAACATCTTCAGAAAAAACAATCTATATGAGTTGTATTATTTTAGTTGTGATAATGTAAATTGCGGACAACTTGTCAGGTGATTATTCCATTATCTTCGTAAGTGTAGCATGATAAAATTGTGCAAATGAGTTGAAGGATGCAAATCTTGTTTTCCAACATGAATTTAAGAGGAAGGAAGGAAAATTATTATGGAAGTTTATAATCAATAAATAATGAATAGTATTTATTTATTTATTGGACAGTAAATCAATGAAAGAAACTTGTGCCCATTTTCATGTTGTCACAAACACAACAGGTAATTAGGTATAATCGATACAAAGATAATTTCTAGACACACTAAGAAATAATTCATTTTATGAATATTTACATGCTCAATGCATCAGTGCTCCTTCTGAGCAAGTCGAAGTTTTGTAAATTCCTCATACTCAGAGTCCATGCCTAATAAAAACAAATAGAAACATTTTTAATAGAAATTTAACAATGCTTTTACTTTTTTTCCTCAATTACTAGGCAATCAAAGAAAATATTATATTATTATTATTATTATTATCATCCTCATCATCATCATAATCATCATCTCAGTTTCCAGTTAAACCTAGGGTTTTGCTTTTATTCACATATTATTTTGTGAAGAAAATTTCCTATGAATATAAAAGTATGAGTTGTTTCTTTAATTAGGTAATGAATAATTCTTTTGGGAGACTTCCATTAATCAGTAGGTAACTGTGTGGATGTCAGTAAGAGGAAGTCACAAGATGTTCATGTAAAAAGCAGTGAGGAAGTGTGCTAAGTGATCTTTTAAAGTAATCAGCAATGATACTATAAATTAGCTTACCATTTTCCCTAAAACAACAAGGATCATGAAAAGTCAAATAGAACTTAGTATTTTTAAAAATGCAGTGAGATGTACTTTGTGTCATTTTCCTTATTTTTTCTTTTTAATTTAGAGATTTATAGAGGGTGTTACACAGCACGAAACGCAATTTACATAGCAATGTATGATTAAGAATCACTATACAGTTCTGGTCCTGCTGTTTTATGTTGATATTATTTTGAGTATTTCACTACATTGGCAACAGTGTGAGTTTTTTAGATATTTTCTGGATTTGAACAAGTCAATACATCTTCCAGCTTTGGTATGGACAGGATAACGTGATATGGGTTCCTGTATTATTATGTATCATCTGATGATTGGACACAGAATTCATTCTCATTTCTTCAAGTATGAAATATGAGAAAAAAGTAATGGCACTAATTGATAACTTTTGTGTAAAAAAGTTCAATGGATAACTTCACACTTTATTTACTGATTGATATTTACTGCTAAATAGAAGCGTGTGTATGTGTGTTGATAATATGCTTAATCCTGCAAGCTAAAAGGATTCATATGTCTGAACCACAAAAGAAGAAAAAGGTCAGAGAGATGAATTGCCAGACTATACTTTGTCTTAATATGATTGAGAAAATAGAGTGCACTATTTCAAACCGGTTAGACACATAATATGGTTTGTATATCATGTCTATATCACTCTTTCAAATTATTTGAATGTGTTAGGTATTAGGTCATATCGAAATTGTAATGACTCACTTTGTATTAATGTCTACCTAGCTTGCTAGCTAGGAGGTATCACCATTACATTTCAAGGGCTCTCAAATTAAGTGATTAAGAGAAGAACATTTTTATGTGTAAGCAGTGATGTAGCTTTGCAATAAAAAAGTAGAATGAGAATTATCCTTAACACATTTTCCACTTCTGCAAGTTTAAGCTCCAATCCGTCAATGACTCATCGCAGACGCACAGTCATGACAAGGCAGAACCTTACTAACAGCAGAAGGAACTTGCCTGAAAACAATTTCTTCAGAAATTAATATCAAAGGAAATATTCCTCTTTACAAAAGTGATATAACCAAATTCTATTAATATTTTTGTTTCAAATGTTAATGAAATTCTTACAACCTATTTTTTCATTAGCTAAGGTATTAATGTAAGTACATGTAAATCACCAAGACATTTTAAACCCAGCTTGATCTTATATGCTGGTGTCCACAAAAAAAAGGATGAAAGACTGTGGACTCAGACCTAGAATTTAAAGGGTATTTCTTAGCTCATTGGCAAAAATGAACACTTTTGCCTGCTCTGCACTCTCTCAAACCACCAAGAAAAGGTAGGATATTTTTAAAGAGTGGATCATACAGTATCAAAATTGTAGAATGGTAGGGATTAGAAGGGACTTCTGGAGATCATCTAGGCCAATCCATCACACTCCACAACCACTCTGGGCAGCCTGTTCCAATGCTCTTTTTCTCTCACAGAAAAGAAGTCTTTCCTCATGTTAAGATGGAATTTCCTGTGCTCCAGTCTGTGCCGGTTGCCCCTAGACACTGCTGAAAAGAGTCTGGTCCCATCCTCTTGACACATGCTCCTTAGATTTAAGAATTGATAAGATTCCCTCTCAGTCTTCTCTTTTTCAGGCTAAACAGGCTGATCTTGCTCAGCCTTTCCTCATAAGAGAGATGCTTCAGTCACCTAATCATCTTTGTGACTCTGTGCTGGACTCCTTCAATAGTTTCTTGTCTTTCTGTGGAGCACAGAATAGGACACAGTACTCCAAATGTGGCCACACTAGGGCAGAGGCAATGCTCCTCTTAATGAACTCCAGGGTACCATAGACCCTCTTGGCTATAAGGGCACGTTGCTGGCTCATCATCAACCAGTTGTCTACCAGGACCACCAGGTCCTTCTGAGAGCTGCCAATCAACCCCCAGCCTGTGCTGGTGCACGGGATTATGTCATGTAATGGACTTGCTAGGCCTTGTGGATGGCAAACACTGAACTTTGCAAACAGAAGCAGTTTGCAGACCTGCTGTCTATGTCATTGATGAAATTATTAAACTACACTGATCCCAATATGGGTATCTAAGGGACATGAGTCATCACCATTCTCCATCTAAACACCGAATTATTGGCCACTACCCTTTGGATATGACTGTAACTGATTCCTTATCCACTGAATAGTTTACCCATCAAATCCATATCTCTCCAATTTAGAGAGAATGATCTTGTGGGAGAACATGTCAGAGGCCTTACAGAATTCCAGATAGATGACATCTGTAGATCTTCCTTTGTTCATTGATGTAGTCACTCCAATGTAGACAGCCACTGGGTAGCTCTGGTAGGACTTGCCCTTGGGGAAGCCATGCTGGCTGCCTCAAATCACCTCCGTTTTTTCCATGGGCCGTAGCATGGCTTCCAGGAGGGTCTGTTCTGTGATCTTCCCAGGCACAGAGGTGAGTCAATATTCCACAGGATCCTCCTTTTTATCGCTTTTTAAAAATGAGTGCAATGTTTCCCTGTTTCAATCACCAGGGACTTTCCCTGACTGCCTTGACTTTTTGAATATCATGCAAAGCAGCTTGGCCAATACTGTCAGGACTCCAGGATATATCTTGTCAGGTCCCATAGACTTATGCATGTTTAGGTTCCTCAGGTGATCACGAATTTCATCTTCTCTTACAGTGGGAGGGACTTTTCTTCCCCAATCTCTGTTTTTTGGTGCATGCATTAAAGAGGTATGGGAAGAAAAGTTGCTAGAGAAGACTGAGGCAAAAAGTTGTTGACTATCTCATTCTTCTCCTCATCCAGTTGTATTTGCCAGGGTGAGTGCTCTTTCTTTGACCTTCATTCTCCAGCTGACATATCTACAGGAGCCTTTATTATTATTCATTGCATCCCTTACCAAGTTCAGCACCAGCTGCACCTTGGCCTGCCTGACCCCATCCTGACACAGTTGGTCAGTCCCTATATTCTTCCCAGGATACCTGTCCCAGGTTCCACTGCCTGTGCACTTTTTTCTTACCTTTTAATTTTATCAGTAGGTCTCAATTCAGCCACATCCCTTGCCTTCCTTTCCTGATTTCTTACACCTTGGGGTTGAGAGCTCTTAAACTCTATGGAAAGCGTGCTTAAATATCTGTCAGCTGTGTTCTGCTCCCTTGTCCCTGGGGGCAGTTTCCCGGGGGTCCTACTGACTAATTCCTTGAACAGCCAAACGTTTGCCTTCTTAACATTCAGAGTCCTGAATTTGCTCTTTCCCTGACCCATGTTCCTCAGGACTGTGAACTCCCAACGGTGCATGATCACTGCAGCCCAAGGTGCCACCAATCTTGATGTCACCAATTAACTCACTTGCATTTGTGACCATCAGGTCCAGTATTGCATCCTCCCTTGTAGGACTGTCTGTTATCTGGCTTAAGAACTTTTCCTCAATGTACTCCAGGAGTCTCCTGGATTACCTATAGCTTGCTGTACTACTTCTCGTGCATATGTTGGGAGGGTTGAACCATGATACCACGGTTGTCTGTCTGTCTTACTTTTTGACTAACACTTTGTCAATTTCTCCTTGAACACTGTGGCATCAGCATTATTTTTATATTTATGTATATATGCATTTTTTTTCCTGAAACAGTCATGAAAGAAATCAGTTGATTGTTTAAATACCAGCATATATATCAGACATGTCTCAGGCGGTGTAATTGCAAAAAGATAGTTGTTTCGTCATCTTCAGTTTCCCGTTGTTTTAGTGTTTCCTCTTATGAGCTTAGAATTTGTGAGGAAACAGAGTAGTGTAAGTTGAAGGAAATAAAAATTAAACTATAACCCTTTATTTGACATTATATTTATATGGTTTTGTGACAGATAAATGTAACACACAACGGAAAGATTGCACTTTCCATTTTTGAGGAACAAACGTCTGCTTTGGTTGTATTTCTAGAGATTTGTTCTAGGCATTTTGTGGGAGACCCTAAGGAGAAGAGACTAAAGTATTTGAAATGTGTAATTCAAAATATTTTTAAAAATAAGCTTAGTCATCCTTTAAAAGCTCATTAAGAATATAAATCAATTTTATTTTAAATTTTAGAGTTATTTCTGTCTTTTAGTTTGCCAGTTGTTATAGACCTCATATCTGAGAACTTTTCTTTCTCATAGGATTTCTCCTCCTGCTGTTTGATGACATTAGGGGTGATAATTCTTTGTTTATTATTATCCAATCTGTTACTTGGAGTGTCTTTAGTGTCAAAAATAAAGTATGATGTGCATGACTTGTCAGTACGAAGAAGTAACAAAGAGATGATAGGGCATGGGCCTATCAATTCTTTGAAAATTGAAAATACAAGTAAATTAAGTAGATTCATATTTTAAAAACACCATGCCTCTTCCCAGAAGAAAGGAATGATTGTTCAATTTCTTTGTTATCTTAAAATTGCATGGAATGTCATTAAAAAAGAGAACTTCAGTAAATAAGAATATACCTTTTTGTCTTGGAATGGTGAACTATGATATCATAGACATTAAAAACTCAATTTCTTTATGACCAAAGTCTTGCAGATTATTTGGAAAAAGCAGCTAACTGTTCCATTAGAAGCTTGTCTATTTCACTGAACTTCAATAGAGATGTGAAGATTTAGCTTGTGAGAAAGACGTAACAGGATCAAGATTCATCTTAGTAGAAGAGTGCTAGATGTGAGAATGGAAGCAGTTATAAGACAGAACAGGGATAAATCATTGCAGTTTATCCTTCATTTCTTGTATACTCACTGCATCTTTAAAGGTTTAATGTAAGTTGATGCTACATGAATGAAACGATTTCTCAGTGGCAGGGACTATAAATTCCCATTTGACAAAATATGAGGAAAGCAGAATAAAATTTAAAAAAAACAAACCATTTTTAGTTACCTGTAAAAAAAAAAAGTTACTATTGAGTCTGTTTTATTACTGTTCACGTCTGTCAGTTTACAATAATTTACAACTATAGACACATAGAATCATTATGGTTGGGAAAAACCTCTAAGATCACTGAGTGCAACCGTCAGCCCAACACCATCATGCCTACTACGCCATGTCAAGTCTACACATTTTTTCAACACCTCCAGGAACGGTGACTCCATCACTTCCCTGGGAGGCATGTTCCACTGTTTTACCACTCTTTCAATAAATATTTTGTTTTGTAATATCCATCTAAAGATCCCCTGGCACAGCTTGAGTCCATTTCTTCTCATCCTATCACTATTCATTTGGGAGAAGAGACCAATATCCACCTCACTACAACATCCTTTCAGGTAGCTGTAGAGAACAATTAGGTATCCCCTCAACTTCCTCTTCTCCATACTAAGCAACCCCAATTCCTTCAGCCACTCCTCATAAGACTTGTTATCCAGACCTTTCACTAGCTTTGTTGACCTGCTCTGGGCACACTCCAGTACCTCAATATCCTTCTGGCAGTGAAGGGCCCAAAACTGAACACTAGTATTCGGTATTTGATGTATGGCCTCACCAACACCGAATACAAGGGGACCATCACTTCCCTGCTCTTACCTGGCCACAGTATTTTGTATGCCATCCAGGATGCTGTTGGCCTTCTTGGCCACCAGGGCAAATTTCTGGCTCACATTCAGCGAACCATCAACCAGCACCCCCAGATCATTTTCCATCAGGCACCTCTCCAGCCACTCTTTCCCAAGCACGTAGCATTGCATGGAGTTGTTGTGACACAAGTTCAGGACCTGGCACTTGATCTTGTTAAATATCAAACAACTGATCTCATCAATCCAACCTGTTCAACCCCTCTGCAGAGCCTTCCTACCCTCAAACAGATAGACACTTCCACCCAGTCTGGTGTCATCTGCAAACTTAAAGAGGGAGCACTCATTCCTCTCAACCAGGTCACTGATAAAGATATTAAATAAAACGGGCCCAAATACTAAGCCCTAGGAACATGACTTATGACTGGTTGATGACAGAATTTAACTCGGTTCACCACAATTCTCTGGGCTCAGCCATCCATCCATTTTTTTACGCAGTGAAGAGTACACCTGTCTAAGTCATGAGCCTCTAGCTTCCCTAGGAGAATGCTGTGGGAAATGGTGTCAAAGGCTTTATTAAATTCCAGTTAGTTCATGTCCACAGGCTTTCCCTCATCCACTTGGTGGGTCATCTTGTCATAGGAGGAGATTAGGTTGGCTAAGCAAGACCTGTCTTTCATGAGCCCATGCTGGTAATGTTCCTTATTGTCCTTTTCATGAAACACACTGATTATTTTCCTTCTATTTGTGTTGGTATTCGATGGCAAGGCTTATTTTTTCAGACATTGAAGAAATATGTCAATGAATACAAAGCTATGTCATCAGTTCACAGCTTTAGTCTCACCAATATCAAGTCTTTTTCCCACGTAGAGAAATCCCACGCAGGATTGATTTCATTTTGATACCATTTCTAGCCTGTTGCTGAAGTCAAGAGTACTTATTACCGATTTCTCCTATTGAAAAAATTAACACTGTGTAAGTTCTGCTGGCAATGTAAATTTGGTCCTCAGATATATAGCAGACTCTCAGAAAGGGAAGAGCATTCTCTCAGTTAACATTTATGTGATTTTTACACAGAATTTCATATCTCCTGATATCTACATGCCATTCAGCATTGACCAAGCAATTATAAACACCAGTAGACATCATTTTTAGCACTAACTTAGTAAGAATGCACAGTTTCAGTAGTACTAAAACACAGTAAATCAATAATCACCCATATACATGGCAATTATTTTTTCCAGTAATAAAATTCATTTATTCCTGAGATAATCAATTTCTCAAGAATCACTTAGAGAAGCGTAAGTGTATTATTTAATATAATTTGTTTCAATAAATATTTCCAATCAGGTCAAACATATAACAGCCAGAGAAAAATACACACACACAAAATATAAAAATATAATTAGCAACAACAGGTGATCTCGGAAATGACTTGTCTAATTCTGATAATTTGATACTTTAGTTCTCCACAGTCTCCTGACGTGGCATCATCCTATTGTATGGTTATAAATCTATGCTCTTTAAATCTGTTACTGGAGATTCTACTGTCAATGTGAAGTTATAAGAAAATTATAGTGTCAGTGTAATGTACTTCATAGCTTATCTTTCAAATATATCTGTTTGAGAAAAAAGGGGTTTTCGGATTTACTTGGCCTACAACATACAAATTCTGGGTCAAACCCTTACTATTCTATTGTTATATGTATGATTATTCTTCTTCACAAAGCTTTATGCTATTTTACGCCCAAAGAAACCCAAATTTTATCAAAAAATTCATAGCTAATTTTTCTGTTGCACTGTTTGCAAAAAGTTTTTAAACAGGAAGAAAGCTATGGGTGTTTCTAATTTTTGGTGAATAGTTTACCATTTTCACTGATCTTCAGAATTCTTGTTCTTGATATACGGTATTATTTCTGGCAATAAATAAAATGAGGATTTAAAGTTAATAGACAGAATTGCAGTTGCACAGTTATTAACAAATATAAACTGTCATATCATCCAGAAATCAAAGTGTAACATTGATCCTTAGAATATATATCAGACCTCAGACTGTCATTATTCAAATGTGAATTTTAAACACTGATGGTACCAACTATCACAGTATCACAGTATTACAAGGTTGGAAAGGACCTCTGAGATCATCAAGTCCAACCTATAACCTAACACTAACACCAACACTAACACCAACCATCATCTAAACCATGGCACTCAGTGCCTCATCCAGTCTCCCTTTAAACACCTCCAGGGTCGGTGACTCCACCACCTCCCTGGGCAGCCCATTCCAATGGCCAATCACCCTTTCAGTGAAGAATTTTTTCCTCATATCAAGTCTAAACTTTCCCTGACGAAGCTTAAGTCCATGCCCTCTGGTTCTGCCACTGGTCACCTGAGAGAAGAGACCAACCCCTGCCCGACTAAAACCTCCTTTTAGGTAGTTGTAGAGAGCAATGAGGTCTCCCCTGAGCCTCCTCTTCTCCAGACTAAACAGCCCCAACTCCTTCAGTCGCTCCTCATAGGGCTTGTACTCCAACCCCTTCACCATCTTCGTTGCCCTCCTCTGAACACATTCCAGTATCCTAACATCCTTCCCAAATTGGGGGGCACAGAACTGGACACAGTATTCAAGGTGAGGCCTGACCAGTGCCGAGTACAGGGGGACGATAACTTCTCTGGTCCTGCTTACTACACTATTCCTGATGCAGGCCAGGATGCCATTGGCTTTCTTGGCCACCTGGGCACACTGCTGGCTCATGTTGAATTTCCTGTCAACTAGCACTACCAGGTCCTTTTCTGCCTGACTATTGTCCAGTCACTCTGTCCCCAGTCTGTAGCTCTGCATGGGATTGTTGTGTCCAAAATGAAGTACCCGACATTTGGACTTATTAAACATCATCCCATTAGAATCAGCCCAGCTCTCCAGTCTGTCCAGGTCCCTCTGTAGGGCCATCCTACCCTCTAGCAGACCAACCCTTCCTCCCAGTTTGGTATCATCTGCAAACTTGCTGATGATGGACTCAATCCCCTCATCTAGATCGTCAATAAAGATATTAAACAGGACGGGACCCAATACCGATCCCTGGGGGACACCACTGGTGACCGGCCGCCAACTGGATGAAACACCATTCACCATCATTCTTTGGGCTCGGCCATCCAGCCAATTTCTAACCCAGCACAGAGTGCTCCCATCTAGGCCACGGGCTGCCAGCTTCTCTAGGAGTCTACTGTGGGAGACAGTGTCAAAGGCCTTGCTGAAGTCCAGGTATTCCACATCCACAGCCTTCCTCTCATCCACCAGCCGAGTCAAAAGGTTGTAAAAGGAGATCAGGTTGGTCAGGCAGGACCTACCCCTCCTAAACCCATGCTGGCTGGGCCTGATTTCTTGACCGTTCTGCAGGTGGCGCATGATTTAACCCAGGATTATCTTCTCCATGATTTTACCTGGGACCGAGGTGGTTGACAGGTCTGTAATTACCTGGATCATCCTTACGGCCCTTCTTATGGATGGGCGTCACATTGGCCAACTTCCAGTCTTCCGGGACCTCTCCAGTGAGCCAGGACTGCTGAAAGATGATGGAGAGCGGCTTAGCAAGCTCATCCGCCAGCTCTCTCAGCACCCTAGGATGGATCCCATCCGGCCCCATAGACTTATGAGGGTCCAAGCGGCTCAGCAGGTCTCTAACCTCCTCCTCATGGATTGCAGGAGGGCCATATTTCACCCTGGCCCCATCAACCACTTCAGAGGGCCAACTGTCAAGCAAGCTGACATCCTTGCTGTTAAAAACTGAGGCAAAGAAGGCATTAAGTACCTCAGCCTTCTCTGCATCTCTGGTTACTATATTTCCCTCCACATCCAACAAAGAGTGGAGGTCGCTGCCGCCCTTCTTTCTGCCATTGATGTATTCATAAAAACTCTTCTTATTGTCCTTAACAGAAGTGGCCAATTTGAGCTCCAGCTGGGCTTTTGCTTCCCTGATTTTTCTCCTACACGACTTAACAACATCCTTGAACATGACCTGACTTACATCCCCTTCTTTCCAGCGGCGATACATCCTCTTTTTCTTACTTAGTTCCTTCAGAAGTTCCCTACTCATCCAGGCCGGCCGTCTGCCCCTACGACTCTTCTTACAACACACAGGGACAGCCCACTCCTGCGCCTGCAAAATTTCATTCTTGAAGTGTATCCAAGCTTCCTGGACCCCCTTGACACTAAGAGCTATTTCCCAGGGTACTTTCACCAGTTCCTTAAATAATCCAAAATCTGCCAGCCGAAAGTCCAGCATCGATGTTCTGTTCCTGGCTTTTCTTATTACATTGTTTAGAGAGAACTCAATTATCTCATGATCACTAGACCCCAGACAGCCTCCGACAACAACATCACTCACCAGCCCTTCTTTGTTTGTAAACAGCAAGTCAAGCAGAGCCTCACCCCTAGTGGGCTCACTCACCAGCTGTGACAAAAAACAGTCCTCAATACACTCTAAGAACCTCCTGGACTGCCTCCTCTTAGCAGTGTTAAGTTTCCAGCAGATATCTGGAAGGTTGAAGTCTCCTAAAAGAACAAGGGCAGCTGATCTAGAGGCAGCCTCCAGCTGTTTAAACAACAGAAGATCCAAATCCTCCTCCTGGTCGGGTGGTCTGTAACACACTCCAACCAGGAGGTCAGACTTGACTGCCCCTCTGACTCTTAACCATAGACACTCAACCTGGTCATCACCGATCTCGACTTCAACAGCATCCAGGGTTTCTCTAGTGTAGAGGGCCACCCCTCCACCCCTCTTCTCACGCCTGTCTCTCCTGAAGAGCCTGTAGCCTTCCATGGCAGCACTCCAGTTATGACAGTCGTTCCACCACGTTTCCGTGATGGCAACTATATCATATCTCTCCCGCTGGACCAGGACTTCTAGCTCCTCCTGCTTGTTTCCCATACTGCATGCGTTTGTGTACATGCACTTCAGTTGGGTTACTGACAACCCCCTTTGGGATGGCTCATCCTCCACGGGGACATCTTTGGTGAGCCTAGTAACTCCCCCCTCCCCCTTCATGCCTAGTTTAAAGCCCTCTCGACAAGCCCTGCCAGCTCCTGAGCTAGAATCCTTTTACCCTTCGGAGTTAGACGAGACCCATCTGGGTCAAACAGGCCAGGTGCCGTAAAGGTTTCCCCATGATCAAAGAACCCAAAATTCCTCTGCCGGCACCAGCCCCTAAGCCATTTATTAACTGCATATATTCTCTTATTCCTGTCTGTATCCATCCCTGCCGCCGGGGGAACTGAACAGAACACCACCTGTGCTCCTGCCCTATCTATCGACCGTCCCAGCTCCTGGAGTTCCTTTTTAACTACCCTTGACCCTCTTTTCGCTAGTTGATCACTACCAGCCTGTACCACCAGAAGCGGGTAATAATCGGAGGGTTTAATTAGGTCCGGGAGTCTCTTGGTGATGTCGTGTACCCAGGCTTGGGGAAGGCAGCAGACTTCTCTATGAGTTGGGTCCATCCTACAAATAGGGCCCTCCGTCCCTTTCAGAAGGGAGTCTCCCACTACAATGACCCTCCTTTTCTTTTTCTTACTTGAGGTCCTGACCTGTCTGATGGGCAATGTGAGGTCAGCCTCTTCAGGTGAGCTCTCTGTCAGACTATCCTCCACCTGAGCATCAAATTCCAACACCCCAAACCTGTTTTGTAGGGGCAGCTGGAAAGGTGGCATTTGAAAGGGAGGTCTATAACCCCCACGAGAGCAGACCTGCTCCCAGTCCTCCTCACCAACCAGGTCACTCCCCTTACCCTGTTGATGAGGAATATGGCATTCCTCAGCCTCCTGGGGAGGATTACTGGGAGGAGAGAGGGTTCTACTCCACCAGTCAATCTCCCTTTCACTTTCGCGAATACTTCTCAACGTCTCCACCTGATCCCTGAGATCTGCAACCATAAGGAGCAGATCCTGAATCTGTTCACACCTCAGACAAGTATTTTTGGTATTTTTGTTACGGTCCTCAGGAGCCACAAGTAGGCTCAGACACTCCCTACAGTCTCGAGTCTGGGTAGCTGTTTCTCGTAATACTGCTTCCGTTTGGGTGCCTATACTCCTGGTGGCAGAGGCTTTACCACGCCTGGTCACCATTACATCACGGGAGTGGGAAGTCAACCACCTGTCAGCGAGTACCTGCTTGCCCTGCCTGCGCGAACTGCCACGCAAACTGCCTATACTGTGACCCTGTATACTGTGACCCTGTTTGTCTGCTCCTGTTCGCTGCGCTCCGGTCGCTGGCGCTCCCAGGGCAATGCTTAAATACCCCGCGGCTTCTTCCGGGACTATCATCTGACTGAAACTATGTCTTTTCTTTCTTTATTGTATCAACAACTGCTTTAAAACTAAACACCATACTCCCAATGAATGATTCAGGTCCAATGAATGATTCAGGAAGTCTTAAGAAATGGAAGGTTATATCTAAAAATAGAACTGCATTCTTATGTATTTTCACAATAGAATTCCATAAATCCTTTCTTTCATTACTGTACAATGAAAAATATATAAAAAACCCTGACAACAAAACACCAAAAAAAAATCCAAAATAATTAGATAAAACATAGAATTCCACAAATAAATATTTTCTTAAATCAAAGAAATGCGGCTTCTCTAGGTAGGCAGCTAAGCATCATAAAACTACTCTCTCCCAGTGGGATGCATGAGAGAATCAGGACAGGACAGGGGAAGAAAATAAGATGGAAAAACTTGTGGGCTGAAATAGGTACAGGAACAACATTCAGCAGTTACTATAATTGGCAAACTAATATCCAATGGGGGAACAGTATTTAATTTATTGCCAAATAAAAATAGAGTAGGATGGTGAAAAACAGAGGTAAAACTAAAAATACTTTCTCCTTGCTCCTCACTTCATCCCAGGCTCAACTTCACTTATCCATTCCTGACTCTTCTATCTCCTCCTACACCAACAAGCAATGCAGGATGGTAGGGAATGGGAATTGTGATCTGTCCATATCACATCTCTCACTTCATCCTCCCCACACTTTTCCCCTGCTTCACCATTGTCTTCTCCACAGACTGCAGGGGAATTTCTGTTCCAGCACCTGCAGTGCCTTCTCTCCCTCCTTCTTTACCAACCTTGACATCTGCATGAATGTTTCATGCTTTTTTCATATTACTCTCTCAGATGTTGCACACTATTTTTATCCATCCTTTCATACGTTGTCACAAAAAGCACTACCAGTATCACTGATGGCCTCAGCTTTGGATAGAACTGGATCCAGTTTGGAGACAGTTGAAACTGACTCTGTCCAACATCAGGGTAGCTCCTGACCCTGTTCTCACAGAAGCCACTCCCTTTACCTTGCTGCATAAGCCAAATACAACCATTTTGACAGTATTTGAAAACTTAATAATCCAGAGGCTTATTTTGAGAAACTCAAAATCTGAATTTGATATGGTTTGGTGTTACAAATGACAAAGCTCTAAAATACTGAATTTCTATGGTCAAAGTGCAGTCTTCCAAAATGGAAAAGTTAACTTCTAAAAGACAAGTAGTTATTGAATGGGAGACTAAGAATTTGAAGGATATTTATGAGAAAATTACTGAAAGGACTTAATAGAAGTGTTGGAAAGACATGACTTTGTAGATCAAATATAATTGATAGGTTCCAAATAGGCAAGCTCCTTACGTAAATAACATAGAAACTTCATGCGTTTTTGCATAACAGTTCACCAGCAGTAGGATGATAATTGAAGCAAAAGATTCAATTATGTATAAGCAATAATATTGTGCAGTTATCTTTAAAATGTTACGGTGTTACTATAAATTTTATTAAATTTGTAATTCAGAACAACAAATACATGGAAGAAAACAGGTGGGAATTGCAGGGAAGGGGAGGACCAAAAAGCCCACATGCTCTCTGTAATTTTTCCAAACAGGATGTCTCAGTGGAATATTCAGCTAACAGTCATTAAAGATACTTAGATTTTCCATTACCCACTTTTTATATTGAGATACGCTTTTAGTGAACTTATAAATTCGAATACAAAATATTCCCATTTGTTGACGAAAAATATTGTTAAAAAATGGACTTAGTATTTTCGACAACCAACGTTTTTGATGTCGAAATTCTAGAACTGCTTATGCTAAATCTCCTTATTGCATTTTGGGCCAGGTGGAACTTGGCATTTATCTCCCTACTGTATGGAAATATTCATATGAGAACTACCCACACATGAAAGAATTTCTCAGAGTCATGATGAATATCTCACAAGGGTATTTGCTGTTACTAAAATAACTGGGGAATAATATAGTATTATTCTATTCCTAATTTTGAATTATCTCTAACATTCAAGAGGCAATAATTCGTTCATGACAATATATTTTAATCTGGTGCCTTATATTTCATAATGAAAAGACTGATCATCAGAACATTAAGGTTCTTTGATGTTGCTAGTAAAATCAGGAATTTGGTCTGAAATAAAACAAAATAAAAAACCTCTTCCTTGAGTGTTTTATGAATTTCCTTCAAACTGATCAACAGTAAATTTTTCTGCTATTTTAAAAAAACTCATGATGAGAAGCTGAGAGAATTGGGAGGGACTAACCAGACCACTGGTGGATATGCAATCATTGAAGCTCTTTCCCATAATGACACAGATACGGCTTCATCAGAGAGCATGCTCCATCTAATATGGTCCCAAAAGTAGAAGGATTTCATTAAAAGGCAGCTAGACATGAAATTAAAACAAATAATTTACATATTGAACCAACTTTTTTTTATTTGGTTTACTTTCCAAGTATTCTTCACAGATTAGCAGATTTAATTACCTACAACTGATGATACTGGTAAATTATTTGGAGACAAATTGGAAAATTACAACCTTAATCTGTATTTTGATATGCCTGCTACCAGTATTCAAGGTAATTACTTTTAATTCCCTGATTACGTCATGTAATTCAATTTACACAGCTGCTGAGGTTCCTGAGAAGAGATATGGTTCAAATAAAAGAACCACATTTATCCCTAATGTAATTCAGCCAGTGACGTTAGAACTCTTATCAAATATTTCAAACACTGAATCAAACGAATTTTATAACTAGTTCCCAATGGATGTAAAATTTCCTTTACATTGAAACAATGCTTATTTAATGTATACAACTACAATTATGTTTACTACATCTATAACACATCATTTATTAACAAGACACATCTAAACCGTATGTACGGTAAAACTACTGTTGTTGTCTGTGAGTTATCATACATGTATCAGAATAGGTATGAAGCTCTGCAAGGGGAGCTGAACAGTGATGAGGACAATGGTTCATCTGGTCTGGAGATGTCACTGAGGTTAAGTTGACCTACACACCGTGTACAAAATCACTTTAATAATGAAAAATAAATTGGTCACTGTCATAGAAGACCCCCTATGGGGAACAGAAGGCCCAATATGCAGACTGGATACACTTCTTATGGAAATCTGCTGCCTCCCTGGGATCTGGCTCAAAGATGCGAAAAGAAAATTCCCTACCTTCAGATTATTATCCATTATTGATTTTTCAGATAGGCAGTGATGAAATTGCAACAAGAAGTCCAAGGGCAATCAAAAGAGACTTCTGGGTCTTAGGATGACTGCTCTTTTCCAGGCTAAACAAACCCAGATCTCTAAGCCTTTCCTCCTGAGAGAGGTTCCGGTCCCCTAATCATCTTTGTGGCATGCCATTGGATTCTCTCCAGTAGTTCCTCGTCCTTCTTGAACTTGGGAGCCCAGAACAGGACACAGTACTCCAGATGCAGCTTCACTAGGGCAGAGTAGAAGGAGAGAACAACCTCACTTGACCTTCTGTACATGCTTCTTAACATACCCCAAGATACTGTTGACCTTGTTCGCTAGTTATCATCAATTTTTTTCTACCAGGACTCCCATGTAGTTCTTCTTAGATCTGCTCTCCTGCAGGTCAACTCCTAACTGGTACAGATGCATGAAGTTATACCTTCCTAGGTGCAGGACCCTGCACTTGCTTTTGATAAACTTCATGAGATTCCTCTCTGCCCAACTCTCTAGCCTGCCCAGGTCTTGCTGAATGGTAGCACAGCCCCACACCACATTAACCATTCTTCTCAGTTTTGTGTCATCAGAAAATTTGCTGAGGTTACACTCTGTTCCCATGAAACCATTGATGAATATGCTGAAGAAAACAATGGAAAGGAAACAGTCTAGGAGGTTCCCGGAGTGTGTGGAAGATAACTTTCTGACACAGTTCGTGAGTGAGCCAACTAATGAAGGTGTCCTGCTGGACATCAAAAGAAGTGTGACCAATAGGTTGAGGGAGAAGATTCTCACTGTCTACTTTGCTTTTGTGGGACCTCATCTGGAGTACTGGACTCATTTCTGGAGTCCTCAGCACAGGAAGGGCATGGGTCTGTCAGTGTGAGTCTAGAGGAGGACCACAAATGTGATCAGAGGGCTATAGCACCTCCCATACATGGACAAACTTAGTTTACCTTGTTTAGCCTAGAGAAGAGAAGGCTCAGTGGAGATCTTAGATCTTAGCCTTCCAGTACTTCAACAGGGACTCCAGGAAAGACGGGGAGGGACACTTTATCAGGGACTGTAGTTCTAGAATGAAGGATAACAGTTTTAAGCTGAAAGAGGGCAGATTTAAATATTAGGAAGAAATTTTTTACTGTGAGAGTGGTGAGGCACTGGCACAGGTTGCCCAGAGGAGTTGTTTCATATAATCACAGAACGACCCAGGTTGGAAGGGACCTCAAATGATCATCTGGTCCAAACTTCTATGAGAAAGGGAGCTTAGGTGAGATTATCTAGCCCCATGTCCAATCACATCCTGAATATCTTCAGTGATAGTTACTCCACCATCTCCCTGGAGAGGTTGTTCCAGCGAATTATCTCCCCGTAAAAAAATTATTTCTACTGTTGAGATGAAACCTCTCCCAACTTGCTCCCCTGTCACCTCTGTGTGGCTTCTTGTGAAGAGAGAACCTCCGTCCTCTTTGTGGCTGCCCTTTAAGTACAAGGGTATGGTGATAAGGTTCCCTCTGACCCCTTTCCTCTTCAAGCAGAAAAGACCTAACTTCAGTCTTTCTTCATTGGACAGGTTCCCCAGCCCTTTGATCATCTTTGTGGCCTTCCTTTGGACCCTCTCCAGTCTGTTTACATTTTTGTTGTGTGCTAGGAAAGGTGATCATGGGCTCTTTATCAGGAAGTGTAGTGACAGGATGAGGGGTAATGATTTTAAGCTGAAAGAGAGTATCTGAGGAACCTGAACTTTTATGACTCTATGGGACCTGTTCTGTCAAAGAGATTAAAAGCTATTTTAATACCTGTTTCAATAAATATATCTTCATTCAATTATATTTCTGCCATCTGTAATTTCAACTGTTATTGTCAGTACAATATTTTATAGTGCATATTGCTATTATAGTAAGTTTATGCCTTACCAATTATTTTCACTTTTGATTTCCTATCAGTCATAATTGATATTGTCAAAATATAGAATAAGTTAAACTACTTTTTGTTTATTATGAGCTCTAAGGTGTCTATAGTAAAGGTTCTTCAGACTACTGGACAACATCCAGAGGGGATCTATGACAATTTGCGCTGCTTTAATATTTACTCTTCAAGCTCACCTTATTTCTCTTCTCTGCAGATTATTTTTCTTATTTCCTTGTCAGGTGTTTCTTCTATAGGTAAAACATTTTGTGACTAGGGTCATGAGATAGTTCAATTATGATTTTCTATGTTGCACCAATCATCCTAGGAGTCCTGAAATAATTCTTACTTTTGTAATTTATTATTTCTGTTCTCAGTATTTCTGTTAACCAGTGAATAAATTCCTCCTGCATAATACCAGGCTTTTTGACACTTTGAATCATAGTCTTAACATCATAATTTTGAATCCTTCAAATTTCACTTAAATACTTTATTCATACTTTTTCACCTATTTAAGTAAATCTTTTTTTACTTATAACTTGTGTATGTATTGAGCCATCCTTTAATGCAAGTATTTCATCTTGTTTCCAAATTACCTCACGTACTATATATATGTGTGCATGTATTTATGCATTGCATATTTTCCAAAGATCTTTCTTTACAAACTGGTTTAAGATTTTTATATTGCTTATTGTGGGTTTCTTGTTACTTCTAAATTGCTTATTATATTTAGAAAACCAAACATATATACAGCAGGTTCAGCTTCTTTTCCTTATTTCACCTATTTGTATGTGTGTGTAAGTATGTATGCATGTATATATTCTGGTAACATATGACCAAATAGTGACAAATTACTCTGCTATTTTAACTGTATTTTTAAGATAAAAATTGCATAAAATTATTTAATTAAAACCATATTTTTAATATTGGTTAAGTCTGCTTTAAAGAGAATGAGACCACAACCACTAGAGTCTATGGAGTTAAGTATCTGAGAGATTTTCAAATATGTTCTATAAAGGTTCTCTGAAACAAAGTCATATAATTAAAGATACTTTCAGTTTACCTAAATCTTTTTAACTGTATTTCACTACAGACAATTTAACTTTGTACATTTTTCTATTAAAATTTTAATTGTATTAGCAGACATTGTTGCCAGCTTCTGATGTGCCAGCTGAAGATGTAATTTTTCCAAGCAAAATATCTGAACTCACATAGGCTTAACAAGCTGTTTGTCTGGGAGACAATTGGTTGTAAAGATCTCCAAATGGTCACTTAAATGTAATATTGATGTTAGTGGTTGATCTTGATTATCCTGGTTCTGCTAGTTTTAATTAAAATTCTACAGTTCTGTGATATATGTTCTTTGTTTTCACAATGCTCATGCATTCCAAATCTAAAAAAAATAATGAGGACATAACAGCTTTGAGAAAGAGCTTTTATAATTCTGATTAACTTTATAATAATAGGCAGGTAGATATTTTGTATAATTAATATTTCAAGAGTATTTTTAAAGGCTAACAGGAATGTGGCTCTAGGAATCCATCCTGAGTCTCTGACAAGGCTCATAAATTAGGAGGAGACAGGGAAAAACATAAAAAAAATATAGGAAAGAGATATAATTATAAGAACAGTTCAGATGTACAATTATTTTCCCTGGCCTAAAAAATCAAAATAATATATAGCCTTTTATCTTGCCTGGCTATAATATATTTAGAGATTATGGAGATGGAACATCATGTAAGGGACTCGAGTTACTCATGAGTAGAAATTGAAAGTTCAGACATACCTGAGGTAAGATGGCTTTAAAACTTAGGAGGTGACTGTTAAGACACAAATAGTGTTTAATCTTAGGTCACAAAAGAAAACATGAGTTTGTTATCAATCCACTCCTCTATGAGAGGTCTAAATACTTGTCCTTGTCAACAGTTATTTTTATGAAATTTACCTAAAACCTATTATAAAAATAATACATTGTCTGACTTATAAGAGATCCTAGTGTGAGAATAGGATCTAAAACCTGGGCGTGTTCTCATTTTTTCCATTGAAGAACCACAAATTACAGAAACAGACTTTCTTCATGTCCTTCGATTTTCTTAAATCTTATGAATTTTATCTGGGCTAAAAGCTGAACTGAAAATCTTTATCATGTCCTTTCTCAGTTTTGCCTCTGTCAGGGTGGTTTTTGCACACCAAGAGGGAGGAGCAATGGGTTCTTATCTCCATATGATGAGGTCTGCCTAAGGCTAGGGGCCCCAGCTACTAGGCTTCTATAAAAAGGGTCGTTATAAAATCTTCATAGCAGTGATCAGGAATATGTCAGCATCAAGATGAATAAATTAGGCATAATAGAAACATGATAAATGAGTGGGCCTTTTCTTGAACACGATACCACTCTTTTGTTCTCTTCCGTTCTCTGAATTGTGGCAGTATCTCAGATTTCTACAAACTCACAGGAACATATATTTGAAAACTGATGAATTGAGGTCACAATGGAAATGTTTAATAATTAAATGCTTCTTGAGAATAATTACTCTGAATAATTTAGAAAGTTAACCACCTACTTACGCTGGGATTTAGGTGGAATTCAATTGGTCTGAATGTTTCATTAATACACGCATAACATTTAAAAGTGCACTTTCCAATTTATATCTGATGACATGTTGGAGACAAAGGTTTGGTTTGGATTTCTTTTGTTTTAATTTGGTTTGGTACTGTGTTTCTCAATTCATAGATATCATAACGTGCTGATGTCATTTATAGTCAATTTTATTTTACTATAGTAACAAGCCTATTGCTGTGTATATACCTTAAAAATATTAATCATTACTCTGTTAACATATGAAGAAATGCAATGTTATGAAAATTCACTTTCCATAATTTGTTTCTTTCCTCAAATTGCTTATTGAAGACTGATCTCTATTCTGCCCTACTGTGATTATGATGCTCACTACAAAATTTGTATTTGAATTGCACATACACTCAGTTATGTAACACAAAACTTCTACTTACTAAGTTCTTGCTGAAAAATTAATATCTCATTTCTAGAAGATTTTCTCCTGAATTCAAAAAAACTAAATCTTTTTTTTACAGTGTCAAAATCATCCACTTCATCATAGATCCTACTTATTCAGTTCTGCATAGCGACAGCAGCGTTCATTGTGTAGCTAAAAAATATTCAGCTTTGGTGAAAAGCCTCTACCCAATGAAGGGTTCGAACTTGCTAGTATCAGATTAACTTCTTATGAGTAAAAGGAGAGTGAGGAGCTTTTTGAATGGAAAAATAATGTTATTAGAAAAATAAATGGATAATTACAAGTCTTGCAAATCTTTTATTGAAAATTAGAGAAGTTTCTAACCATCTAAGTAACAGGATTATGGAATAACATTCAAATAGGCAAAAAAAGGCAGCTAATATTAGCATGGTGTTCTCCACAGGCAAGGAGACTTTAAGTTTTTAAACCTTACTAACGTTTTATTTCTGTGTTTCAAGGTGCTTAAAATATGCTTTTTGTTCAATATTTAATTCTAGTGTACAGTTTTGCAGAACCAAATTTCATCTGGGGATATTATAGTGGTTTAGTTCTGGAGGCTACAACTGTATTTCCATCCACATAATGAAATGTCTTTTCTGTGTACCATAAAAGAAACCCAATACTAATTGAAAAATATAAAATAAACATTAAAAATTGATGTCTATTTCTTCTAGAATAAATTGAAGTCCAATAAATGTGTGCTAAATACTAGCACATTTAAAGCAATCTCTTGTCCTTCCAAAATATAATAATTTAATGTAATGATATCTTTTCTATGAGATCCTGTTAAGTAGGATCTTAGACTTTATCTTTTACTCTTTTTAAATGGAACATAATATTTATATAATTCTTAAAAAATAAGCAATAATTTCCACTGAAAAGGCCTGGAGTCCTTCAGGGTATTTTTTTGAAGATACTATCATCTCCAAACATGAATGTTCATTTTTCATTGTAACATAAATGTTTTACCACAGAATTATCTTCTGAAATGAGGTTTAATTGACTTTATTTTTGACACTATACTATAAAACTCTACAGCATAATTTGTCACTTTAATGTCTACCTTTATACTGAGTGTGAAAAAGCAGACACTTCGTCAGTAAGGTTCACCCAGTCTTAAAGTAAATGGCTATGCATGTCGCACCTAAAAATTATCCATTGACCACGAAATGGCCATACTATGATCACCTCCAATATATGCATCTAAACTGAAAGCACCTAGAATGTGTCTAACGTGTCAAATTATTATTTTACTGAATGTACATATAAGGGATAAGCATCTTCGCTATCATTATACCCTGTAGGAATTTAGCCAATGCAGTAAATAATGTTTAGCATGAGAATCATGTCAATCAGAGCAGGTTTCTATTTAATATGAGGCTAGCTGTTCTTTGGACTCCAATTTCTGTACAGAACCGAATTTCATTAAGTAGGAGTCAAAGAATGGTAACTTAAATATGAACACCAAAATTGCAAATTACAAGAATTATGTGAGTCAAATCCTACAGGTAAATTTCAATGACGCTTTCCTAGCTAAAAATCTCAGTTTGTAAGGTAATTCTTAAACCTCAGATCCTTTCAAAACATTGAGTTTACTTTGTTTCCTCGTTTGACTCAGTAGAGGCATTTTTAAAACTCATTTACTTGCTCTTTCCCTTCATATCAAACCTGACCACATTTTTTCAAATTCATAGTCCATTCACACTCTACCCACCACCTTTCTTTAATTGTGAGTAAGTTACCTCCTAAATCTGGTCAGCAAATGGTATCAGACTCCACTTGTTTTTATACAAATTGTTCTCTACTTGAAAAATTTCTACTAACACTTAGTGAAGTAACATCAGTTTCTTCTCCTTAAAATACCTCATTAAAGCTCTTTAGTGAATTTAGGCAGATCGCTCAAAAACTAAGTTAGAAAAAATTTTGCATCTGATGACAGACACTGTAGTGTCTCACAGATTGCTTCTTTGTACTCCTTTATTTGTTTCTATCAGTTATTTATTGCTGTAAACTGCAAAAAGAACAAGGCAGCCACAATAATCATGCTGAAATTTTATATGGCAATAAGGAAAAGAATAAAGCTACTATACACAAACATAATAATCAATATAATAATCAATAATAAAGAAATTAAAGCTAATTGATTTCAGTGATATAGGATTTTGCTTCTACATTGCAGAAGGTGAAACATAAAAACTTGGGTATTGAGTCTGAGAATGAAATCTAGTGGAAGTGAAGGGCCCCAGCCACTTTAACTCTTGAAGACTAGACTGAAAATTATTGAAAGTGTTTTTGTCTCCAAGAAAATTTCTTCTGCTTTGATGCCTGCTTGCAACTACTTTTACCAGAATGTTAATTTTAAGTAATTTTATTTTTTTGAAAAATAAAATGAAGACGTCTCTTATTACTTTTGAAATAAGGCATCGCAGGCATTGGTTATTCAATTTAGATTTGTAATCCAAAATCAATTGTGGTACAGTCAACATTTCTAACAACATAGACTTTGTCTGGCAATTCATTTTGGCTTTAAACAGAGCAGGAAGGTTCATTAGAACGACAATTTTTATGTGAATTCCAAAGGTAGTATTAAACCAAGGTGCTGTACTTCTAGAAAGTGTTTCAAAGTTTTTAAAATAATTCCCTGCTATTGAGTCTTCAGTAACTTACTGTCACAAAGACATTGGCACTATACAAGTAACGCATAACCACACCTCTGAATTTCATGTATGTAGACAGATTTCCCCTGTCTTAGAAATGGTCGTTAAGTGCTACTTAAATCAGTACTAATGCATTGCACTCTCCAAAGATTTCTTTACTGTTATGAATTTGGTATATTTCTGCAAAAATGTAGATCAGGGGTGTTAAACTCAAGGCCAGCCTTCCACCCGGTTTGAACCAGTCCAACATGTTGTTCTACCCATCAGCAGCGCTGAGCTCCTTGTCCCTGCGCTCCTGTCAGCGCTGGTCACGTGTGCAGTGCGACACACGTTACATGTAGGAGCAGGAGAACGGAAAGAGCCGTGAGTGTAACAGGTTGTTGTCGGTCAGGGATGAAATGAAGATATGCTATACCATACCACAAATTAATTTCTATGTTATTTGTGACTATAAAATTTTTACATTTCTGGGGGAAAATGCAGGGACAGATCAAGTTACTGTTGCTGACTATGAGGAACTATTCCGGCAGAAACAATATTGAAAGAACAGCTAAAACTGAAATACGGATCCTCTGTAATGCTAGCCCTATCTCCATATACATCTGTTGAATACAAACTGAGGGAACAGAAAAAAAAAGTCAGAAAAAATATTCTGTGTTTTCAGTTTGAATAGTTCTTTAATGTGGAATATAATAACTAGTAAAATTCTTATCTAATAACAAAGTTGGATCTGGGTTTTTTTTCTCTAGGAAATATTTTATGCTAGGTATGAAGATAAATGTAGAAAATGCATATATTATGAATTCTTCTATTTTTCAAAGTAAAATATTAGGAAAACAGAAATCCGATTCTATTGAGATGTGATAGCATTTTTTCCCTAAACTAAAGTACCTAAACACATTCTTCCCAATTTTCAGGACCACTGAAATTACAAGTTGACTTTTAGCAATTCTCTCCTGTGGTCTGGATATTTTTCTATGTCAAAACATCCTTATAATGATTTTCAAGCATACCATGTCCCCAAAATAACACAGAAGAAAATATATATTCTTGATACTGTAGTCCACCCAGAAGACTCAGTCAGTACAAAATGAAAAAATATATGCCTTCAAACCACAACTTTGAGTAATATGGTAATGGCTTTGAAAATCTTTATTCTTTTCCTTTACTTCAATAATTAATATTTTCAACAACAACAAAAATTTCTACTGTAAGAATTATAATAACTGAATATTAACAAGTGTCGCCTGGTGAACTAGTGAGTCTAAAATATGAAAAGGGTAGATCTAATCAAAAGGGCAGATTTAATAAAATGACATAGAAATATGTATACATATGTTTAGTTCCTTTTTGGTCTGTTGCCCAAATCAGAAATGTATAATACATTCCTAAAATATGTTTGATATGTGCCTTGCTGTTATTCCATGTATCAGAGAAAGTTTAAACAATAAAAATGCTTTCTGATAGAGGGACAACTTTGCCTACTTTACAGTAGCTTCATGTCAGGAATTCTTCCTTTCATTGTACTATGCTACACATCTCTTCCCATTGCTTCAATAGATTATGTTTCACCTGTGGAGATAAGAGTTTTCAGTGGGATTCTACAAAAACTGATCACTGATTCATGTTCTTTTTTAGCTCCATATTTGTCAAGCAAATTCAGTTAAAATCTGGTAACAAACTATCTGCCAACAGCCATACTACAAAATATGGGAAATGGGAAACTGTGTTACTTTGTCTATGGCACTCTAATTTTGTCATTTCTTGTCTCTTTCTTCTCTTATTTCTTTGTGTATATTTCCATAGCTGAAGATTTAGTTAGATATGGCAATGGTGACACAAGTAATAGTGATGCAAGTAATGGTGATACAGAGTACCAACCTCTGACAGATACAAAAGGGTACTGCATATGCTGCTTACATATCAAAAATCTTTGGTACATTTTAAGGACAGTAACAACTCTGTTTCCTTTCCTGAAAAGCAAACCCAGATGAGAAGAACCTACATATTTTTCTGTATCTTTTCTCATTTTTTTTACTAAACCTTTGGCCATGCAAATATACATGGTACTGATAGGAATATAAAGAAATATACTAAGTTCCAAATACATAAAACATGATGACAAGAACTCACAATTCTACTTGTGAAAATATGAACTGGCTTACAGTTCCAGGAAAGTTTAAGGCATATAAAGACACATTTTTACATGAGTCATGCACATATAATTGAAAATGGACCAAAAACATTTACATCCTGGAAAGAAAGAACAGCTTCAGGCAATTAGAGAAACTACGAACGAAAATGATAAATTTCACAAGAAATGGGCTTTTTTTTAATGAAAATAAATTAAATCAGTAATCCAAAAAAGTTGATCACCAATGTGACTAAGATGTTTATAACAGTTGACTATGTTTAAAATACGCTTACATTACCTAATAAAATCAGAATGAAATTAAATGCTGTAAAGCAATTAAATCAAAAGAAGTCAAAGGTAAAGCAAAAAGCATTCTTTAATTACATGTTAAGATGACTGAAATTAAGTTAGAAAACCAACAGAGTTCAATATGTTCTTGTCAGAGATTTTGATACAGGGATTTTGTTACTTTGATGAATGCACCAGGACATGGAAAACATCAAAAGATTTTGAACAACAGGACAATATCAATATGCAAAAGTCTAGTGCCAGAGATAATGCCATAAGGATATTCTGAATGTGCTGGTACCCTGGGGAAAGACAGTTGTTATATTCAATAGCAATATAAGAAGCAATAAGAGAAGAAAAAGAAAAGAAAGTAGAAGATGACATTAGCCCAAAGGGTAAAGCAGACAATAGATAGATGCAAGGACAGCATTCATGGGGCTGCTTGTTTGCTCTGAGTTAATCATTTACAGGCATTGAAGACAACTGTAGCTCCTAAAGTAAAGCATTTAAATTTTCTTGTAAGAGTAAAAGAGGGGCAGAGGGAAGCAGAAGTGAACTTTCTAAAACTACTATTTAAAATCTGAGCATCTGACAGTTGTATAGGTCAGTTTTGATAAAAAAGGATGTCAAAATTTCGCTTCATCGGTTTGCTTTGTCTTGCTATAAAGACCGATTTCTGGCATTAGTTGAAAACAATAAAGAAAACACAGTGAGCTTCTTTTAACTCTGGCAAATATCTATTACCTGTTTTCTTGAATTTGATGGTCACTAATGATTAGATCTTCCTTTTTAACATTTCCTATTAAAAGCAAAGGAAAACAGAGATAGTGTGGATATTCACTGAGTTTTGGTGGATTGTGGATTATTAGAACTATTGAGTTATTTCCTCAACTTAGATCTTGTAATTGTCAACACATAGCTTTGAAAAAACAGTGACAAGAAACTGCACAATGTTCAAGATCCATCACCTAAAGGGAGCTCTCGGAGTAGTTCCCATGTCCATTTTCCTTATATTTATTTCCTTATGTTTCTTGACATTTATTTTTCAATTTGACTCTTCTTAGCCTTTAAATAAGTATGCCAAACTGTTGGTTTTGCAATAGTATTTGTATTTAAACTCCTCCCCAACTACCCAGTATATTGGTTAGAAATAAACAAAAGCACCTGATAAAATCAATCACTCTTATCTATAAACTAACCATTAAAGGTTATTGATCTTACTATTTGATCTTAATAACTGTTTCTACTAAAAACCCATCACATGCATAGCACTACTTTCTGCTACATTTAATGGAGCTTTAAGATTTTCCTGCCAATAATATTTTTACGTAACCCTATTTATTACTGTATGAAAGAACATTTTTTATCTTGTAGCAGAATTGTCTGTATCTACTTGATTAGCTATTCTAGTGAATGAAGTCTAGAAGGAAAAGATCCCTCAGATCATATAAAACTTCTGCTTAATAAATTAGTATTTTTTTTGTGTTTTCCTATTTTACTGTAGTATAGGTGTTTAAGAAAGTAGCTGACCTATTAATGTTAACAGCAGTCACTGTAGCAAAAAAAGATAATTATTGAAATTATATTCTAGTGCCTTCTCTTACCTCCACCCAAAGGAATCTCTGGTTGAAAACACAGCCATAATATGTAAATCAGTGTTTATATTTCTATTGTCTGTGTATATTCATTTTGTATTCTTTGAAGAAACAAAGTTAACAGATTTCTTCGTCACTTCACAGAGCATTTAAAAAGTTTCATTTTTTGTGTGTTTAAGTGGAATGTCATCAAGGAGCGAGGTGTTAACTTCTTATTTGCTCTGAGATTAGAACAAGAAATATAGTTCTACTAGTGTGCTATTGCTGTTAGAATTGGATATGGCCTTTATGTAGCTTCTCCATGTATTCTCACTTTATATTTTTTAAAAAATAGAAATCTATAAGAATAATTAAAAGTCTGTCTTATGTTTCACCCTGATTGACAGAATGTGTCTCTTAGGTTAACTGGTGCTCCATTTTTACTCTATGAGGACATTTTTATACACAAGTGGACTTTCAGCTTACCTCTAAACCAGAATCAGAGACCTTATATCATAACATAATGATTTTAAAGACATGCATATTAAGTATATATATAAAGCCAAATGAAAAAATGCAAATGAAAAAATGTTTACAATATTGGTAAGAATTTTATTTTTTTTAATTAATGAGGTACTGGTCTTTAATAAGGGTTGCAGGAAATTTTACCATACACCATTAAAAAAGGTAACTATTTTATGCACATTCTCTGATCAAAGAATGGAGGATCATGATGGATAACTGTAGGCAGGGAAGAAGAGGAGGAGCAGTCATGCTCCATATTAAGAAGAGCCTTGAATGTATAGAAGTCAATTATGGCAATTGTGGATATTCTATTAGATGCCTCTGCGTCAAGATCAGATAGATCATCTCTAATGGGTGATCTTACAGTAAACATCTTCTGACGACCCCCAAATCAATACGATAAGGTCAACAAAGCAATAACTGGGTCACTTAAATTTTAGTTCAACAGAATCTAGTTCTTATGGGTGACTTCAATTAACTAGATATTTGTTGAAAGAATATGGTAGCTGACATAACATCCATGAAATTTTTCGAATGTGTAGAGGACTGCTTCCTCATACAAGTGTTAGATGTGCCAAACAGGAATGAGGCAGTGCTGGACTTGCTACTCACAAACCAAGAAAACCTGCTTTACAATATATCAGCCAGTGACAGCCTTGGCTGCAGCGATCCTGCTGAGCATGCTGAAGGTTAGTACTAAGACATAGGTTTTAGATTTTAGCAGAGCAAGCATGAGCTCACTCAGAGTTCTGTTATGAGATATCCTATGGAGGAAAAAAGGCACTGGGGATTGCATGGAGTTTTTCAAGAACACCTTCCTGGAAGCATAAAAACAGTTCATCCTCTTTAAAGATAAGGGAAGTAGGCAGAGCAAAAAAGACACCCTTGGCTCAACTGCAAGGTTCCTAGTCTGCTCAAAACGAAGAGAAGTACACCAGAGATGGCAAAGAGGATGAATAACGAGAACTATAAAGGCATTGCCAGGGCATGCACAGATGCAATTAGAAAAGCAAAAACTGAGCTTGGGTTGAAATTGTCCAGAAATGTCAAAAAAATACAAAAAAACAGTTCTTCAGGTATGTAAACAAGAATCAGAAACTGAAGGAAAATACTGACCTGCTGTTAAACAGGAGAGGTGAACTAAGCAGAGGTTCTCAACTTTCTTCACCTCTGTCTTTATGAGCACTGCTGGGCCACAAGCGTTAAGAAAAAAAATCCAGGTTGATGCAAACACAGACACACCATCAGTGAAGGAGGAGTTGGCATGTGACCTGTTAGAGGAGCTTGACCCCTACAAATTGATGGGCCCTGGCAATATCCATCCATAGGTTGTTGAGAGAGCTGGTTGATGTCATTGTGAGGCCACTCTCCATAAACTGTGAGAAGTCATGAAAATCAAGGCATATTCCAGAAGACTGGAAAAAGGCTAAAGTCACTCCCATCTACAAGATAACCTTAAAGGAGGATCCAGAAAATTATAAGACCATAAGTCTTACTTAAGTCCCTGGGAAAGTTATGGAACAAATCCTCCTAGTGCTATCACAAGTCAAATGAAGCACACGACTGGAAAAAAACAGCATGGATTCACCAAAGGTAAATCATGCTTGACAAATCTAATTGTCTTCTATGACAAAGTAATCTGCTTGGTTGATGTGAGGCAGGCAGTGGACACCATCTACCTAGCTTTCTCCACAGCTTTCAATTTAGTTTCTCACAGCCTCCTCCTGGAGAACCTGATGTGTTCTGGTCTAGACAAGTGGTCCGAGTAGTGAATGGGGAACTGGCTGACAGGCCATATCCAGAGGGTGGTGGTAAACAGCTCCTTTTCAAACTGGCAACACCCCATATATGGGGTCCTCCAGAGATTGATATTGGGCGCAATGTTTTTTAATATCTTCATAAGTGATCTGAATGATGGGATCAAGTGCACTTTGATGAAGTTTACCAATGACGGCAAACTGACTGGGGAAGTGGACATTTCGGAAGGGTGAGTCACCCTGCCGGAAGACCTGGAGACGCTGGAAGAGTGGGCTAACAAGAACCTTATGAATTTATACACAGACAAATGTAAGGTCTTGCACCTGGGAAAACATAATCCAGGAGTACAGCACCGATGGAGATCTATCGGGCATGAGAGCTGCTCTATAGAAAGGAATTTGAGGGTCCTGGTGGGCAGCAAAATCAATATGAGTGAATGATGTGTTGTTGCAAAGAAGGCCAACAGGATACTGAGATGCATCAACAGGGGCATAACCAGCAGAGATAAGGAAGTCATTATTCCTACTCTACCCAGCACTTGTCAGGACACACCTGTAACAGTATGTTCAGTGTTGGTCCCTGTTGTACCAAAAACATGTGGACAGACTGGAGACAGGCCGGAGCAGGGCCACAAAGATGATCAAAGATGGAAAGCCTGCCATATGAGGAAAGGCTGAGAGAACTGCATTTGTTCAGCCTTGAGAAGAGAAGACTTAAGGGAGACCTTATCACCATGTTCCAGTGTTTAAAGGGTGGCTACAAAAAGAGATGGAGGCTTCCTTTTTACAAGGAGTCACATGGAAAAGACAAGTGGTAATGGATACTCCTGGAGAGATTCTAATTGGACACTAGAGGACAATTTTTCACAATGGGAACTGTCAGCCATTGGAATAATTTCCCCAAGGAAGTGGTGAATTCTCAAATATTTGACAATTTTAAGATTCATCTGGACAGGACGCTGGATATAGGTTGTGATTTGCCGGGAAAGCTTAGACCATATGATCCTTGAGGTTCCTTTTAATCTAGTATTCTATGATTTTATGATTCTATGATCGAACAGGGTAGTTTTCTATTTTGTTATTTTTTTTTTGGTTTTGCAATTTCTATTTTCAATCCAAAATTCTGTATTATCTTAGGTCAGGCTTTCTCTTTTTCACAATGTTTTCTAGGGAGCTAGTTATAGTTTTGTGCAGATACACTGGTTTAATGTTCCAGCCTTAAGCATTCTCTTCTGGGCTAAAATTGCCCTCCTAGAGGTTTAACCAGAATGTACAGTTGTTCCAGCCCCAATCCCTTCCTTTGCTCCCATGCTCCAGCATGTCCTCTACACTCAAAGCTGCAGGCAGAATACATCTTGAAAACAGCTGTGTTAATGTTGCAAAATGTACTCCTAAATCCTAAAAAAATGGGAAACATTTTGAAGGCCAGGGAATCTTTGGCCCTCAGTGATCTTGTGACACCTAGTGGGAAAGATGACAGAAGTATGTGAGAGACGCAGCTCATTTCTTATATAGGTTACAAAAATGCATGTATTCAATGATTAGTGGAATAATGATTTATTGGGATTACTGAGGAACATTCAGACAATCAGGAAGGAAAGTCAATTATAACTTTCATTATAATAGAACAGGGTTATAATAGATTAAATTATAATAGGACAGGATTTAACTTCGAAACTATGTGGTAATAAGTGTTCAGATACTGAGAAAAAAAGCTGGGCCATTTATTCTGCTGGAATTGACTTTACATATTCACATAACAAAGTTGACTCTCATTTTGACTGATATATTACAATACAATAAGAGAATCCCATTTCTTGTCGAGATGACATATTTGATCTCAGGAATTATTTGGCTACCTAAAAATACTTATCATCATTTGTCCTGTCCCTCAGTCTCTGATTTTTCCTGATAGTTATGACACAGCATTGAAAAGAGATGTTTGTCCTTCTGGACTAGTAACTCAGAGCCAGGGGGCATACTCCAGGGCATCACAACTATCCCTACCTGCCTATCAAATCAGATGAAACTGTGCCAACCAACCTCCCCTTCACCTGTAAACATATCAATTAGGATGATTAACTATTTTAGTTTGTTTGTTTCAGATATTCAGGTAAAGTACTGATGCTGAGGGGTTTTTCAGTTTTGATGCCTGATGCAAAAATACTGTTCTTCTGAATATTTCACTCAGAAATGCTGGCTATTAGTGATAGACCAAAGAAAAGTTACTACGATAAAGTGATATGAATAAAAAAGAAAAACTTCCAACTTGAAGTGTAAAATAAGGAGCTCTTTGCTAAATTTTATCATTCAGAAATCGGAACTTGAATAATGATAGATAATTCATGAAGATTTCAACTAATTGCTTAGCAGTAATCAAAAAAACAAAATAAATATTGAGGTGTTAACAGAAAAAAATAAATCAGTAAAAGAGTGCAAAACAAACACCATTGCTATTCCAAATAGAATTTGTAATTTTTCCACCTCTAAATACATTGTACAGTAGGATTTTCTCTACCTCAGGAATAATACAATTGAAATTCAAGTTTTGGAAAATTTGACACAGATGATCAAAATTATATTACAGATTTAGATTGACAAAATAAGCAGAGGTGTATTTCCAGTTAAATTTTGATACAGTTTCTTTCAAGGAATGATTTGTTTTCAAGTTTTTTTTAGACAGCTACTAGTGGAATTTGAAGGGTTTTTCCAATATATTTTCTCTGCAAACATTACTTCAGGGGTAAAAATGTAAAATACTGTTTTAGAATTGTTAACTACTTGTTCACAGGACAGTAAGATTTCATTTGTAGAGTAGTTTATTTGTCTATAAGAATAGCTACTTTACTGCTTGCATTTGTGAAATCTTGCAATTTAGACCTAGAAACAATCTTAAGCAAGTCTTGTAATTTTTTTCATCTGGCATAAAAGTGAGTGGGAATTTTCAATTTGAAAACTTCTAGCAAACAATGTATTTGTGTCTAAAACTGAATCCTTTTGTCTCTTGGGTTTTCTTATGTTTTTGAAAATGATTAGCATAAAATGAACAATTTTAATGTAAATAAGAAGTTGCAATCTCGTTGCAGTAACCGTTCTGAAAAACACTTAAGAGTTACTTTTCTTTTAGTTTTCATCATGCAGATGGGGAAAATAAATATGCTACAAATATAAACTGAATCACCATGGCATAGTATGTTAATGACTTTGGAGGAGCTATTAAGATCTCGGTAGGAATAATATAATGATTTTACTGAAGTATCACAGTATCACAGTATCACAGTATCACAAGGTTGGAAAGGACCTCTGAGATCATCAAGTCCAACCTATAACCTAACACTAACACCAACACTAACACCAACCATCATCTAAACCATGGCACTCAGTGCCTCATCCAGTCTCCCCTTAAACACCTCCAGGGTCGGTGACTCCACCACCTCCCTGGGCAGCCCATTCCAATGGCCAATCACCCTTTCAGTGAAGAATTTTTTCCTCATATCAAGCCTAAACTTTCCCTGACGAAGCTTAAGTCCATGCCCTCTGGTTCTGCCACTGGTCACCTGAGAGAAGAGACCAATCCCTGCCCGACTACAACCTCCTTTTAGGTAGTTGTAGAGAGCAATGAGGTCTCCCCTGAGCCTCCTCTTCTTTAGACTAAACAGCCCCAACTCCCTCAGTCGCTCCTCATAGGGCTTGTGCTCCAGCCCCTTCACCATCTTCGTTGCCCTCCTCTGAACACATTCCAGTATCCTAACATCCTTCCCAAATTGGGGGGCACAGAACTGGACACAGTATTCAAGGTGAGGCCTGACCAGTGCTGAGTACAGGGGGACGATAACGTCTCTGGTCCTGCTTACTACACTATTCCTGATGCAGGCCAGGATGCCATTGGCCTTCTTGGCCACCTGGGCACACTGCTGGCTCATGTTGAATTTCCTGTCAACCAGCACTACCAGGTCCTTTTCTGCCTGACTATTGTCCAGCCACTCTGTCCCCAGTCTGTAGCTCTGCATGGGATTGTTGTGTCCAAAATGAAGTACCCGACATTTGGACTTATTAAACATCATCCCATTAGAATCGGCCCAGCTCTCCAATCTGTCCAGGTCCCTCTGTAGGGCCATCCTACCCTCTAACAGATCAACCCTTCCTCCCAGTTTGGTATCATCTGCAAACTTGCTGATGATGGACTCAATCCCCTCATCCAGATCATCAATAAAGATATTAAACAGGACGGGACCCAACACCGATCCCTGGGGAACACCACTGGTGACCGGTCACCAACTGGATGAAACACCATTCACCATCATTCTTTGGGCTCGGCCATCCAGCCAATTCCTAACCCAGCGCAGAGTGCTCCCATCTAAGCCACGGGCAGCCAGCTTCCCTAGGAGTCTACTGTGGGAGACTGTGTCAAAGGCCTTGCTGAAGTCCAGGTATTCCACATCCACAGCCTTCCTCTCATCCACCAGCCGAGTCAAAAGGTTGTAAAAGGAGATCAGGTTGGTCAGGCAGGACCTACCCCTCCTAAATCCATGCTGGCTGGGCCTGATTTCTTGACCGTTCTGCAGGTGGCGCATGATTTCACCCAGGATTATCTTCTCCATGATTTTATCTGGGACCGAGGTGGTTGACAGGTCTGTAATTACCTGGATCATCCTTACGATCCTTCTTATGGATGGGCGTCACATTGGCCAACTTCCAGTCTTCTGGGACCTCTCCAGTGAGCCAGGACTGCTGAATGATGATGGAGAGCGGCTTAGCAAGCTCATCCGCCAGCTCTCTCAGCACCCTAGGATGGATCACATCTGGCCCCATAGACTTATGAGGGTCCAAGCGGCTCAGCAGGTCTCTAACTTCCTCCTTATGGATTGCAGGAGGGCCATATTTCACCCTGCCCCCATCAACCACTTCAGAGGGCCAACTGCCAAGCGAGTTGACATCCTTGCTGTTAAAAACTGAGGCAAAGAAGGCATTAAGTACCTCAGCCTTCTCTGCATCTCTGGTTACTATATTTCCCTCCACATCCAACAAGGAGTGGAGGTCGCTGCCGCCCTTCTTTCTGCCATTGATGTATTTATAAAAACTCTTCTTATTGTCCTTAACAGAAGTGGCCAATTTGAGCTCCAGCTGGGCTTTTGCTTCCCTGATTTTCCTCCTCCACGACTTAACAACATCCTTGAACATGACGTGGCTTACATCCCCTTCTTTCCAACGATGATACATCCTCTTTTTCTTACTTAGTTCCTTAGTTTTTATTATCTCGATCATCGTTACTTTTGTAAAGATTTTTTATACACTACGCAATCTTTTTATTTGAATGGTTTCTGTTAAAACTATCAAATTAGCAGGGAAAATATTAACACTTTCTAAAAATGGCTAAAAATTTTGAAAGAAAGATGGAGGTAAATAATAAGTCTTTCAGGAAAATAATTTCCTAAGGCACAGGAAAGGCTCTCGAGAGCCCACTGCTTTGGGCATTCAAAACAGAATTTGCACAAGCAGTACCATAATATTAAATACAAAATATTCAAATGCCCGTGAGTATACATGACTATGTGTCCTTATAAGTGTATGTCTGAAAGTTTACAAAAATCAAGACGCAGTTCTTCATTAGCAACAAGATAGACAATCTAAATGGATATTTTAATTTCTGTCTTCTGTGATTTTCTACTTTTGATCATTTTAATGAACACTTATTTATCACCCTAGCATTATTTTAGAAGTTGTTACATTGTTGTAGTGCGGTTGATGAAGAAAACAAAAGATGAAATTAAAAAAAGAATTATCACATAGTTATGAAAGGTCCTTTTTAAATCTATGGATGTGTAATAAGAAGGCCTGACTTAAAAGAACATAGGTTCATATTGATAAAACAAACTCTGAAATTTCATGGACTTTGCTAGCTGGGCAGACGAGCCCCTGCAAAGAAGAAAGAAGGGCAAAAATTCCAGTATTTGTTTCTAAAAATTGAATTAGGAAGGAAAAGAAAAATAATCCATGCAGAAATAAATGTAAAGCAGTGCAGATATTTATTAGATGTCTTCACATTGTTCCATATGCTCTGGTTATTCAGACACAGGAGTGAGAGAGTCTTACTGATGATCTATTTTAAATACACTGGAAGTTTGTATCTTATTTATGAAAGAAGATTTTCTAAATAACTTTTGAGGGGAAAAAATAAACTGAGAAATATTAAGGAAACAACAAAATAAAGGAGATTGAAGTCTTCCTCCGTTAATTGCAAATACTGTGTTCCCAAAGCAGACACTATGAAAGTGAATTGTAAACAAGGTTGATCTTATTAATCCATGAAAATCATTCACTCTTTGATATTAGCATTCAAGGAAGCAATTAAAAAAATGTTTGATTGAAAGGGGATTCCACAGAATACAAACATAATTTAGAGGCTTGCAGATAGAATAGATATATTACTTTGTTTCCTTCAGAAAGAGACTGTTGATTTCTTATGTCTGTGGTATTTCGTAAAATTTCACTATTTTTTTTTTCTGCAATGTCAAATTTCAGCTACTGAATGTTTAGAACATTTCATTGTAATGGTTCCAATATTTTTTTTCTCATCATATATTGAAATATTACATTAAAACCTACTAAATAATTGCAAACTGAATGTAAAGCCAAATAATTTATTTTGCTTGAAAATATACCATATAACTCTATATACCTCTCCTTAGAATTGTGTATATTAAGTTTTAATGGGGAAATAATTTCTTAATATTTTGAACTTTATATATATATATATATATATGGTGTATCATACCATATGCCCTTAACACATACGGGATGACAACATCACAAAATGCATCCTGTTGATTTTCATTGAAGAAAGCAGGGCTTTCCCAGTCCTTTAAAGGCTGGTAAAGTGGGACACGTAATGAGAACAGCAGAGGACTACTTCCTTATGATACTTTCCTGGTGCAGATTCAGTACTTCTGGATACTGAACCAAGTTTATATGATTTAGAATCAACCTGAAAGCTGTATAACCACAATACAGAAGCGTGCAACCTAAGCTGGCAAATCTCATATGCAGACCTACGTATGTCACTGTATTGGGTGAAGGTGGCCAGGTTTTAATAGCTGTGAAGGGTGAGCTGAAGGGGTGGCCTCTTTGAGAAGAGGCCAGGCCCTGGCTCCATGTCAAGCAGCTGGTTCAAACTGGTTCTGCAATAGGGCACAGCTCTGCCTGTCTACCAAGTTGGTGGTGCCTCTGTGAAAAATGCCAGAGAGAGGAGGAGGGAACAAAAAGAGTGAAAAAGAACAAAGGGAACACCAAGCTCGAAGGATGAGGAGAAGGAGGTGGTCCATAGCACAGAAGCATGTGGAGGTCCCTGCACCAGAGCCGATGGATATTCCTGACAGAACTGCTGCCCATGGAGAGCCCTTACTGGAGCAGAAAGAAAACGTGATAAGGCAGGAGAGGCAGAGAGAAACTACTGAGTACTCACCATAACCCACCATCTTTGGAGTGGAGTGAAGTTGAAGCTAGAAAAGGGGGGAAAAAAAGTGGTTTAATATTTGCTTTTCTATTTTCCACTTTGTGAATTCGTAATTAAATATTCATATTAATTTCCATTAAAAATTAAGTTAGTTCTTCCCAGGTCAAATCTGGTTTATGCACAACAGTAACCAGTAAGTGATTTCCCTGTCTTTACTTCAACCCATGAGGTTTCTCTTTCTTGTTCTTATTTTCTCCCCTTGTTCCACTGAAGGAGAGAGTGAGTGGGTGGCCCTTACCCAAGGCTAAGACACCATAACTTTTTAGAGGAGCTGACTCTGCAATAGGAAATGGGCAGGGCAGAAATGGGTGTATATGAAAAACATGGAGTAGTCAAACACTTAGAAGCACATATTCTTCAAAGCTAGAGAAAATTATGAGCTTGTTTGTAAGTTACAGCTTCTTAGAGTAGAAGTCCATTAACACTAGTATGGTACTTGAAGGATTAAAATGCTTGTAATGAAGAATGTCTTATATTTATGTTTGAAATCGTCACGTTCTTTTTTTGTACTCTTATCTCACGGTGAAATATCTCATAATATATGAGCAAAAAATTCTGAAATCATCTTTTAGTAAAAGTTAGTAAGAAAAGGAGGGTCAAGAAGAGTAACTTACAGGAACACACTTTTACCTAGTGTATTGGGTGTGAAGAAGTATCGGATTCAACTCCTTGTCTTCTTCCTTATAAATTAAATGCACACATTTTCAGAGTACGAGGTGTGAAGCAAAGTTGTGTCTTTTCCTTCCTGCCTCGTTTGGTCCTAAAGTCAAGGTCTAATCTAATGTAAGCCATGGTCACATGGTTTACATTTCCAGCTACCCAAAACTCTGTTTTGGAAAGATAAGTCTTCAAAAGTTCCTTCTAGTCAGTTATCTAGATGCTCATTCTGCACCTGAGATTTACAGTTTCATATTGTTACATGATTAAGAAAGGCTGTGAATATTCTTTTTCTTAGGTAACACACTAAACCTCAGCCTACCACAGTAAAAGCTGGCATGCCTAACAGCTGAAATTTTTAATCAACTCCTTGGCTTTGGCCTTGATTGATGTTCTTGAGGAGGGTTTGGCAATGATACATAAAAACTGTACTATAACAGAACTAAGGTCAAACTATATTTTCTAAGTGGTACATTTTTGCACACAAAAATATTAACTTCTGGAACTAGGGATACTATCAGGCAAATCAGTTCTGTAAACCTTAAGGTTTCTAGGTCCCTCCAAGGAAGGCTTTCTATACTGCTATCCTGGACACAGGCAGCTGATTTCTATCTGTATCTAAGGTTAGAAAGTTTGGATCTTGATTTATGATACCCCTTTGCAAGAATCTTACTGGAATCTTGTTTTCATCAAGCTGCTGAATAGTATCCTCAGAAAGCAGGACATATAAGAATTTTCCTTTAGTTTGAGAGAACCAATACATAGAATTGCAATCCACTTTTCTCCCAGTTGCCAAAACCACCACCTGTTCAAAGTAACCCCAAAACCTTCAAAAGAAAGATTCATTTTTATCTAAAAAAAAAGGAGGGGAAAAAAAAAGCAGGCTTAAGAGAGAGCCATAGTGGTTGGCTGGCTGGCTGGTGGTTTCATGGCATGACCAGGAGAGTCTATCAGTTTCTGGAGACACAGTCCACTTCCAGTGGATTTTAACTCATCAGTTAGGATGTAACCATTCCTGTAGATTAAGCCAAATAATTAATCTCTTAATCTACAAATCAGCAAAGCATTGTTTAGATTTTTTCTTATGCATGTAAGATGAATCTTGATGCATGGCTTTGTCCCATAGTGAAACCTCTTGATGCTGTGATAGTATCAACTGTAATAATAAGCAACAAATATCAACAATGGTGACATTGTTATTACCAATCACATTGTCATTGTCTTGATACGGAATATGTTCACAGATTAATAGAGAATCACATTCTTAAATCACATTCCATTAGATGCTTTTGAAGACTTGAATCATAAACATACATCAGGTTGTTACATTTAATATCTATCTGTGGAAATATTTTTCAAAAAGAATTAGATAAATTAATTCAGTCTCATTGGCTCTAAAATAAAGGTGTAATAATTATATTTTTTTATTTGTTCTGGTGATGTTTAGTCTGCAAAGGAACATTAGCTGAAACTAGAATTACAGCTGAATATCTGATTTATTTTGATTTCTTTCACATAAAAATCTTTTTCAAGTGTTCTCAACACTCTACTTGCTAATCTTTAGTAAATTAATATGGAGTAGGTTACTCTCTTTTATCTTCAAGCTGAATTAGCAGAATTAACATTAAAAACCATTATATTTGATTATAAATAAGTATACTTTACAGATAGCAATTTCAAATCAAATTGTCTTGGTCTTATTTAGTCTGTACTAATTGTCACTTTATAAAATTAATATTTGTAAAATAAATACTTTTACTCAATTTAACTTCATTACTTATGCACTGCATAAATGTACCTTTCTCCCCTGAAAGAAACAAAGTTAGAAAACAGGAGTCACAAGTCTTTCTATGTCAAAACAGAACTGATAAAATGACACCTAATAGCAATGATGGCTTAACCATTCACAGATATTATGATTTATATTATAAATAAAAAACATTACTTCATCTCCATTTTGTTTAACCTACAATAATTTCCTTCATGGAAATATTAGCATTTTGAACCTGTATTTAAAACCATCTTCCAGTAGCCAATGTATTTTGAAGCTGTTGACTTTCAGCTTTCTTCTCATTATTTATACGCATTTAAATAATTTCTACATTAATTAAAAATATCATCTTATGGAAAAAATATTCTGTTAATAATTTACTTATACAAAGATATAAAATCAGGAGTAACTTGAAAGTGGATTATGAAGATGTTATTCATATAAGGACAGTGAAAGCCTCTGATGGATATTTTAGTGTAGTCTTCTTTCAAAATGTGTGTAATTTACAAGAAGTATATAATTTAAGTGAAAATCTGGTTAGTTGGCCTAGGTCTTGAGATAAATGCTAATATCACAGATGTACTTTGTAGTGGGAAATTCATAATATACAAAGGAAAGACATACCACATTCCACAGGTTTGTATACTAATAAATGAACATGTTTACTCTTCCTTCAGATGCAAGACACAACATGATTAAATTCTGGTGTCTCAGAAACATTTAGATAAATATTCAGCAGGTGATAAATAAAGTGTTTTGTCTTTCCTGATTTGCCAAAACTATTTCCATTTTTTTTCCATTTGAACAGAAATAGCTGTTCTCAGGCAGAGTTATATACCTGTCTGCTATGCATGGTGAAGAGGCAAGGAGAGATGCCAGTTCACAAAGCAATATTTGTCAGAATATGTGTGTTCAAAAAATTTATGTTTTTTCTCTATTCAGTCAAATTCTATGTCCAAATCCAGAGATAAAAGACATCAGAAAGGATGGGTGGAAGTTTCAAGGGGCAAGAATGAAAAAGCCAAAGTCCCTTCAACAAAGATATCTACAGGCAGCACAACCAACTCTAGAATAAATACATCAATTATTGACTTCTGTGCAATAACTACGCCTAGAGTGTAGAGAAAAGAACTAAAAGCCCTCTTGTTGCACCAGATTGACTTTACATGCAAGGTTGGGAATGGGGGGTGGATGAGGGCTTCAAGAAGAAGTAAGAAGAGGCCAGGGACTTCCCCTTGCTTCTCCATATCTATATTGGTTTGATTTGCATTCTTACTCATACTTAGAGGAACAATACAATAATTTTTACCATTAAGTCTGTTTTCCTACAGTGGTAATTGATAAGTGATATCCCCTCTTTATACTGACCCACTAAGTTTTTTATCTTATTTTCTTACCTCTTGTTCAGAAGAGGATATGAGAAAGCACAGCTGGATGAGCATCTGACAGCTAGCCAAAGTCAACACAACACATGCAGTCTGAAGCAATATGTCTGCAATATAGTCACAATGTTGTTCTTAGTATATTACCATACGGTCTTATATAGCATATAGCCCATGTATACTATATAGAACTATGTATTTATCTTTGCATTTTTTGAGTGTCCCCAGATCACAAATAATGAGGATTACTGAGAACCTAAAATGAGTATAATAAAATACAAGTCAATCCAAACTCATTTTAAGAGAACAGAAAGAGTACCTAAAGCTAGAGTAGTTTTGTTTCACTTTCTACAACCTAACAATATTGATGCTTATAGACGTATTTTTCTGGAGTTATGAGGTAAAATACATATCTAGAATACAAAGAAAAAATATTATTAATAACGTTTTACCCCAAAATTTTGAGAGCTGTGTTCTAGGTTCTGCAAGAGAAAGCAAACTCTGATGAAAGAATATGAAGGAAATTTCTGGAAGATTTTTTACTCTAACAACTTGATGATCAAAAGAGTCAGAAAAAGGATAATTCATAAAATAATATATTAGGGAGAGGTTGAATACAGCTGCCTGACAGAGCTGAGGCTGTAACAGCACCATACTTAGGTCATACTAATAATGAAGTTGAACATGTACTACCAGTGGGCATATGCACAGACAGAATGCGTCTGAGGAAAATATAAATAAATAATTTATATACATATAGACACAATTGTCAACATAGATCACAACAGGCAGGCATTCTCAGCATCAAAATGCACAAACTACACAAGGGCCTCATCCTTGTACTTTCTCTGGCTAGTCAGGGTGAAGATCTGTTAGTATGAAATATATGTATACCTATGTACAATGTGGATGCTTCCAGCACTTTTTCTCAGACACTCAGTGTGCTCAGTCACTGCCCCTAAAAGGCCAGTCTCCCTCACCGCTGGTCATACAGGCCTCAGGGTTGCAGCACCTCTCCAGTTTCTGGTATAGCTGTCATACACACGCACAGAGAACTGGTAGCCCAAAGCCAGCCCTGGGAGACACTCCCTTTCCCCTCCGTTGAGATGACCGGCCTTAACTCTTTAATGTGCGTATCCTCAAAGCAGCACAACAGAGTAGATTGATGCTCATGTTGTTGTTTATGATTAGGTAATTAAGCTAAAAAAGAATGAGTTATTTCCAGCTTTCTAGAATACAGAGGTACCAATTTACCTTACTTTCTGGAGCATCCCTAGTACTAGGCAATTAAATACAATCCCTTCTCAGCAGGTCCTCTTTAAGGATTAAGAATTAATTTTGCCATCTGACCCCATGGGTGACTGACACAGCACAATCCATAACTATATGGCATTTTTCTTCCTCAGACTAAGTAAAATTTTGTTTATAGCACATTTTCCCTGACCATTAATAATTCCAAACTCTAATCAGGCATTATCTGGGAGGATGCTTCCTGTCTGAGTCAAAATCATCCCTGGTGCTGACCTAGAAATTAAATGGTATAGACCATCCTGTGCCAGTGCGTGGGCCTATTGTCTGGTCTCAGTATATTGTGCTAATATTAACCTCATGAATGAAACAGAGAAAGGTTTGGTGATTATTTCTTTTTCAGATGAATCAGCATTACTGAAAGAAATGCTTCTATGACACCTATTCTTTTGTTGGTTGTCTCTTACCTACTTTGATATTGACACTGTCATCTGGAATGCTGTTTCTAAACAGAATATTACATATGTAAATTATGGCAATCTAAATGGTTGACTTTAAAATATACTCATTAAGGCAAAAAAATGTCTTTCTTCATTGTACTTACACTGTATTAACCTCATACCGATCTTCATGTACATTTCAGATCTAGATTTTGAAAAAAAAGATGGTGTTTGAATACTCTTCTGAACTAAGATGTTTTTCTGAACTAAGGACTTCTCATTTCTAACCATCATAAAGCAGACCCACCTGGGCTTTTTTTCTGTTATTTTTCTCATTTTTTAAGGTATTTAAAATAATTAAGATAGGACTACCACCAGAATCTGAGTTTGATAATTTGTTTTCATTATTATAAGGTCTTAACCATATTTTGGCACCAGTAAAGAATGGTAGTGGTATTTGTTTTTTTTATCTTTGCAATTAGTTTACAATGTACTATTTCTATTAGCTACTTCATTTATGCTTTCCAGTCATGTTCAAATGCAAAAGCTGTAGAAAAAGTTATATTTCAGCTTCTTATAATTTGCAGATGGTTTTAGGTATTTGAAGTCCTCTATATACCATGCTATTGATTTCAATAGTATTTTTATCAAGAATAAAAAAATGCAGGATAAAGGTTAAACCCTTTGACTTCTCCGGTTTAGTCTTTTTTTTTTTTTTTAATTCTGTATGAGGAAATTATAATTAGATATTTTGATACATAATAGAAATGTCTTTGTCAGACACATACTAGATTCATATTTTGGACAACATTTTACTTGTATCATCAGTTATTGCACTTGATGTATTTGTCTGTACCCCAGACCGTAACACTTCAAGCATTGCACATGTATGCAAGATGGTTGATTTACAGTCAGATATTGGCATATTGAAGGATCAAATATTTGCTTCCACTTCTTTATTACAAAGCACATATTTTTATTTTTAAAAATTGAGAAAAATAGATCTTGCTGTGCACTCATTTTATAACTATAATTATGCCAAATTACATAATCATGAACATAAATACCTTCAATCATTTTTTGACAACTTGTTATTATGTAATTGCTGTCCAAACTTAAGTGATAGCAACACACAAAGCTATGTCATACTGATCAATTATTACCTCTTTAGAACTCACTTATAACCGTGGCCATTGTTTTTCAAAAGAAGTATTTAATAACTACAAGATTGTTAAACAATTATGTTGTTGTATATTTGTACCTGTTCATAAAGAACAGTATTAACATTTATGAAATTACATTTCTGACCCTTGCCAAAATACACCTATGTGCATACTTAAATAAATACCTTAAGCTTTAGGCAAGCTTTTTTAATATATGTCTACGATACGTCTAACATTATGTTTCACATGTAGTACCCCTTGAAAAAAAACAGTCATTCTCATGGTTAAATTCGGGCATGTATTTAAATATCCTACAGAATAGTGTTGTCAGTACATGTTACTGTAGCCTTCTAAAACACCTTTCAAAGGTTATAGTGAGTGTATTTATAATAAAAAGGTCTTTAATAATTCTAAGTCTACTCTTTTCATTCCTTTTATTTATTTTCAGACTTTATAATTTTAAAACTGTTTATATAGGTCACAAAAGTAACATGAGATTTTAACGATCCTCATGTAAATCATGTATAAGTTGTTTTAGCTCTCATGACCGGTTACCTTTTCTATTTAAATAATATATACTGTGCAAGCACATAATAAATTAACATCCTTACCCTTAAACACGTACAAAGAAATTTTACATATGATGAATGGTTAGATAAAATAATACCTGAATTTTCGTAGCAAGTTTCAGATATAATATTCAAATTGTTTATAGATATGAAAAAAAAAACATATTGGAATTTATTTAAAATAGAGAAATAAAACTAAAAAAAATTAAAAAACCCACAACTATTTCCCAATTTCAAATAAGTTTTATCTTGAAAATCCTCCCTTAATATGTCTGTTGAGTATCTTTCTACATCCTGGTAATAATTTGACTAAGCGAGAAGTTATTTAAAAAATTCAGGCTTTGAGAAAAGATTTTAAGGAGGACCTAAGGTCCTAATAAATACTTACATTATTCTGATTCTTTTGCAAGTATTTACTGTTAAATTATTAGTATGAAAACTAATACAATGTATAGATAAAATGAAATGTTATGAAGAGAAACAGAAAAAGTTTACAGGAAACCAGGGAATCTAGAGCTTGAAATAAATTGGTTAAAACTGAAGTTTTACATAAGTAAAATCTCCTCATGAAAAACTGCAGTCTTGAAAGCAGTCTACTGAGCAATAGTTTCTTAAATCTGAAAATTTCTTTTAATAATAACAATCAGACAGCGCAGTCTTAGGAATATTTACATTTTAAACATACCTAAATAATTTCAAGCAAAACCGAAGTTTCATTGTTTCTTTCATACAAATCCTTAACAAAATAATTATGTGACTTCTTGATAATACATACTTGTATGTATATATTTATACATATAGCCTTATGGCTTTATTCTTATGTGGCATGACACAATGCACACCAGCTACTGGTAATACTGTAAGTCCCAAACTGGCTAATGTAATGGTGCTTAGCTGTGATGTAGGTATAGTCTTGCTAGAATCAATGGTGAGAAAATCCTGTAAGCCTGGCTTGAATACCCTCCTGGATAAAAATAATCAGATGCAAAACTGTTTGCTGAAATAGAACACAGTAAAAAGAGTACTTTCTTCCACTGTTTTTCTTGCTTAATATTCCTTATTCAAGCAACCGTGTCTATGTTACCCAAAGTGCCAAACGTAACTTTCTGGACGCAGTTTAATGCATTATTCCTGCTTATTATTCTCTATGAATCTCAAAACAATCTGTGTTACACAATGAGAAAATGAAGGACCTTGCTGACTTAAGTTGCTTACAAATTCAAAGGCAAGCACAGTGAAGAAAACATACATTGTGCAAACCAGAGGACACAATGTTCCCAGTCTATACTTTCTTCTGCAAATGGGAGATGACCTTAAACAACAGTGCTCTGTAATTGTGGAGGCAAAAGCTCACATTAATAGCGTAGGTTCTTTGAAAAATAGCCTTTAATGTCTGTCTTCTCCCACGTCTTTTCAAAAATTTTTTCTGCCCCTGACTATTCAAGGTGTCTACTAATCTAGGCTGTTCATCACCTATCATATTTTTCTCATTTTATTTTCTACTTTCTTCTTACAATTGTCATCTTTTAAATGCATGAACCATGACAGAAAATACTTTATTGTACCACATGGCTTTAATCTTAATATTGTAGCAAGACTCAGTGGAGTTTTCATCTATTTTAAGCTCACTAAACTGAATAGAAAGCAGACAACTTGCTCCATTCCATTTTCTCCTTTATTGTCAGGTATTATTTCCAGATGGCATGACCCCAGCTTGTACATACGATACATTTTGTTTTCAATAAGCTGTTTTATCACCTTTAACTCTGAATTGCATGCACTTTATGTTGCTATTAATAACCACCTAAAGAATTACTCTTAAGCTGGCCTTCATATTTGACATATTTTGCCTATTGAAATGCTTCCACAAAAATTAGCTATCAAAATTAATCATTTCAGAGCTTATGAGTTGACTAGTCCTGTAAGATTCTGCAGAATCCATATACTGCAATTCCAGTGAAGACTGCAGGGAGTAAGTTTGTTCAGAGTTTTGCAGGATGCTCTGAAATCTTTTGACCATAAATGGAATTTCTTTTATTAATTTACCTATCCAATCATATTGTATTTTGCTTTAAGAACAAGTAGAAAAATTCATTCATATTTCATATGTTCTTGTTTCATTAGATTATAAATTAATCTTAGATAAATCACCTATATTCTTATTTAAAAAACATATGCCTGCAAAACCAATATCATATCCAGCACAAAGAAGAGAATGTAGTAGTATATCTGGTCATTCTATAGGATAGAAAAAATACTGCAAAGGAGTAATGCTTGTACCATAGGACAGTAATCCATTACTTTGGAGTTCATAATTAATTGCAATATTAGGAAAATGCAGTATAACAACAAATAAGAGCTAATAAAACCTTGCAATTAATAAGATAAGCATTTTATTACAAGCTGTTTCAAATGATTGTAAAGTACATATTTTAGAATAAGATTTCCAAGGACTCAAAAGTTTTAGCTTTGAAAGTGTTCAGCAAGATCATCAATTACTAAAATTTACCTTTGCCTTTGGCAGCAGAAGAGAACCTGAAGCACTGCAGCCTCTCTAACCGGAGTCTGCTTAACTATGTCTGTAATGTTTTTAATTTAATGTAATGTTTAATGTTTTTAGACCATATAATGCATAACACAAGACAAAACTTTCTTAGTAATTAATAACATACTTGGTTGTGATTATAGGTCACCATATTGAGTGATTCTACATTTTAGTGTCACAAGCCTTTTGTTATGTTTTCACACCCCTGCCCAATTGAGGAGCCCCAAAAGGTAGCAGCACATGTTTTTTTATATATTTTACAAAGTTTCTTTCTTTTCCTTTAGGTACAGGAATCTTGTGGTGACTTGAAAATCGGAATACTCCATTTACTTTAGCTTACCAAATAAACAAACCTGGACGCATATTATGCTTCAGATAGGTCTTGAAAAAATGAAATTAGAATGGTCACACTACTGTCAAGTTTTCCTAAAGAGCTATGAAGATCCTTGTCTTGTTTCTCCAAAATGCTACAACTGAATCAGCACTAATTAAGTTATTAATTTCTGTTAAGTCAAACCATAAATAGGTTGCATCATTCTTCCTATGACCCTTTCCAGAACATAAAGGGTCCCCTCTTGAAGAAGAATAAAAAGATACAATTCTCTGTTTAGGCAATCCAGCTATGAGCCTTTCAAAAGCCGCAAACCAAGCCAAACTATTACGTGTGTTGCATACGTAATATATATAATGCGCTAAGCATTGAGTAGCTATAATCAGATTTAATTAGGACCATATTCAGTAGATAAGCTGTCAAATTCAAAGGGTGAAAGTTTAGTGTTTTATCAAGTAAGCTACCCTGCTTCTGAAAAATCAGAATGAAATCATCTCCCTGTAATCCATTAATAGTGACTATAAAGTAGAAGGGGAGGAAGAAGATGTAGAAAAAATCCTGATCAGACAATGTTAATCCTCACTTTCTTTTTACATTTTATTTATAGAACGATTAAGTAGATGACACCAAAGACAAGATAGTATGCAATTTCATTTAACGGTAAAACCCTAGATTTTTCATAGTGCAAAACTTGTATTTCTTTCTATGGTCTAATTAAGACTTTACACATAAACATTTTGTTGCTACATCAACCACGAAATTACACAGCTTTAAAAATAATAGTTAAGGGGAATCTTATTGGTTGATATTTTCAAGTGTGACACGAAGCATATGCTCCTATGCTTTCAGCCTTCTTGTACTATCTGCAGTAGGGGCAGATATAGAAAGATATACGTAAGGTTTGTAATACCTTAAGACCCTTATGTGTAGTTAACAATTAGCAAAATACATTTATCAAGAACTATCTTGTCAACTTACAAATTTAGATCAGTGTGGAGCAGATGTATTGCTATCAACTCCTGAAGCTGGAATATCATAGTAGCTTCAAAGTTCTTCTCTTTTCTCTAACAAAACACAAGTTTTTTCTTTCTTTTTTTTTTTGGTCTCTCTTAACTGATTTTTAAAAATGTGATATAAAACTACTTAGAAACACATGTATGAACGTGAACGCTGACCTGAGAAAAAAACTTACTTTTATAGAGTATATTTCTATGAATAAGTTTTAATATGTTATTGTGATGACATTTCCTGAAATCATAAATCGTGTAAATACTGTAAAATTCTACTTCCCCCCCCTTTTAAGAGCAGTATGATAGAGGAGAACTAAAGTAAACTGTCTTTGAAAGTCAAAGATGCAGGACACGTCAGAATTGCCATACTGCATTGTCCAGCTAATCCGTTATGTTGCCTCTGATGACAGTGCAACCAGATGAATCAGAGAAAGAGATGCAGCAAATTCTGAAACATATGAGGAATAATCTGTTCAAGGCAAAAATTTATTTCTAACTGTTGTCCTCTTGTGGTTAATTTGTATCTTAGAGCTTATGGGTACATATTCATTTTAAATTATTTGATCCTCTACTGTGTAACTAAGACCTTTCTTACATTCCATAAAAGTTCCTATATGTATCAGCACTGCTTTTGATGTCAGCATTATCTTGTGGCAATGAATTACATTAGTGAATTATATGTCAAGTAAAATCATATTATATTTTATCAGTTTTAAATGTGTTGACCTTTCACTGATTGTCCCAATTTGCCTTGTCTGTAATGTTTTCATACCATATGAAATACACATAACAGCATTTTGGTGGTGTATTTTAAAATACAAAGCACCAGTCTTTGTTTTCTTACTCAAACTCTACTAGAGCATGTTGACTGCTTTTGGTATCAGTATTGTGATCCAATAATAAAAGGCAGAGAAGAATAAGGCCTTCAATAGTGAAAAATAGCTACAAGTCTGCAAAATATTGGCAAAGCATGTAATAATATTTATTGCATTTTTCATTACCAAGTGAAGTGGCAGATGAGTTGCAGAAATAAAAACTAAGAATTTTTATCTATTTTTTCTGCTCCATTTTATGTGTACATTTGTCTTATTTTCCATTAAAATTCTAACTACAACATGAAGAGTTTCACCTTGAATTAAATAATCTTTTTTTTCTGAGACATTCTGAAATTCAAAGATCATGTACCTTGAGCTAAGGTGTCCAAAAAAAAGTCTATCTTTAAATGAAGGCAGAACATAGTTACGAAAGGATTTTAGAGTCTAACAGATTTTCTGCAGAAAGTAGTAGTCTAGCTCCCATTCATTCCCTGTCTGTCCTTCTTCCCTGCTGTTTAAGTAGCATGGCAACAATGGGATTAGAGTTGAAATTTATGGAGTGGAAGTTGCATTTGAGGGATGAATCCAAGTTTCCTTATTTTTGCTACCTTATTTTAGGATACTACATGCAATGTTTGGAACACAGATAAAATTTGAACGGCAGAACCCATTGGGGTTTTTTTGTTTCTTTTTAGCAGAAAAGGAGACTTCTAAAGGAACACAGAATAAGAGGGTTTATTCTAGCAATATAGATACTCGTGTTGGTGACTTTTAAAACATATCTCTGATTATGTTCGATGAGAGTCAGTTAACATAATTACATTTTTTTATTCAAGTTAGATGGATTCTATTTACTACTTCACTATTACTGTTGCTAGCTAATTATTAGTACTGACATTTGCCCAGTATTTGGAGAAATACTGCTGTGATCCAAAATAGTCAACAAACTTTCAGAAAAGAAACTAAATAAGTAAGCAAGCAAACAAACAAACAAACATCTGCAAATTAAAGAACCTGGGATATAGAAAAGATGCTGAGATAGCCAAAAGGAAATAATGGCTTTGAAAATTAGTGGGGAGAGAGACTCTTATCTACAGCACCACAAATGATGTTGCTTCTAGCATCCTGCTAGCTCTCATCATAATTTAACATTTTTCTACTGCAACACATACCTTCTATGGTAACCTCATTCTAGTCTGATTCTTTTGAGAAAATTTAAAGTTTGAGAACAGTAATAAGGAAAAAATGTTGTCTTATTGACAGGATGGAAGTTCAAGTTTAGTTGCATTTTGTGATGCACATTATTTGCCTTATGTCTTCATTTCAATACTTAAATAACCTGCAAATATAGTGGCATAATTACAGTGTTCACCATGAGTTTAGAGTCCTCCCTTCTTTAAAACTACAGGATCTATACTTCCAGAGATCTGACATAATGTTATCCCTCAGACTGCTTATAAATTATAGAAAGATATGCTGTCACATCTAGAAAAGAATTCTCAGACCAGGGCACTTATCTGCTTGGCATATCCAGGCAAATGTTTTTGAACTAATATGTTGTTGAAGAAAGAAAAGTATTATAAGTGTTATTTAATTTATATTGATGAATGGGTAACAAAATTTCCAGTACTGACATAGCAATATAAGTTTTTCATCCAACAGTGGAATTCAAAGTACATTTGGGTAGGCTCCCCAAAAAACACTTGAAGAATGACATACTGTAATGACAACTCCAGAACCATTTGCTAAGGAAGAACTACCTGGGCTAATCAAATAAATGTAATGAAATGAAATGTAGGTAGATTTGAAATACCATCTGTCCCTATATGCTTCCTAACTCTAGGTTTCTTTAGTTGGACTCATTTTTCAGTCCTGATCTTCTTATCTTGAGTTCTCTGGTAGCTCTTTCTTCATAACACAGAGCTGCTGAAAAGGTAGGAGGGGCTGCTTCTCTTTTTTACTACTTGTATTTTTGTCCAATAAATCAGTAATTTTCATACTTTCTCGGATGTGGATATTTTGATGTTATTTTTTCATCACAGCACACAGTGTGTTGGAAGCAAGAATGAACCTCCTTTTCTATGAAATCCATCTGTGCTAGTAAGTACTCTTCATATTATTTATTATTCTCATGTAGAAATACATTCTATTGAATCAGAAAGTTTGTTCTAATGGATGTTTATAATATATCCCTCAACTTTCAGCTGTGCTTTCGAATTACTACCGAATAATCTTCTGTTGAACTTTCTTATTATATCATGTTTCCAGTGCTAAAAAATTAACATCTATACGCATGCTTATTTTACTCAAAGTGTAGTCTTATCTAGAAAGAGAAATTTTTTTTTCCATCCAAACAAATCTCTGAGAATAAAACACGATGAGATCTCTCCTCACTTTTTGTGGGCAAAATGTATTTTTCCAACTAGATATCCCTTGTCCTTGTACCATCCAAGGCTTTAATCTTCATGAAAAATTAATAAATTTTTAATTTGCTAGACTAGAAGAAAAAATAAAATCTTCAAAGGCAACATAGCGATATTTTTTGTTTTGTTTTTTAATATACATAATTTATTTTCTGAGAGTGGTTTGTATGAAGCAATGCTTAACTCCTTTCTTCCTTGCAATTTCTCATTCAAGTAAATAAACATAGCAACAAAAATAAGGAAACTTTCACATAATAACAGAACAGTAAAGCTCCATTTAAGTCACACAAAGAATTAGAGAAAATGAGGTGTAATATATATATATAATCCTCTCTGGAAAGAAATTGGTAGAATGTGAAGAGTTGCATGAATGTTGTTAATATTCATCTATTCTTTCCAAGTAGTATGTTAAGGTAATATGCACTCTCCAACCCAGATGAATTATTTTTATTATTGACAAAGTTGAATTCATAGGCAGACTACAACAGGGCAAACCGTTATAACGAATTTGTGGCCAGGAAATGGTGTTTACAGCTAACAGCTACTCATATCCTGAAATGTGCAGAATTATTGTGAATAAACACCTGTGTAAGGCTTCTATCTGGGTACAAAAAGCAGTCCTGTTGACACACGGGTGTGGAAGTGAAAAATTAATGTAAAAATATGTCAAGTTGTTTTTGTCTTTCAGGTAGATTTTTTTAATAAGAGATCAGGACATAGAAATAAATGCTGACAATACATTGATTTTTTAGTTCTAACTTTTCATGTTGTTTTCCATGGTGAATATACTTTATATCCATCCCTGATGTTATGGAAGAGTAGACCTTTTCTTTTCAATATTGTTCAAAATTATTTTGATGTTCTTTTTACTGTTAACTTAAAGGACCTTGTATTTCTTCAGAGATCTCTGTTATCTAAATTTTGCCATTTGGTGTTGAATTCCACAAGCATATTAGGAAAAAAAAATACAGAAATAAATTTTTTTATTACAGTGGAATTTGTAGTCATGCCACGTTCCAATTAATATTTACATCTTTTATGCAATGAAATGGTGAGATTATTAATCCATATAGTACATAACAGTAATAGAACACATATGTTGGGATTTATTGGAAAACAGCTTTCTGGTCTCCTGGTTAAGACAGTACTCTAGCTTAAGCTCTTCACTTCATGTCACTGTTCCCAGGATTATTTTTAATTAAGAACAAACATCTACTGGAGGAAATTGATCTCTGTTATTAAGTTATTGATTAATGTAGGTGACATACTTTACTTATACTTCACTAAACCTTTCCTTATACTTCGCTAAACCTCTCCTTTGACAACAATAAAAAATTAAATTTCCATGCACCCCAAAGAATAAGAATTGTTTTCCTTGTTTTTTTCTAAGCTTGAATTTTTAAAGTACACTTTAACTGCTATGAAACATAAGCTGTTTTCTTCTTCCTCCACCCTTCTCATAAAAACCACCATGTATTATGATAATCCCATACTAATAAAAAAGGAACATTATCAGAATATCTTGCTATACTGAAGTTTCACTTCAGCTTTCACATTTAAAAGCTAGTACTAATGATTTTTACTAAGAAACTAATAACAAATTACTAAGACTAATAACAAATCTATTATGTCTGCATTCATATTATGCTGTTTTATTTACCTCTACTTTCAATAATCTCTCCTTTCACAGTCATTTTTGAATGAAAACACGGTATTTTTTTGCCAGTAATTATTGCTATATTTTCACAAGATTCACTGTAGGATAAAATTAAACATGGTTCTACATATTCTCCAGATAAGAACAGAGTCGCATTATTAAAGAATGGTAGAGAGTGGAAGGGACATCTGAAGACCATCTAGTACAATTGCCCCTGCTAAAGCAGGTTCACCTGCAACAATTTGCATAGGAATGTGTCCAGGTGTGATTTTAATATCTTCAGAGAGGAGATTCCACAATCTCTCCAGGCATCCTGTTCCAATGCTCTATGCCCCTCAGAGTAAAGAATTTTTTTCCTCCTGATCTGATGGAACTTTCTGTGCTCCTGTTTGTGCTTGTTGCACTTTGTCCTGTTGCTGGGTGCCACTGAATAGAGTCTGGCCCCATCCTCTTGACACTCACCTTTAGATATTTCATACAATCGCCTAGTTGGAAAAGACCTTTGAGATCATTGAGTCCAACCACACCTGTCCACAACTATACCATAACCCCGGGAAACTCACCTACCCATCTTTTAAACACCTGAAGGGATGGTGACTGAACCACCTCCCTGGGCAGTCTGTTCCAGTGCCTGACCACCCTTTCAGCGAAGAATTTTTTTCCTAATGTCTAGTCTGAACCTCCTCTGGTGCAACTTATGGCCATTTCCTCTTGTCCTATCGCCTGTCACTTGGCAAAGAGACCAACACATACCTACAAAAAAACCCTAATGCCCTTGCTTCCTCAACAAAATCTAAGTTTAAATATTTAAGAGCAACCAAATCCTCTTCAAGAATATGCGTGGGAATACATAAGTCACTTAACATCCATGGAGTTCCACACACACTAATGGTAGATCATGTGACCACTTGGCATGATAAAGAAAATGCTGTAGATGATAGTTATATCCCTTTTTTTTACAAGCTAGGATAGTTTTCAAGCATGGAGAATTTTTTCAGATAAATTTTAGGACAACAGTTGAAGTTCTTCCTCTCAGATTTCACTGTGAAAACATAAAGGACAAAAAATTGATACAGAAAAGGGGATAGAAATATTTGTATACATAACATTTAACTTGAACAAATGCAGTGAAAAATCTTCATTCTAGTCTTTTGGAAAGTCTTTCTTGGTGATTCAAAGTAACTTGTAAGTGAGAAGCCATTAACTTACCCGGGATAGAATGACAAAAGCTTACAACTATCCTTCTAGGTGATATCACAGAGATATTCCTATTAAAAAAATAAGACTTCCTACTTTTACGTCTGTAACAGCTATATGTACAAGTCCATTTTTGCTGAATGTTTTAGGAAAAGGCATTTAGAAGTCTCCTGAATTCCAGGGCATCTTTAACTTTCTTGGACCTTCAGAAATCAAACTGACTGTCATGAGAATTTTTCTAACTGAGTGTTTATTATTGTTATGTTGTCCCTTATATTTTTAGCTCATAAGTCATTTGTATTCAGACTTCTTCTCCTACCAAAGGCGTGTAGGGTGCATCCAAACATATTCTGCTACTGATAAGGTTAGATCCTAAGAGTTACAAATGGTTTTAGCAGCCGTCAGTGATACCATATAAAGTGTCAAAACCTTAGAGGATGACAGACGTGAAGTTCTTCATAAAATCATTCTCAGATGAATATCTAAATCCTTATATTTCTCCCTTTTTCCAAGGGCCATAGAACTTTCTGTTGTTAGCAAGCTCATTTGTTTGACCTGTGCATTTTTTGGTTTGCCCAAAAAAGGACAAGTTGGAAAATAATAAGTTAGCATGAAGGAAAGTGGCATTGTTCTGCATAAGTATTTTAAATTTTCTTCCTTTATGCAGATTCCAAAAGAGCTTAGTAAGGATGTCAAACAGAGATTTTATGTCTTGTGACCTGACTAATGCTTGTAAAAAATGGAACCTCATTTTCAATCCTGTTGTTCCGCGTTTCTATGGAAACTAGAGCATTCACTTACATGGAGAATTCTATTTTGTTATCTTTTAAAACTGATTTTTATTGTTAATATTTTTTTCCCATGCTTTGACTTAAAAGTGATAAGTTGTAACATTCACCAAATTATGTGTTGGGTGTCTCAAAGGACCACCTTTTAAAGAATATTTATATAAATTCATGTAAAGAAAAGGGTGGGGAGGAAAAAAGTTCAACTTCTTGGGAAAAAAACATCTCTGCAATAATTACAATCTAGCTAAAACTATGGCGACCCTATGTCTACAGTGTCTCAGGATTAAAGCATTTGATCAAAAGGCTAAATATGTCATCATGCTATTATGGGCAACAGAGTAATAGGGAAAAATATGGATCTCAAGATTCATATGTGCAATGGATCTACCATTGTTACTTTCTGCTTGTGCACAAAACTGTCACCACCTTTGGATGTAATGAAATTGGTTTTCTTCTATATATTTTTTAGTATGTTTTATGATGTCTAATATTTAATTTTGAAAGTTTTGTTTGCTAGAGAAATACCATTTTATCCTCCTCTTAACCAAATGCTGGAGTATGCCAATAAAACTGATAATATTTTTCTTTAATATTATCTCATGTGTGGACCGGGGCTGCTTAGCCTGGAGAAAAGAAGGCTAAGGGGAAACCTTATCACTCTTTACAACTGCCTGGAAGGAGGTTGTAGTGAGGCAGGTGTTGATCTCTTCTCCCAAATAACAAGTGATACAACGGCCTCAAGTTGCACCGGGAAGTAAATATTACTTCCCTGAAAGGATTGTCATGTATTGGAATAGGCTTCCCAGGGAAGTGGTGGAGTTACAATCTCTGGAAAAATTTAAAACATTTGTGGATGAACCACTTATGGACATGCTTCAGAGGTGGGCTTGGCAGTGTGAAGTTTATGGTTGGACTTGGTGATCTTAAGGATCTTTTCAACCTAAATGATTCTGTGATTCTGTGTGACATCTATAATATAAGGGGGAATAGGAGGACTGCCAAAGATGGTGTTTTGTTTGTGTCAGAGAAAGCAGATGTGACTTTCAGGACTAATTCAGAGACAATAGCAGTAAATCCCAGCATAAACAGAGGCTTTGTTTGTTCCTGATTTACTTCACCAGTTCCTATAAAGCATAAAGAATAACTCTTGACTTTGAATCTTCCTGACTATATTAGGTCTTCCTCTCTCTACATGGTACCTTTATTAAGTGCTTAACTCAGTTGTATGCCCTTTCATTCTGCAGGAGCCCAAGTTGTGAAAATGAATTTTCATAACCTGTGACATGTTGATTCATTGGACATTCAAGTCATGCTAAGTTTTAATGACTTTCTGAATCGTGCCTAGAGTTTCTTAATATTATCACTACTTGTTTACTCAGTGACAGAGGAACATGTAGTAACTATTTATTACAAAAATATAAAGCTACTTGATACAGTGCATCCAATGATATGCAAAACAAAGCAGCTATTGTATTTTTTCTGGATATTAAGTTATTCCAATGTATTCCTTCATATTAGGTTTGTTCCACTCAAAAATCACTTTATTCCCCTTCCAAAATGTTTGCAAACATAACTGAATATAGGTTTCATATTCTCCTCTCCAAGGAGACCAGATATGAGTTGCTTCTACATGTAAGCTGTGCAGCCTATCAAGTCAGTCGCTGTCCTCTTCCGCACAAAATATGTACTATGATGGCTGTTTTTCTTATTTACCCTTAATAAGCCATTATTCAGCTGTTTTCACTCATGCTTCTTATTTAAGAAATAGTATTTCCAAAATTGCTATGTCAGTTTCTACACTAAAATACTGAAATTAATATATATGAACTCACAGTGACTATGTTAATATCATAATTTTTAATTCTGACCAGATATTATTATCACAATATGTCTGCAATGGTTGCTAAAGAGACCTTCAATTTAGAAACATGCAACTTGCTTGAAAATTGGGTTGGCAGCTTTTTATATTTGGCTTATCAGCTCCCAGTCCAGGAGACTTGCTGGGGTCACATAATCCTTTCTCTCTCTATGTATGCATATGTACTCAGTGGTGTATACAGCAAAGTACGTGTGGGTGTATTTATGTGGTAGATTTAAAGATTTTTGATTGTTGAATAATTAAAAACAATCTTGTGTCTAAAGCTCAGACTCAATAACCATCTAACTGTCAATGAGAAAGGAAAATTTAAAAAAAAATTGGTCAAAAATAAGTAAACTTAAAATGGCTACAAATGTGCTAACATGTAGAAACAAGGACTTGGAAGTTCTACTTGAATTTATTTACCGGTTTCTCTGTCCAAATTATTTCACCTTCATTCATTTAATTGGTTGTTTTACTGAGCAATAAATTAATTAATGGAATAAATGGAAAAATGTGGAGAAGTTATCATAGAGATAACAGATAGTCAGACACAGTTTGCATCATCTTCTGTATTAGTTGCTGGCTTCTTTTTGAACTAATTATTAGCTTAACTTTATATCAGGCTATGCAGCTGCTCATACCCTGAGAGTCATACAGTCATTATCAATTTTACCAAGTACATGGCTTCAAACCTTTCCGATGAGGCATTTCCACGTGTTTGAATTCCATTTAAACATTTTTACTGACTTTATTCCTTCAACATCAAGTGTTTCCACAGACATATTCTTTTATTTTGTATAAATATAATATAGGAAATATATCATATATTATATAGATATAATATAGGAAATATAGGAGGTGTGTAGCATAATGACTTCATAAATTATGAAAAGAGAAGGGAGAGCCAAACTCAACACATGAATAAATATGAACCCTGAGATAAGAAAAGAAATTAAAAAACAAAACAAACCTGTACACCAACACCTTAAAATGTTGATCATTCCTTTTCACATTAAAGTTTGCCTTCCATTTGGTAAGGATATTTTGAAAGCGTTATTACAGTGTATAAAATATACCATCAGAAGAAAATTTAAGGGACTTCCATTGTAGGCAGCATTCCCTGTTGGATGCGAAGGATGATTAATCAACCTTGCAGAAGTTGTCACATTAAGGACCAGTGAATGGAGTAAACAAACTGTGAAATGCCTTTAAATGGATTTAAGTATCTCAAATGAAAAATCAGGTAATTATGGAAGGTTTCAGTTTTCATAAACTTTCATAAAGAGCTAGAGACCTTAATAACTACTGCACTGAAATATAAAGAAATCATGGTAATTCCTGCTGACTATGGTAAAGAACGCTGGAATGTAATGTTTTGCTTTCCTAAAAAGTAAGTAATGGAGAAGAGCTGGAAGAGGAATTATATTTCAAGGACCTTTCTAAAGGCATAGAGGACAGTTCTGCATTCACAAACCACTGAATTAAGTAGAACAAAAACAGGTCTCAGAAAGATAGGTTTCAAGTGGTATTCAGCTTCAAGAGGGTGAAGACAAAGAGTTAATTCAATTTCAGCCAAATAATTGAACACATCTGTTAAATTTATAGTAAAATCCCCCAAAAAACAAATACAAATTTGAATTGGACTGAAATAAAATGAAGACAAATGAAAAAACAATGAAAAAAAATCCAAAACTCAAACTTCAAACTAAATTATTCCTTGTTTAGGGACAGTTGACTTTTGTCAAAAAATGTGAACTGTTGTACATGAGACAGTAGAAATCTTTACAGAATGATTGTTCAGTCAAATAATATGTAGGACAGGTAGTAAGAAATATTGAGAGCTAAAAAAATAATTACACTCCCAAATGAATATTCTGATTTTTCTTTTTAATTAACCTGACAAATGGGAATAATAAATGCAACAAATTAGGGAACATTCTTGGGTTCTTAAATTATAAAGAAGAAAAAAACTATGATATAAAACCTAAATTACTTTGGTCAGAAAAGATGTGAAGAGTAGATTTACTTATTGCTGTAGAAAATGCTGTTTCACACTGTGCAACAATGGGTCAGCTAGGAAGAGAGTGGGCTAACATACAGTATGTGAAGGTTGCATTTATGACTTTACTCCAAGAGTTTATACATAATCAAGTAGGTTTTTTTGTAAGAATTCTTTGTCAATTGGATACCGTTGTTGTTTAGGAAAGATGGGCAGGAATTAAAAGCTCAATTGCTTTTATAGTTTATTCAGATTGATTTTTTTACTAATTATTAAATGATCCTAAAGAAAAATCTGGAGGGAGAAGTGTTTGGGTTTTTGTTTTAAGGATGAGAAGGATGCATTTTTTTTCAGTATAGACATATTCTATATAAATATTCAGCTAGGAAGCAAATGAATTGTAGTCTGTGTAATAATAATGTGATAAATGCACATTAGGGAGCCAAGCATATTACTCTGTGTCTCTGGCCCACTTGAATACGCAACATTCTGGTGTGTTACTGTTGTCAAACAAAGTCCCATTGAAGTCAATGATGTAAATCCCTTTTTCAAATCAAGGGAATTTTGCATCTTACAAATACGTAATAGAACAACTGCCCAAGCTGCTCACTGAACAACATACAGATCCTGCAAAGCACAAGACTAAAAAGTGTATTGTTTTTGCACAGTAAGTTCTGTACTTATTCACAGGGGGTAACTGGAACTAGATGTTCTTTAAGGTCACTTCCAACCCAAACCATTCTATGGTCCTACAATTTTTGAATTATGGGGAATAGAACTGGGCTTGGTACTCCAGGTACAACCTGACTAGCACTGAATAGACTGTGATGATCACATCTCTGTCTCTGCTGGTAATGACCCTGTGTGCCTTTGTTGCGACAGCAATCCACTGCTGTTCCATGTTCTGCCTATTGTCCACCAGGACTGCCATGTTCCATTCAGCAAGGCTCCTCCTTAGCTACATAGATCCTAGCCTGCACTGGGACCTTTGGTTATGCTCTCTCAAATGCACTCGTCTTTATTAAAATTTATACTGTTCTTTCAATCTGTCCAAGATGGTTTCCCCTTCTGAGGTGTCTATCTCAACACCCAGTCTATTGTTATCAGCAAACATGGTGAGACATTTTCAGTCCTATCACCCAGATCTTTTTTGATGTTGAATAGCATTGGGCCCAGTATCAATCACTGCAGTACTCCTTTTGTGGCAGATATTGTCAGCCTGAGTGAAAACTGTTGATCATTACCCTCTGAGTGCAGCCCATTTGCCAATTTCCTTTTCATCCAATCTACAACTTGTTAGTTTCTGTGGGTTTTAATTAAATTAACCTGTAAAGTATCTAAAAAACTCCTTTATATATAGGAATTTTTCAAAGAGACACCTTGACTGAGAAATGCCTATGGACAAAGAAAAGTCTATGATTATTTAATTTATCAATGAGAATGATCCTGGAAAGCTTACATAGCCCTAGAACTTAACATGTAACTGTTACTGCAATATTACTGTAATGAAACTGCAATATTACTGTAATGAAAAAACCTTGACGTGACCAAAGGAAAAAAGGCACATTTTTAAACATTAATGAGAAAACTTAGCAAATTTAAATGTAGGGTTTCATATTCCATTATACAGTCATTTAACTTTGAGTAAATTTTATTTAAAGTAATCCAAGCAATTTAGCATTAAATAAAGTCCAGAGTCTAGGCACAGGTTTCAAAGTATGTAGTCTTTCCCTTAGAGCTGCTGAGAACATCCATGAAGGACTCGTTAAGTACTAAGACTAGTGTCTATATGAGATGAAGATAGAGACCTACCAAAAAATCTGAATGCTCATGACTGTGCAAATTAAAGTTTTGCAATCACGAAAAAGACCTTTCTCCTAGAGTTGCTTGAAAATAATAATTTATAGGACTATCAGTTATAGATTAAACTTACAGAAGAGGAACTAGACAAAAACAGTTCTATAAATAATAGTTTGGCTTTCATTGAAAACAGAATTAAAGGGAAAAAAATAACCCATGCATTTTCCTAAAAAAACTTGGAAGATTAGTAAGGAAGGAGAGGTATTTTCTAGGTAATTGTGGTTGTTTATTTTGTTTTAGTTCATTTTTCACTAGAAGATAATTTAATCTTCAAAAGGCTTAACATGTCTCTGTAATCTTATTTTAATAAAAGTATTTGAAGTAAAGATCTTGACATTTTCAAGTGTTTTCATATTTGTATATTAACATATTTTGTTTAATGCTTTCAGCTTTTATCTTTATTGCACTACACTGAGTTCAAAAGGTTCTTCATTCTATTCCTCTCTATGTATATAAAATCAGGTTATTAAAGTATTACGTTTTAATAATGAACTGTTGGTTCTTTAGGATTTTCTGGATCAAAAGACTTGAAAAATATCTTACACACAGCTGCATACGTAAAAACATATAGAAATTACATTCGAATATGCTTAAATAAAAACTTACAAAAAAAAACAGTAAACCAAACTCAAAGCATACATTATGAGGCCTGACACAAAAAAAATCCCAAGACTGTACCTGTAACTCTTTTTATTTAACAAATGAATCGTAGAACTATAGAATCTGTCATGACTCATGTCATGATTCACAACTAAAGAATATCTTCAGTCATAGGTGACCATAGGTACATTCTTTTGATACAGGTCAGGATACAGTTGGTTTCCTGGGCTGCAAGCGCACCCCCAAGTGTTTTTCTTCCAAGCTACCCTCAATCCATTCTCCTCCCAGCCTGTAATTGTGCTTGGGATTGCCCCAGCCCAGGTGTAGGACCTTGCACTTGGCCTTGTCTAACTTCAGAAAATTTGCACAGGCCCACTTCTCAAGCCTGTCAAGGTCCTCTGGATGGCATCCCAGCCCTCCAGTGTGTGGACCACGCCACACAACTTTGTGAGATGGCAAATTTCCTGAAGGTGCATTCAATCCCGCTGTCCATGCACCTGTCCCAATACCAGCCCCTGCAGAATACCACTCGTCACTGGTCTCCACTTGGACATTGAGCCACTGACCACCATTCATGGAGTGTGAGTATCCAGCCAACTCCTTCTCTACCAAGAGGTCCATCCACCAAATTCATGTCTCTCCAATTTAGAGACAAGGATGTCATGCTGAACAGAGTTGAATATTTTGCACAAGTCCAGGTAGATGATACCAGTAACTCTTCCCTTATCCACTAACACTAGCCCCATTGTAGAAGGCCACCAAATTTTTCAGGCATTATTTGCCCTTGGTGAAACCATTTTGGTTGTCACCAATCAGCTCCTTATTTTCCATGTGTCTCAGCAGAATTTCCAGGAGGACCTGCTCCATGATCTTGCCAGGCATAGAAGTGAGACTGACTGGCCTGTAGTTTCCCAGGTCTTCCTTTTTTTCCTTTTTAAAAAATAGCATGTTTTTTTTTTTTCTCCTCTTCCAGTCATGACGAACTTCACTGGACTACCACAACTTCTCAAATATGATGGATAGTGGCTTAGCAACTTCATCCACTTCATTCCCCTCAAGATCTATGGATACATCCCATCAAGCCCCATGGACTTACGCACCTTGAGGTTCCTTAGAAGACCTCTCACCTGATCTTCTCCTACGGTGGGTGGTTCTTTGATCTTCTAGTCCCTAATTTTGCCTTTGCGACTTGGGCAGCGTGGCTTGAGCCCTTGCCAGCGAAGACTAAGGACAAAAGTTAGCGAGTACCTCAATATTCATCATATCCTGGGCAAACAGGTTTCCCTATTCCTTCCAGAGAGGGCTCACATTTTCCCTAGTCTTCCTTTTATCACTGACATACCTATGGAAACTTTTTTGCTGTCCTTGACATCCTTGGCAAGATTTAATTCTGTTAGTGCTTCGGCTTTCCTAACCTGATCCCTGACTGACAGGAAAATTTATCTGTTTTCCTCCCAGGTTACCTGTCCTTGCTTCCTCCCTCCGTAGGCTTCCTTTTTTTTTTGAGTTAACTTTATCCAGAAGTTCCTTGTTCATCCATGCAGTACTCACGGTGGTTTTGCCTGACCTTCTTTTTGTCAAAATGCTTCATTATTGGGCTTGGGGAAGGTGATCTTTGAAGACTGACCATCTTTCTAGGGCCCCTGTCACTTGCAGGATTTTATCCCAAGGTACCACACCAAGCAGATCCTTTAAGAGGCCAAAGCCTCTTCTCCAGAATTCCAGGGTAGTGAGCTTGCTGTGTGCTGTCCTTGCTGCCCTAAGGGTCTTGGAGTACATTATTTTATGGTCACTGCAGCCAAAGCTTCCTTTGAGCTTCACATTCCCCACCAGCCCTTCCTTGTTGGTGAAAACAAGGTCCAGCACGGTACTTCTTCTTGCTGGCTCTTTTATCATTTTGAGAAAGAAGTTATCATCAATGCATTCCAGGAACCTCCTGGATTGCTTGTGCCCTTTTGTGTTGTCCCTCCCGCAGATATCGGAGTGGTGTAGCTATCCTGTGAGGACCAGGGGTTGTGAACACGAGGCTGTGCTTACTTGTCTATAGAGAGTCTCATCCACTTCCTTGTTCGATGGCCCATAGCAGACCCCCCACTATAAAGTCACCTGTCCCTGCCCTCCCTTTATCTCAGTCACCTCCTCATCCATCCACAGGTGGAGCTCCATGCATTCCAACTGGTCATTGACATAGAGGGCAACACCCCCTCCTCATCTCCCTTGCCTGTCCTTCCTAAAGAGCCTGTATCCATGCATTCCAACACTCAAATTAGGAAAATAAACTACGATCACCCTCAAAATAGTTCCCTTCTGATTTTACACACAGCTGTGTACAATACTGCTCATTTTCTGAAAGACTGTTAAGGATCTCTGTCATTTTTGCTTTCACATCTTCTACTGGTAAAATATGAGTTCCTCTGAGCACCAACTTGATTTTTGACATGTCTTCACTGCAAGCCTCAGTCAGTAACTGAAAAATTTTTATTATGGATTTCTTAAGTTTCACAAGAAATTATGTTAACTTGCTGTTCACTCTTGCAAACTGGCTTTTTCCAGCAGAGGGTAAGAAGATTGTCTGTCTTTGAACATGTGTCCACTCATACTCAGTGAAGGAATTGAAGCGAGCCTTGTCTCATTGTGACAGGTTAGAGCATGTTCTATAACCCTCTCTTTGTCTCTCTCCTCCCACTCTTGGTTCCTAAGACTATAGCGTTAGTATCTTTTCTTTTTGTGTCAGATCTCATATGTCTTATAGGCAGACATTTCAACATAACTCACAGTTAGCAAATTATACAGTGTAAAATCTACCTGATTTCCTTCAAGAACTCGTCATCAACAACCAATTCTTTATTCCCTGTGTTTGTGGGGTTTATCTCTTTTTTTTCCTCTTCAAATGGTTAAGATAATGAACTTCGTAGTTTTTCCTGCAGGCTTTTTGGACTAATCGTTGAAGCCATCTGGGAAAACATATGAAGCTGAGGTTTACTTTTGAGTAGCTATATTCATTTTATATGACCATTAAGAGAATCCTTTTTCTGTACAGAAGCCCAGGTAAAGGTTGCAGGACAATCAATCACAAAGTTAAGTGATCTCAATGGCTTCATGGCTTAGACCATCCATGTTTCTGGAGATAACAATGTTGCTAACAAGCATTACATGTTTTCTGAATCGTTACATGTTTTCTGAATAACTAAGAAGGCATGCACATAGATCTTACAAACAAAAAAATTCACTCTAGAATAAATGCTTTTTTTTGTGAATGGTGGGATTTGTATTTTTTTTCTTGACATTAATGTAAGTCTTGGTTACGTTTGTAATAAATTGTTGTTTTATTAATTGCAATTACTTCTTTTTGGTTAAACTCTTATGGTATTTTTTTTTAAATTTCTTCCAGGGAATTAAAACAATTAGCTGAGGCATGTATGACCATATGAGCCAATCAGATCATCCTTCCTCAGATGCTAAAAATGCTTACTAAGTCAAGAATATCAAGAGCCCTGCCAAACCGACTTGAACTTATAGTCCTTTTATCTCCTGGTCTACACAATCTCTTTCATGTAAATCTCTAAAAAACTTCCCAAAGATTTTTTTAAGATCAAACAAAGAATATATGAGAATATTTCCTATCAGAGCTTGTCTGTCTTCAAGTACAGAGCTGATTCTTTGGGAGACCTGAAGGGACTAAATCTGCACAATTGTTCACCATGGAAAACAGACTGTCTGACTCTTACTGCTGGTTGAAGCATTTTATTTATAATTATTATCTTGATTTAAAGCTAAAGGTATTCTGAAGATACTGAAGAAAGTGCAGTGTTTCATGCTTTCTCCAATATGGACAGCAATGAAAGCACCAGCTCAATAGAGAAGTCACCACAGGCAAAAGGCCTTCATAAACATGCTGCAGAACTTTCCCAGCAATTGAATAAAAAAGATATTAAAAAAACTCCAATAAATGATCAGCTGATTTCCTGTCCTTCTACACTGCTTCAAAACTGGAAAACACTCCTTCTCAAGGGATTTCCAATTCTACACCCTGGAACATGCTAAGTAATGCTAGGAAAACAACAGCTCTCATCGCTTAAATCAATTTCCCCTATTAATAGATTAAAATCATGGAAAATTGTTTCTATGCTTGTATTTTTAGCTATGGGTCTTTTTTTTTTACTGTTATTAAAATTCTCGCTAAAGGAGAGATTGTCTCAGTAGCTTCTATAGCTCTTTATAAACATGTCAGGCTGTTTCTCTCATTTCGGAACCGTTAAGATCCCTGTGGCAACAGCAACAATTGCTTACAAGGGAAAATAAGGTTAGCAAAGTATTTAATGTATTTCTAACTATCTGTAGTGCAATACAGCAGCTGAAAACAAGGAGGAAAGCTGCCAACCTCTGACCAGACAGCTCTCTGTGGTATAACATCGAGAGAGTGATCCATGATTCACTGGCAGTCCACAGACCCCAGCTTGCCCTAGGAAATGAATGACTGGCCTCATTATCCTTCTAAGTGCCTTGGGGCTATGCAGAGGAATCATTCTTTTCAAGCAATGCACTTTGGGGAAAATATCTGTAACTGGAATTGCTTGGAGTCCTGAGGAAATCCTTTCCTCAAGAGATTGACTCATTACCTTTGTGACTGTACTGTCACTGAATTCCATAGAGAAGCCTGAGTTGGAGCATCAGTGAGGAAGAGGAGCAGAGAGTCAGGACCTTGCCCCTTTGAAATTCATCCCTTTATTTTGAATAAAATGGCCCACATATAATGAATTTCAGGGCTCATTTATAAAATTATTCTTCTAAAACTACAGCAAAACCACATGTATAAAATGGGCTAGATTTGCAAGGGTATGAATTTAATTGAAAAAAAAAAAATATCTGTTCCTGTGTGTAGGAGGCTTGTCATTCTTCTTCCTGGGAGAGAAGTGTGTGGAATAGAAGTAGTTCTACAATTTTAATTTTACTAAAAATATGTGTCAATATCTAGAAATGAAAGCTTTCACATTAAAAGTCTGAGTTTGGCAAGTTATGTGGGGAAAAAAGGAAAAGCTTAAAAAATTTATTTTAGAAGTTTGGCAAAAAAATCTCCTGCTTTGGAGCATGGAGGCTGTGACTTAAATATTAATAGCTATCCACACTCAGAATTAAGACATTGAGATTGTCTTTAATTACATTTTTGAGACCTTGATTTCAAGACTTCCCTCACCTGTTTACCACTAAACAAGAGGAAGACCGTCGTAGGAAAAGTGAATTCATATCCACTCCTATATTTAAATAACCAAACATACATAAATATTCTAATGTAAGCATGAAACCAGATTTTTGAATCAAAGCCACTGATGTATTTATTTAACTTTTGCCTGAAATGGAACTTCACAATTTCATTCCAAATTTTTGATCGTCAGGCAGGGAATTCACCCTATTGATTTAAAGAATGGGTATTACAATGAGAATGGATGTGTAGGTAACCTGTTATTTATCTGTAAAGATAATAAAAATAGATTTCTTGCTGTGGGTAAAATCAGGTTTCTCACACAGTTTCTGCAGCATGTTTTTGGCTACTATGTAATACATATTTATGTTAAGGTAATTCTCAGGCAAGAGCCAAGCTTTTGTTTGAGGTTATGGGGGTTGTTCTCTTTTTATTTTCTTTGTTCTTAGATAACTGCCTAGGTATTTAGAGAGGACATTTCAGCCATTGTTTATAATACTCTTTTGTTTCTGCTCCCTTTCCACATACCCCCAGCCCTGTTAAGATGCCTTGGGTAAACTGATGAGTAAGATTTCAGGCAAAATGTTTCTGGTTGTCACTGAAATAACTTCCTAGGACCTATCTCTCAAGCACATTTGCCATTCCTTACTAAAGAGCACTTACCAATGTAGTTTTTGAAGTAAAATATAAGCCACTTCAGTGTAAGAGTTTGATTCATGAACCTAAATAATTTCATAAATTCCAGATGCATTCCCAAACTACTAATAATGGAACTAGCAAAAAGTTTCTGCTCTCCACACAGTTGATAAAAAACAAATTGTTATAAATGAGGATTGAAAGATTGATTGTGCAAAATCTAGATAAGCAAACTCTGTCTTAGTAATTACTGAACTGAATTGTAAATTAGTAATCAAACACTAAAAGCACTTCAGGCACTAGAGATGATTTGTTGTTGTTTGAAACTTAGATATTAGAAGGTCTGAAGTATCAGAGCTTGATAAATGAGTTTGTCTTGATCTGTTTTTGTGAACTTGACATTAAAATCTTCAAAGTTTAGGACTCTGGATTATTTGTGAATTCTAGGATTAGAATCTAAAATCCTCATTTCACAGCAGCACCTGTTAAGACAGTCCTCTGAAGCAACGGTGGAGGTTTAGCTATTTTAGCTATCTATTGCCTGACTCGGATGTTGCTCCAACTCGATTACACTGCTGTTGTGATTTTCCAATACAGGAACAAATATTAATATTATGTCTACAGGAACCCATGGGTACCTAAGCCAACATCATGTGTTTCATTTTGGGAAGTGGGTATCTAACTTTTAGGCCTCCTAAATCTCTAAGCTTCCTAATGTTTAATCCCTTTTTTTGCGTTTCAAGGAATTCAGAACAGAAGTCACTACATATATATAAGGAAATATATGCGCAGTAACAACATTAATACCGAAGACTATATAGAAAGGAAATACTCTCACTTGGACTACGAAAGTGTGTCTTACTATCCTGGAAAATTCTTTAGGAGGAAGGAAAATAAAAAGGTTCAACTATACCATTCTGCTAACCAAGAGATCATACTTTGTTTGAAATCTGCAACAATTCCAATTCAGTAACAATCATTCATGTAAGGATAAGAAATAACCGGAGAAAAGCCAGAACTCATTCTCTGCCAATGAGTTTCAAGAAAGAGTTTCATGTCTTCATCTCTGAATCTGAGGAACATGTGTATCCATATAACTTTGTGAGAAAACATCTTTCATGATTCTTTAAATTACCTGCGAACATCTTTGCCTTTTGTCTGTATTAATAGGTCCATCTTGGATTTAAAAAGTGTTATGTAGTTTCTGTTATTTAGTTTATTAATAAAAACCTAGTTAAATGTTTGTAAACTCTGCACAATTTTGTGTGAAGAGAAGGGGATTAAGAAGAGCAGAAAAATAGCTGACTGTAAGATGACTTAAGAATAAACTGTTAAGTGGTAACCTACTGAGAAACCATCCTTGTGTCAGTATTTTCTACATAGTATCCAAAATAAATTCATAGTCTGCCCCAGATTATCTTGCTCAAAGACCTAAATGGACATCATATCCTTCAATTACACAACTGAAAATATAATGATTGCTAAAAGTTACCTGAAGTTTAAGAATAATATAAAACATTCAAATTATTTAAAAAACTTGGATACTTATCTCTGATTTGGGCAAAAAAAGAGTTATCAGAAATTTGGAAATAATAGGGTCCATATTAATTTGTTTGAAATTAATTCAAAAGGATTATCTCATCAAGAACAGGAACACAGAAAATCAGAACAGTACCCATTTAGAATGCATGGCACTTTTTCATCCAATAGTGATTGCTGCAGTCAAAGAATTTGGACACTCAACATTTGTTATGTAAACTTTTACATCTATATTTTAGAAATAAGTTGATACATACGTCATATGTGGAAACAGAGACGTTATCAAAATCATTGTGGTATTTTTAATTGGAAAATTCTGACAGAAAATAATTTTTAAGTGTTTCCTAGCATCAGGACAAAATATCAGATCAAACCCAGACTGAATTTGGGTCTCCAGTGTATCTAGTTTCTTATTTAGTATAGGAAAAAAAAACTTTTAAGAACAGAGACTGGATAAGAGTTTCACAAATGCTATATAAGTTTTCAAATTATTTATAAATAGTTTCATTTTCAAAATCTCCTCTGTTATATCTATTTAATTTGAACAGAAAATCAAACCATTACAATGCAGAAGAGTGCCTTTCTTCTTCCATAAATCGAATTAGTGTTCTAGATATTGAGATATCCTCAGAAAGATTTTTGGAAAATTTTTGCACAAAATAATTCTGAAATTTTAATTTCCTTTTAGTGGACAACAGAAAACTGTTTAAACTCTATTCAGAGAAAGAGAAAATATTTTCTGCTCAGGTCTACTGAAAACTAATACAGTTGTCACCAATAACTTCTTAAATTGAACTGGAGAACCGTTCAGATTGAGAGTACTATCACATTCCATAATCTAAATAAATTTATAACTGTCAAATATCTAGCCAATAATTCTGTAGTTCATGATTGAATTACTATCCTCTGCTCAAAAAATTACAAGAAGCCAATGACTCATTCAGACTCTCTTTGCCTCCCAAGTAGTTAATGATTTGCAGAGTGTGCGTGTTATAATTTCAGCAACACACTTCAATATTAAAACAGTTCCTTGTTGCTCAGACAGGTATTACCTTACTTGTCAGTATGTTAAGATAGAAGTTATAAATGTTACATCTTTCAAAAATTTTGTGATTCATTCTTGCGTTCACTGAGTAATACTGTCTCTGGATTAGCTGCTGCCTTGAAACAACTATTGCTCATGAACATGTATTTTCTTATTATTTCAGTTTAGAATGCTTTCACTCTGTCAGTAAAATATGAATGTAGAATAATACATAGTGGTTTGAGGTTATGACTTGTCTTGACTTACTTGGGATTGTACTGACGTTTAGAGGAAGCAAATATTTCATGTAACAGTTCACAAACTACTGATAAAATCTAAAAATCATAATTTTAAGACAATAGAATAGAATAGAATAGAATAGAATAGAATAGAATAGAATAGAATAGAATAGAATAGAATAGTTCATTTAAGAGGGACCTACAATGATGATCTAGTACAACAGCCAGACCACATAAGGGCTGACCAAAAGTTAAAGCATATTATTAAAGTCATTGTCCTAATGCCTCTTGAACACTGACTGGTCTGGGGCATTGACCACCTCTCTAGAAAGCCTGTCGCAGCATTTGACTTCTTTCTGGGCAAAGAAATGCTTCCTAATGTCCAGTCCCTTCTCTGGAATAGCTTTGAACCATTCCCACATATCCTATTGCTGGCTATCAGGAAGGATGAGGGAAATATGAGGGAAATATAGTAACCAAAGATGCAGAGAAGGCTGAGGTACTTAATGCCTTCTTTGCCTCAGTTTTTAACAGCAAGGATGTCAGCTCGCTTGACAGTTGGCCCTCTGAAGTGGTTGATGGGGGCAGGGTGAAATATGGCCCTCCTGCAATCCATGAGGAGGAGGTTAGAGACCTGCTGAGCCGCTTGGACCCTCATAAGTCTATGGGGCCGGATAGGATCCATCCTAGCGTGCTGAGAGAGCTGGCGGATGAGCTTGCTAAGCCACTCTCCATCATCTTTCAGCAGTCCTGGCTCACTGGAGAGGTCCCGGAAGACTGGAAGTTGGCCAATGTGACGCCCATCCACAAGAAGGGCCGTAACGATGATCCAGGTAATTACAGACCTGTCAGCCGGACCTCTGTCCCAGGTAAAATCATGGAGAAGATTATCCTGGGTGAAATCATGTGGCACTTGCCGAACGGTCAAGAAATCAGGCCCAGCCAGCATGGGTTTAGGAGGGGTAGGTCCTGCCTGACCAACCTGATCTCCTTTTACAACCTTTTGACTCGGCTGGTGGATGAGAGGAAGGCTGTGGATGTGGAATACCTGGACTTTAGCAACGCCTTTGACACTGTCTTCCATAGTAGACTCCTAGGGAAGCTGGCAGCCCATGGCTTAGATGGGAACACTGTGCTGGATTAGGAATTGACTGGATGGCCGAGCCCAGAGAGTGGTGGTGAATGGTGTTTCATCCAGTTGGCGGCCAGTCACGAGTGGTGTCCCCCAGGGATCGGTGTTGGGTCCCGTCCTGTTTAATATCTTTATTGATGATCTGGATGAGGGGATTGAGTCCATCATCAGCAAGTTTGCAGATGATACCAAGCTGGGAGGAAGGGTTGATCTGTTAGAGGGTAGGATGGCCCTACAGAGGGACCTGGACAGACTGGAGAGATGGGCTGATTCTAATGGGATGATGTTTAATAAGTCCAAATGTCGGGTACTTCATTTTGGACACAACAATCCCATGCAGAGCTATAGACTGGGGAAAGAGTGGCTGGAGAGTAGTCAGGCAGAAAAGGACCTGGTAGTGCTGGTTGACAGGAAGCTCAACATGAGCCAGCAGTGTGCCCAGGTGGCTAAGAAGGCCAATGGCATTCTGGCCTGCATCAGGAATAGTGTAGTGAGCAGGACCAGAGACGTTATTTTCCCCCTGTACTCGGCACTGGTCAGGCCTCATCTTGAATATTGTGTGCAGTTCTGGGCCCCCCAGTTCGGGAAAGATGTTAGGATACTGGAATGTGTTCAGAGGAGGGCAACGAAGATGGTGAAGGGGTTGGAGCCCAAGCCCTATGAGGAGCGACTGAGGGAGTTGGGGCTGTTTAGTCTAGAGAAGAGGAGGCTCAGGGGAGACCTCATTGCTCTCTACAACTACCTACAAGGAGGTTATAGTCAGGCAGGGATTGGTCTCTTCTCTCAGGTGATCAGCGGCAGAACTAGAGGGAATGGACTTAAGCTTTGTCAGGGAAAGTTTAGGCTTGATGTTAGGAAAAAGTTCTTCACTGAAAGGGTGATTGGCCATTGGAATGCGCAGCCCAGGGCGGTGGTGGAGTCGCCGACCCTGGAGGTGTTTAAGGGGAGACTGGATGAGGCACTGAGTGCCATGGTTTAGATGATTGTTGGTGTTAGTGTAGGGTTATGGGTTGTACTCGATGATCTCAGAGGTCCTTTCCAACCTTGTAATACTGTGAAGAGGTGATCCCTCTCCAGTTCACCTCCTCAGGAAGCTGCAGGGAGCAGTGACCTAATTTTGGCTTTCTTGGTTATGATGTACCTTTTTAAAGCTTTAGTTTCTAACAAAATTGGAATTGCAATCACAACAATTTCAAGAACAGATTTCCAAGTGCAGATTTCTTGCCCTTCCCTGCTAAAAGCTATGTGTTTGCTGGTTCTAGTACTGTATATCTGTGAATTGAACATAGAAAAAATTTAGAAGACCAGTAGCACAGACTTCAAGTGACTTATTGGAAAACAAGGGTGTATATGGAAAATCTGGAAATTGATGGCTAATATCTCTTAAAAATTAGCTAATATATTGAGTTTTGAGCACAGATCCACTGGAGAGGACAAAAATGAGTCAAAAGTGCTTTATTGAAAGTAAGAGTTTATTGAAAGACTGACAGGTTCCCATATCCCTGAGAAGCTACTGGCATTTCTCACACAATCTATTATTATACTATAAAATCTTCGGTTCCTCAGGGAATCTCTCTGATTCCTCAGGGAGTATGTAGGGCACATACGCTTACTACATGCTGACTACAGGCACTGACTGGTGCTAGTACTGCATTCTGAATGTGGAAGACAACAGCTGGTCAGAGGGAATGAGGCAACAGGCCTAATCTCAAGACTATGGTTGCAAAGCCAGTGGCCCTGTACTTGCAGGGTCTGTGTCAGGAAGGACAGGAGTCCCATAACAGTTTGAAGCACTGTAAGATGGAGAACCTTTTCCTGAGGTGATGCCTCCTGTCCTATGACTTCTGTGGGGATTATTTCAGCCTCTGTTCATATCAGGGCTGCTATGGCTACATAAAATGCTGTTACACTTCTACCATCCTTTCCTCCAAATGAGCCTGCCTCCTGTTGCTGATTCCTGAAGGAAATAGCAATCATGATTGAAACATTCAGATGGCTATGCAAAATGCATTCACTGAACAGAAAAAAAGAAGGGAAAAATAAAACAGAAACGTGTCATGCAATACACTAACTGAACTAGAAAGAGTGAGATAAACGCACACTGACACTTCTCTGTGGCTCTACGTCACTATTTGCCTACTGTTCTGACATAGCACACAGTGACAGTCAGACCAGAGTTGGCCAGATCTGAAGCGACTATGGCAGGAAGTCATACAAATATATTAGCTCAAGCTCGTGTATACTGCCTCTCTACAAGGCTGATTAACTTGGGCTCAGAATTTGATGCTCAACTCAGCCCTGACAGCAAGACTTCAGGGCATGAACAGCAGCAAAACTTCAAACGTTTAGATCAGTATTCATGTAAATGCTTCTGCATCCTGAGCACTGCTTACCATTTTTTTGAAGATTTTTCTTGATTTCTCTGTTGTGCATGCACCTAAATCCACCTAATTTGTACTTTTATTGCTCAAGGCCGCATGGCTGTTATCTATAGCAATTTGTTTATAGCCTTTAGCTATGCTGTATGTCATCTGGAAGATAAGAATATAGTTTTGGCATTGTAAAGCATGCATATAGCACATAATGCAGCCCATGAAGTACTTCTTGACCTTACTTCACATGAGCTACATCTGGAGCTTTAATCGCTGCAACTGAGTCAGTAACAACAGTTCGAGTACTCAGCTGGGTTATCAGCTTTCTCTAAAGTGCTTCCCAGATTCAAAACATACAATGATAACTTCTCTCTGTCAGTTTGGATACAAGTGATGACTATTCTTCAGCTGCCATGGCATCTTAAAACTAGCTGATACTAGGAAATCAAATTCATTCATTTGCATTAGGTTTAAATACCTAGATTAATTATGAGCTTTTCTGAACTGCTAATGTCACACAAATTAAATTACTGATATTTTTAAGCAATTCAAAAGGAACAAAATAATTCCACAAAAGTGGAAACTTTAGTGCAAGTGTCATATGTTGTGAAAAATATTTCGTAAGGTAAATGATGAGAAAATGGCAATAACTGAGTGTTTCAACCATGAAAAAGAAGTTAATCTTCATTGTATTAAAACTGGGAACATATAGCATCATGGAGTTATTTGCCAAAGATAAACAAACTCTTAATTTATTAAGAATGCAACTGAATTGTTTTTGATTCGTTTTTGCTTTGGTTTGTTTTTTTTGTCCACAGTAGATTTTCAGAAAATGAACCATCTTACTTTGTTCAAAATTTGTTTTTCTCTTCCTATATCTGCGATACATCTAGTGCCCAATTCTTTCCCTGCAGAAAGATAGCAGGGTTTTTTCCTATTTCTTTCCTGATACATCTCAATTGCAGGTGTAAACTTTTAACAAGTTTCCTCATAAAAATAGTATAATTTCTAGACTAAAAATTAAGAGGTTTGAAAATTTCAATCTATTGTCAAAAAAAGAGGAGGGGGTTGCAAGTTCTTCATTCTTCATCTTCAAATCTGAATCTCAGCATTTGAAAGAAGCCAAATATGTATTAAAATACCCTCTCATCTCATGTCTAGAAAACAGACAAAATCTTTAAGAGCTTAGCCAAGAAGTTAACAAACGCAATTTGAATTTGATAAAATTCACTGCATCATAAACTGCTGTTTGGATGATTGCGTCCATCAGCTGTGATGATGAGTCTTGGAAGTGAAGACAGAAGGCCTAGAGACTTAATATAATCCCAAATGGGTTTGAACTCATTACACATTTGCGGATCCTCCCAGATCTTTTTGTCTTATCTTCTAAAAGTATAATGTTGAAAAGTATACTTCCTCTCTAGTAATGTACTTACAGCTCAATTATTCATGTTTGAAAAATTTGTTGTGGTTTAACACCAGTAGGCAGCCAAGTCCCAGTCACTCGCTCACAGTCTGACAGTTGGAAGGGTAAATGTGAGAAAGATAAGGACATGTACAGTAAAACCTGCATCCACAAGCAAAGTACAATAAGCAATTCATTCACTATTTGCACATTGGTGCAGATTTTTAGCCATTCCCAGGAAAGCAGGGTTCCATCATGCATAACGTTGACTTGGAAAGACAAAAGCCATAACTCCAAAGGTCTTTTTTCTTATCGCAGGTTTCATTGCCGAGTACGACATTACATCCTATGGAATATCTCTTTGGTCAGTTGAGGTCAGCTAAATTGGGGGGAAAAATGCTTTCCCTTGCTTTCTCTTTTACATAACTGGAAATAATTTTCATATTGCTCTCCTATTTTTCCTGAATTAAATAGACTTTTCTTTCAGAGTTTAAAATTGTCAGGTATCTGGTCCTTACACACTTTCTAAAATTGACAAAAATTTCTACTCTTTCTTTCTCTTCCTTTTCCTCCTCTCAAGGCAAATAAAATTTCTTTCATTCAACAAATCCTATTTTGCACCTGGAGAGACCTCACAGAAAAGTTTAAGGGTTAAACATTTCTTTTTTGAGGCTTTATGGTTCAAATATTTATGAACCAGGATAGGATCTGAGAGATATTTTTTGTTCAAAAAAACAGGAAGATATTTGTGAGATAAATAAAAATCTTGAAGTGTGATTCTCCTTGGCAGGTACCAAAAGACTCCCCTCCCTCTGTGTCACCTAATGGCTTAGGTATTTTAAGATGCAGTCAAACTCTGAAATCAGGAATGGAAAGAAAGAACTTTTGTCAGTCAGTTGAACCAGCTCCTAGTTAGCTCTTTTCTCCTCCTGCATTGTTCCTTTAAGAAGTAATTCTTGTTATTCATTCCAAACTGCGGTATTTATTTCCTCTCTTTTACTTAATTTTTATTTGTTCCAGAAAATTTATGTGGGTTTGTGCTTTAATATAAGCTAATATTTGTAAGGTAAACCAAGATATATACATATATATGTATTTTACAGAAGCACGTAATATTTCTATACCCATTTTCATGGAACCGTTTGGGTTTGGGATTTTTTGCAGTCCTTATTTTTCTGAAGCAAGAAAATATAAATGTTCCAGTATTAAAAAAACATACTATTCTCATAGATTACTGATTTTGTCATTTAAAGAAATTAATAAAGCTTTCTTTAAAAAAAATGGAATAAAAAATTCCTAATGTTCCTAATGGCAATAAAAGTATCTTACACACGGTCCCTCTTTTTTTCAGCTACTCTTCTAGACAAATGCAGTAGACACATGCAATTACAGTGCTTTTATTGTCTTTCCTGTGTAATCCTACAGTTTGTCCCTGCTAATGGGCAAATTATGAATGTAATGCTTAAAATGAAACAGAGGCATCTCTGAAAGCAGTGGCTACTCTATCATTCATGTATACATTGTCCAGATTAAGAACAGACCCTGGAGCAAAAAAAAGAGACCCTAAGAGCGGATAAACATTTTGGAGATATTATTTCTCCTTAATTCCTTATCCAACCTTAGGAAAATCATGTACATGTTTTATATCTCAATTTCCTTAACAGCAAAAATAAAATAATTGTATATATAGGCTTTAAGAGGGCATAAATATTTCAGTTTTTATGTCTGTGGAGGAAGTCAAGAGGTCAAAGATCTAGATAGATATAGGCAGTAAGCATATGCAGTACGTCTAAGTGTTAAATTGAAGCCTGCAATAACTGAGCCTACTTTTAGTATTGGTCTCAGTACTGACACTGACCGAAGTTTAGACCGAATTCTTTACATGTAAATCACCATGAAATTTAAAATATAAATACTGAATAAACATCATGCTCTTCTTGACGTTAACTGTGACTGGTACACTAGAGCTACGGAAGAGAACTATGAAAATTAAAAAGGAAAGAGAGAAGGAAATGAACAGTTTGGATTGTAGCTATAATGAACCTGAAGATACTGATAGTACTGAAAAAGAAGGACGGTATTAGCCAGCAGTTTCTTACATAGCGTGTGCTAAACTGTTGCATTCACAGTTGATGAGAATAATTAATAAGAACATTTGATGTCCATCAATGGAAAAAAATGGAAGAAAAAAGTCTAAAAATCTATATAAATTATTTACTAGCATAATAGTATTTCAGATTTTAGCAAATGTGTCAAACTCAGGTCCAAAATTTAACGCGTTACAGTGATAATGCTACAGGGTTAGTTTTTACATTGGCAATAATCAAAGGAAAATAAAATGTGTATTAGTCATACTTAATATATGATAATTATAATTAAATGTATCTAATGACTTTTTCTAAAACACTTACTTTTAACATTGCTGTAGTTAATGTCAAGTGGCCAATTTATCTGATTCAACCATAGTATCGTTATAGAAATTCTGCGAGAGTTAAGTAACATAAATGAGACTTGAGATCAAGAAAGAATTTAAATGTGATAAGACTGAAAGAGGTGACATTTTTAACAAAAAATTATAAATCCTTTCTGTTGAAGTGAGTAGTCAAATCACTATGTTATATTTAAAGGTGACATCAGTATCTACTAAGGAAATACGCCACAACTTTCTGGGGAACTACAGGCCTGTCAGTCTGACCTCAGTATCAGGGAAGGTCATTGAATAGGTCATCTTGAGTGCTATCGCACAGCATACACAGGACAAATGGGTGATCAGGCCCCGTCAAAATGGGTTTGTGAAAGGTAAGTCCTGCCAGACCAACCTGATCTCCTTCTATGACAAGGTTAGCTGGCTAATGGACAAGGGAAAGGCCATGGATGTAGTGTACCTGGACTTTTGTAAAGCATTTGACACTGTTTCTCACAGCATTCTGATTGAGAAACTGGCTGCCATTGGCCTGGACAGGCACACCCTCTGCTGGGTTAAAAACTGGCTGGATGGCCGGGCCTAGAGGGTGGGTGGTAAATGGAGTTAAATCCAGTTGGAGGCCGGTCATGAGTGGTGTAGCCCAGGGTTCAGTGCTGGGTCCAGTCCTGTTCAATATCTTTATCAATGATCTGAGCGAAGGGATTGAACGCACCCTTAGCAAGTTTGCAGATGACACCAAGCTGGGTGGCAGTGTTGGTGTGCTTGAAGGAAGGGAGGCTTTGCAGAGGGATCTGGACAGGCTGGATCGGTGGGTTGAAACCAATGGGATGAGGTTCAAGAAGGCCTAGTTGAGAGTCCTACATTTGGGACAAAACAACCCCATGCAGTGTTACAGGCTTGGGGAAGACTGGCTGGAGAGCACCCTGGCAGAGAAGGACCTGGGGTGCTGGTTGGCAGCCAGCTGAATATGAGCCAACAGTGGCCCAGGTTGGCCAAGAAGGCCAATGATATCTTGGCCTGTACCAGAAACAGCGTGGCCAGCAGGACTAGGGCAGTGATTGTGCCCTAGTACTTGGCACTGGCGAGGCCTCAACTCAAGTACTGTGTGTAGTTCTGGGCCCCTCAGTACAAGAAAGGACATGAGGTGTTGGAGCAAATCCAGAGAAGGGAGACAAGGCTGGTGAAGGGGCTGGAGAAGAAGTCCTATGAGGAGCGGCTGAGAGAACTGGGGTTGTTTAACCTAGAGAAGAGGAGGCTGAGGGGAAACCTCATCGCTGTCTATGGCTGCCTGAAAAGAAGTTGTGGTAAGGTGGGTGCTGGGTCTCTTCTTGAAAGTGACAATTAATAGGATGAGAAGAAATGGCCATAAGTACTGCCAGGGGAGGTTCAGATTAGACATCAGGAAAAATTTCTTCACTGAAAGAGTGGTCAGGCACTGGAACAGGCTGCCCAGGGAGGTGGTGGAGTCGCCGACCCTGGGTGTGTTTAAGGGGAGACTGGATGAGGCACTGAGGCACATGGTTTAGATGATGGGTTGGTGTTAGTGTTGGTGTTAGTGTAGGGTTATAGGTTGGACTTGATGATCTCAGAGGTCCTTTCCAACCTTGTAATACTGTGATACTGTGATACTGTGGTTGAGTGGCCATCCCTGGAGATGTTCAGATTCAGGTAGACGAATTTCGTAGGGACATGGTTAATTAGTGGACAGGTACGGTTGGACTTGATGATCTCAGAGGTCTTTTCCAACCATTTGATTCTATGATCCTATGATTCTATGAACTTATATTTGTCTTGTGACTTTCGGAGACCAATTTACAAATTATTCATACACTGTCTATCAAAATGTATAAGAGATAGTCAAATAGCTTATGTAATAAAATATAAATTTGTAATAAAATATAAATTTGAAATAAAACTCTTAAATTCTCTAGACATTGGAATGCCAGATTTCTGGAAATATTTGAGATTCCAAATTTTCATAGAAGATTCGGCATTGAATTCACTTGCGAGATCCAAATATTTCTTCTAGTATAGTTGTTTTAATTTAAGAATGTCTGACATAAAAACATGAAGACAAAATGTTTTTCATATGTTCCTAAGGAACATGTTTTATAATATAAAATATACCAACTAAATAATCAACATCTATGTAAAGATATCATCTCATGGAAGGTGTTCCATAGAAAATTTTTCAATTAAATTTTATCTCCTCTATAATTACAATGCAATAGAAAATCCATATGTATTCATCTATTAGTTGGCTTCAGAAACTGAAATATTTAACTACTCAAATAAAAAATCTGCATGCTTGATAGATAAATTTTTTTCAAGGAAGATTCAGAAAATAAAAAATTAAACTGTATATCAAAAACTTCATCAAAATCTACCATTCCCTAACCTGTACTATCTTTAAGTCAGGGAAGTTCTGTTGTATATTTAGATAAACAAACAAACATGAAGTCTTGTCAAGCTACACAGAAAATTAGACAATAATAAGTAAGTTAAGGAACAACTCCTTTGTTATAGTCTCTCCAATTAACATCTCATTTTCTTATTAGTTGATACAAAGAAAGATAATTAATTCACTGCATCTGTTGGAGCAGTTGGCTGAACATATATTACAGAACACCTAGTCATCATAGTGTAGATATGTAGAAAAAAATGCATTTTCATATGAAAGCAAATATAAATCATATCCAGACTTTATAATCAATCATTAGTTAGAAAGTACTATAATTATATTTAAGGTTTTGAAAATGAGTGTCCCAAAGACAAAGGAATTAAGAGAAGAAGGTAAAATGGAGTACTACTTTGTAAAAAATCCTGATTCTCAGTATCACAGATAAAGATACTGTGATTAGAACTACTTTAAATGAAGTTCCTGGAAAGATGTTTTACACATCTGTAGAAAGTCGTGTCTTTCATTATTTCTTAAAACATGATATGTATATACACATGTGTATATACACACACACCTTGTTCCCAGCAAGCATTTGTTAAAGTAATTAATTAAAGATTGTTAACAAGAAGCAGAAGAGTAAAATCTGACTTCCTCCCTAGAATATCAAGTAGCATCAGACTTTTCAGTTATGAGAAACAAAGAACTAAGAAACAAAGAAAAAAGAAATAAAGAACTAAGGTTTTTACAACTAAGGCAGGTTACCACACTCTGGTTTTGGATCACCCTGACACAGGTCATAATGCTGTTTGTTGTACACACTTCAAAATAATGAAGTTCCTTACTCAAACCAGATCTTCTGTCTGTAGTGCTATGGCACTGATAATGCCCCATTCCAAATCTATTGACTCTGGGTAATGGAAAGACTACAAGGTACAACTTTACAAAGCCTGCTTCTCCTGATCCGACTCTTGCCACTAAGGGAACCAGGAGAGGAACATGTACTGTCTGGTAACCAACAGGAATTCAAGCACAGCTGTTTGGCATATGGCAGTAAAATAGGACATGACATGAATTCCCTGGGAACGTAGGCCTATGCATAATAAGAAATACTATTAAAGAGAAATTTTGGCTACATCTGTGATACTACAGAGGTTTTTTTCTTTTGGTTTGTTTTTCAGTACGTGGAAGATGCTCTTTCCAGTCCTACTAGATATAGTTCTGGGTTGTGTATGGCTAGGATCTGTAATTAAGAAGGAAGATGGTGATCAACTTAGAAATTCAACAAATAACACAAACAATAAAACATTTATAGTTTCTAATCAATTAAGTATTATGCACAAATGTGATAACCAGATGATGACTGTCATAAAAATAAAAATCTTGGCTATAGCCTCATCTTGGGAAGAAGTTCAAAACATTCTTAACAGAACTCAACTTGATGAATGTATAGATAAATGGATCCCTAAACATTTGAGTACCTCAACTCCTCTTTATCATAGAATCATAGAATCTTCCAGTTAGAAAAGACCTTTGAGATTATCGAGCCCAACTGTACCCATCTTCTGCTAAACCATGTTCTTCAAAAACTCATCTACCCGATTATCATCATGACCGCTAATCAGCAAAATTAGTGATAACAGCAGGGTAAGAACCGAATTGAGAATAATCTTTAGGGAACTTCAAGTAAGTCTAGATTTAGGAATATAGTTCTGTGATTTAAAGCAACATAGCTTTACCGGAACCTAAATTTTAACATTCCTCATTGTGGGCTACTAAAAGAAAAACTATGGAAAAAAAAGACAATGCATTTAAACATATCAATCTGAAGTTCAAATTAAATAATAGAAACTGTTACAGTATTAGAATTTAAGAAGCTTTGGGAGTGGTCTATGCATAAATTTCAGGGACCATACCTATCCAGATTTTAGGAATAATTAATATACATTCAAGTATTTGGCAGCATATTGTTAAAACTCAGGAGAAATACTGATGTGTTTGTGTGTTTTCTGGGAAACTCAAAACTAAAAAATTGCACTAAACACATGGAAATAGTTAAACCAGTAACAGACCAATCCTTCTGACAATATTAGAGCTGGTTAGATATTTTTCAACAAAATTCTTTCTTGTCAGAAAAAACCCACAGCTTTCAAGGAATGAAAAAATGAAGTGAAAGTGAAAAATTGTAGTGGTTTCAATTTTCCATTCAACTACTATAATATTAGAACAAGTAGCTTTCATGAGCTTGAAATATTTAACGTCTCTCTATCTCTCAACTGGCTTTCATTCCCTTATCATATGGAGTATAAGTTATTTTTGTTTACTTTTGTGGCCTCTCTGCTTACTCATAATCTGTCACAAAGTGATGAAAGGTCAACTCCTACGTCTGTATGGCTCATGATATCATCATTTATCATCCACTGGTTAAATTTATAAACACACTCCTCTACACTTTCTCCCACTGTAAGATCCTATAACCACTCACAAGTCTACTTTACTGTTTTCATAGACAAAAACTGTTCAGCTCAGATAGTTTAAATCAAACCAGGATCTGAGAAGTTTACAGTTACAAATGACCCATAATTAACTGGTAATCCATGAACGATATACTTTGAATCAACATCAGCATTACAACAAAAAAACTGCAACCCCAGACAGTAGGAAATCATTAACATATACCTACAAATTTTCAAATAACTTTCTGTAACTATGACATATGCTCCTTTAAGGCATTGTGCACCCCTCCACCTCCTCCCTCCAACTTCCCCACACACACCCCCTGACAGTATGGGTTAGCACGCTCTCACCTCCCAGTGTATGAGAGCAGTTTCCTTATGCACAAACCCTCTGTAAGGGCCCGCTCCCGCGCCCAGGTCTCCCTCCCCAGACCTTCTCAGTCAGAGAGGGAAGAGTCCTTTGATATCTGTGCAGCGAATTGAAGACCCACAAATCTCCGAGGGTAAAATCAAACAGTGCTTATTTTGGGCACAACCAAAACAACAAATCAATATTTTGGGCACAGCCAAAATATTGAATCAAATTCTCAGGTGCGCTCAAAGTTGCAGCTTCCCAAAAGCTGCAAAAACAGATCACAATCTGTTCAGATCACAATCATATATCCTCAAGGCAGCTGGACATGACAACAAAAATTTGATCTGACCTGACATACAGTAGCGTTATGCATAAAAAGAAGAAAGGAATGAAGAAATAGGAATAACAGTAGCAGGGGAAGAGGAAAACAGTCACCACTCCATATGCCTCTGGAAAACCTGGTGTTCAGGAGCATGTTGTCCTGTGGTTCTTCTGTAACCTCTTCAGGTGAGTTCCATGGGGTGGTGGGTGCATGTGCCTTCTTGGCTGGCTTATATTTATTGGGAAAGTTCATTCCCCTCCCCCGCCATTAGCATGAGAGGTGGTCTTGCTGCAAAAATTCTCAAATTGGAACATGTGCAGAAGCTTCTTTGGGAAGGTTCTGGAATTAGGTCTGGGTGCACCAACGTCAGTGGCCGTTCAAGAGACCGTTGCCAGAATAACCTCTGCCTGAACCCTCTGGGCCCGCGTAGTCGGGGCGGAGTGGTGGTGGGGGGGGGGGGGGAGGGAAGGGGAAGGGGGGAGGGGGGTGGAAACACCTGCTGCTGCACCTCTTCCCCCTCTTCTGCAGCAACACAGTCAGCCCAACAGGAGCCAAAGCACTCAAGAAGGTGTTAAAGACAATAATACACGTAGAGTCAGTCTCTACACCTTCCCATAGAGACATGAGTACTCCTGCTGTGCATGCATCCTTGCCACTGCCAGAACCCTGCCAAGGCACTAGCAGGGGTCAGTGCCCCATATGGAACCATGCAAAGCCAGAGGTGTCCTCCTTCCATGCCACTCCTGCACTGTGATCCCTGGCTGAGTACAGTCTGCTCCTGTGTCCCAAGATGCAGCTGGGTCTCACCCAGGTAGAGCTGAGGATGCTGCCTGGCAGTGCCCAACAGAGATCACTGCTCCTCCTCATGTTCCAGGGGCCTTTCCCAACCCCATTAAAATTTTCCATGCTGCTTAGACACTGTTTCCCAAGCTGATGCCTTCTTTGCTTACGATGTTTCTTAGTAACCCCTGCTTACTGTTTCATTAGGCTGATAGTCATCATTATCTTCTTTATTCTTTCATTATCTTCATTATTCTTCTTCAGCATGGCCAATTTGGGGCAAAATCCTTTTTTTTTGGAAAGACTTTTTTATCTGCAAAAGCAATTTCTGTGTTGGAGGCATATAGAAGATACTTCACACCAGACTGACCAACCTCATTGTATCCTTGTCTCCATCCAAGGTTTATTAAAGTATTTGTTTTCTCTCATGCATTGTTTGAGGGACTCTGATCAATAAGAGACACCTTGTCCTTCATAGGTATAACATCTACCCCAAAAGTAGTCTCATGGTCTCTGAAAAAGTAACCAGTTCTATGAGTAGTAAATATTTAGCTTTTAATTTATATGTCAATAAGAAGGCAATGGTGTTCCAATACCCTTCATTTACACAAACTATGCAGGCATATATTTTAATTAATATTGATGTTATATCATGATCATGTTCAAGCTCATTGAAATATGTTATCAAAATGGAGAACCTTAGTATGAAACCAGAATGTTTGGTCATCTATTTTTTCTCTTATTTAGTATTTTCTTTCAAAATATTTATGCCAGAGGGAGCTTCAACATTTTTACTTCCTTTTTTAAATGTAAATACAGATCCATTTTATTTTGTCAAGATATACCATCACATAGAAACTATTTCTCATAAATTCTTATCTTAAAACTGAGCATTGTCACAGAATATCTCAAACATTTTAATTATTTCCTGTATTTTGTATATTTTGGGGAAAATTAATAATTTTAATCTGAAATTATCTGGTATAGTTTTTATTCATATGGCACCATTGTTATACATAATACTTTACACATATACACATAAATGATATTTTAAGGCAATCAACTTTATGTGTTTAATAAAGTCATGATAACAACAATCTCCACGTGAAGTAGAATTACTTAATAAGGTAAAGGTGAACCCCTAATTAAAGTAGAGTTAAAATAAATTTAAGACATGAAACAGGCTATTGAAATACATAGAATATGCTTTTGTATAACCATGTCTGCATCAACAAGCACAACAGAAGCCTATTTGTAAGGAAAATGACCCATACTCAGGAGCTGATATCTACATTATACATGTTTTAGACACTTTAAACACTTTCTTTTAGTCCTACGAAATGAATGGTCAGCAGCAGCTGTTGTGCATTAGATAATCCTCTGGAATAAATCTTCCATGCTGTTTCAATACAAAGGAGTCATCAAAATTACACTTACTTTACATGAATTTATTTTCTTTTCTGTCCAACCTATGTTATGCTTTCATACAAAGCTTTAATTTGAGCACGTAACTTCCTCATTCATATTCTCATTATTTTTAATATTTCTATCTTTAGTAATTTATGTAGGTTAGTCACACATACATGTAGATAAGCTAGTGTGTTTTAAAATGTTTGGTATTTTAGAGGTAGTTATGAAGTCTTTTTATTTGATTACTACCTCTGGAAACTACAAGCTAAGTGTGACTACTGGATTTTATGTTTGTCTTAAACTTCGTGTTTGGTAGTGCTCAAAAAGAAAATAAGACCCTGACCTGCTAAGTCCACTTCCCTTGTGGCAGCTTTGGCACAAAACGGTGGGTGGATGTGAGATGGAGGCTGCACAAATTGTTAGCTTGTGGCCTGAACGTGGTAGCCATATGTCATCCCCTGATTGGACCATCTAACTCAACAAGTGGACTGACTGGTACCCACAGCAGAGACAGTATAAAAGAACACTGAACCTGCAGAAGTTTATCACTCTTCTTCAGGATCAGACCACCACCTGTCAAGACAGACCCAGGATGTGAGATTGACAGGACATCGCAGAATCCCAGTGTTGACTCTCGCTACTCTCTCACACACTCTCTCCCCTTTTTTCTTCTGACAAATTGTCAAGTGGTTATTTGCAATATTTGGCCTCATTTGTGCCTTAATCTCTTGATGGGTATCCAAACCTACAAGTTCCAGCAAACCAGTGCACCTTGTGGACTGTAATACCAAGTTATAGATCACAAGTCGAATTTGTGGTACACCATTTCTAAGTGGGTGGGAGAAAAAAGGCAATAGCTTGATAAGATAGAAGTAGAAACATGTATTTGCTTCAAATGATTCATATTTTCCCTATTAACGAATATAAAAAAATTTAATCTGCCACATTTACAAGTACTTGTACACACACATTTGCAAGAAAATAATCTAGACAATAAACCCCTGTTGTTCCACAATGTAGAAATTGCTTTTTCTACTATAATCCACCCATTACACAGTACATGTTTCTGAGTGTTAGTCCAACTAACAAGCCTCTGACTCCTGTTTCATATCCTACTGAGTACCATAAAAGTCAACTAAAATTTTTACTGTATAGCTTTAGCATTTCACTTCTCTTTCATGGGACAGCCCTGTAAAGCAGTTAATTCCAAATCATAGTGTAAAATAGACACTGCTACTAGGAATCTAAGACTACAGTAATGTTTCTAGGCCACACTTAGATTGTTTCAGATCAATCAGTGTATTTTCTAATCAAACATCCAGATGCTTTAAATCAGTTCACGAAATAGTGATGTTTTTGACAATATAGCTGGGGATTAGTCTGCATGTCTTCATTCTTTGCACTGAAGACACTGGAACAATTCTTCTAAGTTAATGAAATAGCAAAATATAAATAAATTTTATTTCTGTTGATAACAATGATAACAAGTAAAGTAGGTCACTATACACATCAGGAGCCTCACAGGAAACAGTAGTCACAACACTAGCACACTGTTATAAAAAGGATGAATTTTATAGTAGTGCTATCTGAATTTAAGATCACGGTGAACATAAAACTATTACTTTCCACACAGAAAAAAGATAATAACAAAAGGAAATAATATAATAATTTTGGAGATGGATTGAGCAGGGCCATGAAAGACAGATTAGTGTGTAAAGACCCTACTGAAAGTGTACAAAAGAAGCTATCGCCTAAAGTCAACTTGCCATCTAAAAATCGTGTTGAAATTGCAGTGTCTATAGAAACTGTGACTTACGATAAGAGGAATTTTATTCAGGGGAAGGCAAGAAGGCAATATCCATAAAATATGTACCACATCAAAAGCCAAACAGTAAACTGGAAACAGCAAACAGCTAAAGGTCTTGACATTTGCTGCTGTTGAGGAATAGGGTCAAACATCGATTCCAAAGTTGTTGAAACTGTAATAAAAAGGACATATCTGAAGTGTAAATGATCCAGCAGTGACTGCAGTAAAGAATTAAAAATATATTGCTATTGATACAAGGATAATATCACATTAGCTAAGAGACAGACAACCCTTAAAACCTCAGTAAGAAACTAACCTTCAAATTAGGAAAATGTTCAGGTTTGTCAAATGAGTAGATGAGTCTTATTTTGACAGGATCAGCTGTAGACTTACAGTTCACTCAGCATATACTGAGAACATGTATTTGATTTTTGATTGTCTCACATCATCACAAAAATTTTGTTTCTGATTCAGAAGACATGGGTAGCACGTCACTCTGCATGAGTGTACATAGTCGGTTGAAGTCCTCAGCTGACTCTCGTCAGTGTCAAAGAGAGGTAACATAGCTTTAGATTAAGTGATTTTCTGTTATGTCTTCCATATTTTTGAGTGAAAATTTTACACCATGTTCACAATCGTATCTGCCTGAAGAGCATGTATAATACAAAGAAAGATTACCATGCGATCCATAAAACTGTGGGGAGGGTAAAAAAGGAAAGACAAAAGTGATACAGTTGAATTCTACAGAAGTAAGAAGCTATTTTTCTGATACAACTTTCCCTTTCAGCAGATCCATTGCCTGAAAAAGTTATTCTTCCTGTTCTAAGCCAGTAATAAGGATTGTTCATGTAATTCTTTGTTTGGTGTTTTAAACAGATGAATTTTTAACAGAAGCATATATAGATGTGCACAATAACAAAAACCCCCAACTTTTATGATTGAATGTTTATCACAATTTTTCTGTGAAATTATATAACTTCAAATTTTTGTTTTTGTATAAGAGTTACATAACTTTCCTAGCTTTTCTTTCACCACTGAAAAAAAATACAGTTTTATAAACCAAAAATTCACTTCTAAAATAATGTCTTTCTTCTTTCATTCAATTTTATTTGAATGCAAATCTTTCCTACTCTTCTTTAGTTGCTTAGCTATGGGGTACTGTAGGGAAACAGCTGTATCGGTGAGTCACATCTCATACTTAGTAAACACATGTCCTTTGGATCACTGACATGAGACCAGAGACTAATTTTCTCAGCCAGTATTTTGGGGAATAATAACAGTTCCATTAAGGACCCTACAGTTTATGCCTCTCCTGGGATATATAAGTTCAAATATCCACAGACAAAATGGAAAAGAAAGTGTCTGTTTAAATGGACTTCAATTTACAGATTGTTTCAGGATAAGTAAAACTACATTCTTTAGTGATTAAATATGACACAAATCAATCTATTATTAAATGAATCACAACACTCTAATCTGATTACTTTGTTCTATTAAAAAAATTGTCTGTAGTTACTGCTCGTCTTTCTATGACTCCTGAACCTCAGAGCGCAGAATTAAGCAAACTTACTGTGAGGCATCCCTGTGCTTGCCAGGAGAAGGGGCTTGATAGGGAAGGTAATTGAAAATTAAGTTGATTTCACTTCAACTTTCTCTAATCTTGTGAAGTTTGACCTCCAAAATTCTATCTTTGACCTACACAGGCTTGTAATTCCTATAGAAATTATCATGGTAATTTTAAGAACAAGGAGATTGCACAAGATAGAGTAAAAAAATAATTCAAAAGGAAGACAAGTGTTTTGCTGGTTGAGGTCCAAGAAACTGACTTATGTTATACAAGGTCCAACACAAATTAAAAGAGACTAATAGTATGACTTGGGAACCAAGAGTGGGAAGAGAGAGACAAAGAGATGGTTATAGAACATGTTCTAACCTGTCACAGTGAGACAAGGCTCAGCTTGATTACTCAGTACAAGTGGACATGTGTTCAAATACAGACATTTTGTTACCCTCATTAGGAAAATGCTAGAGTGCAAGAATGAACAGCAAATTAACATCGTTTCTTGTGGAACTGAAGAAATTCTCAGTTGAAAATTTTCAACTACTGACTGAGGTTTACAGAGAAGAGTGTGTGTCTCATGCATGCACTTTTGAATGGCAAAAACAATTTTCAGAAAGAAGAAAAAGTATAAAAGACAATGATTGTCCAGGCCACACATGAATGGCAGTTACCCATCACAACACTGAAAAATTAGTGAGATGTGATTTGAAAAGAAAGAAGGTTAGAGCAGTGTTGGATGTCCAAGCAGTAGCTGAGAAAGTTCATTTGGACAGGGAAACTGTTCAGCGCTTTCTAACGCAAAAATGGAATGTGAAAAAGATTTGTGCATAAATGGTTTAAAAATGCTATCAGATTAACAAAAGAGAGCATCACAAGGAATTATGTTTGAACCTTTTGTAACGCATTAAGGATGATTCAGATTTGTTGAATTTGGTAATTTCTTGTGATCATTTGTGCCCCTTTGAGCATTTTCTTCAATATCCAGGGTATTGTGATGGCGGAGTGGGTCCCCAGTAGCTGGATGGTAAATCAACAATATTATATTGAAGACTTCGCAAAATTGTAAAAACACATGGGAAGGAATCAACCAGATTGTGGAGAAAAGTTTGAATTTTCCACCAAGACAAGGTGCGAGTCCACAACACTTCGCCTATGAAGTAATGTTTAGCTAATAATTGAACACCCACCCTATTTGCCAGGCTTGGCTTCCTGCAATTTTTACTTCTTCTAAAAGATCAAGTCACTGTTCAAAGGAGCCTATTTTTTTTTTCTGGTAGAAAAGACATGAAAGCAAAAACTAAGCGATCCTCAACAGTCTTTCAGAAAATTATCTGCCGAATTGCTTTGAATTTTGGCAGCATTGTATGCAAATATGTCAACCCAGAAGGGAAATTCTTTGAAAGTGGTCATAGTTGAGTTTCTTGATTTGTTAAGTAAAATGTGCTACAGACATAGCCCCATTTTTTTGTTGAACTTTGTATTGTTAGAAATGTACATCACAGAAAATATAGTTTTCATTGAACACAAGTAATTGAATTTGTAAGGTGTTTATTACAGTACTTCTGGGCTAAAATAATATTAGGACCAAAATGGTTATTCTTAACCATGTACATTGGGGAGACAGTGCCAAGGCTAAGATGGTTAAATCTCGGTTTATTTTTCAGCCACAATCACAAAGGTTCTTTAGGATTTTATCAGTCCTCCACAGTAGAGGAAGTCATAAGAAAGATATTATCAGGATATTTTTAATTAATTTAGAAGCTATAGAGTCATGGCAGACTGTGGAGACAGGCGGCAGAAAAGGAGTACTGACTCCAAAATCTTTGAAGTGTCATTATAATCACTACTGCTATGATAAGATGTGCTTATTTTCAAAGAAATGTTCAAGAAAAACTTTGATTTTGGATGCTACAGTTGTATATCTTAATGGGAGGTTTCAGCATGGGCAACCAAAAAAATATCAGATCTCTGAACTGTTACAGGGAAGTATGCATGAAGTGAGTCTCCAGACACAGATAATTATTCATACGTAGCCACACATGAGGATGTGTTATATTAGAAAGTCGTAAAATTATAGAATGGTTTGTCTCAGAAGAGATCTTTAAAGTTTCTCCAGTCAGCCTCACCCAAAGACATCTTTTCCTAGATCATGGGTGGCAAACAGAAGGCCCATGGGCAATATCTGACCCTCTACCTTGTTTCGTCCAGCTGGCGCATTGTTCTACCCTGCAGCAGCACTGAGCTCCTTGCCCCTGCACTCCTGCCAGTGCTGGTCACGTGTGCAGCGTGTGATGTGTGTTAGCCTGCAGGAGCAGGCTGATGTGGCCCCTGGTGAAAATGAGTTTGATGCCCCTGCCCTAGATCAAGTTGTTCAAAGAAGCATCCAACCTGACCTTGAACCCTTCCAGCAAAATTAGACACACTCATAAATGGTGTTGCAATTGACACGTGTCCACTACTTTAATATTATTCTGTGTGATTGAAAGACTGCTCAAAACTGTTGAAATATTTTTTTTAACTCTGCTTTTCTGTTTTTATGGTTTTTTTTGTTTTGTTTTGCTTTTTTTTTTTTTTTTATTTCACGAGCAAGACACTTTACAATCAAGACCATTTATTGAAAATGGAAAATGTGTAAAAGTCTAAATCCATGAAAATAAACAGGCAATAAGTGGATAACATCTGCCCATTTCAGCTCATGAATGGAGCTCCATCAGTCACTAAGCTGTCTGATGGTTGCACTGAGTGTAGGATGTAATAGAAGAGTGAAGTGCTTTTGACAAACCAGTTGGGCTGAACTAATGCTACTGACCTTACTGGTCACCACAGTAAGAAGATTGTTCTGCTGTCTTTCCTTTTTCATATTCTCTCTTAGATTTGCCACATCTATTCATAAGGGATATTTCTTTTGAAATTTCCTTCCTGATATTTTGGATATGAACAGAGAGAGTCAACTGTGATTTACGTAATATACAGATTTAAGTTTACTAATTTATAACCTAAACCTAAGACAATTTCAATAATCTTTGTCTCACAAAACCTTGATTTTTTTCTTCTTTGAGCAAAATACTGTGAAAATTAAAATTATGGTGATAAGAAAAGAAAGTAAAATAGAAAAACATGGTAGTAAATATTCTTGAATTAATATGTTTCAAATTTAAATTTGATGATAATTAAAATTTCTGTCATTTTAATTTAGCACTGTACTATTGTGAAATACACAATATTATAAGTATTTCTTATTTTTGTTAGATATATTTTTGCCATGATGAATAATTTGAAGGTAGAAGTCATTTAAAGTTAAAACTCTAGCATGACATTTCAGTTACAGAATCTAACTATATAATTTGCTTTATGTTAGATTTTTTTTTCCCCCAACCCATTAGTTGCTAGAAGAACCCAGATATCTTTTGATATTGGGCATTTTTTAACTTTGTCAGAAGTTTTATAGAAAATATTATATTCAGTCCGTAAATATACAGATACTTAATAAAAAAAAATAATCCTGGTCTCTGTCACCAAAGGAATATATTGGTAAAACACAGCCCCTCAGACAGGAAGAGGAAATATAGATGAAAAAAATAGCTTAGACCGCTCATGGACCAACAAAACTTTATCGTTAATTTGATTCATAACCTAGCACCTTGAAAATTCTCCAGAGTGAATCCTTGACAAATTACACAATGATCTAGAATGGACGGATCTAAAACTGCACTCAGAAAGTGTTACCAATGGATCACTTCCAAATAGGAAGTACATACTGAGATTCTCTTCCTCTGAGTTGCCTCCAGTACTATTCAATGCTGATCTGTACTCTTGAGAGTAAGCTGAATGTTGGAACAGAAATTTAATATCTTTTTTTTATATCCATGTATGGGCACCACACTTGGGGAAATTGCAATTGTAGCAGGACTGCGTTAGAATTCCAAGTATATTGAGAAACAGGAAAACTGGTATCAAAAAAAGGAACAGCATTTAATGAGGTCAAAGACATAAGACTTAGACAAGAACAAATGATGTCACGTGCTTCAAAAACAGTGTGAGGCTAGATTGTGATTCACCAGAATAGAATTCGGGGATTATGATACAAAGTAAACTATAGTGAACTACTGTTGAACTAGCCTGCTGTTCTGAAAGAGACAAATATTGTTTTGGGATATACAGTTACGGGGACGTGCCTGTAAATGTAATGTCTCTACCTAAACATGTTAAATTATAGTGTATGCTCTGTCTCTAATATGTAGATCAGATAGATAGGAAAAGTCAGAGGTAGAAAAATTTGATTTACTAGAACAGTCTGAAAACATTTGGATCATTTGCTTCAAGGGCAAGGGGTAGTTATAGCCTTCCTCAAATATAGAAATACATGGTTGATTTGGATGCCCACGGTGGAGCAAACTGGAAGGAAAAGACATGCACAAAAGGAGGCTTTATTTATAGATTAAGAAAAACATAAGTTATTTTTAAAACCTGTGATAGATTGCCTATATGCATTATAGACTTCTCTTCACTAGAAATTTTTAAAAACATGTTGATTAATCAAAAATTTTTCAAGCACAGGAAGAGATACAGAATTGATATGCCTTAAAATCCACTTGTCATATTTCATCAGCCCATTTTGATCATATATATTACAAACAGTAAGCATGGATGGTTCTTACCTATTACGGTTCTAATACGGTGTCCCAAGCTAAGAATTTTAGCATTGTTTTTAATTTAAATGGTTAAGGACCAACATGGAATATTTAAATATTTTTCTCTAAAGTATATGGAGGGAAAAAGGAAGGGAAAGTTGCACAGCTGTGGGTTGGGAGAAAACAATATACATTTCAAAGAGAAAACTGCATAAAGGATCATTGTTTTAAAAATGTAATTTTCTAAATTAAGAAAAATATATTGCCAATAAGTTCTCAATGAAGAAAATCAATATTTTAAATAAACGATGCAATAAGATATTTTTCCAGTCTGAATCTCTGCTTATTTGTATTAAATTCATTTCTGTGTAGGTTGTAAGGAAAATGGGAGAATATTTTCCTCTTAAAATGATGATATTTCCTTTCTTATAGTAATAGCAGTGCAGGAAACATCTAGAAGATTGTAAGTGAAATATAAAACAAAATATTCAGCAGTGAATGATAGTACTATCTACATTCTATTAAAGGATATTCAGCATCTTGCTATTTTAATTTAAGGCACAAAGGGTTAATGCTAAATTCTGTTTCAAAAAGGTATACCTTTCTGAGACATTTTTCTTGTTGGTGGAAATATGTCACATTTGGCCTCTGAGATTATGACATTATTTCTGTGCTTGAAAAATACACTAAAAAATTTCACTTGTCCAGGCAAAGGAATGCTCTGACCTTTTTTCAGATGAAGTACCTGAATAATACGGTGATAAGGACCACATAAAGAACCATAATGTGAATCTCTACTTTCCCTGAGGGAAGAAGCTGACCTTACAGGTTACTTGTTCCAGATCAGAAGCCAAAATAAGATAAAATCTTTTGCAGTTTTACTGTGTACTTAGCTCTCTCTTCTGTAGTTTATGCTGTTAAATATAATTTTTAACTTGGACCTTTACCTTGGGACTTTAGTTATTATTTAAGATCTCGTGTAAGCAGAATTTTGAATAAAAGTGATACATTAAAATCGTAATCTTTTTTCAAAACTTCACTGTTCATGGGAATTTTTTAAGGATTTGTTCATATTTTACACAGGTATGCAGTGAAAGACTCTATATTTACTAAATTTTTCCTAACTGCTTATATTATAATTTGGATGCACGTAAATGCATTACATTCATGGAGTCATTCACTAGAATTGAGTTGAAATCAATTTTACGCACTTAATCCTTTACCTGACTAGAAGAAAACAGTACAGAAGCCTTTTTATTTCATTTTTTAATTATGTTTTTTTAAGAAAATTGGACTATTGACTATTCTACATATTTGTCAGTTGTACATAATACAAATATAGTGTATATTCTTGTTTAAACAAGGCTAAAATAAGATATTTACAGGTATCAAAAATAAGTTAATATTTGGTCAACAGACTGAAAATTAAACTTGCATTACCTTTTCCATTCTACTTCTTAAAATGTTTTAAAATGACTGAAGTGCTTATTGATTGTCTTTTTTTCTAAATTTCAGTCATACCTTCTACTGCATTTCTATTCTATTTAGCTTATAATAATGTAACAACCTTTTGGCCTGTATCAGAAACAGTGTGGCCAGCAGGACAAGGGTAGTGATTGTGCCCCTGTACTCGGCAGTGATGAGGCCACACCTCAAGTACTATGTGAAGTTCTGCGCCCCTCACTACAAGAAGGACATTGAGGTGCTGGAGCGCATCCAGAGAAGAGCAATGAGGCTGGTGAAGGGGCTGGAGGACCAGTCCTATGAGGAGTAGTTGAGGGAACTGGGGTTGTTTAGCTTAGGTCAGAGGAGGCTGAGGGGAGAACACATCACTGTCTACAACTGCCTGAAAGGAGGTTGTAGTGAGGTGGGTGTTGGTCTCTTCTCGTAAGTGACAAGTGATAGGACGAGAGGAAATGACCATAAGTTGCACCAGGGGAGGCTCAGACTGGATATAAGGAAATATTACTTAACTGGAAGGGTGCTCAGGCATTGGAACAGGCTGCTCAGTGAGGTGGTTGAATCCAGAGCTGCAGGTGTTTAAAAGGTGGGTAGATGAGTTTCTCAGGGACCTGATTTAATAAGGGGACAAATACTTTTGGATCTGATGATTTCAGAGGTCTTTTCCATCCAGATGATTCTATGATTCTGTGATTAGTAGTGATTAGTGTGTCAGTAGCAAGGGGCACAAATGCCTACAGACTCTCAAGAAAAAATTGTGTGATACTTACAGGCAATGGTCAAAGTAATGTATTAGCTTCTGTGACTCTCTTGTGCTAATGATCTGAGAGTAAATCACATATTAGCTATTTTTTATTTATAAAATAGATATAAATATACCCTTAATATAATAAAATCATAGAATCATAGAATTGTTTAGGCTGGAAAAGACCTTTAATATCGCTGAGTTCGACTGTTAACTTATCACTGCATTGTGAGTTGAACTTGATTGCATGCCAGGTGTTCAACAAACTGCTCTATCACTCACTTCCTCAGAAGGACAGTGGGAAGAGAAAATAATATGGAAAAAATGTTGTGGGTCAAGATAAATGCAGTTCAATAAAGAAAAAGCATAGGGCACATGCAGAAGCAAAGGAAAATTGAAGATTTATTGTGTTCTTCCCATGAGAAGACATTGTCAAATACTTCCTTGAAAGTAGGACTTCAGTACACGTAGTGGTTGCTCTGGAAAACTAAGTGTCATAACTAATTCCCCTCTCTTCCTCCTTTAGTCTTAGCTTTTATTACTGAGTAGATGTCATACAGTACAGAATATACCTTCAGTCAGTTAGAGTCAGCAGTCCTGGCTATGTCCCCTACCAAGATCTTGCTCAATCCCCAGCCTATTGGTGAAGGGAGAATTTTGGAGAGACTTTTTATGCAGTGCAAGCACTGCTCAGCAGTAGCCAAAAAAAAATTGGTGTGTTAACAATGCTTCCATAGCTACCAATACAAAGCACAGCACTCTGATGGCTGCTATTGGGGAAATTAACTCCATCTCAGTCAGACCTAACACACACAGCCAAGTCCACCACTAAGTCATATGCTGAAGCACCACATGTGCACATCTTTCAAATACCTGCAGGGATGGTGACTCAACCACTTCCCCAGGCAGCTTATTCCAATACTTGACAACCTTTTTGGTGAAGAAATTTTTCCAAATATCTAGTCTAAACCTCCACTGGAGTAACTTGAGGCCATTTCTTCTTGTCCTATCAATAGCTACTTAAGAGAAGAGACCAACACCTACCATGTTACAATCTCCTTTCAGGTTGTGATAAGGTCTCCTGTCAGCCTCCTTTTTATCCACACTAAACAACTCCACTTCCCTTAGCCACTCCTTGTGAGACTTGTTCTCTAGATCCTTCATCAGCTTTGTTGGCCTTCTTTGAACCCACTCCAGTACTTCAATGTCTTGCTTGTACTACTAAGAGGCCCAAAACTGAACACTGCATTTGAGGTGCAGCCTCACCAGTACCAAGTACAGGGGGACAATCACTTCCTTGTCTAGCTACATTATTTCTGATACAAACCTAGATGCTATTGGCCTTCTTGGCAAATTGGTCAAACTATCGTAGAAGAAGATCAGACTAGTCAAGCAGGATCTGTCTTTAACAAAGCCATGCTGACTGAGCCTGATCCCCTCATTGCTCTGTGTGTGCCATGTGATAGCACCCAGGGTGACCTGCTCCATATCTTACTTAACATCGAGGTCAGGCTGAAAGACCTGTAGTTCCCCAGATCCTCCTTCTGGCCCTGCATGTTGTTGGCATCACACCCGCCAATTTTCAGTCAAGTGGGACATCCATGGTTAACCAAAAGTACTGATCAAAAACGTAAAGAGGCTTGGTAAGTACTTCCAACCCAGCCCCATAGACCTGTGTGTGTCTAAGCGGCATTCAGGTGGTTAAATATTTCCCATTCATTATTGGGGTTTCATTCTGCTTCCCATCCTTGTCTTCCAGCTTAGGGGGCTGGATATCCAGAAAACAAATTGTCTTTACTGTTAAAGATTGAGGCAAAGAGTGTTTTAAGTACATCAGCCTTTTCCTCATCCTTTGTCAGTGTTTCTCATGGTATGCAATAATGGATGTACATTCTCCTTAGACCTTTTGCTGTTAATGTGTTAAAAGAAACATTTTTTATTGTCTTTTATGACAGTAGCCAGATAAAATTCTAGTAGGGTTTCAGTCTTTTCTTTCCTGCATAAACAAACAGTATCTTTGTAGTCCTCCTGAGTTGCCTGCCGCTTCTTCAAAACTTCATAAACTTTCTTTTTTTTCCTGAGTTCCAGCCATCTCTAGTAAGTCTGGTTTTATCCCTATTCTAATATTGTTTAAAGCTCTTTCAATGAGCCCTGCTAACTCTGACAAAAAGATCATTTTCCTCTTTTGAGAATGGTGTAGCCTATCTGTCGCCAGCAGGTCTACTGTCATGTGAACTGACCCGTGATCAAAAAAAACACTAAATTCTGCCAGTGACACCAGGCTCGGAGCCAGGTTTTTAACTGTTGGCTCTTCGTGCTTCTTCCCTCATTCCTTGCAACTGGAAAGACAGATGAGAACACAGCGTCTGCTCCTGATCCTTTAACCAGCCATCCCCAAAGTCTCTCTGGATTGACCTTGGACTTCTTGTTTCAATGTCATCACTGCCTACCTGAAAAAATCAACAATAGATAATAATGCAAGACTTGTACCGGTATAGGAAGCTTTTCCTTCACATCTTTAACCTAAGTCTCAGGGAGGCTGCAGACTTCCCTAAGAAGTCTACGTATTTGTACTTCTGTTCTCCTCAGAAAAAAGTCTCCTGTAACAACAATCTCTGTCTTTTTTTTCTTTATGGAAAGAGTTTCGACACAGGATATAGTTTGACTTAACCTTGGTGATACCTCCAATGTAGATGAACCATTGCCAGAATTATTATTCAGTTCCACTTACAGAACCTTATACCTATTACGCAAGGGCATCTGGAAAAGTGAGGAAGACACATGATAATCTGGGATCATCTGTAAAATATTTTATTGCTTAGTATTAACTAGTCTTTCCTGATTTCCACAAATGTTGCTCTTAGTTCCTCAACTTCCAAGTAAGTATGGAGGAGTTAATTTCAGGGCTTCTGAAGCAATGCAGATCATCCTTTGCTGTGGTGTCACGCACTACTGTGTTTAGTAGTGCCAGCCGGCCAGCCTCACAGTGGGGCTTTAATTCTGTCGAATGAGTATCCTATGAAGCAAGGAGACCTCCCATGCTGCTCTCAGTGATTCAGCAGCCTATAACTGACAATCAGTACACAAAGAAAAAGTAGTTAAGTCCTTTAACCACTCTGTTTATGGAAGGAAAATTTAACTCACTAGAATTAGTTATATTGATTACATTGGTATGTGTGAATTTTGTTCAAGGCCTTCCCAAATTCCCATTGGCTGTGTTGGTTTATAGTGTAAGAAAAAGATGAAAATTTAAAAGAAGGTCAAATTATATTCATGTTAAAATTTGATTTTGCCTGCTTCATCTGGAAATAAACTGCCCACAGTTAAATTAAAACACTTATTTTCTTAGTGAAAGACATGAAGAACACCAGTGCTTGATTTAGATATTCTTCAGGCTTCTTTCAGCATCTGTTAGTTCCAACGTGATCAAAGTTTACATTTGCATTTTTCAGCTAAAAGGCAATTGGAGCATTTTAAATAAATTTTTAAGTATTTAGGAAATAAATATTACAAATTCATCTTTTTAATAGCTAGATATAGCTTTCTGAAGTCATAGCTGACTGCAAATAAAATTATCTGAATATTTTGCTTTATATTGTAGTATACATTTTAAGCATTATGGAGAGAAAGTCTCTCATATCTGCAGAGGTGAAGGACTGCAGTGAAGAAGGACTGCAGTATGTGAAGGTCCGAATGATATTGGGGGATAAAAAAAAAGCAAAAACACACAAGCAAATTATATATTAAATTGCCGTAGCCAGAAGATGAATCTATCATTAAAGTAATTGAACTCTCAAAATACATGTCCAGTGCTAAGAAGTTTATTAAACTCTTGTTCCTGTACGTATGTGGAGTGTGGAGGTACCTCAAGTCTAGGAATCCTGCTATCTATGGATTTAATTCCATGTTATTAGTCTTGTGTATTTGAACAGTGTAGTGGGAAACAGATCACAAAGACTTCTTGTACTCTCTTCGTTACACACTTTGGTGGAAAGGTTATCGCGACTGAGTCATAAAGAGAACAGATTGCAATTTTGTCTTGGAAAAATCCATTGACCTTAGTAGAATGTCTTGTGAAAGAAAACTCAGCTTGGCGTAAAACTTAAAAGAGGGGCACTGATTGAGTTTTCTACACAGAAATAAGAAGTTGTAAATGTGGGGTTTTTCCTACAAAAGAGCAACCAAGCACTATCTTCCAACTAATTTAACTATCTTGACTTCAAAAATAAAATTTTAAAAATTAACTCTTTTCTGCTTTCATGCAAACAAATGTTCTATTTGCCTCCTGGGAGACAATCTATAGGGTAAGAAAGTAGAAATATGAATCTTATATTCCTGAAGAAGCTACTTATACAGATTTTACTCCAAATTAGCATAAAACTCACTAATACATCAGTTGCAAAGTGGAAAAACAGAAACAATAGTATTTATTCAGCACTTTGGTTGTGATTAAAGACTATACAAATCCTCATCTTCAATCATACATTTCAAAATTAAACCTAAAGCAAAATAACCCTGAAACTGCCCTGCAAATCTTTTATTACAGTGCCATTTGCAAATGAGATTTCCAACCAGGCTCCAATTGTGTTTAGTTAAACAAGCTGTCAGATTGAAATTGGTATTTTCAATATGGAAGTTATTCAAGAGTAACATTCTGAACATATACAATAATTATCAGAAGGAAAGATATGTGATGTATTAATTTGGTTTCCTTTACAGAAAAAGCAAATGTGAACTACTGACTGACTATAGTAAATAAAGGAGTTTGTCTTGTCTATATTTAATCATTTCTTATGTGAAGAAAGCATAAGAATACAGCAGGTACTCTTGAGCTTTGTTTTAAGTCATCAGTCATTTGTGTAACTGGCTGCCTACGTTAGGAATTCACTGCTGCAGAAGGTCAAGCTGCATATTATGATAGTCACTGCAGAAAATACCTGGTTTACTACAGCAGTATATATTTCACAGCTGGAATCTCTCCTTTCTCTTAGGTATGCCAAAACATCTGAATTTATGATATAATATTTCTTTGCTTCTTATCAGAAAATTAGAGCATATCTACTAAAAAATCCTGCTTAAAAATGCCAGTTATCTAAATGACAGTATTTTGAAAGCAGGTTGACTAACCCAACTGCTCTTGAAAGAGATAATAATATTATTATCTCTTATACTACTATATAAGATAATAATAATATAATATCTCTTAATTATATAAGATAATAATAAAAATACCAAATCTCCTCAATAAATAGAAATATAAGCCCAATCTTTTTATTTGTGTTTAAGCTCCAAATTGGAATTAAAGGTCTTGGTAAAAATTATTTTTTAAATCATTAAAAAAAAAAATATTTTTCTGACTTGTTTTTTCCCCATATGACAAAGCGGGTTTAGATTTCTAGGTGAAATTGGTCAAAGATAGGTTATATAGTTATATAGTTATAATCAGTATAGTTGTGAGTATCCATTGTTGTAAGTTTTGAGTGCAGAAGACTCAACAATCTTATGTACTCCTCCAAAACACATAGTAGCATTTTCTGTTTTCTAACAAATATTCTTAACCTTTTCCAGTACAGCTTCTCAGAAATTGGCCCTAAATCACTAAACAACTATCTCCTGGACTTTCAGAATTTTCATATTTTCTTGTTAATTTCTTTTATACTTGTTTTTTTCCTATGGGTTTACATTATTTACATTATTATCTACAGCATTACATGCATCATGATCTTTCTAATAAAAACAAGATCTTCAGTTTTAAAGATGTAATTAAACACAATATCCAACCCCCAGTATTTCAACCTGTATTTTTCTGATTTTGGTCTGAAATCAGTGATAGTTAAGGTTTTGTACATTCTAGGTGTCAAAGTAAAATTTCTCAGGCAGTAGATATTTTTCACTTAAAGCATAAATATATAGAAAAAAAACAGTCAATGGCACTACCAAGGTGTCTATAGCTAATAATTGGTATATGAGGCTATTATGAGGGTGACACTTAAGAAGCACATATTCTTCCCAAATTAAATAATTAACATAAATATTTCTTATATTACTTCAAAGTGTATTTATTTGTTTAATAATATCTCCTCCCAATTTATATCTGAGATTTTTATATGTGAAGTCCTCTTTGGAGAGAAAATAATTCTTCAAAAGGATTTTGAATCCTTCATTATAAGTGGTCAAATTTATGTTGAGGTTCTTAATTTTGTTAAGCGTGTCCTTTACATTTTTTCCCAAGATAATAAACTGTCCACAGCAGCATAATACTGAGTCTCAACAGCAAAACACTGATATAACCAGCTAAATGAAAAAAAAATTTGTTTGTGTGTTTTTTTTCCTTTATAGAAGTAATTTTTCATATTTTCATTGAATTTACAATCTAAGTATATATATCTGCTAAATGATAGATTTTTTCTTCTAGGGAAGCTTTCTTTAGCTTCTGAGTGTGCATGTATGTATGCTGTGTGGGATATGTATGTTTTTACAGAAGATATTTTACCTCTTATTCTAGCATCTGGTCTGATGCATTGCCTGAATTTGCAAGCTGGGAAACAAGTGAACTACACAGTGGGGTCCCGAGCTTTCTGAAGGAAGGGAATCTATGCTGTCACATTAGCTGTGTTGAAAAGCATAACAGCTTGTAAGAGCACACAACATTTCATGAATAAAAGATAAAGTCAATTTAGAAAAGTGCTTGTCTTTTAGACTACAACTTTCAAGCTGCTCTGTATAAGATATGCCATAATTTTTCTTAACTTTTAATAGTTTGTGATGAATATTTCCCTTCTTATTGTTTGGTTTTATTGTAATAGCTCATCTTTTCATTTTGTCCCAATGATTCATTAAAGAAGCTGACTAAACATTAATGGAACATAGCAATGGAGACAGATGATACTCAAATTTAACAATACAAAGACCATAATGTATAAAGGCATTTAGGTGTTGTTTGCCCCAAGAACTGTGACATTCAAACATAGGTACACTTTAACTATTTTGTACAGATGGATGCCCAACAGAGACTATTTTCTTATCCATAAAATCCATGTGCTACTACAAATACTTAAGAAATTTAAAAAAGACAATAACACTTCTTTTTCATATCATTAGAAAGAAACACTATCATTTAGGATAACAATTAATCTGCCAAAACGAGATAAGGACCCTGACTTTAATGTGTGTTCTTGCACAGAATACCACTGGGCTCATCATTCCTGACAGGTTTAGTAGGCTTCATCAAGCATTAGTTACATTAGCCTTAACTTCTCAACATTATTGGCTAATTGCTTTGTGAAACTGAAGTAACTCCAGAGTATAGTAAAGCTCCATCTCAATACAATAAACCATTACTTTTGAGTATACTATCACACTACATAAATCTTCATCTTCAGATGCTGGAATGGACTTTATTTAGTTCATAAATACGAAGAACTGAATAGTAGAGCGAACATTTTATTTTCTGGCACAAATATAGTTTTCAATATGCTGAAAATATGAGTTAAGACAACTGGTTGAAATATGCAGAAATGATTGTTGGAAAGTGTTCTAACACAGAAAATGCAACATAAATACTAAAAATAACAAGATCTTACATCATGAATTAACTAGGATTTTGTGGTTTCTTCCAAACTAAAACAGTACAGCATGAATTCCAAGTCAAGATTTCAAGCAATAAAACATGTTGGTTCTTTCTGAAAAATGTGTTGTAGTTTGCCCAGAAGTTATGAACTGGAGGAAGAAACTACTGAACAAATAGTCTAACCTCTTATATAGGCAGACAAGTAAAAGGTTTACAGTTACCTGTAAACATGCTACAGAAATAAAGCAAAAGAGGACTGATTCCCTTCCATCAGGAAAAGCGGAGCATATATTTGTATTCATGTCTTTAGGAATTACTGGGGTGACATTTGGAAAATAATCACAAGTCTGCATATGAACAGATGTAGGCTGAGTCCAGTAATGCACCTCGGTGACAAAAATGCCTTGATGTAACACTTCAGGCAGCTTAGAAAGATTAGAGCTCATCATAGACTCATAGAATGTTTTGGATTGGAAAGGGCCTTTAAAGATCAACTAGTCTAATGCCGCTGTTTTAGGCAGGGACATCTTTCACTAGATCAGGTTGCTCAAAGTCTCGTACAACATGACCTTGAACACTTCCAGGGATGGTACATCTACCACCTCTCTGGGCAACCTGTTCCAGTGTTTCATAATGCTTATTGTAAAAAGTTTCTTCCATACACCTAATCTAAATCTACCATATTTAAGTTTAAAATCATTATTCCTTGTCGTATCCCTACAGACAATCATTAAAAGTCTCTCTTAATCATTCTTACAAGGCTGCTTTAAGTACAAAAAGGACTCAACGAGATCTTCCCGGAGCCTTGTCTTGTCCAGGTTGAATAACCTCAGCTCTCTCAACCTTTCTTCATAGGAGACGCGTTCCATCCTTGTAATTATTTTTTTATTATCCCTCCTCTGGACTGCTCCAACAGGTACGTATCTTTCCTGTACTGAGGCTTCAGACACATTTTTATCAAGAGATGGCTGAAACTGAGGGGCAAAGCCAAGGAGAGGATAGAACTATACCTCCTGTACGTTCTAATAAATTAGAATTCAACCTTAGGCATCCTCCAGTACCTGAATTTCTCCACTCTTCAAACAAAATCCACAGTGTTGTGTGGATGATGCTCAAGTGATAGTGGAGTTTTATCATATCCTTTTAGAGTTGTACAAATTCTCAGCCTCTGCTATGTAAGATAAATGGGCTCTTAGAAAGACAGGAAGAGGTTAATTTCCTCGCTGGGAAATCTAAAGTGGAGAAAGGAAAGTAGTAAAAAGAAGGTCGAAAATACTCTTCTTTTTTTTTTTTTTATTCTGTAGCATGGCATCTGGTAGTCTGAGGGAAGTTTTAAGAACCTTTCAGTAAGGACTCCGATGTGACAGAAACAAGCAAATGAGTTGAGGGCCCTGGAACACTGAAATTAAAACAAAGCAAAATCAAAGCTAGTTAAATCACTGTAATAGTTAAGGCTAGCCAAATGTTTTTCTTAATCACCCATCATAGATGTCTGTCATCATCGTGATGTCACCCATCATTCACCTAATCACTCACTGCTTAAAAAAATCTCAGTCAAGAACTGTTAAATATGTGTATGGGCGAGGAAATTACATAAAAAGGAACATGTTCTCAGAAATAAGATACATCTCAGAAGAGGTGTTGTGCAGGGAACTATTCCATAAATGAGAACCCAAGATGTATAGCTAGAGACTGTGAGCAAATGGTTGCAAGAGGTAACCCTACGAGACTTCTGTCTGGGAGATGTGCATGCAGGTGTGTTAACGGCTAGCACCCATCCAATACACTAGGACCAGACTTCAGAGGTAAGATACATGGAATAAAGCTTTGATAGCCTTTGCATGAGGAACAAGGATTTTTTGTAGATAAGGAAAAAAGAGCACATATTTCTGTGTCTGGCAAATACTTTCTAATCTCTTTGATCTCACAGCTTTTAGCTACAGATGAAGATTTCACATATGAAATACACTATCAAATTACTTAAATTTTTGCTTCCTACCACAAAAAAAAAAACAACCAACAAATAACCACACTTTCTCATTCTCCTTCCTCAACAGGACATGGGAAGAAAGTGGGATTAAAACTTTGTGGGTCAAAAGTCAGGGAGATCTCTTACCAATTACTATCATTGTTAAAATCAACTTGAGTTGGGGAACATTAATTTAAATTACTGCATTAATAAAATAGAGTCAAATGGTGATAAATCAAGACAAAAAAATATTTTTCCTCCATCCCTCTTTTTCTTCCAAATTTTTCACTGACATTGAGATTTCTTATTGACAATTATATAAGAAAGCAAAACTATCTAGGTGATATCATTTTTAGCTCTGTTACATAAAGAGGACAGAGAAAGACTTCACTCTTAAAATTCATTACAAAATCAAAATTAGGATATTAGTAAGGATCTAAATCTGCCACACTAATAGTCAGTTGGGTAGATGTCTGGACGCTGTTGTGTTATGCAATGGAATGAGGAATGATAGATGTGATACCAGTGATGGTTACGACCCATTTTACTTCCACAGTGAAATAATTGTGTTTGAATGGTGCACTGTCAGAGAGAGAAAACAAGACCTGACAAGCCCTCCTAGCACTACTGAATGAACATGATTATCTTGGCTCAAATACACGCAGGTCTAATTTATGTTATCGTTTTTCAGTTTTTCACAATCAGAATTAGTGTAGGCAGAGGGAGCTCAGGTCGATGTCTCCAGCAGTGTCCTAACAAGCAGAGTCCTTTATGTTTCTTTGTGATTCCAGTCTTGAATATCTGCTTATCTCTTCTTTGAAATGATGATGAAAAATGGATTTTGACATTGTAATTACCAACGAATTTTTGGGGTTAGGTGTAACTGTGAGATGAATTCAAAACATAGTTTCAATACATGTTACAGCATTCAAAATTGAAGAGTTATTTTCCTCTAGATGGCCAATAATTCATCAAAATTATCTGGGAGAGCAGGTGTGTATTATGTCAGCAAATACAACTGTTAAATTGTACATGAGACAGGTTAATTTTATATCGTCACACACATAATTCCAATTCCTATCACATAGTACAGTATATGTCATTATTTGAGTTTCCCTGAGGTCACTTTCTTTCCAATAGATCTTCAGTCTGAGATTGTAGATAATAGATCTTCAATAATTTGTGAGACTAGGAGGATTAGTGGATTAGTGCACAGGTCTTTGGACTTTGAAGAACTAGGTTAAGAGATCTACTTTGGGTTAAAAGAGAAATGAGTCTGATAATCTCTGCTTAGTCCCTGGGAAACATTTGTACAAATCAGAAAAAATACCTTTAAACATTTCCTACTATTGAAATTCTTTGCTTACAAAGGTTGAAGCTAATTTAACATGCAAAGAAAATCATCCAGCAAGGCTGGAGTTACAAAGCCAAGGAATACTGAGACACTCAAGTTGTGCTCAGGTGGATTACAACAACTCATATGCAAATCAAATGCCTCTGGTTAAATAGTCACGTTCTTTTTTCTTTTTCTTTTTTTTTTTTTTTTTAAATATCCATTTCACATTTGTTATTTTTCAGTTCCTGTAGGGAGTCAGCCAGTGGAGTTCACTCAACCTGTAATTCCATTTAGAAAATTTGCATTACTGTTTTTCAGTGTAGACTAAACCAAACCCAAGTAAAACACTTCTAGCTATCTGTACAGGGTTTATACGCCCAGGCAAAGGCTACAGAATAGCCTCAAAGAGGAGAGGTTGATGCTGCCCTGTGCCAGACAGAGTCAAATCCAGCCAGCTCCAACCACCTGCAAGGGAATGGCTGAGCCTCACAGCCAAGGCAAGAGAATTCGGCAATGACTAAAGATTCCGCACAGGTAGAATGAGAAGTAAGAGGGAGGAAAAAAAAGGAGAAACAATCCTGCAGGTATCAGGATCAACAAAGAAGGAAGGGAAGAAGTGCTCCAGGCACTGGAACAGAGATTCCCTTTCAGCTCATGGAGGACCCCACGCTGAAGCAGCTGAGTGTTTTCTGAAGTAAGTTTGATCCATGGAGAGCCACACAGCAGCAAGGCTACAGGACTACCATCTGTTTAGAGGACCTATGTAAGAGAAAAGAAAAGAGTGATGACAGGGAAACAGCATGACCAAAATGTTACAGACTGACTAGAACTCCCCATTTGCCTTCACCCTGTGCTGATTGGGATTGGCAGGAGACAGAGGAGTCTGGAGTGAAATTGAGACTGGGAAGAAGAGGAGGCAGGGGAAAGGTGTGCCTAGTTTTGTTCCCATTTCTTACAATCTTACACTATTTTAATTAACAATAAATTAAACTAATGGTCCCCAAGTCAAGTCTGGTTTGCCCGTGATGGTAACTGGTAAGTGATGTCTGTGTCTTTATCTTATCCCATGAGGTTTTTCATCCTATTTTCTCCTCCTGTCTTGTTTCAGAGAGGGAGTGACAAAACAACTGGGCAGGAGTCTGACAGTCAACCAAGGTCAACCCACCACAATCTAATTCTAGATTTGGAGAGTCCAGCTAAAAACGCTTAAGACCATGGCTATGAAAATAAGCCCTGTCCCAGGAGCTGTCCTCAGACCCCTGCAAACTTCTTTAAATGCTTTTTTATAATGGAATATCAGATAAATGAGATTAATCAAACTAGAACCTGACTAGATTTGGAAGTCTTCCAGAACTGCATGTGGAACCTATGGCAAAGCAATTATATTCTCAGGATGAAATGTTGTTTTAAAGTAATTATTAATGATCAGTTATGTCAATAAATTTGACTACAGTAGACAAGTCTTTACAGGCCTAATGTTTCACAAGATGTTATTTTTTTGAATAATTTCTTTAACCAGTAATGAAAAAGTGAAGAGATTCAATAGAATTTAAATTTAATGTACGGGAAGACAGGACAAGATACACCAAAACATCATTAATGCCGAAAATAGTGTTGTGATTTGGACTTCCAAGACTAGTAAAATTTTTAGTGGTTGTATGAAAAACAGCAAATGCATCAGGACATAATCCCAAACTTTTCTGAAGGCATTGGCTTGCTGTTGATTTCCCTGTGGAAAAACAAGTGGTTCTTTGACATTTATAATTAACTATGGCATGTAATAGCATTAGATACAGCTAAAACTTCTTTATACTATCAGTGAAGCATCAGGTTCCTTATTATCATCATAAGAGTCCAGGAAATAGTGCAGTTTTCTTTAGTTTGTGTTTGCAGACCAGTAAGAACTGAAATATAAATGAATCTAGGCAAGGCTATTAAATTAAATAAGCTTACTTTTGTGAAAATATTCTTCTGCTCTGAACCTGCTGTTGCATCACTGTGGGCCAGATGACAGCTCCAATTTTAGTCCAAATACGTGTTAGAATTACTATAGAAATATATGAAACCCACCTCTCTATACAAAAAAAAAATCCTTACTAATGTGAGAAAAAATATTCAAGTCAAAAAAGACTTGTGAGTGACATGGTTATGAGGCTAGTAGTGATTATACTTAAAATGACATTCTGGATCAGACTAATTCATTGTTCAATGTGCTCACATTTTCATTGTGCAGTAGAGATGTTTGGTGAAGGAGCAAAACTTAGGAAGTAAACCCCGGAGAAAGTAGAAATGGATCCCTTTCTCAATGTTATCAAGTCAAAATATAGGATAATTGCATTTATATGAAACTATAACAAACACAGTACGTTAATAATCCTGAGAATCACACAGTATCACAGTATCAGAGAATCACAGAATAGTAGGGGTTGGAGGGGACTTCCGAACATCATGTAGTCCAGCCCCTCTTCCAAAGCAGTTTCACTTACAACAGGTTGCACAGGAACACTCCCAAGTGGGTTTTTAAAATCTCCAGAGAAGGAGACTCTATAACTTCTTTGGACAGCCTGTTCCAGTGCGCTGTTCATGGTAGATAAGTTTTTCCTCATGTTCAAGTAGAACTTCCTGTACTCCAATTTGTGACCATTGCCACTTGTCCTGTTTCTAAGCACTGTTGAAAAGAGTCTGGCCCCATACTTCTGACACTTGTCCATTAGGTATTTCTAAACAGCAATAAGATCCCCTCTCAGTCTTCACCAAGCTAAAAAGACTCAGATCTCTCAGCCTTTCCTCATACGAGCAATGTTCCCATTCCCTGATCATCTTCATGGACTCTCTCCAGTAGTTCCTTTTCTTTCTTGAATTGAGAAGACCACAACAAGGCAAAGTGCTCCAGATGCAGTCTCATTAGAGCAGAGTAGAGTGGGATAACATCCTTGCTTGACCTGCTACCCACACTCCTCTTAATGAACCCCACGATATCACAAGCCTTCTTAGTCATGAATGTACATTGCTGGGACATGGTTACCTTGTTGTCCACCAGGATTCCTGAGTCCATCTCTGCAGAGCTGCTTTCCAGCAGGTCAGCCCCTAAACTGTACTGGTGCATGGGATGATTATTCCTCCCTAGGTGCAGGACTCTGCACTTGCCTTTGTTGAACTTCATTAGATTCCTTTCCACTCAACTCTCTAGCCTGTCCACGTCTTGCTGAACGGCAGCACAGCCTTTCTACGTATCAGTCCCTCCTCCCAGTCTTGTGTCATCAGCAAACTCGCTGAGGGTACACTTTGTCCCGTCATCCATATCATTGACAAATATCTTGAAATAGAAAACATACTGACTCCTGGAGAACACCACTCACCACAGCCTTCCAAACAGACTTTGCACCACTGATGACAGTGGTCTGAGCTCTACCATCCAGTGACTTTTCAGTCCATCTCACTGTCTACTCATCTAACTCACAAGACTCTGAAAGATCAAAATGAACCACGGCTCTGTGAAAAATCAATGTTAATTATAATCACAATTTGGACTACTTCAGACAGTAGATTTATTTTAATAGTCAGGTAGGATTATATTTAAGAATTATCAAGTTCAAGACACATTTTACTCTTGGAATAATATTAAAATAGTTAAGTAACACCATTTCACAAAAAGATTTAACTCTTAAAAAATCAGAGTCAAAAATCACCACTGTTCTGAAAACACGTTTTTAATTATTTTAGGAGAAAAAAATGCCTTTACTTTTTGTACTATTTTTATTAGTGATGTTTTTCCTGTCAGCACATTTTTACACTCGCTTGGCTCTTTTCAATTTTCTGTTTTCAGTTAAAAATAACTTTGTAAATGTTTTGTTTACAAATCTCCATGGGAAATCAACCATTTCAAAAATCAATTAATCACAGATGTTAATTCAGTTATTTTTAAGCAATATTAAAAAATGGCAAATATTACTAGTATAAGAAAGTGTAACAAAATGCTATTACTGTAGGGAATACCGTAAAAGAAACTAAAGAAAACCATAACAATTGACTTTCTGGTATCAAAGTGGGATATACTGAAATTGAACTGTGCTGGTAGAAAAGCTGGAAAACAATACATAAGTGGTAATACATCAAAGAAATTGTGATATCTTTCACAGGAACATAAAGTTTAAAGTGGCCATTGAGGACATGTAGACTGGTCCCTGGCTGTGGCAATTCTATTGGATAGTAACACTACTTTTTTGGGTGGTTGTTCTCGGATCTTTCTTTTCCTGACAAAAGTTCTTATCCTAATGAGTTTTAATTTCCAAACTTAATTAATTCATGCTTATATTATAACCATTTCCCTCATGACATCATTTGTCCATCATCTTAAATAGCTTTTTTCTTTCACTATTTTCATCCTTAATGATTTAGAGATAGTCATCATATTCCTCTGATTCTTCTTTTTTCCTGGGCTCAACAATATGAGGAGTTTTATACATTCTTAGTGAACCATTTTCCGTCCTGTTAGGTGTTTACCTGATAACTTGCTTTACTTTTATTTTGTTTATTTTCTACAACATTTCAATGCTGTCACAGTCTTAGAACATGTCATTCTACTTCTGCTTTTCTTGGAGTTAGTAGCATTCTAAGAATATTTTTTGTGGCTATGCTGTAGTCATGGCACCAGTAACTGATACCACTTCCAGAACCTTTTTCTTTTTTTTTTTCTGCATGCGTGTATAACTCAGGGTGAATCACTGACTCATTTGAACCACAGTGCTCAAAATCACATTATAGCATCCAGTCGCATTTCCTTGCAGCTTCCGAAGAGTAATATTAATCCATAGTTTTCTGCCATTCTCAAACTTCATTACACAATTGTGCAAAGAAAGTCAATGAAAACATTAAGCCTAAGAGTTGTTCCTTAGGGAAAGAACACTCTCATTACTAAGATAGCAAGTATTTGTAAATCATTGTGATCTCTTGGTTTCTCCTAAGTATACTAATTCTTTCTTCTCTAGGAAACTTTTATTTCTGATCCTTATTGTATTGGAAGTCCAGCTGAGATATATTGTGTTAGTCATATCTAGTCATCAGGAGAAGATTTAAAATTTAATAGATTAAAAAAAACTCAGAAGTGTACCATACTACAGATAGGATTATAGACATAAGTTAAAAATATATGTATCGGTGATTAAGTAATACAAAATTTTTGGAATTAAGCTTCCATAAATAACCTTGTTTATCCTCCTGTCCTTCTTTACATTCCTAATTCTTCAAGAAGTTTAATATGTGACAAATTGAAGGACATATTATCCTGGCAAAAGTTAATAAGAAATATAACAATTTAAAATCAAGCATATGTATTAAACATCTTACTGGACTGTACTTTCTTCTATCGTCATGTAGTTTTTAAACAAGTCCATTAAAAATCTTTAAACCTGTGAGTGCCATAGTTCTGAAAATACATTACTCAATACTGTTCTAAAGTTTTAACTCGATGCCTAGCTGCTAGGATTTTGGGGAACAGACACTCTAAATCATAGTGAATATTCAATGGTTTGATTTTTCTTTTCCCTCTCTATGACATCCTTTTTACAGGCTATGTGGAAAGAGAAGGGTGGTAATACATTTCAATGGAATCTATTACTGGTAAACTAACAGGAAATTTGTGAATTTCAGCAAAGGCAAAAATAATACCTTGCAATGCGGACAGTATGACTTCATGTAGCAGCATAGACTGTGGTTTTAGAGAAGACCCTGGAGGTCGGCAACTTGAACAGGAGCCAGCAATATGCTCCTCAGGCAATCAAGGCCAGCAGCACCCTGTGCTCATTGCCAGCATGTTAAGGCAGTTCATTCCTTCCCACTGCTCAGCACTGTTGAGACACATCCCCAGAAAAATAATGTAAATTGGAGCAAGCCCTCTGGAAAACCACTTTGAAGGTTAGACATCCGAAGCCCATGATGTACCAAGATAAACTGAGAGAATTGGGATTGTTCACGTTGAAGAACAGAATGTTGAGGCAGTGCAACTTGTTTTCCGTTGTTTTGAAAAGATACAGACAGACTCAAACTTTCCTCAGGTCTATACAGGAAAGGCTGAGAGAGAATGAGCACAGATTATAATAAAGAAAATACAAACAGCAGGTACAGAGAATGTTTTACTGTAAGAATGGTTAAGTAGTGTAACAGGTTGCTCAGATAGCCTGCAAAATGTTCATCTGGATCAAATATTGCTCATACTCTTCAAAATACTGTTCTTTAAAATCTATTCATTGGATATATTTGCTACTAGAACTTCTACAGAAATATCTGTGAAAAATGTGATCCGACAAGTGAGATCTGATCTTCACTGGATAATTGGGAAAAAGTCTTATTTAGACCTACTGTGTGCTGTCAGTTGCTGATAACAATTAGTTTGATGTAGTCTAATGTATCTGTTAAGATCCACGTAATAAGGGGAAAAAAGTTGTTATAGCCAATTCGTAATAAACAAATCAGCTTAAATATGACTGTAGGTGAATAATAAGTTAGTATTTCATAGCCTGCACTAATAATTTATTCATTCTGTATTCACTTCACAGTTCAGAAACTAACTTTCAAAATATTAATAGGATTTGTCAATTGATTGAAAATACCTTCTGCAATCCAACAACCAACTTGGACTGTTCTGCTTCTGGATTGACAGCTTGAGTCCAGTCCAAAGTGAAAAGAAGCCTTGACTCGTTGACTTCCGGAGGCTTTGGATCAGTTATGTTAAAACTAATAAAACTTGGATACAATCAGACAGAAGTAAGAGACAAGATTTCTTGATAGCTCTCTTTACACAAAGGAACAACTTGATTAAAACTGGAAAAAAAGTGCACAATGAATCACATACATGGACAGGTGTATTTTTCTGTAAGATGAAAACTAGGTGCTTAATTAAACTATGCTATTGTATAGTCCACAATGACTTTTTTAACTGTGATTCAAAGGATGAGAAGAAAGGGGTTTGTGGCATTAAACAGTCCCATGAGGGTGAGAATATAGGATTCATTTTCTCTGCTGAATGCTGTTACAACTTTTCTTTCTCTATTTTTGTTCTCTATCTTGAATTAACTATTTTGCAGTGACCAGATTTGCCTGACAGGTTTTAGAGGGTGAGGAAAGTAGAATCATAGCTCCACATTTACTCAGTCTTATGGCTTTTATTTGGTGCTTACAGCTTTTTTCCTTCATAATGTAGCTGGAAAATATTGAATCAAAGGACGCTTATTTTTCAATAAATGTGCTAGTTATTATTATAGAAAGAGTGTATTGACACTCTAACACTTTCTCTTCCTATTCATACTTTTATTCATCCCCAAATCATAAGGTAGATGGACTAATACTGAAACTCTTAATCACATCCTATTCCTTGCAACCCTGATACAGATGCCCTAATCTTGGATGTAGGGGATTTCCAACACATTTTGCCTCACTATTCAGTATGAAGCTTTTTAGTTTCCTAGCTGTTCTTTTTATTGTCTAGGAAGTCCATGTAACAAAATTTGAGTCTTAAAACCAAAAGATCTAACTTATAGGTTCCAAAAGTTCATAATTGAATGGAACTGTTGGACTTCAAACATTATATCTAAATTGGAACAAGGACAGAAGGGCAGGGTATAAGGCCGGTTATGCTGTGCCAGTTCTCAGGGGCTGAAAATACACACTTTAAAATGCAAACAAAGAATTCATTTTTAGTTTAATTGTTCAATTATTGCAAGACTTTGAGAGAAAAAGCAGGTTAAAAGTGATCCAATGTTGTCATAGCCATTCTGCTTTAGAGGTTCACTCAGCGACTATGAACATGAGACCCTGTGTAACACTAGCTTGGGAACAGGAAATTTCTCTGTTGGTATCCAAAATGAAAATATTTTAATATTCTAATCACTGTTTCTAAATTTTCCTGGTGTAACCTGCTTGTGTCAGAATGCTCATGCGTTTCATTTTGTCCGTTCAACTCCAATCTGGGCAAATTATGAAAATTATAACTTTTATTTGTCTTGAATGACAAACATTAGTATATTTCTGACTTTGGCCTCTAACTAACAGTATTACCTTAATCATTTTTCCCCATAGATGGTAATGAATAATTAGAAAAGTAATAGAATGTAGCACATTATATTTTTTTATGGGAATTGCCATCACTGAACACAGGTAACCAGGAAGAAAATATTTAAATAAAATTTAGATTTGGACCTTTTCCCTTCCCAATATTCCCATGTAGAAGAAAACAGATGGTTGAAATTATTTAAGTATTATAAAATGTGATTTGTTTCTATTTTGTACTTTGAAATTTACTAAGAAAGTTTTAAAGACAACCAAAAAGACTGGAAAAGGGAACTTGCATTCTGTGGAAACTTTTCTTCTTCAAAAAATTCTATACTAGATATAAATATTACCACCAGTATAATACTACTTTTATTCTCAAATTTAAGTACACTGGTGTCTAATGGATAAAGTCATGATGCAGTAGAGTGCATTACATATAATCTCTCAAATCCTTTATGTGCCTGTATGCACTCTGTACTCACTGTGAATCTCTAGTTGACATTCAAGTATATTATAATCAGCTCTGAATATATATCAGGTGCATTGAGGGAGCATGGAGAAGGATTTTGACTTCATACACTTGTACCGTAGCAAAGATCAGTCTATCTATAATCTTGGAAGGATAATTTATTGCAATTTTACATTCAAGACTAAAAACTTTATGGAAAAACATCTGGATCCTACACAATCTTATTGGGAAAATGCACTGTTCCACTAATGAACAGGCATATTGACTAGTCATGATCTATTAAAATCTGATGTGATTCTCCATTATTAACTGATAAAAATAAAAATAAAAAAAAATAATTGAATATAACTGAGTTGGCACAAGATTAATCTTTTATTCTATTAACTATCTTGAGAAATAAGCATTTAGGGTTTGTTGTTTTTTTGGTTTGGTTTTTTTTTTTTCCTTCCTACCCTTGTACTACAGCTATGAATGGCTTTATTTAGGATTGTATTTTTCCCAACATTGTACTATTTTCTTAGCTCAAGCATTGTTGCTAGCCAGATTGCAACACTATCATTGTCATCAAATAGGTCTTTTTTCCTGGGACTGTAAAGTAAAGGAGATGGAGAAAATCTGAATCAAACTAAATCTAAGAACTTTTTTGAGTTGTGAGAGAAAGATTTTCCAGCAGCAAGTCTGAAAAAAAAAGCTTTTGTGACTTCACACAGATCTGCCAGATAAAGGAGGTTTTGTGACTGTGTGCAAAAAAAAAAGTGGTTAATAAATCCATCTTAATAATACAAAATTTATTACATACGTAGAATACTGCCAGTCAGAATCAGTGTAATATAAAAATCAGAGGAACATTTGCTGTAAGAAATACTTCAAAAGTTTCTAAACTATGTATTTTCTGAATGGGGAACAAGTCCACAAAAAGACAAGAAAAATTATTTATAATTTCATTTTAACATTTCAGTGTGTTTTAAGACATAATTCTTGGCATTTTATTGGAAGAAACACCAATGTCTTAAAAAAAACTAAAGAGCTAACGTGTTGTGAATGTGATTCAGAACATTTATAGATTTTGACATTCTATGTTCATTTCTTGTATATATACCTATGCAAATTGCATAATGGTATTAAAGATTTTCTTTCTGTAAGAGTTTCAGAGATCAGACATTTTTTCTTTAACAATATGCATTATCAAAAATATTTTCAACTATTTCCAGGTTGCATGCTTCATTAAATATAATTTCCAGTCCACCTTGTTACTTAAAGGCAAAGTGTTTACATTTCAGAACTTCCATATTCCACCATTCTGCAAAACACAGCAGCCATTTGTTTTTAGCACATCAGCACGACTACCTGAAAACACATGAGCTATAGCACTGGAGATAACATTTACTGGCCATGATTTTATACGCACCTTTCTTCAAAACAAGCTACAACATAGCTGTCTAGAATATTGGCTGCTACATCCTCCCTACAATATCAATAACCATACATATCAATTTAACCTGGCGTATTCTAAAATAAACAAAATCAAACACTCAGCATTCAATATTCTTCCAGATTGTGACACATACTTTCTTTTTTCTTTTGACATTCTCCACAAGGATGAACAAAATATCAAATGATTATAAAATATATACTTTCCTTAACATTCTTGACATTGCAGAGCTCAACCTAACAGTTTAACATCCCTGTAACCATAGAAAATATATATATCACAATCATTCTCTTTGGCAAAATTTTGTGCTTTTAGATGAAAAGAACAAACAAATTGGTGGTCTTGTACTAGCAATTGAAATTTTATTTATTAATGCCCATATCAGTAAAATATTGAAATGTAATTGTAATTTAACTAAGTTTATTAATATGTTGCTCATTATAGTATCTTTGTTGGTTTTTTACTTTGATAGTCTAATTTGTACAACTTCTCTCTTTGGTTTTATGATTTTTTCCAAACTTAGGTGTTGATAAAAGTTCTTTGCTTACTTTTTTTTTAAAGATTGGTTAGAAATTTCACTTTGAATGTTATTTGCCTTAAAATATCCTCTAGTGTATGGAAGAGGTAGCACTGAGGGCTGCATCAAAAGAAGTGTGACTAGCAGATAAAGGGAGTTGATTCTCTCACTTTGCAGTAGTGAGACTTTGCCTGGATTACTGCACTCAGTTCTGAAGTCCTAAGCACAGTATGGACATGGATCTGTTAGAAGAAGTCCAGAAGAGGGCTATGAAGATGAACGTAGGGCTGGAGCACCTTCCCTATGAGAACAGGCAGAGAGAATTGGGCTTGTTTTGTATAAAAAAGAGAAACCTTATAGCAAATTTCCAGTACATTAAAGGGGCCTACAGGAAAGACTAATAGTGACTCTTTATTAGGGAGTGTAGTGAAAGGATGAGGGGTAACAGTTTTAAGCTGAAAGAGGGCAGATTTAAATTAGATATTAGGAAAAATTGTTTACTGTGAGGGTGATGGCACAAGTTGCCCAGAGAAGTTGTGGAAGCCCCATCCCTGGAGGTGTTCAAAGCCAGGTTGGATGAGGCATGGAGCAACCTGATCCAGGGGTTGAAACTGGATGATCTTTAAGGTCTCTTGCAACCCAAACCATTCTATGGTTCTATGATTCTGTCATTCTATAATGTGATCCAGTGATCTGAACTGAACTCAGCTCACATCGTTTATCAGTTCTGACACCTGTCCTGCGTGAATGGCTTATATTCTCTTTCTCGGTTACTTCTGTAAAATAAGGGTAATTGTACAAAGCCTTGAACACATAAAGCATTTGCTTCATGTTCCAAGATACTGGTATGACAGGAAATGAAGCATAGATTCGGAATTTATTATAGATATATTTCTTCATGACAGGGTTCACAGTTTCAGTTCTGTTGAAAACAATATAACTCATCAACTTATATTCCCAAAGTGATTTATATCTGGGTTTTCCTTTGTTTCTGGGGAGTCATTTTGCTGAAATCAATACTAAGATTGGAACGCTAAATAATATTTTTCTCTTGGCAATTTCCTATGATATTCCCTAAACTTTCTGGAGATTAAAAAAAATATATATAGATATCTTGAGAAATCCCATAAAAGTAAGCTCTTCTAATTTTTAAACAATATGAAGTACTGTATATATGTTGTGTAAGAATTTTTGTGTAAGAGAAGTTTTTTGGACTTGGGAGATCTATATATTCTATATAGTCTATTTCTCTGTATCTCTTCTCTGTAATAAAGGAATTACATCAAAAGCATTCTAGCATCCATATTAACAGTCAGTTGCACAATAGTAACAAGTTTTAATGCCTTTCTTCATCTAAAATATGTGACTGAATAATTTCACATAAAGATGATAGCAATAAACTTACAAAAATATAGATTCTGTAAGGTAGCAAAAGGCAGAAGTGATACAAACACAGAAGAGAATGTGGTCTACAGAGCAGGATTAGTTGGTGTAAGTGTTAACAGCCAGCAGAAGAGGAAAAGAGGGAACTGAATGTTCAGTAACATTCAGTCCTTAATAAGGTTTTGAGTCATTGAAACATATTAGGTGAAGTTGTCAAAGTCTCTTTTTTACCATTATGTTTTCTAGTGCTAAATTTAATCTGAATAATAATGGGGATAACAAAGATTACTTACTTGATTTGTAGATAAACTAATACAAAAGAAGTACTTGACTTGATTTGATTTTTTATTTGCTCACTTGCAGAAGTTTCCTCCGCAGGTAGAATATGAAAATAGCAAAGAAATGAAGAAAAGAAATTGAGATTTTTTCAAGTTCTACACTTATTATGTGCTTTTGAAAAACTGCAAGTTTTCCTTGAACATTTTTCCATCTATTCCTTTCAAAGTGACAGGATATTTATAAACCACTCTGGAAAAGATGTCTCACTTCTGCAAAGAAATAAACGGTGTAGGTGTTATGTAACATACTCTCAAGTGTGATGTCATCCTAAGGGGCTAATAATTTATATAGGAAAATATTGGATTTATTCCAATACTCTTTTCTAAAGTCATTTCAATGTCATAAGTTCTGGTTTGATTAATTAACATCTTGATGGAAATCTATAATGTTAATTTTGGAAAATACACATGTACCTATAAGTAGGTTGTGTGTTTATATGTACTTTGGAATGAAAGAAAGTAAACATGGTAATGCATTTATTTTTAAAAGCAGAGAATCTAGTTTTGATGCACAAGTAGAAAATACCAAGAGGCTTCACTTGCAATGTTTCCATCAAATTCCTGGCCCAAAAATGGATTTTTAGTGTAAAGGTAATTACTTGCTTTCTATTAAGTAGCAAATTTAAAAATGAAATTCACAAATCAGGTTTACAATTTCTTCTGGACAAGATAAAATACTTGAATACTTAGAATGTCTTGATATGCTGTAAGTTGTAAGCCAATGTTAATATTCATTTTTCAAGGAGTCATTATCTATTCCTCTTTTATTGAGCACAAAAGCTTTTTTCCAGTCATTTTAGTTTATGGATTAAAATATTTTATATCTTCAGTGTATTTCTTATAAGATTCCTTAATTGTCAATAAAGAGTATGTGAGAAATCTGGGGCATATTACCTACTACTCTGAATTGTTCATGTGCATTCACCTATACAAAGCCTGCTATTAAAGGCCTGTAGAGAATCTGAATGACTTGCAGGGAGAATCCCAAAAGCAAAGATCTAGTATGCACAAATGTATCTTACATACTGCACTAAAGAATATCAATTTATGGGAAAATCATGCCTTTCTCTGGTAAAATCACGAAGCTCTTTGCAAGTAATGAATATTCAAAACAAGAGAGTTTTAAAAAATTGCAATGAAAATTAAATTTAGAAAGAGAAAAAATACTATGTCAAATAAAAAAAAATTGTGATTTCTTAGCGCACTGACACTCATTTTGCTGAGCAAATTTTCTTACTTTTGTTTCTTATTTACTTTTAGGATTTATTTTTTTGTAACAGCCAATATGTGAATTTAAGAACATAAAATAAGATTTCTTCCAACATTTATAAAAAGAAGACAGATGCTAATGTAAAAATAAAAATTAAAGAATAAATAATATAGGTTATATCTTTTGATTTGTTTAACAAAACCAGAAAGTGAAAGATACATTGATCCTTTTGATCACAGCAAATCATAGAGTCAAGTTTCAGTACCACTGCATCAAAAGTGAATCTCAAGAAGTACTTACTTGCCACATGGAACCTTGCCAGGTATTCCTTATCTCAGCAAATGCTTCTTTATGTTCCAGAAGATCAAGACATGACAACATAGCAGACTTTGTTTCAATATAGTTAAAATGACAACATAGTCCAGAGGTACTGATTTCATTAAGAACTTTATTTTCATAGTCTCTAATTTGTGTTTTATTTTTTCCATTACTTATTTCTTACCTTTGTTGATGTTACAAGAAATGCAAAATGCATGTCACCTGGGGAGAACACAGGGGCTTTACTTTAGGTGCCAAGTACGTCTTATGAGAACTTGAGAACAAAAAGAAATTATTCACATATATATGTGCTTAAGAACAGAAAAGATAACCCTTGAACTATCAACTCTAATATGAGGTAAGGCTGAACTATGAGATTTCCATGCACTTACATATATATTTAGAATCCTTCTTGTCTTCTATGACTTAGGAAGAAGTTATTACCTGAATGGACCTCTGTTCAGAGATAAGAACCATTTCAGAAACTCAGAATACTTCCTGTATTGCGATTGTTAAGTGATACCTTTGCCATTATACCAAGGAATTAGGCTGCTGAGTGTAGGACTCAAAAGTCAAATCCCCTTTGTGATATCACCAAGTACTGCTACAGTAGCAGTAAAGCAACATGAAGCATAGGTTGAGGCTTTGGTATTTCAGAGCTAAGAGAATGGAATTAAGTTTTTTCTATGACTCCACAGGTTTATGTGTATCCAAGCCTAAATTTGCGGAATTTTATATAAACTGTACAAACTAAATTGTCGAGTAATCTATGAATAGCTGGGTTGATAAAACTCAGCTGAACCAGAACGTTCTATGTGTTCCTTCTGAAACATGTCAGTGAGAATCGGCGGTGGGGACTGTAAATTCTATAGCCATGCAATACATCAATATGGACAAATGATCCTTGGAGCAAGGGAAGCCTGGCGGGGGGAGCACAGCAGGGAATTCCTGAATCATGGGAAGAGCAGCTCTTGCAAGGGAGGCTGACAAAACTGGCATGTTCCCAGAAGCATGCATGGGAAATTTAATTGGTCCTTGGGAGCACCAGTGAGCCGGAGTGTGGGGAACAGGACCGGCAAACAGGGCGCAGCATACCAGAAGGGCTCTGCAGTTTGCAAGGCAGTTTGCACAGGAAGGGCAAGCAAGCAAGGCTCTGTTAAAGGAGTTGAGAACAGCTGAAGCCATGGCTTCTGCTTTGCAAAAGAATGGACCCTCAGAGTCCCTCATGGCCCATCCAACTGCAAAGACAAGTGCAGCCACACAAATAGAAATCTCTAGAGCCATTCATGTCTCAAGTCACAGAGTGTACCTGAATTTTGAGACAGTATCTAGGAGTAGCAGCAAGGTAAACTGTGGCAGATGCACCCAGGTAAAGTCACTGCTCAGCCTGGTGGAAGAGGTGTCCAGGCTGAGGAGTATCAAAGAGTCTGAGAAGGAGACTGACTGGTGGAATTGCACTCTACAATCCCTGAGGGAGTTGCACCAGCCAACTATGGTACTGGAAACAAAGGATTCCCCAAACTCCTCCCTATCTTCTTCTCACCATTGGGTAGATGGAGAAGATCCAGCAGACAGGGGAGGGTGGAAAAAGGTTATTGCTCAGGTTAGCAGGTGAATCCACCCTCAGCCTGCCTCATTTTTACAGGTTCCTCTGCACAACAAGTATGAGGTCTGGAATTGGATAGGGCAACAGCTGATGATAGTTGATTATGCAGGCATTGGTCTTTAGGGGATGGAGGGTTCATCTAGGCAGTCTACCCTCTTCATCACTACCACTCATGTGAAAGTAGAAAGAAGAGTAGTTGTCATAGGTGACTCCTTTCTCAGGGGCAAATGTTGTTCCAATCTTCAAAAACGGCAGTAGGGATGATCCCAGTAACTACAAGCCTTTTAGCCTCATTTCGGTGCCTGTAAGATTATGAAGATTACTATGGGAGCTATTGAAAAACACCTGAAAGATAGCACAGTCATTGGTTCCGGTCAGCATGCGTTCATAAGTCCTACTTGACAATGTTGCACACCTAGTTGACCAAGGGAAGTCAGTTGATGTACTCTTACTTGATTTCAGCAAAGTATTTGATACAGTCTCTCACAGTATCCTCCTAAACAAAATGTTTAGCATACAGCCTGATAAACACGTAATGCAGTAGATGATCAGTTGGCTGACAGGCTAGGCTCAAAAGATCATAGTAAATGAGGTTACATTGAGCTGGCTACCAATTACTTACAGGCTTCCGCAAGGATCCGTCTTAAGGTAGGTACTCTTTAACATCTTCGTAAATTACATGGATGCAGCACCCGAAGGTTTAATAACTAAGCTGTTGACACTCTTGAGGACAAAGAGGCCATGAAGAGGGATCTCAACGAATTGGAAAGCTGGTTAATCACCAACTACACAAATGCTGAATCCGTGTCCTGGGGTGCATCAAGCAAGACATTGCTAACCCTTCAAAGGAGATGATTGCCGTGCTTTTCCACACACTGGTGCAGCTCCACCTTGTATGCCATTCTGGGCATCACAGTGTAAAAAGGATATAAAACTACTGGAGATTGTCCAGAGAAGGGCCACAATCTTGGTGAAGGGTTTAGAGGGGAGGCTATATGAAAAGCAGCTAAAGTCTGCTCATTCTGGAGAAGAAGAGACTGAGGGGAGACCTCACAGCAGTGAGGGGTGGCCTTGTATATGAAGGAAACTCTTGACACTGTAGAAGTTGAGATTAGTGATGACTAGATTGAGTGCCTATGGGTAAGAGTCAGAGGGACAATCAAGACTGACATTGTGATTGAAGTATGTTACTGGACACCCAATTAGGAAGAAGAGGTGGATCTATTGTTGTTTAAGCAGGTGGAAGTTGCCTCAAGATCGGCTGCCCTTGATCTTTTAGGAAACTTTAATCTCCCAGATATCTGCTGGGAACTTAACTCAGCTGAGATGAGGCAGTCCAGAAGGTTCTGGGAATGTATTGAGGATTGCTTTCTGTCACAGTTGGTGAGTGAGCCTACCAGGGGTGAGGCTCTCCTTGACCTGCTGTTTACAAATAGAGAAGGGCTGGTGGGTGATATTGTGGTCAGAGGCTGTCTGGGATACAGTGACCATGAGATAATCGAGTTCTCCATAAACAATGAAACAAGGAAGGGCATGAAAAGGACGTCCACGCTGGACTTTTGGTGGGCAGATTTTGGATTATTTAAGGAACTAGTCAGGGGAGTATCCTGGGAAACAGCCCTTAAAAACAAGGGGGTCCAGGAAGGCTGGAGTTACTTCAAGAATGAAATCTCGAAGATGCAGGAGCAGGTTGTCCCAATGTGCCATAAGACAAGCTGCAGGGGCAGACAGCCGGCCTGAATGAGTGAGGAGCTTCTTAAGGAGCTAAGCGAGAAAAAGAGGGTGTATCACCTTTGGAAAGAAGGGCTGGTAAATCAGGTTATGTTCAAAGATACAGTTAAGTAGTGTAGGAGGAAAATTAGGGAGGCAAAAGCCCAGCTTTAGCTCAAATTGGCCACTTCTGTTAAGGACAACAAGAAGTGTTTTTACAAATATATTAATGGCAGAAAGAAAGGCAGCAACGACCTCCACTCCTAATTGGATGTCAAGGGAAATACAGTAACTAAAGATGAAGAAAAGGCTGAAGTTCTTAATGCCTTCTTTACCTCCATTTTCAACACTAAGATAGATTGTCCATTGGACAACTGGCCTTCTGAAGTGGTGGATGGGCTCAGGGTGGAATATAGTTCCCCTGTAATCCAGGATGAAGAAGTTAGAGACCTGCTCAGCCACTTGGACCCTCATAAGTCTATGGGGCTGGATGGGATCCATCCTAGGATGATGAGAGAGCTTGCAGACAAGCTGGTTAAGCCGCTTTCCATCATTTATCAACAGTCCTGGCTCACTGGAGAGGTCCTGGATGAGTGGAAGTTGGCCAATGTGGTGTCCATCCACAAGAAGGGCCGTAAGGATGATCCAGGAAATTATAGACCTGTCAGTCTGACCTCAGCTCCAGGTAAAATTATGGAGCAGATAATCCTGGCTGCAATCATGCGGGGCCTGCAGAATGACCAAGAGATCAGGCCCAGCCAGCATGGATTTAGGAGGGGCAGGTCCTGCCTGAGCAACCTGATCTCTTTTTATGACCATGTGACTCGGCTGGTGGATGAGAGGAAGGCTATGAATGTGGTATACCTGGACTTCAGCAAGGCCTTTGACACTGTTCCTCATAGTAGACTCCTAGAGAAGTTGGCAGCCCTTGGCTTGGAGAGGAATGCTCTGTGCTGGGTTGGGAATTGGTTGGTTGGCCGAGCCCAGAGAGTGATAGTGAACGGTGTCTTATCCAGTTGGTGACCGGTCACTAATGGTGTCCCCCAGGGGTCGATGTTTGGCCCGGTCCTGTTTATCGTCTTTGTTGATGATCTGGACGAGGGGATTGAGTCCATCATTAGCAAGTTTGCAGATGATACCAAGCTGGGAGGAAGTGTTGATCTGCTGGCGGGTAGGAGGGCCCTACAGAGGGACCTTGACAGACTGGAGAGATGGGCTGATTCCAATGGGATGAAGTTTAACAAGTCCAAGTGTTGAGTTCTACACTTTGGACACAACAACCCCATGCAGAACTATAGGCTGGGGGCAGAATGGCTGGAAAGTAGACAAGTGGAAAGAGACTTGGGAGTGATGGTAGACAGGAAACTCAACATGATCCAGCAGTATGCCCAAGTGGCCAAGAGGGCCAATGGTATTCTGGCCTGCATCAGGAATGGTGTGGTCAGGAGGACTAGAGAAGTTATCACCCTCTTATACTCGGCATGGATTAGGCCGCACCTTGAGTACTGTGTCCAGTTCTGGGCCTCTCAGTTTAAGAGAGATGGTGACATACTGGAGTGTGTCCAGGGGAGAGCAATGAAGATGATGAATGGGCTGGAGCACAAGCCCTATGAAGAGCGACTGAGGGAGCCTTTGACACCATTTCTCACAGTATTCTTCTTGAGAAACTGGGTGCCATTGGCCTGGACCTTTTGCTGGGTAAAAAATTGGCTGTATGGCCAGGCCCAGAGGGTGGTGGTCAATGGAGTCTCCTCCAGCTGCCTGGAGGAGAAGGACCTGGGGGTGTTGGTTTACAGTCAACTGAATATGAGCCAGCAGTGGCCCAAGTTGGCCAAGAAGGCCAATGGCATCTTGGTCTGTATCAAAACCAGAGTGGCCAGCAGGACCAGGAAAGTGATTGTGCCCCTGTATTTGGTACTGGTGAGGCCGCACCTCGAGTACTGTGTGTAGTTCTGGGCCCTTCACTACAAGAAGGACATTGAGGTGTCGGGAGTGTGTCCAGAGAAAGACGACAAGGCTGGTGAAGGGGCTGGAGAACAAATCCTATGAGGAATGGCTGAGAGAACCGGGGTTGTTTAGTTTGGAGAAGCAGAGGCTGAGGGGATACCTCATCGCTGTTTACAGTTGCCTGAAAGGAGGCTGTGGCAGAGCGAGTGTTGATCTCTTCTCTCAAGTGATAGGTCATGGGACAAGGGGAAACGGCCATTAGCTGCACTAGGGGAGGTTCAGACTAGATATTAGGAAGAATTTCGTTACCGAAAGGGTGGTCAGGCACTGGAACATTTGCCCAGGGAGGTGGATTAGTCACCATCCCTGGAGGTGTTTGAAAAACGGGCAGATGAGTTTTTGAAGGACATGGTTTAGCAGAGGATGGGTGCGGCTGGACTTGATGATCTCAAAGGTCTTTTCCAACTGGATGATTCTATGATCCTACGATTCTATGATGAGTTAAAATTTTTGGAATCAAAGCTAACCAATATTGAACTCAGCCACAAGTGCCACGACAAATGCTTCACTACTTTCTTGGATTGTGAGTGCTTGAAAGGTTTAATTTCTTTGGTATAAGAGCAAATACTGCAATTTGCCTATAATAAATAATCATTTGCTAATTTTAATTCACCTTGAGGTTTAAATTATTTCCCTCATATTTTGTTTTTTCTCTGTTGGTGTTCAAACGAATAACTACATAGACTTTACAGGTATGTTCTTAACATCAGTATTATGAAACGATCAGATTAAAGAGGTTTAGATAAAGACACTAACTTAACAGGAACCTAATCAAGCAAAGGCAGATGCTTAGAAAAGTGATTGTTATACTTTCTGCAAAAAGCTAAACAGCAAGGAATGAAACTTCTTTTCTTCATTATCTTGTTTCCAGACTAGTAATTTCTACAACAGAAAATGTGGGTTTGATACTGGCCCCAGAGACCAAATTAAACAATGCGTGTTACAATAAGGTCTACTTTTTTCCTCAACGGGTTTATTTCTTCTCATGAATATTATCCTTCAGTCAAGAAGAACCTCTGCAAGTGTAGCAAGACCTGGCAATTAGTGAGCTGAAACACAAGAAATATTCCTTCTTGGTAAATAAAGAAGCCAAGATACTAAATCAAACAAACCATAGAAGATGTGTGTTCAGAATCTTAATAGCTATTGTCTGCAGTCCTCACTCATTCCTAGGGAGGGTAGAAGCTTTTCAAATAAAAGGAGCAAATAATGAAGACATTGGTGTCATCTTAAGAGGACAGGAAAACCAGAGAATTAGTCTAAAGGCATTCCCTATATGAAAAAATATCCTAAGCAGCTTGACAGGAGAGAAAGCTCAAAAGATGTGTTTGAAAAATATCCATGTCAGGAAGCTTTTGACAGGTAGTACCAAAAAGACTAAGGGAAGAAAAGGTGCCAAAATCAAAGAGAATTGTTGATTCAGTGTGATATGTGTTTAATATACAACACCTACTCTTGCCAGTCACCACAGTCATTTCAGAAAAATAACATCAAATAGGTATTATTTTCCTTGCTGTTCTGAGTCTGCCTTCAGATCTTAATTAATAATAATCTTTTCAAGTTTTCAATTTATTAACAAAAGATCTAAAAAGATCAAGGGAATGCACCAGGTCTTCAACTCTATTATATCAGTGACTTTGCATTTCCTCTGACAGATGTGTTTGAATATTTTAATGGACCTCATCTGATCACAGGCGCATGAACAGTTCACAGATAACTCTTTCATCATACGTTGATTGTAGATCTATTCTATCTCACTTTACCATGTAAAATATTCAGGGTATTTATAAATCTCCACAATGTGAGTGTTTCAAAGTAAATACACTTACCAAAATCTCTTGCTCTGTGTTTATTTTTCACAACTTCCTAGTGTAACTAACATTTTCATTGCTTCTTACAAAACAACTGAATATAACTAATGCAATCCTGTAAAGCAGGGAATGCACTTACACACCATTTCTTCCTTTAAACATCAGTAGAGGTTAATTTCCATGTGCAAATTACTTAATTTTTCCACCTAAAGGAAAATACTCTTTTTTCATATTTTTTTTTCCGCAATATTTTCATGGGGAAATAATCAAAGGAGGTTTACTTTACTTACTCTTCCCTTCAAAATATGTGAAATATTCATGGAGCAAATGAAGTAACATATTTTTTCAAAGTGAAGTCTGCTTGATAAAAATTAAATAGTGATGTGATTACTCTTTAAATGAATATGAATTATTTTTACTAACTACTCTTTTGTTAATGCCAACTGCAATTACACAATTTACAAGACAAAGTATAGGAAGAAAGGAAAGGTAAGACATTGCACAAGCACATGGCCTGCAAATGTTACACAATAACAATCTTAAATTCATGATGAAAATATTTAAAAGAGAAAAAAATAACAAAATAAATCCTCAAACCCTCAACCATGCCTTGAATTATTACTCTGGTTTCTACACATCACTTCTTTTTGAAAAGTCAGTGATACGAATGCAAAATCTTACAATAAAAAGCCTGAGTTCCTCTATATACCTGGAGAAGCACACTGTGGGTCCTAACGCAGACTCATGTATCTCGTTTCTGCATGTGAGGTAATTAATCTTTTTAGGTAAGAATAATATTCATTATTCCTTTAAGGAGAAGAAACATGGACATGCAGAGCAGTTTGGAAACATCCTTACAAAGAAGTAAACTGAAGAATGACCATATTCAATTTTCTTTTTTTTTTTAGGACATGAATAAAGTCCTTCTGTTTACAGTTGCATCCTGAAAGATTCTAAATGCCAGCTGCTTGATTTTTCATCCCTTAATAAAATCATGTAAAGTTGGAGACTGATTACTTTTATTTATTTATTTATTTGTTTGTTTGTTTTATATGAATGCTTTTCATTATCACGTCATTTTATATATGCACAAAACACTGACTTCCATTTATTAGCAACCAGAAATGGTTTTATCTTCTGACTTAATTATAGTTTTACTTACTATTGTCATCCTCCATTCTGCAGAATAATCTCTCCTGAGCTTTTACTTCATGAATGTTTTTAGTGAAACAAAATTCAAAGGGTTCAGTTTTCCTTACCCCCTCCAATACCTATTTATCTATCTTTTTAGTAATTTGCTTTTTTTGAGTGGATGATACTTGTGAGTATATTCTGATGATTTTATTGTAATTACTATGTGTTATATAGTACTGTGGACCTTGTATGGATACATACCCTTGCCTTTCTGATGACCAGGTAGTTGCCATCATTTTGAGGTCCATACATCAAGAGCTATAACCATTGAATTCTACGCTCAGCCATCATGTAGTCATTTTGGTAAGCAAATGACTACAGCCAGGTTAATGCAATGAATCCCTGGACTCTGACATACTAGTGGGCGTGGCTTTCTACAGGATGTCTATGTTTGCTCTTTACCCACTCTTTTTTCCATTCATTTCATAGTTTCTTCTTACAAAATATAAAATTAGCTCAGTAGTTGATGTAATAACTTCTAAACAATAATAGTTTTAATTCATCCTGTAAGACGTCCCAGAATTGTTGCCAGCTTTAACAAATTAATTTGTAAACTGCAATGAAATGGCACAACTGCTCTTTACAGCTGGTATATCGCTGTAGTAGGAATGAAAATTGTCAACCGCATAGGACATATGGATACTGATTATAACATTCATATATGCTTTGAGTGGTTGTGTTGATGAATGGGACACGGCTCAGAATAGTTGTGGACAACTGACAGTTATTCTTTCTTGCAGTCTGCCCTACCTTGGATGCATGAGACATACAATAACATTGACCTGCCTTTGTTTTAGTTATCCCAGGCTATAGCTTTCCATCAGTCAAAACCTGAGTATCATCTACAATGTTACTTTGTAGTCTGTTTTAATAATTTCTATCTTCTTTTACTTCCTCACACAGTACCTGACATCAAGGAGGTATGGGGGTGCATATGCGTGTGTGTGTGCTTGTATATATACATAACATGTTCGTACCTTATTGTATACCTTAATTTAGTTGCCATATATATGGGCATGTAACAAAATCTCTGATATTGTGAGTTGTCCAAAATTTCTAGGTAGTGTAGACATGACATAGGACCTGTGTGTAACCTTCTTAAGCTATGTCTGAATGACAGCTGGACCTGAACCAGTCTATGCTAGGACAATTTGAATGGCACTCAATTGTGTGAATACAGGCAGCTAAATTAAGTTTTACATATTCAAGATGGAATTCCACTCTCGGTTAAGATATATGCTTAAAAACACCTACGTGACAGCTAGGTGTTTAAGTTCCCATTACAATCAGTGAGGAATTAGGACTGGCTTTCTTTGCTTAAATGTAGACAACTACAATCCTTTTGGTTGAGACAGTACATCCTTTTTGGTTTCTGGATTTTACACTGCAAAAATATAAATCTTTAAGTCTTGTGATGTATCTGTCAGCCTGTAGAAACATTTTGTATACAGGGCACCAAGTTCCCACATGTAGGTAGGCACCTGAATTCCAGTCCTAGTCTTTTCAGTTAGTGGAGCATGAAGAGTGACACACCTTACTGCATAGATGGCACCAAGTGGTTAGTCAACCTAATGGCTCTCTAGGATATATCAATGATTGATAGGCACTTATCTTGCCTAAACGTAAGTATGTGGTCGTATTTTAGATGCTCTAGGGCAGGGGTGACAAACTCACGGCTCCTGCCGTTCTCCTGCTCCTGCTTCTGCAGTGTAAAGTGCATCACACACACTGCACACGTGACCAGTGCTGGCAGGAGCGTAGATGCAAGGAGTTCAGCACTGCTGCTGGGTAGAAATAAAGTGCCCGTCAGATAAATCAAGGTGGAGGGCAAATTTGGCACACAGGCCAAGAGTCTGACATCCCTGTGAGTGTCTGATGCATCAGCATCAGGCTGAAAAATAGGTCGCAAGATCCATGCAAAATACAGGCTGTTGTGGAGCTGGAAGCTAGACAGTGTATGCTAAATCATCTCATATAACTTTGTATGCTTCTTTGTATACTTTGTATGTGTGTTTAATGTTCGTCTCAGTCCTGATCTCAGTGGTTTGTACTCTAAGAAGAAGTAGTCAACAGATATTATTTTGGATGCCTAAAGATTTCAGCCTTATTGGTTACAGAAGGCTGATTATTTGCTATTAGACACTATGCATTATCCCTAACAAATATTCTGAAATTAAACCAAATATTTTTGTTTGCCTTTAAAATTTGATTAGGAGAATTTCTTAAAAGGAAAAAAGATGATTCCAAGAAGCATGATGTTTCAATAAGAATCTTTTTTTGAAAGAGGCTGTCTACACTCTACTCATCCATCAGTTTCAAAAAGAACTTATGTTCTGAAGTCAGTTAGAGATTTTTCGTAAAGAAGAAGTCACTCATACTAGTAATGAAAAGATGATGAAGCATAAAACAGTATTCATTGGACATTGGTGAGTGACAAAACCTATTAAACAGAGTAGACTAGGTAAGTATTGACAAGCTAGTTACATTTATTGCATGAATCCAGTGACACGAAACTTCTGAAATGTATGACTTAATTCTATATATTGGATTAGGATCTTTTTATATCATTATAATGAGACAAGAACTGAAGTATATTACTGAAATGCAGCCTTGGAAATTTGACAAACAGCAATTGAGTTCTTTGTTTTTTCCATACAAATTCTACTTTAATACCTATGCACCACATCTATTTTCAGGGATGATCGCTTTCATCAAAAAGTTAGAAAGGCGGGATGATATTTCAGTCAATAATTTGAATTTCATTCAACAGTTCGACGGTGGTACTGAACGTCTGAAGTCCATATTGGTCACATAGTATTCTACATATAAACTACTTTTTTTTGTGTAGGACAGAATCATAGACTCATTTAGGTTGGAAAAGACCTTGAAGATCAGTGAGCCCGACAGTAAACCTAACATATTCAAGTCCTCCACTAAATCATGTCCCTAAACACGATGTCTACGAATAGTTGAAAAAATATTTTCATTAATACTTCTCACAGTCCCTAAGAATATTTAATATAAAAAGCAAGAAGTGATATGATGGAAATTGGTTATTCTGAAGCAAGTTAACATACTGCAGCTGAATCAAATGAAAGCAGAATATTATTGTACAGTAAAATGCAAATATTACTGTGACAGCATCAAAATCTAAAGTTATTTCTTGTGAACTATAACTTTTGTAATTCTAAGAATATTTCATTCCTAAAGGATGTAAAAGTAAGTGTTATCAATGAGGTGTATCTTCTCTATGTTTACTGCAAATATAAAAAATACAGAAGTGGGAATTGTTGTATCCTTGTATATAACTTAATATTTATAAATCTGGACATGATCACAAAATAAGTAAAAGCAGCAAATGAAATGCAAGTGTAAACAAAATGGTAATCTCTGATGAATTATACAACTACTTTTTTTTTCTTAATTCTTACGCAATGGCTTTTACTAGATTTTATACAGCCACACATAAAACTATTTATATACTATAAGGTAACTGCTACAAGTTACAGAGTATACTGAAAAAACTAAAATAACATAAACATAGAATTATAGAATCATAGAATGCTTTGGGTTGGAAGGGTCATCTAGTCCACTCCCCTGCAATTGGCAGGGACATCTACTCATTTTACCGACTTACCTAGTATTCTGAACTAGGCTCAGACACAGGCTCCTCAACTCAAGGTATGAATAAACTCAGAAAGAGAATAGAAAGTAAAAAAAAAGTAATTGGAAAACAAAAAAAACCAAATAAAAACAAATAATAAAAAATAACCCAACCATGAAAAATAGTTGCAGCCATGTTTTCAGAAGTCAAGAAAGTCAAAAAGGGTAAAGACAAGCCTGAAAAAGTCAAGATGAAATATCTTGTAAAATGTATAAAATACAGCTAAATGGCTTCTAGAGATATAAATGAAAACTGAATACAGATGGAAAAACATCTTTATGAAATAAAAAACTTTCATTTAGGTATGATCATGATAGTCCAATCTTAAAAATATGCTAGGCTTTAAAACTACTTTAAAAGAAAAATAAATACAAAGAAGTTTAACTGGAATTCTTCAAAATGGATCATCATATTTAAAATGAGATATAATCGTATACTGATAAGTATTCCTGTCATTGAAAAAGCTAGATGACAATCTGTAGAATAGGACTGCATATGCAATCTTAGAACTATGAAAAAGTGCTGAGAACCTTTCATAACATTAGCATGTGTTTGGGCATCGAGGTAGTAATACACCTTTGCTGAATCCACTTACACTTCAAACACATTAAAATATCCTACATTCAACCTCTCATATCCAAATTCATATTTTTTCTGTATGAAACTCCATGTATAGTGCAGTCAGTATCTGCAATAAAAAAAAAGGATGAGCATGCATAAATGCACAAATCAAAATAAGGTTATCCTGAGCATAGAAATGGATCCAGTCAGAATCTTTTCTCCATTCACTCTTGCAATTTATTTTAATCATCCTGCATGGCAGCACCCAGCAGAGTTTCTATGCTGTACTTAAAGCTGACTTGCGGTTTCCACCATAGCACTTTCCTTTTTATTGATTTTATCTTCAGTGTTATATTCATCTTTTCCTAAAATTAAGCACATATATTTTCAGGTTTATAGCCTTCATCCTGCATCTCGCCCTTCCCACACTTCCTTCTAAATCACTTTACCAGTGCTTAGCAGTAAAATGGATGTTTATCACAAACTGGTTTAGCATTTACTGTTGTTGGAGTCGCACATGGAGAGAGGGCAGGTGAATTTAGTCTTCACCGCAGCTGTTTCAGAGTTAGAAATTATACAAAACATATATTTAAAACATAAATATTTCCAGTTCTATTCATTTTGATCTCATTAATGTAATAGAATCAGAGACTTATGTCATATGCTAAATGTAATTCTTACGTATATGAAGAGGTACCTGCCTCTTCTGTAGTGAAACCTAGAATAATGTCACATTTTGATTTTTTCCAATGGATTGATTAAAAATTACAATAAAAATAATAAAAGCTTATGCATAATAAAATTATGCAATATCTTGCCCAATAAATAAGATGATTCAAACCTGAGCTTTTTCTCAGTTCCGGCACTCATTCCTGTTCCAGCACTCATTCCAGAAGTGTTTGCCTAACCATAATACAAAGTCATATGCAGGATTTGAGTGCTTCCATCCTTGCTGTTGGAATTAAGCCCATGCATAACTAAGGAATGCCCAAATACTAGAAGCAAAGGGAGGCAAGTAAGCGTAAAACTGACTTCAACTTACTAGAGAGGTGGAAGTAAAGAACAGGTAGGTTCTGACCGCAAGAATAGCCTATAAACAAGGTAAAGTAATCCTGTATAATAAAAACCACCCTCAAAAGACTACTCGAGAATGAAGTCAAATATTAGTCCTATTTCATAACATCTATCAAGAGACCTAAAAACTATGAGCACATCCTTTCATGGCTTGTTCTGGAGGCTTCTCAAGATTGTACCTAAAGGGTTGTGCTCAAGACCATCATGTCAGGTTCTCTGTAAGAGGTTTGTTGAGAAAGCCAGTGCTGTTCAAACAACTTAAAATAACCTTAGGTCCACCAGGAGAGCAACTTTTGTTCAATTCAGGTTGCTGAACCCCTACTCTAGGTTGCCACAAAACTAAATTTCTGAGGCGGTTGCAGTCAGGGCTGAATAAGTCTACACTGCTCATTTCTTGTCTCTTTGGGATTTTTATATATCCTGTATAAAAATACTCTTAACATATCTTTGTTTAAAAGATTCATATGCAAGTTGTCACAGTGGAAGGATTTCAGGGAATTATTTTTGTACAACTTTTAATAATATTACCCTTAAAAAGCAGTGACATTGAAGCAATAACATTTTGATATAATGAATATCCTTAAGCACCTTACTTCCAACCACAGGTGTCAGGCACTTGTTACCTATTTTTGCCCATGTTTTTTCCCTGTAGTACCTTAACTTTAGAGACACTACATGTTTACAACAACACATCCTCTAACAGGATGCTTAGGTGATTTGTTGTAATGTTTGCATATGTACCTGTTAGAACTTTTAGACTAAGATGACTGTAACTGACCGATAAACTCCTACAATGGAAGAAGGCTCAGTGGAGATGGGTCAGAATGATGTACCCACGAAGATCAGGGAATATGTAGAGTTTAACTAACCACAGCTGTTGTAACAGAAGCTGACTTTGACTGAACACAGAGGGCATCAGCAGGTGATTTTTGTTTTAGATAAAAAGCTATGTCAGTTGAGTAAATCAACTGGTGGGGTAAATGCCTCTTCTTGTTTTTATTAAGAATGTGAATATATCCCTGATTTAGCAGACCAGCACTGGGGGTGGGTCAGCCCAACATAGAGTATAAAACTGGAAAAACTAACAAAGAAATTTCAAAGACAGCAAGGAGTTTGAGATGATGTTAACCCATGTTTTCCTTTGTAACAAGTGGAGATATCCAGTGTTTTGATAGTGAGTGTATTGCAGAGATGTGTTACAGGAATCACACTGGTTTTGAGATTAAACTGTACATTGTTGTTGCTGTATTTTGTTAAACACAACTGTCTTTTCAATATAATTTATATCACCCTGATAAATCAGAAAAACAGTGTAGCATCAACTATCTTCACATAAGTAAATTTGATGTTAAACATTGCACCACATTGAAAGTCAAAAAGACCCAGGTCAATAAAGTTTGTTCTCTAACGAAGACCTAGAACTTTTATCTCTCATTGCCTAACTGAATCTTTTACGTTAAACTACTCATAGAGGTAATATTACAACCCAGATATTTTGTTCTTCTCTTACTTCAATTGCATTTTTCCTCTGTATCTCCATCTTTTCTGAGGCGTAGTATTTTTTGAACAGCTTAATGCTACCTGCGTTTTGACCTGAACTCAATGCTCTGTGTGTGTGGTGAGACATTAGAAAATCTGGAGGTCTCTTATGGGAGGTATCTCTACCTGTAAGAGGCAATAGATGTCAGTATAAAAAAGCCACAAGCTAACACGCAAGGCCATAAAACTTTAGACATGTTGAAATGCTTTTGCTAAAAATATTACATGATTTAGAAAAATAGTTATTCTAAAGTAAGTTTTCGTGACTTAGTCTCCTGATTTTAGAAATTTTTACTTTACTAGAATGTTCTTTAGACATCATCGTGCTTCAAGGCTCCAGGATTTTTTTTTAACAGTTCATCTACTGACAGTTCATATACTCTGCTCTCTCCTGCATTTTGTGTTTTGTGTTGCTTTTCCTATCATTCAGATCCTTCATGAATGACTGTGATTTTGTTTCTTCTTGACATGACTATCAACATACCTAACTACCAGTATAATTAAGTAAATTCTCGATATTGTTTCAAGAAAAAGAATCAGCCTTTACTGATTTTTCCTATTGATGATAGAACATTAAAATAAATGTCCTAGCAAGTCTGAATATCTGTGTTTTACAATTAAGTTTGGACATTTTAAAAGGAACTAATTTTGAAAGTCTTTAAAAGCCTTTAAAAACTTTTAAAAAATTCTCTAAACAGTCTCAGTTTCACTTGAAAGAAAAATATTTAAATTATTATTTAAATATGTTAGACCATATTTTCAAAATGTATTTTATTTTTAGAAATATTCACTTACATATGCTAAGTGTCTTATACAAGGCAAATCCCTTAGGGCTGTGCCATTTCCAGCTCTAAAAATACATGTTGCAATAAATTTCAAAGACTGTCTTGGAAGATACTAAGAAATTATTCTGACAAAGATTCAGAACGGGATTAATATTTTTTCTTTCCTGTTACTGTCACTGGAATGTATTACAACTGCCATACATCTTTGTTTTTCTTCTACAGTACAAAACAAGGTACTCCTGGTTATTTTCAGGGACTGACTTTGTGAATATGAACACAAAAAGAAGTGAAAACATTGTGATGAGGTTCATGAACCTTTGTATTTCATTCATTTTTTACTAATTTAATATAATGTCAAGTTCCCAACTGAATTTTTAATGCTTTATTGAAAATCCAGGAAGGCCTTGAGATGAACCACTGTTGTGCAAAATACCCCACAGAAATGGAACAGTCAGAGTGAAGCATCTTCTTTGTTTTTTCCTTTTTTTTTCTGAGAGCATGAGTATGTTACCAAAATACTAATATGTAACTCTGTATTCCTCTTATACTGACTTACAAAGCTTCCACAAGTAATAGGTTAGTAAAACCTCACAGAATAGTTCAGGATTTGATCCTCTGAGATACAAAGAATGCATCTTCTAATTTTAGATTCACGAGTGAAACTGGTTTCTGCCTTCTTTAAAAACAGCTGGTATCTCAACTTACTCTCTTGTTGATTTTATTACACAGTTACTAAGTAACTGCTAAATAACTCATATTTTCTGCGGTTATCAATTACCATCTCATTTCATCTTTCTAGTGAGTTCACATTATTAGCTTAGCATTCTATGGATGAATACCAGTCTGCTAAGTTGCTGATTTCACTTTGAATAAAACTGATTTGCACAAGAAACTAGAAATACATCTTCTTTCTACGGAAACATTCCAGTTGGTAGACCTATGAGACATGAATTAATTCCATCTTGTCCAAATACTTGGCTGCTTCTTTTTGAGGAACTGACGCTAATGACCTTTTATTTGAAAAAAGTTTCCCCAAAACAAATTATTTGAACATTTTTTCTTATTAGACTTTTCTCAGGTTATGATTCTACAGTCTAAGAGACTGAATAGATGTATGGCTAACACCATAGCTGTTCATAATGGATAAAGTAAAGACGACTCTTATAGCAAATATTTCATAGACAATATTAAGTACTGTGTTTCCTGAGGACCAAGTTGTTCACAAAACAGTGCACATATGAATATTTTCAGATCTAAGAACTATACAGAGTTTCTACGTCTACAAAGGAAATCCCCTCATGTATGTTCTTAACAAATAAAACCCACATATCTTATGTGCATATGCAAGAAAGGAAACACAGCCATTAGAAAACTGAATATCAAAAAGGAAGATTAGTTCAGCCAGTCTCTCTCCTACTATAGTTCTTCCTGTCTATATTTTCTTTCATTCTGCTTTACCCATCTGTCTCTTGACCTTTTTATTAATGTGCCATATTGAAGGTTAAATGTCAAGGAGGAGTGTAAAATCTTGCCTTTTTTTTTGTTTTTCACAATAATGATCCAGTTGAAGACAGCCTTTAGGGAGGTATAAAATAAATAATTAAAAAAAAAAAGCCTTCAAATGACAAGCTTTATTTCTACACCTAGAATTATGGAAGATGAAGCATTAAATTAATTGTAGCAGTGGGAATATCACAAAAATCATGGCCTTGTTTTCAGGAAGGACAATTTGAAAAAAACAAGCAAGCCCATTGCTGTTAATTTTAGCTCAGCTGAACTTACTAAAGACTTAAAGACATCAGAGGAAGAAAATCCATAGGAGCCAAGATCAGACAGTAAATAATCTTTAGACAGTGCTTCTGGACCATCAGAAAAGTCAGATTCCTTAATGCAAATAGCAAGTGGAGAAATAGCTACAGGCTAAAGTTTGTTCCCAACTTTTAAATGATATTTAACAAATCAGTCCAAGACAAGAACAGAAACTCATGCGGAAAACCTTCAGCTAGTAGGTCTTTTCCTTTTGGCTTCCCATGTAAAAAGAACATAATGACTTAGCAATTGAAGAAAATAAATATATTCTGGTGGTTTCTGACTTGAAACTTTGGTGATGAACACTCACTTATCAGGAATTTTGAATTCCTTAAAACATAATCTATAACCTTAGGAGTTAAAATATCCTACTCTTATACAGAAACCTTTGGAAGGAATAAATTTGTTGGTGAAAATTTCTTAAGACTTTGTTCTCTTATGTTTAGATTTTATCCATATCTCTGAAAACAATACTCTGATGCTGTTTTAAATGCCTTCCATTCTGTAAATAAATATCTTAGTTACATATAGATAAATATCACTGGTAGCTCAAAAAGAAACTTTTTTTTTGAGATAAAGTATGAGCATGCAATCTCAGACCCATCTAAATTTCATGAGTTTACAATTTCAAACATCTATGCAGGCTTTGCATGTCTTAGTTATGAGTACCAAGTTGGACACCTAGTAATTGTTTCATTTTCATGGGATAGGTATTCCAGTTAACTTACTTTCTAATACCTATTTATGATGTGCACTAAAGTAACAGGACAGAAGACAGGAATACACAATGCCCATTTCACTGAACTGTTTTGCGTAAAAATTTATCCTCATTCTGGACGAAAATGAGTAGTTTAATTTTATACGGAATTTTCAAAATCTGAATGCATGTGAAACTTGAAAAAAAAATCAGAAACTTTAATTTCAAAATGATTTTACTCATAACTGCTATCTCCATGGTTCAAAATATTTGTGGCCTGGGGAAAAATGGATTAGGTATCTGTTAGGGCCTGCCCTGACGGACCTGCTGGGCAGGATGGCAAGGATAGGAATAGGTTCTTTTATATGTTTATGCGGCAGTTCAGAGCAACGACAAATCACTCCCAGGGTATGCTCAAATCCAATATTTACTTTGAACACTGCCAAAGTAACACAACAGATTTCAATCTGCACTATATAAACAAACTCATGCACAGTCCACAAAAGAACTCAGATACAATCAAATCCACCTTAAAGTGCCAAGTTTTAAAAAAAAATGTGCTGTAGAATAAGGGGAGAGAATAAAGAAAGAATAAGGTGGAGAGAGAGAGAAAGAAAAGAAGCAGCAAGGAAAAGAGAAAAGTCATTGACACTGCAATGAAACCTAGCGGAGGTTTCCTCAGCAAACATGGTTCACGGGGCAGATGGCACACACACATGCGCTTCATGGCAGGGATTATTTATAGAGGAGCTCTGTCACCTGTTAACATGCAAGGAGTGGTCTCACTGTGCCTCCGCGGTTTCTCTGTTAGGAAAGTTCTCTTATCAGGAACCAGCACCACAGAGGTGTATGTGTGTGGGGCTAGGGGGTTGAGCAGCACCTGCTCCTGCACTGCCCCCTCTTGCCTCTGACACAGCAACCCAGGACAGTTCTTGTTTACTAGAAGCCAAGTGAGGGAAGAGAGAGTGGGTGTCCTGCTCCCTCACCTCCTCTTCTCTCCTCTCTTCTGCTGCTGCCAAGCTGCATAAAGCCCCCGGGCACACAGAACCTTGCACCCAGGTGATGTTTAAGACATACAAAATGCAAATAAAGAAATTGATCGTTATAGTGTCCTGTCCCACCATTTTGACTTGGACTCTGCAACTTCTCAGTTGCTAATTGTATAGAGTTGATACCAATAATAACAATCTGCAATGGAGTGAAACTTCACTGAAAGAACTTGTAGATGGGAACATGAGCGTGTCTGTCTAGCTTCAAGCATTAGATGATTCTGATATGTTTAGGGAAAAAGAAAATAACAATACTTTTAATGAGATGAGGCTTTCCCAAAAGCTGTGTACTACACCTTCCCTTTTCTAATGGCTGATGTATACATGAGGGAGAAAAAAGAGACACACAAACAAAAAACTAAACCCTCAGGTGACCTTTTAGTAACTTTATATCTGTATAATGTATTTTGGGTAGGAGATTGGAAATTGGTAGAGACTTGGGTAGCAATTGACTTTCGATATAGAGCAAGTCACAGAGATTGGTCTGGGGTTATAGGACCAGTGAGGCCATCAACAGCTTAAGAAAGCAACCTAAATTAGAGAGTGAAAAGCAGGGAAACCAGTAGTCTTTTGTGGAAGACACATCCACAGACATCAAACCATGCACTGAAGGCTGACCAGAGGTATATGTGCTATGCATGAAGTCCAGCCCACTAGTCAGAACAGAGACTCCTCCACCAGCAGGAGCAAATGCCCTGAGTCCATGGTGGGGTGTGGAGAAGACAAGGTCTTGTCTGTTGTGAGTGTGTGCCTCAGAGTACTACAGCTGCATCACTGAATTTCCCTGTGGTACTAGGGATTGTCGTATATAATTAAGGCCAATTTTTTTAAAGAAAGAAGTAACTATCTGAAACACAGCTCTAGAACTTTAGCTACTGTGAGAACAGCCATCTGCTTAAAAACTTCAGCTGCAAAATAATTGTATTTACTACTGCCCATCAGGTGAAAATTGTCATCAGATAAATGTATCTCTAGTCTCCAAGTCAAAACTATGAAGCCAAAACATATTTGCCCTTTTTTGTGCATGCTACTCTTCTCTGATAAATGTTCTAAATAATCCTGAAATTTCAACTCAATACTCACCCTTTCATTTTAGCCTTTCTCACATGACAGACGGGAGTTTGTGTCCTTATGGAGATTAAATTTCACTTAAGCTTTGATCTTCATGGTAGGTATTCTAATTACTACAGTGTGTAGTTAGCATCATAGCTCAATAACTTCAGAAAATAAGTAAATATTTAACAAAATTACTTACTGGTAACCTGCCCCTCTAGGAAGAAAACAATTTCTTCAATTCTTCATCCAGGCACTGAGGTCTTGGAAAGACTGGCGTTGGAGTTAGTGTTCATCTTTTGCCTATTGAGTCGTTCCAGATTCCTCCTCCTGGGTGAATTTTTCAGAGCCTCTTTCTAATGCAGTTATTTCTTTCAGAGCACAGTAGCCTGATTCCATTAGTTACAGGCTCCAAATTCTCTTTGCATGATCAGTCATTTCTCTCATAACTTCAAGGCATCTAGTTTTGGCTACACCACCTGCAAGTGTCAATAGATTTTAATAGCTATATATTGAAGAATCAGGACTGAGCTGTATATTAAAACATGCTATAATTAAAAGGTTTTGGCTTTTTAAATCAACAATTTCGACAGAAAAAAACCCCAGTAATTGAGAGAAAATCAAGAGACAATACTGGTAATTCAGTTATGGTTGGCCCAGAAGTGTTTTGTCATCGGTTTAGTAAAGGTTTAATTACTTGCATACTGGTATCAAAATATATATCAGAATTTAGAGATATCTCTGTTAAATCAAACTGTGTCAAAGAACCAAATCTCAAATAGCAGTGCTGTTTTTCAGTTTATTGGTGAAGACTATGGTTTCCGAACAGCTGTATTTCTATAGTTACATATATGGAAAGTGAAAGGACAAACTAAACCAAAGAGGTTTATAATTAGACTTAGTCATTCATTTCAGTTTGTACAAATGAATTATTCTGGGCATTTTCAAGACTGTATCCAGTCCCCATGTCTCTGTGAAAAGACCTGCACTAGCTGGAGTCAGTATCCTCAGTAGCTGACTTGCATATTCTTCTATATTAATTCAAAACAGATTTGAAATTTCCTTTACTTTCTTTGTTGGATGATACAAATTAGTTTAGATTTCACAGAATCTTTTGTTATGTGCAGATTTATTTTTCCTGGTCTGAGGTCCAGTCATCTGGTAGACTCTTCTGGAAGTACAGACCTACATAGATAGGATACAGTGAAGGTTACAATTGCGGCCCTGTGGGTTATTTGGCAGCTGATGGATGAAAGTACACTACTTTAATTATGTAATAGGTTTGTGCTAGAAACTTGGTCTAGCTGACCAAGGTGACAATGGGTGCTTTATCCGTTGCCTGCCCTTTCTGTGTGCAGTAGTGGAGACAATTCCTAAAATTATAGTGGTTTCGTTGGTTCTGTTTAGAAAATGTGGAACATTAGGGAATAATAAGTATCGTAATATTTTCATTGAGACAGATACAATAAAGAACTTGTGTACTTTATTAGATATCTAGGCAGAAATTAGATCTATCAGAAGATCATCAGAAGCTGCAAACCTATATCTGAAGTTCTGAACTGTCCAGGAACAAGTCTAGTGGGGGGATCAGGGTGCTTTAACCTGCTAATGTCATCAAGTTTCCCCCTACACCCCTGCCACACACACACAGACACACACACACACACACAATGGCACTAGGAGGTTGCACATTAGAAACGCAGGATGGTGTTCACCTTACTTAGAGCCTTGGGGCAAATTCCATTGCTCAAACAAGCAGGACGTTTTAAAGATAAAATGCAATCAATCAAATTATGCAGCAGATAAGAACTGATTCTAAAAATTATAAAAGTTCAAAAAGTATCAATTCATATCCTGTGTGCTGTTCAGTTAATTGAATTACCACTTGACATTAAAATTAAAGGACACAGTTAATTTTTATCTGACCCATGCCATTGGAAAAATTAGAAATACAACTACAGAAAGCAAAACGTTAATTTAGAATTTATTTTACTGCAAGTACATGGTTTGTCCTAAAAGGAACATTTAGTATATTAATGCATTCTGTCATATTCTTAAGACTAAAATTGAACTTTATCTGGTACTTCTGCCAGGTACTTTGAGAAGCAAGTAAGAAAATTCTCAAGTCCTCCTATTAATAGGAAGAAATGAGAGGACAGATGAGAGAAAGGAACCCTATACTGTTCTATCTGGTCTGTCCTACACTGTATTTTTAGATGTTCTGTGTCACATTATCAATGTACACCACTTGAAATTATCAATGAGATGAATAAAACACTATTTGAAATGGTGGTTGCAATTTCAAGATGAAACTGCAAGTGTTTAAAACTCAAAAGTTTCCATTATAGTTTTGATAAATTATTTAAACAGAAAAATGTACAGTTTCATTGAGTCAGCTTTGACTGGTAAAACAATTTCATTGAAGTTTGTTGCAATAAACTCTGTTATGCGTACACCTAATACCAAGATATAATTCACATTTATGCCTGCCCAATAGATTTCCTAGATTTGCCCCTTTTAGTCTTCTAGGTATGAGGTATTCTTTTGCATGGCCACATTAGTAATTCAGTGTACAAGAGATCTTTTTCAGTGCAAATTTATTTTCAATCTGTAGTCAGGGCCCTGAAGCACACGCACAAGAGCAACCCTGACACATGCAAAGTAGTTTTGCTCCTAGTGAATGTAGTGACAAAGTTATGAATCTGGGTGCCACCCATGATATACTACCTATTGTGCAGATCCTCCTACAGAGGAGACCCTCCAGAAGATCTTCCATCTCTGTGCTTGCATGGTGCCTGATGGAAGTGGACACCACTCATTCAGATGCAATGTAGATTGGCATTGCTGGAATGGATCACAAATCACAGAATTACAGAATGACCTGGGTTGGAAGGGACCCACGAGGATCACCTAGTCAAACTCCTATCCCTGCATAGAACAACCTGATCACTCACACAACGTGTCTCAGGGTATTATCCAAATTCTTCTTGAATATTGCCAGGCTTGGCACCATGACTACCTCCCTGGGGAGCTGTTCCAGTTCTCCACCACCCTCTGAATGAAAAAACTTTTCCTAACAGCCAAACTAAACTTCCCCTGGCACAGCTTCCTGCAATTCCCTTGAGTCCTATCTTTGCTTACCAGAGAGATCAGCACCTTCTTCTCCTCCTTCTCTTGTCAGGAAATGGTGAGCCCTAGCCTCATTCCCCCTTTGGTAGTCAGCAATATCTTGCAGAATTTTCTTCTGATAGTTAAAACAGTTTGAGAGTTTGATACTTGATAATTTGAAGTCTTCAAGGTGTCCAGAACCTTTCAACTGAAGATGTAAAAGCACTACTGCATTCTGAAATACTCTCTGTTGTTCCATCTTTTTCATAGGATAAAGATATTCTCTGTTCAAAGTTTGCTTAACTAGAATCACAGAATCATTTAGGTTGGAAAAGACCTTTAAAATCATTAAGCACAACATTCTTGATCAGTATTGTATCCTCATATCATTACACCCATGTCTAGTGGTATCTGTTGTACTTAGGGTCATTTTTCTGTGTTACTCCATGGTTTCTGTTGGCTTGTGATTTAGTTGCACTTTTATAATAAGCCCAGATGTGACCAGAAAACATTGTTGCATAGTTAGAGCATTATGTAAATTCTTCAGGAGAAAGTATAGTTTTTGTCATACTTTCAGACGCACCTGTCTGCAATAGACATTGTCAGGGTGCAGCAGGACTGATGACTCCATGGGATTTGGAGTGACAGGAGCATCCCAGGGTCTGCCAGGGCAGGGGTGGGCAGCCAGGGCCAGTTCCACCACCTGGCTGAGGCATTTACATAAACTCATCTAATGCCATGACAATAAATTTGTACTCAATATAAATGAGAGGTAAATATTACCACCTTATTTCCAAGCCCAAAATACCATGTAGTCTTTGAAGAAGAGGCCTGGGGATTGCACTGGTATAAAGCCAGCCACCACTTTCCATGCCCAGGTATGGGCAGCTGAGGGCACCAGGGCATCCCCCCATCATCAGTCACCTCCATGGCAACAGGGACGGGCTGTGGCCACAGCCCACAGATGGGATTTACGTGGGCCCACAGGTGGGATGAGGATCAGGTACAGCCCCAGGATAGATGGGCAGGGCTATTGGAACAGGACAAGTGAATGTCAGGCAAGGGCGTCAGCCCGTAGGTTGGTGTTAGGGTAAGACAGACCTCAATTTCTTCTAAGCAGTGTGATCTGCTCTTTAATATACTAGTTCGTGGCTCATTGACCTTTTGCATAAAATGTTCTTATCATGTAAAAGTTTCACAGGTCTGTGAATAATATTCACAGAATGTGGAAACTTAATTGGCCAACTATAGATATTCATATAAATCCTAAAATTAGTATCAGTGTAGTTTATTTTTAACTTCGACTTGCTATGTAGATTCCATCTCCTTTAAGAACACCACATTTCAGGCTGTCAGTAAGAGGCCATGGTTAGTGTCAATTTTGTGGCCATATGAATATTCTGCTTCAATCACTTCTTTGGACTGAAAACATCTGGCATCCAGCAGAGCATGGAACGTCTTTCTGCTAACTGTTTTAAACTCCAAATATTCAAGCTTCTGTAATTTTCTAAACAGAATGGATTTTCTGTGTATTTTTAATCTACTTCAATTCTGCATTAGTTATTAAAATTTTTGTAGATCAATGTCATTAGTATTACTCCCAGCTGGGTTTAAAAACTTAATTGTACCAAGCAGGTTACTAATGTATTGGTTGCAAATTTTAGCTTGGTTGCAGGTATAGTTGCTAATTAGCTGGCAGCTGCCTTCTGCAAAGAGCATTTGTTTAACTACAGGATCAGCTAGAGGCACAGTGACAATCACGCTCACTATTTGAAACTTTTCCATCTTCAAAATGTGAACGTGGGGTTTTTTTTCAGAACCTTGACACTGATGTCCATTTACTGATTATTTTTGTATTTGATATTACAATATCATGGTATCACAGTATAACAAGGTTGGAAAAGACCTCTAAGATCATCTAGTCCAACCTATGACCCAACTCTAACATCTACTTGTCATTTAAACCACCCAATCTGTTTTTAAACGCCTCCAGGGACGATGACCCCACCACCTCCCTGGGCAGCGCTTCCAATGGCCAATCACCCTTTCAGTGAAGAATATTTTTCTGAAATCAAGCCTAAACCTTCCCTGATGAAATTTGAGACCATGTCCTCTTGTTCCATCACTGGTCACCTGAAGGACCAACCCCTACCTGCCTACAACATCCTTTTAGGTAGTTATGGAGAGCAATAAGGTCTCCCCTGATCCTCCTCTTCTCCAGGCTAAACAACCCCAGCTCCCTCAGTCACTCTCCGTAGGGTTTGTGCTCCAGCCCCTTCACCATCTTCATTGCTCTCCTCTGGACACACTCCAGCTTCTCAACATCTCTCATAAACTGAGAGGCCCAGAACTGGACACAGTACTCAAGGTGTGACCGGACCAGTGCCGAGTATAAGAGGATAATAACTCCTCTAGTCCTCCTGACCATACCATTCCTGATGCAGGCCAGAATACCATTGGCCCTCTTGGCCACTTGGGCATACTGCTGGATCATGTTGAGTTTCCTGTCTACCAGCCCTCCCAAGTCTCTTTCCACTTGTCTACTCTCCAGCCAGTCTGCCCCTAGCCTATAGTTCTGCATGAGGTTGTTGTGTCCAAAGTGTGAAACCCAGCACCTGGACTTGTTAAACTTCATCCCATTGGAATCAGCCCATCTCTCCAGTCTGTCAAGGTCCCTCTGTAGGGCCCTCCTACTCTCCAGCAGATCGACAATTCCTCCCAGCGTGGTATCGTCTGCAAACTTGCTAATGATGGACTCAATCCCATCATCCAGACCATCAACAAAGACGTTAAACAGGACTAGGCCAAACACTGACCACTGAGGGACTGGCTGCCAGCTGGATGAGATACCGTTTACTATCACTCTCTGGGTTCGGTCAACCAACCAGTTCCCAACCCAGCACAGAGCAGTCCTCTCCAAGCCACGGGCTGTCAGCTTCTCTAGGAGTCTACTATGAGGAACGGTGTCAAAGGCCTTGCTGAAGTCCAGGTATACCACATTCACAGCCTTCCTCTCGTCCACCAGCCGAGTCACATGGTCATAAAAAGAGATCAGGTTGCTCAGGCAGGATCTGCCCCTTCTAAATCCATGCTGACTGGGTCTGATCTCTGTTTAATGCCATTTTCATAAGCACTGGTATGTGAAGAATTGGGCACAGCTTAACCAGTTTTGTGTTGTTACCTCTTTTGCTTTACCCTCAGCTTTCACATACACTCTGTTGTATTTTCTGGTTTTATACTTTCCCAGGATAGTTCATTGCTTTGGGGAATATATTTTCTAGTATTAGAGAAATAAATCACAGGCATCTCAAATTTGCACATTAGAATATATTCATTATTTAAAATGTTACATAAGGTTATGAGCACTGTAACATACGTATCTACTCTCTCCTCTAATCCTCTCTTCTTCTGTCTTTGATGACACATCTAAAAACATAAAAAACCTCAAAAATTTTTTGTCTGTATCTTTTTTCTGCCATGAGTTATAGAATTTATCAGAACACTTATATCAAGGTTTTCAATGTCTGAAGAAGGATTTTTTTTGGTAAGAATTGCCCTGTGTAATGTAGGAGTTTCTCTATTTCTGTCTCAAATCTCACACCTTACATTAAAATATAAAATGTTACTTTTCTTCTCCTTTACATGTACTATTAATGTGTGATGCAGAACTTACGACTGATTAATAGTTCTTTGTCCATAGGCTCTATAATAGGAGCCTATATGAATCTGAATAGAAGTTGTTCCACATTTCAAACATTAAGAGGCTGTCAGCCCTTCCTGGAAACAGCTTCTTATTCACTGTTTTATTTGTGTTTTTTTTTCTCCAGAACAAAATAGTAATAAAATTTTGCCTTTTTTTTCCCTTTACTCACATTTGTCAGTTCTGTAAAACTAATTTTCTTCTTTCTATGCTTATGCAAGGCTTTTTCATTGCTGTAGTTTGTTTTTTTTTAAGTGATAACTCAGAATTCTCTGTGCTTTAAGTTTGACCATGTTCTTTGTTCTAATAAAGGAGATGGGAGATGCTTTGTTTGCCTAGTGTACTCTCTTACCCTGGGACTGACTATGCTGAACGTTTTTATCTTACTTTAAATTGCATTTACTGAGTAATGATAAAAGTGTTCTGGATCCTAAAATTAAACAGAGTCTGTATTAATTGTTCTTGTACATATGCCACATAGTTTCGGGCCTCATAGAAACCGACTGACCTGCTCTTACCCACTACAAATCTTTTGTCTTGTAGCCTGCAGGCTTTCTTCCAACTTCCACAGAGATTGCTGCAGAAAAACCTTTAAACAACCTGCCCTGAGCTTCCTAAATCAGTAACTCGGTAAATCAGGATTCACTGTGGCTCATCAGCCTACCTTCTCAGATCTTTCCGCATCTCTCCAGTTTTCAGTTCTTACACACTCTTAGGAGGGCTGTGTGAGGTAAGGATGTGAGGCAGAATGTCTGGTGCAAAGTTTCAGCTGAGAGCAATATCTCCACTTGGTGGCTATAGGACACACGTCAAAAGGACACAGGAGAAATTTTTTGTAGGAAGCTCCTGGACCTCATTCAATAAGCGTCGTTTAGACCTGGAATAAGAAGCCAGTGAAAATTATGACAATGAAATTGATATATCAGCCTTCTATCATGAGGGTTTGCTACTTCCTGACCTTTTTGTGTTCTTTTGAACTACACTCAGTTTCTGAGCTGGACTGTAATTACAGTATCTCACTATTTATTATGACTTGTAAATGTCAGCAATTCTCTAGCAGTTGCACGTATTTGGAAAGAGACATAATTTTCTTAGCTTCTGACCACTGATGAACAATAATTCAGTATGAGAAGATAGCGATTGTAAAAGTGGTGGCAATACACCTTTTAAATAATATAGTAGCTTTTCCTTTTGATTATTGTTAAAGAATTTTGAAAGTCAGAAAATGTTTTATGTAGTAACAGTCACAGATAAGCTTGGGAAACTGTAATGTCGATATGATGTCAACATTAAGCTATCAAGAGGACTGTAAAGCACTTGTCAGTGTGGCAGCGAAGTATCTAACATGATTCAGAAGAATGCCTCGCGTCTCCACAAAAAAACAAGTTCATTCAAATTTGATCTTCAAAACTAAAAGCATTTATAGATCTCCTCACACTTTTCACCTCTAGAATGAGAAATCAACCACACAGTATTTGGAAAGCTATAAATCTTCCACAGGCTCTTTGATACCTTGGAGGTGGAGGTATCACAGTATCACAAGGTTGGAAAGGACCTCTGAGATCATCAAGTCCAACCTATAACCTAACACTAACACCAACACTAACACCAACCATCATCTAAACCATGGCACTCAGTGCCTCATCCAGTCTCCCTTTAAACACCTCCAGGGTCGATGACTCCACCACCTCCCTGGGCAGCGCATTCCAATGGCCAATCACCCTTTCAGTGAAGAAATTTTTCCTCACATCAAGCCTAAACTTTCCCTGACGAAGCTTAAGTCCATTCCCTCTAGTTCTGACACTGGTCACCTGAGAGAAGAGACTAATCCCTACCTGCCTACAACCTCCTTTTAGGTAGTTGTAGAGAGCAATGAGGTCTCCCCTGAGCCTCCTCTTCTTCAGACTAAACAGCCCCAACTCCCTCAGTCGCTCCTCATAGGTCTTATGCTCCAGCCCCTTCACCATCTTCATTGCCCTCCTCTGAACACACTTTTCCATCTTCTAAACATTTAGCAGGAAAACTTCATCCCAATTCAGCCTGAAAACAGATAAACGAAATTAGAGTGCATGGACAAAGATCAAGCTGCTAGAGACTGAGCTCTGCCTCCTCTTACTTTGTCCTGGTTTTCCATTTTACTGTTGTAGATTTGGAAAATCATTCTGGTGGTATAAGAGATGGTTGCCATGACATCCTTATTATATGCACTGTAGAGGAGTTAGAAAATAATATCCCTGCAACTGCTGTTGTAGCAATGTAGTAATCATCACATTGCCCTTAGCATAGAGCACTGCTAGAGAGGTGGTCAGGGTCTTCAATTCTTTCATTCTAAACTTCAGATCCTTATTACTCTTTATATTGTGTGTTTGCTGTTCTTTCATTCAGCTCTGTTCTAGAGGCATAGCTGAGCCTGCAGTCGCTGTACATGTTTGAGCAGCAAGTACTTTATATTACTGCTACTGACTACAGCCCACACCCCTTTTCCCTCCTAGCTGTGTATCTAGTGCTTAAAGAGCTTTTCACAATGCTTCACTTGAGCAGAGGAATAATAGACCACATTTTTCAACTTTCTCTCAAATTCTTACTGCTTGTTGTCAAATGCCTGCAATTATTGCATGTCATGGATAATATCTTATTAAGACATCCTTTGTCACATATAAATTAAAAGTAAAAATTCCAAACCCATTCCAAGACATGATGTGGAGGTGGCAATAAACATCTGACAAACTCCGTAGTTACCTCCTCCAACCTTATCAGGTGGCATGTTTTTCTGCTATTTTGTATGATCTTTATCCATATACTGAGTGGATAATTCTTTTCATAATATCTTGCTCTAACTTATGCTACCATAAACTGAAAATTATGCGGATCCATTAACATGATCTGTCACATTAACATAATGAATGCCTTTTTTTTTTTTTCCTCAGGTTTGTGTAGTAAAAAGCCTTGGTCATCTTGCATGAAAAATTGGGATGACTGCAGAATTGTGACTATATCAGGTGAGCTGCATTGTGTGTGCCACTGCAAGTTTTTAATCAAAATTTTATAGCCCATTTAGTTACATTTTTGTCCCCTGTGTACATATGAGAACTTAGTTACAAGAATAGATAAGACAGATGTGAAGCTTTCTGTCCAACAGGCAATTCCAAGTTTTAAAAAACTCTCCCTTTTTATTTCAAAAATATCGAGGTCTTTCCAGAATTTAAAAGACATACATATCCTCTTCAGAATATCTAACATACTGAGTATTAAGAATAAGAGAAATACAGGTGTGGTTATTGTCTATTTTACTTGGATGTAATGAAACTGATGAACACATACCTCTTATATGCCACACATTATCCAGGTTAGTGAACAACTAGATGGAATTATGTCTGTCTTTGCTGATGACAATGTTTCACTACATATGAATAATTAAATGCCCAATACTTGAGAAAAACCCATATTCGATAGCCTGGAATTTAGAACAGTTAAGGAAAATTGAGTTTAACATTCTTGATTCAAAAAAATACAATCCATTTTCTGGAGAAACACAATTCAAATATGAAAGACTGAGATTAATCATCTAGAGCTAGCTCATTCTCATTGTTTACTAGAGACTAAGTCAAAATAACATCAACTATAAGATGAGAATATGCACTATCTGTATCTTGTATGAGTATATAGGTACCTAGATACCAGGAGTTTTCTAAAATTAATGAGCACATTTTTTTAAGGGCTTTGATCATAAGTTCAACTCTAGAGTTGAGAAAAAAATCCTAAATAAGAAATATTTATAACAAAAGTTGCTGTATCTCAGAATAATGTTTAGGAGGCCATCATCAGAACTATCAGCTATGATGTCCATAGTACCTGAGTTTATAGATTTCTTCTGGAATTCACTTTTTTTCAGGCAGAAAGCAAATGAAATGATCCTTATGCATTCAATATGTTTTCTAATGTCTAACAATACAACACTCTTGGCATATGATTCAAGAACTGCATTTCTTTACTGATAGGTTCTTGAAATATCACAAAGTAGTTTTTATCTAAAAAAATAATAGTTAGACAACAGTGCAGCTTATTACCTTATTTAGTTTTTTTTTTTTTTTATATTTTTCTGTCAGTTTTTGGATCCATACCGGTTATTTTGTAATCGTAATATGACCAAATGTAACTAATTTTCCAGTTGGGTGTAAATTCTTGCATAGTCCTGATGTCGCACTAGTTCTTTACTTTTTAAAAAGTTTGGAGAAAATCACATCTGGATCACACATGGAATGTTGATATGCAAAAATCATTTGGCTTTATATTCTAAAAAGTATATATATAATTATAAATAACGTAGACAATATAAATACACACACATATAAATTAAGTACGCATGATTGATAAGAATGATTCAGCAGCCTAGACAGCATAAATTGTTCCATAATGTGATTGCTGCAGCGCAGCAAACCTTATTTCATTTCATCAAGAACTGAAAACAGATCTTATTGTAGTAAATAGGTTGTATTCCTAAATGGTATTTAATGTGCTGTATTTTGCCCATGAATTTTGTGTACGAAATACTCACCAAAAATTTGGTAAGTGTATTTAAACATATTCTTATATGTATTCAGATACATGCATTTCCTAAACGAAAAATGTACCTAGGGATCACATTCATTAGCATCTTCAGAAAATAGTGACATTTTTCCCAAAAGGTGTTCTGCCATAGATTTCTCTTTAAGTTTTGTTCCAACAAACTTTATCTCCATTTTGAAACAGACCTCATCAGTTTTAAATCATCACAAACAATTCAAGACAGCTATCTCTGGGCTACATCTGACAGTGGTATAAACAATGTTGTATGTGTGCTAGTGGAGATAGACTAACCCAAAATTCTTCGGATCTCATGGTGTATATTGTAAATCAGTCAGGCCTTCCTGAATTGTGTGCAGTTGAGGTGTTTTTCATGACAATAGGCAAAATAAAACAAACAAATAAATAAATAAAGGTGTAGCAGAAAAGGTACTAAATTTCCAGATATAAAATATTAGGAAATAGTTTTTCAGTTATCACAGAGCTGAGGCTACACCCCTTACATACCCAGGGAAGGGGTAGAACAGCAGTGACAATTTGTTGAAGATCAGTATCTCCAAGCCTAATAATCTAGGATATTCTAGAATTAAGGTTGCTTTTACTCTGTACTTCCTTGTAAATTTTCAAGTGTATATTAATAGTGCAATTGCATACTTTCCTCCCCTCCACCTCCTCTTGCTCCTGGACTATCTCGTAAAGTGTGTAAAATGGATGTTCCTCGTGGGAGAAAACAAACAAACAAAAAAACACAAACTTATTCAATATTTTTCTTTTGTCTTATCTTTTTATTTTCACTCTACAATTGTATATTTCATTTATTACATATATTATATTGACACTATGTCCCCAAGACAGTTACTATTTTTCTCATATCTTTTATCAGTCATCACTATAGCAACAGAGTATTTCATAAGCATGAAGAAACTTATTTCACAAATCTCTGCAAAAGTGAAGCTTGTAGGTGAAGTCCTGTATTTAAAAAGGAAAAATTGATAAATTAACTGAATTAATAAATGAGATCAGCTGTACTAAAAATCTTAGCCAAATAAATAAAAAGGTTTTGAGGCTTTCTTTTAAACTGAGATTTATACTGATTGTATCTTAAAAATATAAAACTTGAACAATAGTTTAATTTGATTATGTAGTATTTTAAAGAAGAATGCTAACAGTAGGTAGAAAGCTGTAACAACAATAAGGAACACTAGAGAGACATCACAAATTATGAGTGGATAGTGAAAATTCTCAAAAGTCAAACTGAAGAAGAAAATAAAACAAGCAGTAGAAATCATACAGTTTTAGTAATACAAATACAGTGGGAAAAGTAGCATAGCTGCTATGAATGAAGTTAGTAAAGGCAAAATGGACAGGAAAATGTTACTGACCTTAGAATAGCATAGGCAGAATATGACTGAGAGGTGGAAATGTAAAGTATCATTTCCTAGTAAAACTCAGAAATATTATAAACTCAAAATTATGATACTCCATTTCATCCATCCTGAATTCTGTGTAGGAAGCAATGAGAATGGAAGAAAGTTTTTAAAAGGTTTCTTAAAAGACAGTTTAGAATCAAATTTCATTTGGTATTTTTGCTATAAATATAAAAAACTAGGAATAGTGAATGAAATTTGAAGACAAAATGTGATCAATTCCAAGTGCAACTTTGTTGTAATATGTGGTCTGACATAAAAAGAAAGCTTGAGACTGTGCCTGTAATTTCTTTTATTTGACAAATTAAGAAAATCAGCTACAGTCACCGTCAAAACAGTTCCCTTATGACCTTACACATCCATGACCAGCAAGAAGAGAGTTAAAGCACTCCTTCTACTGAAATACTTCCACTTTTATGCTTTTGATAGCTACTTTTTTACAATACTGTCCATTTTGTCATTTACTAGAACTGTGTCTAATAGCACTCTCATCTGTAGTAAATAAAGAAGATTCATAGACATTATGAACGTGAGTTTGATTTGCCCTCAAATGCAGATTTTCTACATGATTGATCATTCACTGTCTTTAACTCAAAGAAAATAGCCGGTTCTTGGAACAATTTCCTGATACAAGGTAGAAATGAGTTCTGTTTTTTTCATAACAGCCATTTATGGGTTTTGTTCACTAACTGTTAATATAAAATAGTCCTGTAAGCACTTAATGGAACCAAAGTCTTATGTCTCCTGAGCCAGTGTCTTAGCTACTTTGTATCCTCTTCTTTTGTTTAACTGACCTTAGATTTTTTATTCTTATTTTGCCCAGGGAAAAGGATTTAGACAGAGAATTAGAAATAACATTCACAACCTCAGAACTCTCCTAAGAGATTAAAGATGCGGGTTTGAAATCTAAAAGACTGAGGGAGCTTTTATTACTTGATTTTCACATCTTGGAAACATCTTTTAATCACTTGTTCTTTAAAATGCAGCTGCAGTATTACTGCTATTTCGTAGGCCTGTTGTGAATCTAAGCTTGGGATACCATACTTATAGGACTTCTGGAGTTATATCTGAACCTTACAGTCATGATAGCTCTTGAGAAAGAAAGGTAGAGCAAAATCTCATTAGAATCAGTGGTGTACTTTTACTGCTTTTGAACTGCATCTTACACGGCTGAAAGCAAACAGTGACTGAAACTTCATAATTATAACATTTTTTGTTAGCATATCAATGATAGCATATGTTTTGGCACCTTAGAAGCATCAAATAGGTACATTTGGAAATATTGGATGATATGGAAAACATAGGAAAAACACTGGATGAGTAAACTCAGAATTTTTTTAAGTTACATGAATAAACTGCTTTTATTTTACCACCATAGCTCACTTTCAGGAAAAAAAGTTGAAAATCCCTGATTGCATTACTGCAGAAAAATATGTCAGAACATCAACTAGTGCAGGAAGTTCCAACTTATTGAAAATCTACTTATTACATGCTTGAGTGACCTTGGAAGTGAAGGAAAGCTGCAAGTAGACAGAATAGTACAAGACAGACAAGGCTAACAGTGTACTGACTTCTGCTCTTTTTAATCTGTTTGTCATTTTAGTTATCTCTTCCACTATTGCAATGGCCATCTGAGAAGTCAATTCAGTTATGTATGTTTATCCCAGGTCTTAGCACATCCTTTCAGACATAGTTTTACTTGGTAAAATATGGGCCTTATCTGGGAAGGATCAAGGTCCTTACAGCAGGGAAAAAAAACAGAGGGAAGAATAAAAGAAATTATGTATTTCTAAAATTGTGAATAATTGTGATAGTCTTAGCTACTGGCAACGTTTTTAAATTCAGATTTAAATAAGAAAATTAAAACCACTTTTCAATAAGAAACAATTTTTAAGCCACTTCTGTCAAAAAAATAATACAAGCTGTGCTGTCTATCTTTAGCTCCTCATTCACAACTAATACATGCGTACATTCCAGGGAGGAATTTTCTCATGCAGAACATGAAAAAGTTACTCTAAAACCAAATTGTAACCGTTAAAAATGCAGAGTGGATTTACAGCTGTATTGATTTTTAAGGAAAGGTAGTGAAAGTAGAAGTGATGATAAGTTTTATTAGATAAACAGAAAAGGGCTATTCTCTCACTTAAAGCATATCAGTGGTGACTTTCTCAGATGGCACAATTGTACAGGAAATACTTAGGTTTCCTGTGGGACCATGCCAAAAAGTTATCATTAGATTTTATCAAGATTCATCTCTCTCTGTTGTGATTTGAACATTGTTACAATAAATGGTACATGCATAAATAAAAGTACTACTTGATAGCTATTGAATTCTGTATTTCACTATAAAAAAGTTATGAAATCATCAGATTCAAATGCTTAAATTAAAATACGGGCAACAATTTATTTCCAGAATAAATTACAATTTAAAAATTGCCATCTAAGTTGTTCGTTATTGGTTTCATGATGATGACGTGGAGCACTTCTTTTTAAGCCATGAAGTAGATATATTAATGATTCTTAGTAAGGACTCGTGAAGAGGTAATAGACAATCAATTATCCAAAAATTTTCAGACACTAATGACATAGTTTGAAGTCAATGTAATTTCTAGATCCTTTGTGCTGCAGGAATGTTTTTATTTAGTTAATATTCATTGATTAAAGAAGATTTTTGTAATGGAGACCTATTTTCTTCTCAAGCTTGAGTTGTTTTCCATAGAAATTGATAAAGGACTAGCCAGTCTGTTGGACTATCAAACACAGAAAGTTTATTTGTCTTTTCTAGCCATGTTGGCATAGTGTGTGGAAAACCTGCTGCTCTGGGAAAGGAGCCCGTGTCTGGGTAGAATAATGTTCCAATGAATTGTTTTTTCTTTTCTCCTGCCTGACCTCATTAGCTCTTCTGTTGAAGAAAGCAAAGACAAAGAGTTTAGTAGTTCAATGTGAAAATGTTCCAAAGCTTCAGAACTTGATGGATTACCTAGATCTGTCTTTATATGGTAATTTTACCTTTCTCATTGGATTTAATATCAAGGTAATCAAGACAGTTATATGTCAGATATTTGTATTTGTTTCTCACAGACTACACCTGGATGATGTTTTACCAGGAATGTGTACCTGCAAAGAAAATGTCAAAGATGATTACCTTCAAGTCATGCAAAAATTGGCCTCAGCTACACTGATGTAATGCGTACTTAAAAGTATTTTGATCGTATGGTTTGATGACTTCAGGTAACATAAATACGGACTGCTGCTTCTGTGGAAGACAAGTATGTGCTGGTTTTTTTAGAAGAAATAGTTTTGAAATACCCAGTAGAAGATTATACAAAAGGAGGTCTTGGAGTAAAGCTAATGGAAAAAGAAAGTAGAAAATAAATTTCCTTTTACATACTTTCCCCTTCTTTATGTTTTAAGACTTAAGGAAAGTCTCTAGGACTCATAAGAACTAGAGGTTTAAAATAAAGTGCATTTTTATCTCAAATCCATTTTTTACCCTTCATTATAAATTCCAGGATGCTGTGGAGAAAAACCAGACATGCAAACAGAGAGCAAGCTGTTATTATAAACTGTTGCTTCTAAGAAAAATATAAGCATTCAAAGTAAGTGGTATTGTTAAGAGTCTTGGTTTGGTTTAGTTTGGTTTAGTTTGCTTTTCTTGTGATGCATTTCATTTTTTTAGAGATATTGGAAAGGATTTTCTTATTTTAAGAAGAAAAATTTTCTAATGTCTTACTTATCTGAAAATGAATCCATCACAGAGGTAGATGTGTAATTACAGAATAAGGGTGGATTATTCAGGGACATCCTTGCAAAAATATTATCAACACATCACTATATTAATCAAAGATGCTTTGAATAAAAATAAAATTGAGAGACACAGACAAAAAATAATGTCATTTTAGTGTTTACTGCTGATTTTTTTACTTAATGGAGAAAATTGTCACAATCTTAAATTACTTATATGAGTTTATCATTATATCAGAATTCTCTGTAATCTAATTCATATATATTTGTATATATACATATACAAAAGTGAAACTGATATGAGACAAGTTGTTTGAAAGAGAATGTATTTTACATTTTCAATATGAACTTTGCAAATTAAATGAGAACAGTTCTGAGTATTTATTGCTCCTGAAGTATAGATTCCCTCTCATCTAACTTGAAGAATTTACTTCATTTGTAGAATGTGGAAATCTGTGAAACTAAGTGAAATATGTCATATTTAGAAACATTGAAAGGTACCAATAGCCAATACGCTACATCCCCTGTAATTAAATAAATTCTAGTTAAATACTTCCTTTCCCAAAATCAATCTTTCAACTGAGAAACGTTCTGTTTACCACAGAAATGGCCTTGAATGACTGGATGTAAAATACTATACCAAAGCAAAGTGGTGGTATATAATCTAATGAAATAATAGAGACTGAGAGATTATAATTGATGGAAGTAGCTTGGAGATGAAGTAATTAAAAACCATATTGGAGATGCTAATACCATTATATGTTATTCATCTTGAATTCCGAACCGTATAACTGAGATCACCTGAACTCACTTTCTGCATGACACCTGTAAGAGGGGGCTACAGATAAACACTAGTTGCCACACTACATTTTCATACATGACCTTCAAGACATTTCCTACTTTTCATTTAAGGTTGTATTCTTATCATCTAATTACACCAGAGACTATGTAATGATGCCAGAAAGGAATCTGCAGGTCACAGCGCACAACAAATATTATGATGTGAAAAAGGTGGTCAAATGCATTCTGATCTGTGTCAGCAAAAGCGCTTCCAGCAGGTCAAGGATTTATTACCCACTATTTAGTGGCTGTGAGTCTGCATTTGGAGTACTTTGTCCTGTTTTTATTTACTGGTGCAAGAAAGACATTGGAGTACTGGAGTGACTACATCAGAGAACCATCAAAATTATTAGGAGTATCAATCACAAAATGTTTAAGAGACTGATAACCCTGGGTTTTTTCAATGTTAAGAAGATACCACATAGGGGAGGTATTAATGATGTTTTCTGCACAGGACAGAGAGAGACTCTTCTTGGAGGTGTGCAATGATGGATAAGAAGTTCTAGACATAAAATTGTAGAGAAACCCTGATACTAGGAAAAATAAACTAGATATTAGGATAATGTTTTTCACTGCTAAACCAGTCAAAAACTGTGACAGGTTTCCCAGAGAGGTTGGAGTGGGCTGTCCATCCCTGGAGAGGTTTAAAACTCTTCTGGCCAAACCAATTAATAAATTGAACCAATTGATATTACTTGGAGTATGATCTCAGACTAGGTGGCTTCAAGAAACTCTTTGTAAATTATTCAGTGATTATGAGATAAATCAACTGGGTGTCTAAATTAGGAAAATAGCTTCCCTGTATAATATCTTGAAAAGCATGCATCTCTGTAGGGCTTAAGAGAAATGTAATGTAGATGCCACAAATGGCTTTCTGAAGTATTAAATATCTCTCCAGGGATAATAAGTAAGACTGAGAAAAGCATTGCCCTAATTTGGGAACATAGATTTTCCTGTGATTACTAAGGCAAGTATGGTGTGCAAAGGCTTTTTTTAGAGTCATTTCCAAATCTCAGTGTTTGTATGTGTCCATTCTGTGTCCATTAAAAGATTCAGCTGGCATTATAGCGTATAAGTGAGTGAGACAATGAATGGAATATGAAAGGTATACAGGTTATAGAACATGATATACAGTAGAAGAAGCAGATTGTAAGGGGTATGATTGGATTTTAGAATCTTCTTTTCTCTTTTTGCATAAAGCTTGGTATAGAACTTGTCAAATTCTCTAAAAAAAATACATGGATAATAAACATTTGTTCTCATAACAGGTGGTTAAATCACCAGAGGAAATAGCATCATGTTTTTCATTTTGCTATTGTATAACACTGTTCTGTACCACAGGATACTGAGTATTTTATTTTGTGTTTTGGTAAGACTATTTTATGGAGGTGGGAATTGAAGCTTTAAATAGGCAGAATCAGAAAACGTGACAAATCGTAGAATCATAGAATAGTTTGGAAGGGACCTTAAGGATCATTCAGTTCCATGCCCCCTTCTATGGGCAGGGACACTTCCCACCAGACGTGACTGCCCAAGACCTCATCCAACCTGACCTTGAACACCTTCAGGGAGGGGGCATCCCTGACTTCCCTGGGCAACTAATGCCAGGGTCTCACCACCCTCATCATGAAGAATTTCTTCCTAATGTCTAATCTAAATCTTCACCCTTCTAGTTTAAAGCTGTTCCAACTCTTCCTATTACTAAAGCCCTTGCAAAAAATCGCTCCCCAGCTTTCCTGTAGGCCCCTCCAGGTACTGGAAGGTTACTATGAGGTCCCCTCAGAGCCTTGTCTTCTCCAAGCTGAACAAGTCCAACTCCCTCACTCTGTCCTCATAGAAAAGGTTCCCTACCCCTTTGATCATCTTTGTAACCCTCCTCTGGACCCACTCCAAGAATTCTATATTCTTCTTATATTGGGGATTCCAGAACTGGACGCCATACTCCAGGTGGGATCTCACAAGAATCACCTCCCTTGACCCTCTGGCAATTCTTGTTTCGATGCAGACTAGGACACTGTTGGCCTTCTGGGCTGTGAGCACACATTACTGACTCATGTTGAGCTTTTCATCAATCAGCACCCGCAAGTCCTTCTCCACAGAGCTTGTTCTCAATCACATCATCCGCCATCTTGTATTGATACCAGGGGTCTCCCCAACCCAGGTGTATGACCTTGCACTTGGCCTTGTTGAACCTCATGATGTTCACACAGGCCTGCTTCCCCAGTTTGTCCAGGTCCCTCTGGATGTCTTGTGTGACAACTGCACCACCCAGCTTGATGTCATTCACCAACTTGTTGAGGGTGGACTTGATCCTTGCTATGAATCCTTGCTATGAATATCATTAATGAAACTACTAAACAGCACTGGTCCCAGTGCAGACCCCTGAGGGACATCACTTGTCACAGGTCTCCATCTGATCACTGAACTATCAACCACTATTCTCTGAATGCGACCTTCCAACAATTCCTTATCCAATATATAGCTTATGTTCTGTCTACATTCTGAGACAAAAAAAGGTTCTAGTCATTCTCTGCAAGTATTTCAAGTCAGTACAAGAAAAAAATACATAAAAACGGTGAACAGATTATACTTCCTGTATAAAAGTAACCACAAGGAATGACACATAGGCTTAAGAAATGAGAAACCATAGAAAGAAAGGTGACTGTATAAAACCTCCTCAGACCCCTAAAGAGTATCCTCCTGATTTTTGTTTCTTCACATATGTTGTGATTAGGGACAGAATAACTGTTCCTTCATACAGAACAGTTCTTAACTACTGTTCAGTACAGTTACATAAAGTGAAAAAGAAAAACGCTGACCCCACACACGCCAAAGCTTAACCTTTCAATAACTAAACCCAAACCATTATTTCACCTTTAGTCGTCAGCATTCAAAACACGTTCCTTTTTGTTGGACTTTCCTGATTTCCTGAAATCAATCAGGATAATTTAATTGAACTGAAGAACTGAGAATTCAAATGCTTAATATGCTTTAAGCTGTGAAACACATCTTATGTAACTGAATACCAGCAAGGATCTGATTTAAAGAAACCTGGGTCACATCACAGTAGATAGTCACATTTGCAAGCTAACAAATGCAAAATGAGATCAACAAAGTAAACTAAAAGTAGTAACAGTATGTTTATTGCCTTTGGCAACGTATATAATAACTAATGGATGATGATAGATGACTCCTAATTTTTCCTCTTACTTCTACTGATAAAGCAGATAAAAGCATTTTGTACAGTAATTCTGAACCTATCCCTGTCTATGCAGGCCAAGAAACAGGGAATTTTAACCCACAGATCTTTCTTAGATCTTAGAGTATAGAGTGCAGTCAGGGGCTGGAAAGGGACAAGTGGCTCAATGAAGACAAGGAGATACTATACACAGTTCTCACAGGATAGGCATTTCCATAGCCATCAGCATTTTAAAATCCTAATAGTCTTCCACAGGAAGAAGCCCACCCAGAAGCTTGTCTGTTTCACAGCTTTTCACCCCATTCATGATTGGAAACAGTGTTGAGATCAACAATTTCATAAAAAGTAGATGATGTTGATTAAATACTTATTTTGTACTGTTAAGAGCAAATTGGATGGATTTGAACTAAAAGGACAAAAATGTAGCCTTTATTTCCTTTTATTGGCAAAAGTGTAATGTGCATCAAGAATTGTTCCATATTAGTTAGAAGAAAAAGAGAAATCAGAAAAAATCAGAAAAAGAGAAGAGAATTAGATTCCACCTATTGCTCCTGCAAGACTAATCTATGTACACCTAGTTTATGTTTTTATTTTAAATAATATGTACACTTAGAAATAGTTTTCTGTCAATTTATCAAGATTATACTTGATGGATGCACTAATGAAAATTATAATTAATTTTATTTGATGATATATGTAGTGGTACAATTGAAAACAAAATGCAACACTAACAACATGAAATTTTACTGTGCTAAAGTTTAAACTTTAGGACAGTGCATTTTTTTTACAATTAACATCTAGATATTCTCAAATTGATAACTTTTTATTAGGCTGAGTGTTCTACCATGGAATTTCTACTGTTTTTTCCTATCATTTTCCACCACAGTTTTAGTTACACTAACTAGGAAAGTAGTTAGATTATCTACTTGGAATTAGCTGAGGCAGATTGCACATTTCATGGCTGATGGTTAAACAACAGTCAAAACCAAGCTGTTTAAAGCAATATTCTAGGTTTCACATTCTTTAAATGTGTTTTATAAATGGGTTAGTGAAAATGGAACAGTTTTATAATTTCTGATGCAGCCTTCTTGGTGCATAATAACCTCTTCATCTCTATATTTCGACCTTCAACCATAAACTTCTACTCGAAGATGCTTCAGGCTACAAGTGTTTGGTTTGGGGGCTAAGATATTTTTCTCATTTTTTTGTTTAATATTTTGTCACATTTCTTTTTTTATAAACTAGAAAGAACCATAAAAACAAAAAGTAGTGATAACATCAAATAAAAAGCTAGTTCTAAGAAAGTAAAATTTCAGAAAAAACTCTAGAATTACAGAGTTGTCAACAAAGTAAGAAAGGAAATACTGTTATTTGATAGCAAAGATACAGTTTCCTCAAGGAGTAGAATTGAATGGCTACTTGTCATCTTGCGCAAGTGTTACAAAGCCATATTATTACTAGTAATTACAATGGGTACATCTATAGTAGTAAAATGAAATGAACGACTGTATAGAGCTGAACAATAATACAAAAATTAGTCATGTAATTTAATTTTAAGGACAACAATTTCTCTGTGGTCCAAATTATTTGGCATTCTCATAAATGCTCAGCTTTCTTCCGTGGAGTGTTATTGGTAAGAAACTGCTTAATAAGTGCGGTTTGGATGCAGCGACATATGCTCTTTTTTTGGATAGTTCTAAAAAAAACTGATGTGAGCTCTATGAAAAAAGCTGTTATTTTGATTAAGGCTCAAAAATAGTCTTCAGAGAGAGTGACGGAAAACTTCCAACAGAAAAGAAAAAAAAAAGAACTTGTTAGTTTTAATTAGCTTCTCATCTTTATCATAGAATCATAGAATCATAGAATCGTAGAATTATCTGGGTTGGAAGAGACCTCCAAGATCATCAAGTCCAACCTTTAATCCAACATTATCGTGATTACTAGATCATGGCATCATGGCACTAAGTGCCACATCCAGTCTTATTTTAAAAACCTCCAGGGATGGTGAATCCACCACCTCTCTGGGCAGGCCTTTCCTATGCCTGATTACTCGCTCTGTGAAGAACTTTTTTCTGATATCCAGCCTAAACCTTCCCTGGCAGAGTCTAAGCTCATGCCCTCTTGTTCTGTTGCTGGTTACCTGGGAGAAGAGACCAACCACCACCTGTCTACAACCTTCTTTCAGATAGTTGTAGAGAGCAATGAGGTCACCCCTGAGTCTCTTCCAGGCTAAACAACCCCAGCTCCTTCAGCCTCTCTTCATAGGACTTATGCTCAAGTCCCTTCACCAGTTTTGTTGCTCTTCTCTGGACCTGCTCCAGCACCTCAATAACTTTCTTGGACTGAGAGGCCCAGAACTGAACACAATACTCAAGGTGTGGCCTCACAAATGCCAAATACAGGGGAAGGATCACTTCCCTCATCCTGCTGGCCACACTATTCTTGATGCAGGCCAGGATGCCATTGGCCTTCTTGGCCACCTGGGCACACTGCTGGCTCATGTTTATCCTCCTGTCAATCAGTACCCCAGGTCCCTTTCCACCTGACTGCTCTCCAACCACTCTGTCCCCAGCCTGTAGTGCTGCATGGGGTTGTTGTGGCCAAAGTGCAGGACCCAGCACTTGGCCTTTTTGAACTCCATCCTGTTGGACTCAGCCCATCTCTCCAGCCTATCAAGGTCCCTCTGCAGAGCCCTCCTGCCTTCCAGCAGGTTGACACTCCCTCCCAACTTGGTGTCATCTGCAAATTTACTTATGATGGACTCAAATTTACTTATGATGGACTCAAATGTACGTTGACTAATATTATGTCATTCATATGACATTTCTCTGGTCTTTGGTTGGGGAAAATTTTATTCATGCCCCTTCATAGAAACTGAAGATATTGAAGTAATAGTTATTATTACAATATTTACTTTCGACTGTTTCTGTAGCACTCCACTATCATTTTCTTCTGTATTCTGATCCTGTTCCTATACCCTAGAAATTAGTACGGAATACTATTCCGTCTCCAGGCTTAATGCAGTTTTTGTTCTGGCACTGTAAAGCTCCCCTTCAGACCAAAGAGGAAATTAAACATAAACCTGTTCTTCCTGGGTGTTTTAGCCACTAATCTGCTTTGTTTAAAATAGTACACAGTAGCACCAACAGCTTTTCTTCCATATGTGCTGTTTTCTGAAAGTCAGTCTCTACTGTAAGAAAATGTATGCTATTACTTCCATTAGCCATGCTTTGAGGACACACAGTAAACAGGACCCTTCAAAGTCCTTTGCACTTCAATCCCAAATAGAAATAATTGTAAGGTAGGGACTAGACTGTATGCAATTTGAATAACCTTAAACCGTGCAAAAAAAAGCACAGTAGGAAGAACATAAAATAAGAATCACATAGAGTAGAAAACTTTTAATGTATCTTCAGCCATGTAAAATTTAGGTAAGCAGTTAAAAAAAAATAAAATCCGTTTTTCCTTTTACAGGCTTAGATATCTGTCTTAGAAGAACTATCTGAGAAAAATATATGACTATTAGGATGTTAAAATGAAATTATACAAATCCAAATCATAGAAAACTAACTTAGAGGAGTCTAATAACTCCAGATGAACTGGATTTTTCTTGTATTATGATTTTGTGCTTAGTCTTTCGATTCTGTCCAAGGCTTGCATTGTTTGCTTAGTTCCACTTTCAGTAAAAGACAATCATAGAATCCTAAAATCATAGGATCATAGAATAGTTTGGGTTGGAAGGGACCTTAAAAATCATCTATTTCCATCCCCTCTTCCATGGGCAGAAGTAATAACAGTATTAGATTTTTGGAGGCTCCTCACCACTTTTGTACAAAACCTGGTTCTACATGAAGTAGGAATCAAAATTTGACCTCTGAGTACTGATAACTACAGCTTTCATAACAAAAGATGCTCAAGCTACTTTGCGGCGTCTCTGCCTCCGTACAGAAGGAAATGAGATTCCAAGAGCAAGAGGAAAACTAAGACAGAAATCAATTACGTCAATGGCTAGGACACACCATATGCGACTATGGGTCTCAGGTCTCTAATTATTTCTGGTTTTAATTTGGTGATAGTTTAATACAAATATATAAGCAATTCAGATAATAGAACACAAAAAAGCACCACAAGTTAGGAAAAATATATTGCTGCCTGACTTTTGAAATTTTTAGAGGCTTAGCTATGGAATGGTTTCTGAGATGCCTAGCTCTACTAAAATAGCACCACCTTGCGCATGCCCTGTAGCAGAAAATTATGCAAGCTCATAGGTGAAAGCTATGTTTGTACGGACAAGGAAGGAACAGTTAAGAGATTAATTTGGGTTCCGTGATTGCATCCTTAGCCTTAACTCTGTTAAGGCTCAGTAAAGTCTGAGTAGAGGTATTTAGGTTCTTCACATAGTCTTGCACCTGTCCGTTCATATTAAGCTGAACTATATGTCTGTTAAATTTGCATACAAACCTGTTACTAAACATTATTTTTCCTCTCTAGAGTGTCCATATATTTCACAATATTGAAGAGTGAAATTAATACTATAATTATAATGCATTAATCAACTGTTTAAAATGTCATTTATGATCCTCTTTTCTAACGTTCCAGTAAAATAAGAATATATTAGGTACTTCTGCAGTAACCAATGAAGTGGTTTACATATGCTCCTCATGATAACACTTGGTAAGAGAACACTTGACATTTGAAATGATTTGTTTACCCTGGAAACCTAAATGTGGCAAATATCTGTAGATGTGTCACCTAGCATAATTCTAAAGAGAAATAAAAATACATTTTAATAGATAATTTGGAATCTGGGTGGTTTGGAGACTGTGGGTGCTGTTTAGTGAAGAGCGCAGGTCAATCAAACTGAATATTCTGACATAATAGTAGACTCATTTATATTAGTGTTTTGAAATTATATGATTTTGAGAAAGGTGATTAAAAATAAATATTAAATAATCTTTATAGGAAAAAGAAAGAATAAGATATAATTTAGTCAAAAAATTACCTTGTCCAGTTTGACATACACACAAAAGCTCATTTCACATTAACTAGCAAGAAATATTTGTATAGCAATTTAATATATGGAATCAATTAATCTGTAAAATTGATAAATCTAACTTTTTTTTTTTTTTAAACTTTAGGCCTTAAGTGCAATTTTAGTCATCTAGAAATTTCCCTACTTTAGAACTTCTCAACTTTAATTAGCACGGCAAAATTGCAGAAGACTCAAATACTAAAAGCATTGACCTTTAAAAATATAGTCTTAGTGCTTTTATAAGGTTGCAGGATACAGAATTCTTAGAATTTTTATATAGTGTTACAAACATACTTGAAGTTTGTCACCTCGTTAGTTTGTTACTTTCAATTAAATATTTATTTTTAAGTAACTGTTCATTTCTCAGACCACTTACAGACACATTTAACTAACAAAAAAGTGCTATACAAATTCTGCTTGGTTTTGGATAGTAATGCTGTCTTGTCTTTGTGCGAAAGTATTCGCTTTTGTATTTTTACCTGAGATGGGTTGTTTTTTGTATGGTTGGTTGTTTTTTTTTCGAATTTTTTTATACAATAAGCATATTCATTTTAGACAGCAACGAGAACTGTAAATGTAATAATGGTACCCCTTCTTGGGGTTTGAAAAATTTTATGTTTTTCTTTAGATAGCTTGCATGGAAAACACCTTTAATATACTTCTTTCTGTGCAACTGCTGTTTCATAGAAACTTATGTGTCCTAATAATGAATGTTACAAACCTGTTCTGGCCTACCTGCTTAGCAGGACGTTGGGGGTAGGCTTCTTTTATATATTTGCATGGTATTCTGGAGTGATGATAAATCTCTCCCTGACTATACTCAAATTCCAATATTTGTTTTGACTATAGCCAAAGTAACAAAACAGATCCTAATCTGCACTTTAAACATGATCAAAGTTGCTCAAAGTTTACAATAAGAACTCAAATACAACAAAATTCACCCAAAAGTACCAAGGAGAAAAAAAAAGTGTGGTAGAAAGGAGGAGAATATAAGGTGAGAATAAGGCAGAGAGAGAGAAAGAAGTAGTAGGGAAAAGAGAAAGCTAATCACCGTCCCAATGGAAGCCAAAAATAGTTTCCCTAGGAAATGTGGTCCACTAGGCAGAGGACACATGCCTAGCAGGGATTATTTGTAGACAATGTCCATCCCCTATTAGCATGCACAAATTGATCTCGTTTCGCTGTTTCTCTGTGTGGAAAATTCTCGAATGTGTGTATGTGCAGAAGTTCCTTCAGGAAAGTTTGAAAGTTCTTGAATTGGGGTTGGTGGTGCCAGGGGTCACAGGCAATTCAATGGACTCTTACCTGAAATGACCTTGTGAACCCCATGGACCTGCATGTACAGTCAGGGGAGTTCCTGCCTCTTCAGGACTAGAAGCCACACTGCAGGTGTGGGTACATATGTGTGGGAGCAGTGCCTGTTCCGTTCCCCCTCCTCTTTCCTCTGCTTGTTCCAAGCTGCACAAAGTTCCCAGGCACACACAGCCTTGCATCCAGATGTTCTTTAAGACAGATGGACAAAATGTGAATAAAGTTGATTGTTACGCTGAAGAAAATGCTATTTCTTTTGTCCTATTTTTTTGATGGTGGCTTTCCAGTCAGAGTTGGAAATCAATCGCAACCAGACTTTCATTCAGATGTTTGATCAATGCCCCATCAATGGTTGTCAGGGGATTTCTTTCTCTCCCCGCCTGTGTCTGCAGCTGTGTAAATGTGTACACCTGTAGTATTGCCAAACATTAACTCATTGATTTAGCTAGATAATACTTCCAGTATGACGCTCTACTTGAAATTTAAGGTGCAAGTGTTAGATTCTTCCAATGCATTGTTATCAGTAAGCTAGCAACTAACTCTGTTTCTTAGCATTTAAAATTAATTATATAGTCTCAAGACATCTCTAAAACTGGGGAATCTAACTGAATTTTTTGTTTTGCAAACTTCAGGATCAGGTTGGATTTTTCAGCAAACTCTGTTTTGCCATCAAGGAATTTCTCTGCTCTGTAACTTTGCAATATTAATGCATTCTGTTCAACTTCTACGTACTGAAACAATCCTATTGTTATGCCTTCACAGCACACAGTGAGAACAGGAAGAATCAAGATTTTCAGATTACATTTGTTACTATAGTTGACAACAAAACCCTGAAAAAGTAAACCCACAGTAGATTCTAGTATGTGAAGATCTTATGCCTTTCAGTCTGCTCTGAACTTAATCGTAAAGAAACCTGATGTCTTTAATGTGCCACTCCTAATTTCAGGAGACAATGATTTATATTCCTACTGTTGGATTAAGTAAGTGAATCTTTAAATCTTCTATCCCCTTCTGCTATTGCCAGTATTTAGACAAATCCCTTCACATGAGTCTCTCACATATGACCCTAGTCAACATGGGTCACTGATACAGGTCTGTACGCTGATAGAGTTACATTGCGTATTGTTTCTGAATCCATTGTGACTGGCACTTCATCACAGGGGCAATCATAGAAGACAACTCAGAGGAAGTGAACAAACCTACTTCATAATTTTTTTTTTTTTTTGCCATTGTTCTATTTTCTTTATAAAAGCAAATGGAAAGAGAGGAAATAACGGTCAAATCTCCCTACAAACTATTATCTGGAATGTTTTCTTGTCCACCTCTATAGATGGTCTACCTATTTTTTTATCCTTTTGTCGTGAACAGTTGTGTTTTTAAATCACTTCTGCATCTTTGCCAAGGAAAAGTTTTCAAAGGCATTGTGCTATTTATTAAAATGTTTTGGAAGCTCTTAGTATTTTCTTGACCTGTAACTTCTTTCCAAACTCCTAGACTATGACTTATTTGACAAAGGTGATATAAGACTCACTTTTTATTCTTTTCTTTCTTTTAAAACTAACTCTGTATCATGTCACCTTTACAATGCCCAGCTCAATAAGCATCAGTGATGGATGACACGATGCAGTGTCCAACTCTTTTGTTCATGTAGTTGTAATTAGGAGCTATAAACTCCTAACTGACATTCAAGGAAAGTTTTTTAAAATTCTCCTGCAGTCAGATAATTGTATAGACCCCATTTCCTCTTTCCTCTTAAAAATAGGTTGTGCAGCATAGTCTTTTCCTTCATGCAATCCAATTTCTTCAAAAGTCCATGATTGTTGTATTCCAGATTGAGTTGTGAGATAAACTACAGTGCAAATTACACTAAGTTAAGTACAGCAAAATCTACAGCAATAAAATCTATACAATTAATTTATTTTTTTAGGTTAGCTGAGTTTTCGCAGAAGATGATAAACAAGAAGTAAAAATTTTCTGAAGGATCATTTATTATTTTATAAATACATAAAATGTATAAGTTTTAAATAGCTAACTTAAGTAACAAATGGAAATAATAATAATAAAGAATAAAAATCTACCCGGTATATTGCAATCAAATTTTTTAACTCTTTTTTTTCCCAATCTTTAATTCAAATCTTAACATTTTTTTAAACTTTGGGCATGTAATCATAGCTCATAGGGAACATCTTCTTTTCTATTCATTTACACTAAATTAAACTGTATTTTTATTTGCCAAGTCCAAGAGATCTGTTTCTGTGTTTATGTAATAATGTAGCAAATTAATAGTCTAAAATAATTGCTAACTTTTGAAAACTGCATATGAATGGACTAGACAATTCATATAATAAATTTACTTGCGCTTAAAAGCTTGAATATTTTTGAGATTGAGGGTCTTGATAAAACATTGTTTTAGCCAAGGTATTTCTTTTTTTTTTGGCAGCTATAAACCTGAAAAAAAAAATCTTAATATATTGTGTTAGGCTGATTATATTTTGTTGAAAAATGGAAGGAGGAACTTCCACTTTTTTTCCTCTTTCTGTATGAAAACTCTACTACAGATGGCAAGCTACTTTCTTATACGAAGAGAACTTATTCAAGCTTCTTTTCTCATAAACCCATAGTATTTACTGTGTAACCAAAAGTAACCTATGGTGTTATTTGAACGTGCTTTGTAATAAAAAAAACAAAAAAACAAAATGTGGTATCTATAAATGCTTCTGATCTTAATGCCATTTTTTGAGAGAAATGGCTTTATACCCAGAAGTGTTTCCCAAATGTTCCATGATGTATATTTAAATAATAATATGGGTAGACATAAAGTTTTTACTGAGTTAATGGTGCTGATTATCACAGTGTTATCACTGGAATACAGGATGGGGCGCTTTTTTGATTATGTTGATAGCTAAGGTTAATAAATCACAGTAGACCACCACAACTGTATTCTCTGTGTCTATATGAAATTTGTGTCTGGAACATATGGTATAATGACTAAAAATAAAATACCTTAAAATAATCATAAATGGAAGAAATATTAGGTAGACAAGATTCTCACTCGATGTTCTGCTATTTAAGACCTAGTTAACGCAAGTAAAAAATTGGAAACTCACTAATGCTTCTAAATCATACTGAAGTGATAAAAGTGTGAACCAGACAGCAAGAAGCAAGTAGAATGAAAGGGAAATTCCTATGAACTACTGAGAAAAAGTATGAATTATTGTGGATAATTCTGATTTAAGATGTTGTGTTGTCACCCACAAGGAGTTTGTAATTTATGAACACAAAAATTCCATTATAAGCTTGATGAATACCTGTATGTGCCCATTTCAGCAGTGGCAACTGTTTGCAGAAGTATCTCTTCAGTTGATAGTTCAGTAGAGGCAGAATGTTGGGTGATTTGCATTATCAGCACATCACATTTGTAATATTGGTATATAAAATCAGCATAATATTAGGTACACACAGTGTGAAATTAGAAAGGGAGAAAAAACCAAAACCGAATCAAACTATATTAGAATGTAAATTCCTTAAATCTACACTGAGTACTGTGTTAGTATTCTTATATGTCTTTTTTATATTACTGTTAATTTTTTAATGTAACATCTATTAAATTTTTGAAAATTAAGAGAATGAAATGAAATGAAATGAAATGAAATGAAATGAAATGAAATGAAATGAAATGAAATGAAATGGCTGCAACCTTAATATTTTGATTTTAAGGAGAATTTATGTAGCACCATGGTCAGAAAAAGCCATTAGCAGTTGAAATATCCTAGTACTCTTCCTGAAATGCATCTCTCAGTGTAGTTTCAGCCAAAAGGAATCAGCTTAGTTACCTCCAAGACCACATTAGTACGCAAAATAAATTTGGGTATTTTTGGGTAAACTAGAGAATTAATGTAATTTATACATTATATACTATTATACATTATTAACTTGTGGTGCCCATCATTACAACCATGTTTTAATTTACTAGCTTAATGATATCTGTGCTTAATCAGATGACTATGTTGACTAAAATCAGGATTCAGCCACCTAAACATAGCCTTTTAAAAATATTCAAGACACTCTACTTGTCCAATCTCCAGTTTCTCCTAAATATTGTGGTTTCTCCATAAAACCCTTTTCTCATATTTACTTATTCCAGAACTCTAATACTAATGTGCCCCACTACAGGGGAACTAATTTAGATAGGATGATAAAACAGCCCTTGTTTTATACTTGTTTCCAAGGAAATTTAACAACTGTTCTCTGAGTTATATCTGGTTGTTTCTTTCAGGACCTTGAAAACAATGAAATATAGAAAATATTCTATATCTCTTGGTATCATTACTCCTAAGGGAAAAAAATTAAAGTGTGTTTCTTTCTAGTGAGAATGCGACGTGAAATTGGCTTGTCATTAATCAATCCATTAGCTAAAGAGCCTTTGTTGCTTTACTTGATAACTTTTTTCATACTATGTAAATGTAAGATATAAAAATGGTAAAAATTACATATATTTTTTGTGAAAAAGTTTAGAATTGTAACATAGTGAAAAATAACAGTCTAACAGGGTCATCTTGTTACACAGTTTTCAACTAAGCCCCCTTACCAAAACAACTCTAGAAAGTGCCTCATTACATAACTCGCTAATGGCATTTCAGACCAACAGAAATGTTAGGAAATGCAACATTGAGTTCAGATGGGTTTTGAACTCCAGTGAAACAGGTTCCTCACAGCTTGTGATCATTAGTTTGAAAACTATTTGTCAGTTGCATGGGAAGTATATGGAATGTACTTAGCAGGGCACAACTTAAATGTGAAACAAAACAAAACAAAAACTTGAAAATTATGTCACCAAGTTTACAGGACATTCAAATATTTCCAGCCAACAAAAGTAAAGAGAACTGAAGTGGACACCAAAAAAACAAGACACTATAAAGTATGAAATCACTTTTCCTATTCTAGTTCCTAGCTACATTTTGGGACCTGTTCTGTAAAAAGTTCTATATGCTGACTTAAATCAGGACAGGAAAAAGTCTTCACTAATGAAAAACAGCTTCAAGGATTTAATCCTTGAATAATAAAAAATAAATAAATAAATAATTGAATAAATAAAACACATATTCTAACTATTTTGTCGTATTATGGTGAATTTTGGTATTCTGAAAGTGAATCAACAGTGAGGACTTCAGGAAATTCTCAACACCAAACAAAGGATGAATTGGCTTTACAAAATAAATTTAAACATACATGATTCCCAGACTGCTGAGCTAGTTATGAAAGCAGTTTTCGATTCCTTTCCAGAATTTTTATGTTGATTTATAATTTAAATCAATGTATTTTAATCTATACTCTATTTATAGCAGTCACTCTTCGAACTTTTTCAATCAACACTTAGTACTCTTCAGAACTGATGCCTGCAAGTGAAGAATTTATGTTGGTCTCCTCTTCCTTAATAGTTTCTATTTGTAACTTGTCTCTGATAAGAATAGGACAAGGTACCATGAAATATGAGAATACATGTTAATAAAGTTGTAATCAGATTGATTTAAGGATTTCATTTTCCTTTTCCTTTTTTTTTTTTTTTTTTGGTAAAATAAGTTTATATGTATTCTGTTTATGCTTTTGTATGTAAGAATATGCATACATGACCATGTGTTTTTGTGCGTGTTTTTAGGTAGTTTATGCCGTCCTGAGGGTAAATGAGGCTTTAGAATTTCTATTATCTGTCCTGCAATGTATCTTTATTATTTTTAAATAAAATATATATTAGACTCTACTTTCAATGTGCTGTATCTCTTAAATTAAAATCTTTAGTCATATATTTTAAAGGAAAAAAGGGATCCTAAAAATAAAATAGGCACTAAGTGTGGTTTTGATTTTTTTCCCCCCAAATCTGTATTTTCTATACATAAGTCTAAACATCTGGCAAATTTTGGCAACACTGTATGAAAATAGCAAGATTTGTTTCGGTACGTCGTTAAGATATTATACCTGTATTTAGTCACTCATCACAAATATAAAAATTTATATTAAAGTAAAAATCAGCTTTGGGATTTCATCTTTCCTGATTGGTTTGTACTTTTGCAAAGTTTATATGGATAATGGAATTAAATCTAATTTTTCTAGTCTGATGTACCTCCCCAATCACATTTATAAATTAGGAACTATGTCAAATGACTTACATAGATGAAGAGAGAGGTCCCTTAAGAAATTCCCCTTGATGTATATAATTAAGTGTCTTGATAGAGGCAACTGTAGTGATTCTCTTCTCTTACAAAAATATTTTCTCCTAATTTACTCTAATTAAGCAGATTGCCATGAGGTCACTTATTTGGCTGTTCATCAATCTATGAACCAAACACAAAATGAAACAACTACTCCTGTCAATTTTCTACTTCAATATTAGATATATTGAACCTATTCTTTTTTATTTTCATTATTTCAACAGAAAAGTCACTGAACTTACTTTAGTTATTAGCCTAATGCAGTCATGTTAATTTACATTCATGCCTTCTTTAAATTGTTTTGTATTTCACTGATTGTTTTGAAATGAGAAAAAATGGTATTTTTTGTACTTCCAGTAATCTCTGGTAAAAGACATTAAATGTTCAAGGAGATCTGAACTGCCACAAAACCAGTAGTAGAGGCTATAGATGGAGAGGGACCAATTTGTGTACAACTTCAAAGTAAGAAACAGAGCTACTTTTGAAGGTAGTCTATTCCAGGGTACTGGCTGCAATTTAGGAGTTCTTTCTAGATAGCTCTGCTGATCTGAGACCTGACCTAATACCCATAAAGGTTAGTTATAGTTTATCAGTATAGACATTAGTTGAGTTCAGTTGGGAACATTTTCCATGGAAGAACACCTTAAGATTGAAACTGTGCATCTCTGATAAACTACTAGGCAAATACTAGTTACATTATAGCGTAAGAGGAAAGAGAAAGACATGATCAAAACCAGCCGTAAAGAAAGACTGAGAAGAAAGATAACCTTAGAAAAATGAAGGCATGCTGTAGAATACAGGGGAATTGAGTCTATTGATTTTTGTCTTGCGCACTATAACTTTTGTTCACAGCTAAGTCGTATTTCCCAGTATGGAATGAAATATTCGCTGTCTTTTGATTTGGGGTTTTTGGTTGTTGTTTTCCTGAATGCCAAAAATTAACTACATACAAAACAAATATTCATTATTAATTATTTCTATAAATATAGAAATAAATAATATAAATAAATACATACAGAGACTTTCTAATGTATATACAGATATTAAAAATAAAAACAGAGCTGCTAGTGACACAATGTCCATCAGAGGGACTGAATAATTTCCATTACTTGACAAACTTATAGACTGGCTATTTGCACTTTACATGAAAATGTGTTGATACGGCATGAAGGGTCCTCAGGATGGTAAGCATACTGAAATGACAGTTTTCTGGGTAAAAGAATGGGTATTTTTTTAGAAGCATTGCAATATGTCTTACGCTAAAGTAAAAACATTTATCCTCTTCAGTTCTATCAAAAGAAAAAAGAAAGTATGTTCTTTGTCCAGAATGAGGACAGAGAAAGATATTTTGGCATAGAAGAGTTTTAAAACATAATGATGTTTAAACACAATTCTTGCTCCATTAATCATTGCAGTGTGATCCCATTGCTTTTCATTTATATTTTAAAATGTCTCTCTCTTAGCCAAAAGGTTTAGATTTTTTTATGCGTAGGGTTAGAATTTTTCTTAAAAAGATCACGTACCAGAGTGATAAGATTGTTACACTGATAAGTTGTTTATCAAATGTAACTGTTGTAACTCCCTACATTAATGTCAGTTTATTTTTCAACTCAATGCCTGCAACTATTAGAACTTTCTTAATAGTCTAGTTATTCATAAATGAACTCTGGTAAAATTTGCAATAAAAAATACCTCAGGAGGTCATGATATTGATGCTAATATTGTGAAAACTTACATCCTTTTACAGGAAATATTTTAAGTTGCATGTCTTCCCTGCAGAGTTTACACTTATAGTGTATATATGTGAGTTTTGGCCACTACAGAGAAGTCAGAAACATTCAAAACTTGAGGTTGCCACATTTTTTCAGTGACAATTATTCTCTCTTTAAAGGGCGTGCTACCTCTACACTCTCCACAATCAGAGCAGGATGTCATTATGGTATCTTTAAGATATAAAGAGGCTAGAAAGGTGATGAGCCTGAAGTCTGGCATTAGGCTACAGGAACTCAGAGCGTGTACGATATGATTCAGTTCTAGCTTGTTATCTGAGTCTTGACAGTTACTCCATGTTATCCACTGAATTGTACCATTGCCCAAATTACATTCAGCTTTCTATGCTGAAGGATACTTTCCATACACAAATCCTGCATTTGATCCTACCATAGGAACTGTGGTGGATTCCTGACAAGACTTGTTTCCTTATGGATTGAAAGTGGGAAAATGCTCCTTCCAGCTCAAATAGTAATCATTTCAAGAAATATTTGCCTTTATCTTCAAGGAGCTGCATGGCCCGGACTGAAAATTTCTCAAAATTCTTATAAAGCTTTAAAATTAAGAGTTTCTTTAGCAGCTAATTTATTGGATGTTACAGAGCTGATTATAGAGGTTAAAGCTAATATTACACATGGCAGACTTGAAAGGAGTCAAGACCGCCTTGCCTTGTCTTGCCTTCCTTTCCTCCAAAAAACATCGTCCTATAATTAAGCACAGTGTCATTATACGCCTGTCTATATGAGAAATTGCAATTGTACCACTAGCCTTAGTTTCGACTTTAAGTACTTCTGGTTTTAAATACTCAGTCATAGGCTCAATATATGGTTTTTTTTGGGTAAAACAATCTTGATTGTTATGAATGGGGAATTTTCAGAGCATTAAAACCAAACAGAACAGTAGAATGATCCATTTAATGTATTATAAATAAACCAACAAGCACTTAAAACTAATTCTTCAATTAAATCAAGAAAGTTTCCATGGTGCCTATACAGAAACCTTCACTAAAAATTATTTTAAATTCATAGTTTTTAGGTGGGAAAAAAATGCAATTCGAATATTTTTACTCATGTTCATGTATGTTATGATTTCTTTGTTCTTATCAACACTACAAACTCTCATTTTCAAGGTTTCAATTTCTTCATTGTACAATGAATAGGTATTCCATAAAAATTATGTTAAAATAACAGAGGAATGCCCACGAATATTCAAAGGATTATTTTTTCTTTTTTTCTGGATTATGAGAGAATATTGGAAAGTTTGTACATGCAAAAAATAATGTAAAAAGGGGGTTGGAAAAAGGAACAAAAAGCCTATCAACAAAAATATCTGATAAATCATGCAGTTAAAACAAAAGAATCATGAGAATTTCATAACTCTTTAGAAATTAGAAGCTAAAATAGTAGTAACCATGTTGAACGGCTGTGGTCTTCCACAAAGAAAAATTGTTAATGAAGAAATAGTTGATGAAGAATACGATGAAGACAATCCATTGCCTATAAAAAAATCTATATAGATCATGATTTTCAGTATGAAAAAACCCTTTACCTAATGATATATCATTGACCTTACATTTTTTAAGTGATTGTGTAATCTTGTGTCTGTTGCTAGGCTAGTCATTTCACCTCTGTAGCAATCTCATAGGAAGAGTTTTTCTTAGCTCCTTCATCTAATGGAAGGTGAAATGATCGCTGAATCTTTTTGTCAATGTCCTGAGAGCGATAATTGCATATGCTCTTGTAGAATAACATCACACAACCAGCATTATCCACTACCTAAATCCTTAGCTCTAGTATAAAGTAACATCTGCATTATTTTCTGATTTCTTGCTCCTTATATTATCGCTGACATCACACAAACGGAGCGCAAATTCTACTAGGTCAGAATTATTGGGTGTGGTTTATCTGATGTAATTTAAGTGCCTTTGTTTGTGTTCATCACTGTAGGCTCCCTTTAAGCCAGTGAAAGGAATTTTGAAAAGCAAATTATTTTCGCTTGGAAGTAGACTTGCTCAGATTATTTCATCATAATATTACACTTCCACTGGTTGTGCAGAGATATACAGACTGTGTTAAGAAGACCGGCCAGTATGGGGAAACCAACGGTGTAAATGACTACCATTAGGTGCGATGTGTCATATCTAGATTTGCTTTATAGTCAGTAGAAAGACATCATATTTCAAGGAGATGATTCATCGTACCTTAAAACAGGCAGCCACAACAGATGAATAGATGATTCACACTTTTGTTTCTCTAGATGTTTTTCTTTCATTAATTTATAAAAATATTCCCCAACTGGAAATTATTAGAGTAATGCTTAAAGAACAGATTTGACAAACTGTGTTCAAGCCCAAAATACCAGTTCTTTCTCAACTTCTCCAATTTACTGTTTTTTCTTTACTTATATATAAAAAGATTTACTTATTTACATTTTGAATGGGTTAGGATTTTCTTCAAGCATGCATTCATAATTCTTTCAAGGAGATATTAGTGCAATCCTTCTTAATTATGGATTAACTAATCATATGTTACTCAACACTACACAAGTATGTCAGACATATTAGCAGTAATATTGATCAGAATTTGCAAGATAATGAAGTACAGATGTAGTATAATTATTAACAGAAATGTATGGATATTAATATTTGACTTAAAGGGTCAGAGAGGGCCTTGACTTACTTTCTACTGTAGCTTATAACAACTATATTTGCTATTTATTTGTAATGTCAAATGGCATCTTTGTCAAATAATAATTTTTTTTTTATTTGGTTATCTTTAGTCTAACATGGTTGGATTGAAGTTACTTTGCAGTCCTTCTCCCTGCTTAGCCACTGGCTGAAGTATGAGAACATATGAAGAATACCTCAATCTCTTCAGTTACAATCTCTGTTCCTTCCTCTGGACAAATACAGTTAATCAGGCGTTTCCTAGGAACCATGTTTGCTGTGGTAGTTCGTAGCATCTACTTAGCACTAGCTATGAAAAATGACAAAACACTCATAAACAAATACATATATTCAAAAATTCTTTCTTCACTCCTTTTTTTTTTTCACCTGAAAATGAATCTCTCTGTTGATGAGGAAGATAAAAGACAAAGAAAAGTAACACTTACCTGTAAAGAAATTCCAATCTTACTTCACATATTGGAAAGCAGACAAACAAAGTATTAGGAAAAATCAGTTTCAACAAAACCACAGTACAAAACAGGGAGGAATACAGTAAACATAAGATAGGGGCAGCCAAGCTAAGCCTACCAGTCAAGAAAGCCTCTGCCATCTTTTCCATTACCGCTAGGGAAGAGCAACAAAACCAAAGAATTCTGTTCTTCCTCACTCTTGTGAAAACACAAGAAGTGTCCCAGCCACTTGTAGGAGTAAAGACCTTGAACAAGCAGACCTATTCCACCCTGCTTTTTTGACCTTGGGAAATGATTCCCAACAATACAATCAAAGGATGAGGAGGAAAAGAATTTTATCTCCTTCAAATAATGTTATCAATCTTGCTGGCAGCAAACTTTAATTGTAATTGTTTTTACATATATCCAGTTTGAACTTTTCATCTGAGGTTTTATTTTTTATGTTATTTATTTTATTTTTCTGGAAAGCTGCATGGAAAAGACATGTCACTGACAAGAATTTATCCAGTTTTCCTGCATAATTTCCAGAAAAGCTTGCTTCATTTACACTGATATTTTTCTCCTGCTGTTAATTGTCACCAGATTAAAAAAAAGTCAAAAAATCATAAGAAGTTCTTATCTTCATGGCTACAGGATTTCGAGACTTCTTTGTAAGAAGTGAAGCCAGAGCTTTCCAGGAGGATCACAAATGAGTTTATTGATCCCAAGGACATTTAGAGAAAGTAAAGTAGTGCAATTTGTGCTGTCTTTCCTTATTTTCTTCAGTACTTTAAAGTAATTTCTTTCATTTGTTCAATTTATTTTATAATATTTTTTACTTTTAGACATTCATAGGCAGCTCCTTTTAAACTGCAGAAGAAAGTCAAATTTCTTAGCCAAAGGCTAAGGATGTCATTGAGCTTGAAAACATGTTTTCACTACTAGCCTGTAAAACACAAGACATGTAGCAGGAACATTATTGCTTTCCATAGTCTGCCTTTTAAACAAACAAGTATGACACAACTGTCCATATCAGAAGTTATCTAAATCAAGAAGAAACAGGAATCAGTTTCAGGTACTGAAATGTAACGTAATATTCAGAGTCACTACTGGCTGATTTAAACATCTATCTTGCTCTTAATTTATCATATCCATTGTTTTTAATCACAGGTACTTAATTTAACAATATGAATTCTACCCTATATAGTGATGCTTAAAATTTACATATGATGATACTAGCCATTGTCGTCCATGACTCACTACAAAGACAATATAGGCTTGACAAACTAAAATTGAATTAATCAAGAAAAAGAGAATCGGGATTGCAGAGTATACATTAACAGGTGTTACTGTATATTGAAAGAATTGTCTCATGTTTGGAAATTTCCTTCAGAAATCTTAAAAGTAGTTCAATTAGCAGCAAAAATGCTCTAATCTCCTCTCTATACATCCCAGCCATTCTGAGCTATAGAAACATGCGCCTTCCTCTATGCATAAACATAGAGCAATGAGGTTTGCTTAATAAGCTTAGAACATGAAAAGTGGATGGAGGTGTACACCAGAGAATGCAGATTGGGAGTCTGTAGCCTGAATTACAGTGACAATATGGATGGATATCATGGGTTATGAGCGAGAAGTCAAGTTATTGTGTGGATACATAGATTGGAAGTAGGAACACAAAGATGTACTATGTGCAATACAAGTGTTACATTCAGTGTCTACATTTAAAAATGTTGAAAATTAGAGAAAAGATTGAAAAATAAATTTGTATAAATTTTTTATGGACTGGATAAAATATCTGTCAGCAAGAGCATTAAAGAGTTCAATCTATTTATCTTATAAAAAGAAGACAGAGTTTAATTGATTAAGGTGTATAAAGAAAAATTCAGCCAAAGAGGAATGAACAACAGAACAAATACTTTGGTTTCTTTTTCCTCTCTTCAGTAAATTTTGTGTAAGTCTGCCTGTTCATTTCAGGTAAAATCTCATAACTTTGTGAAATATATCATAAAATAATCATTATGAAATAGGATCTAATTTTATGAAACGAGGTTAAAACCTTTATTCTGAGCACCGTGATTTTCCAGAAAGCTTGATATTATTGGAGAAGTATATCATTTAAGAATGTCCTGAAACAGACAACATTATAATTACTGCTGGCTTGAGACCAGCAAGAAGAGGTCACACATTTTGGTGAAGCTTTTGTGATAGCTGGATACATATTTTTTTTTAAAAAAAAGAGTAGACTTGAAATAATGAGATCCCTCTCAAACAAGGAATCAGAATTTGGAACAATATGAACTACTGAAAATGTGAACACTGGCTGAAAAGTAGAATTTTTTGTGAATGACTTAATTAAAGCAGTTAATATTTTCAAATGATGTACCAGCTCCTAGACTGCTTTGTCTTCATTAGGGACCCTAGGAGTCTTGACTTTTCAGGGTTTCATGTTGCTGGTCCTGCGTAGTAAGTGTGGGATCCCTGAGCCCTGCCTGAAACCTGTATGAGAGGAAATCTCATCTGAAAAAGAAGGCAAGTCCTGGTGAAAGTCAAGGCTCTTATGACAAGAAATCAAAAAATAGCTTAACCAAGGCAAACTTTAGAGAGTACCTGTCCTGGCACCATAGATCTCAAAAGTTATCCTTGTAGTCTGATAGTGGGTGACATGAAAACAAACATAAACCTTTTACTTTTTTTAAACACCTCATTAGAAGTCCATCCAAGATGATGCTCTGTGGAATGTTTAAATTATACTAAAACACCAATATGTTTTTCATACAACTGTTTGTGGGTTTTTTTGCAATTCATTCAAAGATTTCTCACTGTCTTTTCCTCTAAGCCTAACAGTTGCTTCTCCCCTGGTTCAAGAAAGGAGGTGGCTTGTTTAATTTGAGATATATAGCTTTTTTAAAAATGTTGTTCTTCTTCCTAGCAGCAAGGAGAGGGTTGTCTTTACAACATATTCTAAAGAAGAATGACTTATTTCCTTCAGTTTTGACTTATAGAGAATAAAAGCCTGTCAATTTCTATTAAGATCCACAGCATACCAGTCAAAATTTCACCAAGAAATATACCTTAATCTTCAAGGCCACACTGTGGATCTATACAACCTAGCATGTGTTTAAACCTTATAATTTTGATATTTTAAAGAAAAGCAATCTAACTCTGTTCCCATTGAAAGGTGTAATGTCAACATAAAATTTATCTTTTATGTTGAAATTATTCATCACAGTATCACAGTATCACAAGGTTGGAAAGGACCTCTGAGATCATCAAGTCCAACCTATAACCTAACACTAACACCAACACTAACACCAACCATCATCTAAACCATGGCACTCAGTACCTCATCCAGTCTCCCTTTAAACACCTCCAGGGTCGGTGACTCCACCACCTCCCTGGGCAGCCCATTCCAATGGCCAATCACCCTTTCAGTGAAGAATTTTTTCCTCATATCAAGTCTAAACTTTCCCTGACGAAGCTTAAGTCCATGCCCTCTGGTTCTGCCACTGGTCACCTGAGAGAAGAGACCAACCCCTGCCCGACTACAACCTCCTTTTAGGTAGTTATAGAGAGCAATTAGGTCTCCCCTGAGCCTCCTCTTCTCCAGGCTAAACAGCCCCAATTCCCTCAGTCGCTCCTCATAGGGCTTGTGCTCCAGCCCCCTCACCATCTTCGTTGCCCTCCTCTGAACACATTCCAGTATCCTAACATCTTTCCCAAATTGGGGTGCCCAGAACTGGACACAATATTCAAGGTGAGGCCTGACCAGTGCCGAGTACAGGGGGACGATAACTTCTCTGGTCCTGCTTACTACACTATTCCTGATGCAGGCCAGGATGCCATTGGCCTTCTTGGCCACCTGGGCACACTGCTGGCTCATGTTGAGCTTCCTGTCCACCAGCACTCCCAGGTCCTTTTCTACCTGACTACTCTCTAGCCACTCTGTCCCCAGTCTGTAGCTCTGCATGGGATTGTTGTGTCCAAAATGAAGTACCCGACATTTGGACTTATTAAACATCATCCCGTTAGAATCGGCCCAGCTCTCCAATCTGTCCAGGTCCCTCTGTAGGGCCATCCTACCCTCTAACAGATCAACCCTTCCTCCCAGCTTGGTATCATCTGCAAACTCGCTGATGATGGACTCAATCCCCTCATCCAGATCATCAATAAAGATATTAAACAGGACGGGACCCAACTCCGATCCCTGGGGAACACCACTGGTGACCGGCCACCAACTGGATGAAACATCATTCACCATCACTCTTTGGGCTCGGCCATCCAGCCAATTCCTAACCCAGCACAAAGTGCTCCCATCTAGGCCACGGGCTGCCAGCTTCCCTAGGAGTCTACTGTGGGAGACAGTGTCAAAGGCCTTGCTGAAGTCCAGGTATACCACATCCACAGCCTTCCTCTCATCCACCAGGCGAGTCACATGGTCGTAAAAAGAGATCAGGTTGGTCAGGCAGGACCTACCCCTCCTAAATCCATGCTGGCTGGGCCTGATTTCTTGACTGTTCTGCAGGTGGTGCATGATTTCACCCAGGATTATCTTCTCCATGATTTTACCTGGGACCGAGGTCAGGCTGACAGGTCTGTAATTACCTGGATCATCCTTACGGCCCTTCTTATGGATGGGCGTCACATTGGCCAACTTCCAGTCTTCCGGGACCTCTCCAGTGAGCCAGGACTGCTGAAAGATGATGGAGAGCGGCTTAGCAAGCTCATCCGCCAGCTCTCTCAACACCCTAGGATGGATCCCATCTGGCCCCATAGACTTATGAGGGTCCAAGCGGCTCAGCAGGTCTCTAACCTCCTCCTCATGGATTGCAGGAGGGCCATATTTCACCCTGCCCCCATCAACCACTTCAGAGGGCCAACTGTCAAGCGAGCTGACATCCTTGTTGTTAAAAACTGAGGCAAAGAAGGCATTAAGTACCTCAGCCTTCTCTGCATCTCTGGTTATTATATTTCCCTCCACATCCAACAAGGAGTGGAGGTCGCTGCCGCCCTTCTTTCTGCCATTGATGTATTTATAAAAACTCTTCTTATTGTCCTTAACAGAAGTGGCCAATTTGAGCTCCAGCTGGGCTTTTGCTTCCCTGATTTTCCTCCTACACGACTTAACAACATCCTTGAACATGACCTGACTTACATCCCCTTCTTTCCAACGGCGATACATCCTCTTTTTCTTACTTAGTTCCTTCAGAAGTTCCCTACTCATCCAGGCCGGCCGTCTGCCCCTGCGACTCTTCTTACAACACACAGGGACAGCCCACTCCTGCGCCTGCAAAACTTCATTCTTGAAGTATATCCAAGCTTCCTGGACCCCCTTGCCACTAAGAGCTATTTCCCAGGGTACTTTCCTGACCAGTTCCTTAAATAATCCAAAATCTGCCCGCCGAAAGTCCAGCATTGATGTTCTGTTCCTGGCTTTTCCTATTACATTGTTCAGAGAGAACTCAATTATCTCATGATCACTAGACCCCAGACATCCTCCGACAACAACATCACTCACCAGCCCATCTTTGTTTGTAAACAGCAAGTCAAGCAGAGCCTCACCCCTAGTGGGCTCACTCACCAGCTGTGACAAAAAGCAGTCCTCAATACACTCTAAAAACCTCCTGGACTGCCTCCTCTCAGCAGTATTAAGTTTCCAGCAGATATCTGGAAGGTTAAAGTCTCCTAAAAGAATAAGGGCAGCCGATCTAGAGGCAGCCTCCAGCTGTTTAAACAACAGAAGATCCAAATCCTCCTCCTGGTCGGGCGGTCTGTAGCACACTCCAACCAGGAGGTCAGACTTGACTGCCCCTCTGACTCTTACCCATAGGCACTCAACCTGGTCATCACCGATCTCAACTTCAACAGTATCCAGGGTTTCCCTAGTGTAGAGGGCCACCCCTCCACCCCTCTTCTCACGCCTGTCTCTCCTGAAGAGCCTGTAGCCTTCCATGGCAGCACTCCAGTTATGACAGTCGTTCCACCACGTTTCTGTGATGGCAACTATATCATATCTCTCCCGCTGGACCAGGACTTCTAGCTCCTCCTGCTTGTTTCCCATACTGCGTGCGTTTGTGTACATGCACTTCAGTTGGGTTACTGACAACCCCCTTTTGGGATGGCTCATCTTCCACGGGGACATCTTTGGCGAGCCTAGTAACTCCCCCCTCCCCCGTCATGCCTAGTTTAAAGCCCTCTAGATCCCTGAAGTCTGTTCATATTTGCTGTTAAGATTGCTTCTTAAAGAAGGCCATGAACAATAACTTGCTAAAAATATATTTGCTCATGATGAGTAGAACAAAAGTGAGATAGCCATTACCTCTCTATTCACTGTTTATTGAAAAGTTAAATAGGAAAAATTAAAAAGCAGTAGATGCAGTCCATTTTATGAAGCCAAAAACAATGTGATTAAGTGATAATAGATGACATAAATGAACTGCAAACACTTGAAAATTCTGAGGGAGACAGCAATCTATTGATCTACATAGTTTAATAAAAAGGTTACAAACAAAAACCGGTTATGAGTTTCATATGAAAAGCACTGTAGAGTGGAGTTAAACTGGTCAGGGCAATAATATGCATTTTTTTCTTTTCTGCTCACATTGTGGTGAGAAATATAGCAAGACTACATAAATGACTGTGAATTTTTTTTTTAATGCTACACACATTATTTTGTTTCAGTTTTCATCATTCCTTTTCTACTACATAAGATCATTTTTTATTATTATTTTACTTTTTGAAATATGTTCTTTTCTCTTACCGATATAAAGTCCTGGTATGGTAACACCAGCACAGCCATATATAAACTGCAGGTTCATTAGTGATTTATTCATAAAAGCAATCCTGAATAGTCTAGAAGGGTCACAGAAAGTAATTATGTCCAAACAAAAGGTAGTTGGGTCTGAAATACCAAGTAATACTACTTCACAAGTGCTATGAAAGTCATAAATCTGATACAATTTGAGAACTCCTTCTGAAACCCAAATAGAAGAGACCCTAATTCAAAGTTTGTTTTACAATCATATTCACCCCTATTTAATGCTCAGTAAGGATCCTGAATGATAAAACTAAATAGATCCTGCAAAGTTAATATAATGATACCATATTGTTCAGATTTTGGGCTCTATTAACGCAGTAACATAATTAAAATGGAAGCTACATATTTTCTAGTCCGTATTTTTAACTGCTGCAAAACTTACTAAAACTGTATGCTATGGAAGTAAAACGTGACTCTGCAATGTAAGTAGTGAACATTGGTTGTCATTCTGAAGTTGTTTGTTACCTGTAATGTACAAATTAGTAAGTCCTGTTACAGCGAATGTGACATTAAGCACAGTCTACACTGTTATGTTCAAAGGTGCAAGAATGTTGCTCAATTGACACATCAAGTGCCCCATGTGACTACACGACAAGGTGACCAAGAACCACATTAAGTCACTGTTTGGCATTATTAGACAGTTTTAGCCATGGTTTATTCAGTAAACATTTAAAATTTCCTCATTTGTAGAAATGTGTGTGTGTGTGGTACCATCAAAGGTATTTTGCCTGTGGATAGTAGTATGCAGATACATAGATAACTCAGTAGATACAGCTAACTGTTTGATGTACCTGTTCTGCTATGACAGAAAAGCCATGATACTAAAGAGAACACCACACAAAATTAAATTGATAGAAAAAAAAAATCATTGTGAACATAAGCACATAATTCAGCATTCTGTTTCAATAATTAAACTTGAAGAAATGGACAATTCAAAAATAAAATTATGAGCTGGTTCAACTATTAAAATTATCTGCTATGGAAACTTCAGGAAAAATTAGTTAATTCTAAGGACTTACTTCTGCTTTGAGATTAATGGCAAAAGTCCAGTTGAAATCACTATTAGCAGCAACAAGCCTGAATCAATGAAAAGAAGAGTCTGGCAATATTTCAGGACTCCATTAGTTTTAATGATTCATGCAGTGCCAAGTGTTGGGTATATGAGACTGAAAAATAAACAGTTTCTCTTCTTACATATTACTGCTGCAGGTACAACCATTTAGGAAGGATTTCAACACTTTCATATGCATAGAGTAAGCACTGTGAGTATGTAAATTTTCCTGTTTGGAAAATAGGCTAATTGTAGGCTAATATATCAAAACAGAAAAAAAAAATCTTAAACCCAAACCAAAATTGTAGAATATATCTTCTACAAGAATTTATTAAAAAAATGCCATATTTTTTTGTCCACACCTCTGTCACACAGTATTTTAAAGTGTTGTAACCTAAAGAAAAGGAAGATTTATTTTCATAAACCAAAAATAAGATGAACAAGAACTTCCTGTAGGTATAATTCTGAAGACATCCATTCAGATTAACTATATTGTTTGACAGCAACCTTTTGAGAAGATTGTCAATATTTCTTCAGATACTACATGTGGAAAAAAATCTAATTGTATGTTTATGATGACTGATAGAATGTTGAAGGGTTAAAAGGGAAAATTCCAGGCTCATTGAATATAAGGTATTTATAAGAATATCTATGACATATTCACCATACATCACAAATTAATATCCATTAGTCAGAGATAAAACATCTTCCAGACATGTGATTTATGCCGTAAGTATGTCTATTTTCTTAAGAAAATGTTATTTAGACCTTTTTATAAAATATTTGGATCTTTTAAAGAAGGAAAGATGAAGAATATGGTCAAGGTTAATATTTCTTGCCTGTTAAAATCTTAATGAGTAATCATTTCTGAAAGCTTTATTTTTAAGAAAAACATCAAAGCATTTACTGACTTATGACAAATGTATCTGTAGCAGAAATAACTAATATCTGGTAAAAATTATACTACCGTTCTTTTTTCATAGGTCTGAAAAGGCAATACTGTAGTCCTGAAAAAAGGTGAATGAGATTCTGGTTTGTTTCAAAATAAAGGCAGAGTACGTAAGAGGAAAAAGATAATATTGGATTAGATAAATCTTTGCTCTGATTTAATGAAGAAATTCTGAGGAAAGATTATAGAAATACGGATTGCATTACTCACGCAGGAAATAAACAATGGAGTATTTGGTTTTATTAGTTTGACTATTTTTCTTTTTCAGTATTGTAATCAATTGATTGATTTGTTTGTCTCAGCTCTTATTACTGCATCTTGATTACAAGTTTTGCTGAGATGCAGTTTAAAGATGGAAAGTCAATCCAACAGGCATTTTCGCAATAATTGATTTCATTGACGTATGATGTTTTGCCAATCAATAATAATGTAATTTTTAAGAACATGGCTGCCTTTGCTTAAAAATGCATATATGCAGACTTGAAAGATTTTCTGCTCTCTAATGGATTTCCATTGTTTCAACTACAATACACATTTTTTCTTTTTTTTTTTTAAGATAGCACAGTACTAGACTCTGGATGAAATAAGTTGTGGCCACAATGACATGGAAGGTACTGAAAAGGCTAATTTGCCTTCATACACAGTAACACTGCTTTAGTATTTCACAGACTGATCTTGAGTGACCTTTTAGTCAGTGAAACTGATACTCTGAGTTTTTTACAGTCAGATCCATGACTAAAAGTTCAAACTGACAGGTGGAAACTTGCCTGTCAAATTCTGGATCATAAGGCAAATTGAAATCAGACACTGTTTACTTTTAAATGTTACATTGCAGGACAGTTCAGATACCAAGTCACAACTCAGCTATCCAGGCACTAGGGAGTCAGTGGTGTTAAGTGGGAAACAGCAAATCAATCAGCCAACTCAAGACAAGCTGTTTCTTTTCATAAATTAGGGTCCAAGGGTACCCAAGGAAAGAATTAAGGGGAATTCTTAAGGCCCTGCTGAGAGTTAACTTTGAGGGAACTTTGTTTAGAAAACTGAAGTTATCAGGTGCCTGAAGATCTTGTTATGGGTATGGTGAGACTTGCCTGCCCTGGACTACACAGTCAGAGCTGTTTTGAGAGAAACAACCTTAAGGGCCGTTTTCAAGAATTTTGTAGCTACAAAGACAAGAAATTCCTTTTCATAGAGAAGAATTTTGTGTATCATCAAAGAAAATCAAAGGAAAATTTCCTCTGGGCAAACTAAATAAATGTTAGAAGTTATGTTTTGCATTCTAACTTTTTCTTGAGGACAAATGCAGTTTTCTTAGGATAGTCTTTTTGTGGTTTCAGTCCCAAGAAATTGAAGAGCTTAGATTTCTATGCAGAATGCAAAAGATTGTCAAGCTCTTCAGTGATAGGAAGGAGGAGTCTGAAACTTTTCAAGAAGATATATTATATTATATTATATTATATTATATTATATTATATTATATTATATTATATTATATTATATTATATTATATTATATTATATTATATTATATTATATTATATTATATTATATTATATTATATTATATTATATTATATTATATTATATTATATTATATTATAGCATATTCTGTTGCACTTGGAAAGAGTACCATAACATTGATATATATTATGAAAACAGGAAGGGGAAGGGAAGGGATTTTGTTTCATGGAGAAAAAAAAGACCTGCTATTTTGTGGAACAACTGTTATGAAAGATACTTAACCATTAGAGCCATTGTAGTACCTGTGATATTTTTTTCCAAAGAACCATTTCTGCAGTTTCTGTACAGAACTACTGGTTATGTTTGAAAGTCGACTTTCAGCTCCATTCAGAAATACCTGAAAACAGAATGTTGAGCTTAAAAGAATGCATAAAATGGAATCCCTGATATAAAAATCATGAAAATTACAAAAATATAATTTTATCTTGTAAATATCCTGGGATTGAAAGCCATTACCCACTCTTTTAACACATTTTTATAACTTAAGTAAAATTCATTTTTCTCTTGAAAAACCCTCCATGCTATTACTTTTCACCACAAGAATATTTAGATCCCACATGCCTCTAACAGTCACATCAGTGAACAGCCAGACAGAGGGGAAAATCTTCAGGGTTCCTAACATCAGGGAAGCCTTGGTCAGCCTGTTTAAGTTGATAATGCATAATTTTCAACTGTAAAAGCATGGAAAGGAGAGATTTAGGTATTAGCCAAATGTAAAGAAGTATCTAGGTATCATTTTCTGTTGGATATGTAAATTATCATATATTAGAAAATCAAAATTGAATACAATAATTTTATATTCTTTTTTTAAATTTTCAACAACTTTTCTGCTGTTAGTATTAAAAGAAACTAATATATAAGGAAGAAGCTTGACTTTTCTTACATCTGTTTTACAGCAAAGGGTTGCAACAAGGAATGCTTAGACATGTTCTCTTAATTCTATTTGTTTTCTTAGAAATCTTGCTGTGTTTATATTCAAATTCCCTGAAACAGGACCATCAATAGGCAAAATACGTATTTCCAGAGTATTTTGTAAAAATTGTCCCAGTTCATGAATGCTGAATATAGTCTTTTCTATTCTGCAACTATTCTTTCACACTCAGCTAACAAAGCTGACTATATCAATGAATAGGGTTGTCAACTGCCAAATGTTTGTTTTGGTTTTGGTTTTATTTTTTCCTCAGGACACTAAATCCTGTTTGTGTCTTTGGTTTTGGTACCTATAGAGCCTGTATAATTATGTATGTGAGGCTTGAGAAGAATATTAATGATATTAGGTATTTCAGACTACATTACATGACAAATACACAGTACAAGTTTCTGATAAGCTGTGGTTGCAATGCCAGCTTTCAATATACATGTATTAAAGCTGAGTGTAAATAGTCATGCTGTCTGTAAACATATAGAAACCATGCAGAGTAAATAAACGTCTTTGATTGATTTTTTTCACAGAAAAATATATGCACAGAAAGATTAAAGGGGAGGAGTATTAGGTGGGGAGAGAAAAATAATAATAAAAAAAAAAAGAAAGAAGAAAGCTGTATTTCAACCTGAATTCCCAAGAATTTACATATGGTTTGAAGTATGGTTGCTTCTGGGGATGTTTCTATAAAATGTTAATGATTTCCCACAGAGTAATAATATGCTGCTACATTTTTACTGATACAAATTCTGCATTCCCTAATTTCTTATCAGCATTTCAAGCATGAATTGTCAGATCTGTTTAAGCTTTCTGTCATGGATGGCAGCTTTCAATCACACTGCTGAGTAGAGCACCTTGGTGAGTAGATGACATTTAGGTGAATTCAGACTTACCCTGAATTATCCTTTCTTGCACACATATAATACTTTCTGGATTTAGAGACAGTCTTTTCTTTAGCATTTTTAAATTTAATATTTTATTTTTCTTTCATCAGGGCATTGAGTGTGTGACCATGCTGAAAATCATGTTATAAGCAATGACAGGAGCAATGGCTAAGATACATAGACACGTCACAACACCACAGCATGTTCTTCCAGCCTCATGATCATAGTAACTTTCAGAGTTCAAATTAGAGGAAATAAATGTCTTTTGGTCAAGGCAGAAACCTATGTACATTTTAAAGTATTTTAATAAGAATTTATATACAATTTGGTAAACATTTCACTATAAGAAAAATGTAAGTAACATTGGTTTATTCATCTAATTTTAGCAAAGGTGCTTGTAAATTACAAAGCGAAGATAGACTCCTGTTTCAATTGAAAAAGCTATAAAACCCATGGGGAAAAAAAACACTCAAACTTGATTACCTTGTGATCTGCAGCTATTTTAGGTAGTTGACAGAAACTTATGACACATTACCATGGCAACAATAGACTATCTCAATAGCTGTATTTCTTGTGAAGAGAATACATTTTCAGAGTGCATTATAATGCTTATAATCATTGCTCAAACTTCTTCATGTTCTGTAGAAATTGAAAGCTGTCTTTTTTTTTCTGACTGTTTTCTTCTTCTTTATTCTTTTCTTTTGTTAAAACAAGGGTATATTTTTTCTTAACAATTCTTAAAGGGATTCTACCTGTGATAAGTTTCAACTGTGCTCAATTAGACTACTAGATGGAACATCTACCATTTTCCAGCTGGAAAAAAACTTGCTATTGAGAAAGCTGATTTTCACAAGTAGGTGTTAAAGCCACTGAAAGTTTAGACGAAGGGGGAAGCAAATTACAATCTATTTAGACTTCTGTTTACAAGGCTGTCTTTTAATTCAGCCTTATTTACCAGAATGAAAAAGGTTTCACATCTACATAATGTATGATGAAATCTATTTGAGGAATGATTTAATTAAAAGAAAAAAAAACACATCAAGGACTGTGGGAGGTGGGAGGAGGGAAAAGAGCAATACTCGCAATATTCTCCAGTAAGATTTCAGTGCTTTTCTTAATTCTGTGTGGTTTCATAGCTTGTGATTTAGGTATGCAGCCTTCAGAAATCTTTGGAGGACTGTTTGAACTAATGTTGCAAAGTAGTAATTTCTGTGAAAAAGAAAAATAAATTATAATGAAGCCTGTGTACACTAGTGTGGGTGAGAAAAGGAAGGAAAAATGAAAGATACACTTCAATGGAAGGGAAACAGCAGCAGACATTGTACTGCCATAGGATGGCTGTGAAAATCAGGCAGGAGCTCGAAAGCGTTCTTTCAGTTCCGTGAGCACTGAGAAAATAAAGCTGAGCAGCTGTGAGTTCAGAGGTAGTAGGTCAGCACTGATCTGTTCAGTACACAGGCCTGGGCAAACCCATGATGTGCATCATTTGTGAGGTTTGAATCAATAGTACACTAAGTAAGAGTTCCCTTACTCCCCCTACTTTCTTCCCTTTTCCCTCGGAGATGAGACGTTTACTTTCAGTAGCTAAATAAGAATGGATTTCCTGAAAGCTGGCTTTTGGCCAGGTTAATTTATGCATGCGCAAACTTATGCTTCACCAATTTACTAAAACCCATCATTTAAGTCTGTTCAAACGTGTAGCTGCTTAAATGAGTTTGGAAGCAATTTTGCCACACCATGCTGATGTCAGTTAAAAGCTCAGTATTAGCAAAATGGGAAGGCATCAACAGAGTGTGTCGGCTACAGTGATCTGTGTTCCCCGGTGTCTAATGGATCAGGGAGACAGATATGCCTAGCTCATCGGCCTGTAAAGTTAAATTCAGATCTATTACCTATTGCACACACGCATGTACACAAGGGGAGGCATTTTAAGTAGAATGAGAATTAGTTTGGTTCTGGCGAATATCCAGGGTGAGTCTGAATGGAGACTTTCAGAGAAAGCAGGATACAAAACTGCCAAGTGTGAAAATGGTTACAAATGGTAATTTATGTGAAAAAGAAAAAAAAAAGTACTCGGAAATCTAGACATATTAGTAAGACAAGCTTGGTACAGAATGCATGTAAGATACTATAAAGAGAAAATGCAATGTCCTATAAAAGCTATAGGTGAGATCTGCATTAGTTCTGGATACTAATTATCAGCTTCCTAAGCTGAGGAAAATGGAAATTTATTTTAGACAAAACAAAATGCTTGGATATAATTGTAAACTGTTTTGCATTATACACTTAAATGGATATTCTTGGTTTCTAAAAAAACAGCAAAGACTCTTTGTCTACAAATGGGCCTAGCTCACTCCGAACCATGTGAGAAAATCTTTTCAATTTCTGCTTGTTGTAACTACAACAGATTTTGATTTCCATTCTGCGTGATTTAAATATGGGGAGACAGATACAAAGCTCCAGGATTATATTCTTTAAAAAATATAAATAAATGAAGGTTCTGATTTTAACTATTACTTTGGGCAAATAACGAGCTAAAAGGGAGCTGAAAGTATATAAATATCAACAAAAGGTTGATTCTTGTAAGCTTGAAATGTTATCAGAAAGAGTTGAAATTTGGATTAGACTGTTAAAATTAATAGTGTGATAACAATATATAGACTCTTATTAGTCTCTCTGACACACAGATAATGTTTTTAGTGTTTTGAAGGCTTATCTGCTATCTTTTATGATCTTAAGTAAGATGAGACAACATGGAAAATTAGAGGAGTGCTCTTTCTCCACAGGTCTTGCTGAAGAGGCATTTTTCTATTCCTGCCTCAGACTACAGCACTCCCATCTATGCAATTGTTGCATTGTTTAAGCATGGCTTATCTGAGGTGTAATCTTGATATACTTCTGTTCCCCAATTTCCTTCAGGGTGAATTGAAAAAAAGAAGCAAATACATCTGATTTTCTTTGGTTTATATTTTGTTGTTGGTTTCCTTAGAAATTTATGCTAGTCAGATTTTCCTCAGTTTTGATAAAATTAATGGGGTATTTTCATTACCTTCAGCTGTAGTCAAGTTGAGATGCCTTGAATCTAACCTTCTGTATTAATTCAATGAAAGGTAGTTTAAAATGAGAACAAAATTAGTTACTTTATCAAAACACGGAATCTGAGTTAACTGTTAACATTTCTGGACTTTTTAAATATGGATTACTGACTTCCTGGTTGTAATTGCTTCTTTGGAGTTACTGTGCTCTTATGTAAACACATATTTAAAGGCATTTCAGAAATGGGATTATTGGCCTAGTGGATATGACTATTCAAAAGTATTTACAAGACAAACTGCACTAAAGCTGACAAAAGTCATGTCTAAAGTATTATAAACCACTCTAAATGTCTTAGCTGCTTAACTTCTTCAATACTGTGAAAGACAGAGAAAGAACTGTGACTTTGTACAAAACCACGTTTATATTAAGCATATAAACTGTTTTGTAATCTTTAAACTCTGTCATTCACATGAATTCACAGGGACAGTATCTGATTCTGAAAGGTTTCCCATCAGAAAACCTAAATTGAGCAGAAATAATAAAGCAGAAGCAAACTCAAAAACCTTCTCATCTCTTACGCAGTTACTCTACAAGAATGTATTCAGAAGCATAGGAATAAAAACAGTTCGACAAACAGGAAGAGTCCTAATTAGACAAATTTATCTACAGAGAAGGCTGAGTTTGTAATTAAGGCATTGCATTGGTCTTACAGGTCAAGAACAAATATTGAAATTTTCTGTTTGTCATAACCATATTTTCATAGCATAACATAATGCTGGTGATTTTACACTTAAATTTAAGTGATTTCTTAAAAATGGAAATTATAGTTAGACATAGTAAAATAATATACAGTGTTGTTCCTGACACAGCTCACCAAACTAGAACATAGGACTTAACTCAGTCGCTTAATGACTTCTTTATTCATGAACAATTTTGTGATTTAAATAGACTTCATATGACCACCCAGGTAAGGTTTTCTTTTGTGATTACAAGGATATATTCAACAAATAGTAGAATGACAAAGCAATTTTTTTTTAAAGGAAATAAAGGCATTTAATTTAGGAGATGATCCATTTGCAGAGTGGGCGACTCGGTATCATGTGACTTGTATGAAAAAATCACAAAGTGACCTAATTAATTATAGAAAGAAAAAACTTTTTACAGGAGGTTTTTAAAAAGGGTGATCAATGAAAGAGAGGGTCAAAATCTATCTTTGGTTGGCTATCACACATAAGAGATTTTGTCTTAAATGCTATTTTTAATAAATTGTCTTAATCATAATTATAACTAAGCTAAAATATATATATTATTTACAAAGATACAGGATATAATGGGTTGGACAAGCAACTTTTCAAATGCTGCTAACTAAAATAGGTGGTTCAAACTTGCTGAAATATAACTTACCACCTGAAATATAACCTACCCCTATGTGCTGCACGCTTGAATGATCTCTTATACTGCAAGTTGTATACAACAGCAAAACATGCTAATGAGCACAAGGCAGAATTGCAGATGTAGGCAATGACCCTTCATTAAAATTAGTTAGCCAGCTTCCCTGCCCTTCTTTAATTATATTTACTGTGAAGACAATATTAGATAAAACTAAATTTCTCATATTTTACTATAACTGACAATAATTAATGTTTCCTTAGGATAACTGGATTATTTTGCTGTGATTTTTACTAACCATTGAGTTCTTATGAAATCTGGAAAGAATAAAATTAAGATTCTTCTAATAGTAAGCAAACTCAAGTCTGATTTTAATATTGTTCAATTACAATCACCAAAATTCATAAAGAAGGTATCTCTTCTTTCAAACTACTCTTATAGGTTGCGTGAAAGACAAGTAAATACAGGTAAATAATGCTTCTGGTGTACAGTGGCTCCAGCAAAGACTTGCTTGTTTGCTTTGTTTGCATCATGATGCAAGGGAGAGTTGCTTCCTAGTGCACTTGCTTTAATGTACCAGAGTTAAACAGTATGGCTCACTCTCACAGTGGGCAGCTGTATTTCTCAAAATCAGTGAACAGTACATGTCAACGTAAAATAAATTATAAGCACCATAAAGGATGAGTAATCAGTCTAGGAGATGCTTCAATACTACATCAGTCAGTGAGGAGGTTTGGCCTGCAGGAGAGGTACGATATTTCTCCACAGAAGATTTTTATTCTCAGCAATACAATCACCTTTGTAATGTGTTATGAGAACTCTTGCTATGTTCTTTGTGAATTACTCCTCCGTATGGTCTCTTTAAAACCAAAATCAATTAACTTTCCAAAATGGAAGATTGTCCTGTTGTTCATATCTGTATGTATTCTTAGAAATAACATATTTTTCTACTGCTGTCCACTTCTCTTTAATATCTCACTTTGAGTATTTTAACTATTTAAATCCTTCTCATTCAAGTTTATGAAAAACAGCTTTATAAATCACTTTCAGGGATAATCTACTAGCTATCCTTCTGCAGGTGAGGAGGTAAACTAGAAGATTTTTGAGCACTCATTTTTATTTCATGATTAGGTGATTTTCTCCAAAACTGAAGTCAGTTTGTAGTAGCATTTGAATTATTAAAAAAAACACCTACGAAGTTGCAGCAACTCAAAATTAGTTTCTATTGCAATAAATGTGAAAATTTACCAAGGAGGAAAATCTTTAATTGCAAGTGTTGAGATAAAAAAATTGTATTTTTTCCCAAAATTACAGTTTTATGTCAAAATTATATTTTTAATTTCAAAATTAATTTTAGAAATGGGGTTTAATTATTTAAAGCAGTATTTTAAAAAAAAATTCTTTCTTTGAAACTTTGAATTGAAACCGATCTATTCTTTGGTTTTCCTAAGTAAGAAATCATAAGTAAGAAATAAGTAAGAAATAAGTAAGAAATAAGTAAGAAATAAGTAAGAAATCTACTTCCCACTTGCCTGCATTGGGCATCTTGTTAGTAAAAGAAAAATAATAGACATATTGATTAAAGACTCTGCAGTTTTTACTAATCATAAAGTCATAGAATAATAGAATGGTTTGGGTTTGAAGGGACCTTAAAGATCACTCAGTTCCACTCCCCCTGTCACAGGCAGGCAGACCTCCTACCAGACCAGGCTTCTCAAGGCTCCATCCAACCTGGCCTTGAGCATTTTCAGGGAGGGGGCATCCACAGCTTCCCCGTGCAACCTGTTCCAGTGCCTCATCACCCTCATTGTGAAGAAATACGTCCTAATGTCTAATTTAAACTTCCTCCCTTCCAGTTCAAAGACATTTCACCCCATCCTATCACTACAAGCCTTTGTAAAAAGTCCCTCCCCAGCTTTCCTGTACCCCCAAAAGGTAGTGTAAGACCTCTATGAGGTCCCCCCAGAGCCTTGTCTTCTCCAGGCTGACTAAGTCCAACTCTCTCAGCCTTTCCTCAGAGCAGAGGTGTTCCAGCCCTCTGATCATCTTCATAGCCCCCCTCTGGGCCCACTCCAACAGTTCCATATCCTTCTTACGTTGGACATAATATGGACACAATACTCCAGGTGGGATCTCACGAGAGCAGAGTAGACGGGAAGAATCATCTCCCTCAACCTGCTGGCAATGCCTCTTTTGATACAGCCCAGGACATGCCTGGCCTTCTAGGCTGTGAGCAAACATTCCTGGCTCATGTCGAGCTTCTCATCAGCTAGTGTCCCCAGCCTCTTCAGGGCTGCTCTCGATAAATCCCTCATTTACAATTCCATACATTTGACCTAGAAGTTGGAGATCACAATGTAGCATAGAGTATGATAGGATCTGACATGTATATTAAGTAATTAATGAGAAAAATGGCTTATTTGAGCTAAAAAACCCGATTAGTTGTAATACTGTATTTTATATCTGGACAACTTTCCTTATTTATTTAGAAGAAAATGAAGTCTTAGTGCTGATAACTGCAAGGCACTTTTATTGTGATGAAATTTGTTCTAGCCCTTTTAAACGCTGCCAGAAATAATAAATAAAAAAAGAAACACAAGCCAAACAAACAAACAAAAGAAAAAAAGAGCAAACAAACCCAAGAACACAACGAGAAATCCAGGAGGAGAAAACAAAAGATAATTTTATGAGTTTCCAACTAATGAATGCTGGTTTCCATGGATTTGATCCTTATCCCTGTGTCTAACAGGCATCCAGCCTAAAGATTTCCCCTTAGCTGAAGTAATCACAACTTCTTTTCTGTGTAGATTATATGACATCCAATAAAGGTTTTGTTTGTACTGCAGCTTTTATCTCAAGAACAGCTCAACAGGGAGCGTATCCTTCATTTGGCTGTCATTTTTCACAAAAACTACAGAAACTTAATAACCTTCTGAAGACTATGAGCTTGCCAAATTTGACTGAGAATTTGACAGAGATTGTCTGGTTGTGCAGCGGTTATTTGAGGTGCAGGCAGCCAGACAACTAATGAGACAAACATACACCACAGTGTGGTTATATAGCACTCATAGGAAAACAGGTTAGAAAAGAATCAAATGGAAGGGCTGGTAAGGTAAGAAAACAGTGAACTTTGGCATACTGCAGCCAGGAATAGCTTGATATGCTTTTTTTTAGTACTGGAAATCGTCAAGTGCAGGGCACCAATACTAACCAGTTTTTAAGGGTATAATCTATGAGCTCAAGTACAGACTTTGAAAGTCCTATCTTCATAAAACTGATGTCAAGGAGAAGAGATAATAAGACTTTACTTTTGCAATATAAAATAGAAAATATCTATTTCTGTCAAGACAGCATTTCTTACAGCCAAAGTGTGAGTGTCAGCACCAGGTAAGAAAATCTATTAAGTGATTTCATTAAGTAATAATTTGTTGGAGCAACATCTCATGGTATACATACTTTCACCGATAGAATAAGTGACCAAGTTTATTATGAAATTAGAATAAACCTACTCATTTTTGACTAGTTTTACTTTACCTTTTTGAAAATAAAACTTTGATTGATGGGCTTTTTGTTGCCACTCCTGATGCAGTAGAACAAGAAGAATTTTCACAGTTGACTGACAAGCCAAGCAGTTACTCAACTGGTGCATGAAAGTGTTCAGTTAAGAATATTGCCATATTATTTCTTCCTTTATTCATATCAACTACTAAGTCCAGAGACATTAAAAGGCTATGAAATTTAGGTAAATAATAACCTGAATGTAGTCTGACTATGAAATAACTGAAGTGTTTCAGAACATTTGTATAGCCGACGATTTTCGTATTTGTTTTTTTCACATTGCTCAATGCTTAACATATTTATAGAAATCAAAACTGGATCACAAATAATTTAGCAATTTAAAAAAAATCTTAGACTCAAGTAGTGAAAACTCCAGAAAAATCCCATTATTATTTTCTTGGGAGAAAAATATATTTTAAAAATATCAGACTTTTTTTGTATGTATGTTCACCCATAATCTATTTAATATTGTTCACAGTCTTGCTTCGGTTTGCATCATAATGTAACATTTCATTAGAAACATTGAGAATTAAATAGTTTGCTCTTCTATTCATCTGTTAGCAGCTGTGAAGCTACTGAAAATAATGTAAATTGTTTGTCTGTGCTTCTGTTGTATAATAAGACAGGGATCTGCAGAAGGCAAATTACCCCTAAGTTTGTTATCTAAGAGGAGCTGCCCTCTGGGCATCAGCATCTTTCTCCATCAACACTGAACAAGCCCAGATGACTAACTTAATCCACATGATTTTAAGGCAGCAGAGCCAGTTGGTGGAATCTCATCTCTAGAGTCTGTATTTGGCAAGTACATAAAGTGAAAGATGTATTTGAGGAGGGAAAAGTCTAGACACTAAAACCTCCACATATAATTAGATTAATGACAACTCTCAGGATACTCCACCATAGGAGGAAATTGTTTGTCTAATGCAAATCTCACAGACAGTAGCTGTAAGATTCTTAGGGCCTTTGGCAGTATTATTTGTATTATGCCACAGATTAATTTTTTTTTCTTTTGCTTCTTTGTATGAAAATGTTTACAACAAAATGTAAAGCAGACAAAAAAAGGCATTATGGGTAGAATTTATATTACCTATGTTTAGACATCAAATATTTAGCTATCTTTGGCTAAGATAATCATCCTAGGTTCTTTTTGTAACTTAGTGAAGATAAATAGACACCTGCAAATGGCAATCCATCTCACCAAGTTTATTTAGACAGTCATCTTGAGCCAAGACAAATCTCACCTGGATGCGTTATTCTCCACTGAGTAAAAGGGGAGTAAGCAGTGATTAGTTCAGAATTAAACAACTCACTGTTAAGAATCTAAGCGTGGCAAACTGAATCTCAACATAGACTGGATAATTTCCTATTTCCCTTAACACTGTCATTATTTGCCATTCAGTAAAATGACTGAGTCTAGAAATAGAGCACATTTTACCAACTAAAGGGTCATATTTCATAAGCTTCACAGGGAAAGGAAAAAACCAGTCTATAAAAGGGGATTACAGGAATGATTCCTCTCCAGTCAATCTACAAAGATAGACATTTCTCATAGATAGGACAGTTTCCCACAAAGCTAAGTCCTTTACTTGAGGTCTGCATAGCATAGATGGCCTCACCTGTATTCTGTTGAAAAGACTCTTAGGCTATATTTGATGAAAAATGTTAACAAATAACAAAAAACCTAACGTAATAACCTTGTAAGAACACAAAGTATTTATGTGACTCAAACATTTAGGATTGCACTATTTTTATATTTTGTTAACCAAATATTCATAATTTACAAAATTCAGAATTGCAAGGCTGGATATCAGTCCATCCCTAAAGACATTAAACAAGACTGGCCACAATGGCACTAGCCTTGGGGAACACCACTTGTGACTAGCTATCAACTAGATTTAATTCTGTTCACCACAACTCTCCAGGCTCAGCCAGCCAGCCAGTTTTTTTACGCAGTGATGAATGCACTTGTCTAAAACATGAACCTCCATCTTCTCTAGCACAATGTTGTGGAAGACAATATCAAAGGTATTACTGAAGTCCAGGTAGATAACATCCAGGCTTTCCCTCATCCACTTGGTGGTCACCTGCTCATAGAACAAGATCAGGCTGGTCAAGCAGGACTTGTTTTTCATGAACCCCTGATGGCTGGGCCTGATCCCCTGGTTGACCTGCACTTGCCTCAAGATGAACTGCTCCATAAACTTTCCCAGTACTGAGGTCAAGGTGACAAGCCTGCAGTTCCCCAGATCCTCATTCCAGCTCTTCATGTAGATAGGTATCATGCTGGCAAGCTTCCAGTTACCTGGGACTTTTCCTGTTAACCAGGACTGCTGATAAATGACGGAGAGTGGCTTGGCAAGCTTTACCAACTCCTTAAGTACTCTTAAATATCTGGCCCCATAAACTAATGAGTGTTCAGGTGGCATAGCAGATCATTGAGTGCTTCCTCCTGGATGATGGCGGTTTTATCCTGCTCTCCATCCCTGTCTTCTATCTTAGGGCTGAATACTCTAGAGATGGCTTGTCTGACTATTAAATACTGAGGTGAAGAAGATATTAAGCACCTCACCCTTTTCCTTATCCTTGGTGGAAATGCTCCCTCCCACATCCAATAAAGGATGGAGTTTACACAAAAATAATTTATTTTTTTAAGGATGATTTGACACTGGATTTGGTTTATTTGTTTGCTTGTTCCTTTTTTCAAGATCATATTGACAGCATTCCATGTCACAGACTATTCCCCAACAGATCTAACTTTTTGATCATATTTTTTTCCTTCAAAATTAGAAGATGCACTTAATATCTTCCCTTCTATACAGATCTTCTATGCTTTCACTTCATTACAAAGACTGATATATTATTTCATCTTAATTAAGTGAGGCTAAAACAATGTGAAAACTTAGATCCATGGAATAATTCAGATTTCATACAACTTCAGGACATTTTTAATCCAACCTCCAGCTCAAAGCAATCACTTATAGGCCAGACCATATTGTTCAGGGCTTTATCCTTATGGTGGATTGACCTTTACTGAACACCAGGTGCCTACGAAGCCTCTCTGTCTTAAATTTTTACAGTTAAACAGGAAAGAGAGAAATTCCAATCTTTGATTTTATTGTCGTGTCATTTTTTGTATTCTTACAGTATGGTTGAATGTGTTATGTACATGTTTTTGAAGATGAAAATGAGACACTTCTGTGCCAGCAGTTTGGCCACAGGCTTTGTTCTAAGAGAATATTTGTTTTTGTTATACAGCTTTGTTGAGTTACAAGCAACGGTTGTAAAACTCATGTGTTGTCTCAATCTTTCAAATCTTAAATGTACCAAGGTCTTTACCCTTTCTCCTGTTGTTTACTTATAGAGTTCTCCTACTTATGTAGTTGCTACTACATAAAATATTCCCACATAGACCAGAACCAGTTGTGTAAGCCTGATGGACTGACAGCTGGTTTAATCACCTCTTGAAATTAGTGTCTTCTGCACAGTCACAAAGGTGAATTTTGCTGCTGCTTTTTCTACGACTTTGAACACCGACAAACTCCGTCCCACTTCTGAGATACTGTTCACAAGCTGTGAAATGGAATAAATGGTTGTACCACAAAACTACGTATACATTCTCCAAACAAATATAGGCAAAAGCTGCTAACATAAAGGCCAGTCTACGTGTGGTATCATGTGCTATGGCTGCTCTTCTCGATATGTAACATACTTGGAAGAATCTGTATTATCTAGCCATCTAATTCTACCATGAAAGCGTCTAAATCTGTGAAAGAAAGATGAGTTTTCAAGAATTATTAGATCTCATTGGTGTACATAGAAAATGAAGTAAACAATTATAGTGCTACCTATATTTTTCTCGATTGAAATTACATTCCATGCTTCCTCATATCGCAAAGTTCCTGAGGCTGGACGAGTAAGTTTCTTCATAATGGAGAAAATATTTACTTAGAAAAGGTACTTCAAAGATTAATATAGTCCAATCTCCACAGATACTGAAATAACCTTATGTGTACATTAGAAAGAGTATATAATGCAAGTGTTGTTACATTCACAAGTTTATTATACTGGAGAACTTGATATTCATTTGAGGCTTTCTTAAAGGTTGAAAGACAAAATATATCTTCAAAATGTGTTTTAGTAAGGGCAGAGACATAATCTTATGACATATACCAAAAGATATGTGGAAAGAGAGAGAAAAAAGAGGTCTTGTGGCTTATACACATGAATGTCCACCATCACGGTGGTAGATCAAACCTGGCTGGATGCCAAACTCCCACCAAAGCCACTCCATCACTCGCCTTCCACAGCCAGACAGAGGAGAAAAAATATAATAGAAGAGCTCATGGGTTGAGATAAGGACAGGGAGACATCATTCAGGAGCTACCATTATAGGTAAAACAGACTCAACTTGAGGAAAAAAAATCTAATTTACTATCAATAAAATCAGAGAAAGATAGTGAGAAATAAAATCAAACCTTAAAACCATCTTATTCTCACCCTTCCTTTCTTCTGAGGCTCAACTTCACTCCTTATTTTCTTTACCTCCTCTCTGCAAGCAGCACAGAGGGACAGGGAATGGGGACTGCTGTCAGTTCATCACATGTTGCTTCTACTGCTCTTTCCTTCTCAGGGGTACAACTCCTCACACTCTTCTTCTGTTCCACTGTGAGATCCCTCCCATGGGATATAGTCCTTCATGAACTTCTCCAACATGACCCCTTCCCATCAGCTGCAGTTCTTCAGTAACTGTTTCAACGTAGTCCTTCAGAACAGACTGCCCCAGCATGTGTTGCCACAGAGTCACAAGTCCTGCCAGCAAACCTGCCAGCAGTGTGGGCTTCGCTCCACAGGGTCACAGGTCATTTCAGGAGCCTGTACTGCCTCTTACAGTCATCCACCTGCTCCAACATGGGGTCCTTCATGGGCTGCAGGTGAATATCTGCTCCACCATTAACTTCCATGAGCTGCAGGGAGACAGCTTGCCTCACCATGGTCTGCATAGCCTGCAGGCAAATCTCTGCTCTGGCACTTGGAGCACATCCTCCTTCTTCATTGAATTGGTGTCTGCAGAGTTGTTTCCCTCACATATGCTCACTTTTCTCTCTGATTGCAATCACACAGTGTTTTTTTTTCCTCTGCCCCACTGACAGTAATTGGCTCAGCTTTGGCCAGTGGAGTCAGTTGGCATTGGCTCTATCAGGCATCAGGAGAGCTTCTAGTAGCTTCTCAATGAAGCCACCCTGAAGCCTCCCTACTACCAAAACCTTGCCACATAAACCAAATACAACCACAAAACAACTTGACAGGTGTGGTAGAGTTCTTGAATAGCTGAATGTTTTCTTCTTGAAAAGATGAATATTTTCATAGTTTACAGATTGTTTAAATACTTAATATATTTTTGTTGTTTTTATTTATTTTTCTTTTACTTCTAACTGATGAATGTTTGCATTAATCAATTACTTTTAAAATTGCAATGTTACCGATTATAAAATTGGTCTTGGTGCCTTGACTTTCCTTTAACTTCTTTTTTTTTCAGTTCTAAATAGAGGTAGATCTTTTTCAGTTTACTACCTTCCATCTTCTTATGATCAAATACAGAACAGCTAAGTACTGATAAGTTGAGTCAGTTGAGTCTCTTTCATTACAGTTTCACCTGAGAAGATTCCTTTTCTTAAGCTCTGGAATGGTTCTGAATGTAAACTGGCAGTAAATGGTGATGACGGAGAGGTTCACTTCAAAATCAGGCTGTTCTTAGTACTTTCAAAAAAAGAAAAAGATACATCTCATCCTGCTGTGGGAAGTTGGGAGAAAATCTCATTTCAGTATGGCATAAGTTTCATTTCTGTGAATGTTCCCTTCACCGCATACTGATGGGTTTTCTTTCTCTCAGGAGTTTGGGGATTCCTGAAACTGAGGAGAAGATCTTGAGTCTGCTCATGTCAGTAAGAAATTCATAGGATTTCACTAAGTGTGAGAAAACCCTTAACTTGGCTCTTAAGTCATATAACATTCTTTATTTATCTTGAATGCCTCCATATTTGCCCTTTAGTGAGGACATGTGTGCTTCTAGATTTAATTTTGCAGTAGTACTCAGTCTGTTCTTCGATTCACAGAGCTGCTCTTGGTGAGTGTGTAAACTGGTTTTCTTGTTGAATGAAACTAGATTGGAAGATGCCTTGAATAACAATATCTAAGATGGGCACAGATGAGTAGACTACAGCCAATCCAAAGTGCAAATGCCCAGAACTTGCGTGGATAGCGTGAATGTCTGATTCTCTGAAGTAACTGTATCATCCCATGGATATTGTGACACACTGCTTTTCAGTATAGGCAGAATTATTTCTGATTAAAGTAAGATACTATTTAATTTCAATGTTTTAAACCTATAGTTCATTATGTGATTATTACTAGTAATAATTTGATTTAGCTAGAGAAAAATAGAGGGTTTTTTTCATGATATCCATTGTTACTGTATCTCAATATGTCTCAGGTGGACAGTGAATTCTTTACTGATTTCAAGGAGTTCCTAGACCTTATCAGGTTATAGAAGTATCTTCTGTGGCTTGTTTATGTATACATATATATATACACACACAGATGCGTATTTAATTATAAAGAATATCCACTCAAGATTTTTTTTCTTTGCCTGCGGATGAAAACACTAGGAGGAACAACAGGGTTTTTTCATTGCTACTTGTATTTCTTGGCTGATTTCTCTGAACTAAACCTTATTAACCTAAATATTTTTTCAGTCTGTTCCATGATTGACAAGATGAATAAGGGATCTGGTAGTTTTATTATTTTTTTTTAGTGCTGACCAGAAAATGACCAGAAAATGTTGAATCAGTGACACTTTTGGAGAATGCTTTTGTGAGAAGGCTGTAATAGATACTATCTCAGCCCACCCAAGGCCCAGGCAGTAAACTACTGGTTAGAAAATTTAACTTTGGTGTGGGAGTAACTGATTTGCTTGTTTATGACAGATTAGGTTCCCACAGACTCCATCCCACATACCAGACAAGTTTCTTGCTCACCAAATTATTGCATCAGCCTTTTTTAAAATGTCAGATTCTTCTCTTGTATATCTTCTTTTCTCTGTGAACAGCTAAATAGAAGACTAATTTTTACAGTAAGGTGATTACGGGTAAATTGTAAGAAGAGGAGCCATATTCCCATGTCTATTCTATCTGATTTAAAGTGAAGATTAGATATTAGCCTCTCTATGCACCTTGAATATTTTGTGACTCTTTTCCTGTGACAATATTCTAGCTTGAAACAACAAATTGAAATACTTCAATGTAACTGTTCTTACTACTTTTTTATTATTATTAACATGCAAGTAACATTGTTTTCTGTAATGCTAGCTCTCCCCTTTGATGGGCCGCTGTGATTCCTGTCTCATGTGATTGCCTGTCAAAATAATATTCAAAGCCATATTTCCTGCATTGTTCTGCTACGTTTCAGCAAAGGTAAGCTCATGCATGTGAATATACCAGTGTCATTCTCTCAAGAAGCTAAAGTAGGTCTGAGTTAAAAAGGGAAACTGGAAGATTTATGAATATGACCATGTGATTATTCTAAATATAATTAACTAGAATGCATGCCATAATAAATTTTATGTCCTGGAATATATATTAATAAATGGAAATGTAATTAAAAATATGAAGTTGTGACTGAATAGAGACAGATGTCATTAACAGAACTTTACTGAATGTGGTATTTGTTCTTTAGTATTGATAGAGGACATCACTGTGTATATTAAGTCATCCTGTTGTAAAATACACATAAATAGGAAAGGACAAATGGAAGTGCACTAAAATGGGAGCTCAAAAAAAAGGTCTTTAAAAGCAGAGTATCAATATTTGCAATTAAATGATTGCAAATCATTCAAAGTTTATTTGTACAGAATATTGTGTTAATGCTAATCAGAAGTAGAACAGAGAGGCAAAGGAAAAAAAACTGTGCAAATAAACGCAATCAAAAAAGTTAATGCCTCATACTTAACAGGATGGTTACATGCACTGAGAATATATGGAACACAGAAAATGAGGACAAATCTTACAGTCCTGTGAACACCGTTTCTTGTTCCGGCAAACTAGTAACCAGAAGAAGAAAATTAAAAATTAATAACTAGTAATAGTTAAGGCAAATAGAACTAATGTTAAAGAATACAGTCACTATATATAATTCTTTCCAAATCACACAGTGTAGAACACATTGCTTGAAAAGGCCTGCAGAGAGCTAGCTTACGTGTGCTTCAAATACAGCTATAAAATGGGAAAAAAATAGTGGTAAATCACCACCAGTTTAAGTTCAAAGAAGCATAAGAGGAGCCTGCTTCTTAACTCAGTTAAATGGCAATAGAAGGAATAGAAGATGATAAAACCACCATTCAAGGAGAAGTATCTTGTGTTCATCTACTTTTGTCTCCTGACAAGCACAAAGGCCCATTTTCCATATATTTTCAAGTTGACTTTAAGTTTGAGAAACATGCAGTCCAGTGCTATTTTTATTACTCAAGAATAGCTTCTGTCCATAGAACACAAAGTGGACCAAAAGGCTAAAGCTTCGAAACAATGATCCCCCTTTAAGGGAGAAGTCTTTGCTAACATAAGAGGCTATTTTCAGGAAAGGCTAAGGTGCTGGACACATTATGAAACTGCAATCTAAGATGTCAATAATAACAATTAATATTTATATTATAAATATCTCCCAATCACACACTTTAGCTCCCTGCTATAATGAGGACTGCAAATATAGCAGTTATATTGTCTCAAAAAAAATCAGGTCTGACTTCTTCAATACACAAAGGACTTGCAGTGATTTCTTTAATATGAGTCATGTAAGGAACAACAAGTTGTCTTTCTACTTCAGAACCCAAAATATTTAAATTAATCTTAGAAAGTTTTCCACTGATATGCTTTCTAAAACAGAAAATACCTTTTTAGAAAAGAAATGTCCATGGGAAAATTTCAGAGTTGGAAAATTCATTATCATCATCATTGCCATCATTTTTATGCCCAGCTAGGAAAAATACACTGACATCTTCTTGGCTTCCCTCCTGGAATGGGCTTGTCACTTTTGTTCTGTGCTTGCAGGGAAAAAGCAAAGTTAACATAAGCCTCCAAGGCAGGGAGCCACACAATCACAACCCATTTAGAACAAAGTAAGCTGGAGGGAAGTCCTATACTGGCAGTCAGGCCGCTGGCTTGGCAAAGAGACAGTGAGCCAGAGAGCCAGTCCTGATGCTGTCAGCCTCGGGGGTCCTGCTCAGTCACGCTCTCCCTCCCTGACACTACAGCAGAAGACTAGGTGACTTCCAGCATGGTCCTTGTCAAACTACTACTTCATATTGTTTTACTCAGGAGCAAATCTGTTTTGGAAATCGCAGCTTCTGAGAAGGAATTCAGGGGTTTTTTTATCCTCTTTTTTTTTATATATTTTTTTTTACTTCTCTGATTGTGATCTTCTATTTGCATGAGGAATAAGGATCTTTGTGTCTTTTTTTTTTCTCTTTCTAGTATGAGTCCTTAAAATGTCCACAGTTTTTCTGTTTGTCTATTTTAAAATTGTTTTCAGAAACTTCTTGTGTGGCTCCTTTGTGTATACATAATGTACACATACTAAAATATATGTATGGATATAAAACACAGACACTGTATGTGTGTGTATATGTGTAAATATATATTTATTTCTAGAAAATAAGCTTGTTTACTGATGAAGAGTATTATATACATACACCATATTATGCATTATCTATATAGAACTTCTGGTGTAATACTCGGACCTTTGCAGTTAGCACAACTTTTGCTATTGATTGAATTGAAGGCAACTTTCAAGAAATTCATATTAGATCTGAAGAATTAGTACTTCATTTTAATGAGTAGAATTAAAATTTAGAGAGAAGGGATTGGTTTATGTTAAACAGAAACAGAATATCTCACATATTACTCAATAAAATTCAAAATATATGGGTAAGATGAGGAACTTTCTAATAAAAAAGTCAACTCCAAATATTCTGGGTCTTGTTTCACAATTTAAGGATTAGTTTCAATATTAATAATCATAACACTGAAAGAAAAAAAGCAAAATACATATTTCACAATGCAAAATGAAATGTTTAAGCATTACTACCATGAAACATTTATTTAGAATATGAGAAAATGGAAGATTTTAATTTAAAAGTTTTACCGAGTGCGGCATGTTTTCCTCCAAACTGCCAGTGATAAAATTCAGATTGAGCGGAGAGCAAAGTTGTTAGATTCATTCTGTTTTCTTTTGAAGGTATATTAATATTTAGCTGCTTACTAAGTATTTGTGTTCTATAGAGAAACAGGATAGCTGTCATCATTATTTTTAGTTCCATTTTTTTATTGCTGATTTGATCTTTTTACATGGGCCGTTCATTTTGATTAGGAGTAAATTTATTCACACACATTAAATGACTAATTTCAGCTTATTTTTAGCTTGATAATCTAGAAGTGATTCTATATTTTACATGAAGTGTTAACATCTGATGATACTGTCCCTTTGTTATATGTAACTCAGCAGTGACAAGAATTATTAATCAAAATCAAAGTAATAAAAATGTATTTTTTCCTATAAAACTGTATCATTTTGGAAGTGATGGTACCACTATTTCTACAGTTAAATAAAAGCTGATTTTTTTGCAACCAGTCTTCAGTATTAAACTATTCAGAGAAGGAACAAGATTTGAGAAGTTATAAAGTATTATCAACTACTACATTATAGTAGAGGAAATGGCTCTTTCATACAGTAAATTGATGGAAAAATATGTATATTTTGGTGCACGACTTCATTTTATGGTTCGTTGCTTAGTGTATTGATACATTACGGTGGAAAAAAAAGAAAGCATCCACTGTATGCTTCCCTTCTGTAGAACTTATAGTCTATGTTTCTTGAGAGTATGACATCATTTAACAGGATTATAATGGTGTGTACAACCAACTACAGACATGCTGGGCACACACACAAGCTTGATTACCATTTTATCATATCCCCACCTACATTTGCAGTGATTGCCAAAAAGATTTATTTTCATGTCTAGAATAGCACATTTGATTAGTAGGCAGTGGGTTCTATCTGCAGGCATCCTGTAACAACACTACTAGATTTTGAGATTTACAAGTTTTCTCCGTAAATCAGTTTAGACCATGCTAGGGTGTCAAATAATTGCAAATAAATAATGTGATTTATTCTTGATAGATGACTCAAGTCCTACATTTCAGGACTGTTATTGCAACAGTTTACATGGCCGTAGACACTGAAAACTTAACAGGACACTTTCCACCAGGCCCTGTATTCTCAAAAGTCCTTGGATGTGATGTTGCCTTTGCTGATCTGAAAGTGAAACACACTGTAAAATCTCATTTTTTATCTATCTTACAATTTTACTGTTCTCTGCGTTACATACAGAAAAGTTAAAGCAAGATTATACAATAAAGTTTTCTTGCTTCACTCATGAAATAGATACACACACTGTAGTACCCAGAATGAAACAAGTGAATCTGAGCTATTGAGATTCCTTCAGACAGAGCAATGTGTCTTTTTTTTTACTTTTATTTTGGAAAGTGTCGAAATACGTCAGGTGGACCCATTGTATAAGTCCACAGTGAATGATTTCTTTAGTATTTTTGTTCAAAAAATCTTTTTTCTGTTAGGTGAATTGAAGTACTTCAGATTCTTGGAGACAGTTTTGATCAGAGCAGTACTGTATAATGAAGAGTAAGTCAGCTGGTTGGATTGCAGAAATAAAGGTTAGCAAGCAAGCTAGTAAGCAAGCTAAAAAAAGAAAAAGTCTTTCAAAGTCAGAAAATCTCCACCAATCCCGTATTTTTCTTATCAAGAAATATTTTATGGTCATTTTATACTTTTTATTAGTAGTTTATGAGGATTTTCTTAACAGGAAAAGTAAAATTACTAATTGAATTTGTTCTTTGGCAAAACACTTGCCTTTTCAACATTAAAACAGTGTTAGAAATGCTCTTTTATTTTTAAATATGAATAGTATTGTAAGAAAATAGATGAATGCTTATCTGTATACATCATAAGAATTCTACATCTTCATTAACATTCTGGCTAGTGACTGAAATGGATGCAAGAAGAAATTTCAAAGTGACATACACACAAATCAGAATCTAATGATTTTATTTGAACTTCAGAAAAACAGGTGGGGACACCTGTGCTTTTGGATAAGTTCAGGGGATTGCATTCTTCTTTGAAAAAGTCTCCTAAGAAGCAAATATTTCTCTGCTTACTGAATAGATATTGTTATGTCAGAAAACCGAAGGAAGTTCTTCCAACCACAAGAAGTCAAGACTGTAAAGCTACCAAGCCTTAGCTGGCTGAAAAGAAAACCAAATTGAAAATCAAGTTACAATCCATTTCAGACAATTGCAGTTTGGAAGTTCTGGAAAACTTTACATTGTCTTTCTGCAAGACGTGTGAATCTCTAGGTTGTATTTGTTCAAAGAGCAAATAAAATGAGATCATTTAGGAGGTTAAGTTCTAAAGATTAGTAGAATGCTGGTTTATGTCATGTAGTAGTACATCATTAAGTTACTACCTATAGAGCATTTTGTATGTATTTTCAGAATCACAGAATCACAGAATGGTTGAAGTTGGAAGAAGCCTCTGGATGTCCTTCGGTTCCACACCGTTGCTCAGGAAGGGTCACTTAAATGGCTCCTGAATATGTCCAAGCACCTTTACTCCACAACCTACCTGGGCAACTTGTGCCTGTTCTTGGCTATGCTCACAGTGAAATAATGTTCCTTGGTGTTCAGACGTAACCTCTTGTGTTTCCTTTGTGCCTATTGCTTCTTGTCCTGTCACCAGGCACCATTTAAAAAGTCTGAACATGTCTTTTTTTGCACCCTCCCTTCAACTATTTGTACATACTGATAAGATGTCCCCCTGGGCCTTCTGTTCTCCAGGATCAACACTACCAGCTTGCTTGGACTTTCGTCATAGGAGAGATGCTCCAGTCAATCTTCTTCGTGGTCTGCCACTGGACTGTGCCCCACCTACCTTTCTTGCACTGAGAAGCCCAGAACTGGACACAGTATTTCAGGTGTGGCCTCATCAGCGCTGAGTCGAGGGGAAGGACCAGCTCTTTTACTTGGCAATGCTTTCCTTAATGCAGACAAAGGTACAATTAGCTTCCTTTAGCAAAAGGCTACATTGGTGGCTCATTTTCAGCTTGGTGACCATGAAGATCCTCGGGTGCTTTTCCATCTTTCCAGTTGTGCAGCTTTCAGCAGCTATTGTGTACCTGGTGTTGTTCCACAGGTGCAGAACTTTGCAATTCCCTTTTTTGAACTCATTGATGCTCGTAACAGTCCATTTCTCCAGCCTGTATTTCTTTTTCTTGTGTACTTATTTTGTTATATATTTGTTTTTAAAAAATAAATTTAAACCCCCAAAATTAATGTACATGGATTCTTTGATCCTTTTTGCTTTTTTTATTTAAAAAATATGAAAATGTGTTTAAAATATATTTTTAATCTTCAAAGTATAAAATTCAAAACCAGCACTTGTTATTGTTTCAAGGTATTCATAGTGAATATTTTTACAGTGATGTATTTAATCACAGAGATTTTTAAAAAACTTTCATAGATGCAGTATAGAAGTCTTAAAATAGATTATGCACAAAAGTATCTCTGTTTTAAATTACTGTTGCAGCAAAATTTTCAGTATGTTATGCTAAGGTCTGAGAAAGCTATCCGAACAACAAGTAAACAAACACACACGACAGAAAAATAAAGTCATCGAATGCAATCTGCTCCTTGGTTGGAGAAACAGAGCTTAAACTATATATGATAAGACCTCACAGTATATTAATTAATGCATGATCACGTATTTTGTATGTGGTAATGCCATAATCATATGCAGCTCCTTCGCAGCACCATGCAATTAGATTATTACTGAGGAAGATATTGTGTAGGCTATGTTTTGTGTAAGAATTGTATTTAAAGCTTAGAAAAATAGAAAAAGAAATATTTTTGAAATTTAGTTTTCAAAGACTTGGTAGATCAACATTCTTCACTGTTTTAGAGGTTAAATAGAAATTCTACTGTTTCATACCATGTGCAAATCTGGACCAGGTATCTTAAGAACATTTCTTAAAACCTATGTTTTAATGTAAATTACAGAGCATATGTTTGAACAGTTTTAGTCAAGAATTATTTTTCTTTAATAAAATTGTCATAGTAATCTGAACTTTTCTATATTAAGTAAAATATTTGGGTTTATCTTAAAAACATGGTGGCTGACGGTTCAAGCACAGTTGCCTGTCAAAGACACACTCTTACTGTAATGACGGTAATTTTTTAATATACTCATTCTTCTGTGAGACACTTTTAAAGCTGAAATAATTGATTCAGTTTTAAAAGTTGTAATTATGTTCACAAACACACTGTTAAAGGCAGTTACCTTGAAAACAGTGACACAGTTTGTCATGTTTTAGATCTTCCTTCTGAAAACAGGTATCTCTTGCCCTTAAAGGTCTGTATAGGCTTTCAGTAATTATGCATCCAGGTATTTATTGTGATGAGTGCAGTCAGAACACAAAATGTTATAGACAGATGTATACACAGTATACACTCACCCATTAAAATGAAAAAGTGAGTTGAAATTCTTTTGAACTCACTTGAAGGTTTTGCATTAGCAGTTGAACCCATTCTTAAATAAGAATTTACATGGCTGAGAAATAAATAATAAAACAGAAAACCTTGAACCTTAAGACTTGGCAGAACTGATCTGAAAATATACATCAATATTATTTGTCACTTTTTTCCTTCCCTGTACACTTATGGAAGGTAAGAAAACAAACAAAATAAATTAAAAAAATTCATACCATATGCAATAAAAGTACTTGGAAGAACAGGAATAACTTTTAATTTAGTTGTGTTAAGTCTAGATGTGGGAATTTAGAAAAACTGCTAAATATATAGTAGAAACAGAATAGGTACAAGACAGATGGGAGCCACAGAAAACAGGATTTTCACTTAACAATATAATTGAAACTTAACCTGCAGATGCGTAAACACCCAAAAAAAAAAATGCATACATGCATAAGTCTAATCAGCCATCCGTGGGTTGCAACTATTCAACCCAGCTATAGCTGCAGCTTTTTGGTCTGTAAAGCTCACAAAATATACATATTAGAAGATGGGTAAGACAAATGACTCAAAATCTAGTTATAACTTCTTGTCCCCAGATTTCCATTGAAATTAGAAAACAAAGATCATTTTGAAGTATGAATGATGTAAGTGGAAATAAGACATATGGAAATGTTTTCCGGTATAAAGTCATTGCCAATAAAACTAACCCTTAATTTCATAAGGTGTTTGTTCCTTTTACTTTCTCTGAAGCTAAGAGCTTTCCCTCCTGTCAGGCACTAAGATGGATGACTTTGCAGTTTTGAAATTTCTTCTTATTTTCTACTGATTTTTGGTTTCTTTTGGATTTCACTTTAGCAGAAGAAAAGAAATATTGTGTTCCATATGCTTTGTAAAAATAATGCTTATATATATTTAGTCTTCCAGTTACAAGCTTGAAGTGTTGAGTGATTTTAGTACATCTGTAAAAATAAATGACATATTTAGAAATCCAGGTTTATGTGAAAGCTACCTCATTCATTTCCTTTTATAAGCCACTGAGGTAAAGTGAAGCTGAATAATTCTGCAGTGCATTATGTGTGTACCTTTAAGAGATTACATAAAATGTTATAATGTCTTATCCAGTGTAATCTAGCAAATGAATCAGTAATGAAAAAGTCAACTTTCATTTTTCTGCACAAAACATATAATTCAACAAAATAATATTCTAAAGTCTAAGCTAGTTTCAATTTTCAGAAAATCATATAAAATAGAATTAATTCTCTGGACATGTAACAAAAGCAAATAGATTCGCTTAACAAAAGGAGTACACTACATTTTTTTTATCATTATTTAAACACGTATTTCAAATTCATAAAATAACAGCTTTTAATATATAGTCTGTATTCTTCTCAATTTCAGCTGCACAGGATGTTTGAAGAGCCACAGTTCTGTTCTGATACAAAAATTTAGATGGGCTTTAGAGAAGCAAACCATTTGTCCTTGCAGTCAATGTGATACTGGTTCATGTACGATATCACAAAGGAGCTAAGCTGTGATAACCAGTCTCTTGGTCCACAACAAATGCAAAATATTATATATTCAGTTTAGTTGCTTTTCAGTCAAAAAAATCAGAAACACAACTCTCTTTTCACAGGAGGATGACATTTGTCAAAAAAAAAAAACAAACCAAAGACCTAACAGCCACAAGAGTTAAGTCTTGGAGTGAAGAGTATCAAATATATCTATGTAAAAAATACCAACATTACTTTTAGGTAATAAAAACCAAAAATAAGGACAAAAATCCTCTTGAGATTAGCAGCATAGTTTTCATTGCTTGCAATGAATATTGAGTCCTGAATCCTGATAAAACTTCAGGGTATTGGTCTGTTGTGCCACAGAATTTTACAAAAGAATCATTGCAAATTTTAGCGTGTCATTCCCACATAGGGGAAATTGCATAGTCTAACTGACAGTCCTTGGTAGAGTGTTTATTTCCTCAAGATCTTTTATACTCTGTACATCTGTAAATCCTAACAAACTTTTACCATATTTAGGTTGACCTATTATTACATTTTGAGCTGTGATCTTCAGATCAAATTCAATAAATACGTAATCATTTTCTGGCACAGCAATTTTGCTTCTTGAATCGTGACACTCTTATTTTTATATAATTTTATATTACAGATGTTACCTTCCTAATGGCCATAATAGATGCTTATACCCACTTGGATGTTAAATCAAGATTGCTACCATTTAAGTTAGCGAACACATTTAAGTTAGCGAACATCAACAGATAAAGAGGAAGCATATGTATTTTCTTGTTATAACTTTATAAATTGCAACTTCTTACAGTTCTGTTTCACAGAATAATATAAAAAGCTGTAATGACTGTACATATCATTACAGAGTTTTAACACTTTGAATTCAAGTCCCTTAAAATACAGAAACTTATTTCTACATGTCTTTAAAAAACTTAAAATAACATTTTTATAAGAATTTTTTTAAGACCAATTCAAAGTAAAGTGCACAGAATAACAAGGAAAAGTGCTAAGAAATACAGTAAACATAAAACACATAAAACAATTTTAAAGATTTGAATTCAGTAAAGCTTTGAGGTGGTGTCTTTGTACTCTGGAAATACATCAAAGTGAAAAATTACATTGTTATCTTGTGTTTCCGTTGCCTTTGCCGTGGTCTTTTTGTCTATGACAGCAGGATAAAATAGGTGAAAAAGATATTTTTATTAGGTTTGCTTCTTTTTTTTTTGTAGTATATACAAATATATATATATTTTTCTTATAGTGTGTATCCTATTTTTTATTAATATAGTCGAGATATATGTCTAAAGTAATCAAACCTTCTTAAATGCAATTATTAAAAGTGGTTTGAATTTTTCAGACTGCTGTGAACAGGAAGCTTAGTTTCAGCAATACATCTGAGAAAAGGCTTGATGAGTAAAGCCACAAGCAGGTCAGAGTTTTATGTGGAATATTTTGTTGACTTATATCCTTTTTAGGCACCCTATATTTTCAGTCAGTTACTACTGTGTGAACAGCTTTATTGTGAAGATAGAACTGTCAAACATAGAATAATAATCATAGAATCATAGAGTAATAGAATCATAGAATGGTTTGGGTTGGGAGGGACCTTAAAGATCATACAGTTGCACCTTCCTGCCATGGGCAGAGATACCTCCCACCAAACCAGGCTGCTCAAGGCCCCATCCAACCTGGCCTTGAACGGTTCAAGGGAGGGAGAATCCACAACCTCCCTGGACAACCTGTGCCAGTGCCTCATCACCCTTACTGTGAAGAATTTCTTCCTAGTGTGTAATCTAAATCTTCACCCTTCCAATTAAAACAACATTCAAGTTTAGAATGCTGTTCACCATGTTGGAAAAAAAGAGGAAAAATCTTTAAAATTGTGAACTAAAATAATGGTATGTTAATACACAACAAATTTCTAAAGACAAGGCAAAACATTCTGTATAGTCATAGTGTATACACACAATTATGTCATTTGATGAAAGAGTACCTGGATATTTTTAAAGATGTATTTTTGTCGTTTAAGCACATTGCTCTCTAACAAACAAAACTTACTCAACAGTACTGCTACACATTTTTTAGCACTTACGATTTTATTCAAAAGGCTTATTTTATGATATTAAGTACAGGATTAAGATAAATGCTGGGATTTAGTTGATTGGCTGGGTCTCAATGGGATTTATTTTATGCTGAATGGTCCTATAAAATCTACAGGATTTTGTGAATTCTTTAAATATCATGGACAGACACCGAAGTCTACTGTTAGGATATTAGTATTAACTAGCATATAGTAAGATGGCTACTGTTACTGCTTCTGCTACTGCTACTACCACCACCAGTTTTAACTGTGCTAATACCAACCTTGCCAGGCTACTACCATAGCACAGTAAAAAAGATTTCTGCTCTTACCAGGGGAAGCCTCTTGCCAGGCCAAGAGAAGGAAGGGGACTGGCATTAAAATAGTGTGAAAATAAGCCCATAGGGTCTCCAGATGGAGGAAAGGAGAAAGGAATCCTGACCAAAGGCAGGACACTTCTCCCATGGGATGAAGTCTGGCACTGCTGAGGGCTCTCCCTGCCCTCTTCTGTCCATCACCTTCCTGGGCTGGAGCTTGCCACTGGCAGCTCAGCCCTCAAGAACTAAGACAGGTGGAAGCCCCAGCTGGGGAAAGGTAGTAGTTGCAAGCAAGGATGTGAGGGTGTTTTTGTATAAAAAGTGAACTGTAGAATTCTTGCAGCTTTTCTGTTTTAATCAGCTAATTAGGACTACTCAACTATTAAAATATTAATTGGACCAGGCATAGTTTCTTAGCTCCATGTGTATGGCACAATACTAGCTTTCGAGTGTAAAAATGGTGTTCCCAGATCTGAAGGTAAGACAGGGGAAGCAGACAGATTGTTAAAGCAAACTGAAACCTTCTCAGACACATCCTGAAAACCTGTGCTGCCAATGCAGACCCAATGGGCTTCTACTAAAAATTTCTAAACTAAAGTAAAAACAAAACCCCAAAGACTTTATTGACTAGGAAAAGAAAATAATGACAGGTGGATATAATGACAGGCAGTCCAGGAGGATTCTTAGAGTGTATTGAGGACTGCTTTCTGTCACAGCTGGTGAGTGAGCCCACCAGGGGTGATGCTCTTCTTGACCTGCTGTTTACGAACAAAGAAGGGCTGGTGAGTGATGTTACTGTCGGAGGCTGTCTGGGGTCTAGTGATCATGAGATAATTGAGTTCTCTCTAAAAAATGTAATAAGAAAAGCCAGGAACAGAACATCGATGCTGGACTTTCGGCGGGCAGATTTTGGATTATTTAAGGAACTGGTCAGGAAAGTACCCTGGGAAATAGCTCTTAGTGGCAAGGGGGTCCAGGAAGGCTGGATGCACTTCAAGAATGAAATCTTGAAGGCGCAGGAGCGGGCTGTCCCTGTGTGTTGTAAGAAGAGTCGCAGGGGCAGACGGCCAGCCTGGATGAGCAGGGAGCTTCTGAAGGAACTAAGTAAGAAAAAGAGGATGTATCGTCGATGGAAAGAAGGGGACGTAAGCCACGTCGTGTTCAAAGATGTTGTTAAGTCGTGTAGGAGGAAAATCAGGGAAGCAAAAGCCCAGCTGGAGCTCAAATTGGCCACTTCCGTTAAGGATGATAATAATAATAGTTTTTATAAACATATCAATGTTAGAAATAAGGGCGGCAGCGACCTCCACTCCTTGTTGGATGTGGAGGGAAATATAGTAACCAAAGATGCAGAGAAGGCTGAGATACTTAATGCCTTCTTTGCCTCAGTTTTTAACAGCAAGGATGTCAGCTCGCTTGACAGTTGGCCCTCTGAAGTGGTTGATGGGGGCAGGGTGAAATATGGCCCTCCTGCAATCCATGAGGAGGAGGTTAGAGACCTGCTGAGCCGCTTGGACCCTCATAAGTCTATGGGGCCAGATGGGATCCATCCTAGGGTGTTGAGAGAGCTGGCGGATGAGCTTGCTAAGCCGCTCTCCATCATCTTTCAGCAGTCCTGGCTCACTGGAGAGGTCCCGGAAGACTGGAAGTTGGCCAATGTGACGCCCATCCACAAGAAGGGCTGTAAGGATGATCCAGGTAATTACAGACCTGTCAGCCTGACCTCGGTCCCAGGTAAAATCATGTAACAGATAATCCTGGATGAAATCATGAGGCACTTGCAGAACGGTCAAGAGATCAGGCCCAGCCAGCATGGATTTAGGAGGGGTAGGTCCTGCCTGACTAACCTGATCTCCTTTTATGACCATGTGACTCGCCTGGTGGATGAGAGGAAGGCTGTGGATGTGGTATACCTGGACTTTAGCAAGGCTTTTGACACTGTCTCCCATAGTAGACTTCTAGGGAAGCTGGCAGTCCGTGGCTTAGATGGGAACACTCTGTGCTAGATTAGGAATTGGCTGGATGGCCGAGCCCAGAGTGGTGGTGAATGGTGTTTCATCCAGTTGGTGGCCGGTCACCAGTGGTGTTCCCCAGGAATCAGTGTTGGGTCCCGTCCTGTTTAATATCTTTATTGATGATCTGGATGAGGGGATTGAGTCCATCATCAGCAAATTTGCAGACGATACCAAGCTAGGAGGAAGGGTTAATCTGTTAGAGGGTAGGATGGCCCTACAGAGGGGCCTGGACAGACTGGAGAGATGGGCTTATTCTAATGGGATTAATAAGTCCAAATGTCGGGTACTTTATTTTGGACACAACAATCCCATGCAGAGCTATAGACTGGGGACAGAGTGGCTGGAGAGTAGTCAGGCAGAAAAGGACCTGGGAGTGCTGGTTGGCAGGAAGCTCAACATGAGCCAGCAGTGTGCCCAGGTGGCTAAGAAGGCCAATGGCATTCTGACCTGCATCAGGAATAGTGTAGTGAGCAGGACCAGAGACGTTATTGTCCCCCTGTACTCGGCACTGGTCAGGCCTCATCTTGAATATTGTGTGCAGTTCTGGGCCCCCCAGTTTGGGAAAGATGTTAGGATACTGGAATGTGTTCAGAGGAGGGCAATGAAGATGGTGAGGGGGCTGGAGCACAAGGAGGTTATAGTCGGGCAGGGATTGGTCTCTTCTCTCAGGTGACCAGTGGCAGAACTAGAGGGAATGGACTTAAGCTTCGTCAGGGAAAGTTTAGGCTTGATGTGAGGAAAAAGTTCTTCACTGAAAGGGTGATCGGCCATTGGAATGCACTGCCCAGGGAGGTGGTAGAGTCGCCGACCCTGGAGGTGTTTAAAGGGAGACTGGATGAGGCACTGAGTGCCATGGTTTAGATGATGGGTTGGTGTTAGTGTAGGGTTATAGTTTGGACTTGATGATCTCAGAGGTCCTTTCCAACCTTGTAATATTGTGATACTGTGATACTGTGATAAACAGACAGATGAGAGACTAGCAAATAAAGAGTGAAGATGTCCTGCTTAGCTGGGTGGTAAGTGGTCCGAGTGCACCATCTGCCTGACTGTTATCTATTTAGTGTTGGTTCTGGTTTTGTTTGGTTTGTATTGTTCTCTGTTATGAGGGAGGCATATGGTTCACAACAAGCATATGTTGAAATGAGATATTACGAAGCACTTTGAGTGAGTCCTTGTTCAGTACCAAGTGAACAAGGACTCAATTTTTCTTCAAAATATTCTTTGAAAATTGAACAGGTGGATGATGGAGGCTGTCATCACTAAAAGACTGGAGACAAGAGGTGCTATCTTAAAGGCCAATATATTTATAGGTTGTTGAATTGTGAGAGAAAGATAAGTGCTGCAGGACCTTATTGAGAGAAGAGAAGCAATTTGTTGGATGTGAGAAAAAGTAGTGAGTCAGGAATGGAAAGAGGAAGGTGACATCAAAACAGGTGCTAAGTTTACGGCAGAGATCTGATTATATAACAGGGTCAGTTTACGTTTGTTAAGGGAAGGAAAAAAGGTTGTAACGAGGTCTAATGATAGAGTTCTATCAAAATACATGTATTGTAGAGCCTACTTCTCATCATTTTCATGGAAAAACAAATATGAGAGATTATTACATGAATGTGAATAACCTGGATAGGGAAAATAAAAAACTGAGGTTTGAGTAAAAAGTACTGTAAAAAGTACTTACACTTCCCTATCATGAGGAGAAAAAAAAAAAAAGAGGGCAGCATGTTTAAGAGAAAGAAAAACATCCCTTGTTTAGTTGTGTTACAACTGACGTGATGACAAAACATTCACTCAGAGATGTTAGGAAAGAAGACCAGGTTTCAGTTTAGATGATCTGTGCTTTTGGAAAGGAATCCTGAAATAGAGATAACACTGCTATAAATATTTGTTTAATGCTCATGTTAGTTGTAATGACTTATGAAGAAGGGAAACCATGAAATGGATAGTCGTTTGGGAGTAAGGTATTTTTTGTTGGGTTTTTTTTTTTTTTTTTGAGAGAGGGAGAATGGAGGAATCAATGAGAAAACGGAAACAGTAGAAAAGGGTGTTAAATGAGGGCTTTTCTATCCTTTTAATCCCTCATAAGTCTATTAGTATAAAATCATGAAAAATGAGACACTTGAGTTCACGTCCTGAGAGAATATGAACTACTTCTAGCTCCCAAACTGCTGAAGAAAGGTCTCTCCCTACACATGCTAATACCCTCATCTGTACAATGCTCAAGGGAAGGGCACACTTCTGTTTATTGTTAAAGTCACAGTATCAAGAGCTGCAAATAACTTTTTTTTAATCCTTCATTTATTGTGTTGAACTGACATACCCTGAAGACCAAACTTCATGTCTTCAATCAAAAGATTTTAAATACATTTTGAATTTCAAATGCACACATATATGAAATACTTTTCCTTTAGTTTACTGTCATTTCATACTATAACCCATACATATAATATCGCATTTTTCCAAATGGGCTAACAGAAATTTTTTCTTTACCTTTAGCTTTGATGAAAAAAGGAAAGATGTCCATCTCGTATTAATAAACAAAATAAAGTGAAATAAATGTCTGGATTATCAATTTTAGATACTTGAATATTCAGAATACTGACTATATAAAGTAATAAATATAACAAAATAATATTTTTACCTGTTTGTTATATTATTTTACTCATTGCATGAAAATTACTCTTAGTAATGCCAATAATATTATTTTTGTCCATACTTTCCCTTTGCCTGGTACATTACGATTATGTCTAAACAGTACCTAGTACTTTCAGTTCTGCATGCAATATGAAACTTACTCTTTCTAGGGAGTATGCATCTGTGAGAATACCAAAGTATAAGGCTGGTTGAATTATTTATTATGAACTATTTTGCTGAGCAGTGATTTTAATCTTGCTATTAGAGTTATTACAAGCAAAAAGGATTAGGACAAGTAGTTCTAGTACTCAAAATTCCATTTTTGGACTTTTTTTATTGGAAAGAATGTTCTTTTCTCATTTCTTCACTGTATGGCAGAAACTAATGCCATCATGCAAGTATTTAAAGGTGAGATTTGGGGAATTGTTCCATAATGAAGTGTTATGATTAAATTTCAAAATCAGCAGATATAACTACATTACTAGAAACAATACTTTTCTACAAATATTTTATTTATTTATAATTAAAATAATTGTTTTATGTTTGTAGTGTTTTTATATTTGTTGGGTTTATAATTTTGTGTTTTTAAATCACCAGGTGATTTTTGTATCTGCCTAGGAAAGTAAATTACAGAACTCACTTATTCATCATATCTAGATCTATCTGTGCAGTCTTGTGTTTGAAAGAAAAAAATTTTATTTCTGATCCCTGTAGTGATCAGTAAACTCCCTTAAGTATCAGATGTCATTATATGTATCTGAAAAGATTTATCAGTATAAAAAAATTCAACTTCAAACTGAAAAAATGCCTGTTTTCAAAAGTAACCCTTCAATTTGTGTATACAATTTTACAGATCCTTTAGTATCATTTGCAAAGATCAAATAAATCCTCCCTGAATATTAAATCTGGGCATTGCTCAAGGAAGTTTACTGATTCCTGCATTTGTTCCCACATAGAGAATCATGTGTCAACAGCTCAGTCTGATTTCAGTCCTTCCTCTTCCTTGCAGTTTTGAACTCTGGTATCTACATAGCATAGTTATCTATTTTCAAGTTGATATACAGAAGGAAAAAGTTAACCATTAACTGGAATTTATAAAATGGTTTCTACATCCAGCAAAACAAATTCCAAAAGGGTGTGGTGGATTGACCTTGGATCAAATCATTCTACCATTCCCCCTCCAGCAACATAACAGAGGAAAACAAACCAAAATCCAGTGTGTCAAGATAAGGACAGGGAAATGACCGGTTTACTATGTGCACTTTCTGATGACAAGTAAGCATATGCTGCATACATTCTTCTGATCTGCAGAGTATGGAGTTTCTATTTGTTATCTAGCCAATTATTTTCACAAACAAAGCAGAACCAAAAACACCCAAACTTCTCAAAAAAACTCAGAGAACATTATATCTATAAAGGTTATTTTTTCACATTTAGTTGTAAATGACCATTCGGTTTAACAGTTGTTCGGAAGACCATAAAGATGCATTGATAGGCTGGACCACTGGAAGGCAACTGTTAAAACAGCAGTTCATTATTTGCATTTTTGGGCTGTTCCAGTACAAAACAGACATTGTCACACTGAAGCAACTTCAGCAGAAGCCACCAAGACAGTTGGAGACTGGAATACTTTCCCTGTGAGGAGATGCTGATGAAGCAGGTCTTGCTCCGCCTAGAAAAGACAGCTTTGGGGGAGAATTGTAAAGCTGTCTGACAACATAGATGGAGCCAAACTCTTCTCAGAGGTGTGTGGCAAATAGATGATAAGCCAGAAACTGGAAATTTATAGTATCTAACTGGAATTTTTTTCACTGTGATGGTAATCACACTAAGGAACAGCTTGCCCACAGAGGCTCTGGAGTCTCGTACTCCAAAACTGAATGGGATGAGGCCTCGGACAGCCTCCACTGGGTTGATCCCAATTCTAGGCAGGGACTGAATCACACAACTTGTAGATCTCCCTTCCTGTCTCAGACACTCTATATTTTTAACCTAAACTCGTTTCCATCAGGAAATACTTTTAAAAGAATAGTTAAGCGGCTTTTTGTTTGTTTTGGTTTGCTGTCTGTAACTCTGTACTACTAAACACCCAGAGAAGAACTTCCAAGTCCTAGCGTTGGCACCACAATTACAAAGATGGCTGTATCTGCTTATTTTATCTGTTACAGCATCTGTAGATTTATAGAAAGCCTGGAATAGTACATTACCTATGTTGCTATGTGGGCAGTTATGAGAGCTAAGACAAGATATTTCTTTGAAATCAAACTTAATTTATTAAGAAAAGAGTGTCATTTTTTCTGCTTTTTTTTTTTTTTATTATTATTATTCTGAAGCACTTCTCTCCACCACTTAGTTCAACAGAACTATGACATATAATGTGCAGGGAAGGAAGACTAAATTATGGAGAACATTGACCTAATTTCTTAGAGAATTTTTAACATAGCTGTTCTTCTAATGAATTCTCATCAAAAGGCAATTTTCTTTCTTAAGTGACACTTGCTATAAAATTCAATTTAATGCTACAAATTTTCATGGGTATTTTTGCATTTGAATTGAAATTTAATTTATATCTATTTTATCATAAAATTTCCAAAAATCACTTTTGTTAATACAATAAGCTATATTTGTGCTTTTTGTTGAGAATAAAGAAAAAACCTACAAAAGCTGTGATTGTTAATTTTATTATCTGCTAAAGAAGATGCTTTAGCATTTATTTTCCTCCTCTTTTTCACTTTTGAGAAAGTTTCTTTTTAGTCCTTCTTTATACTATATTTTAATTTATATACAGTGAAAATCTGAGTTATTAAACAAGTAAAGATTATGTTTCTAAAAATATATGTAAATAAATATTTAAATGATGGCATAGCTGAAAAGCCAGCAGCTTTAACTCAAAATCTTGCAAAGTAATATAGCAGCTGCACCTGAAATTATGGATTGACAAATCAGAACATCCTATTCTATCATTCACTTTCTAAAGTTATTCAGGATTTCTTGGGGTTTTGTTAATGTAATTATAAATACCATAAATATCTTAATTTAAAAGAGTCAATACCTCAGACTACCTTTATTGCTGGATGGAAAAGTATTTAAGTTCCCACTGTTCACATGTGAACACATATTTTAAAATTAAATTAATGGAAAATTGTATTATCACTTTCAGTCCATTGTATGTAGAGGATTAGCTCAAATGTAAATATCTGTAAAGAAAATGAAAAGGTTTGAGGAATTTGCCATATCCAAATTTGGCATATTCACATTAGTTGCATCTGTGCCCACTTATTTGCTTTATATATTCTTGAACTTAAAAGAGATTAATTCTATTGCATCTACCTTTCTCTCCTTTTTGTCTATGGTGAGCCAAACTTTTCAATAACTTCTTTTTCAAAATCTTCTATGACTGTTCTCCATTCGAATTTTCCTTTGCATTTTTGGATTTGGAAATAAATGTCTATCCATCTTACTGTATAACCTAAAACCTTGGTTAATATACTTGCTTAGGTTTAGCTTTTTATCTTCAGCACCAGATAACAGCTTCATCCATGGCTGGGGCACAGAATATTTCAGTTGATACTTATCTTGTTCACCTTAACTCTACATATTACTGTTAACTGCAGAGGGGGGGAGGACTGTAAATAAATCAGGAATTTGACTGTATTCTCGATCTCTGACTACACAACAAATAAATCAATGTGAGTGAAAATATTCTTGCACAGCTGACTAATTCTTTCTTTGCATGCTTGTAAGTGATTAATTTCTAAGTTTTTAAATATTCTCACATCCAATATTGATATTTCTGGCCTAATTTTCTGAAAGATTATTTTTTACTTAACCCTCAGATTTCATTTCTGCCATCTTTTTCCTTAAATTCCTCTTCCAATGGCTCATTTAAAAAGATGTTCTCAGTTTTGATGCTTGGGGTCAAGCCCCTCTCTTAACTGAGTCATTTATTTTTCACTGATAGCACATCAGCATTTATATATTACCAGTATTTTAGTGATATGTTTAAAGAATAATTTTATGTGTTAAATTAGACAAAAATGGGACACAGTCTAATTTCTTAAATAAGAGGGAGACATCATCCATTAACAAGAGAAGTCTTTCGGAGCTGAAATACTAATTGAGAGAGTCTGTTAGGAATTGTGGCAGAGATACAATTAATATGTGAATTCCTTACTCATCCCTAAGAAAATATACTAGTGCAACACCAATCTCTTTTTCTTTAATTGGCTTCTTCAGCAATTTCCTTTCATTTATAAAGAGACAGAGAAATTTATTACTTATATTGTATGCCACCTCTGGGTTCTAACCTACATACATTTAAAGGGAATCTGTTAAAAATTTTACTAAGACCTCTACTACTGTTGTTATTGGAATAATGCCCAGTAAATCTCATGATTGGCGGTTCTGAGTGCTATAATAACTTCTGCAAAATAACTGCTACATGATACTCTGTTTGTTTTACAGTGTTGCATTACCTGAGTAATTGCATTTAATTAAAACCTTTAGTAGGCACTGGATTTGATGACGTGGGTAAACACAACCCTATATTGCATGGTTCCCCTAAATATGTTTTGCTTAGTCGATCTTGGAACATTGTTCTCCAAGTACATTTTTTTTTCAGAGCTGTTAGGACTGACTGGAGTAGGGGAGGGGACACCTTTTCTGTTTAACCCTATGGTGTGGCAAGAGGGAAATTCAGTGAAGATTTACTGTGTAACCAGCTGTTAAGCATTTTTTACTGTATCAGTTAAATATAAGCTAATAAAATAGTACTCTTTCTAGAGTGTCCATGGTTTGGTAAAGTTATCCTACTAATTCTTCATTCTTGCCTGTCTTTTATCAGTGGCTATGACTCTGTTACTAGTGTTTGTGATACGACAAACTTGGGACAACCTTTGATAAGACAAACTTTTTGGACAGTACAAATACCAAAGGGAAAATATTTGTTGAGACACCATCCTCAAGAATGTATGGGGATTTTCACTCTATCAGATGCTGAACAAAAGATTCCTTTAGCTTTCATGAGGTCATTCATCTTCTATAAATACAAATATATTTGTTTGTTTTCAACTCGCCCTCTGTTAATACCTAAAAGGAACACAAAAGGTGAGTGTATAATGTGAAATAAGGAGTTTGATTCTGCTCTCCTGATGTAAATTCAGTCTGCTACTCATATTTCATCTTATTGAAAGGAAAGCAAATTAATTCCTTATGTAGAGATTTGGAGTTGAATGATGAGGAGACTTATTTGTCGGTAGTTCTGATTCTGTTTTTCATAGTAATCAGGGAACTGCCTTTACCATTTAGTATTTGAAATTGTGTCTACTTCATTTAAAATGCTAATATACTTAATTTCCTTTTGCAAATGCAGTTTCAATTTCAGAAGAAATGGGAAGAGAAACAATGAAGAAAAGACCGTAGGAAACTTTATCTCTGATATTTTAGGATCTGATAATCCATAATCTAAAATAGTTCTGTTAAATAGAATTTTAGCTTCAGAATTTAGGATTTGTTTTCCACCACTATTAAATACAAGCTGGGAATATTTGTCAAACACATCTTTCTTTTTCTATTAGTTTATTTTGTTTATTTATTAACTCAGAGATTTATAGGACTATTAGTAATGCCAGTGTTTGTGATTATATTTTCAGTACCCATAGAGACAATTAGTGAAATGTCATAATCTAAAGCAATTTGTCTTGAAAGAATTAGAAAGTTTAGAAGCAATCTCAATGTATTTCAGGTTTTTTTCAACCCACCTCCTTTTTATTTAGTATTATTAATTCTTCCAGTGTAGTGAGAAGTAGACATATCTTTAAAGTAATTTTAATATTTTGTGCTTAAAGTAGCCGTCTTCCTTATTACTCATTTTAAACTCTTTCTTGAACCCAGTACAGAGAGGTTAACTCATTGCATCATTAATATTTAAGGCAGACTAAATGGAAAGAGATGCCTATAAAGTCCAGACATCTTTGTCACTGATAAAATAGTACAAAGAGACAATTTTCTTCATAAGAACAGGAAGATAGTTCTCTCTATTTCATGTTGGATCATTTATCTCTGTTACATTGATGAATTCATTTTGGTGACAATACTTCGTCTGAATAATGAAAAGCTGGATTAGACAGCCTAATGGTCAAAACAGAATACTTAAATATTCTCCCAATTACAGGAAAGCTTAAAGATTCGCTGTCTGGGTAATCCATCTCCTTCCTTCCTTCCTTCCTTCCTTCCTTCCTTCCTTCCTTCCTTCCTTCCTTCCTTCCTTCCTTCCTTCCTTCCTTCCTTCCTTCCTTCCTTCCTTCCTTCCTTCCTTCCTTCCTTCCTTCCTTCCTTCCTTCCTTCCTTCCTTCCTTCCTTCCTTCCCAATGTTTGTAGCCACTGATTTGCACTTTTGTTAAAAAATAGCTCTCCTCTGTTGGGGGTCACCATTTGTTAAGGACACCATTTGTCGAAGACAGCGGGAGACTTAACAACACGCATATGGTGTTTGATTAACAAGTCTCAGTCTTTATTAGCAGTAGTTCTACCTAAATAGTTTAGTTAATGAGCTTCATACATATTACAAAACTTTAGCTCCTTATTGGTTACAGACTTTATCATTGCATAAGCATCACATACATTCCTGTAGTTTTAGAAGTTCATCTAGTCCCGTGGGAGACAACCTGTTATCTCCCTTGCCTAAGCTTCACTGCACAACAAGGGCCCACTGACCTTGCTGGTCAGTATTTTTTCACTTAGCTCAGTATTCTCCCACTCAAGGCCTAAGCAGCTTGCTTTTGTCAGGCTCATGTCTGCTTTCAATGAATCAGGTTTCAGTAAGTCTCTCTACACTCCTCATCTTCATCAACTAATACTTTTAAGTGTGTTATCATTACAGTAGCTATATTGCACATTATTTTGTCAGTTTCATCAACACAATTTGGTGACATTTTTTTTCTTTTGAAGAAAAAGCAGGAGTGATAACCATTTGATTTAATGGGATGATAAATAGATTTATGTAGTCAATGACTGTTTAATTCTACAAGGCACATTTGGTCTATCTTATTTGACTTGCTGATTAACATAAACTGCAGAATCACATGCCTTTAGTCCCATGTTAAACTAATTTACCTATGCATAACTAAAATATTTCCGAAAAAGGACATCCATTCATAAAGACATTAAGAGATCCATAATTAACCAAAATTTGAAAAAAAAAATCATACTTTAGCAACTCAAATAAAAGTGTGTCTCTATATGATTTTGCTTGACTTTCACTTTGTTATGCTCTTCTGCCATGGACTACAGACCCTTTGTGTATCCAGATTTGTCTTTCCATAAAGGTACTGAGTACTAGTAAAGTTAATAAATGCATTTCTTCACTGAAATGAAGAGTTGTCTTGGGAAGCTTTTTTTAATATGACAAATTGTTTGAAATGCTAGAAGTGAAGACTTGAGAATAAAATATGTAGTATTAAGACATAAGGACAAAGAACACACATGACCACATCTCCCCATTTCCCCTCTTTGAGGAACTATTTTAATGTTAAAAAAAAAAAAAGAAATTTTTATATTTGATTTTAATTTAAATCCATCATGTGCTCTCTGGTAAAAACGCATAACTTCCGTAAACCTTAGTATCCCTTTTTAGCATATATCTATTTAGATTCACACAGTCTTAGTGTGCTCAGTTATGATAGAAAAAGACTGCCTTTCCTGATGTGGCAGTCCTTCTGCTACTCTGAATTCAGTTTTCAATAATTTTAATTAAAATGACTCATCATCATAAAGGTAAATGTGTGTAATATATATAAGGGCAAGAATCATAACTAAAGAGTTGCAAATGAAAAAGAAAGCTGTTGTGGTCCCACCTCAAGTACTGTGTGAGCTTTGGGGTGCCTGAGTTTAAGAAAGACATCAAATTACTGGAATCTGTCCAGAGGAGGGCAACCAAGATGATGACAGGTGTCAACGACAAGACTTACAATGAGCTGCTTAGGTCACTGTTCTGCTTGAAGAAGAGAAGGGTGAGGGGAGATCTCATTGCAGACTACAGCTTCCTCAAGGGTGGCAGTGAAGGGGGAGGCAGTGATCTCTCCCTTGTGGCCAGCAATAGGTCATAAGGAAATGGAGTGAAGCTGTATCAGTCTAAGTTCAGACCGAACATTAGGAAAAGATTCTTCATTGGGGCGGGTGGTCGGTCACTGGAACAGGTTCTGTGGTGAAGCCTGCCAGAGTTCAAGGAACTCTTAGTCATATGGTTTAGTTTTAGGCAGTCCTGTGAGGAGTAGGGAGTTGGACTTGATGATCTTTATGGTACCTTTTAATTTGAGAAACTCTATAATTCTATAATTCCATAATTTACAGATCTTTTTATTCTTCCTGTAGTGTTGAAGCAATAGTAGTACTAGTGGAACTGACATGAAAACTGAAAGATTTCATAGATATTAGAACAAATCTTAGTCAACAACAAGAGCTTAACTAAATTAAATTGTGCATAGAAAACTAATGACAAAGTGTGTTTTGGAAATATGTTAAAAAAACCCCAAGAACTCAAAACCATCTGAAACTGAATGTGTTTTTACAATACTAACACCATGTCTTTAGTTTTAAAGTCATTCTTCAAAACAGGGTACATCTTCTGCTGCTTTTATTTGATCAAATGCACATGGATTATAAGCCTCCTTTTGCCGTAACTTGCTGGTTTTGTCTTGTCTGTGTGTCCAACAATGTGTTCAGTTTGCATAGGATGTCAAATATTGATAGAATGGACTCTTGAATAAAATTGAATAGAACTACCTCCTATTAAAACTTAGATTTAGCCAAGGGCTTAGTATGACTTGCACTCTAGGCTGTTGCAGACTACTTGTGTGGTCAACAGGACAATTCAGATTCTCAAATAGAAGCATTTGCTCTGCCAAAAGCGAACTTAACAGCCGTTTTGTGTTGAGTAATTTATGTTTTTACATAATGAATGTTCTCTCTCACCACTGACACCTCATGAAAAAATAATTGAAACATGTGATAGACTGTATGCAGCCTGCTGGGCAACCCTTAACAACATTGACTGAGTAATGTCAGCTTGTACTTGATAGGCTTTCTAGGGGGATAGTAAAGAAAAAAAGACAAAGTTAACCTCTAAGAAACTGAGCATCTGAGACATTTTATACAACATATTGTGGTGGGATGGTCCTGGCTGTATTCCAGGCACCCATCAAAACTGTTCTATCACTTCCCTCCTCAGCTGGATAAGGGAGAGAAAATATAATAAAAGACTCATGGGTCAAGATAAGGACAGAGAGACATCACTCACAAGTCACAATCACAGAAAAAAAACATTCAACTTGTTGAAAATTAGTTTAATTTATTGCCAATCAAATCAGAGTAGGATAATGAGAAATAAATACGTACATTCCTCTTACCCTTCCCTCCTTCCCAGGCTAAGCTTTATTCCTGAATTCTCTACCTCCTCCCCTGCAATAGACCAGAGGACAGGAAACGGAAGTTGCAGTCAGTTCACCACATGTCATTTCTGCTGCTTCTTCCTTCTCAGGGGGATGACTGCTCACACTCTTCCCCTGTTCCAGCACGGATTCCCTCCCATGGGAGACAGTTCTCCACAAACTTGTCCTTCCAACAGAGTACAGTTCTTAGGTAACTTCTCCAGTGTGGGTCCGTTCCACAAGATGCAGTCCTTCAGGACAGGCTGCTGCAGAGTATGTACCCCATAGAGTTGCAAGTCCAGCCAGCAGACGTGTTCCAACATGAGCTCATCTTTCCACAGGTTCCCAGGTCCTGTCAGAAGCTTGTTGCAATGCAGGCTTCCAAAAGGATCACATCCTCCTTTGGGCATCCACCTGCTCTGGTGCAACATTCTCCATGGGCTGCAGGCGGATATCTGCTCCACTGTTACCCTCCATGGGATACAGGAGGGTTAGCCTGCCTCACCATGGTCTTCAGGAGAACTTTGCTCTGGTGTCTGAAGCACTCCCTTCTCCTCCTCCTCCTTCACTGACCTTGGGGTCTGCAGAGTTGTTTCTCTTGCATATTCTCATTCTGTTCTCTGGCTCCAGTTGCGCAGTGGTTTTTTTGTTCTTAAATATATTATCACAAAGTCACTGTTGCTGATTGCCTCAGCCTTAGCCAGAGGCAGGTCCGTCTTAGACCTGACGGGCATTGGCTCTATCAGACGAGGAAAGCTTCTAGCAGCTTCTAAATGAAGCCACTCCTGTAGCCCTCATGCTACCAAAATCTTACCACATAAAACCCAGTACATACGCCAATTTAACTCTGTGGTTTCCCTATTTAGATGCATGAATGGGCTCCTGGTATTTGTTAAACACCATTGCACAAAGATTTTATTTTCTCTTGTGGAATGGTTGCATACAGAGCTTTGTACAGTAATTTATTTCCTTAAACAATTAATAGAAGAATCAGACAACTGGAATGCTGTCACTAAAGTTTCATCATAATTAGAGATAAATGTTTCATAGAATATCCCCTCCTAGCTCAGCTTTCCTTCTGACTTCTGGATAAAAAAACGCACTTTAAAGCTCGTTATTTCTCTTCTCTTTCAGTCTAACTTATTTACATGAAACATTTCTCAGGGAACTGTTTTTTAACTTGAAATGTCTTAAATGTCACTGGATAGCATATGATCATCTCTGTGATTTTTTTCTGGTGTATAAAATAACCCTAACTTTGAAACTCGTTGTGACCTCACGTCTTCAGTTTCCTGCTATGTGACGTCATCACTGGCTTCACGTATCTCATTCCTTGAAGCTGTGCCCTCATTCAAGAAACCAGCATCAATGCTCAAAATGAGTTACACACACTTGTGCAAAGTCACCTGCTTGTAAGGACCCTCTTATGAATTTTAAGTAATCTACTTCCTACGACCACTCCATTTTGGGGTGTAACCACAATCTTTAATGCTAATTTGTGTCTTTCTGCCGCCTTTAGAATATACAAATAGAATCCTTATCCTTCATATGCAAGCTTTTAATAATTATTAGACCTTTATCTGATTTCATTCTCATTCTTGTTACATTAAATTTTTAAAAAGTTTCATAAACAATTTTATAAAGGGAAACATATTGTTGTCTCACTCAGGTATGTCCTATACTTCTCTCTTTCACATAATTCATGTTTGTCTCTATTTTCCCTAAGAAGATTAATGATTTTTTGTTGGCAAATACAGAGAAATAAAGAAAAATAAAGACATGACTGACTGTACTAATATCCGATGTTATCCTAGCCTTTATTTTTGTTGATTTAACTATGGAGAGCTTCAAGTTACAAAATCCAATCTTATACATTTCTTAATAATTTTAGATTTTCAACAACTATTTAAAAATTCAACACAGAACCAGTCTTTTCTAATTAAAAGTGGATCTATATTTTCAGGTTAAAATTCGTGTTTTAATTCAGTAGTAGTTGCTCTATTAACTTTTCAGAATTTATTGCAACTATAGAAACTATCTTATCCAGAGGTTTAATGTTTAACATTTAACAATGCTGTCTATGATAAAATTATGTATGAGTTGTTTTTCATTTTTACTAGTATAATTTTATGTTCTATGATTGAATCTCCTTTTAGATATATTCATCTGAAATAATTTAGCATAGTTTCCTACAAAATTATAGAAAGGAGAAAGAATAAATCTACTATCAAGCTTAATTTTTTTATTTCCATAATTTGAATTAGTCTTATGCTAAGAATAACTATTATTAATACCATTCAGAAGTTGGATTTTGCAGAATTTTGACTGAAAATCCTTTCAGATTTTCATCTTAGAACTGAAACAAGTATCTTCTCAAAATGTTGAAAAGGTGAGAACGTAATAGAAGATTGAGTAGAGCTTGATTTGCAGGAATGAATTGCTTTCTTTTTTTTCTCTAGAAACCAATATGGTTTCTATGAAATTTAGGAAAATTAAGATATATGATGACTTACTAATGGTTATACCCTTTTTTTTTTCCCAAATAGTTAAAAAAAGTATTGTGTACATATTAAAATACATAGCAACACAGTGATTTCCCAAACAAATCTTGAGAAAGGATTCAGAGTGTCAATCACGCAAGGGTAAGCTGGAGTAAAAAAGCAAGACCTGGACGTTTTTACCTTATGGAAAGGTGAACAATTTATTCTGCAACAAATCAATGTATATTGATTTGATTTTTAAAAGTTCTGAGTGTGTCCTAACCCATACAGTCAGTAGCCCTGTACTGCAATTCCTGGATTGGTCGTACTTTCACACTCATTTGTATGAAGATTTTACCGTACTCTTTGTCACAAACCTAATTTTCCTGTTCATGTACCCTCAAGCAAAAAGTCACCTCATTACTTCATCAGAGAGACTGAACTGACAGCAGATACAGGTTTTAAGCTGGAAAATGTTTCTCTTTTCACCAGAGATACCTACAATATAACTATAATAAGCTCTTTTCCTTCTCTCTCTTGTATTTTCAACCAGATGAGGGCTTTCTCTAGGTATATATAAGAAATTCAATTTCCCTGGGTTGCATGAGAACAAAGAGCTGTACTTGGATAGTATACATCATATTTTAAGTGCAAGTCATCCTAGTGACATACATGCACAAAATCTATAAATCATTTCATAGCTTTAATAAACAATGTACTATGTACAGAATCATGAAAATCACTTTAAAATGGTGTTCTTTTGTCCAGAAAAGACTTGTCTGTTTGCAAGATGTATGTATAAAATTCTAAGAGAAAAAAATGCAAAGATTTTTTTTGTTGTCTTTTTTTTTTTTGAGTTTTGGGGTTTTTAATTGCTTTTCATTTGAATTGCCATTCAACACCTCTGACATCACTGACAGTCTTCTACTTGTCAGTCTCATCAAATGAACAAAAGAAATACACTGTCTCTGTCTGCCAAAGTACATTTAAAAAAGGTCAGTATAGAAAATTATACTAGTTCCTTAGATGTCCCTGCTAGTACTATCTTACAAAAAATAATCAACTGATTGATATCTTCTGCTCAATAATCATATTTTAAAATATTTTTATGATAAGGCTCATCAAGCTACTCCCTCATTTCTTACTGAGCAATTTTGAAAAACCATTTGGGAAATCAATGCCTCAGAGCTGTGTTTGGATTTACTGCTGAATCCAATTACAGAGTATTATCATAGAAAGCATCAAAGTGAAATTTATTGATGTTGCTTGTTTAGTGAGCGTGCAACTGTTAACTCTAAATATAAATATTTTAGTAGTATGATTTTTCACCATAACAAAAGAGCAAAGAGAAATAATGTCTGTAATCTGTCACAACAAACCTCTTACTTTCAGATATAAAAAAAGACTTTAGGAGCATTGTGCTATACAAAGGTCTATTCTTACCTCACAACGTTCCCAGATAGAAGCACAAGCCTTAAAAATATCATAATTATTATTTTTTTTATTACTGTTATTGATTTTATCTAAATAAGGGGCATCAATTATATGTTATTATCTATACTGCTGAAGAATTAGTGCTTGGTATTTGTAGATTGAAGAGCACTTAAAGAAACATAATTTGTCTGTCCGAAAGTCCAGATGAGGCTGATATGTTTCTACCTTAGATGACCATCAACCTAATTGCTATTCCAAATTAAAAACTGACTTAAAAGAATTGATCATTTTGAACATTAAGAAATTGGGCTACTGTACGTGTTTTCATGTACCTGTAATGTGCCTGAGCGGTCTGTGCTATGCTATCTTTGATTCTGTGGATCTTTGCTAAAGGACAAGAAATCATCTCTTTGTAAGGTTGCACAGTGAGAAACCTTACAGAGCTTCTATGTCAACATTAGAGAGAATGAAGGATCTTGCACAAGTGTGTACTAGAATAGCACAAGACTTTGGACAGTAAGAACAACAGGAAAAGGAAAAAAATATTGGAAGACTTAAATTACATGGTAAATTTTCATTTCTTTTAGCATCCAAATGAGACATATTTTTGTATTAATCTAATCCTGAAGACTTTTTTATTAATTTATTTATTTTCTCATATGAGGAATAAATATATTTGGCTTGTTCGTTTTTTTTTATCTTCAGTACTCTCTAAAGAACTCTGGGTACCATTATGTTGTACTATTATTTCAAAGAAAAATGTAAAAGATAAAAATGTATTTTTAAAAATCCCCCAAAATTCTTCTATTTTGTGTTATCCATACTTATTTATGAACAAAATTGTTTATTAAATATTTTAATAAAGCCTTTGATGACTGACTAGGTCATTACTTAGTTCTATTAAAACATATATTCATTTAAAAGTTAAAGTTTTTAGACTTAATTTTCACTTTTTCTGCTAGTTTTTTTTTACTGTTGACTTTGCTCTTCCGGTGTTCAACTGCTGAACCTATTACTGTGGGTCTATTGAAGATTTCTAGTACTTCTAATTCCTTTAGATGGAGATGAGAAATAAATTTCTGCTCCAAAATCCTAACAAACTATTTGAAAAATCAAAAATTATGTATATATCTAATCTGATAAATGTAACAGTTAGAATGGAACATTAAAACTAATAGTAACTCAGGTTCTGATTACATACTTGTAAAGATATACAGGAAATGGAATGTGAATGTTGCTAGCCTTGGAAGTAAAATTCTCTTTCTTAAGAGTCACTTTTTTACTACAAAACTGTAGTACTTTTCAGAGTATTATGGTAAAGCAACAATGTCATCCAGTGTTCAGGGTTATAAATCCCATACTGAACAGTATAGCATAAATCATAGAATATTTTTCCAGTTTAAATCTTCCAGTTTAAAGGTGTAAATTTGCATAAAATGAATAATTTTCTGTGGTTAACACATATAATAGTGTTTCTTGATTAATAAATACTAGCAATGTTTACCTATTTGTTAGTTATCAAGGATTACCAAAACTCAAACATAACTTGCCTACTGTCTGCTTATGATTATTAAAATACAAAACTGAACCTGCACTTTTCTGTAAATGTTAACATACTACGTGTTTTCTGTCCTAGGGGATTGTATTGAATAAGGGAAAGAAGCCAAATGTTGGAAATCAGGAATGAAATTACACTTCTAAATAAAAACAATGTGTGACTGCTGATGGTATGTAGCTACTTCTTTAGCAAAATCAGCATTTAGAAAATTTAAACAAGTCAGTTAAATGGCAGAAACTTAAAAAAATGCCAAATGCCTTAAACAGGAATAATTGGACTCCTTCACTGTACTTTCTACTTCGTGTAAGAGTCTACATCCTCATTCACAACAAGTAAACAAAAATTTGTATCAGTTCACCTGCTGAGATTTAGCAACTTAAAACATCGCCCACCAGGAAGAATTAATTAATTAAAATTATAATAAAAAACAGTTTCACAAGCCAAACATTTTCCCATTACTTCCTTTGTAGTGTCACATAACAATAAACAGACAGAGTACATATAACAGATCAAAAACGTTTAGTTCCTTAGTTCCACTAAACATAATCAGAAGTCTTAGCATTTATGTCAGCAAATACTAATAAGTGGGACATATTTGTGGGTCAGACATTATAATTAATCTAAATTCCATTAAAAAGTACCAAAGTGAAAGAGATCCAAAGTTACACAAGTGTGACGGCTAAATTTGTGAATAATGGACATTGAAATCACTTTACTTTTATTTTCACCGAACTGAAAGCAGAGGAAGATACTTGAGTGTTAAAGATCGAAGTACAATGACCTTTCTTCCTCTCTCTTTTTTCTCTGTAAAGTTTATCTAATTGTAGATGTTTCTGGTTATTAACACAAATAATATCTGCACAGTTATGTACAGTGGTAAGTATTTCAATGCGGAAAGAAACATAGAAAGAGTAACAGAAGGTTCCAAGGATAAAATATTAAAAGTATCATTCATTAAAAAAAAAAATGACATATTATACAGGAAGGGCTGGAGGACAATAAAAAAGGTGTAGTATTAAATTATTATAAAATGTAGGTAGATCCATTTCATGAACAATAACAAAAATTAAATTAACAGCTTAGAGTGTCATGTTCTTACCCAGGTAGTTCTTGGACAGTTTCAGTACTTGTTACCATAAATGAGTCTTTAGGGCATAATATTTAACCTAACAAATGTTTAAGAAAGATTTTAACGAGGTAGCATCTGCATCTAGAGGTCTTATCACTTCAAAGGTCAGCATATCTCTGCAGACTCACAAAACCAGTCTAATAAAAATTTTACAAAGATGTCATATTTCTGTACTAATGAACATTAGCAATTGGTAACAACTGAGAAAGACCTCTGAATAGTAACCAATTAGTAAGTTATTATAACTATAAGGCACAATCATAGCACATCTGTGAGAAAGGCAAATGTGGGCCAATATTGTATCACTGGAAGTATTGCTACACAAGAAGTTATAAAACCATGACACAAAGCTCGGTTGGATTTGATTTCCAGAAAGCTTGCAATTCTGCATCTGAAGAAGTTAAGCTGGGAGACATAACAATGCCATATTGGGATTTTTTCCAATTAAATACTTTCCTCACAGTTTTTAACTTGGACATTTAATAGGAAAAAATCCCACAATTGATGGAAAACCAGGAATAAGTCTAATAACATATTTTCTACACCATTCTATTCATATCACCTTTCCCTAGACTTATCTAATTAAGTATTATATGCTGATAAAATAGAAAATAGGGGGTTTCATTAAAAATACTGTGTACTTCATAGTCAAGTAGTACACTTGACATACCACAAAACACACTATAAGGCATAAAGCAAACGTAATCTACAGGTGTAACAATATCTCATCCTCTGATGTAAATCAGAGATAATATTCGTGGAACTAGCAAGCATGGCAGTTCGACGCATAAGCTGCCTCTGAACAAGTCAGTTCAGGAATAGCAAAAATATGCTCATAATAAACTTCATGTCCTTTCTGAAGTAGAAGAAAATATTTATTTATCAAACTGTATGTGACAGTACAGGGAAAAGAAAGACAGGACTAATTTTTCCCAATATCAGTGTAAAGAAAGTACCAGAATGTTAGTCATCTCATTCAGATCCCTCTCATTAAAAAATATTAAAAAGTTTTCAGAAATACTTGCCCTTTTGACTAACTGCACATATCCCCAGTTTTGTGTGTAGTTATGGAAAATTTCTTTGAAAATATATACTTACATACATATTTATGCATAACTGTTCTGAATTTAAAGTGTCTGTTCTTAAAAAGAAACATCAAGAAGTCACTAAAAATTGCTGGTAAAAATTTGTGACACACCACCCATTAGAATGGGACTCAGTCTTAAAAGCTTTTGCCTCTATGTCTACCCTGACATTAACATGATAAGAAGGTTCTATGTTTTGTTATATGGGGATAAAGAGTATAAAATAAATGTTTGTACATGATATGTTAATTAGAATCTTTATCACTTTGTATGACGTAAAATTTGAAATACAAACATTTACTACATTCTGTAGGCATGATAGGAACAGGAATCTCTCATATCAGGATAGATACCTCCTTTGAGATTCACCACTTTTTAGCACATACAAGTGAGACAGAAAGATAGTTTCCTTGCCTTATGAGAAACTTGTACTGTGGGAATTTGTGGATTAAGCATTGAGTTGTAGTCAAAGATCATCACTGAATGTTTCACACTACATGAGTCAATGAGTAGTAATTCAAGTACCCAGATAATTGTTGCTCTGGCTGATTTCAACAGTGACTAAATTATGATTTTGATAAATTCAGAAATGCTCAATATATATACTGATCTGAACTTTAGGACCAATCCTGTCTAACTGATCAATACATACATCTCCCAGTGGCTTGTATATTACTGTCATTCATAACATCTTGGTAATTAAGTCTTGGGGAGAACACATTGAGCTTGAAACACAGATGAATCTGTTAATGCTATTTCAGTAACAACTATATTTACTACTCACCTTTGCTGCAGCAATTCCAGAACTGTACGGGCCTATCAGACACTCCACAGAGCAGAAATGCCCAGAAATCAAATGATTCTGGTTCAAAAATTGCCACGTCTCCACCTGTTTCTGAAACATAATACGAGGTCATAATTGAGATTTGCTTGTCTACAAGGATTCCAGATTAAAAAATATTTCTGAGTGATGTAATACTTGCTTTCTTCAGTAGCTTAACAAATATTACGTCTGTCAATGATTGTTTGCAAATCAAAGACCACAGGAGTATTTAAGTGAAAAACTGGAGTTCAGTAAAAGTTATTTTTGGGAAAATCTCAATATTGTCTGAAAGATTCTTTTTTCTTCAATTTGATGAATTTATAATTCGATCCCCTGTAGCTTAGTTTGAATCATACATAAAAACTAATTAATTATAAAATATAAGAGTTAAAAGATATTCTGAAAGCAATGGTTAATGAAGAATAATCTAATGACCAAAAAAAGGACCTAGATGGTAACTGTTTATGATATAATTCTTAGTGCTAAAAGCATAGCATCATAGACTAATAGAATCATAGAATCATAAAATGATTAGGGTTGGAAGGAACCTTAAAGACCATTCAGCTCCGCCCCATTGCCATGGGCAGGGGCCCCTCCCACCAGACCAGGCTGCTCAAGATTCCATCCAGCCTAGCCTTGAACATTTTCAGGGAGGGGGCATCCATATCTTCCCTGTGCAACCCGTGCCTCACCACTCTCATCCTGATGAATTTCTTCCTAATGTCTAATTTAAATTTCTCCCCTTCCAGTTTAAAGATATTCCACCCCATCCTATCACTACAAGCCCTTGTAAAAAGTCCCTCCCCAGCTTTCCTGTAGCCCCCTTAAGGTAGTGGAAGACTGCTATGGGGTCCCCCCAGAGCCTTGTCTTCTCCAGGCTGAACAAGTCCAACTCTCTCAGTCTGTCCTCACAGCAGCGGTATTCCAGCCCTCTGATCATCTTCGTAGCCCTCCTCTGGGCCCACTCCAACAGTTCCATATCCTTCTTCTGTTGGGGATTCCAGAACTGGACACAATACTCAGGTGGGGTCTCTCCCCTCTACTCAGGAGTGGAGCAGAGGGGAAGAATCACCTCCCATGACCTGTTGGCAACGCTCCTTTTGATACAGCCCAGGACACTGTTGGCCTTCTGGGCTGCTAGCAGACATCGCTGGCTCATGTCGAGCTTCTCATCAATCAGCATCCCCAAGTCCCCCTCTGAAGGGCTGCTCTCAATCACATCATCCCCCACCTTGTATAGATATTGGGGGTTGCCCCAACTCAAGTGTAGGACCTTGCACTTGGCCTTGCTGAACTTCATGAGGTTCATGTCGACCCACTTCTCCAGCTTGTCCAAGTGCCTCTGGATGACATCCTGTCCTTCTCCTGTGACAACTGCACGACTTAGTTTGGTGTCACCTGCAAACTTGCTTAGGGTGCACTTGATCCCACTGTCAATATAATTAATGAAAATATTAAACAGCCCTGGCCCCATTATGTCCCTAAGGGACACCACTTGTTACGGATCTTCATCTGGACATTGAGCCATTAATCACTACTCTCTGGATGCAGCCATACACCCAATTCCTTGTGCACTGAACAGTCCACCCATCAGAATCATATCCCTGATGTGGTCATCCTGTCATAGAAAGGCACTAGGTTGGTCAGGTAGGACTTGGCCTTGGAGAAACTATACTGGCTGCCTATAATCACCTTCCTGTCCTCCATGTGCTTTAGCATAGTTTCTAGGAGGATCTGCTCCATGATATTCCTGGGTAAAGAGGTGTAGTGGATTGACTTTTGATCCACGGAAGTATTCCATATCTTCCTTTAACGTAACCTGACATATAAATAGGGTATAGATAAGAGAGTACATTATCTTCTTCTTCCAGTAAGGCTGGGAAGCAGAAGGACCCTGTGTTGGTCCTGTCTGCTGGTGAGCCTGCAGAAAATTTTGTAACGGGTCGGATTTGGCCGTCCGACTCTCCACGGGGGAGGTGGCGTGGTAAGACTTCATTAATTCTTTACTTTGTTAGTTACTTGGTGTTACAGTTGTATGCCAGGTGTTACATAGATCCTTTTTGTCCTTTTTCCCATTTCACTTCCCCTCTTCCCTTGCTCCTTTGCATATCCTTGCGATGTAGTTCTTTGTATTTAGAAAAATACAGAAATACATATATAGTGTGATTTTGGTTTCTTCCATAGTTTTTTTCCTTTGAAAGGGGGACTGAGCAGTTGTAGATCTTGGGGAAGCTAGCTCAAACCAGCTAAAGAGGTGAGGCTGACAGTTCAGCAGTTCCCAGGGTCCTCTTTTGTACCCTTTTTAAAAATGGGCACAGTGTTGCCCTTCTTCTAGTCACAAGGGTCTTCCCCTGACTGTCATGACTTTTCAAATGTTATGGAGAGAGTCTTGGCAACCACATTAGCCAATTCCCTCAGGACTCCGGGATGCATCTCATCAGGTTCTTGTATATTTTGAGGTTCCTCAGGTAGTCACCAATCTTATCTTCCCGTACAGTCAGAGGGACTATACCCCACTGATCTCCATTTTGTTGTTCCTTGACTCTAGAGGGTTGAAGAGAGTGGTTGCCAGTGCACTTTTCTTGAATCCCGTAACACTTTGTGCACAATGTTTACATAATTAAATATTTATTTATTTATGTGTTTCTTATTTATTGAGAAAAAACTCTTCATTTTTACCAAGTGAAAGCTGTACACTTAGAGGAGTTCTTGTTTGTGAAAAATATATAAAAGTCTCACATCAACATATATTCCAACAGACCTGGTTAGTAATACATTAAAATAAATAAACTGACAGTTACATAAATTATTCTAATAAAATATGAATTTATTTATCTAGAAAGCTTACTCCTTCTTCCTACCTGTGTCTTAGGTCTTAGGTTGCTCTTCCAATTTGCTCCTGTTTCTTTTGTCATGCATACTATTAGGAACTCTAAGTCTGTATAAACAAATAAAAAATTTTATGCTGCAAAATTTATGCTATAGTATAAAATTCCTCAGTATCTAAACCATATATTTCAGTTCTTTTAGGTACTGCTATCTTCACATTTTTTTTGAACTTCACATAGAAGCTTTAGAAAGGTAATATCATAAATAGTTCAGCTTACGTGTGGCTAGGTCGAAAACAAAAGCTCTGAGCTAACAGTGTCATGGTCACTTTGTAACCAATGGTCTGTATATGTCTCAGCTGATCTGTGTTTAAACAGGAATTACAAGAATGCATCAAGCCATTCCCGTTATTGTCATTACTACAGAACAAGCTACCAAATATGTTAGTACACTGTTGCACAGTAATTGGTATTTGACCGACATTCTTCACTTAAGACTGCTGAACAAACTGTTGATATGGTTCAAATGACAGACTTCGATGATGGAGGCAGCCAATATGGGAAGGAGAACACAAAGGGTGACGAATGAAACTGAAAAGGCAGGCTGCTGGTGCAAATAACAAAATTTTAACCAACTTTTCTTTTTAAAGTCTTAATTCTCAACTCTGTTCTCAAAGGAAGGTATATTATTGCCAGTTTACAGAGGTGTCCTAACATTTAATGTAAAACTCCACAGATGCTTTACTTTTATACAACTTGAGTAAACTTTCAATGATTTTTTGAAGCAACAGAAGAATACTGGAAAGAACAAGCTAGCAGCTTTCCAAGGGGAAGTGGGAAGCAGACGAATGGAGAGCACTGCTTATGAATGGGAAGCAGAAGCAGAGCAAGTCACTACAAGAGCAACTTAGGTTAGCATATTCTAGTTGTAAAGGAAACTAAACAGCTTTGTACAAATTTGCATTGTTCCTCACTGTGAAGAAACAGAAAGTTTTGAAATCCATCATCTTGATTGTGACTTAAGTCCTAGGTTCTGAGTTGGGCATACATAGCTCTATTCAATGAGAATGACTATGAGGACTGCTTCCTTGAAGATGTTTACATTGTACTTTCTTACTTCCCTCCTTAAATGAATGAAAAATGCTGACAAGGGAGTGTACACACTGAATGGTAACTGTGAAACCAGTAGAAATTTCTGGAAAGAAATAAAAGCTATGCATATTAAACTTTTTATCAGATGAAATATAAGTATGATTTCTATTTAAATGTCAATTTTTTTTGTGTTATTTTTTATTCTTCAAAACTGTGGCATGTAGATCAGAAGATGACAGTCCTCCGATAAAATCCATATTTATTTGTTAATTTACATAATACTATATTATACTAAGTCAAACAGTTGTAAAATATTTGAGACGTTTTGCATACTTCTCATGTTCAGTGTCATCAAAGTCTGTGTTATAATACATTAATGGATACAAAACTGTCTGGACTCTTAAAACAGACCATGGATGTGAAACATTTTTTAAAAAAAAAATGTCGAGAAGATTTTGATAGCTTTATTTTTGTTTATGGTTGTTGTTGTTGTTATTATTATTATTATTATTATTAAATATCTCCTACCTGCATATTTGTCTACTGAGAATGGGTAAAGGTATGCACAAACAAGCAGCAACAGATCCGCTCTCTGTTAAATCTCCACTGGCTAATTAAACAAGAGCTGCAAAACCCAAAATAACAGAACTTGCAACCAGAATGGAGAAGGTAAGTGATGTGCATTTTTTTTTTAGTCCATATTTTCATATCTGCCAACTGAAATATTTTTGGCCACAATTATCATGCGATTCAAAATCAGGAAAATACAGAAGAGTTGACAATTATAAAGTGGAGTAGAGAAGAACATGAGGACATCACAGGGCCGGTCCATCTCTATTTTTGTTCTTTTGCTGTTTTAGGTATTTCTTGAGATTTTTCCTGATTCCCTACAGCATTGTTCTCACTGATAATTAGTGTGAAAAGAGAAACTCTAACTGAGGACAGGTTAATAAAGTACAGTTTTCTTAGTGCTGCAATCTGATTAAGGGTGTTCTAATATAATTCTTATCTTGCAATGAATCCTCCTCATGTAAAATCAGGTTCCCTACAAGATCAAGGCCACAGATTTTAATTCATTAAAATCACATTAATAAAGTTGGAATTTAAGATACCTACTTTACTTTATTCTGTAGTTTTTGTAACAAGAGAAAAAATATTTGTCAGAGATAAAGAGATTGTTTTTAAGTGATCATTATCAAACTTACTGTCTTTTAATGTTCTCATAACTTTGACTTTTAGAGTTATTCTGTTTGAACAATTATTACTATGAACCGAAAGGCTTTGCACATAGGACATACACAAGCTTAAAGATCAAAGCAATTATTTGTTGACTATCACACACAATATATAGTGGGGATTAACAAGTTAAGAATTAATATGCTTAATGCCTATGGTAAGGCACCCAATAAATTTTTGTTGTCCAGACAATCAACAAGCAGACAAATAAAAGTTGCTTGCTGTTAGGTTTTGAACTACACCACTCCTTTTACTTCTGCTGAGTTGCTATCTTCCAGTTCCCTGTTCTTTTGCTTTCCTTAGGCTTTTATATCTTTTCATGTCAGTGTTTTCCCTCTTGAGTTGCTAGCTGCCCACTGTCAAGAATTTTCTGACAGAAATTTTACCTTTCTTACCTTGAATGACTGTGACTTATGCACTTTCTTATGGCTCCTTTCCACAGCTTAGTAGTTTTCTTAAAAATCTAAGCCAAGGTTGCACATTTGTGCTCTCTCAAACCCAGGCCTTGCACCGCAGCCAACTGATCCCTGGGAGGAGAATTACATACTGGATATACCTACACTGGTTTATTTAATTGGTTCAGGGACTATCTGTAGGCAATGGAAGACAGTCCACTGTGTTACTGAATAGCTCCCCAGATAGCTCCTGGACATGCTTTGAGGGGTTAATTTTGGACAGAAACTGTGAATACCAGGTAGGTTTTTTGTAGCTTCCCAGTAGTGGTGTGTGAGAGGGTTTAGTAATGCGAATTTCAACAACAGAGAATAAATACAGGTATGTTTAATTTATCAGTGTCTATTTATCCTACCATTCCACCAATTTGACATTAGGAATAATGCAAAAGATGAAAAGAACATATAATCTAAAATCAGAATTAATATATTATCCTTGATACCAGCTATAGTGAATATATACACATAATAGTGAGACGCTTTGGGGAGACTGGGGTAGAAAAAATGCTGGTTTGTCCAAAATCATCAATCGCACTACAATTCAATATCAAAATATACAAAGCAGTGAGGAAAAATTCAGTTTTCCAAATTTATTTTAAAATCTTCACAGTGTTTTTTTCCTGAACAAATACGCACGAACATGCACGCCCACACACATGAAACTGAGTATGTTTCAGTGAAGATCGCTAACACGTTCCTCCCAAAATCACTTCAAAGAACTAACATGATGAATGTGCAAATTAAAGCAGAAACATGTTACATTTTCTCAACACTACAAGCTGAAAGAAACTTGGATGATTTGCTTTGAACTTCCAAAATGTTCATCTTTTGTACTTTCAAACCAGGCAAAAGAATTTGCAGGCTAGACAGAATAGGTTGTGTTTGTTCTATAAACGACGACAGAAGTAATGAAAAGTAGGTCAACAAGCGGAATACTTTTGTATCCTTAACTAGTCCCATTATTTCAAGTTCTGCAGACTCTTTTCATAGTCTGTAGAAACACGCAATTTCTTACGAAGGTTTGCTTAGCATTGACACAAAGTGAAATTGGAACATTCCTCTTGAGTTACAATGTATTTTACATCTCACCCCCCCCAAATAGCCTGCATAGTTTATCTACAGAAATGGAATTCCATGTTTTCTTTCCTTGTGCAAGTTTACTGTGTTACTGGGGAAAAGTATCAACAGGGGATGAAATACCCTGCTCAAAACAGTAATTGAATGTTCTCTTTGTTCTGGCTTTCCCAGCAGTCCTCCCAAAGCATGCATTTTCCCTTATATGCATATCTATTTTCCTTACAGATAAAGAATAATCTGTAAGAGAGCATTCACACACCCAGTGTTATCACTGGATAAAACCTTTTAAGTTGACTATCCCCAGACAGTTAAGGGAGAAAAACTGATTTAGTCTTGTATGTGTTACTCCATATTCCTGATTCTCAAGGAAATTGTTATCCCTTCTAAAATCTCGTAGCTTCCATATTTTCCTTGTATTTTACTTTGGTTGTGTCATTACATTCAACTCCACTATTATAATGTCAACATTACAAGAGTTTTGGAAAAGGAAAAAAGACTTTTTCTTTTTGTAGCTGTTCTGTGTTTATTCAAATGGAAACCAGATAATGTATATCACAATGCAGTTTACAGAGAAGGGAACAGAAGTAAATTAAAGCCAAGGAGTAGAAACTCCATATGCCACAGATTCTTGAACACCTGTTTTCCTCTAACACTCTGAAATCTAATGGGAGGGCAATGTTAAAGGTGTGGGAGCTAGCGATATATTTTAATCTAAAGACAATGGAAAGTTAAAACCACAAAGCACACTCCTCAAGTTGTTTTTTTTTTAAGGTTAGTACTGGCATGTCATCCTATTATAATGCAGAAGAGCAGAAATGTCGAAGTTGCAAAGGTCTATGATGGCTGGTTGTTAGTTATTGTTATAATTCTTCTTATTGTTGTTATTTTTGCTGTCATTTTATGCATTTCCTTATTTTGATTCCAAGCAGTTTTTCCACTGGTGTCTTTATTGCGTTTTTGCACATAACAATCAATGATCTTGCTTCCCTGTCTAGCCCTACAGGAGAGCTATGTTCTCTCACTCCATCTGCCGTCAGCCTCTCTCAGGTAATAAATGAGAGAGATGATGAGCACTCTGCTTCCCTCCCTCAGGTGCTGTGACTCACTCTCCTGGAAGTGCTTTTTGCTTGAGGGATCCTGGCTGTTAGTACTTTCCTCCTCCTTTCTCTCTCGTGCACCAATGAATAGCCGAAAGCAGACCACAGGACCACAACTGCCAGCCATCTGCTTTCTCTACAGACTAGAAGCAAACACATGCACACACACACAAAAAGAAATATTCCACTCTGATTGCACCTTGATTTATTAAACGTGCTATATTCTGATTATGCACAAAGTAAGGGGTGCAGGGAAGAAACAGAGAACCAGAGATAGTTATTATTTATCTTTGCAATTTTCTAACCATAAGGGAATCAGAAAACAGAAAGAAAAACTAAGTGATCTGATCAAATTCACTATGAGTTTCGCAAATGGATACTCTCTATCAGCTACTCTGATCTCTTCTATACTCTTGTTTTACACACATACATTCATGCATCTTTTAAAATGTATGAAGGTACCTATGAAAGCTGTTACCAGAGGATTGTGTTTAATTTTCATGGATACTTTGTATTTAAAAAGTTTTACAAAATAATGAACAATGCAGAGACACATTAGAAGGTGAACATCTTGCTCACAAGGTGTCAAAGAAACACACATTGTTGGCTAACCTTCATGAGGACAATTCACGTATTTGGTTGATATCTTAGCCTCAAATGAACCACTCCTTTAGTTATACTGGTAAATAAAATTGGTCAAATAACGTCCTCTGCTCTTTCAAAATGTTAAAAATAATCTGTCTGCAAAATGTGTAAAAGACAAAATGGAAAAAAACGAGATTAAATTTCAAGGGTAAGTTTAATACAGTGGTAGTATTTTGACTCAGGTGCTTTGCAGCAAAATTAAAGGTAAATTTCAAGTATATTTTCTTAACAAATGCAGTAACTATAGTCTTCTAATTATAAAAAAAAGTCTGAAAGGAAGAAAGCTAAACATATATGTTGAGGTGACTGCTGAATAAGAGACTTAGATGAGAACTAACTTCACTTTCAATGCCAACCTATACACATTTATTTTATGCACAAAGAAAAATAAACCCTTCTAAGGAAGACTGAAGGATGGTTTTATTTTCAGTAGAAACAATTTTGCATTCTAAAATTATGTATAGACCCAAAGGAATACTTAAGCAGGTATTTACAATTATTTGAACTGATTTGTCAGTGCCTTGGGGTGTTATGAAGGTACTTCAGATACAACTTGCTTTGGTCTCCCACTAATCAGTTTTGAATGATCTGTAAGACCCAATGCATATACGCATGTGCATGGATATATATACACAGACACAAACCTTCACACACCTTTCAACATACTGTCCTAGTAATGAACAGAGGGGAGAATAAACTCCAAAGAAAAACATTGCAAAACTAAAAGTATGATGATTTTCGACAGAAAAGAACACACTTGGCACTAAAGATACAACCTCGAGTCAGTTTGAAGAGATTATATTTCTATGTTGAAATGATACACTTAACGTTAATCTATCAAGTATTAATTTAATCAAAGATTGTCAGTCCTGCAGTTTGCCCAGTATGTCACGAGCCATTACATTTTCCTTCACTAGTTCTGTATTGAAGACAATAACTTTTCTTTCACTGAAATATGTTTTCTAGAAAAAGATCTTGTATGTTTCTGAAGTTATCAAGATAAGTTAAATATCTTGTTATCTTCATTAATGTTTCTATTTGTGTTTCATTTTTTTCATTTGTCAAGTTTAAGTCATTAACCATCTTGTTTCCTTTCTTTTTATAGAATATTGTTTGTAATTTTATTCTTCATTGCCTTCACTTCTTATGAAATATTACATCAAAAGTCAGTGTCTGGATTCAAATGTAACATATGATAGTGAAACAATATCAGGGCATGAACCTGACCACTGGTGTTGTCCATTCCATTGACACTAATGTAGTCTCTGGAAAGCTTTTAACCAAGGACAGCTGAGATTCTCTGATACAATGCCCAAGTATACTCCAAGGATCAAAGGCACCAACAGAGGATCATTTCTAGTGCTCAGTTTGTGTGCAGCACTGTGTTCCAGAGGGCAAAGAGAGTGTAGTAGTATGAGTCATGCCTTGCCAGGTGATATGGATTATGAATAACCTCCTTATGCAATAAAGTGCATTTCTGGAGGTATTAAGCCAGATCCTAAAAATTAAGAAGAAAGATTACAGTTGCTTTAAAAACAGTTAGAAAGTGATTTTGAAATTTGCTGTCAAAACTAAAGAATGGTATTTTTCACTTGAGTTACATATTGTGTATTTAATTTCTCCTTCATTTGAGATATGATTTTCAAAGTTATCTGCAAAATATAGCATGTAAGTGTTTGTGATGAGCCAGCAGGACACCACAGTTTAGAAGCCAAGACATAAATATCAATAGTAAAGAATTCAAGAGAAAGAATTCTTTTGATTGAAGTAATGCTTAATGAGATTATTAGTACACATAAAAAAAAGACCTTCCAGATGTAACATACAGGAGAATTATACATGAATTCAGGATAGCAAGAGTCAAAAAACAATAAAGGAAGAAAGGAAAAAAAAGAAGGGTATTACTACATGAAACTAATTTTTGTCAAAGAATAAAAGGATATATTTTCAGCCACATAAATGTTATCTGCAAACACATGGCTAAATCTAAAAGGATGCACTCAACATTGTCATAGTTTTCTGGACTGACTATAGAAAATGAAAAAGTACAGGAGTACATCATCATGAAAATTCAGAATCTTTCATCTCTTGTTGTGTTCCAAGAAGCATAAAAAAGAGTTTAAAAATAAAAGCTAACATTCCTCATTAATGTATCAACATTAAATACTAAATACATAAATTAAAGGTTTTCTGTACATGTGAAACTCTTGTTAAGCCAATTTCTGCACTGTAAGGCAGGATGTAACTATGTAATAAGTCTTTGCTAAGCACACAATGATGCTACACAGAAACAAATGGGAAAGCCGAAGCAGTAAAATCACACATAAAATGAAGGTTACTGAGTTTCAAAGACTGAAGGTTATGGCATAGCTGCACTGTTTGTTGGCTGTAAGAAGTCCCTGAATAGTTGCTCCTGAAGAATTCCCTTTGCAAAAGGAAAGTCCTCAATTTTTTACTCATTAGAGGTGAGTCTCTGACAGCGGATAGGAGGTAAAAAAGGCTGAACTCTGAAAACCCATCCACTCATCTATGTGTTTTGATATGAACAAATTACTAGGAAAAGGAAGCTCACCTGAATCATAAAATCATAGAAAAGCTTGTGCTAGAAGAAACCTTTGGTTCTGATTACAATGTTTTCATACACATTTTTCCATTCCCAAAAAATAAATTTTACGCAGATTTTCAGACATACAATAGGGTAATTCTGTATCCTGTAATTTCAAGTAAAATATCTGGTAAAGATTTAATGATAATTTTGCTTCTTCAATGTTAAACTATGTATGGAAGACAGAGTTAAATTTAAAGCGTAAAGACTTGCTAGGCCAAGTGACGCTTCCTTGTTCAAAAATTTTAAATATCCTCATAAAATAAAGTTTTTCTTATATAATCTCAGTACAAGACATGCTGGGAGACCTTCTAAACATAGAACATAAGTTACATTTTCATGAGAACAGTTGACAGTTTTAAAGATTAAAGAACACATTCTGTAAGTACAAAAAAATGCATACCCCTATTAAAAAGAATATTTTCCTTCATTTGGAGTCTATGAGACCTTAGAATGTCCAGATTTAACTTTTCTCTTATCAAATATGCTAACAGAATTAGCAGTAAAGAAAATAAATGTATAAATAGTTTGAAGGTAGTTGTAGAGAGCAATAAGGTCTCCCCTCAGCCTCCTCTTCTCCAGTCTAAAAAAACCCTGGTCCCTCAGCTGCTCCTCATAAGACTTGTGCTCCAACTCCTTCACCAGCTTTGTCGCCCTTCTCTGGACACGGCCCAGCACTTCCTTGTCTTTTTTGTAGCAACAGGCCGAAAACCAAACACAGTATTCGAGGTACAGGTGTCATCTGCAAACTTACTGAGGGTATATTTGCTATTCAAATATTGGGATAAGAAAAAATGCCAGAGCTAGGTTAGGGTTAGGGTTATATTTCTGTTCAAGACTAGCACATCACTATAGCCTCAACTGACCTCTCCTTCAAAGCTGAAACTGAAGTTAATCTGCAAATATAATATGTATTTTACTGTCCTATAATTTCAGACCTAACTCGGGACCATTTGTAGGAATACATTGTTATTTCACTGCCCCCGTCAAAAACTGAATGACAATTAATGAAATAATTGATGCATCTCTCATGAAAACAGAACAATTTTCTACTAGTGAAATCTACCTAACAGAAGAGAAATGCAAGTCCTGAACAATAAAAATTTTTTTGCTAAAATATACAAGTCAGTATAGTCTGTGAAATTTGTAGTTGTAATTCTATAATGGAACAGGCTGCCGAGGGATGTGGCTGAATCACCTTCCCTGGAGGTATTCAAAAATACTGGTCGACGAGGTGCACGGGGATGTGCTTCAGTCATGGACAGGTACAGTTGGACTCGATAATCTCAACCATCTTTTCCAATCAAAAAATTCTACGATTTTATGAGTGATTCTGTAACAAAAGTCTCATTGAAGGTATTCTCTGAGAAACAATTATCCAAAAATATATTCTCTGTGTAAGCAAATCTCAATATATATTTCTTAATACGGTTCTCCATCTGACTTATTTAGAGGGAAATATCACCTTTTTAGCCATGAATTGTTGATATAATTACGACAAATCTGTATTGGAAACATTTGATTTACTTGTTTTTCAAGTAGCAGAGCATTTTCTGCATAGATTCACTTCCATGCAATTTTTTGTCCATGTAATATTTACGGCCACATGGCATTTGGGTAAAATTACATAGGACATAACATATGGCAGTAAATAGAGAACAAATGTTCAAAATTCAATGGAAGATATTTTAACTATTACAAGGGCATATAAATACTCTCTTACATCATCAATTGCTTGATACAAAAGAAAGTAGGTTAAACAGATTTTTGTACCAAGTTTCTATGGAGTTTTTTAAAAGGAAGTCCTTATTTCTAGTCAATATTCTTCAAACAAATTAAAGAAAATGTTCCTTTTATCATAAAGAAGTGATTATTTTGGGAAATGCAAGATTAAGTTGTCTTCTTATTAAATCAGACTACTAGTCTTCTTAATAAATCAGACTACTAGAAATAAGGCAGGCACAAATACAAGAACCCAAAAATCAGGAAGAAGAAACTTGGATCTGCCCTGTTCCTTCATTGACAAAGAAGAATCTTGTTGGATTCCTGTAGGATCACATAAGAATCCAGAAGGATTGCTCCCTTTATTCAGAAGGAGCAAGTCTGTGAGTGGAGTACTTACTATGTCCTGTAAATATGTTTTACATGGCCTGAAATATTGTGTCTGGCCAGGTTTTCCTATTGATATGGGCTCTTTTTCAATGATCCTGTTTGACTTGTTCCCAGTGGAACAAAAATGGATTTAAATATTTCTTTTGAATCAAAAATAATAGAGTCAAATACAGAACTGCAGTCAAATGAACAGAGTATTACATTTGAAAGAAAATGTTCACCAGTAGTTCTCTGGGTATAAAATATTCTCATTTTTATCATGTTATCTGTTAAGATAGTGGACAAAGACTACCTTATGAAATGTATTTAAATCCATGTCATGTTGACTAAAGCCTATAAACAGTGATAAAGGCAGTGAATACTAAACCAGGAACAAGTGGAATATGTATTGTATTTACTAGGTTAAGGATTTTCCATTTAAAAAAATCTGAATCCTTGATTATAAGGAAAGTTTTGTTGCAAGGTCACCTGTCTTAGTGTTCTATGGGACTTTGCAGAGCTAATTCAGGAAAAGTCCTAGAGATCTCTTTTCCAAGGGTTGAATTTCCTTTTTCAAGCCTGAGTGCAAAAAATATTTTAGCAAATTTTATTTTATGGAAAGCAGAATCAAATTGAATGAATAGTGGACGTGATTGTGGCAGAAAAGGATCACTCTTTAGTAGCCAGGGTTGGGCAGGAATGTACATACCGACAGAAAATGAACTAGTAGAATGGTTTGACAATGCACACATCTTCCCGAGTTTGTTTTTATTTTTCCATTAAAATCAAAGGCAATGTGAAAGACATAAATTATGTTAATTCTACTTTGTTGGGTAATTTAATGTTGAGGTTTTTACTATATTTTAATTTATGTAAATCTATTCTTAAGTTTCAGTTATTTATTTACATATGAGGTCTTGAATTTCATTGAAGCATAGCCAAAGCAGAAATTGGTTTCTTTGTTTCTTATTGTGTTTGGTCTTTCCCTCTCACAATGAATACTACCATGTTTGTGGACTTTTGGCCCTGTATTTCTACATATATGTAGATTTTTAGTTCCCATAATTGTTTCTGGTTTTCTGTTTGGTTTTTTTTTACCTTAATGCTTCACTGTGGCAAATTACATTTCTTTTTTTTTTTTCTGTATACTGTATAGCTATTTCAATTGACTAGCAGAAGTATTTTTATATGGACATTTTTGTGTAGTTGGGTACTTTTTCAAGCATTAAAATAAGAATTTATATTAAAATATGTTCTCTGTAAAATACATTCTCTCATAATACAAAGTATTACTAATTTTTTTTCAGATTTTATTTTCCTTTTAAATTATCTTGCTTTCATTTTTTCTCTGTTTCAGATTCTCTGATGCTCTTCCTTTCATAGGCATTTTGGTTACACCTATGTGATTTGCATTAAAATTTATAATTGTATTATTAAACTCCAAGAATTTGTGTAGTGAATCTTTCTCTATGTCCAATACCCAAACAGAAAACTGTTGCATGAAACATAAATGGGATACAATTCCTGCTTACATGACACCGGATTCCTTTATACCAGATGCAGAAGCATGTTATGAGTAATTTTCTTAGCAAGTTATAGATCTTCAAACGTTATAGGATGAGGGTAAATTTATTCTGCCTTCCTTAACTCAACTCCTCTTTAAACTGCATTACTATGTGATTGCATCCTAATAAACATGTTAATGAGCAGAGAAATAGTCACACTATATCTGGAATGCCAGAGATATTTTTCAACGCAACGTATCATGAAGAATATTTGGACATGAGAAACTGTTCTTAGATCACTAGTGCATATCACTGCAGAAATTATGAATTACATGACTATTGTGAAAACATTAATCACAACTCTTTTTAAATTTCTTCTTATTTTTCAGTGACACAATCATTTAAATTTTAAGTCTATTAATTTATCCACAGAGCAGCTTGTGTCTAATAATTTAAATTAATTTCCAAAATGTCAGACTGCAGTTCCTAAAAAAGCTCTTTGTGACATATATGACCTAAGGAGACCTACTGCTTTTGAAAAAATCTGGTTATTTCATATATATAGTTTCCTGTTAGAATTTTCTCAGATTACTATTTTTTTTGGTTTTGCATCACAATTTGCCTTTGGGATATCACACAAACATAGGAAACATATTCAAATTTTTTTTAAAAAAAAAGATTTTTTTGGTGTGACTTACTTGAACAATGGAAAATAAGGAAGAACATACTGAAAAATACTCTGTGGACAAATTCATCAACTTCAAAAAATCATGAGACTCTCCTTTCCAAAGAAGCAGGACAGGAATAAATTGTCATTTCTACCAAGGAAACTTGGTGACCAATTTAAGTGACAGGAGTATTTTCAAGTTTTCTCTGAAGACTAATATTCTTCCACATTATCATGCAGCCCAGTTGCATACCAGTATCTATGTTAGGTGTCATCAATCAGACTTAAAGGTACTCTATTTCATTGTCAAAAAGCCTTTCATTTTAACAAACAAGACATTTAGTCACTTTAGAGTTACTAGGACAAAAACTGAGGATTTTTATTTTTCAAACACTATGCTTCTACCCAAAGGTGAGAGAATAATATGCTTTCTTTGAGTACACTTTTTTACTCATCATTCAGTGGAAAACAAAAGACAAGAAACAGAAAAAGCTGTAAAATTTAAAAGATTCACAATAGAAAATCTCTGTTAAATATATTTTTCATAAACAAACACTAACCTGTTTCAACAACTGTCATCAATATTAGATGGAAGAGATCCTGATATGGTGTTAGGCAGAGGTCGTAGTTTGATAGAGTATTTGACAAAATGAAATAAAATAACTTCTAATGAGGTTATGTTTTATATTTGGATAATATTTAACAAACATAAAACAATGATAACTATAAATGTTACTACAAATCTTATTTGTCTAGAATAAGTAAAAGCTGAATGCTCTGTATTATTAAAAAGATCCACATAAAACACCAAAACCTAGAACGAGAGACAAATTGACTTTTGAGTAAAGATTAAAAGATCTAAGTAAGTTTTACAGGAAGGTAATGATAAAGTAGGTCAGGATACACTACAAATATTTGAGAGCTATTAAAATGTATAAAGAGTGAGTATTTAGTTTGGTACATAGCAGAATAACTAGTAAAAAATAAAAAAAACCTTGTACTTAATATGAGGAAACACTTGTCAATAGAGAGGTATAGATGTAGAGACCTTTAAAGGAAGATTTTGCATGGTTTAGGAAATGTGCTGTAGGGAAAAGTCTGTCAGGCCAGCCTAGAATACTTTTCTATCTCTCTTTTGTTTTAATCAATAATATAAGATGTGAAGCACCCTTCTGAAGCCAAAGTTTTAGATCACTGTGTGTCAATATTTGAAAATCTCTGAGGGAGATATAAGGTGCTAGTATTATGTCTGATGTTATCATAGTGAATTTCTGTTAACTGAATCCTCATCTCCCTTTCTTGTTTTGCTCTTTGTATCTCAAAAGAGTTCTGGAAACTGTCAGCCAAATATCTGTGTAATTTACTTTGGACTTGAAAGGTATCCACCTGAATCAGCACAAATCCAAAAGGAATACTCGTACTAATCAGTAATAGTTATCAGTTAATATCAGTCATATGTGTAATGAACCAATGTAACTAGAAAGACTAACACGGCAGGTGGATAAAATCTCTGGTTTTGGCATATCTAGAGTGGAAATCACCACGTATAAATTGTCTGTGATGTAGCACGCTCTTATTCATTTTATTTTGATTGTTCACTGTCATATCTCAGAATTCCGGTTTATCCCACCACACCAGCCTGGTCAGTAGCTAAAACCGGGCAGCCTTTGTCTCAAATCCCCACAACAATAGGAAAAGGGAAATGAGAGGGACAGAGACTTGTGGGTTGGAAACTGATACTGAAACAACTTTAATGCAAACAAAAATAATAAGAATAGAAGATAGCAGTATTGATAGATAACAAAATAATAAAATATATACAAGTGTACTAAAATCAATTTAAACTCCTTCGATAAATGTATGTCTTCACTGATGCTGCAGGGCAGGTGTGGGGAAAGGTCCTGAACTGGATTCAGCATCAGGCAGGAGCTGGACTCAGGAATCCATAAGTGGATTCAGGGGCAGATGGAGAGGCAAGGTCCTCCCTGAACATCTGCCATTGAAGAACTCCGCGTCCTTCATGACCTCTGGCTTTTATACTGAGTATGACATGTATGACATGGAATACTTTATTGGCCAAGGTGGGTCACATATTCTACCTGCACTTCCCAACAAGTACAACCTCCCTTGCCAGTAACTCTGAAATGGCTTTAATTTACACAGGAATGTGGGTGAGCAGTGGCCTCACTGCACACCAATAGCTCATTTAACTTGGTGATGACTATCAGGCTGAAAAGTCCTAGAAAAATTGTCCTACTTTAGTCAAAACCAGCTAACTCATCTGTTGTGGTTGCAATGGTAAAAGGGCCTATTACAGCAATAAGGAGATCCATCCACACAGAAAAAAAATACTTTTTCAAATCCAAATTGAATACAGAGAAGAAGTGAAAAATTGCAAAGGACCTTGTTATATCTTCTCCAATATCAGGAAACTATGTCCTATTGTCTTAACTTGAGCTATTCTCTTAACTGAAAAAAACATATTTTTCACATTGTTACAGTTTCTAATTCAGTTATCTGCTTTTTTTATACAAAACATTACTGATAACACCATCTTCCAGAATGTCAAAAAATATATTCAAATGAATTTCCATCCCTTCTCTATGCCATGACTTCCAAAATTGTATTATTTCTACTATTAAAATCAGGTCTATAATATCTTATTTATTTATTTTTTTATATTCACTGGAATTATCTATTTTCTAGAAAAGATCCAGAAATCTTTTAATGTATTTTATTTACAAGTCTTCTTAAAACAAAGTTGTAGTTCTTTTGCTCTACCCTTTTTTAATCCCACTTACTTTTGGGTTTGTTTATTTTGGTGTTGTTTTTTTGATAAGTTCATTAAAGAGACAAGAATAAAATATGCATTCCTTAAATTGCACAGGTTAAAAAATTATCAGTGTCCTTTCCTTTCTTAAAGGAGTTCACTCTGTTGTTGGACATGTTGTAATAATGCTTCCTATCTTGGCCAATTTTAAATTTTTAAATTTTATTGTCTTAAAATGACTGTGCTAAAAGTGGCCCAAGAGGTTATGGAATTCCCATGCTTGGCAATTTTCTGAACATGCCTAAATAAGTCTCTGAGAAAAGTGATCTAAAACTGAAATCAGCCTGCTTTGAGGGGAAAGTTGTACAAGGTGAATTTCAGACCTCCTCTCCAAATTTTTTTATGATTTTGTGAGAAAGCTTGTCAGGAGGTTTTAGAGTATTTTTTTCACAATGAAACTCAAATGAGAGTTTTGAGGTCCCAGATGTTGACAGAGCTCTGTCAGAGACTGACTTTTTGCTGCTCAAATTAAATAATTTGGTTTCAAATGTTGAGAGCACAGCACAGGGAGTGCCCTTCAGCTTTACCTCACTTTTGCAAGCAGCCCAGCTGTGCTTACTGCCCAGAGAGATCACGCTATGAGCTTGCTGGAAGGGAGATCAGGGGCAGAATGTTATCTGAGATTTGCCAGAGAGCCCACTGGAAGAAACACATGCACTCACCACCATCACAACACTCAATTCCAGAACTTCCCTAGCAGAAGCATTGCACAGGCCCACCAAAAACTATAAAAAGTACTCTGCTAGAGGGGTCGTTTGCTCACCAGCCTTCCTAGGAGGAAGAATACTAGAGCCCAGGTGGTGCTCCTGGACTTTTTGCTCTCTCTCCCTCTCTACCCTCTTTCTTTCTTTCTTTCTTTCTTTCTTTCTTTCTTTCTTTCTTTCTTTCTTTCTTTCTTTCTTTCTTTCTTTCTTTCTTTCTTTCTTTCTTTCTTTCTTTCTTTCTCTCTTTCTCTCTTTCTCTCTTTCTCTCTTTCTTTCTCTTTCTTTCTTTCTCTCTTTCTCTCTTTCTTTCTTTCTCTCTTTCTCTCTTTCTTTCTTTCTCTCTTTCTTTCTCTCTTTCTTTCTTTCTCTCTTTCTTTCTTTCTCTCTTTCTTTCTCTCTTTCTTTCTTTCTCTCTTTCTTTCTTTCTCTCTTTCTTTCTTTCTCTCTTTCTTTCTCTCTCTCTTTCTTTTTTTCTTTCTTTCTTTCTTTCTTTCTTTCTTTCTTTCTTTCTTTCTTTCTTTCTTTCTTTCTTTCTTTCTTTCTTTCTTTCTTTCTTTCTTTCTTTCTTTCTTTCTTTCTTTCTTTCTTTCTTTCTTTCTTTCTCTCTTTCTTTCTTTCTTTCTTTCTTTCTCTCTTTCTTTTTTTCTTTCTTTCTCTCTTTCTTTTTTTCTTTCTTTCTTTCTTTCTTTCTTTCTTTCTTTCTTTCTTTCTTTCTTTCTTTCTTCTTTCTTTCTTTCTTTCTTTCTTTCTTTCTTTCTTTCTTTCTTTCTTTCTTTCTTTCTTTCTTTCTTTCTTTCTTTCTTTCTCTCTTTCTTTCTTTCTCTCTTTCTCTCTTTCTTTCTCTCTTTCTTTCTCTCTTTCTTTCTCTCTTTTTCTCTTTCTTTCTCCCTTTCTTTCTTTTGGACCCATTATTTGCTATCATTTTACCTTCGTGTAGCCCAGTGGGTACTGAACCCAGAAACATTACAGGGAGACCCAGGGTCTCATCCTGGTAACCCTTGGTCTGTTCAGGATGGGTCTTGACAAGCTCACAGACAAGGCCCAGAATGCTGCGTTCTGGAAGAAGAGAACAACCAGATGGGGGTTGTATGTGTAGAAACTGATGATTTCTGCATTTGTTTTGACTGGGGTAGAGTTAATTTTCTTCATAGTATGTAGTATTGGGTTATATTTTGTATTTGTTCTGGAAAAGCATTGATAATACAGAAATGATCTTATTATTGCTGATCAGCACTTACACAGAGTCAAGGACTTTTCTACTTCTCAAACCACCCCACCAGCGAGTAGACTGGGGGTGCACCAGAAGCTGAGAGAGGACACAACTGGAACAGCTGGCCCCAACAGACGAAACACTTGTTCCGTACCATATCATCATATGGTGCTTAGCGTATAAAGCTGCAGAGAAAGAAGGAAGGAGGGGGCATTTAGAATTATACTGCTGCTTCTTCCCAAGTAACCATTGCATATAATACAGCCATGCTTTCCTGGAGGTGGCTGAAACTCTGCCTGCTGCTGGGATTTACTATCTTTATCTCAAGGCACAACTTTCCTCACTTTTGCTCTTCTCATTCTCTCCCACATCCCACTGTGGGGTAGTTTTCCAGTGGCTATGTGGAGCTTAGTTTCCAGCTGGGGTTAAACCATGACAGCTCTTAAACATGGGAAGTGTTATGCTGAGGTGTCTTTATATAATAGGTAATAAAATTCTGGGTCACTATATACAAGGCTGAGGATTGGCCCTCCAACATTTTCCAAGGTGACAGAAAATGTTGGTCATTACCATTGTTGTGTGACAGCTCAGACAGGAGCTCCAACATATCTTGAAACCATGGCCAATACTTATCAAGTCTAGGTATGAGTTTAGCCAGCCTTTAGGAAAACACACCAGTTACAATACAGATAGAAGAATAAGATCAGTCTGTGTCAGAGGTCTGGATTTCTAGGGACTTCGACTTCCACATCCAGAATTCTTAGTTTGTTTAGAAGAATTCCAAACCAGACTCAAACAGAAGAACACAGTAGCACACTCTTTTTTCCCAGTTTCTTTATTGCTAATGCACATAGAACAATTAACTTTATTAACAAGTAAACAAAAAAAAAAACAAAGAAGAGCAACTTCTCCTACGACATGCAAAACCCACATGTTCTCTGTCTCACAATAATGCAGAGTCATGCAGAAATAGTTCATTAGCACAAGAATTTAGAAAAGGCAATTCAGGATGGTGTTAGGTTAACTAGTCTTATTCTTTAACTGTAGGCATGGATACTTAGCCAAACAATAGAACCATATTAATATAATTATATTGTGTCTTGTTCCATGTGAGACAGTTCTGCTCTAGTTCATTTATCTTCATGATGGTCTAAGACATTTTACTGAAATACTGATAGTCAGTGAACGGTCTGTTGATTAGGGTAAAATACTTGAATGTTAAAGATCTGAACAACATGAAATAATGCTCAGATGCTGTTTCTACTACATTAATCAATTACCAATGAAAGGATAAGTCTCTCTTCCTCTGATCAGAAATTCGCCCTGGACCTGATAAATAATGCTAACATTTATTACAACAGCATTTTCTGAAACCATAGTCAGATGTTGCAGTGTTGCATATGTGTAGAAAACCACGTACAAATTTTCTGGTGACAGCTTGTTGAATATTCATTTCCTCAATCATGTTTGATTTGCAGAGTTAATTCTTACATTTTGTTGAAAACTGTTAAAGAGACCATGCTGAAAAAATATAGTGTGAGAAAAAGAGCATGAGTAATGAGACTACCTTCTAGCTGTCATACATATATAGAAGTGAAGAATTTAATAAACATCTCTCATTAGTAATATTTTTATTGTACATTTAAACTTACAAAATCTTGTGAGATTTTCAATTGCTTTATCACTATTTTCAATCCCTATAAGTAGCTTACAACACTTTAAATCATATGCTTATTTTGTTAGATGTATTATGATGAAAAAAGTTTTTAAATCTTTTGATTCAGCCTTTTCTGAGAGCACACAACCCAGAAGGCAAATTTTTTTTCTTTTTTCTTTATTGTTTCAGAAAAGTGTTTTTGTGTCCAGATCCTTTTTCTTTCATGTCTTTGAGAGTTGATAAATCCATCACATTCATTTGCAGCTAGGTTTCCAATTATCAGTCAGAACACAACTTTTAAATGAAAGTAAACTTCACACTCAAAATTGAAGCACAACAGTTCTGAAGCAACATATTCTGTGGAAACTCCATTTATATACAGTTTTTATACAGTTTTTACTAAAAATTCAGGGCTAAGTTTACTTCCATTAAATGACGTGAGGATAATACCAGTGAAGTTAATAAGAATTATGTCATGTTTCTTACAGATGAGGCAATACTTGGCCTTCTTGCAGGTAACCCTTAGATTGTTTGTTAGAAGACATTTCATGACCATGAAGAGCTTGAAGTGCTAGGGAATTTATTAGTATTCCCCTTTTTGTTACAATATTTTTGTTTGACCTGACACTAATAATGGAGCCTGATTATTTGGAACTATCCAATTAGCTCTGATTTATAACTGATGGATCTTGTTTTCTTGTTCTTATAATCTATATAATTTTATTTTCACATAACTTATTTATTTCAGATACGAATACATCTCAAACTAAATTTATCATACAGTGTTCTAAACACAGATTTCAGTGACCACTCTTTAAGCTTTTTCAATTTTAATCATATTAAAATGGAATACTAGTTTATCTTGATTAGGACTTACCCTCCATTATATAATAAACTCACATATGAGCTCTGCATAGAGTTACAAAAATAGTTTGTTTGCTGAGGCTCCTCTTATTAAATATATTAAACATACTTTATTCTGGAAAGCAGTCAGTATATTTTTAGAGAGGCAGAGGACCGTGATGTCATACGAAAAGCTTTTAATGACAATGCAAAACAAAATCCTTCATAGAAGTGTATGCTAACAATAGGCTTGTATCCCAAAAAATCAATAATTAGAGCCTTTAGGGGGAAAACATAGAGCTGAATACAGGTAAATGATTTTATATTTATTGTAAGCTATTAACTATTTGGTTTATCTTAACATAGAGACAGTATTCACCAAAAACAGATTGATCATTTTCTTGCCAGAATGTCCTGAACCAGAAAAATCTGTTTTCAGTTCTTAGGTTGATGATACTCAAATGTTTCTGTTCCTGAGAGCTGTCAGCTATAAAGTACTATATTATGTTTTTAAACAACCATATTTGAGGGAAATATTAACGTTAAACATTTTCCTATAGAAGTTCCTTGTCAGAGTTACCCAAGGACCATTGAAATGTCAAATTTTAGTGGGGATTTTTTGGTCACAAAATCTGATACACTGATTAGTCTAACTTTAATTTGTTTCTCCACATAGTTCACATAAGTTTGGACCACAAATTTTCCTACATAACTTTGTCTGTGCCTGGTGTTTCAGATTTTTCTAGCAACAAAGAACATTCTAAAATTACTTTCAGTATATATGCACACACATGCTAGACAAGATTTTATCCTTTTTCATTGTTGTTTCCTGGGAATTATATCAAGTTTGCAAATAAAATGTAAGATAAAGTAAACACAATTTTTTTTCTAAAGACTGTGGTACTCACATGGGAGGACATTCTATTACCTGTCTCTAGATCTGCTTAGACATTTTATAATATATAATCATTGGCTATGAAACAGACAGAAGGCGAGATTTAAGCTTGATTTAAACTTAGATGATAGCTTAAAATAGGCACTGAGGTTTTTTTCTAAAGTTAGTAGAGATAGATAGATATCTTAATGAAAAATTAAATTAATCAAAAGTATGGCAACTTATTTGGAGGGATCTGTCTCATTTCACTGCGTATAGAGGAAGCCAAGATTAATAATTCAAGGCAGATCTGTAATACTGGATAGTTGATGTGGGTAAGAGAAATAATACCTATCTATCTTGTGTATTTTCATTCTGAACTGAACTCCTAAGCTTGATACAACCAGCTCCTTTTTTTTTCGATTCTTAAGGTTTGGCAATGTTGGCTGTTTAAGTTAGCAACTTTAAAAGTCTTTGCTAGTCAAGAATGTACTTTGTTGATGTTCTTCTGCTAGGCTGAAGAATTAGATTTCATGTCTATGCATTTTACCACTATGAAGCCTGAGATGGGCCTACATTGAAGAGAGGCTTTGGTCTTGAAACTCAGAGGAATAAGTGTTCATTTCACCAAATACTACTCTTTCTTTTTAAAAAAGCCAGTTCTCTAAATAATTCAAACACAACTGAAGACTTTATAGTCTCCAGAGAGAGAAGTTTCGTAAGAAGATGAATCTTCTTCCTTTTTTCCACTCTCCCAGATGGTAAGAAAATTAAAGGAAAATCAAGTGGTAAACTGAATTTGCATAAAGTAGACGATTCCACTTACATAATCTGTAATCAATGAATGAATGTATACCATATTTCTACAGCTTTACTTTTATTTTGTGTTAGGTGATTTTTCTTAAAATTTTATTCTGCTGTCTATCATAACAATGTTGATGTTGTTCCTTCCTTACTGGAATTTCAGCCAGGATGGTGCATGTTCTGTTAATGCCAATAAGCATTTCATTTGATTCTCCTGTGCTACAGCTGCTTCTTTGGATTTTGTATAGGAAAAGAAGCAGGATCTTGGCTCATTATGAATTTTCAGTCCATCATTTTCTGTTTTCACAATTGGAACAGGCAGATCAGTATTTGTTCATTAATTCCAGGGTGAATTCCATTACGAATTCATACGCTTATATTTTAGTCATTCTTAAATACTGAAAATAAAAGAAAAAACAATAAAAACATTTCAGAAAAACTATCATTTTAAGTATGAACATACTGTTTGAAATTTTGCTAGTAACAGAAACAGAGATGGGAAGAAAAGGAGACTGAAATACAAATGTAATGCAAGAATATCAAAACAATCTTTCATCTGTAGGATCTCTGTGTTAATTAACAAATATGTAAACTTGCTAATTACAAAGATATTCCAGGAAAAAAATTACATGTATCTTTTCAGTATTCTACCAAATAAATGTATTTAAGGTAAATCTCAGGAGTGTTGTTGAAGAAGTTAATTGAATAGATTTAAAGAATTGGATTTAAAACAGCTAAAATAAGTTCTCTTTCATTACTATTTTAAACACCTATTTCTGGTTTTAAGGTTCTGCTATTGTAAGACAAGACAAACTAATATATATGCAAGTATATTTAAGTGTGTGGGGTGCATGAGGAAACACAATATCTGTAAATTTTACAGTAAATGCTAGCTGAAGATGCCTTAAGATTCTTTCTACTTGATTTTACCTTTCCATTTTTATTTCACTTTTTAGAAATATGATTTTCTTCTCTTGTTTTTTTTTTTTCTCCAGAGTAACCTGATGTAAAAATTCCTTAGAACCAGGATTTGTAACTTTAATACAAATATTGATAACTTGCCTATGACTATATTACGTATAGAAACACTTAGAGAAAGACTGTATTACACATAAGGGATCCAGAATCAACTTTTTGCTGCAAATTTCTTTTAAATAGAAATACATTACCATTAAAAAAATATTGGCTTTTGTTGCGAAGTTAAAGGCTGAACATCAATAAATTGTAAATTCATTCAGTCCTCAGAGAAAATTATATTTCATTTCATGAAATAATAATGGGGAAGTTTAAAAAAATGGTTCATAAAAATCTCCGACTAACCATGTCTGTTTTCCCATATTCAGCAACATCTCTCCATGCTTCCCCCACTCCAAAATGAAAAAAATGCTTTTCTGCTATTTTTTTTTCTATTTTGGATAAGCATTTATTTAACCTATTGTAGAATATTTTTCATCTAAAACTTTTGGATGCAGTGCTAGCTTTCTTCAAAATTGTTTTGAACAAAATCTGATTTCTACTGTACATTTTTTACACTCCCTTTGTGCCAAAGCTTCCCCTTATGCCTCTGTAAAATAAAGAACAATAAGAAGATAGAGGCTTACTTTCATCACACTACAAAAACAGCAGAGATTAATATTATAGAGAAAATTCTTCAAAGTGCAAGTCTTTTTTTTAGAAGATACTGCAAATCCAAATCTCTTGTCTTTCAAAGAATTCCTCCTTCTCTGACTTTGAAGGTGCAACTTAGGCCAGTAGAAAAATAACAAATACACAAATAAAATTTTAAAAGTTATGTTATTATAAATCTATATCTAATTAAGAGGTTTTTGTCTGTTTCAGTAATATTTTTCAAAAATATTTGTTGTCCTGTATTTTGTTGTCAAGGAAAGTGACTTAATTTTATCCATCTAACATAATTGTAGTGAATATGTCTATTTAAGACAGATAAATTGTTCTGATAATTACATTTGCGTGCAGGATTTTTTTCTCTGTGTTGTTTCAAAATTAACATTATATGATTACACCCAGAGAGGCAACCATGTTGGGTAACCTGATTAAACTGATTAATTGAATCCAGTGTTGTACAGAAATTGATGATGTTACATAAAGATTGTTGTAGGATCGAACCTTTGAAGTACCTTGAACTGTTCTTCAGATAGATATCTTTTTCATTTAAGTAATTTCTACATTTATTTATTAGGGAGCTTGACTCTTCATATGAACTCCTATATATTTTCAGGTATGTGCATCTGCTTATGGTTACATGAAAAATTAAGAGAGGGAAAAAGGATTCATAAATTACATTGGGAAGGAAATCTTAACATAAAAGCATCAGATTTAACAATGTTTTTGAAATTTACTTGAAAAATATGACTAGGAAATTAGCTTATTTATAATAAACTCAGGAAATGCTTGATAGCTGAGATTTATTTTTTAATATTATTTCAGATATATTTCCCAAATTGATTATAAACACATAATTGAAATATTTCTGATAATAACAACACATATAGATCAGATCTTGTCAGTCAGGTCTGAATGGATCCGTCACAAGCCTGCATTTTAATGAACATTCCCATGAGTCCAAGCGTTTTGCTTTCCAAAAATCAAATGAGAAACAGGTCTTTTAGAGAAAGATAAAGTCCTAAAGGACTTCTTGCTTTTTCAATTATTTGTAACTTTTTAAACATTCATACTCTTCAGTTCAGATCTGTGTCTGTAATGTATAATTAATATGTATAACAGATCTAAAAAAAACCCCAAACAAATAGAGCACCTTGTGCATTTTTTTTCTGTATTTCACTGAGGCCACTGTCAATGACTCATTTTAGGGAGAGAAGTCAGTGTTCTTTAAATGTCACCAAGAAATAGAACTTTTCCACATTCAACTCCATGCTAAATTATTTAAAGATAGAGAGCTATGAGGTTACTCTGGAGAGTATTCAAAACTCCCTGAAAAGACTGTTTACACGATATTTAAATTTTCCATTGCTTCCCATTAAATTAAACCCCTTAAGTTTTATTAAAGAGAGTATAACTCAAAGATCAAACTGGAGACCAAACTGTCACTTTAAATATCCATGGATTTCACTGTGTTTGTTGGTGATATCAACTAAAAGAAAAAAAAAAGAAAAAAAATATTCCCAATCTAAACAGTAAGGACTGAAAATTTTAAATGAATTGCATATGTAAGATTCTGCTAATTCTCACAGTGTTTCAAATTCTGTCCTTTGCAAGGTGAGTTGACATTTTTATACAGCATTCAGTGCAACAGAATATATTTTTGCAGACTTCCTGATATCCTTTAATACTATAAAAATACAAGAGCTTAGTATCAATACTCTGAGCATTACAACATTTCAGCATTTGGCCTCGGAGAAAATTCACTTCCCTGTGTTAAATACATTCCTAGTACAATGCCTGTTAGGGGATCCCTACCTGGAAATGAATATGGGATTGAAAAAAGAAGCCACTGAGGTGCCCAGACAAACTATCCACAAGTAAATATGAAACCTGCAATTTTGTTTTAAAAATTTTTAACTAACTAATCAGACTTAATGTTTTTAAGTAATTAGTTAAACACATTTTACTCAGGAATGTTGAGAGGCTCATAACACAGATCTGTTTCCCAGAACACACCTTGCTGACACTCAAAAGAACTTTCTTAAAAAGTTTCCTTTTCCTCTCACTATAGCATTTATAGAAATGTAGAGTTTCTAAAAAGTATTTTCAACTACAGCCTGCAGCGTATTCGAGAGACAGGATGCTGTCATACTGAAATGATAGATAAGGGCTTTAATCTCTTCAGACATTGGAAAAAAAGAAAACTTATCTGAACTAAGTTTAATATAGGAAAATTAATCATATTCTGACTTAATTACAGTTAGTGATATATTATGTGAAGAGTGCTTCATATATACTGCTCATATTGGTAAAGTTTAAACCTAAACTGGAGCATGGACTTTCTAATGTTGTAAAGACTGAAGTCCTTGTAGCATACCAAGACACAAAGTTTTGGTAAGGGAGTTTAATGCTAGAAAAAGGAAAACATGTCTGTTGGTCTCAGGAGCTTTCAGGAACAAATGGTGACTAAGTTGTGGTTGTGAGGATCTACAGTTTCTGGTTGCACCAGATTGCATGCTTATCCAAACAATGTTTAAGTAAAATATCAGAAATATCAGTATAATATTTTAGTATCAAACTTGTAGTCTTTCATAGATCTGTGATTCAAAATGAAGAACTTAGGCATTTTACAATATTTTTAAATCTTTCAGAACATTCAGTCATGCATAGATCTAGAAGTTTTCATTATGTTTTGTCCTCTAAAGAAGGATTATAGCAAGTTTCTCATACAAAAAACACTACCTATTTTCCAGAAACACAGAAGGTTATCTCAAGTCTAAACTACTTTTAACATTAAATCACTTGCAGCTACAGTTCTCTACAAATAACTATTCTGTCATTCTTAAGTTACTACCAAATCGAATCAAATTATTGTGTCTTATTGGACGTAGTACCTTGAGGAAAGGTAGGATCTGATTTCACAGCACAGAGATGCTACTAGAAAAGAAAATACTAATGATCCATCCTGAACCTTAAATGTAAAGTTCAAGAGAGCAGTTTTTCTGCTCCCTCAATAATGAGTGGTCTTCGCCAAGGGGCAGTTTTAACAGTCCCTGGTTCAACTTTGGATTTTGGCATGTATCATCTAGGTGTTGTTTTCTAAAATTTGCTGCAAAAGCAGTATAAAGGAAAAAGGAGAGGAGAAACAATGCTCTTAAATGAAAAGCAGACTGTGTTACTCTGACACTGTATCTCACAGTTCAAGTGGTAAACTGCATGGAAAAATTAGAAAGAGACATACATTTCCAGTTTATTTTTTGTTGCTTACTCATCTCAGATCCTTTCAGTGTGAGTAAAGTTTATTTCATTACAAATGTTAGATAAATTTTGGGAAGTCTCTTTTCATTAAAAACTACTGTGGATCTCAAATAATAACATGTTGAATTAGCTTTAACCTAGAGCTTTTGACTATAGCATTTTAGTAAAGTACACAAATATTTTGTGACACAAACAGCTGCTTTAGAGTAGAATTTTCAGCCAGAAAATCCTATCAGGTAAATTAATTATCATGTTTATAACCTGAAAGCAGAATTCAAATCCACTGTGAAAAAATGTATCCCAATCTCTTAAAATTATTCTCGATGTATTTTCTGAAAAAAAACCTAAAACAGTTAGAGGAAAAATTAATCACACTGAATAAAAAAATTAAAGCCCTCCTAGTTAATCCTTATCTCAGATTCACTGCCTGTAAAAGGAGGGTGCAGTTCTACTGATTACATCAGAGTAACAACTCTCTTCTCAGCAATGAAATGGACTGCAAATATTTTCCATTTCACAGGTTTGACACACATTAGTGATCAATCTTGTTTGTCTTGTGGCAGTGCATACTCATAAAGAAAACCTTTTTTCCGTATCTTGAATTTGCTGTTAAATTTTTCTATACAGTAAATGATCACAATATTCTTATCTACACATCACAGGTAAATACAAATAGATCAGAAGCTCCTTACAGTCAACTTGAACAACAGACACATGAAAGTAAAAGTTGGATTTTTAAAAGGCCTATATTATTAATGACCCAGTGAATTTCAAAGTATTTTTGCTTTTAAGTTTTCTTTCAGACGACCATAGAGTCACAGAATACTTCAGATTGAAAGTGACCTCTAAAGGTTGTCTGCTTCAACAAGATCCTGTGGCACACTTGACTCAGCATCATGGCTGAAAGCAGTTAACATGATTCTTGCAGCATTATTAGATAAATTTAGTTTCTCTTTTGAAAGCTTCATAAATATTTTGAACAATGAGACAGCCAGTCAGAACCTGTCACCCTCATGAATACTCAGATTCTATCAATATGTAGTTACATTAAATTCATAAAAGGTACTTCCAGGAGACCTGAAAGGTAAGGAAGAACAGGATGCTATCAAGAAATACACACTTCTTGGTGAAGATTTTGGATTGGTCATTATTTACCTCAAACTTTGCCTGCAGTGGGAGAGTAAGCAGGTCACTGGAAGAAGGGTGACTTTTTAGAACTAACTTTCAATGCAACAATGTGGACATAATTACCAGGCTGAAAGTATCAGACTCAGCTTTGCTGGCCTCTGATACTTTGATACGTATTATTTACATTACAACTAATATCACTGCCTTTTGGTACAATTTTGTTTTCTCAAGAAGTCAAAAAATATAACATTTACTGCATAATAGAAGTAAGAAATGTCATCAAGCACAAAATTTCCAGTTTTGTTTGTAAGTATCAGTGTACATTTTAATGTATTGTATATTTGTGTAGGTATATTTTTCTTCTTTGCACAATGTTTTTTTATGGGTTTCCCACTCTTCCTAGTGAGCCCATGTACTTCGCTATCTCTGCCAACATTCCAACAAGCAGCTATGGCCTCATGATGTACACTCAGACTCAGGGCCCTGGTTCGTGCTGCTATTGCTACATTTATGTTTGTCTCAAAGTTTGCATTTGGTAGTGCTGCAAGAGGAAGTCAGACCCTGAAATGCTAAGACTGCTTCGCTTGTGGCCTTGGGCACAAAATGGCATGAGGGCAGGGTGAGTGTTTTGGATTGCACCCACACCAGAATAGATGCTGAACCTGCAGGGGCTTGCTGCACTTATTCAGGACCCAAAAGCCACCACCACCCACTGAAACCGACCCAGGATGGGAGATTGGCAAGATATCGCAGAACCCTGGTAGTGACTCTCACTACTCTCTCACACACTCTACTCTTCCTTTTTCTTCTTTTCTCTTTTTACTTCTCTCTCTCTCTTTTCTAATAGACAGTTAAGTGTTTTTTTGGCAGCATCTGGCCTCGTTTGCGTCTTAATCTCTCAGAAGGTATCCAAATGTGCAGTCTCAGTAAGTCAGTATACCTTGTGGACTGTAACAGCTACCCACTGGTCTGGAGCTCCACCTTGGCGGATCGCTGTCTTTACAGCCGTCCTTTACTGCAAGAACACATCCTTGGGTTTTCTTTCTAAACAATCTTCCTTCATCTTCATTAGTGCCTCCAAGTTTTAAGTTCTGAAGGCCCAACGCTCAATTCCTTTCCCGTCTCTGTGGAGAAGTTTCACTTTCTCAAGAAGCGAGCTTTGGAGATTTAAGGAAAAACACTTTTTTCCAGTGCCAGAAGAAGCAGAACCATTCAAATAATTGGCTTTACTGCTTAGACATCCATTACTCCTTCCTGAGAGTGCCTGAAATAAAAGAGGCACGTGGCTTCTGACGCACTGCTAAGGAACAGAAATAGCAAGAGACCAGACTCTAAGCTTTAACTTATTAGTCAGGAGGGGAACAATGAGACTGGTAGATATAAAATTTTGAAATGTTTCCTTGCAGTAGAATCCTAACAAGATTTATTAATCTACTGACTTTAACATTCTCATTATTCATAAATAGCCTTCTTATGTTCCATTTAAGAACTTTTAAAAACTAGTCCAATCCTAAGTTATAAATCAAGACAACAGAACAACATATCAATTTATCATATTTTGTGTTTTGTCTGAGTCAAATATGCTGTCCGGGTTTTTTCCATATTCCAAAACATCTCAAATTATAGATTAAAAAAATCACTAAAAATAAATTCTGAAAGACAAGTAAATGAATGACCTTTAAAGACACTGCAAATGACAATTTAAAATTCAGAGTTGTTGCTATTTAATGTGCTACTTACTATTTGAAAAATTATCTACTATTGATTTAAATAATTTACTATGATGTTTGTACAACAAGCTACCAGCTGTTCTACAAAATTTGTTAGAGTATAGCTCATTGCTGTGATTTTTCTAATTGAATACTACGATACTACAATTGTACACGAGTAATTATATGCATCACTAATCCCTGTTTTGCTCTCAATAAAGCTGTTCATATGAATAATGTTTACACATATTTCCTCTAAATAGAAAACCAGACAATAAAAAAGAGAAGGCAATGCAATAAAAAAATAATAAAATAAAACAACACAAAACAAAAGAACACTGGAAAGAGCCAAAATCACATAAACAAAACCCTGCTTCATAATCTGAGTTGAGATCTCTAAAGAGTTGGTTTTCTCTTCTTGATTATTTTGTCCTTTCATATTCCCCACATGTAAGAAATTTATTAACTATCCGTTATTAAGCTTTGACTCTGCAAATGCTTGGAAATACAAGTAAAGTTTATGATAAATCACATTATCAACATAATTAAAGTATGGCTTTTGCATGATGAATTGGCAGTTTTCTGGTGTTTTGTGCAGGACTTTTCACAGAAGTTTTTGTTAAAATTTACTTGCAATACTCCGAAAAATCACATAATAGAATAAATATTTGTAAAATTCTTTAACAATAACCTCTCATGCTATATGATAAGCATTTTTATTTTTCCACAAAACTATAATTTTAACCAAGTTAAAGTAACTGGCATTTCTCTTTTCAGAATTTATATATTAGAGCTGTGTCATATTTCGTATCTCTGTCTAAATATTTAGTTGTCACATTTGGCATACCAGAAATTTTAAAATATTCAGTATTAAAGATAAAAATACTGCTTCTCTGTACCAAAATTTACATTAAACTATTTTCAGTATAATACCTGAAGGAAGGTTTGAAGGAAAGATATTTGTGAACTTCAAAAAAGCCCCAAGTGTAAGCCTCACAAATAATGGAAAAAAAGGTATTTTTTTTCATAGAAATAATTAAATTTTCATTTTTAACCAAAAAAGTAATTAATCTGAAAAAAAATAACTCATCAAGATAACTTTTTGTTCATCTCAAACTGTGCATTTGTCTGTTATCGATATATCATTATTTTAACTTAGTGTACTCAAAAGTTTACAGCCAGAAACAGAATTTCATTAGAGGAAAAGGGACAAACAGAATCGGAGGAGGGGGGTGTGGATGGGTAAGAGTCTGTATTTGTAACAACTATCTAAATTTACTGCAAGGTTTGAGATCCTGAAGATGCAAGTGCATTCTTCATGGCTATGAACATTGCAGAGTTTGAAAAGTTTGCCTCTTAACTGCAAAAGCTTCAATAACTCTTTCCAAGTAAGCGAGGTAGTAACAGTGATTGGTTAGTGATACCAAGTGATATTGTTATTCCCATTTATTCCACAAATTTCCTTCATACATATATCAAGGCTACTCTTGCCATCTCTTCCAACTTCTTGTTTCAAAGGCTAGTAGAAAGATTAGTGAAAACACAGGCAGGAAATCTCTGTTCTGGTACCATTACCATGTCAGCTAGGATACCCAGTGCCAGAGAGAAAACCCTATTCAGCTTAAGCAGCCTTTGATTGAAGAACTTTCAGAAGACTGGAGCCATGGAACCTGTTGTTACTAACTTTTTCTTCAAATCTTATGTTCAAATACTTTTGTGTCAAGGTTGGAAAGGACCTCCGAGATCATCGAGTCCAATCTATAACCCAACACTAACACCAACACTAACACCATCATCTAAACCATGGCACTCAGTGCCTCATCCAGTCTCCCCTTAAACACCTCCAGGGTCGGTGACTCCACCACCTCCCTGGGCAGCACATTCCAATGGCCAATCAATCACCCTTTAAGTGAAGAACTTTTTCCTACTGTACAAGAGAGGCTCGAATTTCAGCTGGGAAGGATTTTGTGTGTTACTATACGTCATTAGTGTCATTTAGAGAACAGTATACTTTATCGCTTTATATTAAACTTCTATAAGATGTTATGCTGGAATGCATTTAAACACAATACTGACTCACAGCTCATTGGGTTGACTGGTGTTATTTTCAGGGATCATTGCAAGTAAGGCCTTTTACATCTTGTGTGATCTTTAAGTACATAGTGTAATATATTTAATATATATTTACTGCAACTATTAAATTTAAAAGAAACGTAAGAATGAAGTTTTACAAATTTTGATTCAGATAAAGCAATTTTTTTTAGAAAAACTATTCTGCAAATCCACAGTGCATAGATGTCAAAAGAAAATGATGAGTGATTCACTGTGTGGAAAGAGATATACTGTCTTGTGACACGGTGGGCTATTAAGTATTCAGCAAAGGCAAAGCTGTCTATTGAAACAATAGTCCACAGTACTACTTTGGAATTTTTATTTAATGCTTATATATTCAGACTACGCATACAGGTTGAAGTTTGTCAGCTATATGAAGTTAGTCAGAAAAAGTAGTTACTAGACTGAGGTTCAGAAAGAACGTGACAGATTACTGGCAGTGGTAGTTTCTGTGGTAGGTACTTGAGAAACAAATTAACATCAGGCATTTTCTTAAACTTGGATTCTAAGGCGTTTAGAGAAATATTGCATGGTTGCATGATTTTTAATGAAGAAATAAGAAAACAAATAAAATCTTTCAATAACTGTTGGCAACAGTTATTGAATAAATATATATATATATCAATATAAATAAATATCAAATGGAAAGTAGAAAATGAAAAATCCACTTATGTGTACTGTTACGATACTGAGCAGACACAGAATTCCATGAATACTCAGTACAATCAGCTGTATAGTTCGCATAAGATATCATACTTCATTATACCTGCTTCTTATTAGAAACATGGAATACTTTACATACATAAAGAAAGTTTTAGTCAAGCATGTGACAGATTACCTTTGCAGTTTTCAAAACAGACTGATCAGTAGAATACCACTGTCTTAAAATTTATGCCCAGAGAAATCACTTTCTGCACAGAATGAATCATATCCGTAGCAGAGATCTCCATAACAGGGGCCTTTAAGAACAAATTCATGAAATCAGGTGCAATAAAGATTGTCCTTTCTGGGGTAAAGAATACTACATGCTTATGCTTTAAAAGACAACATTTAACAAAAAAAATTTCTTTGGAAAATAATTCATGGATAGAGGTGAAGACTGATGTTCTACAGTATTGCTGGAGCACGAACTGACATACAGGGCTAAACTGAAATAGGATTTTTGGTTTCATAGGCATCGTGGAGAGAAGCCTTAAGGAAGGATCAGCAGAGAGAGTCAGGCCCCATAGTGCCCCCAAGGCCCTGGAAAACGTTAGAATAAAAATGGTGAATAATTTCCTCAGCTGAGGTGTCTTGTCTTGCTAAAGTCTGTGAATCTCCACTAGAACTAGTTTATGACCATTCAATTGCAAATCTTTATTGTGGCTGTGAGCACTTCACAGTTTTTTTTTTCTCTTGGAACAAGCTGGAGCTTGTACTATTTCAATCATGGAACAGTTTATTTGGATTAAACAATAACATGTGACAGTATAGCAAAGTCAGTTTTGTGCATTTCACTTTACAATAGGAACTATATTACTATGGGAAAGTACTATGAAGTTAAAAAAACCCTCCATATTTCATCCCTATTACTGATTTCAAGAGTATGAAATGCATGTACTTCTAGCATTTTAAATGTAAAGTTAAGGATTAGAAAAAATACAGATGTCTTCTCTTGAGAGTTTACTAGATTTAAAGGAACATTTTATGTTTAAATGTTTTATGCAAGTACAATTCAATTTTTTCTCTTACCTACACTTCTCATTCACATATGTAAGCTCTCAGAAAGAGAAGATGAAATTCTTTGTACAAATAAGTGTATACCCTTTCATAGTTACATTTAAATTCATAATTATGAGGTTAATGGTTAGATTAACCATTAACTCTGAGACTGAAAAATTCAGTCACCTTTCAAAAATCAAAGGATACTATCAAGGTGTGGAAGCTTCTCAAAAAAAAAAGAGAAAAAAAAGAAAAAAAATGGAGAAAAGGATGAAAATAACCAACATTTAGATTTTTCTAGTAGAATGAGCAGAGGAGGGACTGCTAGGACTTTATCAGACCCTGTGACAGAAACATGGTTGCCAAGGAATTCCATTAAAGTAAAAAGGGAAATACAATACAGCCATATGTTGTGGGTTTTTCAAATTAAATATAGAAAATAAATTATTTTCCTCTTGACAACATTGCTCATCAAGGTGGTAATTTCTTCAGAAAAAAAAATCAGCAGTTCAGATTTGTATAAACCACTTTCATTAGAGTTGGCAAAATGTTGGTACAAATACAAGCACTGATTTTTTTTCTCTTACTGCTTGCGAACACCCAAACATGCTCAGAAAATTAAATTTAAGAAAGTACTGATTTTTTTTATTTTTTCTACATGTTATTTCAATGTTCTCATTAGTGAATTTATTTAGTGATTGAAGACAGAGTATTTTCATTTATGTTTATTGGCTTTAGTAGTTTTATCTGTATTAATTTTGGAGTTTTCTTTTATTGAATGTATTGTATCAAAATAAACTGAAAGCCGTATTTTCTGATAATACAGTAAATAAATAATTTATATTAAAATGTTAGTTCAAATCAGGACTATAATTTTGACTTGAATCTCCTAATTCTACTCACCACACAGGCTTAGGTTCACATCACAGAGTGACTTCAGAGTGTCAGCTGGATTCATTTCATGAGAAAGTGAAGCCAAACATAGAACAGAAATATTTACAGTACTCTCTAACACTAATTCTCAAATATTGCTTCAATTCATGGGAGTTGTCAAGACCTAGCAAAAGCAATATCTCATATACTAGGGACATGAGATGTTCAGTACTTACTGTTTCAGTCTGAAGGCCAGCATCCACTGAGGTGCACTACTTACTAGCATGTGTATACACTGAATACTCCAAGAAGAAAGCTGACAGGTAAAGAACAGAATGTCCACTTGATGTATAATTCCCTGAAATGGAAATAACTTTAAAATCCTTTCCATAATCCTCATGACTCTATGCTTCTGCAGTATTGTATTAAGGTTTAACATTGCCCTGCCAAAAAAAAAAAAAAAAAAAAATGAAAGGAATCCTTGTTCTTGGGATTTTAAACGGCTTTGGGACTCCTATATTCCATCATAGAACTTTGAGTGTATTTGGAATCTTATTCTTATTCCGTCTTTTAGTAGAGGCAGACCTTAATTTTAACTTGCCTATTTATTAAGAAAATCCTGTCCTAGTTGCTTGTTCACGACATTTAAAATGCCTCACAGACCCTCTTCCAAGATGGAATCATGGGATTCAGCAACAGTAGAAAGAGATTTTCTAGATGTTACTATATTTTTTCTTATTGTGGTGTTTTTTTAGAGTAGATGTTTTGTCTTCTTTTCTGTTTGGTTGGTTGGTTTTATTTTTTTTTCATACAGTACCTTTCCTGGATTATATTATGTTTCGACTTCAGAACAATAAACAGGGCTTCAAGATCTTTGAGCTGTAAAAAAAGGCCAGATGCTCCCCCTCAAAGTATATCATGTAGGGCAAAGAAAAACAAGGAATATTGTCCAAATTAACTGTCTAAATTTTAGCAAGTTCCAGTTAACCTATTTAGTGATATCTCCTGGAGAAAAAAAAAACTTCATACAGTGTCTTTTCTTATATTGAGGCTGAATAGAGATTTTAGTGTTTGGATAGGTGTTCTATTGTTAAATGATGGAAGTGTCATACAACAAAGTCCTTAACCTGTTGTTACAGAAGATACAGAGTACATTTCTAGCAGAAAAGTATTCCAACTTGGCAGTCAGTTTGGTTTTCTAAGTCTGAAATTTTCTTCTATTTATTATACTAATTTTATAAGTGTAGACAATGACCATTAGATGTTTTTGGCATGACAACAAATATTTGAGTAAGAAACTTCAATTCCAGAATCGTCACAGCCCAGATTTCTATTTTGAAGAATAAGAAAATCTGTAAAACTGTTAATATAAAGGTATGTTAGAAATATGCCCTGGACTTCAGCAAATGACTGTGCATGAAAATTATCTGTAGCATAGAACAACCAAAATACTATTGCCATAAACCAGCAAACAAATATTTACAATAGATTACCATAAGTATTTTAACAAGTATTTTGTACATTTATTCTACAAAAATGTCTAAAACCCAAGAATTTTGAATAGATTTTAAAGACTGAGTTGAATCAGAATTGATACATAGTGAAGCAACAGAACTAGCATAGAAAATACTTACAGTCAGGCAATTTTAGAAAAAAGCACTTGAAAAAACTCATCACAACTCCTATTAAATTACACATTTCATATTGTAACCTTACTGAGATGAAAAAATGCTTGGATAGCACATGGAGGTAGGAGGTGTGAAACAATTTAAAAACACTTGCAATGTTCAAATTATTCTCCTACTATGTAATAGTTTGCATACTGTCTCTTTCAATACTGATTACATTAAAAATGTTATTGAAAGACTGCATTTTCTGAGAAGAAGAACGTGGGTCAGTGGATAAGCTTTTCATCTCTAGAATCAGAACTTCATTGTGTTAGTGTTTGTAAATTAATGTTAATTTGTTGGAATTTAGTTGAAATTTAGCTATAGCGTAGAATCCCTATACAGCTAAACTATTTGGTTTGCAATAGGTTTTTGCAGTAACTGTAAGGTTATGATATAAATAATGAGAACCAAAATACATGATATCTAGATTAACTACATATTTCTGAGACTAATAGTGTTCCCAGAACTGGTGATCTCTAAAATCTCTTTAAAGCATACACATCTGACATGAATACTAAGCCCCTTTCCCTTATAACCCATTCAAATTACTAGAAGATATTTTATTTAATTCAATCAAGCTAGGATTTCAACTCAAGGAAATAAAAAACATTTTATGCAAGCTAGTAGTTATTAGGTGTATCTTAAAAAAGAACATTGTCTAGTTATCTTTCCAGAAGCCATGATAAGGCCTATGGAAGACAGAGAAGTGATTCAAGAGAGCCAGCATGGCTTTACCAAGGGCAAGTCTGGCCTGACCGACCTCTTTACTGTGTATGATGGAGTGACTACATCAATGAGCAAGAGAAGAGGTATGATGTCATCTGCATGGACTTCCATAAGGCCTTTGACATGGTCCCCCACAATATCCTTCTCTCTAAATTGGGGTAGTTTGTATGTGGGTGGTGGGCTGTTTGGTGGATGAGGAATCTATTGGATGGTTACATCCACAGGGTAGTGGTTAACAGATCAATGTCCACATGGAAATCAGTGACAAGTGGTGTCCCTCAGAGGTCCATATTGGGATCAGTACTCATTGATATCTTCATCAATGACATAGACAGTGGGATCAAGTGGCTTTACACAAATTTGCAGACAAGACCAAGTTGAATTGTGCTGTTGACATGCCTGGGTCATGGCTGCTCTCAATCCCTTCATCTGACAGGGATGCCATCCAGAGGGACCTGGACAAGATTGGTAACTGGGCTCATGTAAACCTCATGTTGTTCAACAAGGCCAAGTGCAAGGTCCTGCATCTGGGCTGGGGCAACCCCTGGTATCAATACAGGCTGAGGTATGAAGGGGTTGAGAGTAGCCCTGCCAAGAAGGATTCGGCATTACTGACAGATTAAAAGCTGGACATGAGCCAGAAATGTGTGCTTGCAGCCCAGAAAACTGACTGTATCCTGGACTGCATCAAAAGAAGGCTGGCCAGCAGGTCGAGGGAGTTGATTCTGCCCATCTACTACATGCTTGTGAGACCCCACCCGGAGTGCTGCATCCATCTCTGGAACCCTCAGCACAAGAAAGATGTGGACCTGTTGGATCAGGTCCACAGGAGGACCAGAAAACTATTCAGAGGGATGGAACACCTCTCCTATGATAACAGGCTGAGAAAGTTGGAGTTTTTCAGCCAAGATAACAAAGGCTCTGCGGAAACTTTGCAGCCTTTCAGTAATTAAAGGGGACTTATAAGAAAGATAAGGACACACTTTTTAACAGTTGCAGTAGGACAAGGTTTAAGGGTTTTAAACTAAAAGAGGATAGATATAGACTAGATATAAGGAAGAAATTGTTTACAGTGAGGGTCATGAAACACTGGAACAGGTTTCCCAGAGGAGTGGTGGATGTCCCATTCCTGGAAACATTCAAGGTCAGGTTGGACGGGCGAAGTTGAAGATGTCACTTCTCATTGCAGAGTGTTTGGAGTAGATGACCTTTAGAGGTCCCTTCCAACACAAAACATTCTATGATTCTATGATTAACAAGCACAATTAAAAGTATCAATTTATTCTATTCAATACACATTCACAATTGAACATTTGTGAAGTGAAACATTAATTCTTAGTAATTTTCCAACATGTTTAATACGTTTTGTTCATCAATGTTTCCTAAGTAATTCAATGTTATTAATTAGTATAGCACTTATTAACAAATAGTACTAAAATACGTGTAATGGAATAAACCAAATCTGATTTAAAGTGATTCCTTAATGTTAATTAATAATTGATTACAGTCCTCCTTCACATATGTTTTCATTCAATGAGGAAAATGCATTACAGTGGACAGTAAGGAAAATTACCTGATTCTGAGTTGATTAACGATTTTGTCACATATGTTGGCTGAACTTGTTTATAAGTTCTAGACAAAGGGATTGAATGCACTCTCAGCAAGTTTGCAGATGACATCAAGCTGGGTCGCAGTGTTGATCTGCTTGAAGGAAGGGAGGTGCTGCAAAGAGGTCTGTACAGGCTGGATCGATGAGCCTGAGACCAAAGGGATGAGGTTCAACAAGACCAAATGCCAAGTCCCGCACCTGGGACAAAATAACCCTATGCAGTGTTACAGGCTTAGGGAAGACTGACTAGAGAGCTGCCTGGTGGAGAAGGACCTGGGGGTGTTGGCTGACAACCAACTGAACATGAGCCAGCAGTGTGTCCAGGTGGCCAAGAAGGCCAATGGCATATTGGCCTGGATCAAAAACAGCGTGACCAGTAGGACCAGGGTGGTGATTATGCCCCTGTACTCGGTGCTGGTGAGGCCACACCTTGAGTACTGTGTTCAGTTCTGGGCCCCTCACTACAAGAAGAACATTGAGGCATTGGAGCGGATCTAGAGAAGGGTGACAAGGCTTGGGAAGGGGCTGAAGAACTACGAGAGGCTGAGGGAACTGGGGTTGTTTAGTTTGGAGAAGAGGAGACTGAGGACTGAGGGGAGACCTCAGCACTGTCTACGGCTGCCTGAAAGGAGGCTGTGGCAGAGCAAGTGTTGCTCTCTTCTCTCAAGTGACAGGTGACAGGACAAGAGGAAATGGCCATAAGTTGCGCCAGGGGAGGTTCAGACTGGAAATTAGGGAGAATTTCTTTACTGAAAGGGTGGTTAGGTAGTGGAACAGGCTGCCCAGGGAGGTGGATTAGTCACCATCCCTGGATGTGTTTAAAAAATGGGTAGCTGAGTTTTTGAAGGACATGGTTTAGCTGAGGATGGGTACGGTTGGACTCAATGATCTCAAAGGTCTTTTCCAACCTGAAGATTCTATGATTCTATGATCCTATAAAGAGGTACTGATCAAAGAAACCCATCTCTAACACTTATCTGTTCTTGACTATAAATACTAGTACTCTCCCATGACTTGGGCATCTGATTGTGACAGAAATAAACGCACTTGGTCAAAACTCAAGTCTCACCCAAACACATTAACTGCTTCTGACCTGATTAAAGCTGAAACGTGTCATCTCCTCAGCAAATCTCTACGCTACCTTATGGTTCTTACCTAAAACTATAGAGAGCACAACACATTTTTTTTCAGTTTGTGTAGGTATTAATATCTTTTTTCCCAGAGTAACATTTGGTAACATTTCTGCACACACAAATCCCTAAATGTTCTTGATGTTTACATGTAAGTACTTCAAGTTTTTCAGTTTCAGTGAAGAGCAGTCAAGTTCTTCCCTACTTTGTGTATTAATATTCTTAAGGCATTAACTCTTCACAGTTGTTTCTTTGTTGCATACATCATTACTGTTTCATTACCTCCAAAAGTCTCTGTATCAAACAACTGCAGTTGAAACTAAACACAGTGTTATTTTAAAGGCCCACTGGCATGACTGATCTATACACGACCTGCTGCCTTCACTGACAAGAATACACTTTAGAAATCTTTATTCCAAGTCTATCATAGCTTTCAGCTGATAAAAAAATAACTGCTTAGAAGTTATACTTTAGTAGAATGTAGGGTATCTCTGCCCATATTACATGCGATTCCAAAGTATTTTGATAATAATTGCAGATGTGATTACAAAGACTGAAAAGCAACAAGCTGCACTATTAAACCATAATTATATATCTTAATGTGTGCATTTATTCCATTTAGTCATGATGATTTTTCCAGTTTAAGAGAAGTTAAGAGATGGAGTGTGATAAAAAAATAAGATCAAAATATTATTTCACATAAAATTATCAAAAGCCTATTTACTCTTAAATATTAAATCTGACAGCACTAGTAACACTAGAGGAAGATTTTACACTATCAGAAGTGCATAGCAGTAAGGGTTTTTTTAGTTTGCTCTTTCATTTTATATAGATTTTGGGTCAGAGATTTTTAAGATTCATAGATTGTAATCTTTATATTTAACACCAGTCAATAGATCCATATTTCCTAAATTGGCTTAATCGCTTTTTGAACTCATGCAACCATAACTTCCTGCAGCAATCATTTCTATTGTTTAGTTATACACGGTATTTCATCTCCCTTATTTAAATATGTTAATATTTAATACCCTTCAACTCTTACATTTAAAAATCAAATCAAATTTTAATATATCCATTTTAAATGAGAAATATATAAACCACTATTCAAGATGTGGGTACATAATTCTCTAGCAGGTTTTCTTTTTTTTTTAATGTGTTTTTCTCATGTTATGTTAATTTGTTTGACTTTTTGAATGTTTTTGTCCACTGAGCTAGTATTTAAATCTCCCGACATCTCATTCTGGAAAAGTAATAGATAATTTCCATGATATAATTTTGTACAGATTTATTTTGTGGTTGCTTTTTCACATATGAAACACTTTGCAACTATTGATACTGCATTTTGTCTTCTCTGTTACTCTCTATCACAATAAGATCCTCCAGCACCTTTTCAATATCCTTTCTTTCACTGTCCTGTAGTACCTTGTGCTCATATCAAAGCTTGTCACCTCATTAATTATATTTTTTTCTAAACTACTTGTGAATATATTGAATGCAAGTTCTGATAACAGATCCTATGTTTTTATTAGATATTGAAATTTCTTGAAATGTCTTATAACACACTTCCAGGCTATATTTCATTCTATAAATAAATACTATTTTGCTATGATCATATATTATTTGTTCAAGTTTTATTCCTGTGACAGACACATTTTGTTAAATGTGTATCAGGAATACATTTCAATTAAATTACTTTAATGCAAGAAATTAAATTTGGAAAGAACATTTGAACAAGGTTTTTACTATTCTTGTTGTTCCTGTGCTTCTTGAGAATTAAATTTTTTAAGCTTTTCATTTAGAATATCAAATGACCTGTAATAATGACAACAACAACAACAAAAAAAAGATTCTTCCTTCCAAGAAACAGATAAATCATGCATTTAGTTAAAATGCTGGCAGCATCTGCCTTATTCATATATTGAAAATGGAATTCATTGTCTTAAAAATCTGTTTTACAGGGTCCAAAAATAATCCTGTAAAAATAGCAAAAACATTAACGTAGAAAGCATGCTAATATATGTTTGTGTCAATATATTATAAAAATGATTACTTCACGTATAACTGTTGACTGGTTTTGTAGTAAATGGAATTTGATAAGTTGCTATTTTTATTGATCACCTCTCCTCTTTTAGGCATGTATCTTAAAACAAAGCAAATATCCTGCTTGATTGCCTAGTCATTAACTATACTGAGGAATACATGTTCTTCAGCTTGGAAAAGTGCATAACTTTCAAATGAGTGAAGTTACAATTCTGTAATTTATCTTTCAGTTAAAATTAATACTAAAATCTACTTATTGAATGAATTCTTCGCCAACATTACCAAGCATATACTCATACGCCTGCATGCCAGAGGATAGGAATTCTTCAGATCCATAAGGCATGAAAACTGAACACGCAAGATACAAGCAATGTAAGATTTTGTACAAACTCAGATGGATGGAAGTAGCTGTGAGACTGCGAAAGAAACAGAGAAGTGTGGGGTTTTGTGATGTGCATCCTGCAAATAAATGGAGTGAGAAACCTCTGCTTTCATATAACCGCATTTTATTGTGGAAGTTTTCAGATTTCTCATGGTTACAAGAGGAGCAAACGCTGAAATCACTGTGACTTTGCAAAAGGGAGCACTTGACAGAATCATGGAATCATTGAATCATTAAGATTGGAAGAGACCTCTAAGATCATCAGGTCTAACCATCAACCCAACACCACCATGCCTATTAACCATATCCCAAAGTGCCACATCTACATGTATTTTGAACACCCCCAGGGATGAAGATTTCACCACTTTCCTGGGCAGCTTGTTCCTACGCTTCACTACTCTTTCAGTAAAGAAATTTTCCCTAACATCCAAGCTAAACCTCTCTTGGTGCACTTTGAGGTTGTTTCCTCTAGTCCTTTCAGGTAGCTGTAAATAAAAATAAAATCTCCCTTCAACCTCCTTTTCTTCAGAATGAACAACCCCAGTTTCCTCAGACACTCTTCATTAAACTTGTTTTCCAAACCCTTTACCAGCTTTGTTACCCTTCTCTGGACACACTTCAGCTTCTTTCTTGCAGTGAGGAGTTAATAACTGACTACAGTATTCAAGGTGTGGCCTCCAGGATAGAGTACAGGGAGATATTCACTTCCCTACTCCTGCTGGCCACATTATTTGTAGTGCAAACCAGGATGCTCTTTGCCTTCTTGGCCGACTGGGCACGCACTGCTAGCTCATGTGCAGGTAGCTATTGACCAGCACCTTCAGGTCCTTTTCTGCTGGGCAGATTTCTAGCCACTCTTCCCCAAGCCTGTAGCATTGCATGGGGTTGTTTTGACCCAAGTGAAGGACCTGGCACTTAGCCTTGTTCAACCTCGTAGAGTTGACGTGGGATCATTGATCTACCCTATCCAGACCCCTCCACAGAACTTTCCTATGCTCAAGCAGATCAACACTCCTGCCCAATTTGGTGCCATCTGCAAACTTACTGAGGAAGCACTGAAGCCTCTCATCCTGATTGTTGATAAAGACATTAAACAAGACTGACTGCAACAGAGCCATGGGGAACACCACTTGTGACAGGCCTCCAACTGGATTTATCTCCGTTCACCACAACTATCTGGACTCAACCACCCAGCCAATTTTTTACTTAATGGAGATTAAACCCCATTTTGTTGGGGAAGGACCACCTTACCTAATGGATGGGTCGATGGGCCTGCACCTCTCTTCCACTCCAAGCAGGGATAACTTTCTGGTAAGAGTTGTACATCTGTCTTTGTTGGAAGTTAACCCAGAAAATAACTCCTAACTCAAGTTTTAATTGTTAACTGGTGGTAGACATCTACTGCTAATGCAGGAAGTGAATTTATCAGCAATTCCGAACTTGTTTTTATCTGTCACATTAGACAAATCACCTACTGTTTCAGCACTGTGAAATTGTATCAGTGGGAGTCTTTGGGAGGGCTTTGACAGGCATTGTGAAACTGCCTAAACTGCTCTGGTGACTGCCTATTTGGCTGCTTGGCAGCTAGTATTTACCATGTACGTAACAGTACTCTCACAGTTAACACTAACTCTGGTAGCTAACTTACATAAATATTTCCACGTAATACTTTAGTTCATAAATTGTTGATCAGGTCACAGAATAGAAATGGATAGAGCTGCACCAAAGTTCCCCTCTGAGGACAAGCTTAGAAAGCAAGGGGGTCTGTCCTGAACCTCATGACTCAACGGGAGGACATCTCTCAGCCACCTATCTGAGCGTTACTTATTCACACAACAATGTCAATGCATGTAATTTCGAGTGGACATCAAAGTAGCCTAGCTGACAAGTGAAACGAGTTGCCGTAAGTTGTCGGCTGCTGGAAAGACCAGGTCCAAGCCACCTATTGAGGAGACTGTAAGATTTAGTGGTCAACTGGAAGACCCATTTGCATGTGTCTGTGCACTAGGTAATTGGAGACCAGAGAATACAGGGATCAGCCATTGGATAGAATAAATGTCTAACGCCAGCTGCAGGAGAGATCCATGCGACATATATACATATTCATATACATATTTTTCATTAATGGATGTCAATCCTAAGCAGCCAAAAAGGTAATAAGATCAGACCATTACTGGTTTTTGCGTTTGTCTAAATACTTTGTGTTCCATCTGTGTTGGTCTGTGTAGCATATATGTATTATGTGTATGTATGAATATGTGCATGTTAGGGATACGCTCTCAGACTCATTGCTCATTACCAACAACACCATGGAATATGGAGCTGCTGCAGCCTTGTGTTTATTGGGCCACTGCATTCAGTAGCTCCTACCAGCAGACATGACAGAAAATGAACCAATACATTTTATCACCTATGTGAATCACATAAATGTTAAATAAATACACATAAACCAGTAATAGACTCTTGCTTCCATTTCTCTTGCAAGAAATCTTTACAATCTGTTGCTATGCCTATGCATCACTGAGTGTTACATATTTTTCTTCCTCATATCTGGCTGTGTCCTTCTGTAGGATAATTTGCACTCCTGCAGAATGAAATTATGCAACTTGAAGCACACCATTAGCACTCTACAAGGTTTTCCAGATGTGCAAGTATCACAATGATTTGTATTTAGTCTGTGGACTTTACAAGCCAAACATTATTAATCAGCTGTAACAGACAGAGATGAACAGGCTGTGACCAGGTTCTCTGGTTTTATTTGTTCTTCCTTGTGAGAATGTAAGTCCACCCTGTCTATCAAAGGATAACTGGCTAGATTTCTAGATTACTAAAGGAAATGTCTGACTGAGTGCACAAAGGAAGAGCAGTGGATGTTGTCTACCCCGACTTCAGCAAGGCTTTTAACACTATTTCCTATAACATCCTTATACATAAGCTTAGGAAGTGTGGGTTGAATGAGTAGAAAGTGAGCTGAATTGAGAACTGGCTAAATGGCAGAGCTCAGAGGGTTGTGATCAGCAGTATAGGGTCTAGTTGGAAGCCTGTAGCTAGCAGTGTTCCCCAGCAGTCACTACTGGGCCAAATCTTGTTCAATGTATTCATCAATGACCTGGATGAGGGGACAGTATACCCTCAGCAAGTCTGATTATGACACAAAACTGAGAGGGTTGGCTGATATACTGGAAAGCTGTGCTGCCATTCAGGGAGTCTCAGACAGGCAGAGAAGAACAAAAAGTTCAACAAAGGCAGGTGAAGAGTCTTTCACGTAGGAATTAATTACTCCCTACAGCAGTTCAGGTTAGGGGTTGACTTGTTGGAAAGCAACTCTGTGAAGAAGGACCTGAGAGTCTTGGTGGACAACTGTTAGCTAGTAATGTTCCCTTGGGCAGACTGATAGTATCCTGGGGTGCATTGTGTATTGCGGCAAGCACATGAAGGGGAATTGTCCTCTAGCATTACTCTACCGTAGTGAGACAGCATGTGGAGTACTGTGTCAAATCTGGGCTCCAAGAAAGACAAGAAACTACTGGAGGTAATGCAGCGGAGAACCAAAATGATGATTAGGGGACCTGAGCAGCTCTCTTATGAGGAAAGGCTATGAGACATGAGTCTCTTTAGCCTGTAGAAGAGAAAAATGAAAGGGGATCTTATAAATGCTTAGAAATATCTAACAGGCAGGTATCAGAAGGATGGGGCCAGACTCTTCAATAACAAGATGCAATAGGTAAAAGCTGGAACACAGGAAGTTCCACCTGAACATGAGGAAAAACTTCTTTACTCTGAGAGTGACAGAGCACTGGAACAGGTTGCCCAGAGAGGTAGTGAAATCTCCTTCTCTAGAGATATTAAAAACCTGCCTGGACACGTTCCTGTGCAACCTGCTGAATGTGAGTCTACTTTAGCAGGGGAATTAAACTAGATGATCTTCAGAGCTGCCTTTCAGCATTTACCATTCTGTGATTCTGTGATTCTGTGATTGAATTCATATTTCTAAAACAGATGGAAGATGTATAGGAGTACCCTGGTAGCAGCAAAATTCTGTATTTGGTATAAAGTAATGATTTCTCTTTTTCAGCTGTTTCTATTAATATATCACAGAAAGCAAAAATATGACTTTGAGCATAAGATGCAATAAGAAGAGAAACTAAATACCAGCTTGCCCCATGATGTGAAACTGAAAATGTCATGTTAGGAACAGAGAAATCATATCCAAAGAGCAGATATGTGATTAGAGCTACTAACAATTGTGGGCAGGAAATTGCAAGTGTGTTATTATTTCTTTTTTGGACCAAACGAAACAAATAATCGCTTAAATGCTAAAATTACCTGAGAATGAAGAAATCTTATATTAAATGCTAGCATTAAGCACTAAAAGAATTAGTGGGCTCTGATTTTCAAAAGAGTTATGGAAAATACAAGGTGCTGTCTTCTAACAAGATAATTCAAACCACTTGAGATATGAGCCATCCTTCAGAGATGTCTAACAATGTGCATTAACTGTGCAAGCATTCTAATATGATTACACTCCAACTTGGAAGTCTCATTTTGATGCCATATTTAGATGAGATGCAACCTGATCTCTTCACTCAATTCTTCTCTAGAGGGAGCTGATGACAAAGCTCTTACTGTCTTTGCTGATGACAGAGACATCATTGTTTTCATCCTAGGATCTTCAGATAAATCCTATTAATTTTCTGCAATGTGCACTTGTAGTGCAGTAATTGAGATGTCATCTTTGAAATGTATGAAATCTAACTAGTTATATAGAGCACAGCATGCAGCACACCTTGTCTTGTCCTTTACTACTTTACAACTTTAGTTGATAATGTTAAATGGAATAAGGTGTTTTGGGTTATTTAGCTATTTTGAACATGCTAATTGCAAAGAACTCAGTAAAACTAAGTGTTATATAAGCAAAACATAGTTTTAGACAAGAAATCATTAAAAATGACAAATCACAGAAAAATGAAAATAATAGGAAAAGATGAAACAATTTCAAAATAACTTTATTTTTTAAAATTCAACAACAGGGAAGGAATTATATTCGAACATTCTTTTAAATGTCAGGCCCACTGAATGCATTTTCTCATATGAAACAGAACTATTTATGAATATTGCCTGGGAACAGATTTTTAGAGTGCCACATGCCAATTAACACAGTACACGTGAAAAGAGGAGTAATGAATGTAAGATGATAATATTCCCACACGCAGAAAATGTCAACAAGAACATAACCGGCAGCTATAGCATATGGTATATTGAGCCCAATGACTTGTTTATACCATCTTTATTCTCCCACTAATAAGATCTCTCTTTATTAACAAAATACAAAGGAACATAGATGAAGTGCTATTCAGAAGTCTCACTTCCTTTTTAAGATTCAAGTATGAAAATTGATTGATGTGTTCCCTAACGTCAAGATTGGTATTATACAATCCAGTTGGGTTTGTATAGCATCAATAGTAGGGAAGCATCACTATGACTCAGTTTCTTTATAAAGATTCTTTTTCTTGATAAGATCAATCAAGTTTGAGCAGGGAATGTGCACTTGCAGCTCAGAAAACCAACTGTATCCTGGCCTGTGTCAAAAGACCCTAGCCCCAATTCCAGGACCTTCCCAAAGGAGCTTTGTTGCATGTGTTGATTGGAGACCTTTCATAGCAAGACCACCCATCATATGGTAATAGGACATGGACTTCCCCTATAAATAGAAGCCTGGCAAGAAGACAGTTATGCACCCACCACCCCATGGAACTCTTCTGAAGATGCTTCAGAAGAACTACAGGACCATGTTCTCCTGAAGACCACATTTTCCAGAGGCCCAGAGTGGTGACTACTTTTCTCACCCTGCTACTCTCATTCCTCTCTTTCTCTTTTCCTTCTTTTTTCCATGGCATGAAGGTGCATCAGATCAGATCCGAATTATATTATTTTATCCAGCTACCTTGAGGATATCAGATCGTGATCTGAACAGATTGGGATCTCTTTTTGCAACTTTTGGGAAGTTGCATCTAGGAATGCACCCAAGTATTTCATTTGATATTTTGGTTGTGCCCCAAATGAACATTGTTTTAAATTTACCCCAGGAGAGTTATTGGTCTCCAATTTGCCATGCAGAGATCAAAAGACCCTTACCTCTCTGACTGCGCAGGTAGGGTGTGGATACAGTGGCGGAAGCGGGACTTGACACTCTGTTAAAAAATACCATAGCTAACTTACTCTGTCTTTACTGCAGTGTCTTTTCTAAATAATCATGTTTAGAAATATAAAAAAGACAGAGCATGTTCTTAGACCTGTTTGCATATATGAAAATAATCACATTAAGTAAAAAAAAAAAATCAAGAACACCTTTCAAAACCAGCCTTTTAATTGTGAAATTATGTATTTATTCCATTTGGGAGGATCTATGTTTGTGGCAAATTCATGTTTACATATTACTTGGAAGAACTTTTTTTTTATTGTGAAGGTAAAGGAAATAAAAAAATCCAAACAAGCCATCTTTTAGTTTTTTATTTACTTTCTCTCTATGGTCCACTGTATCAGAGTTGATCGTCTTCATCCTTACGATAAGTTATCCTACATTAAAAAGGAAAAAGAAAATTTCTAACTAAAAATTTATTATTCAAGTTTGAATACACTGATAACAATAAAACAAGTCAATTCACACATGAGCAACCAGTTTTGGATGATAAACCACTGTGAGGGATTATTAACATCTGTTCGAGTTGGTCTCCAAGGATTTCCATCTTTTCAGCTTCCTCTGGTTCATTCATATTGGCTTCGCTATGCTCTTTTTTCCAATGTTTTTATCGAAAAAAGACTTTTTAATGATTTCAGAGATAGAAATTTCACTGTCTTCATTTTTTCTTAGTAATTAATCCTTTTTAAACTTTCAAGCACTGACAGAAGCTTGACTTCTGTGGTAGTTCTGGAGACTTTAAGTCATTTTTTATTACTGTGCTTATTTGACCTACTCATTTTCTTGTCCTTGAAATGCCTATTTAATGGTTTAGTTCAAGTCTCTGTTCCTGTTTAGTAACCTCCTTTGATGATAATTTGAATGCATGTTACATGAAAAAACGCTCTCAGAATTTGTGAGTGACAATGTTCTCTTAGACTCTTGTTGGGAGTTTGGTGCTCTTTGGGAAGCCGGACTCCCACTGCTGTGCCAAGCAGTATGAAATAAATTATTATATTGTAGAGTGAGTTTTATTAAATGTTCTTGATGTTACATAAATTATAATATCAAAACAGTAAAATATAATAATATATAATAATACATCAGTACAATAATATAAACCATATATACTCCTTATATATTCATATGTCTGTAAAGCAGATAGATTGCAACTTTTCTTACTAGGCAGAAATTTTTACTTCATTAAGGAGAAACACTATGTGAAAACAAAGTCTCAGAGAAGCTTGTCGTTTAGGACAATCTCATGACAGATATGGATTTGAATCTCCCTCAAAACAGATCTGAGCCCAAGACTTTCATATGAAGTTAGTTTTTCAAACACTTCCCAAATAGGAAAGGTGTTTTGAAAAAGTTTGGGCCTTTTTCAAAAAGATCTGATACCCCAGTTTTGCAATTAGTAAAGGATTTAAAAATATAGTTATAATTCCATAAGAATTATGAACACTTGAGATGAGGAAGGTCATACATACCCCTCAGGTTCATAATGGCACACTGAATCTATTTCTGACTGCTCAAATCAGGAAAAAAACACAGAAGTAATTAAAATATTGTAGTTATTTTTAATGTTTGTGGAGCCTGATTGTTATTGGCAAACTTATATCCTTAAACTAGTGACTGTAGCATTAAGAAAACCCACACCCAATTTTACTTCAAAAAGAATCTCAAAGACAACAGAGAGTCTTGCTTCTATTTTAAGCATTACCGTTCAATGGATTAACTATATCTACTTATTATACTCTTTGAAAGTTGATTCGTCATGAAAATGTTTCTCATAATGTAATGTATTGTATACTATTGGATGCAGGTTTTTTTTCCTGATGATGAGTCTTCATGTGTCTATTAGATCTTTCTAATCTCATACAAATGCCACATAATTCTCTAGAGAATTGTACATGTTGGCAAGGCAATTGTTTGCACTTTAAATATTTTACTCGTAGCTAAATTATTGCTTCATTTTGTTCAGTAAATTTAGAGAAAACACAAACACAAAATAGATCACGCCAAGACAAACATGAAAAAAATGATGTGTTTGGGGGCTGTCAATAAGTTTTTTATCCCTTAGAAACTGCTAAGTCTTTGTTTTTGAAAATATAATTGAACTTCATAAGAATAAGAAATAAAATACTACAGGAATTGGAGAGTAACTCTCACAGTTGATAAGTTCTTTCTAGGTCTCGTTATGTTACATTGACAAGCTCCAGTCCCAGTTGCTCCTAGGGACTCATCTATGCATTCACAGGAGGCTGAAATCTTTGTACTAAGGCTCAAAGTTTGAAAGAGACTTTGTATATCTTTTGGTGCTGTGAACAGCACCACAATGTCCACAATGTGGTAGAGAAGCAAACATATATTAATGTAATACTCAGTCCTGATAACTGGAATCCAGCATTCCTTTTTTTAAAATTAAATATACAGTCTTGAATCTCTGTCTAGATATGATTAAAAGCTGAAGAATTACATAACAAATTACGTGCTTCTGAAAAATGTGTCATTTGCAGACAAAAATGAAAGAAGAAAAAATTGAAATCAATATTTAACACTAATTCTAGTTATGTGAATGTAATGTAATGAGATGGTCAAAATATTTCAAATTTAAATACTTTTTAGAATGTAGTCTTTTGCTTCATTTTAGAAGCGAAAGTAATTTCACTGTATTTTGATCAATATCTTCTGAACATAATTTTATTGGTAAACAGAAATATTTAACTGATGAGCTGTACTGGATATCTGAATGCTTTTAGTGAGTGTTACAAATAATACAAATGTTCCCTTTTTCCTGCTTAAAAGTTAACGGAAGTGATAAAGTTCCCCTTTTTTTTCTGTAAATTACATTTGCTAATGTTGCTTTTATGGTGACCAGTAATATTTATCTATTTCCCTGTTAGCCCCTCTCCTGTTTCATTCTTGTTTTAAATTTTTAATGAATACCTGAAGTGAAATCTTTGGCTCCATTAAAGATAATTGAGTGTTCTCATTTTGCAAGATATGATTGCTTTAAAAATCAATGGGAAACACAGAAGTAGTGAGTGCATAATGTGGGATAGTAGCAGGTAAATTGTTGTTCATTGAGTAAAGTTAAATAAAAAAAATAATGTACACCACTACACTGAGATCAGTGCAACTAATACAATCTTCCTAAAGATCAGAAATATTGAATTTAGAGAATAGCAGAAAATAATACATACTTGGCTATATCCCCATGACTTACAAAATTTTAGCTTTATAAAATGAAATCCGAATATGTTTTGATACAGATGGCCCCAGGAACATATTCTTTCAAAAGTCACTACTATGGATATTGATCATACATGACCAATTGTTCAGATGCAGTTTTTCCTTCATTTTTTTGTCTGTTTTCAAAAATGGCATTTTAAATATATTTTTAATATTTTTTATATTTTTGAAGAAAGAATAAAAGGTTTTTTTATTTATTTTTAGCAATTAAGCTAGAACAAATATGTATTCTTTATGAATAAGCAAGTATAGACAATTGAAAGAAAAACTGAACTGGTAGTATCCCTTCAGAGTCCATATTAGTATTTAAAATATATTAGGTGAATTGTGTAGAAAAATTTCTGATCCTTTGATCCTAATTATTAGAAATTATTAATAACAATATGCGTAATATTAAATAATAAACTATAATATATCTGATAGCAATAATAACCAGACCAGAAAAAATATCTCATTATGCTGATTTTTAAGTGTATAAATAAGGAAGGTATCTAAGTCTGTAGTCTCTTTGGTTGCACATTAAATTTTACTAGATTTTAATAGCACAGATTACTGGAAGCTTGGAAGTTACAGTGAGGGAAATACTATTCTAGTCTGTCCCATTATTTTAGAGTTCACAGACTTATTTCTGACACTGTTTTTCCATGTCAATATTAAGCTTATAATATGTTTTGCTGCACACACAAAAAAAATGTAAAAAAACAGCTTAAGCTTAAATTAGTAGTCAGCTTTGAATTGCCGCAAAATATTGCTTTGTGTCTTCATTAAAGAAAACTTTCCCATCATCTCAAAAAATTGAGTATATGTGTTGCTTTTCTGTTGCTTTTCGTTAAGTTCATAGTTTTGTTTTCATTGTTTTTCGCAATAGGTCATTTTGTGTGCATTTATTTGTATTTATATCTACTTCAAAAATATCCACCCAAACCCCTCCTTACAATTTGGCTTAAAGTGTTGAAAATATTCTGACATCTTTGCAAGTTACATAATTTGAATAGATTTTAATATATTAAATTCATGAATATATGCATTGCATTAAAATTTATAAAATCTCACAGATCAATAATAATTTCTAATTTCTTTTACCCCTAAGTCTTTGTTCACTTAGTATACTTTAAAGGTTGTAGTATTTTTCAATATTTTAATTCAGCAAATACTTACACCAGCTGTATACAAAAGAATAAAATTGTGATGTATTTTTTTAAATATCTTGTTAGTATCATCTAAACATATTTAATAACAGCTTTGGAAAAAAACTCTTATTTACTCTTCTAAAGTGTTGAATAACATGCAGTAGAGTCATTTACAAAAGTGTGATATTAGGTAGTGTGTAGTTATCACTACCTTTTGCTACATTTTTTGGAATAAAAAATTTCACCCAAAAAAATTTACTGCATTGCTGAATAACTCTGTCATAATATAGTTAAGACAGCTTTGATAAGATCTCGGATGAGGAATCATTCCATGCAAAACACTTGTTGATTAATAGACAAATTTTGTATTTCACCAATGCGGTGAATGACATTTTAAGTCTTTTACCCTTTTTATGCCTTTTAAACCGTTGCTCTGATGCCAAATTTTGAACGCTTGTCACCAGGACTGAAAAAGATTAACATGGCTGGAATGTTTGACATATAAAGTATCAGCACTTATTAGTGATAAAGACCATGTTCTTTCCTCTCCTGATGAATTATATGTTCTTTCATTACATGTAAAGGAAGGATGACAGGGACAAGCAATAATCTAGATTTTTCACTTAAAATGTTTCTGGCATTTCAGATGGCTTTTTATATTTTTCTAAAAGAAAACTGTCATTGGTAATTGATTCTGTTGGGAAAAGTATGATAAAAAAGCGTCTCTACTCCTTCAGCTAAGGGGACTGACAAATTGTGACTCTATAAATTCTCTTGTAGACCTGCCAGACAGAAGTTTTAACAAGGAAATGCTGAAAAATTTAAATGTTTTAAACTGTTATTTAGGGAAAGAAAGGTTGTAAATGTCAGTATGGACCATACCAATAAACCAGAAATCGATATTTTTTAATTACAATATTTTAAAGAACTCACAACAAGGAAGTAACTTAGTGTCATGAACCTAATATGGAATGGAACCCTGTATTAGGTTTAACAGTTCTAATTGTGACACTAGAAGTTTTGCAAGTTTATTGTTATTTTATTTTTTACTATTTCCATCCCAGAGCATCCTTGTTTGTCCTGCAAAGCAGCTAGAAGTGTAATTTTGGGGAAAGTGACCTGATTTAACTACAATTTTTTCTAGATGAAACATCTCTGCCAACTTCATTAAAATAAAGCTTGCACATTCTGAATTGCAAAGTTGAGCAAACTAAAAAACTTTAATTCTTTTTAAAGCTTTGGCACTTTTTCCACACTCTCTTACAAAGTAGGTCATCTACAATTTTTTTTGTGTAATGGATATTCTGTTGTACCATGGCATCATTTACTTCCCCATTTACTCTAATTGAGGGCAGTTTAATTTGAATTAAAATTAGTTTTATGACTGAAGCACCACGATAGCAGAAAACTCAAGGTGAATGCAGGGATATTTTTTGTTTACTTTGCTAAAGTGCATGCCTATGCGCTTCCAAGTAAAGAACAGAAATGCTATGTACAGCACCTACCAAAGGCAATACTAATAAAGCAAAAGCTATATATCTAGGTTTCCATTAAGAAAGGAGATCTATTTCTCCCACAAAGTATCACTGCTGCTCAATTGGTTAAAGATGAGGATTATAATGAATAAATAAGTATTACTATTGGACCATGTATTATCAGATCAAAACAAAGAATTGAGACTGTTGCTTATGCAAATTTATCTTCATTTAAGTATACCAACATCTGTATCACTAGATGCCTACATTTATCAGATAGATCTTATTCTAATTGATGACATTCTTACTCTACAGTCACTTCTTTAGTCCTCTCTTTTTGCTATCATATAGTATGCCGTATCTACATTTTTCTCTTACTACTTTGTAAGACAAATTAAGAACAAATTGGCCACTGACTCCCTGTGAGAAAACTTCGTGTTGCCTCTGATTCAGTGTCAGGAGATGACATATTAGAATGGCAAGTTAAGCTCTGGAAGCAAAGTTTTCTGACTCTATGCTGAGGAAACAGTAGGATATATGGGAATTCCAGATGGCTTTAGAAGTCTTGCATTGACCTCTTCAAGTACCTTTATGTCTTTATCCATTTGTGCTGATTTGTCTTCTTTTCCCCGTCTAAGTTTCTCCAGATCTTAATTGTCCACTATCATTTTATCTATACACTTTGCATTTTATTTTTTTTGTTTCCTCTTTATCTATCTTCTTTCTCAGCATCTATTTCTAATTCTTCATTGATGTTACATGATCCCTCTACTTTTTTTCGTGCACCATTTTGTTTCAATTTCCTTTTTTGTCATGCAATAAGTCTTTCCACTACCTTTTCAAGTATTTCTCCTTACCAACCCTGCGTTTCACATCTCTCTCTCTTTCTTGGAAATCTTAGTTTACACCAGGTACCATGAAGCAGTAACCTTGAGTGTTTATATGCTTCCTAGTGAAAAGTAAACACTACGTAGAAAGAGCTTTTTTTCTTTCCTTATTACCAGTAGAGTTGTGTTTGTGATAGTCCGATAGCCTTTTCTTTTTCTCCTCTTTCTACTTTTAAAATGAAGTTCTAAAATGCTAGCTTTTAAAATTAATTTTCAAAAATATCTTAACCAGGAGAAACTCTCTTGGCATCAAGCAGAAGTGATTCATCAGATAACCCTTAGCAAAATAACTTTACTGCAGATATAAGCTTTCTGTAGATCTTCTCATGGTACAATGGAGGGACTGATGAACCTGTGAGACCTTCACTAAAAATGACTATTATTGAAGGTCGTGCTACCAGGAAAATAATATCCTATGCAAGGAAACGCTGAAATATTTTTTGAACTAAAAGATCCTAATTCATAAGGGGTGATTAGTTTGGGTTTGGTTTTTTTCATATTTACTTTGTAAGTGTGGTTATCTAGCTAGTTTTCTTGATACAATGGTGGGGAAAAAAATAGATATACGCATCATTAAAATTGTACACGGAGACCAAATATGTTTCAGTTTTTCTACTGGTTTTAGAGAGAATAAATGCAATATTCAGGAAGCATTGATTTGAATACGAGGCTTGTAAGATAATTTGCTGCCCTGTAACATAGTAAGGACTACACAGCACAATACTATGCTAATTGAAAGTAAAGAGTCTTAGAATTCTTAGTTCCCCTCAGACATGCCTAGTTTCAGTGTTTTAAGTTCTTCCCATACAGAAAAATCTGTTGTATTAAAGTATCAGTTACACTTAAAAATGCTATTTGTCAATACCATTTCTCTTGCCCTTAAATTCAAGCAGTATGCCAAACAAGCATTTCTTTAACAGATCATTGGAAGGTGAGTACAATGTGTAAAAGTTTATATTTATTTATTTTAACATGTTGATTTCTTTTTTATGACACCATGCGTGTAGGCTATCTGATAAGCCAACTGGTTAGCATAAGGTAAGACTCAGCTTCAGCATGCCCTATTCCAGATTTTTCTCAATCAGCTTTAAAAGTTAACATAGAATTACCTAGGGATAGGTTTTTTTTCCTTTTTGATAGATAACTACTAACAGCGGTTTGGACACTTGCAAGCTTTATCCAGTACTAATATGATGATATATTTCAGCACGTGAAATATACTTATATGTAAGGAAAAAAAAAAAAGAGGAAAAAGAAAAGAAACTGTAGCATTCACAAAGACCTGTTTAAAATCTCAGACAACTTTCTTATTGTACCTGTGCTCATTGAAGCACACCCTATCGTACCGTTCTTTACTGGGAAACAAGCATAGACAGGCTTTTGGTTATCTGTCAGTCTTTGTTGTTAACTAATTCTTGCCTTTGTCCTCCTTGAATGAGCTATCTTTCCATCTGTAACTCTGACTTATGTTGATGATATAGAGATTAAAAATATCTAGCAGTCTAGTGTTACTGAAGTGACAATTGTATTTGTCCTGTTCCTGACAATTACATTCTTTTAAAAATATTACTTTTAGTAGCAGCTGCTACTGTTTTTTGGAATATTCTTCACAGTATCACAGTATCACAGTATTACAAGGTTGGAAAGGACCTTTGAGATCATCAAGTCCAACCTATAACCTAACACTAACACCAACACTAACACCAACCCATCATCTAAACCATGGCACTCAGTGCCTCATCCAGTCTCCCCTTAAACACCTCCAGGGTTGGCGACTCCACCACCTCCCTGGGCAGTACATTCCAATGGCTGATCACCCTTTCCTCACATCAAGTCTAAACTTTCCCTGACGAAGCTTAAGTCCATGCCCTCTAGTTCTGCCACTGGTCACCTGAGAGAAGAGACCAATCCCTGCCCGACTACAACCTCCTTTTAGGTAGTTGTAGAGAGCAATGAGGTCTCCCCTGAGTCTCCTCTTCTCTAGACTAAACAGCCCCAACTCCCTCAGTCGCTCCTCATAGGGCTTGTGCTCCAGCCCCCTCACCATCTTCGTTGCCCTCCTCTGAACACATTCCAGTATTCTAACATCTTTCCCAAACTGGGAGGCCCAGAACTGGACACAATATTCAAGATGAGGCCTGATCAGTGCCGAGTACAGGGGGACAATAACTTCTCTGGTCTTGCTCACTACACTATTCCTGATGCAGGCCAGAATGCCATTGGCCTTCTTGGCCACCTGGGCACACTGCTGGCTCATGTTGAGCTTCCTGTCAACCAGCACTCCCAGGTCCTTTTCTGCCTGACTACTCTCCAGCCACTCTTGAAACAATATAGTGAAAATATTCTTGAAACAAACTCATATTCTTTAAACAGTATGGTGAAAATGAGCCATTAGGATGATTTAAACGGATATATGACAGTGGCTTTATGTATCCATTTGGTAATAGGGTACCAGGGAGTTAATGAGGTCATTTATACTGAAGCTCTGAAATTGCAGAATAAGGGAAGTCCAGACCTAATGCATAGCCTGTTATAACTTGGAAATCATAAGAATTACGTAGAAGCTTTCAGATCTCTCTTGGCAACCTCTGGTAAACAAGACAAATACAAGTGTTACCTTAAATGATGGATTTGTCAATGTTTGTAAATTCTCTACAATGAATAGTAATCGTTTTCTTTTTCTCTTGTTGTGGTACACATTGTAAGTTTTATTTGTCTTTCCGTATTTCTACTCTATCCTGCTTGTCAGGTTCTACTTTCATTTCCTCCCTTCCCTCTGTTGTTCCTTTGGCCTCTTTTTGTCTCTTTTCTCTCTGGGTTTTATTTTTCTCTACCTGGAGAAAGTCCTAGATCACTTTAGAAATGTAGGTTGCATGTTTAATGTTATCCTTTAGAGAAAGAAAAAGAAATTACAACCTGAGCTGAGTGCTCAAGGCTATATATGGAAATACTTTTATGTGTCTCCATAGCAATGTTTTTTTCATGATCCTAAGATTCTTTAATATGTATTTGTGGGTAGAGAAAAATGCAAACTTTAGGAAGTTATATCTTTCCAGTGTCTGAAAATTAGACACAGTTACTTGTCTGATTATAGAGTTGGTGTTGTGCTAGCCATCCAGTGGGAACATATTTCAGAAGTGTCACTTAAAAATAAATGAATACCCTGAGTTGGATATTTAAGATGCATTTATTCCCTCAGCTCTTCCTTGTTTAGGCAGTGCTGTGTGTTATGAATACCATAATGAGATGCTTCAATCCCTACTGTTACTGTAGGGAATATACGTGTCTGTCTTAGTTTCATAGATTCAATTGCAGAGCTTAAGGAATTAAATTTAGGACAGCCAGATTTCTTCTGTCGGACATCTTTCTGAATTGCAATAGCTGGTCTTCAAAACTGAGTTGTGTAGGTAGTTATGTCAGAGCAGGATCAAGTTTTACTGTCAATTGATAGAAAAGACTTTGTATTACTTTGTTTCTGTTATATGTGTTCGATACATAGTAACAGCGGTCTCATATTTGTTAACACAACCCTTTCCAAAACCAAAGATCTCACATTAGGCTCGTATTCTTTTCTATTCTAATGGTCAAAATTATGCATTATTCACATAGTTGGTTCATGGCTTATTAAAGTTCACAAAACATATAGCGAACTGCACTATGCAAAACATTGTTTCTCATTCTCTTTTTTTTGTAATTGCTGAACGTATTGTATAAGAACAGGATCTTTGTTTCTAACAGTTGACCTGTTGTTAGACAGAAGATGTCATTTTGTTGTAGAAAGTGATCAGGTTACTCTGGCATTTATCTTTAGGAAATTCATGGTGGCTTATCCCAATTACCTTCTTCATTTAGTTTGTATGGTGCCTCAAGAGTTTAAAATGGGAGAGCTTTACATCTCAGGCCTGTAAGTGACTAGGTAGACATGGAGGTTTTTTAGTGCTGTTCAGTTTAAACACTTAAAATCTGGCCTATCATAATAATCTCCATGTTATTTAAAATTGTGTCTTTTGTATTTAATTCTCTTGTATTTATCATCTGTTCAGTTGGGTCTAGCCAGTGGGGAAGCTCTCTTTATAATCAGTTCTTGTCTCTGTGAATCTATAAGCCGCATTTCCCATTTCTGCCTCAGTGGTAAATTTGGATGCACAGGCAGAGCATCCAAATCTCTGGATTGGTTGTTTAGTCTCAACAATCACACTACAGGATACTTACCCATCCCTAGCAACCTCAGCTACATGCACCACAAAATACATGAGCTGTAGCAATGACAAATTTGGTAGGTACTTCGAAAAGCTGTTCCTAGTTACCACAAATCTTTTTATTACTTGTTACTATTACTGGAGAACGTTGTAGTCCTAATGTATTCATATGTGCAAATACCACCTGAGACAGCAATGTTTTTTTTTTTAGTATGTTCTCTCAAAGATGCAGTGGTAAGAAAAGAATATGATCACACAAAAAGCCTCTGGAGGAGTTGTGAAGTTGTCCTTTTTTTCAGAAGACCTTCACAAGAATGAAGAATCACTCCTCAGCAAGGAAAACTAAGATAATAATTGAGAGAGATGTATAAGAAACTGCTCATATGGCTTTTTTTCACATTGACTTTGTTGTAATAAATACCTTCAGTTGTGAAACTGATATTATAGAAAGTTACACAAAATGTATTTTAAAAAGTTCTGTAGTAAAGCATGATTTTATCTGAAGAATCTGAATAAAATTAAGTAACTGTTTGGAAAAATAATACAAAATGTCTTTTGTCAGTGATGTTTTTGGTCAATCCAAATTATGCTGCTTTTTGGTGCAACAACTTGCTTCATCCTAGCTAGAGTGAATGACTGCAATGGTAGATAGATTTATAAATTGGTCAACTAATTTTCTTGTTCAGTTCTGGAACTAGGACAGAAGTTCCACATACTAATCAAAGGTTCCTCTGAAATAATGGAGAAAGCATAAATAGTTATTATAAACAACATTTTTGTATGAAGCATTAGAAATCCACATTGTATTGACAAGCTGCTGAAGCCAAAAATGTTGAGATAATTTGACTTATTAGCTGTAGGGTTTCATTTTCTGGTGCCTGGACCTCTTTTTTTGATATTTCTTCCACACAAAAAACAAAACTGAGAAAAGCATCAAGAAATCACATGAGTACTTTTTTATGCACTTATGTAAGTAGTTTCTAAGAGAAAAGTGAGCAGAAAATTAGTTATGTCTGTCTATGCAGTTGATGGATTTCTACAGCACTCAATCTATAAACAAGATTGTTTGAAGAAGCCAAGCTTGTCACACTACCGTTTGTCCTTAAGCAAAGGTATTTCTATGTGGTTACATAGCATACAAAAACAATACCTATATTCAGAGATCTTTTCAAACTGAAAGATCTAATTCACATACCTCAGTGTGGCTTTATAAGTTTATGATTCTTTCTCCTACCTTTCTCTTCTACCTGCATACATCTAAAAAAAAATGTTAAAATATTTTTTCTAAGCAACTCAAGTTTAGAAATTGAAATTTTTTCTTCTCTACTTTTGTGCTTAACATTTGTTATTAAGGGATAAGAGTTTTGCTATTTCTGCTGCATCTCTTGTATGAGACCAACAAAAGCCATTTCTTTTTAGCATATCTCACTGTGCTTAAACTTGGCTGCAAAAAAAAAAAGAAAAAAGTCAATGTCATATATCTTCTTATGCTTGCCTTGTTTGGCAAAAAACAGATAAGTATTATTAAGTAGTTATTTTACAGCAATAAGACAATATAAAATAGATACAATTTGTTTATTAAAAGGCTTAGGATGTGAACTGGTTTGAGTTAGCTTTCCCAAGCTCTCCAACCACTCAGTCTGCCTCTTTCCCAAAACTCCCCTTTCAAAGGAAAAACTATAGAAAAAACGAAATCACACTATATATATATTTCTATATTTTTCTAAATACAAAGAACTACATACAGTAAGGATATCATGCAAAACTCCCAAGAAAGGGAAAGGGGAAGGGAAAATGTGAAAAAGGGCAAAAAGGATTTATATAAGACCCGGCATATAACTATAACACCTAGTAACTAACAAAGTAAAGAACTAGCAAAATCTCACCACTTCCCTCGAGGAAAGCAGAACAGCTAAATCCAACCCATGACTCTCCCCACAATGCGTGGGCAGACAATGGCAGCTGCTGCAGGCCTCAGCTCCAAACAGGACGAGCAGCAACGGAGATCCTGTTCACCAGCTTGCTTGAAGAAGAAGAGAGCGTATTCTCTTATCTACACCTTATTTGTATGTTGTGTTACGTTAAAGGAAGATATGGAATATTTCCGTGTATCCTGACCTCCACTGTTAAGGATGACCTGTAAAGGCCATTTTTTTTAAGGAAGATCTGAAAAATCCAAAAGTCAATCCACTACAGGATGTATCTGTTATAGTGTCTTTCTATGAGAATATAACTGTCTTTTTTTTGGAGCTGACAAATATCTCTGTTCTAAGGAAGCCTTGAGTTGTCTTCACAATAGAGTTGCCCATATTTTTGGGCTTCTACTTGCCTGCCAATCCCCATAATGTTGAAAAATATAAGATGTTACATACTGCCCAGTCCCCCTGACGGAATATAAATAGGTGTTAGCATTTCCATGAAACAGTTACTTGACAAGAGTTTCAGCTTCAGAGTAAGTCAGTAATGCAATATAAAAAAAACTTCACTGATAACACGGTTATAATCCAGTCACAAAAGTGGTATAAAACACAGTGAAAAAATGACTTAATTGAATGCATTAAGTTTTGATTTTTGAGGGCCTATGAGACTGAACATTTCTTGTGGTCACCTGGTTGTAAAACTCCATTTTACGTAGAGGTTGTTTTGATAGCAGCCAAGCATGAAGATGAAAAAATAGCAGTTGTTCATTTATTTTCCCCTGCCATCTTAAAGGGCAGGATCCAAGACTCCCTGAGTATACATGGTAAGTTATGACACCTTAATAGCTTTAAATTGTGAAGTCCAGAAGGAGGTTAGCAATGATCAGACTGCAGTCTTATTCTGAATTTATCAGATTTTTATGATTTTAGTGAGACTAGTAAAATATTTTCTAAGAACGTGTAAATTCCAGCCAGGTTTTTAGTGAAGAGATCAGTCTGTGCAGCATTTGAACTTATGAGAAAGCGATTTAGTTCAACTTAGTCTGTTGAAACTCAATGTCTAATAATCCAGAATAACAAGTTAAAAATGAACTGCATTCTTTTCAAATGAGGAAACTTTGAATGGTTTGAAAATGTTGTACTATGTTTTCTGTGACTCACAGTAACAGGCCTGGAGTGAAGATGCTTAATCAGGATGCTTTAATGGACAATAAGTGTAAATAACGCTTTTGGACTAATCCACAGATGACAGGACTGAGCATTGTGAAAGGCACCAGCTCTGCTTTTTTCTTCTGCCAACATTTTTATATCATCGGCTATTTTCTATCAACTTAACTTTTTTATAACAGGCTATAAAATTATAATATAGATCTAACTTTTATTGTCTGGTGCTTTATTTTTTCATTATGGTACATTTTACATGGAAGTTATGCATTGATATTATTTTTACATATTTTAGGTTTCTAACTACTTAAAAAATTCAAATGGTTATGGTCTTCAAAAAGCCCGTAAAAGTAGGTGGTACCTAGTTGTGGGGTCAATTTGGCAAGGAAAAGGTAATTTAGATAAGAATGAAAAGAATTCTAGAACACCTCACTTCACTTCTATGAGTATTTTTATGCTAAAATTGTGTATCAGGTGCAGTTATTGGTAAGGGTGGTTTCAGAGCAGCTTCTATGATCTCCCAGTCTTTATTTCAACTGACACTCTCTTTTTTCCTGTTCTGTTTCCTCCCTACCCTGTCCCACTGAGGGACTGGAGACAATAAGTGGCTGGGTGGGAATCTGTCTGTTAGTCAAGGCTAACCCACCACAGAAAGCTAAAGGATATGTTCCTAAACCTGCAGTACAACAAAACCAGCATTATTAGTTTGACAGTAGGTCTAAAATATTCAAATTATGTTTGGTAGCAGAAGAAGAGGTCAGTATGTGTTCTGTACATGTGTGTACAGAAAAGACAAAAGGCTGTATAAACTTCTAATGCTTCTTCAGTCACTCATGGTAGTATCTAATCATTGACCAGACACATTCTGTCACACTACCTATATACTGCTACTTCTCTAATAGTGTTCTTCTAAAGCTAATGAAATATATTAAAAAATCTAATAATTAATTCTTTCAAAAAGTGAGCACTAAAAATGGAAATAAACCGTACAGTCACATATTGTTGTTCCCTTGAGCTTTATATCTACTGCTAAAAGACAGTGTTTTCTGTAGTAAGACTGACCTAAGCTTAATAATGGTATCACTGCATGGCACAATGATTTTAACCAAATTCTTAGCTGCCAATAGGATTTAGTTATTGCCAACACAAAGCCACATCTCACTTAGTCATTGTGGCTTAGGCTGTTACATAGCCTGTTTCGCAACATCAACTAAGAATCTTTAGATGTTTCAGAATACCAAAAGTGGCCTTTAGCCTGTACTTCCTAAAAAGTCAAATCTCTCATGGGTCCTGTGGCATATCCATTAGTCCATATATATATATATATAAATATAAGACATCCAGGGGAGAATATGACAGAGAGGTTATGTCTTAATATACTATAATAAAACCCAACGAAGTAAGCATACATTTCTTAACCATGCTTTATTTTCTGACTTGTTAAAAAACAGAGCATACAAGTTAAAAAACATTTTGAGTTCGAAATCCTTCCATAATCACATGAAAACAATAGCTGCATCCCATTCAATGCTTACAAGTTACACATATGTACTGCAATCAGTGTAAAGATAAGATGCATATTTTTGATAATATTGCATGTCAGAAAGAAAAAGGGCACAATTTGGGTTTGAAAGTACTTTAGAGATAAAACTGGGTATAGACATACTTTTATAGATAACAGGGATAAAATAAATTGTTTGGGATTTTCATGCAAAAAATCCCAGTTCTTGATAAATTAAAAATTCACGCAAGATGCCATTTCTTTTAGTCAAGGTTTTTAATTTTTTATTTCGTTATTACAGTTGTTAGTCTAAATGGGCATTTGCTGCTTCTAGTCTGTTAAATAAAATGATGAAATATTAAAACAAATTTATATGAATTTATATGAATACATTGCCGGACTCTAGGCTCCCAGCCCTAGGTTTTCAAATCTGATAGATTCAAATGGAACCAAATTACAATTGAAAACTATGGCTTACAACCTAGAAAAAAGTATCTATCTCAGTTTTCCATTATAGTGTTATGGCTTTGGGAATATTCTCCCACAAAACAAACAAACAGACATAACTGGCTTTGCAGATAGAAGTATCTAATTCCATCAATCCATGCTAAAATTGTCACTACAATGATACCAAATCTGCACTTTCTAAACAACCCAGTAATTCACTGACCTTAAAGTTAAAATGCAAATTCTGAAGTGTTTGGTAAAATACATTATTTGTAACATCGAATCCTCATTGCAATGTTCCATTGCAATGTTCATTCAGTCCTACCCAGTATAGACAAAAAGTCAAAAACTAGATGTGCACTAACTTTTTTTCAAAAGATTTGATGCTGGATGTAGAGTAGATTTTCTTTTTTTTATGGATAAAATGTGTTATTTGAAATGAATGCTATCTTTTCTGCCACCTGTAGAATTACATACTGCATAGTGTGTGTAGCCTGGATAGCATGTGTAAGCTATATTGTAAATGAAATAACAAACAAGCTAGATAAGAAATGCTTTAGACAAGAAATACTTTAGACAATAAATAGAGCTGTACTTCTACAACACAGACAAAAAGTATTTTTAGCATACACCAAAAAAAGAGCAAGTAGAAATGAACCCATGTTGCAGTTTAATTGGTTATCAGCAGGCTTTATTAAGCAGATGAATGGTGGATGTATTTCAGATGACACTAACTGGATTGTGCTTTGACCTGGAATATACAGTACCTGAAATTTCACGGCTCTGTCCCAAACTATTAGTGATGGCAGCTTGTATGCAACAAACTCAGCATGTAGCAAAGGATAGATAAGCTATAATCTGGGCACCTGTCCATAACTGAATTGTAAATACAATCTTCCTTCTGCCTTCAGGAAAGTAGCGTCTGTCTTACACTTTTTAACATACAATTGAGAGATGGCTTTTAATTAATATCTCCCATGGTCTGTTGCATTCCATTTCTTTGTTGCTAAATTGATACTATAATTGTAGAATTTATAATATAGTCCGAGTAAATATTAAATACGTTTACTGTGAATATATATTATTTTGGAATGTTTAAATATGTGATCAATGCCATTCATAATTCACATTGATTTGAAAATTATGTTCTTTTACTTCAAAAGTATATTTTGAAAGGGTTCTTATAGTACAATTTCTCATAATATTTAATTTAATAATTGAAATAGTAACAAGTAAATTTAAAGTCATAACTTCTTCCTTCTGTTGAGTCTATTTCATTCTGAGGTTTACTTCATGAGGGTTTGGCACTTGGGATTTGCTGATCTTTGTTGTTGGGGTTTTTGTTTGGTTTTTTTTGGTGTTTGTTTGGTTTTGGGTGTTTTCCCCTAAGAGAAAAGAATCTGTCTCTGAATTTGCAAATATCAGTCTTTGTCTTTAATATTCATGTATTTATTTCTGTTTATATTTTGGCTTTTATATTTTTTTCCTTATTTTTGGCTTCCTCTGCAGAATTTTCTTTATTGAATTGAATTTGTCCTGATACAGTTCTTCATCTGCACATAGCATATGCCAGCAGCCTGATCACTCTGAAACTTAGATAATTGTTTCATCTTTATCTATCTGCAGAGCCTAAATTTAATTCACTTATAGGAAAGCTGAAACATTCTTTTCCTTTCCTAGAGAAAAGTAGATGCAGATTGGATTCAGACATGATTCACCAAGTCTGTACTTGTTTGAGTGGAACTTTATATTTCAGTAACAGTTCTGGCATGAAAATTAATTCCAGTGTAACAAAGATTTTCAATGACAACCCTATTGCTGAAAGTAAAACCATATTCTTCACTTCTAATCAAATTCTGCAACATTTTATCGCAGTGATAGGTGTTACGTTTAAATGGGATGATATGTACAAATGACATACTGTTCAAAGTGCAAGCATGATAATGTAACTCGGGAATAAGTAAGGAATTATAAGAATCAGTAGCAACAGAGCTAAACCAAAGCTTATACTCTTGACAATCCCAGCTGAAACCATCCTATGAATATTCCAATTTAAAGTTTATACTGATATAGGGTAAGAATGTATTAATTTTTAGATCCATAGAATGCCATTGTCAGGAAAATAAAAATCCCCTGTATTCAGTGAGGTGAGAAATCTTGGTATTATGAGTTCCTACAGAGGTGTGGAACAACCAATGACACATCAGTCAAGAAGGCATTTTCAGCTAGAGAGAGCTCCGTTTTAAAAGCAATGAAGATGACACAAGCTTCACCTGCTGGAGAAAAGGAACTAATTATTCCACTTGAGTGCAACAGAAATTACACATTAAAGACAAAGATAATTCTACACCAAGAGTATATAGGGTCAGTATAACAGCAAGGAAGAAAATAGTTGAAGGGAATAGTGTGGGAACTGAGTAATTGCTGTAGAAACAAGAAAAAAATATTATGTTAGTGAAAGGGATAGAATTGTAAACTAGAGTCATTTTGCCATATTCCTCTTCCAGGTATTTTACAAATTCAGATACTGGATTATGCAGAAATATTTTAACTTGCACATTTGAATTTCATAGGAAAGGCATTTACATATACTTCAGAGTAGCCAGCACCTTTACTGTGATTGTCAACTACCTGCTTTCTTGGTAACATACAACTTCAGAGGGATGGTTAAACAAAAGGTTGACTCATCAGACTATATTAGACAAAGCAAGAATTCTGAAAAAACAGATTACAGTATTACGAGCTTAAGTGAGCACTGCAAGCAAAATAAAATTATCTACCAGCTGCACAAAATTATCCAATATCTGTTTTCTATGTGTTCACCACAGAAAACTATTCTTCTTTGTGCAAAGTGTGTTGTCCAAATCTACAAAAGAATCTGTCCTGTGTTTAAGAGAATGTCAGATGCGATTATGGCAATAGTTTATTTGGTCTAACTGTTAATTAATTTAATTTAAAGGCAGTTTTGAATGCTAAATTATTGCAAGAATGGTTGAATGCTAACCTAATCAGTAAAAAAAAGCAAAAACCCCCAAATATGCATTTAATAGGAAACAGCTAATAAAAAATCTTTTTAAGCTAATATAAGTATGTACATAGCCATCACTGAACTTTCTTAGTGCGTTAAAGACCTCTTCACATTTCTTCCCTAATGACCTAATCCTATCAAAGGACAACGGGTTCACTATTACGCAGTGATATGCATAATGTATTTTAATACATAATTATTAATATAATCTTAATACCCTAATCTATAATACAGTAATATTATACAGGATTATACAGGCTCTGCCATAACTAGGTTCTTAGAAATGGGAAAAAATTTTAATTGAAATTTCTTAGAGGAAATCATAAGGGAAATTCTCTCACTCCCTCATGGCCGGTGTTCTCCATATTCAAAATGCCTATTCACTTTCATCCCTGGGCAGACTCCTGACTCATGCACAGGATATGCTTTAGAGGGTCCTAGGTCACCTAGCCTAGGGCCAGAACCACTTTAATAACATTTATACATTTATACATTTTTCCTTTTTTTTACAGCATTTCTTTAAGAGCTGGATCTCCTCTATTTCTCTCCCATATAAATTTATAAATTATTTTTAGTTTCCTTGTTTTACTTCTAATCTAGTTACTAAAAAGTTGACTATTCTGTATTTATGTATTATCAAACCAGTGTTGTTTAAGACAAGCCTCTATATAATATGATTAGTTATAAGTGACTCTCACTGTAGTCTCTTAAAAATTCATATGATTCCCCACAATTCCCACAACAATTTGTTAATGAAGATTTATCATTTAGACTTCAATATTCATCCATTCTCTTGAACAGTGATCTTTCAGCGTGCATTATATGTTGACATAACTGCGTTTCTACATGCTTAAAGGAGAAAACTTTTGCCATCTACATATTTATTAGATAAAATTTATGTTTTAAATTTGTAAATATCTTTTTAACATCTTGTATAAATGAATAATAAAAATATTTTGGTTTCTGCTTTGCATTTGACTGATTTAGTAAGGATAGATCAAAATCAGAAAAGTTAAATGGAATTCTCTTTCAGAGTACTCCACAGGACAGGAGATATAACACTTTATTCCCTACATTGATTACAGCAATTAACTTCAATCATTTCAATGAATTTTCAGTAAAAATGACAAAAAATGTAATGAAATAGCAAGTGATAATAAAGCAGGATCTGGTGTACCCTCAGAAAGTTTGCAGGTGACACCAAGCTGAGTGGGGCTATGATCACACCAGAAGATGGGGATGTCATCCAGAGGGAGCTGCCCAAGCTGGAGATGTGGGCCTGTGTGAAACTCATGAGGTTCAACAAGGCCATGTGCAATGTCCTACCTCTGGGCTGGGGCAATCCCTGATTTTGATATGGGATGAGGGACAACACAATTGAGAGCAGCCCTGCAGAGAAGAATTTGGGGGTACTGATTGATGAGAAACTCAACATGAGCTGGAAATGTGCATTTGCAGCCCAGAAGGCTGACCTTGTCCTAGGCTACATCAAAACAAGCATGGCCAGCAGGTTGAGGGAGGTGATTCTCCCTCTCTGCTCTGCTCTCATGTGACCCCACCTGGAGCATTGTGTCCATTCTGGAATCTCTAACATAAGAAGAATATGAAACTGGTCTTGTTGGGAGCCTGGAGAAGAGAAGGCTCGAGGAGGACCTCATAGCGGCCTACCAGGGGACTGAAGAAGGCCTATGGAAAGGATAGGGATGGACTTTTTACAAGGGTTTGCAGTAAAAGAATGTCAAGGAACAGCTTTAAACGGGAAGGGGGAAGATTTAGATTAGACATTTGGAAGAATTTCTGCACAATAAGGTGAGGCACTGGCACAGGTTGCCCAGGGAGGTTGTGGATGCTTTGAGCAGCCTGGTCCAGTGGGGGGGGGTGTCCATGCCAATAGCAGGGGGGTTGGAACTAGGTGATCTTTAAGGTCCCTTCCAACCCAAACCTTTCTGTGATTCCATGATTCTATGATTGCTTCCTAAAGTGTTCACCAATACAATTAAGAGATACTAGGAAATTAATATGTGAAGTAGATGGAGTAAGATATAAAATATGTGTCATAGGAATTATTTCTTTAGCAAATAGTTACTGTGGTTCTAGCAATACAGAATGTCAGTTTTACCTCTGGATTCCTGACGAAATATGTCTATACAAAAAGAAGATCTTATACTCTAAAGTAGATTTCCTTAATCTGAACTGACTTGACGAATACATCTAATATGAACTCTTGGAATGTTATATATTTACTTGTTCAATATCTTGACCTGTGTTCTTCTCATGCTACTTTAAATGTGCTACATAATTAGTTAAATTAACTTTTCCGTGAAAACTCAAGCAAAGAAGAGATAGACTACTTCAGTTGTCTTGGCAGCATCTGTCATTTTTTCTACTTCCCTATTAAGAAACAAATGTATAGTTCCTTCTGCCTCCTTATTCTAATGTTCAACGCACAGCGTAAGACATTTAGTTTCGCAATTTGACTTGCAGATACCCCCTTTTGAATACCATTTATGAAATACTAATAAAAAATAAAGCTCATTTGCAGATTTGTTGTGTAATAAGGATGGAATTTCTAGGCAAAACCAGAGAAGAAAAAACAGCTCTTGGTCTGTACACATCTGATCAAGTCCTAAGGGATACATCAGTGTTTTCCACACTCCATTTAATTAAGATTAATGACTTAAGTCTAACCTCAGTGTATCAAATAAGAGTCTTTGAACTATTAGTCCTTGCCTAGTCTGGGATTCAATATTTTTTCTCATTCTCTTTCCCTATCCTCAGTCCTGAAAAAAAATCCTACCTTTGAGGAGGAAGGTTAAAATTGTGCATTTCTGACATCTCTAATTACTCTTAGCTTTTTGTTACTCTTATGTCTAAATTGTTGTATGCAAGAGCTACAAAAATTACTTGATGGCCTCATAATATTAAATAATTATTTTTTCTTTAAGATATTTATGCTTAATGTGACTGTATTAGTTTTGATCTAACTGTACCTATATTTCTCAAACTTCTAGAAAGCAAAAATCATGCCACTTCCCTCAAGTAAAGGGGTTTTTAATATAACATAGTGGGACTGTGTAGCTATCATAAACTACAGCTCCCTTCCTGTTGCTGAGTCTCTGCAAAAGTATCATTGGAGCAATTCTATCAGTTTATCTTAGTTATATAAGAAATCAAGGATGGCAGATTACGGCAGTCCAAATTCAGCATATTATAGCCATTCAGCAACACTTTACTGCATGGCCAAAATAATAGAAAATGGAATGGCACAGCTGATAAGTGATCATATTTAAAAGTAGAAATAGAGAGAAAATCAGATTTGGGAAGTTTTATCAAATTTTATTAAGGAAATAAAAATTATTCCTGGATTAATATTAACAGTTTTATATAGTTTTTAACTGGTAAACTGAAATATACAACCCAAAAATCATAGAATCAGATAATTACAGAATCTTCTGTTTGGAAATGACCTTTGAAATTGTTGAGTCTAATCATACCTGCCCACTACTAAAACATATCCCTGAGCACTTCATCTACCCATCTATTAAATGCCTCTAGGAATGGTTACTCAGCCACTTCCCTGAGCAACCTGTTCCAGTGCCTGTTAATCCTTTTGGTGAAGAAATTTTCCTAATTTTCACATCTAAACTGAACCTCCCCAGGTGCAAATTGAGGCTATTGCCTCTCTTCCTATCACTTATTACATTGGAAAAGAGACCAAAACCCACCTCACTACAACCTTTTTTTCAGGTAGTTGTAGGCAGTGATGAGGTCTCCCCTCAGTCTCCTATTCTCTAGGCTAAACAACTCCAGTTCTCTCAAACATCCCTAATAAGGCTTGTTCTTCAGCCCTTTCACCAGCTTGGTTGCCCTTTTCTGGACACACTCCAGCCTCTCAGTGTCCTTCTTGTACTGAGGGGCCCAAACCTGAACACAGTATTTGATATGCGGCCTCACCAATGTTGAGTACAGGGGCACAACCTGTACTGTTGTGCCCCTGTACTGGTCCTGCTGGCCACACTGTTTCTGATACAAGCCAGGATGCCATTTAGCACACTGCTGACTCATATATTCATCCACTCATCAACTGACATTTCCAGCTTCTTCTCTGCCAAGCAGCTTTCCAACCACTCTTCCCAAGCCTTTAGTGTTGCATGGCATTGTCGTGACCCAAGTACAGGACCATGCACTTGACCTTGTTGAACCTCATATCAGCCCATCAATCCAGCCTGTCCAGATCCCACTGTAAACCCTCACTAACCTCAAGCAGATCAACACTGCCATTCAGCTTAGTGTTATCTGCAAACTTGCTAAGAGTGCACTCAATCCCTTAATCCTGATCATTGATAAAAACATTGAACAGAACTGGACCCAGCAATTAGCCCTGAGGAACACCAATCCTGACCGGCCTCCAACTGGATTTAACTCCATTGAAAACAACTCAGTTTTTTACCCAACAGAGGGTATGCCTGTTTAGGTCAACGGCAGCCAGTTTCTCAAGCAGAATACTGTGAGAAACAGTGAGATCAGGTTAACTTGGAAGAACCTGCCTTTTGTAAACCCATGTTGACTGAACCTGATCACCTGTTTGTCCTGTGTGTGCTGTGTGATAGCACTCAGGATGAGCTGCTCCATGATCTTCCAAAATCAGACTGACAGGCCTGTAGTTCCCCAGATTCTCCCTCCTGGTCCTTTTTGTAAATGGGCATAGCATTTGCCAAGTGTATAACCCTCAGCATGTATTGCCACATGAGGTATTTTCTCCCCAGGTGCAGGACTTTGCCCTTCCCCTTGTTGACATCCATGAAATTTCTCTCAGTCCATTCCTCCTGCTTGTCCAGGTCCTCTTGGATGGCAATGCAATATTCTTGCTTAGCAGTCATTTGTCCTAGTTTTGTGTTGTCAGCAAATTTGCTGAGGATACGCTCTGCCCTATGAACTACAACATTAATGAAGATATTAAACAGGACTGGACCCAGTGTAGACTCCTGGGGTACATTGCTATTTACTAGCCTCCAAATACTAGCCAGCTCACTCAGCACTCATGAATGTATCCTGTAAGGGTTCATTAACTTATGTATGTTCAAAAATGTTCCCTGAGTTGATCCTCTTCTGCGAAGGGTACATCTTGCTTGCTCCAGCTTTTCCCTGTCGTCTGTGAGACATGGAATTACTGAAGGCTTGTCTTGCTAGTAAAGAGTGAGATAAAGAAGGCATTCAGGAACTCAATATTTTTTTGTCCTCTGTGACCAGGTCCCCCATGTCATTGAGCAATGGGCCCACATTTTCCCTCGTTTTCTTTTTGTAATTTATTTACTTGTAGAAGTCTTTCTTGCTGTCTTTGACAGCCATGGCTATATTCAATTATACTTGGGCTTTACCTGTCCTAATTTCAACCCTGAATGCTCAGACAATGTTTCTATATTCGTCCCAGTTTACCTGTCCTCCCTTTCACCACCTGTATGCTTCTTTTTCATGTTTCAGCTTGGCTAGTAGCTCTTTGTTTAGCCACACAAGTCTCCTAGAATTTTGGCCAGGCTTGATATTTGTTGGGATGGAATTCTCTTGAGCTTAGAGGAGGTCACCCTTGAACCAGCTTTATTAGAGCCCCTCTTCCCTCTAGGGTCTTATCCCTTGAGACTATTCCAAGCAGATCTTTGAAGAAGCCAAAGCCTACCCTCTTGAAACCTGGGATTGTGAGTTTGATTTTCACTCTCCTTCCATCCCTCAGGATCCTGAGCTCCACCATCTCATGGTCACTGAAGACGAGGCTCACTTTGATCTTCACATCCTCACAAAGCTGTCCTTTTATTTTGGTAAGTATGAGGCTCAGGCAGCAGGCTTGACAGAGGAAGTTATCGCTCCAGGAACCTCCTTGAGAAATCTCCTCATTATATATGATCTTATCATGATTGTCTGTTGAGTTATTTTGACAAGAAACTGACATCTCGTACTTACACAGAAAATGCCTATCTGCTGCTAACAACATACATAGCTACGAGGCACATAATGTTAAGAATCACTGTGTTTCAAGTTCTTTGCAAATGATCCTTTAGAAAGAATTAGTTTTAGCATCTGTCTCCATCAACGCTAAGAAGAAAACTCACCTGACTTCAGATTCATCAGAATACTGTTCTTGGAGAAGATAAGTCTGAAAAACATAAGTTCGAGAGAAGATAGGTCTGTAGAAAAAAAAAAGAAGAATGAGAAAGAAAACTAGATTTCTTAGTGCTAACATCACAAAGACTAAAATAATTAGATTTAAATGTTTCAATTACAGTATCGACTGCAAGGTAGAAAAGGAGTCAAATGAACTATTGAAGGACAAGAATGAGATGTTAATGACTAATGAGGTTCCTTTTGCCAAGAGGCTGAATGAATCCTCTGCTAGTGTATGCATGAAAGAATTTGAAGGTCATATTCCACAGCCTGGAATAAATTTTGCTGGTAAAGCAAATGAAATGCTAAAAGGCTTTATGGTCACAATGAAGTAGGGAGTAAGGAAATTAGTGCTATTAAAACTTACATAATACCAGCCCATGATAAATTACAACCTGGACATCTCCAAGAAACCATGAAACAAGTGGCAAGAAAATTTCTGGGTTAGATATTTGGCTGAATATGAAAAAGGAAAGGAATGAGGGATTCTCCATGAGCAGCTAAGATGATTTATCATTTAAGTTAAGAATCTAAACATTACATGGGCACTACCACTCAGACTTAAACATTAATTGCATCTAATGTTCTGGAAACACTGATATGAGAAATGCTCCATCATAAATGTTACTTTTATCAGACTAGTTAGAAGTGGCTACTGGATAGTCAGACACAGCAGTCAAAGGCAGCCAGATATAATGACCAATTACTTTGTTAAGCACCACTAACTTCAGACATGGATTCTGGGCTGAATATCGTTAAGGTGCTGAACCACATAGTTTACAATGATATTTGATTTAATGGGGGGGTGTGGTCTTTATGTATGCACATACATATGTATATGAACTGTGTATATGTTTTACATATAATGTGTATAATGTAATTTGTATTTCTTCTTTTAAATATCGTATTTATGTTCTTGATAAATTCTTATATGGTATATTTTCCTAATTGTTTGAAAATTTACTTCATGGTGAATTTATGTACTAAGAAATTTTTCAGAAGATCCCACTAGAAATTTACTTCCCCCTTATGAAGGTGACCATATCAAAGTAGGTTATGAAATATACCACGTAAAAATAATAGATACATAAGATAAGGGCTCTTGTAATAAAATATTCAGTTTTACTAATCAATAAGCACATTTTATGGCAGAATAACCATAAGTCAGCAATTTGGCTATCATGCAGGGTGGTGAAGCACAGCAGGTTCCAAACATTTTTAAAAGAAGAGTAAGACATGGAGAAATGGAGTGATTCAAATTCAGATGGAATGTTTAGATGTTGGTCAAACACAAAAATGGAAATTTGGGTAGAGGTTAGGATTGCGAGGGATGGATGGTGTCTACCTGAATTAAAATTTGTGGCAAAGAATTATCATGTTTATTTAAAGATGTTTTAGGCATTGGAAAGTTGAACAGTATTGTCAAAGAGAAACAGACACATTTCAAAATTTCCAAATCAAGAACTGGGTCAAGCATATGACCTCTCAGACATTGGGGTCAAGGGACTGGGCCTTGAAGTTACATAGTCAAGTGGTTTGCATAACAGTCCTGGCTGGAGTTGTCAAGGAATGAAGGCATTTTTATGGTTCTGGGGACTCATTTACAGAAAATATGATAAGAATGCAGAATCAAAAACTGAAAAAGTCTATGAAAAACTGAGCACTGGAGGAGAAAATACTGCTCTCAAGCACTCTAGTGAAGATAAGTACCTTGATAATTTTTGCTTAATCTATGTTGGTTAATGTGTGCATACTATTTTGGATTGTGATCCTACTTATTCAGAATTATATTAAATATGTATTTAGTTATTATTTACGTAATTCTAGGTATGCCAAAAGTCACAATGAAGAAAAATCTCAAGGATATAGCACTAGGAATGTTAATTGATACTGAACAGAAGAACATGTCCACAAGACACTCAGCCACATATCAGGGACAGAGGTAGCAATGCACTGGGAAAAAAAAAGCCTAGAGAAAAATCGGTGAAGGCTTCTTAGTAGATTTCTGAACTTTATTTCAATTTCTGGAGGTAATTTAATGCCCAAACAATTGAGATGAAATTTATAAAATTTCAATTTATGACACAGATATAACTTCAAACCAGTTCTTCTGGAGATTTTGGGCCTGTAAAATTTGGTCATCTGATTGATCAGTAAATATCTTCACTTTTAGTCTCTGAAAGATTTTTCAGCTGTAAAAAGTCATGACAACTAGTTTAAAGGTGAAGCAAAGATCACACTCATCTTAGTAACTGGATGCCAACTGGAGTCTTAGCCTTGGGCTAGTGTAGACAGAAGAATAGAAACAAGAATAGATGGGTACTTAAAATCTAACCTGCCTGAGAGAAAGAAACTAACCTTTGGAAAGGTCTCATTCCCATTTCCTTCACATAAAACAACCTGCAAATATATGTTATATGTCTCGGTAACTTTTCATTTTATACTCAATTAGTTAGAAGTGCTTGCTTTCTTTCAAGTTTTAAAATTATTACTTCTACAAAAAAAAATTCTAAAATCTTAATAACAAAACAAAAGCACCGTATGCACCATATGACCTACATACTACAATTTGTTATTTCTTATGTCGTAATTGAATAATTGTTAATAGTGTTGTCTGCTGAGAATGTTCTTGATGTCTTCTTGTACAATTATGTTTATTAGTTCATTTCATTTGCTAATGTACTTAAATCTGTGACGTTATTTGAGGCCCAAGTTCAAGCCAATAATACATATTCACATTTAAACTGGAAATGCAGCTGAAGAATTCTGTGAAAATATCTTTTTTTGGCTAAATTTTATTATCAAGCAAGTTTAAATTATTCAATTAACTATTAAAACATATTTCATCATATAATAATGTATTTAACATTAGTTCTGAAAAAAATAATATGTATAAATTTATTTTTCAGAATATTTAAGTAGATTTTTTTTGCATGGTTATGCCTCTTGTTGACCAAAGATTCTCAATTTGAAACTAATACTTTTAACAGAAACAGTATTACTAAAAGCACATGTATATGAACTGTGATGGCTCACTGAAAGGAAAGGTGAAAGTAGCTCTTTTCTCTTCCTGAACTAGTATAGTTACATTCTACAAAAAATTAGTAGAACCATTCTATCAGAGCCTCATTTAAAACCTAATTAGACAGAAACTAAAATCCACAAATCCTTCCTATTTGTGCTATTATAACATTATTTTCTCATTGTCAGTGCAAAACTTGTAAGACACTAGAAAGTACCTTTTCTAATCACAGAATCCTTGAGTCATAATTCAATGAATTTTCATTAATCTTAATGTTTTAGATTAGTGTTGACTGAATATCACCAGGTATCTGAAACAAATTTATTTTCAAAACATATGGAGCATGTGTTAGGTTGTAAATTATGTACTTTTAATAACTATGGATTTACTTAAAGAGATTCTTAATTAATTCATCTGTACTTAACATCATATCTATGTTTAAAGATCTATTCTTATGGGGTATCCTGTATCTATGTATCTACAATATGATGAGATCTAAACTACTTATAGACTTGCTTATATGAAAAAGGGAATATACACATAAGATTTTAGAATTTTCATGAGAAGATTAAAACTAAACTATGGCTTGAGTCTTCATTTTCTACTTCCTCGTGTCTATTTCCTATGGTAGTAGAAGTCAGAAAAATCTTAACATATACAAAAATTGAAAATATAAACAAAAATTGTATTTCTTCAGAAAGTTCAGAATGCTTTTTCTGTGTGTTCAAGGACCTGAAAAGACTTAGGTCAATTCCCACACTATACAAATAGCTTAATTTAACTAGTATAAAAATACCATTCTCAACTAAAAATACTTACCTCGGCAACTGGGAATTCAAGAACTTTTTGAACCAAATATATCAGTCAGCAAATTAAAAATGTAGAATTAATTTTATTGCATTGAAATACATTACTGTTCTGCTCAGTTTTCAGGGTTTGTTCCTGTTCTTTTTGATTCTCTGTACTGTCTTGTGTATTTTCTGACACTTCTCATTTGTACCTCGGTTTTCATCCAAGCACAGCATACAGTGTTCTTGTTCCAAATTAATTCACAATTATAATATAGCTTTCATTATAATCCTGACTTGTTTCAGTGTGATGAACCCATTTTATGTTGCCTTTACCTTGTCTCCTAAAGTCTGATTCCTTTAATTCTGAGTAGAAACATGCTCATAGTGATATATCAGGATGTTACATTGGTTGTTATGTGTGACTCTAAAACATACTCTATGGTCCCATCTCTTCTGGAAAAAAAATAAAAATCTTTCATAACCTTAATAGAGTTAGAAGGAAAGGAAGGCTAAATCTTATGGTAAAGTCTGTTCCCTAAAATATATATAGTCTCTTGCCATTCTGACCAGAGAAAATTTGCAACAGATGTAATAGAAGCAAAAAAAGACAGATTTATTCCTCTATGAAAGCAAATCTCTTCCAGTAGAATCTGAAAAATGGTTTTCAATGATTTGTACAGAAGGAGTAGGCACCTCTAATATAATTTTAAATGTAGATATAATTTATGACTCAAAATTATGGGTCATGTTGAGGTGTAGGAATTCAATGAATCACAGATTCCTTTTCCACAATAAAGTTTGTCTCAGGTTCCTGTTTTCTCAGCAGAGTATTCTCTAGAATCCTGCAATCCTTTTCCCAGTGGCAAAAGTCATGACCTCTTCTGATCAGGGAAACTTTGCAAGGTGTCTGCAGCTTCGTGGCAACTCAGAACATGGAAGACATAGCTCTTTGGTAATGCTCTGTTTCATTTTCTTTTGCGTTTCATTTATTCATTTGTGTTCCTTCAGAAGAGGACAGGAAAGATACAGCTCTCTATCTTTGTTCATGATTGATGAAGGAGACAGAAAAAGGTACCTCCTCTGAAGAAAAAATGCCTATTTTGAAACACTGGAACAAAAGCAGTAGAAAGAAAAGGCGCTGTTCCATACTGGGCTCAGGGTATGCTGCAGGTTTTCAGTGCTCAGTGTGCATAAATCAGTCTTCAACTTGATGTTTTTAGTCTGCAAGAGGTTATGGAGTCCTTTCTGTCAAGCTTTTTGTTCTTGGATGTTCACATTAGCTCTAATATTAATTTCATGTTCAGCAGAAAATGAAACGCCAAAGTGCAGTTCATATGAAATCAGTATATTTTACACATTCTTGTATTAAAACTGGGAGATTTAGGTTATTTTAGAAGAAAATTTTAAAAAGTTGCAGCATTTGGAGAAATGTCACATGGAAAATCTTCGGAGGTCTGAATCACTGAAGAAACTGAGATTCCACTGTATAATGCTTGAAAAAAATGAAGCAAGTGTGAGCAAAAAACTGTAAAGATTTAAATACATGTAATTAAAGTTAGTGAAAACCAGAGTCGAAGTCCAGAATCATATACTATTCAAACATCCCACTGTGTAAAATGTAAACTGATTTTTTTAAAGGTCCATCTACCTTTGAGATATTCTGAGGATTAAAATGTTAGAGAAGGAAGATAAAACTTATCATGGATTTATGGTAATACTTCTTGTTTCTCCATGAAGATGCTTCATGTAAGACAAAGCTCTCTAATTTTAGTTGGTGTAGAGACTGACTCTACTTCTATTGTTGTCTCAAATATCGACTGATTTTTTTATTGTCTTAAATATCTCTGACTCTACTTACATTTTTGTCCTTAACATCTTCTTGAGCGCTGTGGCTCCTGCTGGGCTGACTGTGCTGCGGAGGAGGAGTAGGAGGAGGTACAACAGCAGGTGCTGCCCCTGCCCACCACAGATCCCTACCTGACTGGACACACGGGCCTAGAGAGTTCAGGCAGAAGTTATTCTGGTAAGAGTCTGTTGAACAGCCAGTGACTCTGGACCCCTCAGACCCAATTCTAGGACATTCCCAAAGGAACTTGTACGCATGCACCAGTTCAAGAACTTTTGCAGCAAGACCACCCCTCATGCTAGGGGAGAAGACATGGACTTGTCCTATAAATAGAAGCCCACTAAGAAGGCAGGTGCCGCGTGCCTACCACATCATGGAACCCGTCTGAGAAGATGCTGCAGAAGAACTGCCAGACCACATGCTCCTGAAGACCACATTTTCCAGAGGCCCATGGAGTGATGAGTGTTTTTCTTCACACACACACACACATACACACACACTTATTTTGCCTCCCACATATACTTTTTGTTCCTTTCTTCTGTTTTTTTGTAGTACTACTGTGCATCGGATCAGATCTGAGTTGTGTTGTGTTTGTCCAGTTGCTTTGAGGGTATGAGATTGTGATCTGAACAGATTGGAATCTGCTTTTGTTGCAGTTTTTGGGATGTTGCAACTTAGAGTGTATCCAAGTATAAGTTTTGATATTTTGGCTGTGTCTAGAATATTGATTTGCTGTTTTGGCTGTGCCCAAAATGAGTACTGATGCCATGTTTTGGCCATGTCCAAAATATAGGCTTGCTGTTTTGGCAGTGTCCAAAATGAATACTGAGTTGATGTTCTGGCTGTGCCCAGAATATTGAGTGATTGAAAATTTTGGCCGCATCCAAAATACTGGTTTGCTGTTTTGGCTGTGTCTAAAACAAATACTGATTTGATATTCTGGCCATGCCCAGAATACTAATTCGATATTTTGGCCATGTCCAAAATATTGATTTGCTCTTTTGACTATCTCCCCAATCGATACTGATTTGTTGTTTTGGCTGTATTCAAATGAAACACTGTTTAAATTTACCTTGGGAGATTTGTCGCCTCCAATTCACTGCGAAGATATGAAAGGATGTGACTCACCCGCACATGTACCCCCCATTTCCTACCAATCCACTGAGAGGGTCTGTGAGGGTGGGGTGACCTGGGAGTTGGGGAGTGGGCCCTAACAGTTGAAAATTTTTTTCACTCTGTTAGCTACTTATCTTTTTCTTTACTGCAGCTCCACTTTTCTGGTATTTACTTGGAATAAATTGTTATGCAGTCCATGGGAAGAGGAAAAACCCCAAAATTAATGTACAAAAAGGTCTTTACATGGAGGGAAAAACTAAAGTCAACTAAACCTGCACTATGATAAGCTCTAAGTTACTCACTACTGTTCATGAAAGAAACGATTATATGAAAATATTAGTGCTTAGCAGCAGTTTTTAAATAAATATCTGGTGTCCTTGTATCTTGAATGCTGTACCCAGCTCTGATCTCTTTCTTCAGAAAAAGACATAGCAGAACCTATTAAGGTACAAAGAATAGCAAAACAATGATTAGTGGTACTATAGCTCTGTGTTATCCAGAACACCAGAAATTTTGCCCCCCTCCTGTACTGGCCTCAGACACAAGTGGTGAATTCACCTGTGGGGGATGTGCTCAGATGAAGGAACTCTTCTACTTGGTTACAGAACTCAGGGGGGAGGTGAGAAGGCTGAGGACATTCAGGGAATGTGAGGGGGAGATTGACTATGGAAGAACATTCTATGCTCCCTTTCTCACACCCAGGAGGCAGGCATGCCTGGTGTGATAGAGAATAAGGTGTCCTCTATTTGCTCAGCTGAAGAGGGTAAATTAGGAGGGGAATGGCAGCAGGTCCCTGCCCTGCACTGCAGGTATGTCCCCCTGGTTTCAACCCTGACTGCACAGGTTCCCTTGCATAATAGATATGAAGTCTGCAAGTAGAACCAGAACATTAACCAAGATTCACACAGCTTAGAAACTTTCCCAAGGTTAAGACACTCAAAGCCACCAATGACAACGTCTTCAGCAAAGAAGAAGAGGAGGGTCATTGTCACTGGGGACTCCCTCATGAAGGGAACTGAAGGTCCAATATACAGACTGGATCCATTGCACAGGAAAGTCTGCTGCCTCAGTCAGAGATGTGTTAAGGAAACTTCCAAATCTTGTTAAGGCTGCAGATTATTATCCACTACTCATCCTTCAGGCAGGCTATAAAGAAAAAAAACAGCTAGAAAACTTACAGCCATTAAAAAGTCTGTTAGGGCTTTAGGTCGAATGGTAAAGGATTCAGGTGCACAGGTAATTTTCTCTTCTGTCATAGGGAATGGTGAGAGAAGGTGTGGGAAGGGCCAGGAATTAAATACCTGGCTCCTAACCTGGTACGAAGAACAAAACATCGGGTTATTCGACAATGGATTGGCCTACACACCAGGCCTGCTGGCAAATGATGTAGTATACTTGTCCTCAAAGGGCAAAAGGACATTTTGCAGGAAGTTGGTAGGGCTGAAAACCAAAGCTTTAAACTAGATTGGGAGGGGGAGGGGAACCATACTGGGTTTGATGGAATAAACCTGGGGAATGATACTCTGGGTACTGAGGGATAGTTTACTAGCATGGGCCTTGCAACCTCAGTGGAAGTGAGGGGTAGCACTCCAGGTGGCAGGTGGAACTCAAAGGTTATTGGTGGGTTACAAACCACAGCTAGAAGACACTTAGGATTTAAGACTATTCCACTCAGGAAAGGGGTGGAAACATTAGCTCAACTGAGTGCATTTACACTAATACACACAGCATGAATAAAAAAACATGGGGAGCTAGAAGCTATTGCAAGGCAAGAAAACTACGATGCAATTGCCATCATAGAAAATTGGTGTTATGATTGACATAGCTGGAGTGCTGCCATGGGTGGTTATAAATGCTTCAGGTGGGATAGGCTAGGAAAGGGAGGTGGTGGGATAGCTCTCTATGTTAGAGAATATTTTGATTGCATGGAGCTTAATAACAGTAATGATAGCATTGAGTGCCTATGGGTAAAAATCAGCAGAATGTCCAATAAGGCAGATATAGTGGTGAGAGTCTGCTATCAGCATCCTAGCCAGGATGAAGAAACTCATGAGATCTTCAACTGGGAGAAATTTCATGATCGTCAACCCTTGGTCTCACGGGCGATTTCTGCCTTCAGGTGTCTGCTGGAAGTATAATACAGCAGAAAGGAAACAATATAGGAGGTTCATCGAGCATATGGAAAATAACTTCCCAACACAATTGGTGAGTGAACCAATTAGAAAAGATGCCCCACTGGATATGCTGTTTTTGAACAGAGAGGGCCTTGTGGAGGAGGTGGCTGTTGGAGGACGGCTGGGGCTCAGCAATCACAAGGTGATAGAATTCTCAGTTCTGAGATGAGTAAGGAGGAAGGCCAGCAGAACTGCCACCTTGGGCATATGGAGGGCAGATTTTGAACAGTTTAGAAGGCTGATTGATAAAGTTCATCAGGAAGCAGCAGTGAGAGAGCAGGCCATCCCCGTGTGCCATAAAACAAGTTGGAGGGAAGAAAACCAGCTTGGCTGTATAGAGAGATTTGTGTTGATCTCAGGAAGAAGAGAAAAGTTTATGAGCTTTGGAAGATGGGGGCAGGCATCCCAGGAGGACCACAAGGATGAGCTGAGATCACGTAGAGAGAAAATTAGAAGGCCTAAAGTCCAACTAAAAATTGAATTAGATAGTTCAGTGAAAAATAATAAAAAATATTTCTTCAAATATATTAACAACAATAAGGTGATCAAGGGGAACATCCCTCCTTTACTGGATGCAGGGGGAAAAGTAGAGACGAAAGATGAGGATAAAGCAGAGGTACTTGATGCCTGTCTTTAATAGTAAGTTAAGATGTTCTCTGGGTACTCAGCCTCCTGAGCCAGAAGACAGTGGGGGAGAAGTTCCAACAGTCCAAGGGGATTTGGTTAGAGACTTGCTCGGCCAATTAGATATACACAAGTCTATAAGACCAGATGGGAATCCCTCAAGGGTATTAAGGGAGCTGGCAGAGGTACTCTCCAAACCCTTTCCCTCATCTACTGGTAGTCCTGGCTGACTGAGGAAGTAACACTTGGCTGGAGACTGACAAATGTTACACTCATTTACAAGAAGGGTCAGAGGGAGGATCCGGGGAACTACAGGCCTCTCAGTCTGACCTCAGTACTGGGAAGATCATGGAGCAGATCATACTGAGTGCTATACTGAGGAGGGCAACGAAGATGGTGAAGGGGCTGGAGCATAAGCCCTATGAGGAGCGACTGAGGGAGTTGGGGCTGTTTAGTCTAAAGAAAAGGAGGCTCAGGGGAGACCTCATTGCTCTCTACAACTACCTAAAAGGAGGTTGTAGTTGGGCAGGGGTTGGTCTCTTCTCTCGGGTGACCAGTGACAGAACTAGAGGGCATGGACTCTAGCTTCGTCAGGGAAAGTTTAGGCTTGATGTGAGGAAAAAGTTCTTCACTGAAAGGGTGTTTGGCCATTGGAATGCGCTGCCCAGGGAGATAGTGGAGTCACCGACCCTGGAGGTGTTTAAGGGGAGACTGGATGAGGCACTGAGTGCCATGGTTTAAATGATGTTTGGTATTAGTGTGGGTGTTGGTGTTAGTGTTGGGTTATAGGCTGGACTTGATGATCTCAGAGGTCCTTTCCAACCTTATGACACTGTGTGATACTGTAATCATACAGCATGCACAGGACAATCAGGTGATCAGGCTCAGTGAACCTGGGTTTACGAAAGGCAGGTCCTGCCAGACCAATCTTCCCTCCTTCTATGACAAGGTCACTCGTTTAAAGGCCAAGGGGAAGGCTCTGGATGTGGTCTATTTGGACTTTGGTAAAGCCTTTGACACTGTTTCTCACAGCATTCTGCTTGAGAAACTGGGTGCCATTGGCCTGGATGGGCACACCCTCTGCTGGGTAAAAAAAATGGCTGGATGTCTGGGACCAAAGAGTTGTTCTAAATGGAGTTAAATTCAGTTGGAGGCTGGTCATAAGTCGTGTTCCCCAGTGTCCAGTGCTGGACGAGGGAATTGAGTGTACCCTTAGCAAGTTTACAGATGACACTAAGCTGGGGTGAAATGTCAACCTGTTCGAAGGAAGGGAGGCTCGGCAGAAGGATCTGAACAGGTTGAATCGAAGGGCTGAAACCAATAGGATCAGGTTCATTAAGACCAAGTTCCAAGTCTTGCACTTCGGACACAGTAACTCCATGCAGAGTTACAGATTTGGGGAAGACTGACTGGAGAGCTGCCTGGCAAAGCGCAACCTGGGCATGTTGATTGACAGCTGGCTGAATATGAGCCAGCAGTGTGCCCAGGTGGCTAGGAAGGCCAATGGCATCAGAAACAGTGTGGCCAGCAGGACAAGGGAAGTGATTGTGCCACTGCACTCAGGACTGGTGTGCACCTTGAGTACTGTGTTCAGTTTTGTGCCCCTCACTACAAGAAGGAGATTGAGGTACTGAAGCAGAGAAGGGCAATGAGACTGGTGAAGGAGCAGGAGAACAAGTCTTATGAGGAGCAGCTGAGGGAATTAGGGTTGTTTAGCTTGGAGAAGAGGAAGCTGAGGGGAGACCTTAACACTTTCTACAACTACCTGAAAGGAGGTTGTAGTGAGGTGAGTGTTGGTCTCTTCTCCCAAGTGACAAGTGATAGGATGAGAGGAAATGATCTCAAGTTGTGCCAGGGGAGGTTCAGACTAGATATTAGGAAAATTTTCTTCACTGAAGGGGTGGTCAGGCAGTAAACCAGACTGCCCAGGGAGGTGGTTGAGTCACTATTCCTGGAGGTGTTTAAAAGACAGGTAGATGAGTTTCCCAGGGATATGGTTAAGTAAGTGGACAGGTATAGTTGGACTCAATGATAACAAAGGTCTTTTCCAACCAGATGATTCTATGATTCTGTGATTCAATGATTCTAAGTTGAGGAGTCACTCAAAGTCATCTGAAAGTTGATAATAAGTAGATTCATACATAAAAAAAAAAAAAAAGGAAACCATTTTCTTACCTTTTTCTTTTTTTTAAATTAAGATATTGACACAACGGAACTCGTTCCTGCGGGATGTTTATGAAACTGAAAGCTTAGAGAATTTGAGAGGTAACTAACGGAATAAACCTCCAGCATGACTACTAAAAATTGGCGAAACCTCTGACATAGTTTTGTTCTTAGTCTTCTGACACTTAAAAATACTAAAGTACTCTTTCAGAAAGATTTCTGCATGATTGCCCTGCCATACTTCACTTTCCTGAATACCTCCTACAAGCAACTATCAGAAATGGGATACTGAGCTAGGCAAACACTGAATGTTACACAGAGAACAGTTATCACCAAAGTAAAACTTGACTTGATGTTAGGAAAAAGTTCTTCACTGGAAGGGTGATTGGCCATTGGAATGCGCTGCCCAGGGAGGTGGTGGAGTCGCCGACCCTGGAGGTGTTTAAGGGGAGACTGGATGAGGCACTGAGTGCCATGGTTTAGATGATGGGTTGGTGTTAGTGTTGGTGTTAGTGTTGGGTTATAGATTGGACTCGATGATCTCGGAGGTCCTTTCCAACCTTATGATACTGTGAAACTGAAACTGTAAAAATGTGTAAAAAAAGTAAAGCATTTGAAGGTGTAGGATGGTATTCAAATGCAAACAGAAGTAACAGCCTAACGTTTGCAAACAGGAAAAAACACAAGTACACTTGTGAGAAAAACAATGCAATATGGTACTCAGTGTACTTGCTCGTGCTCTCTCTTTCTCTCTCTCTCTCTCTCTCTGTATAAACACACACCAACTACTATGGAATCAACAAAGAAACACGTTGACTAAATATCTTATTAGTAATCACAGAACTGAATTTTTTCCTTTCTGGAAGTAGAATATGACTGATTCAGCTCAGGATTACCAAAATAAAAAAGTAAAATGTCATAGAAGTCATACTTTAGAACAGACAGAACGGTTGACTTTCTTACAATAGAACAATCACCTAAATAACTGCACACATAATTTTTTCCCTCATCCAAGAATGTATAATTAAGTCTATAAAATTTTTAAAAGTGCTGACTTATAATCAGTCAATATAGTACATGAAAAGCTTTTCACATAGGATGGAAAGGTTTATCAGAAAAATTGGCAATTTGTAGATTGTGCTAGCAAAAATATATTATGCCACCTTCTGCACATTAATCAAAGAAACAATGTGCAATGCATATTACTGAGGAGAAAAAATAGGAAAATAAACATTTTTAAAGTATTTTCATACATGAACGTTCTTGCTTTTTCTTACTTAATATGTAAAATAAAAATAATTAAGGAAATTAGGGGTCAATAGCTGTTTGGGGGGGGGGGTGGTTGGAGGTTTACCTGTATTAATTGATCTCTAATAAAGTTTTAGAGATGTGGCTGATAAAAAAAATCATGTACAAATTGATGAATTGATATTTGTTCAGATGTTGAAAAAGGAAACCAGAAGTGAAAACCTGGTAGAAAGAGATAGAAAGACTTTAAAAAAAAAAAAAAAAAGAAAAAAAAAGAAAACCCAAACCCCCAAAAACCAAACAAACCACAAAGGTTTTTTTTTTTATTAGCTTGAGCCCAAGATATGATGATTTTAGAGAAAGAAATCAAAGTCATAGTCTGAAATTAAAAGGACATATCTCTTCAAAGCGAAGAACTTTATGAATGACCTGGATGAATGAAAATGGTGGTTGAATATTTTTTCAGTCATTGAGAAATACATCAAAGATAGGACTTTTGGAAAAAATTGGAAAAAAACAAGAAGAAAGGGAAAGAGAGACTAAAGTTCTCTGAGAGCATTCAATTAAATAATTCACATAGTATAAGACAATGTGAGTGAGTTCAGCAGAGAAAATACATAGCGAAGAGGATTTAAAGAAATAGTCAAAAGTGTTGTGAAAAGAATAACTTAAAGATAAGCAGGATATATGTATTAAAGGAGCAGAAAAATGAATGATTTAGAAGTAAAAGAACGGGAGACATTTCATTTAGAATGAGCTGCATTCATCTGGGAGAAATTCTTGGTTCCAGGGAACATCCACAATAACGTACAGTGCCTCTGGTTATTTTCTTTAGGCTAATTTCTAAATAGTTAGCAACAGCAGGCCAAAAATTCTTAAATTAGTTGCCTCTGAGTGTTAAATTCTCCTTCCTTTCTTTATTTCAGGTTTCATAGTTGTGGCAGATGTAATTTTTTAATGTAGGGACTATGGCTGAGGTTAATTTCAGAGTATATTACCTGATTTTTAACACTACTAAAATAGCTGGAGCCCTTCGATGTTAACATTTTCTACATTTTTTCCTTTGATACACATCTAAAAAAAGGTTGTACGTTAAATTATTATCCTAGTATTAATATATATAGGAAATTCTTCTTATGTTGTTGCAAATATCATTCCCCTAGAATGAAACACTGGAACATCAGAGAAAACATTAGACGTCCATCATTGCATAAATAAACATTTGTCTACTCAATAACACCAAGTTAAGTGGTGAAAATTTATTTAATTGGCTCAGATAGAGCCAATTTTCTTCTCAGCAACTGTTGTGCCTTTAGAGTTTGATATGAACAGAATGCTGACAAATAATTAGGTTTTGGATTGTTGTGAAGGAAATCAAAGACCCTTCAGTTTCCAATGCAACAAAGTAAGTAAGCACATAAATCTGCAATAAGTGGAGCCAGGACAATTGACCCAAACTGAGTAAGAGAAGTATTCCATACCATGAAAATCATGCTCCACATATAAGCAGGAAGTTTGCCGGGGGCAAGGCATCTTCCTCCTTCTTGGTGCCTGCCATCCTTAGGGTCCTGATCAACCCCAGCACTCCTCAGTGTCCTGTTCCTCTGTGTTGTGAGTTCAGTTTCAACTTTGGTGATCTCTACACTGGTTGTGACCTCCTCCACCACTGGAACTGCAGTGCTCACTGTGTTTGCCATCTGGCATCCACTGTCGGGAGTGAGCAATTCCACAATCACAGCTAGGATGGCTGAGTATTTGCTTTGTATAACTTATGATCATCACTACTACTGTTAGTATTATAATTATCAATGATTATCATTATCCTTTTTTTGTTATTGTTTTATCAAAACTGGTTTTATTTCAATCTTCCTTTATTTTCTCTGGGTAGAGGATGCTGCCTACTCTTTAGATGCCAGCTAAGGACAGTAATGAGTTCTTTCTTTGAGTTTATAGTGTTTATAATAATGCATATACGCAATTCAACATGTCTCTCTACTCCAGAAGGAAAAAAAAGAAAGTGATGAAAATAAGCCTAAGAGGACCAGACTAATATTTTTTTCTGTTTTACTTTCAAGAATGTTTTTTTCTCTCCTTCCTGCTCTTCATTTACGGATTTAGTTACTACTATCTACATCTACAGAAAGCCCATTTTTATTTTTTAGGCTTTATAACAAGAGTGGTAGGAAAGAAACTGAAAGGCTGGGAAAGGTGAGAAAAAACATCTGTTAAAACATTTGAATATGTAATCTCTTATGAAGGTGGAAGGGATCTGATGTTCAGTAGTTCAAACCCAATATTAATGCTCATACCTTGTACCACCAGAGTTATAAGGGATTCAGCTTCCAGGTTGAAAGAAATATTTTTAGCAAGTATTTTTTTTAATTATTTTTTTCAGTACAGAATGAGTACTTTAGTGAAAATCTTATGTGATTCAAGTAGTCTGTGTAGCCAACAGCCTTCTGTCTGCATGTGGAACTGGTGTATGTATTTCTTGGTATACCTCATAAGAAATCTCCCTTGTCTCCATCTTTCAAATAGCATTAGAAGTTAACATCTTCATTGATTGTAATTACAGCTAGTGATCAAGGTATAGCTTTGTAGAGTGTTCATACTAACTGGGTGAGTATTCAATTGAAAGGGGTCAGGTATTCTCATTAGTATGTCAACTATTTGTGTTTTTCTGTAAAACCATGGTCAATTGATTGAAAGAAGATCAATAGAGGGCTGTGGGGTTGAAAGAGTTTGCAAGGAAGTAACTAAATTCCATCGAATTGCTGTTATATAAGACTATCACTGAGTAATAGGATAAGCCTCTTTTTATGCACAGCTCATCAAGAGAAAGACATTCCTATGATACAGCAAAAGTAACATATGCAATATATTACAGTACAATGAACAGATACACCCAGTTTAAACATGGTATTTTTGTATTCATTCAATGTTCCACACAAATCTCTTAAAAATACAAGACAGGAGTGAGAGATCTTTGTTAAAAGATCTTCCATTTTATGTCACAGAAGAGTATAGCCCACTATTTCATCCATTTCAAATAGTTTTCCTGGAAGTACTATTGAAAGTCTCACTAAGAAAAGAGTTTCTTAAGGCTGCCCATGTTGCCCTGAAATCATGAAAAGACAAAGGCTTGGAGAAGGGGGACAAAGGCATGTGAAGGGAAACTTATCCTCCTTGGTTAATGTAAAGAAATTGAAGCAGAAATCTACGATTGTCTATTAATGGTTTTGTCTTGAGCCTAGCTAGGGGAAAAAATAAACCAAGCCAAACCAAAACCAAACAGGTTTACCTGAATCCAGGATATTACCTGAATCCACCCATCTAGAAAAGGAAGGAGAATCCTCACTGGCAGATTGGCTGACTTAGTGGTTATCACTTTAACCTAGTGAACTTGGGGATGCAGTCCAAAGTTGTTACACTTGTGTACAGCAACACAAGCAACAGGATAAATGAGTACACCTATCAAATTAGTGAGTAATGTTCCCCAACCCTCTGAAAAAGTTCTAACAAAAATGTGAGTTACTCAATAGTGCAGCTGAACCGTCTCTATACCAGTGCACACAGCCTAGGTAAAAAACGGGAGCAGATGGAAGCCAGGGTGCAGCTGTAAATCTATGATCCGATCACTGCCACTGAAACTTGGTGGGGTAGATCAGATGATTGGAGCTCTGCAATCAATGTTTATAAACTGTTCAGGAGGGACAGGCAGGGAAGGAGGTTTGAGGAAGAAGGCATTGCTCTCTATGTGAAGAAATACGGAACTACAGCATAGAGCTGTCTTTGAGAAACAGAGATGAACAAGTCAAGAGCTTATGACTGAAAAAAAAGAGAGGCCAAGAGGCCAAGCTAATGAAAACTTTGTGGTTTATGCTTAATGCAGTCCAACTGATCAAGGGGAGCCTGATCACAGTGTTTATACTTCAAATACAGAAAGGATCATGCTTGCAGGCTCTGATCCCGCTTAGAGACTTCAACCACCATGGCATCTGCTGGAAAAGCAGCACAGCAAGCTGCAAGCAGTCCAAGAGAATCTTGGAGTGTGTTGAGGATAATTTCTTAATCCATGTCGTTAAGATAATCCTGACCAAAAGAAAAGTATTGCTATACATCTTGCTTGCTAACTAAGAACCAATGAAAGAGGATAATGTTAGTGGCAGTCTGGGCTGCACTGATCATACTCTGGCCTTGAAAGTGGTCAGAGGGTTAGAACACCTCTCTGAAGAAAAGCCAAGACAGTTGAGCTTTCTCAGCCTGGGGAAGTCTCTGGGGATACGTTATTTCAGTCTTTCCATATATAAAGGGGGCTTATAAGAAAGATGGAGAAACATTTTTTACCAAAGCCTGTAGTGAAAGCAAAAAGGGTAATTGTTTTAAACTGAAAGAGGTTAAGTTTTTATTAGGCATAGGAAGATTTTTTTTTAACAATGACAGTGGCAAGACACTGAAAGATATTGCCAAGAGAAGTTGCAGATGTCCCATTATGTTATTCATTCCACCAAGTGTCAGTGACAGTGACTGTGTAATAGATTCCCAACTGCACAGTCACTTCAACTGATTTAGTAGTTGCTTTTTTTCTTTATCTATAGTCATGGATACTTTCTTTTACATGGTAATTAAAAATAATACTTTAGTTACTGCGTTTGTGGTTTTTGAGAGTTCTGAGGTTTGATCTTATAGACAATTTTGGGCCTATATAAAATTATAGCCAATTATTATTTTGTCTTCTGGATCAAGTTCCTTTTGGGCGAGTATTCAACAAACACTTATTATAGAGCGATAATAATTTCCTTCCCACATGTGAGTTGCAAGTAGGTTCAATTATTAACTCTAATTTTGGGCTCATAAGGTCTAGATTTTCAATTAATTTATGGTGTCTTTGCAGAACTCACTTGACACAAAGGGTCTTTAAAGAGTCTCAAATATTTCAGTTAAGATGTCAGGATGTTTTAGATTCTCAGGATATTTCTCTGCTTCCTAGATATTAAACAAAGCATTACAAAACGTCTAACAAAAATACATAAATATAATTTATGCTCAGATTTATTTTTTATAATACAACAATACAACTTTTATATAATATAGTTCAACATTTATATATCATGTTGACATAATTAAAATGTATATTTTACAAAATATATATTATAGAATGGCATATAAATTTAACAGAAAATATATTTAATATGTTTTACCAAAAGTTTCAATGTCATTCAATCTCTTTAATAATGGAAAGCAAGTTCTACAATTCAATAGAGAATTTTCCTCAAACTCTTTGGTGATATATTTTCCTCATTCAACCCATTCAGAGTAACCTGATCTCAAACATCAGAGCTCCTTTCCTTCCTAAAACTCGTAACTTCTCATAGTCGCCAAATACATTGGAGGTAGCACAACAACATTTTTCTGTGTGTTCAAAATGTCCCATCCCTGAAGGTGTTCAATGCCGGGTTGGATGAGGCTTTGAGTAACCTAATCTAGTGAATGATGTCCCTGTCCATGGCAGGGGGTTTGTAACTAAATGATCTTTAAGGTCCCTTCCAGTCCAAACCATTCTATGATTCTGTGATTACTGATTTATAACGCTGAAGCAATCAGACTTTTTGGTGGATCATTAAGAAACTATCCTTGGCCTTCCAAGTCAATCAAACAAATTCACTACAAGTGTGTCTTTCTCTAGTCCACCACTGGCTATCCACAGTTTAGTCTCAATGTCTATGTTGATTCCTAGAACTCTGTTTTGTTTGTAAAGTGAGCTTTAAGCAGACTTTGATGCTTGGAGGTGGAAAAACAAAGAAACAAACCAAAACCAAGGAGCCCTACCATGTCTCCCTATACTTCTGGCTGCAGCACAAGTTAGTGTAATGCAAATGCTTCCTGTTCAAAAATAATATGTATTTATAAGATGAACACACCTCTTTCCCTGTTTTAAGACATAAATTCCATTTCTACTCATATTTCTAACCTATAATCTATATAAACCAAATCTGAAGCAGTAAAACTAAGAAGGGGCCTCAAGTCAGAACATAAGTTATTTTGTCAGGTTTTTTTCCTTCCTCACCAGATGAAGTGAAATAAAATCTTTTCTGTTTAGTTTTGATACTTCAAATAAGTCTCTATAAAAAATTAAAGGTTTAAAACCAATCAGGAAAAGAGTACAATGTATCTGTTTTTATATATTCTTGTACAGATTTCAGGTTTCTCAGAATTAGTTGCTTCAATTTTTTTTCAGCAAAGGAGAAGGCTCATTTATGCATTCACTTAATTTTATTTTTAAGATCTGTAATATTTAAATTTAGATTTATGTTAGATTTGTTTCCCTTTTATAAGACTACTTAAAATTTCATTGTCTAGGAAGATTTCCACATTAATATAAGATCTATAGGAAATTAATCTTTACTGTCTTTTTCTGGTGACGTCCAGAGGCATTGTGCTAGGCTTCCTGAACAAGATAATTGTTTTAAATTTAGTGAGACTTTCTGAATTTTTGTTTATATTTTCTGCCCATATTTCTATTTGAAGAAAAATCAGGTTACATAATATTATTGAATGGCTAGTCCTTCCCAAAATATTAAGATATTTTATTACGCCAGCTGGGAAATTCTTTGCCCAAACATTTGTCATCTTGCATCTGGGTTATTATAAACATCTCTTGGCCAGTCTTCCTACCTCAGCTATTTCCCATTTATATTTCATTTAAAACATACCAGCACAGTTGATATTTTCCACACCTCACAACTCCTATGTAATGCTCGCATGCAGTCAACTAAATTCTAGCCTTGGGATAAAATTTAAATTCATATTATTTGCTCTGAAACATTTACTTGTCATAATTCAATTTATGTTTATCATTCTTGGACATGGAATTCTGGGTTGGGTATTTTACTTGCTGTACAATCTTTAGTCTATTTAATTTCTGAATATAGGACATTTTCACATCTGGCTTCTAGCTGACTATCTTTTATAAACAACTTTTGCCCCAGCAAATTTCAGTTCTTTTAAGGCAAAATGTAAATACTTTTTCTTTCATTACTAGCTATTTTTATTTAAAGCTGTATGTACCCCTATGGCTGAGGTTTAAGTAAAGTTTTGAATTAAAAAAAAGGAAGGTGAATAATTATCCACTTCTGAATAACTGTGTATATTTCCATCACTGTTTTTCAGTAATATAGAGTATTACATGTCAACATGTTATAGGAAGTGACTATTGTCAAAGTTTCATTTTGAACCCTGTTTTTCACATAACTTTAGGTGTAACTGTGTGAAAAAAAACCCATAGAGATGTTGAAAGTGCATGTAAAATACGATGTTAATACTTCCCTCCTTCTAAATCAGATTGCATGAGAAAAGAATAAAAAGACCCAAGTATCTCCTTAGCTCCGTAAGTAGATCCCAAAGCAGTTGCCTTACTTCCCCTAGTTCCCCAGTTTCCATTGTTTCTGTCTTTTTTTATGATTGTGGGGGGCTGCTATCGGTCATTCTTACATTCTTTGTCTTTTGATCTGTATGTCTCTCCTCATTTGTTATTTGTAGGACCTTGGAGATGGAGGCAATTTTTATTCTGTTTTCATATGATGGAGGCAAACGCCAGTTGTATTTCAGATTTGTCCATATAACAACTACCTCCCCAAATATTTGTTCAACTGAATAATGTGGTGGTAGCTGCATCCGAAATAGAGTACTTCAGCAAGCTAAGTATTTTAACAAAGAGAAAGACACTTGGCCATGTCCAGAAAGAATATGCACTATCTCACTCTGTAAGCATGTTTGTCCCTAAATGTACAGGGTATATTTTGAGGATAGTCTCTTCCTGAGCTATCAGCCGGGTAGGTCCTCCAATAAAACATAGTCAGAAGTCAATAAATAAATCAGACGCCAATTCATCTTTCTGAGTTTTATCTAGCCTTTGTGAACAGTTTTCTGACTGATGAGCAGTCTCTTAAGATATACTTTGCATTCACAAACGGTGTTGAATCTGTTTTAATACAAATTATCCTAAGTTGTCCTGAATAGACAAGAAAAGTTGTCAGTCTCTGTAATTTGAAGAATATTACTGCTTGTGTATACACCTTAAATTAGATCTCATACTACAACTCAGTTATTCCAACTGGAAAGTCTTATCCTTCTGAGCATTTTCTGGCACAAGCAATTTTGTCCTCACACTTGACAGTCAGTTATCCATTGTCAGTAGTCTGAGAGTTAGTTAATTATTTTTAGTTTTGCAAATAAGGGAAGAGATATTGAAAATATTATACTACTTTCTTGAATTCTGATGTGATATGATAAAGTGAAATGACAATAAAGTTTATTCAGAAAAAAAGAATATATGAATTACTAAAATATCGGAGTTTTAAAAAATACAAGAAGTAATCATAATGATTTAACTCTTGAAGCAAAATTTTTCAACTACAATTTGAATTTCATAGTGTCAGATGCCTTACTGCATTTGATTAATTATAATCCTTATGTCCTTAAGTTTAAAGAAGCCCTCCGAGTTTTCAGATATTACTGACCAGGCCACTTTTGTATATATATATATATATGCACATATATACATTCTATAGTATTTAAAATACAGCTGATCATACAAGCTTATTCTTCTTTTCCTTCTTTAGATGTCAAAAATAATGGCTTTGTGTGAAACTCATCAAAGTGGTAAATGCTAGCAAAGACTCAACACATCTGACTGAGATTCTAAAGAATCAGCTCCAATTTAGGACTCTAATTGGCAAAATTGTCAAAAGATGTTGCATTAGAAAAGCAGGTAGAAAGTGTTATCATTGGAGCTGCTGAGAATTAGCCTCAATTTTTTTCTCTGGAAAATAAAATATATATTTTTAAAACAATATAATTTCCAGATGTAGAGAATGGGGACTTAAAAATCTGGCTTTGAGGTCTTCTCAAAATCTGGCTGTAATTGTGAAGCTGAAACAACCCTCCCAAATCACAGCTACTCAAAGTGTCAGAAATATTCTGAATCTGTCTGGGTTTCACAACTTTGTCAATCAAGCCTGTCACTAAATAAAATGTCAGATGCTGAGCTAGTCTATTTATTTCCAATAAAGTTTGAATTATAACTTTGACAATGTGCTTGGATATTCATATTTTTACATATTCTGCTAACTCTTCCAAGGATACTTGCAAAGTATAGTCATAGTTTGCACTTGGAATAAAGTAATTTTCTCCTTTTTAAATGAGATTGTATTTCTGAACATTATAGCAAAAAAGAATAGCAAACATCGGTCCTTGAATATAGAGTATTATGCATTATGGGAGGAAGAAAGGATGAAGGCAAAAACCAATTTTTAAAAGTCTTAGAACCCAAGCAAGCAATAGTAACTGGAATAGTAATCTTTAATATTTCAAATGTTAACTATTTGAAGTTTTGGAAATCTAATGTAAATATTTGAACATTCCTTTCCTCTTACACTGCTCTCCAATATTGCAAATTAAATGAGTTCTTACAAGATTATGGTGGTGCTGTGGTTCAGGATTTCATTTAACATATATGAAAGGTACATCTGCCTCATTCTTAGCTTCTCTGTACATTATGTGTCTTATTCGTCAACAAAGATGACCAATCCAATGGAAATGATTATAAATCATATTTCATTAATTCCTACACAACGGTATGATTAGACTTTCCATATTTACAGATGATTCATGTTTTCATAGGACATTTGATCAAGGAGACATTCTGGTTATGATAGCCTAAAGCTCATGACATTACAGTTCAGACCATTTCATTTTGTCACATCTCTGTCAGCTCTGTATTTCGGATAATCTAATTCTTTTATGTAGTATTCTGACCCTCTTTTGACTATTTGTACTTAATTGAAATACAGTAAATCCTAAATAATTTGATATTATGGGAACTATTATTTATTTTTTTACAAAGTTTGAGTTTTTGTTTAGAGTATGAAGTTACATTTCAATAATAATGCTGTTACTTGTTGTGGATTCATAGCTTGCTCTTTATTGAAAATTTACCCAGATTTGTCATTCCTTTTGGTGCACATCGAATGATGACTAAGACAGATTTTTTTTTTTATAATAGCTCAGTTTAATGTGTAGAAGTATTCAGCTTCTGGTCCTTCATCTGATTTGGTTAAGTAGTAAGGAACCTACTACACAAATTGCTTGTTGAAATTTTTCTGTTTCTTTGTTGTACATAGGATTATATATACCTTTATTTGGAAAAGGAATAGCAAAGAGTATTTGGCCAGGTATTCATGAAAACATTATTTTTTCCTTCATATTTCTCCAACAAGTAGAAAAAAAAAATGTAAAAACATGTATCCGATAAAAGATAGGCATTACACAAATTCTTGTGAGAAGCATATTGGCATGTATTTATTTATTTATTATTATTGATTATTTACTTTTATTATTCTTTCTTTATTCTTTAAAATTAAAAATTCACTATCCAAACTTAACTTCTGTCTTTCAAAAAAGTTTCAGATTTTCACACTTATAACTGATTAAAAGTATAAACATTACCTAGATTATACCCTTGAGATTATATATTTTATAATGTGAACCCTACAGCAAAATGGTTTTTTTTTCCCCACACCTTTCCAGCCAATAACCTCTCACCTTAATCCCCATTGCTTTTTATCTTCCTTAAAAAATTCCTACATTTGAGTCCACTCTGGTTTTGCTTCTGTGTACGTGTGATTATCATAGGGTACCAGACTTAATTTTCATTCCTGATGCCTTTTAAAGCATGTAGGCTATGTGAGTTATATATTTATTTCATCTGTGTGCAATATTTCCCTGGTTTTGCCCTGCTGTTTTCTGAGAGGAACTATCATATGCTTCACCTGTAGAGAAGTTAGATTTCTTTTATATCATTTGGAAGTCTCTATGCAGTGCTCCAGACTTTAAGACTGATGTACTCTGTGGCCAATTACAAACAATGCGGCATCTTATATAACTCTAGACTTAGATGCTAATACCAGGGCAGAGTGGAGGGGAGGTATCCAGGACAGGAGAAAGAGGGAGGAACAAACATGGATGCATTTTCACCGAACTATGATATTCTCATAGGTGAAAACTAGTGCCTTCCTACATACAAGTTACAAGTGCATGCCCAGATGCTGGGACGGGGGTGTTAAAAGATGCACCATCCGAGGAGTAACAGGTAACTATAGATTTGGAGAGAATATACACAAAGCAGCATTATCATGTAAAGAAGAACATGACATGAAACTTGCGCCAGATGTTCTCCTGAAACCTCTGCAAGAGTAGGTGGGCTGTCCTGCATTCATTGACGTAGCTGGTGGCTGATATCCTTCAGGAGAGGCATTTATTTTCTGAAAACAGACTTCTCAGTGGGGCTGTGATTTTAAACTTACTGTGTAATGAAGTGTATTACCATTTACCATATGATGTGATGGCTTTGTCTGTCAGCCAGGGAGCTGCTTAATGTTATATATGGGTCAAATGAGCCAAAAAAAAGAGAAAGGGGAAAAAAATCAATAACCTTGAACCCTTTAGCAAAAGGGGAAATTCTCCCTATGGCAAGCAGCCAGGTCATTTCTAAAAGATCCATTTTCTCCTGAAAATTGATCGAGCAGCACTAAATAACTTAAGATAAAGGAATCCCAAGGGCAGGGGGATTTTTACTGAATCAGCCATTGCGGAAATCACATTAGCAGGTGTAGTATTTTTGGCAGAAATAACTTTTTAAGGTTTGCAAATTCATTTATTGGCATGAAAAAATGACTGTTGTCCAAATGTATCAGGGTGCTAAAGCCTTCCTTGTGAATATTTTTACACAATAACTGAAGGAACATTATAAAAGTCAAATCAATCATCTGTTCAAAATTTAACTGGTTGTTCCCACACACGGTTTTGCAGTTGTTGAATTGATCCATTTGAAGGTATAGTGTTATTTGAAAAATTTATGTGGTATCTGGCAGTGTAAAGGCAGATAAATACACAGGCTAAAAATGCAGAGATTTGTTGGACTAATCTTATGTCTCAGATTGAGTCAGTGAAGGTTTTTACTTATGAGAAACTGTGGCAGGAAAAGAAAAATAGTTCTATTTCAGTCCTTAAAGGGAGTAACCATGAAATTAACCACATGGACAAAATGACAATTGCTCCTGTTGTTCCTAACATTGGTTTTCTAAATGATAATTGTTTAAATCCAAGCAAATTATACTGAAATCCTTTTATAATCAATACTGTGTAGAATGCATCTTCAAAAGGCTGTTCATTTTGGATATCTGAAAAGTTCCAGAACACAATCAGTCATAAATTACACTCCATTGACTTAAAAGGAGCCAGGGTGATGGATTTAAATTTAGACCATCATTCTAAAACTTAAATTCAGTGGCATTAATTCCATTCTTACCATATAAGATATTATTCTGATAAACAGATGGAAACATTGAAGTTTGATTAAAAAACACCAAACAAACAAGTGGAGACTTATTTCATCAGTGACATGGTCAACGTTTATAAAAACAGACAGCTTCCCCCCTCACAAGCTATATATTTATATATAAGTGCAGTACATGTGGAAATTATAACTATAAATTATAACTTTGAATCTGGTTAGTACCTCCTTTTAACTAAATCTGAGAATCATGGGGCTTAAGTTAATGCTAAGTGTTTCTATAGCGTAATTGACAGACCTACATTTAAGATTAATTTGCTTCTTATCTATAACATGTACTCTTGCATATAGTGCTTTTAAAAGCAGATGCATGGTTAGATGCAAAATCTGCAAGAAGTTGACTTAAGGTCTATGTGTGGCTGTTAAATGATGTCTTCTTATATTTTCACATTTTCTTTTTATGATAGGACCTGCTTAGTCATATAGGTTTTTTCTCATGTACAATTTTGCTGCAGGTACAAAGCAGCCTCTAAAACTATATTGTAGATAAAATATCTGTAGTCAGAAAAGAAGCACTGGAGAAATTTGAAACAGATATGAAGTAGTAACACAGTAAATGGAACTTGGTGTTCCCCTGTTGTTATTTAGCAAAAAAAGAGAGCAGCTGTCATTTTTGTCACCCAGATCTGATGTAATGTGATCAATATACAAGTATCTTGGCATTCACATTAAGCACAACACTGTGAATCCCACCTTCCATCTTGATTCTTGTAATATTTTCTTATTAAAGCCAAAATGCATCTTAAAAGACAAATTTATGGAAAGTTTCTATATATGTGGTGAATCTTCAATATCAAGGATGAACTAGAAGCTCAAGCCTTCTGCTTAGTCCCACTGTTCCTAAATCCATATCTGCATAGTAGTGTTACATTTTCTCTTGTCAGTATCCTGTTTTTTGACAGCTGCTCTCATTTGTTTTCAGTGGGCATTCAGCCAGTAATTTTATCATCTGAGGATTCTTGGATAGGAAAAAAAACCCTGTCCTTTTATATTGCACTAACATGGGAAAAATTGCTCAGGTTTTAACTCACAGTGATTTTTTTTATTGCTTCTATAATGTAAGGTAGTTCTCTGTACTGTCAGGTGCAAAGACTATGTTTTTTTATATTTTTGTTGTTGATTCATTGTTGAGGTTTTTTTCCTCTTTCTTATGTTACATGTTTGAAACATTACAAATCCTATGTCTTCATACACTCTTTTTTTCAGAGAAACTTGGTCAGATCAGACAACTAAAACTTATTCTGACACAGAAACCTGTAACTCTCCTCTTTTCTCTGCTCAGCAAAGGCTGGGCATAGTTGGTGTTAAGTTGCCTCTGTCTCTCCAGTAACTCTACTTTTGATGCTAAGGATAGAGTTACAGCTCATATCACAACACTTCATAACATCATGCTTCGATTCTCTGAATTGATGTATAAAATAAACAAAAAGAAATAAAAAATAATGGGATTTTTTTTAAAAAAACAAACAGGCCCACAAAGACAATTTGAGATGTTCATTTATATTGTAAAGAACTAGAAAACTGTAAAGCCTTTCTTCATGCCTTTGTTTTACTTTTTGTTATGAAATGTAAATTTATGAAGATGTGGAATGGCTTATCGAAGATTCTACACAACTGTGTAAAAAATATAGTTGTGCCAATGGCTCAGTTATTTGGAAGCCTGGATTAATAGCGGGGAAATAATTAGTTTTGGTAATAAACTAAAAAAGAAAGCATAAACACTCTGTCATTTTAATCACTAGTCTTATTATTTTGAATTTAATAAATGGTGTCAAATTAAGAAGGTTGCCTGATATGACAAAATACAAGTTTGGGGGGTGTTATCGTGCAACTGAGATATGCTGCTCCCATTTAATATTTTACAAGCCATCTTTATTATCCTCTCAGACAACATCAGAACATATCTGCATCTGTTAAGGTGAATTTTATTTGTCATTCTTCAGTCTAACTATTCCCTTGTTCTTTTCTTCTATTGAAAAAATTATCCATTATAGACCACATGGCAAATACTTATTAAGATTTATTTTAACTTTTATTACCTATGCAACATTTGCTTTTTAGGTCTGGTTATAAAACCTCAAATCTTCTTCAGTTTGGAACTTGACATTTACCAATAAAAGGGAAAAATGAAATACAAGCTAGCAAAGTACAAGGTTTATGTTAGCTTATGTTATCTGAAAAATCATACAACAACAAATATTCATAGGACCGCAGAATTTCCAGGTCATATAATTCAGTTTTAATCATACTGAATTGATAGATGAGAAAGTGACTGATCTATATGTATACAGGAATATACAGAACCTTTTGAAGAAAAGAATATATGTAAAAACGAACTTTCTGATAATAAACAGACATATGTTAAAGAACATGCGAGAACACTTCAAAATTTGATTACTCTTGATTTTCAGAACAAATTGTTTAAATCACTGTCCAGAGCAGATTAATATGCCCTAGAGAAGTATTCATGTGATGAGGATATTTGTGTACTCTGGTGCAGGCTAGTTTAGTCCTTCAGTTAAAGAAAAAAAAAATAATGTCAGTTCAGACATACAGACATAAAAATCCCTTTTATTATAAATGTTGAGAGGTTGGCATATGCAAATGGTCAAATAAAATATATTGCTTCTGAAGAAAGGTGTCCAGATTGAAGTTGCCAAAATTGGAAGTCACTGTAAAACTTGTATGCTTCTCATTTCACAATACTGGATTAATTTTACATATTTTGTTACAAAGTACAGAGAGGAGTTTGTTTGATTAGGCTGTTGGGTTTTTTTCCTACAACATTAATCTATCCTTGTGACAAATCTTGCAATATAAATGGGAACTGGTACAAACTGATCTGTCTTTCTAATTGTCTTTTTGTAATGGCATGCTCCTCTGTAGTTACCTGAATACAAAGTCATACAAACTATTAGCTTTCAAAACAGATTATGTTGTTGGCAGTGGGTCCAGTTAACTGAAACTTGCAGTTTCTGTTTCACTAAAAATAGGAAAATAATGAGATATAATGAATCCATTTGAATTCAGTCAACAGTAATGGACAGTTAAGCAAAAGGCTGACTTTAAGTCTTGGACATATGCTGTTTTCCACAGAGGTTGTAGTGTATTACACTATATACGTAGAACATTTGGTTTAATTAGATGCTTTTGTATTAAGTACAAGGAAGCTCTGAATGGCATTATTTATGCTGCTTTTGTTGTGTGGGATGTAGTGAACATCTAAAAACATATATCTGGCTATATATCACAGGACAGGAAATGCAAGGTTATTTCAGTATTCAGTAAGGAGGTTTCTGTTTAAACACTACCGTAAGAGACACTACGCAGGTCAGGTCAAGGATATCCGTAGAGTACTCCAGTTGATTTGATCTACCCGGGGCTGTTTCCTCACCTACAATGGTTTCTAATGTCTTTTTGATGTTATAAAAAAAGGCTAAATATTTATCTTTGATTCTTTGCCTCTTCTTAAGCAAAATCCCATTTTGCGAAATTACCTTCTTTTTGGAAAGACAATTGCCCAGAAATATTAGTCACGGCTTTAATTTTCACCTTCTTGGTAAATAAAGATGAAAAATCCAAATTTTTTTTATTATTATTTTCAGAGAAGCTTAGCACAGCATTAGGAGAGCGTTATGATATTGACTGACCTAGAGAAGAGTAATACATTTACCTCAATAATTTCTTAATTCATTCATTTCTTAAAAGTGGCAAACCTGAGGAGTTCCATATTTGAAATGTGTTAAATTTTTTTTTTTTTAAAAATAGGCGTCACCTTGTTTTTCCGTCTCTTATTAAAGTACATAAAATACATCTCCAGCACAGAGATACACCACATCTGTCAGCAGATTTTTCAAAAACAAGTCCTGATATATACGATAAATGAGTTAAAATTTCTGAAAGAGTAGAATTAAGACAAAAAAAAGCCCAAGATATTTCAGATCATTATAGTGTCTACTATAAAAGGAATGACAAATTTATCAAGCAGAGGTTGATCCTAAGAAAAAGAAGAACTGGTTGACATAGGTTTCAGTTAATAAACAATGAAAAGAAATGTAAAAGAATGAAAAGCACTCAGTATTTTGTATGGATAAAAACTAATTAGCTTTATTTACTGCTTAGATACCTGGTGAGTGTTATTTGGAAAGATTATGAATTTGGTTGATCAAGGTATTTCTGCTGATTCAAACTCTAAGTCTGTGAGACATTTATTTTGGAATTATGTTATATTTACTAAGAAATTAAAAATCAATAAATAAAATATGAAACTTGACTGTGATAATAGTTACTATTGCAAAATTCAAGTATTTATTTTAAAATGGGAAGGCTAGTACTTACTGGCTACATTTGTGTTACTTGATCTAAAAGTTCTGTCTTCAGGTATATGATGAGGTTTTATCAAGGTGAATCAAGGCATATTCCCCACCCACTGCACACCGCAGCCCTTTGCCCCATGATGCGATCTATGGAAACTATGATGTAAAGGCTGAAAACAGTCATTATTTTTAAAATTCAGATTATTCTACTGATACTGAAGTTCTATGCCCAGTTTTTACATTAAAGTTCAGAGACAGATATATATCAGGCATGCTAACAAACTCAACATGTTTGGGTAAAATATCTCTTTGAATTTACCAAACACTATATTTTAAGAAACATCCCGTTGTCATTTTCATGACTTTCCCACAATTCACAGAATGGCAGCATTTGAATTAACTGTACATATTTAAGTGATAGTCAATTAATTGGAAAATATGTGTAGCTGGAGGTTTATAGTGAGTCCTTGATAACTTATTGTAAGGTGTGGCCCCAATTGGGTTGGGGTAGGAGTGGTTTGAAGTGGGGGGAGAGGGAGGAAAACCTCTTGAATCTTTGCTCAGCAGCAAAGAAAGTGAACACGATCACTTGAAGGGTTATCTTAAAATACCAATCTTTACTTTGAAAGCAGTCATAGTTATAAAATCTTACAAAAATACATCACAAAAGATTTTTACAAAAATCTCAGTCGATCAAACAGAGTCAATGTCACCCAAAAGTGTCAAGATAAGGTATTTTTTGAAGAGAAGGTAAGAACACAGAGAAAGAGAGAAAAAGAGAAAATAATAATAATAATAATTAAAAAAAAAAGAAAAGAGAACAGAAAGATGATCATCACTTCCTTGAGTTCAATGTCCATTTCGGCTTGTGGTCTTTAAAACTTGATCTTGGTCCAAAGAGTGCACATGTGCTTTTTGACACACTTTATTAATAGATAATATTCCATCCCTTATCACACAGAGGAGGGGGTGTTGCTACATTAACACAATAACTCCAGTCCAACAGTCCTGGAGGTGGAGCATGCACAACAGTTTCTTCTGGAAGCCTCCAAGACTGGCTCAGGACAACCACTGCTTAAACCCTCTGCCCTTGCAAGTGCAATTAGGCTTTGGGATCACTTATGGTTCAAAAGATCCTCTCTCCAAATTAACTGCTGCTTGAACCTTTCAGACAAGCACATGCAGTCAGACTTTCCAGCCCAGACAGAGTGATTCAGCAGTCTTTTGCCCCTTCACAAGGCACAAAGCCAAACCTCTCCCTTCTTTAACCATACATTACACCCATTCCAGACACCAGGGCAGCAAAATACTTACGTAGAGTAAAACTGTTTAAGTCATACAAACAAATTATTTTTTTACACTTACATAAATTGTTTTTCAAAATTTAGCTTTACAGTGTTATCATTTTTTTCAAAAAAAAAGAGCATGTTTGACTAGGTCAAAGACTTCTGGGCTGGATTTTGTCCCTTGAATTTGTAATTTCATTCCAGTTTCAAATGCACTCCTGACCTGAAACATAAATAGAACTGTCTGCACTTTTCCAGACATGTTACTCCTACTGTAGTAGTTGTATGTGTGCAAATTGTCACCGAGACTCTCACAGACTTATGGATAGAGTGTTTTTTTTTAAACGCGTATCTAAATTATTGGAACCTTGGCAAAGGATAACATTTACATGGAAAATCAAATCTCTTGAACAGCATTGTTGGTTGCTGTCTGACAGCAATGGGAGTCTCCACTGCAGTGATCACTGCAGTCACATCTTCAGCTGGATTGGATGAGATTCCAGGTGCTCTGTGATCCTATTTGACCACTCCAGCACATGAATAATCCATTGTTATTTATTGTCTTAACTATATATAAAAAACCTCTCAAATACCTCAACTATGGACAAAACACTTTCCTATGTGACCATTTTTGCATCTTCATGAGCAGGTTTTTATTGGCATTTTGTAAATGTTTTGTCTATGTACAGTTTGATCAATTCTGCAGCAGGAACTTTTGCATACTTCACATGGGATATTAATCAGCATGTTTAAGGACAACACTTGGACAAGACACAGCAGGACCTGCCTAGGGGAATTGCTAGCACTGTCTGAAATTCCTGCCTGGAGAGCTTCTGTAAAAATCAGACAGCTGCCTGATGGTGAAGGTACCTAGTGGTACAGGGGATTAACTGGTTAATAGTAGTTTCTTTGACTCAAATTAGTTATCTCGGGTATGCAGATATCTGGCTGGGGAGTTCCTGGACCACCAAAGAAGTAAATGTCAAAACGCTGATGCCCAGCAAAACCACAGTAATAACTAATGGGCAGACTGGAATTTCAACTTACTTGTAACTCACTAGTAACTAATATTTGTAGTCTTTGCCACATAATAGATCAGTGAAAATGCTTTGACATATGTAAAATTCAAAAAATAAACATACAAATCCAAGAAAAATAGAATTGAAGAAGAACAGACCACAATTATGTTGGGGGTTTTTATTATTCTGTAGAAGAGTGGGATTTCCTTATCACTGGCAAGCAGGGTCAGTATGTATATGTAAGTGCAGAAAATCTCAAAACATGCATGCAGATTTCAACAGCACTTCCATTTCTCTCTATCTTGTATTATAAAACTGCACTCCCAGAAAATCTTTTGTGTAGGCTAATGTTTGTCTTCACCCTTGTCATGATGGATTTATTTTTTGTTCATGCTTTTCGGCATCTGACTACAAAATGCAGAACACATGGTACTTTGCAAAAAGACTGTCTTTGGGAGGATGGAAATGGACAAAAAAGCATTTCTTAGCCCTAAAAGAAGGAAACCGTTTCTTACTTTTTGACTATCTGTTCTACTGAGATTTACTTTTGCTGACATACTTTTACAGTTATTTTCTTCATAACAGACAAAAGATCAAGGCTACAGGAGCTGCATATTATTGCTTTTATTTATAATATTATGCATGCAATATAGTGAGCACTTAACAAGTCCTCTTGTATTGATTCAGTTCAATTCACTGATTTTTTTTTACTTTCTTAACTTGTTTGGTTTCTAGCATTTATTTCGTTGTTTGCCATACAGCATTGTCTGCTTAGAGATTTGTGTGGATAAAATAAAATCCTGCTTTGCTGTCATTAGTTTCTTCTGATTCAATCCTGTCCAAAACCATGGAAAATCCAGCTGGAAGGCAATAGGTTTTAAGCTTAGAGTGCTGCATCCCCTTAGCCTCCACCAGCTATGCGAATTAAAGAAACTTTAAAGGATTTTTTACCCTACCAGAGAATTAAGCAACTTGTTTCCTAGAGCAATAACATTTTCACTTCTCAAGGACTTCCTTTTCACATAACCTTCATACTTAACTGTGTGCAATCTCTAACTTCTACCTGTGTTCCCTATGCTTCCCCATCTTCCTAGCTATGATTGAACTCCATCACTGTCTGTTTTCCAGATTTTCACAATTTTTTACATTTTTTTCTTTAAATACTCACAATGATTTTATAAATATTTAAGGGATGTCTCTTCAGTTTAGAGTTCTATACAGTCCTCTGTGTTTCCCCTGAGACTGTTCAACTCATGGCTTCTCTACAATTCTGTTCTATTAATTATATTTTAACATGCGAAACCAATGGGAGACAAAGTCTCCTCAGATGTTAGACAAAACCTGCTGTGGCATCTCACATCTCACTAAAATTTCTTGCCAATAATGATTTTACTGATAATCCTCATAGTTATTAAGACAATATGCTGTTCCGTAACACGTGCAGAGAATTCTAAAAATCTGATTAAGATACTGGCAGTGCAGTGTTACAATGCTTCTTCCATTCATCATGGATGCTGGACAAGCCACCTAAGTGACTGATGAGTAATTTCATTATCTGGGAGGCTTCACACTTAAAGGTGATTGTTTTCGGGGTAGAATTCCATACACCTTCCTACCTATGACTCCCACATGACAGAGCAGCTTGATTTCCTGATTTAGGAAATGAAGGAAATACTTGGTATCTTCATCAGAGAAACTGTATTTGTTATCCTAGAGAAGAACAAGCTTCATAGTTCAACAATGCCTTTTTATGTCTACCTCAGAGCACCCAAAATTTTCCAATATGAGTCAGCCTACTCATTTATACATTAAGTACCAAATGTCTTGGGGAGTGATTGTATTGCAGAAGGCAGGGATCTGCCAGTGTGGTTGTTTTTCTAATTACCCCCTTAGGAAACTTATGTTCTGTGATTTGAAATTTTGATTAGTCTAAGAAAGAAATAAAAGGAAAAGCTTTGTTATCAGTAAAATGTATGTATAGAACATGATATGTAATGCTTTGGGTATAACATAATATTTAGTGACTATTAAGACATACCTCTTCAAAAAGTGTAGTTCTGCACCTAGATATGTAACAGACAATGTTCTGCTTAACCAAAAGCTGTGCAATGTCTATGGTTAGGATAGCTGAGTTGAAATTTGATCTGCTAAAAACATCAACTTAGATGATTTCCATGTATAAGGACTGATTCTGACCATTTTCCCTACAAAAATTAAATGCCTTCTCTTTGACCATTAGTAAGATGAAGGAAGTTTGGCACTTAGGGAAGGCTTTTATGACTCCTTTGTATTATGGCATGCCTGGGGATATCTCTGAATCTTCAGCTGAGACATTCTGCAGCCTAAAATGTCTTGTACCGAAGGACTTCCTTTCTGAACAAAGAGTAGAATTAGCTGTTTTCAAAGAGATTGAAGCAATTTGACACTTTCAGGGCAGCCAAGCAACCCAAGGAGGGTTTCATTATTTCACCATTCCACCCAACTTAGGAAGAGTAGTGAATCCATGAAAAAATATGTGCCAAATAGGAGGACAGAATGTTTTTGGAACAAATTGAAGGGAGACTGATATTCTTCTAGAATGGTAACTGCAGTCTAGTTCACTTTTAATGGTGGTTGAAGGCCTCAATTTAGGTTGCTGAAACTAACCTTTAGGTGACCAGTGACCAGGACATAAGTTATCTATAAATTAAAGTACAGTTCTTTGCAGAACAGCTGTGTGACGTTTACCTAGTTTTATCACAAATGTTGAGATATGACAGGCTATAGAAGGTAAAGCTAGGCAAAATAAATAGAGTGAAAACATAGAAACATTTGAGTTGGTAATAGCAACTCAGGGATCTAGAAGGAAAACAATACACACAAAAAAAAAAATCACAAAAGCCGAAGTAAAAGAAAGCAGGGATATGGCAGATCTCAACTTGACAATATTAAGGATTAGGCTATTCCAAGAAAGCCAGCTCTTCCCCAGATATCTGATGAGAGCCAAGTTAGAACTAGGCTAGGACAGTAATAATATTAATGCTTATCCCAGTACCTTGTAAGTTCTAGCTCTCAGCTGCTTCTATCAGCCAGTAAATAGTTTCTGTGTGCTTATGAGAATATGCATCTCGCTCTCAGAATCTCTTTGTTAACATCAAAATATGACTAGAAAAAAATGTTAAATAAGGGAAGTTTGGACCAGAATACTAGCTCAGAATGAGTTGAATCTCACCCCAGTGGTTGACTGTAGGGAGTGTCTGAGCCTACTTGTGGCTCCTGAGGACCATAACAAAAATACAAAAAATACTTATCTGAGGTGTGAACAGATTCAGGATCTGCTCCTTATGGTTGCAGATCTGAAGCATCAGGTGGAGAGGTTGAGAAGTATTCGAGAAAGTGAAAGGGAGATTGACTGGTGGAGTAGAAACCTCTCTCCTCCCAGTAATCCTCCCCAGGAGGCTGAGGAATGCCATATTCCTCATCAACAGGGTAAGGAGAGTGACCTGACTGGTGAGGAGGAATGGGAGCAGGTCTGCTCTCGTGGGGGTTATAGACCTCCCTTTCAAATGCCAACTTTCCAGCTGCCCCTTCAAAACAGGTTTGGGGAGTTGGAATTTGATGCTCAGGTAGAGGATAGTCTGACAGAGAGCTCACCTGAAGAGGCTGACCTCACATTGCCCATCGGACGGGTCAGGACCTCAAATAAGAAAAAGAAAAGGAGGGTCATTGTGGTGGGAGACTCCCTTCTGAAAGGGACGGAGGGCCCTATTTGTAGGATGGACCCAACTCATCGGGAAGTCTGCTGCCTTCCCCAAGCCCGGGTACACGACATCACCAAGAGACTCCCGGACCTAATTAAACCCTCCGATTATTACCCGCTTCTGGTGGTACAGGCAGGAGCACAGGTGGTGTTCTGTTCAGTTCCCCCAGTGGCAGGGATGGATACAGACAGGAATAAGAGAATATATGCAGTTAATAGATGGCTTAGGGGCTGGTGCCGGCAGAGGAATTTTAGATTCTTTTATCATGGGGAAACCTTTATGGCACCTGGCCTGTTTGATCCCGATGGGTCTCGTCTAACTCTGAAGGGTAGGAGAATTCTAGCTCATGAGCTGGCAGGGCTTGTTGAGAGGGCTTTAAACTAGGCATGACGGGGGAGGGGGGAGTTACTAGGCTCGCCAAAGATGTCCCCGTGGAGGATGAGCCATCTCAAAGGGGTTGTCAGTAACCCAACTGAAGTGCATGTACACAAATGCACACAGTATGAGAAACAAGCAGGAGGAGCTAGAAGTCCTGGTCCAGCGGGAAAGATACGATATAGTTGCCATCACGGAAACGTGGTGGAACGACTGTCATAACTGGAGTGCTGCCATGGAAGGCTATAGGCTCTTCAGGAGAGACAGGCGTGAGAAGAGGGGTGGAGGGGTGGCCCTCTACACTAGGGAAACCCTGGATACTGTTGAAGTTGAGATCGGTGATGACCAGGTTGAGTGCCTATGGGTAAGAGTCAGAGGGGCAGTCAAGTCTGACCTCCTGGTTGAAGTGTGCTACAGGCCGCCTGACCAGGAGGAGGATTTGGATCTTCTGTTGTTTAAACAGCTGGAGGCTGCCTCTAGATCGGCTGCCCTTGTTCTTTTAGGAGACTTTAACCTTCCAAATATCTGCTGGAAACTTAACACTGCTGAGAGGAGGCAGTCCAGGAGGTTCTTAGAGTGTATTGAGGACTGCTTTTTGTCACAGCTGGTGAGTGAGCCCACCAGGGGTGAGGCTCTGCTTGACTTTCTGTTTACAAACAAAGATGAGTTGGTGAGTGATGTTGTTGTCGGAGGATGTCTAGGGTCTAGTGATCATGAAATAATTGATGTCTCTCTGAACAATGTAATAGGAAAAGCCAGGAACAGAACATCGATGCTGGACTTTCGGCGGGCAGATTTTGGATTATTTAAGGAACTGGTCAGGAAAGTACCCTGGGAAATAGCTCTTAGTGGCAAGGGGGTCCAGGAAGCTTGGATATACTTCAAGAATGAAGTTTTGCAGGCGCAGGAGCGGCCTGTCCCTGTGTGTTGTAAGAAGAGTCGTAGGGGCAGACGGCCGGCCTGGATGAGTAGGGAACTTCTGAAGGAACTAAGTAAGAAAAAGAGGATGTATCATCGTTGGATGAAGGGGATGTAAGTCAGGTCATGTTCAAGGATGTTGTTAAGTCGTGTAGGAGAAAAATCAGGGAAGCAAAAGCCCAGCTGGAGCTGAAATTGGCCATTTCTGTTAAGGACAATAAGAAGAGTTTTTATAAATACATCAATTGCAGAAAGAAGGGCTGCAGCGACTTCCACTCCTTGTTGGATGTGGAGGGAAATATAGTAACCAGAGATGCAGAGAAGGCTGAGGTACTTAATGCCTTCTTTGCCTCAGTTTTTAACAGCAAGGATGTCAGCTCGCTTGACAGTTGGCCCTCTGAAGTGGTTAATGGGGGCAGGGTGAAATATGGCCCTCCTGCCATCCATGAGGAGGAGGTTAGAGACCTGCTGAGCCACTTGGACCCTCATAAGTCTATGGGGCCAGATGGGTTCCATCCTAGGGTGCTGAGAGAGCTGGCGGATGAGCTTGCTATGCCGCTCTCCATCATCTTTCAGTAGTCCTGGCTCTCTGGAGAGGTCCCGGAAGACTGGAAGTTGGCCAATGTGATGCCCATCCATAAGAAGGGCCGTAAGGATGATCCAGGTAATTACAGACCTGTCAGCCTGACCTCTGTCCCAGGTAAAATCATGGAGAAGATAATCCTGGGTGAAATCATGCACCACCTGCAGAACGGTCAAGAAATCAGGCCCAGCCAGCATGGATTTAGGAGGGGTAGGTCCTGCCTGACCAATCTGATCTCCTTTTACGACCATGTGACTCGCCTGGTGGATGAGAGGAAGGCTGTGGATGTGGTATACCTGGACTTCAGTAAGGCCTTTAACACTTTCTCCCACAGTAGACTCCTAGGGAAGCTGGCAGCCCGTGGCCTAGATGGGAGCACTTTGTGCTGGGTTAGGAATTGGCTGGATGGCCGAGCCCAAAGAGTGATGGTGAATGGTGTTTCATCCAGTTGGCGGCCGGTCACCAGTGGTGTCCCCCAGGGATCGGTATTGGGTCCCGTCCTGTTTAATATCTTTATTGACGATTTGGATGAGGGGATTGAGTCCATCATCAGCAAATTTGCAGATGATACCAAGCTGGGAGGAAGAGTTGATCTGTTAGAGGGTAGGATGGCCCTACAGAGGGACCTGGACAGATTGGAGAGCTGGGCTGATTCTAATGGGATGATGTTTAATAAGTCCAAATGTCGGGTACTTCATTTTAGACACAACAATCCCATGCAGAGCTACAGACTGGGGACAGAGTGGCTAGAGAGTAGTCAGGTAGAAAAGGACCTGGGAGTGCTGGTGGACAGGAAGCTCAACATGAGCCAGCAGTGTGCCCAGGTGGCCAAGAAGGCCAATGGAATCCTGGCCTGCATCAGGAATAGTGTAGTAAGCAGGACCAGAGAAGTTATCATCCCCCTGTACTCGGCACTGGTCAGGCCTCACCTTGAATATTGTGTCCAGTTCTGGGCCCCTCAGTATGGGAAAGATGTTAGGATACTGGAATGTGTTCAGAGGAGGGCAATGAAGATGGTGAGGGGGCTGGAGCACAAGCCCTATGAAGAGCAACTGAGGGAGTTGGGGCTGTTTAGCCTGGAGAAGAGGAGGCTCAGGGGAGACCTCATTGCTCTCTACAACTACCTAAAAGGAGGTTGTAGTCGGGCAGGGGTTGGTCTCTTCTCTCAGGTGACCAGTGGCAGAACCAGAGGGCATGGACTTAAGCTTCGTCAGGGAAAGTTTAGACTTGATGTGAGGAAAAAATTCTTCACTGAAAGGGTGATTGGCCATTGGACTGGGCTGCCCAGGGAGGTGGTGGAGTCACCTACCCTGGAGGTGTTTAAAGGGAGACTGGATGAGGCACTGAGTGCCATGGTCTAGATGATGTTTGGTGTTAGTGTTGGTGTTAGTGTTAGGTTATAGGTTGGACTTGATGATCTCAGAGGTCCTTTCCAACCTTGTGATACTGTGATACTGTGATACTTTCAGGCAGGTAATATGGGAGATGATACATATGTCTGATCTTTGGAACAGCCTTAGCACTACTGTGAACAGATAAATCTATTAATGCAACCAGCCAGCCAATGTAAGATCTTTTGTTCTTTGATATCCACCTCTTCTTATCTTGTAAAAGTGGTTAAAAAATTCCCACCTCTTTTTATCTTGTAAAAGTGGTTAAAAAATTCCCTTACAATGATTCATATATTTGGAAGAGAGATTCTTATACTCTTCTTGCCTGCTCAGGGAAACATTTCTTTATTACTTGTTAGACCACATTGCCAATGTATTTTCTTCACAGGAGTTGTGCACAGATTTGTATTTTTAGTTTATTTTTTGCAAACAAAAGATGAAAATCGTATTTCTTGCATAACATCAGAAAGATAGGACTAAACAGGCAGACACAGTGCTCAGGCTTTTATGAAATCCTGTTAGTACCTTCTTAATTAACTTGCATTGGGTTTGAAGGATTTTGAACCTTCATTTGCTTAAAACTACACAAAATCTGGATTTATTCAGTCTCACTTTAAGTTTAAAACTGAGATATTTCTTTTAGGAGTGGTGCCACTCAGGGCTTCCTCTATACTTATTGGAGAGAAACAGGGTCTCCACAGGATGATTCAGATCTTAACTCATCTGAATTTCTCTCTTGAGGCATCATTCTATTAAGTACAGAAAGAGCTTATGTCATTTTTTCTGCCTAGGTTAAGCTCCTCAGGAAGGTGCCAAAAGATAAGTGGAATGAATCTAGATTAAATATGCAGACAAAGAGTTTAGGTTAAAAGGAAAACAAAAAAAAAAAAGCCCTTCCAATGCTATACATCATATCTGAAAATGCAGAACAAACATTAGATTTTTCAAGCTTATTTCCTAATTTCCAGGAGCATACAACCTCTTAACTTACATGGCTGCAATTGTGTTCAATACTGACTTGTGTGCTTATGTTGCCCTGTCAACCAACAGACTGGTACTTCATTGTTTGAGATTTACATGCTGATGCATTATCAATGATCAGAAAACGTTGTGTATATTTTTGCTATTTTTTCTGCTGTGAGTTATGAAGTTTTGCAAGGTCTTGGTTTTGATTATCCTCCCATAAGGTCTGAATAACTGACACTTACAGTCATCTAATTCCAGGAAAGCAAAGAATGCAATCAGAACCCAAACTGCCTGAAATAATTGTATATTTGATCTGACATATAAAAGATATGCTTTCCCAAGTATTATTGCAACTCTCCCTCACAGTGCTACAGTTAAAGCCAGAACATCAGACTGTAACACACCTCCAGACACAAGTGCTTTGTAAAACAGTACTAAACAAAATAAAATCATAAAATGGACCAAGAGTCCTCCCAGATACAGATTTGATATGTGTGTAATGGTCTTTTTAGTCAAGATACGGTATAACTCTTTGTCATAATTGGGGAAGAAATTCTACTTAGTTCAGATTAGGACAGAGAGCTCACACTATGCAGTAGCCACAAGAACTGGATGAATTATTGATGAGTAAAAAGAGAATATTAATTCACAGAGAAGTAAGTTTTGGGTTTTTTAGCAACTTGCCATGCTAGTGATAAAATATCCTATATAGTTTGGTATGAACCTCATTAAATATTTGCATCCCATGCCTTTCCAAACTCAAAGTTTAATGCTTTCTAGCCTCTATTTCAGCTTTAAATATTGGCAGTGAAATCAGGTTACATGAATTATTAAAAGCAAAGATTTTACTAAAATGACATGGCATTCAGTCCCTCTGTCTGGCATTTGTAAGTCCTTCTATTTTTTCCCACCTTACAAAACTTATTGACATAGAGGTTTCAAATAAACTTTTATTTTTGCCTTTCTATATGGTTTGGGGTTTGGGGTTTGGGTTTTTTTTTAATTGTGGGCTTTTTACTGAACTGCAAAATACGCAGAGAGAGGATAAGGATTTCATGGATTATTTCTCCTGACTACAGGATATCAAAGTCCAGTGTCTATAAGAGTTGATACTCATATTGCCTGGTTAGCTAAAAAAATGACTTAGCCATTAGACTATAAAACAACTCTGGCATTTTTTTTCTTTCCATCTTTCCTTCTAAGCTGGCAACAGAAAACGAAGAAAAGAAATTGTAAGGCAAGAAAAAAGCAAGAGTCCTGATTTTGCAGCCTAGTAAGATAACACTCTCCCTAAGATGATAAAGTTTTAATTATTGTTTCAGTGCTGCTTAATCAATGTATCTAGTTAACCTTAAATAAAAATTCATAAACAATTTTTCAGTATATGTGTTCTAATCCATAATTCGTGGCACTGAAGTTTTGTCTAAAATGAGTCTTACTTAGAATTTAGAGAACCTGTTAATACACTCTAAGGCTGTTAAAAAAAAAGAAGGTCAGACAGGCAAGTGGCAATTTGGATTTGCAACAAAGAATATTTCAGTCAAAACAGTGAAACAACTGTCAATTTCAACAAGCAATAAAAGAATATAATGGAAACACAGAATCAAAAAAAAAGGAAATCAGGCCAAAAGGGGCTTCTTGTTATCATCAGGTTGTTCAGGGATGCATTCAGTCACAAGGCTTGAATACCTCCTGGTATTGACAATTCACTCCTCTCTGGGCACTTCCTCCAGGGTTTGTCATTTTGCCAAAAATCCAATCAGAATTTCCCATGTTCTGACTTGCGTTCTTTGTCTCTCGTGCTATCACTTGGCACTTCCAAGTGATGTCTGGCTCCATGTCATCTGATCCTCTGATCACATAACTGTAGACGTCAATAAGGTCTCCTTCAGCCTTCTCTCTTTCCAGGCCGAATCAACCCAGGTCTTTCAGTTTCCCCTTGTCTGTTGTGTGCATTAGCCCCACAGCCATGGTGGTGTCCTGTTCTGGACTAGCTCCAGAAAGTCTGTATTCTCTGCTAATGTGGAGCCCAAAGCACAGCACTGCTGTGGTGGTCTCACCAGCATTAAATAAAGGACGAGGATCACTTCTCTCAATCTGCTGGCTACAACCCAGTTTTTACAGCCCAGGAGGCAATTGGTCTTTGCTGCAAGGATGCGCTGTTGGCTCACAGTCTGCTGAGCGTTCCCTAGCTTCTGCAAAGCTGCTTTCCAGCTGGTCAGCTTCCAGCATATACTAATACACGGGTTTATTCCTCCCTAGGTGCAGAATTTTGCATTTCTTTTCATTGAACTTCCTGAGGTTCCTGTTAGCCCATTTCTCCCACCTGTTCAAGTACCTCTCAATAACAGCCCTGCATTTAATAGATAAGTGGTCTTCCCACTCTTTGGGATTGTTGCTGAGACCACACTCTGTCCCTCCATACATGTTCTTAATAAAGATATTAAGATGTAATGGTTCCAGCACTGATTCCTGAAGGACCCTACTAGCTACTGTCCAACAACCAGGCTTTCCACCACTTGTCACAGGTCTTTGAGTCCAGCAGTCCAGCCAATTTTTCACACACTTTGCATACGCACGTCAAAAGTCAAGTGCTTAGGAAACTGTGACAGACTGTGTCAAAGGTCTTCCTAATGTCAAGGTATGCAGCATCAACTGCCCTCTCCCTTTTCACAGCAATACTCACTTTGTCACAGAAAGCAGTTAGGTTGACCGAGTATGAGTTATATTTGGTAAATGCATGCTAACTGCTTCTAGTTACATTACTCTCTTTCATATTTTCAGGCATGGCTTCTGATAGGATTTCTCCATAACATTCTCAGGGATGGAGTGAGACCTTACGTGGATCGTCGTTCTAGAAGATGGGCCTTTTTCCAGTCATCATAAAAATTCCCTAATTTCCATTAATTTTTGAAAATGATAAAGGTCATCTCCTCAAAACCAGCCAGCTAATCCTGTTGCTTTGGATACAACACATTTGGTCATACAGCCTTGTCTGTGTGTTATTGGCTAATATATAAAAACTAGGAATGAGAAGACTGTATTGGAAATATTTCTGGAGAAAAAAAAAGCTAAGAAATCTTAAATATAAATGAAAATATTTATTTTAAATTTAAGCATAGTAATTTTACTTAACAAGTATAATGTTTGCAACATTTGTTTGATTGGTCTGTAGCTTATCCATTCTTCCTACAGACGCATTTGAGTCCTCCCAAGTAGAAAATAAAGTCCTATCTAAATAGGAATTTCTTACGTATCAAAATGTCGAGTTAAGCTTTAAACCATAAGTTTATAAAGAGCTCTGATTTCCATACCATTTTCCACATCACACTGCTATTCCATTCCTTCTATCATTTTTTTCCTTACGACATTCCCAATTTTATCAACTGCACAGCATGTTTTCAGGCTTTAAATGTATTGGTCTGTTAAAGCTCTGTTTTTAAATCTTTTTATTTTAAATGTCTTTTGGTCATTCATATGGATTTCCACACGCTTTCACTAGGTCTTGGACTCGTCAAAAATATTTTCTGAACTTTCATATGCAGACCAAAGATGTAATGATCTCTACAATAAAATCCTATTTAAACTAATAACAAGATGTATTAGATTATATGTATTAAATGTTTTTACTGCATCAACAGACACTTAAAATGAGAGAGGCGCCTTTTTAACTCATGTCATTTTTATCACAAATATTCCAAGGAAGTGACTTAATGTTATTATTCTTGTTTTGTGACCAAATTTGGTTTATTCAGTCAGGTGAAATTAAAGCTGTTTGTAATGCTAATTTATATTCCACAAACCACTTGAACTAAAGTGGTGTAATCATTAGAAAGTAAAGAGCTATTAGATTGCATGCAATGAAAGGAAAGGTAAGGCATATTCTGCCCCATCAGCTGTTGATAGAGGATATAAATTTTGGCTTTGAGTTATTAAGTAATAGTTTGGAATGAAGTGTAAAGGAAGACAGGAAAAAAGTTTATTTAGAGTCAATTTCATTTTTTTTTTCTATGAGAATACAGCTGTGAATCATTACCTAGGTTCCAAATACAAAGGATTAACAATGTGCAGAGACATGCATACATACAACATTCAATGTGATTAAACTCTCATATCTTTTTTTTCTGTAGCCCAGTAAATATGATTTTTACTCTTAGCAGGGGGAGGCCCTGGCTGTACACTGACCCAGCAGTGCAGGGACTCAGATTTGCCATGGCCTGAGTTGAGTGTTGTTGGTTTAACACCTTCACCAAAGCCAGTAACTGCTTCCCCTGTTGTTCTAGTTTCAACTCTGGAGATGGCCCTGCTGGAGAAGGGGTGATAACCCATCAGGCACTGTCAATCACTGCGTGACGAACTATAGTCCTTAGTGTGCATATGGACAGAGGTACCGCAGCTGGCAACCCAGGATGCAGGCTAGATGAGAAAATTCATAAATATAAACACAAGCACAGCCACAGCCAGAGCAGAAGGTTCCTTCTGCCATCATACCACTCGCAGTGAAGAGGGCAGGATACTGGCAGCATCATCCCCACTTCTCTGATGAGGACTGACACTGCCATCCTTAGATCCAGGTGGGGTGTGGGAAAGGTTAGAACAACCTCAGTGAAAAGTTTATCACAGTATCACAGTATCACAAGGTTGGAAAGGACCTCTGAGATCATCAAGTCCAACCTATAACCTAACACTAACACTAACACCAACCATCATCTAAACCATGGCACTCAGTGCCTCATCCAGTCTCCCCTTAAACACCTCCAGGGTCGGTGAATCCACCACCTCCCTGGGCAGCCCAGTCCAATGGCCAATCACCCTTTCAGTGAAGAATTTCTTCCTCATATCAAGTCTAAACTTTCCCTGACGAGGCTTAAGTCCATGCCCTCTGGTTCTGCCACTGGTCACCTGAGAGAAGAGACCAATCCCTGCCCGACTACAACCTCCTTTTAGGTAGTTGTAAAGAGCAATGAGGTCTCCCCTGAGCCTCCTCTTCTCCAGACTAAACAGCCCCAATTCCCTCAGTCGCTCCTCATAGGGATTGTGCTCCAGCCCCCTCACCATCTTCGTTGCCCTCCTCTGAACACATTCCAGTATCCTAACATCCTTCCCAAACTGGGGGGCCCAGAACTGGACACAGTATTCCAGGTGAGGCCTGACCAGTGCCGAGTACAGGGGGACGATAACTTCTCTGGTCCTGCTTGCCACACTATTCCTGATGCAGGCCAGAATGCCATTGGCCATCTTAGCCACCTGGGCACACTGCTGGCTCATGTTGAGCTTCCGGTCCACCAGCACTCCCAGGTCCTTTTCTACCTGACTACTCTCCAGCCACTCTGTCCCCAGTCTATAGCTCTGCATGGGATTGTTGTGTCCAAAATGAAGTACCCGACATTTGGACTTATTAAACATCATCCCATTAGAATCAGCCCATCTCTCCAGTCTGTCCAGGTCCCTCTGTAGGGCCATCCTACCCTCTAACAGATCAACTCTTCCTCCCAGCTTGGTATCATCTGCAAATTTGCTGATGATGGACTCAATCCCCTCATCCAAATCATCAATAAAGATATTAAACAGGACGGGACCCAACACCGATCCCTGGGGGACACCACTGGTGACCAGCCGCCAACTGGATGAAACACCATTCACCATCACTCTTTGGGCTCGGCCATCCAACCAATTCCTAACCCAGCACAGAGTGCTCCCATCTAAGCCACGGGCTGCCAGCTTCCCTAGGAGTCTACTGTGGGAGACAGTGTCAAAGGCCTTGCTGAAGTCCAGGTATACCACATCCACAGCCTTCCTCTCATCCACCAGGCGAGTCACATGGTCGTAAAAGGAGATCAGATTGGTCAGGCAGGACCTACCCCTCCTAAATCCATGCTGGCTGGGCCTGATTTCTTGACCGTTCTGCAGGTGGCGCATGATTTCACCCAGGATAATCTTCTCCATGATTTTACCTGGGACAGAGGTCAGGCTGACAGGTCTGTAATTACCCAGATCATCCTTACGGCCCTTCTTATGGATGGGCGTCACATTGGCCAACTTCCAGTCTTCCGGGACCTCTCCAGTGAGCCAGGATGCTGAAAGATGATGGAGAGCGGCTTAGCAAGCTCATCCGCCAGCTCTCTCAGCACCCTAGGATGGATCCCATCTGGCCCCATAGACTTATGAGGGTCCAAGTGGCTCAGCAGGTCTCTAACTTCCTCCTCGTGGATTGCAGGAGGGCCATATTTCACCCTGCCCCCATCAACCACTTCAGAGGGCCAACTGTCAAGCGAGCTGACATCCTTGCTGTTAAAAACTGAGGCAAAACAGGCATTAAGTACCTCAGCCTTCTCTGCATCTTTGGTTACTATATTTCCCTCCACATCCAACAAGGAGTGGAGGTTGCTGCCGCCCTTCTTTCTGCCATTGATGTATTTATAAAAACTCTTCTTATTATCCTTAACAGAAGTGGCCAATTTGAGCTCCAGCTGGGCTTTTGCTTCCCTGATTTTTCTCCTACACGACTTAACAACATCCTTGAACATGACCTGACTTACATCCCCTTCATCCAACGATGATACATCCTCTTTTTCTTACTTAGTTCCTTCAGAAGTTCCCTACTCATCCAGGCCGGCCGTCTGCCCCTACGACTCTTCTTACAACACACAGGGACAGCCCACTCCTGCGCCTGCAAAACTTCATTCTTGAAGTGTATCCAAGCTTCCTGGACCCCCTTGCCACTAAGAGCTATTTCCCAGGGTACTTTCCTGACCAGTTCCTTAAATAATCCAAAATCTGCCCGCCTAAATTCCAGCATCGATGTTCTGTTCCTGGCTTTTCTTATTACATTGTTCAGAGAGAACTCAATTATCTCATGATCACTACACCCCAGACAGCCTCCGACAACAACATCACCCACCAGCCCTTCTTTGTTTGTAAACAGCACGTCAAGCAGAGCCTGGTGGGCTCACTCACCAGCTGTGACAAAAAGCAGTCCTCAATACACTCTAAGAACCTCCTGGACTGCCTCCTCTCAGCAGTGTTAAGTTTCCAGCAGATATCTGGAAGGTTAAAGTCTCCTAAAAGAACAAGGGCAGCCGATCTAGAGGCAGCCTCCAGCTGTTTAAACAACAGAAGATCCAAATCCTCCTCCTGGTCGGGTGGTCTGTAACACACTTCAATCAGGAGGTCAGACCTGACTGCCCCTCTGACTCTTACCCATAGGCACTCAATCTGGTCATCACCGATCTCAACTTCAACAGCATCCAGGGTTTCTCTAGTGTAGAGGGCCACCCCTCCACCCCTCTTCTCACGCCTGTCTCTCCTGAAGAGCCTGTAGCCTTCCATGGCAGCACTCCAGTTATGACAGTCATTCCACCACGTTTCCATGATAGCAACTATATCATAGCTCTCCCGCTGGACCAGGACTTCTAGCTCCTCCTGTTTGTTTCCCATACTGCGTGCGTTTGTGTACATGCACTTCAGTTGGGTTACTGACAACCCCCTTTGAGATGGCTCATCCTCCACAGGAACATCTTTGGCGAGCCTAGTAACTCCCCCCTCCCCCGTCATGCCTAGTTTAAAGCCCTCTCAACAAGCCCTGCCAGCTCCTGAGCTAGAATCCTCTTACCCTTCGAAGTTAGAAGAGACCCATCTGGGTCAAACAGGCCAGGTGCTGTAAAGGTTTCCCCATGATCAAAGAACCCAAAATTCCTCTGCCAGCACCAGCCCCTAAGCCATTTATTAACTGCATGTATTCTCTTATTCCTGTCTGTATCCATCCCTGCCACCGGGGGAACCGAGCAGAACACCACCCGTGCTCCTGCCCTATCTATCGACCGTCCCAGCTCCTGGAGTTCCTTTTTAACCACCCTTGACCCTCTTTTCGCTAGCTCATCACCACCAGCCTGTACCACCAGAAGCGGGTAATAATCGGAGGGTTTAATTAGGTCCGGGAGTCTCTTGGTGATGTCATGTACCCGGGCTTGGGGAAGGCAGCAGACTTCCCGATGAGTTGGGTCCATCCTACAAATAGGGCCCTCCGTCCCTTTCAGAAGGGAGTCTCCCACTACAATGACCCTCCTTTTCTTTTTCTTATTTGAGGTCCTGACCCGTCTGATGGGCAATGTGAGGTCAGCCTCTTCAGGTGAGCTCTCTGTCAGACTATCCTCTACCTGAGCATCAAATTCCAACTCCCCAAACGTGTTTTGAAGGGGCAGCTGGAAAGTTGGCATTTGAAAGGGAGGTCTATAACCCCCACGAGAGCAGACCTGCTCCCAGTCCTCCTCACCAGCCAGGTCACTCCCCTTACCCTGTTGATGAGGAATATGGCATTCCTCAGCCTCCTGGGGAGGATTACTGGGAGGAGAGAGGTTTCTACTCCACCAGTCAATCTCCCTTTCACTTTCGCGAATACTTCTCAACATCTCCACCTGATCCTTGAGATCTGCAACCATAAGGAGCAGATCCTGAATCTGTTCACACCTCAGACAAGTATTTTTGGTATTTTTGTTATGGTCCTCAGGAACCACAAGTAGGCTCAGACACTCCCTACAGTCTCGAGTCTGGGTAGCTGTGTCTCGTAATACTGCTTCCGTTTGGACGCCTACACTCCTGGTGGCAGAGGCTTTACCACGCCTGGTCACCATTGCAGCAGGGGAGTGGGAAGTCAACCACCTGTCAGCGAGTACCTGCTTGCCCTGCCTGCGCAAACTGCCTATACTGTGACCCTGTTTGCCCGCTCCGGTCGCTGGCGCTCCCAGGGAAATGCTTAAATACCCCGCGGCTTCTTCCGGGACCGCCCCCCTATCACGCGGTCGGCCCACGTGACAGTTGCCGCTTCTGAAGTTCAGAGAGAATTGCCCTGACGGGGTCCTTTCCTGAGCTTTTGCCTCTCCCAGGAACTCTCCACCCGCCCAGATTGAGCAACCGGCTGCAGTACTTACGGTTCCTGCCGCCGATCACGCTGAATCAAGTAGTAGCAAATACAGTACTGCAAAAACTCATAGTATTGCTGTGACTGGACTACTAGTAACTATTCTATATTTATTGAAAATCATCAGTATTTTGGTTAGGCTAATAATAAAGTATTTGTTCCACATACAAACACTGTGTTCGATTATTGCCTATAACAAGATTTGGAGTGTAACACAGCATACCTAGTCAAACAGAATAAGGAAGGGCTTTTAAGCAGTGTTATTTTCAGTTATATTTCATAAATTTCATGATCCCATAAGCAAAATCTTCAAATCCCTATTTCACAACTTATTCTTTGATCTTTTAAGAATAAGGGGAACAGATCTGGCTCCATAATAGAGCTAAGATGCTGAGATAAATTTATATGAATGTCTATATTAATACATCAGGGTGTATTCAGGATTATCACTGATGTATAAAGTGAAATAAAAGAAAATTCTTACGTTTTGTCAGGCCGTGTCTCTTTTTTCCCTATTTTTGGTCTGTTTAACTTAAGACTTGGGAATAATTTACTGAAGTAGTTACCCTAAAGAACCACAATAACTCCCAGTGTTGTTCCGAAGAAAACCAGTACTCATCATTTCTTATTTTGACTTCACAGAATAATTTAGGTTGGCAAAGACATCTTGAGGGTTGAATTCCCTGCTCAAGCAGGATCATCTGCAACAGAATGCTCAGGACTATGTCTAGGTCAATTTTAAATATCCTGACAGATAGAGACCCTTACAACCTGTCTGTTCCAGTGTTTAACCAGTTTCATAGCATAATTTAAAAAAAAAAAAAAAGTGTTTTCACATGTTCAAATGGAGTTTGTGTTTCAATTTGTAGCCATTGCCTCTTATTCTGTCAGTGGTTGTAAATGGAAAGAAACTGGTCCCTTCATCTTCATTCAGTCTCAAGTAGATGTTCATACACATTGGTAAGATCTCACCTGAGCTTTCTTCTCTTTTTCAGGCTGAGAAATCCCAGCTTTCTCAGCTTCTCCTCATGTGAGAGATGCACAAGTACCTTCAACATCTTTGTGGACCCACACTAGTAAATCTGTATCTTTATTTGACTGAAGAGTGCAGAACTGGCCATATTACTTGAGATGCTGCCTCACTGGTTCTGAGTAAAGAGGAAGGATCATCTCCTTCAAAATGCTGGCAAGCCCAGGATAGGACTGGCTTTTTTTTTTGAAGTGAGAATGTATTCATTGCTTTTGGTTAGTTCCTTGTCCACCGGGACTCCAAAATCTTTCTCTGGAGATCTGCTTTCCAACTGTTCAGTATTCAGCATGTACTGGTACTTATTCTTCCACAAATACAGGACTTGGTATTTCCTCTTATTGAAATTTGTGAGTTCAGTTCTCAGGCCTGATGAAGTCCCTCTGAATGACAGCACACTTATCTGGTGCATCTGCTGCTTTTCACGGTTTTATACCATCTGATAAGTTGCTGAACGTGCACTCTGTCCTGGGATCTAGGTAATTTACGAAGGTATGGAACAGTAAAGGCCATTGTATTGATCCTCAGGGTGCACCACTAGTGACTTACCTCCAGATGAACTTTGTGTTGACCACAACCCTCTGGGTCCAGCTGTTTAGCAGGCTTTTGGTATACTTCACTGTCCTCTTATCTTATCTGTATGTTCTCAGTTTGTCTATGATGATGTCATGAAAGATAGTGTCAAAGGCTTTACTTAAATCAATGTGGACGATATCCACTGCTCTCCCCTCATCACCAAGAGAGTAACTAGACACCTGTAATGAGATCAGATTGTTCAAGCATTATTTTTCCTTTGTAAATCCATGCCAACTTCTTACTCCTAGTAACCTCATTATAGTTCATGTGTTTGGAAATGCTCTGCAAAAAGAAAGTGCAACAATGATGGACAGACAGGAACAGCGAACAAAAATTGAGAAATGCAGGGAATACCAATATCAGAAGGATTAATTGCATGGCAGAACAGACATTCTCTGCAGAACATGCAGTCCATGATGGAACTGTCACCCATGGAGAAACCGTGCTGGGTAAGATCTTCCTGACAGGATTGCAGCTTGTGGAAAAACCCACAGTGGAACAGTTGGATAGTCCCAAAGGACTGTGGAGGAATCGTACTAGAGCACGGGAAAAGTGTGAGAAAGAATGAGAGGCAGAGACAAACTGCTATGTACTCTTAACACCACCGCTACATCACCCCATTCCTCCTGTGCTGCATAGGGACAGAAAGAGGAGTGAAAGTTCTGCTTGTAAGAGCTCAGCAGTGATAATTTGTGACGAAGGAATAGTCGTGCACAAAGAGCAAGGACACACAGCTACAAGGAGGGGTTAAACTGACTGGAAGTAGGAATGCCAGAAATCAGAGTGTCCTGGCAAGAGAGTAAAGTTTCCCTTAGTGATAAATTAAGAAACAGCCTCAGCATTGTCTTGTAGCCATTCTGGAATGGGAGCACTCAGGAGCCCAGGTCAGGGGTTCCCTTTGGGCAGCAAAGGGAAGAGGAGTCAGAAAAGAATGATGTAAGTGAAATATGGCGAAAAGAGGGAGGAAAAATGTTGGTTTAAGGTTTGCCTTCGATCCCTGTTACCCAAATAAGACAGTTTAAAATATGTAATAAGTAATAAATGAATTTTCCCCGAGCCTAATCATTTTTGCCCATGACAGTAACTGGCAATCAATCTCCTTGTCTTTATCTCAACCCATGAGATTTCCTGTTCCTGTTCTTTTTTTTTGCTCTGTCCCACTGAGGGATGGTAGGATTTAACAAGTAGCTGAATAGGCTGGTCAAAGCTAACTCACCAAAAGGTATATAGCTGATAACCACTGACAGTGGTGCCTGGGTCATTCTACTTATTAATCTTGATCCACAGGCTCCTGGCTCATTCCTGACCTAACCCCCAGGAGGGGTTTCATGCAATTCACTGCTTTTACATAAAGGGCAACTCCCCCTTCCCATATTTCCAGCCTGTCCTTCCTAAAAAGCCTGGGCACACTGCTGGCTCCTGTTCAGCCAGATATTGACCAACATCTCTAAGTCCTTTGCCATCAGGCAGATTTCTTGCCGTTCCACCTCAATCCTGTAGTGTTTCATGGAGTTGTTGGGGCCCAAGTGCAGAACCCGGCACTTAGCCTTGTTGAATCTCACAGTTTTTTCCTCGATTCATTAGTCCAGTTTGTCCAAATCCCCTACAGATGCAGGTCTCTTTTTGCAGGTAGCACACTTAGTAGCACAATTCCATACCTTCCAAAGAAAAACATCCCAGACTCTCCTGCTGCCTGAGATTTTCAGAGTTGTATCCTTCCTTTGAAGTGTCACATGGGCACATGAGTCATACAGCAAAGGAACATTCCAGCTACACCTGGAGACTATACCCTGCCTGTGACCACTATTTCTATGAATGTGTACTGGAAACATCAATCTTGCTGTCCTCTTCTTCATTCCCTGCTGCAGAAATTGCTATATCCATTGATTGCCTCTAAAAGCTGTACTGTAGACCTGAGTGTTACATAACCATCTCCCTAGAGGGGGCTAAAAGGGTGCCTGACCCTCCCTAATCAGAGGTCAGCTAGAAAAAAGGCTTCAGGCATTCTCTCTCTGATCAAAAACAGCTGTTACAGTTTTTTAGAAGCTGTGAGAGTACCCTTATGTTAGTCTTTCTATATTGAAAAAAACCCAGAAAGATAAGTAGATCAAAAGCATCTTGGTTTTTACTAGCAGGGAGCATGGCCTGTAGATTAAGAGAAGGCATTATCCTCCTCTATTCAGCGCTCAATAGACCACATCTAGAATATTATTTCCAACACAATTGTAAGTCATTTATCTTCCTCAATATAAAGAAGATGATTCATTGGAATGAGCTTTGTAGAGGCCATCATTGTGCTTGTAAATAGGAGCGCTTGCCTTGTGCAGAGATTTTGAGGGAGCTGAGCTTGTTCAGCCTGGATAATACATGGCCTGGGGGCAGTGGGGGCATTATGGCAGCACCCAATGTATATCTGGAGAAAGAGATGAGCTCTTCACAGCAGTACATGGCAGGATGACAAGAGAACAGGCTTAAAATGAAATAATAGATGTTCAGACTGGATATGAAAAAACCTTTTTCCCCATGAGTATGGTTCAACAGTAGAGGATATTGCCCAGAAATGCTGTGTAGTATCCATCCCTGGAGGTTTTCCAGATCCAATTGGATAAAGCCCTGAACAACCTGGTCTGACCCCATAGCTGACACTGGAGCATGAAGATGAACTAGAGATCTTCTTACGTCCCTTCCCACTTGAATTATTCTATGGTCCTGTGTTCAGAATGTTTATACAGGCCACGAAAGTGCTCCCCATTCTCTAAGAGTGGACACAGTCTGGGTTCATGGTTTTATGTCATAGTAGCCTTATAACCTATCATAATATTCATTTATTGACTCTATGAAATTAAATAACATTTATAAATATAAAGAAAAGTGACTTAAAAATTTCAATTGTGAGTAAAAATAGTAAAAAGCATGTTAATAGTGTTTTTGTGAATAGTGTTTTCTTGTTGGCAATAGAAGGAATACTGAATAAATTTTCTCTTGGTTTTAGTTAAAGCATATGCACAAGAAATACTACAATGATTAATATAACATTTTATTTTAGAGGACAACAAACCACTAGGTGATGGTTAAGCAGTTGAAAATGAACCATTGGAATCATGGATTGATCAGGGAAAATATCTGAGTATCAATCTGAGTATCAGTATCTTAATTTATAGCTAGATCTTCAAGCTGTCATTAACAAGTACTATGTTATATTTGAAGAATGATGAGTTCCTTAGTATTGAAAACTGTAATATCATACTTTCTTTTTATATAGATAGAATGATAATGAATTATTTTTGTGTGTTTTAAGGTATTATATGATGAATGATGTATAGACACACACAAAATAACTCCCCATTCCGTCATTGTCAGCAGAATTTCTGTCGCTGATATTTTATGATAGTTTGGAAATACTGGATATACTTATGCATGCATCTGTGAAAAGAAAAGATGAAAGTACTGGTCTTGAGTTAAATATACTTTTCAAACTAATATCAACTGAGATTTTAAGTTGGATCTGAACCTTTAGGGAATTCTGATGAAGTTGAAATGTTAATATTGAAAACAATTGAAAGAAAACTATCTATGGAAGGATTATTTCTCACTAAGATATAAAAAGTAGATTTCTTTAAATGTTTCATTTGTATTCATTGTTAGACTAAAGCAAGGTCTTATCCTCTCTCCGTTATGCTTTTTTTTTTTTTGTCCAGCTGCATGGGTTTGATATAAAGAAAATTGTATAAGGAAGTTGTACACTTAAAAAAAAAAGCTGTTTCAGGAGTAGCTTAGATGGAAATTGCTACTTCAATCCTGTTTGGTGATATAATCTCAAAATGCCTGTATTTCTCTGTCTTTTCACTTATTAGCATGCTTTTTTCCCTACAAAGTAACAAAACATTTCTATATATATTTTTCTTTTCAACAATTTTCTTTGCGTTCTACAATAATGGTAGCCTATAACTGGAAAACCAACAGCAGTCTTGCTTTAAGTAGGGTGGGTGTTTTTGTGATACAAGATTCCATACAATTTTATTTTTATCTTAATAAATAGAACTTTTAAAATGCAAAATAAATGCATGCTGAAGGCATCTGAATGTCATTCATATTCATATTGTTCAAGTGTACTCAAAGTAAATAAGTGTACTTATTTAAATAAAAGTGTTTTATATGGGAGCTGTTGCATTTGCCAGAATCCATGCACCACATCTGTACTCTGTAAATCAACTGCCAGCAAACTGTGATTAATGTGGATATATAACCTGACTCTAAAGCTCAGTCTGTATGATTTCAATATGGACAGGTGAATTATCAGTGGCTACAATGCCAAAAATGTAATTGCACTATTTTTTAAAATGTATATATAGTGGAAAATAATCTTTTCTAATTTGTTGCAATGTTTTCTAAGAAAAAATGCCCTACCTGTAATGCAATGATATAAAACATACAACCATGATTTTTGTTGTGTAGTCAGCAACAGCTTGTATTCAGCTGCAAATGTTTTGAATTCTGCCGGTAATTCTGTGGTTGAATAATTTCAGTTATGGAACATCAAACAAGATTCAAATATTGCTGCAATGCTGTTTTTTAGATGCTAAATAACACCCAAATTAAAAAAGAAAGAGGAAAATTATGACTTGTTGGTTAACGGTTCCAAGAAGACGAGCTGCTTCAGAGGAATGGTTTTGTCTATCATGAAAATAGAGCATGCTGGGTTCTAAAAAAATAAGAATTTTTGTGTAGACATGAACAGGATTAAAGTTTAGACTGGCAATTTAGAAAGATCTTCTCTGTGTAACTGCTTGTATCACTCAGCATAGAGAATACCACAATTCATCCTTCAGGTATTACACTGTAATCAAGCATGGATACAACTTCATTCCCCTCTTAATCTATATGAGGGGTATAATTCATTCTTTTGTCTGTATGTTACAGTAATCTGTCAGACTGCCATAATAATTTTCCATTAACCACTAAAATAATAAATCCACCACACACACAATTCACCGAGTCCCTCTCATCAGGAAAGGTGTTCAATCATGTAAATGTAGGCTATTTTTAATTTTCTCTTTTCTATTATATATCTTTCTATGAAGTAAGTGCACCACCTAAATGAACATGCTGTCTGTGCCTCAAATAATGTAGATAATTGTGTATCAGAATCATCTTGACTCCACAATTTACCACTCTTCCAAAGTTATATACACGATCTTATGTGTATTTGCATGTTTACTTTCAAATTACTCCACAAAAATAGTACAGTAATATAGTTAATATCTGTTTTCATTGTTACATCTAATTACATAATCATAACCTTAAGCATTTCTCAGTAAAAACATACAGGTATCTAATTTTACTATATTCTTCAATATGACAATTATCTGAAAAACTATTGCACAGGAAGATGATAACATAGAATCAAATGATCAGAAAATTATTCCAGTTGAAAAAAAATATTTAGGTTGCTTAAAGCAGGAATAATTAGGTCAGGTTGTGCAGGGCGGCATCCAGTCAAGGCTTTAATATCTCCAGCGACTGACACTCCACTTCTCTAAGATTTGGCCATCCACATGGTAAAAATATTGCCAACATCTAATTAGAATTTCCCATGTTCTGACTTATGCTGTTTGCCTCTCGTGCTATCACTGGGCACTTCCAAGTGATGTCTGCTTCACGTTTTCTGTATCCTCTGATCAGACAGCTGCAGACAGCAATACGGTCTCCTTCAGCCTTCTCTTCTACAGGCTGAATCAACCCAGGTCTTTCAGCTTCCCCTTGTCTGTTGTTTGCACCAGCCCCACAACCTCTATGGTGTCCTGCACTGAATTAATTACAAGATATTCATATTTTCATATCTTCTTGTAAGCAGGAGCCATGTTCTGTGAAATAGAGGACAAGTATCACCTCCTTCAATCTACATGCAGCACTCTTACTAATACACTGCACAATGCTGTTGGTTGCCTTTGCCACAAGGGTAAAGAGGATGATGAGGGCAAATAAGGGCGGCTTATGCTCAAACTAGTGACTTATTCCTCCTCAAATGCAGGGGTTTTTTTATTTGCTTTTATTAAACTTCATGAGTCTCCTGTTAGACCATTTATTCATCAAGTCCAAGTCCCTCTCAATAGCAGCACTACCCTTCAATGCACTGACAACCCCCTCCACACAAATTTGCTGTTGTCTGAAAACTTGCCAAGAGCACAATCTGTCTTATCCAGGTTATTGTTTAGTTTTCCTATTTTATTTATCAGCACTCTTCATTCCTTTAGAAATTTAATGATGTTTCCAGACATTCTGAAAATTCTTCAAAGTAACCCAAATTTTTCCTTTAATAGAACTTCTGAAATTCTTTGGTCACTGATGTTTACAGATCTACCATTTCCCCTCTAGTAACAGACCAACTCATATCTTGAAAGTATTCTTTTTCATATGTATTAAATTCTGCTTTTGTGGTTGCACTGGCTCTGACTGGGATGGAGTTAATTTGTACCATAGTGGGCCCTGTACTGCTGGGTTTTGATTTATGACTAAAATAGCATAGTACTTTGGCTATTGGGGAGCAGTATTTGCACAGAGTCTTCTCTCAGGTAACCAGTGACAGAACTAGAGGGCATGGACTCAAGCTTCGTCAGGGAAAGTTTACGCTTGATGTTAGGAAAAAGTTCTTCACTGAAAGGGTGATTGGCCATTGGAATGTGCTGCCCAGGGAGGTGGTGGAGTCGCCGACCCTGGAGGTGTTTAAGGGGAGACTGGATGAGGCACTGAGTGCCATGGTTTAGATGATGGGTTGGTGTTAGTGTTGGTGTTAGTGTTGGGTTATAGGTTGGACTTGATGATCTCAAAGGTCCTTTCCAACCTTGTGATACTGTGATACTGTGATACTGAGGGAACTGGGGTTGTTTAGACTGGAGAAGAGGAGGCTGAGAGGAGAACTTTTCACTCTCTGCCATCAGGTAGTTGTAGCAAGGAGGTTGTTGGTCTCTTCTTTCAGGTAACAAGTGATACAGACAAGAGGAAATGGCCTCAAGCTGCACCAGGGGAGGTTTAGGCTAGATATTAGGAAATACTACTTCACAGAAATGGTTGTCAGGAATTGGAGCAGGCTACCCAAGGAGCTATTTCACAGATGTGAAGATGTGATGTTTAGAGTCATGGTTTAGCGGTAGACTTGGCAAGGTTAGGCTTGCAGTTTTATTTGATCTTAAAGGTATTTCCAATCTAAATGATTCCTTGATTCTGTGATCATTCTATCATAAACATTTTTTCATATGTCAGTACATATACTGTTTTAATATATGTGCTTCTTAATTCCAGCCAATTTTAGTTTCAATGTGATTACTCTGAACTGATAGTTATAAAAGGTCTTTATTTATTCATGCTTAACATCTTAGATCTACAAATAGTTGAAAAATTTCTTCTCTAATATTTGTCCTGGTTAATTTGACATCTTGATTTTTTGTTGAAATTCCTTTAGCTCTTGCTTTCAAATTCTCTCTGGTGTATTCAGCTCATCTACCATGAAGATTTGTCCTGCTTCTATGTAGGAGTCCATCTGAAGGGGGCATTTTTCTTGTAGAAGTAGTTGTCCAGGCAAGGGTGGAAGAAACAAATAAATACACAGCAAAAATTCACAAAAAAAGACCCCCTTCCATGTTTTCTTTCTTATCCAATACAAACAAATTTTCATGTTAAAAACAATAACAGACTGAAAGAGTTTTTTAAGAATTTCAGTTCCATAACTTCTGCAATTATGGCAGTTTAAGTACACCTATAGCATACATAAAGCACTAAAATCACTTCACACTGACAGTGTTGTAGATGTTTTGTATCTCGTAACTTAATGAAATGTGACTAGATACCTGAGAATACTGAGGTACTAGGAATTCCAATTATTTAAAAAAACATAGTGTAGTGCAATGAAAACTCAAACTGCATATTTTTTTTCCATTTAGAGGAAATACTTTATAAGTATTTGTCAAGATCTGTGTTTAAGTTTTCGTATCTCAAGCTCTTTGAAAATTACCAGTTTGTCACATATTGTATTAATTGTGGGTACCTTTTGCATCGGACTTGCGGAGCCCAAGTTTATATGTCCATGATCATAATCAAAGACCACTTGAAGCCATTGGAAAATTCTGAATGGTTGCAATACTTTCTGAAACATACCTGTCATATGTCTTTCTAAAAAGACAAAACAAAACAAACAACCCACACATACTTAAATTTAGAATTCAATATTTATTTATCTGTTGCCTGACAACAGAACACGTGTCACAATTTTGGTAAGATTGTCTATAGTCCTCACAATCTAAAACTCACACACTTCTCACAGGGCTTTTTTTCTTGTGCTGGTTTCAGTCCTCAGTCTATAACAGACCCGTTTTTTCTTTTAAACCTTTCCAAGGCTCATAATGTTATTACCTCCTTTTGGTTTGTTTGCTTATTTGTTCTCAGAAAAGCCTCATCATCTCCAACTTCAATCTTTGTTTTTTGAAGAAAGGGATAAAATTGTGTTATTTTGCAGCAGATCCATTATTCAGAGAAGCTTTATTGTATTGCTTCCAGCTGAGCCAGAATAACCAGTCTTGTCCTACCTAGCAAAAACAAAATAATGCTTAAAGATTTTCCCAATATATTACAAAAGTGTGCCTAACCTATACTGACAGTATCACATCCTCAGGACTCTTCCTATTGATTCCCTCCATAGCCAGACTGGATACTTCAGCTTCTTTAATATTCCAGCTTCATTATTCTCATTTTCTATAATTTAACAATTCTCATATTATACTTAATAGAAAAGTCATGCAATATTGAGCAGTAACTGCTGTTAATTTCCTGCTGTATATCATTTGCATTTTTTGTTGCTAGTGGAGAGTAATTAACATGCTCTAATTATCATACTGATTGTCTTCTTCAGCTTATGAGAATATAGTCATCTCAGTCCTCGTTGATCTTACAACAGTGTATTTTATTGTCTTCAATAATATCATCCAGGGATATACAAGGCTTAGTTTTTTACTGAAAAATGATGTGATCGAGCAGTAACAAGTTCTTTAAATGATTCAATTTGGTGCACAGTAATGGTAGTTTTTATAGTGCCTATCAAAAAACAGAGAGCCCTGCTTCTCCAGTAGAACAATGCCATCTTTTTTAGAGAACAGAACTGCAGCTGTATTACTATTATCACAAAAAAAGTTTTGTTATGTTCCTTTCAGATTGTCTTTTGTTCCTCTGTCTGTGAACAGTTAAGACAGGAAACACATTCAGCAGAGAATATGCTTACAAGCAATAATTAGTGGGTTTTAGGAGACTAGACATTTATGTGTAGGAAAAATTCTTTCCTTAATCCAAAAGTTCTACCTAATCAAAGTCTTCATCAATTTTAGCTTCACCTACAACTACCTTATAAAAATGTACTGTAGATAGGAAAATCTAAGTGTAATAAAGTCAGCTATTTTTAGAATATTGTATACAAGAACACTGAGGCTTTTAGGTTTCGAAAAGAAAAGAAACATCAAGTCAATAAAATACAGTTGCACAAGGAAATAGATTGCAATTTTTACACAGGATCAAGTTAAACAATTGGTGAAATTCAAATGGGATATTTGGAAAGTGGTTCTATTCTTCATCTATTTGCGTATAATCATTAAGAAACACAAATTTCAACAGTCTGCATTGTGTCTTACAACTTTTTAAGAGTCAGAATTTCATTTGAAGCAAATACTTCTAGGGATCAATAGCTGCTGTGAAAATGTATTGTTGAAAATGTTAGTGTTGGGTTATAGGTTGGACTTGATGATCTCGGAGGTCTTTTCCAACCTTGTGATACTGTGATACTGTGATACCATATGCCTTCATTGTAAATGTTCTCCATAAATGATGAAATGGATATTGTCTCTCTGGAAAAAAAGGTGTGTTATATTTGGATTTTTTCTCTCCTTTTCCAGGATATGAACAGTATGCACTACTTTTAGAATGCCTGTAAGAATCTATAGATATAGAAGGACTGAGGATGTTAGTGTAGGAGTGGGAAAAGCGGTGTACATTTTCTTGTTTCTATATGATAAAGTCCGGTTTGTATTACAGAAACCTTTTCTGTACAGTCTCAGAGTAGCTGTGCTCAGAAGTGATTAAAATACCATTGGTGAATGACACTAAAGGCTGACAGCTGCTAATAGAGAAACAAGTTAAAGCAATCCCAAATGTCCCAAGCAGGAATTTGCTATGGTATTTCCATACTCACGGTGTATAATTATACAGCTTAGAGAAAAGACTCATAATGCTGCCATCAGCACAAGAATCTGAAGTAATTAGCAGTGGCAGCGAAATCACGGCATCCATACACTATGTTGCGTCAGTGGCAGAAAATGGACAGACATCACACACAGAGAAAATATCTGACCATGAGCACATAAATAACTGGCTTTTTATTCATTTTATTGTAGAATTAAGCATAGGGGTCAAATGTTATTCAACCATGTTGTTCTGGATGCTATCAAAATATGTAAAAAGACATGGTACCTGCTAATTCATCAAATACAAAATGAAGAACTTATTAGGCTAACTAATTTCAATCAGTGTAAAACTTAGGATCATAGAATGAATAGAAAACAGTCATGCTTATTAACACTTAAAATTCTAGAAACAATACATAATCTTTGCTTGATATTTCTTTTTTTTTTCCTTCTTCATTTCCTTTCAGTCCTTCTTTCTGCTGCAATACTATATTTGGGGGTAAGGAAGAGTCATTCAATTGAGGCATCTCTTCCAGGACTGCATGAAAAGACTCAATATGGTTTTTCTAGTTTAGGTGATTCATAGAAGTATTTTACTTGGATTCTAAATATGGATGTGTAAAGCAAAGAGTAGGTCCTTTGAAAGAACAGAAAGAGGTGATATCCAAAAATAACCCAAGATATTAACTCTGAGAGAAACATGATTTTTTAAATTCTAGGCTGAAAGCAATACATACAGTTTGTTTTTTTTTTCCCTGAACTAGAATGTTTAGCTAATACGTGGCACGTGGCATATCAAAGCAGAAAATCACTCACTTCTAAGTAGGTCTTTCAGCCCTTTTACTGTCTTATTCACACTTTTTTTCTGTTGAAGCTAACATTTTGTAGATTACAAAATCAAAACATACATTTTAAAATAATAAAATATATTTTTTCCCTGTACTTTTCAAAACGTTTTTAGTACACCAACGTAGTTTTTAGTTCAGATAAATTAAGGTTGGTATATTTAATAATTTATTCTTAAGATTTTTAAATTTTGTTCTTTAGCGTTGACTAAAATATTTTTGATATTCAACCTTCTAGACCCCCAGTAAAAGGAGGATATCTGGGCTTCTTACAGTAGCAATTTGTTTTCCCCTACCCGGTCATTCAACTTAAAATAAACAAAAATCTATCAACCAACCAGAAAAAAAAAATAATCCAAAACTAACCCCTTGCAAATTACCTCAATAATAAACATGAATATGATGGCCATCCAACTTTTTAATGAGTATCTATCTTTAAAGTTAGCTGTAACATTTTTGTCCTTTGAATTTACGTGGTTAAAAGTTTGTCGTTTAAGCTTAATTAGTTAGTTTAAACTACCTGCATAGTTAATAGAAACAGGTATCTCCGAAGTTTGACTCATTTCTCCATCCTAGGGATTGCCTTCATCTCCTGTCTTATAACTGCTTTTTTTAAAGACCACAAATTAAATTTCCTGCTACTCCATCATTTATTTTTTTTTGTCATTGTTCATGCTTTATTCTTTGGGTTAATCTAATCCCGTTCTGCAATCCATGAGGAGGAGGTTAGAGACCTGCTGAGCCGCTTGGACCCTCATAAGTCTATGGGGCCGGATGGGATCCATCCTAGGGTGCTGAGAGAGCTGGCGGATGAGCTTGCTATGCCGCTCTCCATCATCTTTCAGCAGTCCTGGCTCACTGGAGAGGTCCCGGAAGACTGGAAGTTGGCCAATGTGACGCCCATCCACAAGAAGGGCCGTAAGGATGATCCAGGTAATTACAGACCTGTCAGCCTGACCTCGGTCCCAGGTAAAATCATGGAGAAGATAATCCTGGGTGAAATCATGCACCACCTGCAGAACGGTCAAGAAATCAGGCCCAGCCAGCATGGGTTTAGGAGGGGTAGGTCCTGCCTGACCAACCTGATCTCCTTTTACGATCATGTGACTCGCCTGGTGGATGAGAGGAAGGCTGTGGATGTGGTATACTTGGATTTCAGTAAGGCCTTTGACACGGTCCCCCACAGTAGACTCCTAGGGAAGCTGGCAGCTCGTGGACTAGATGGGAGCACTTTGTGCTGGGTTAGGAATTGGCTGGATGGCCGAGCCCAAAGAGTGATGGTGAATGGTGTTTCATCCAGTTGGCGGCCGGTCACCAGTGGTGTCCCCCAGGGATCGGTATTGGGTCCCGTCCTGTTTAATATCTTTATTGACGATTTGGATGAGGGGATTGAGTCCATCATCAGCAAATTTGCAGATGATACCAAGCTGGGAGGAAGAGTTGATCTGTTAGAGGGTAGGATGGCCCTACAGAGGGACCTGGACAGATTGGAGAGCTGGGCCGATTCCAATGGGATGATGTTTAATAAGTCCAAATGTCGGGTACTTCATTTTGGACACAACAATCCCATGCAGAGCTACAGACTGGGGACAGAGTGGCTAGAGAGTAGTCAGGTAGAAAAGGACCTGGGAGTGCTGGTGGACAGGAAGCTTAACATGAGCCAGCAGTGTGCCCAGGTGGCCAAGAAGGCTAATGGAATCCTGGCCTGCATCAGGAATAGTGTAGTAAGCAGGACCAGAGAAGTTATTGTCCCCCTGTACTCGGCACTGGTCAGGCCTCACCTTGAATATTGTGTCCAGTTCTGGGCCCCCCAGTACGGGAAAGATGTTAGGATACTGGAATGTGTTCAGAGGAGGGCAACGAAGATGGTGAGGGGGCTGGAGCACAAGCCCTATGAGGAGCGACTGAGGGAATTGGGGCTGTTTAGCCTGGAGAAGAGGAGGCTCAGGGGAGACCTCATTGCTCTCTACAACTACCTAAAAGGAGGTTGTAGTCGGGCAGGGGTTGGTCTCTTCTCTCAGGTGACCAGTGGCAGAACCAGAGGGCATGGACTTAAGCTTCGTCAGGGAAAGTTTAGACTTGATGTGAGGAAAAAATTCTTCACTGAAAGGGTGATTGGCCATTGGAATGGGCTGCCCAGGAAGGTGGTGGAGTCACCTACCCTGGAGGTGTTTAAAGGGAGACTGGATGAGGCACTGAGTGCCATGGTCTAGATGATGGTTGGTGTTAGTGTTAGGTTATAGGTTGGACTTGATGATCTCAGAGGTCCTTTCCAACCTTATGATACTGTGATACTGTGATACTGTGATTTTCTGTCTTAGTGCTTCCTTTCCAAATTCCAGTGAAAGGAGTAACCGCTGTACTAAGTGCTAAATAACTAATAAGCAGTACTGCTTAAAGCAGCTGTAGGAACTGGACTAAAAGGTCTAAATTAACCCTTTACATTCTCATGTGCAGATCATCCTGGTTCCAGTGTAGGCTAGAGTTTTTCCACAGGTCTTGGAAACCATAGCTGCATACAGTTATTTCTCATGTGAATAGAGAAAGACACTAATTTTCCCTTTTTTTTTCCTCCTTCAGGGTCTACGGAGAGCAACACAGAGTAGAAAAACTCAGTGGAGCAGAGGCCCTGAATTAGCTGAAAAGGCTATGCTTCATCCTGTTCTGCCTTGTTATTTAATTACTTGTCAAGGGCTGATTTAATTAAGTAAATTTAGTCAGCTCTCCGTTAGGTCCAATGTCACTAACATATATTACCCTGCAAATGTTTTGGCAATAATACTATAGTTGCCATTCCTAGTCTATGAAGAAGGTTTCAGCATACTGAATTACATTTAAAAATGTCTCAATATCAACAGAGGCTTTACAGTTAATGTCCTTTAAGGTTATGAAATGGTTCCCTAGTATGGACTACCGGACAAATTAATTTCCTAGAGGACTAAAGATTAAACAGAAATCATGGTTTCGAATGTGAAAGGTCATGTTGTTCAGCCACAAATCTACTGTTCGTAATGTGACTTTATGACTTCTACCACTTCTTTCTGCTCTGAATTATTCATCAAGTTAATATTTTACTATCGTAAGTTTTTAAAAAACAAAATTTGGTGCTTATGTTAATAAAAGCAATTTGAAAGAGTAATATAATAAACCTAACATTCCCAGGGCACAAGAGTGAAAAAAATATTAAATTTTAGGCTGAATATAACTTTTCTCAATCTATATATTTTTGAAAGTTAATAAGGCTTGTCCGTCAGATTTTTTTGCATGGATTTCACGCAATCACAGAATAACTGACGTTCAAGGGACCAAGGGAAATGTCCAACCCACTGCTCAACTAGAGTCAGCTACAGCAAGTTGCTCAGGGCTGAGACCAGTCAGGTTCTAAATTTCTCTGGCTTCAAACACTGCAATGTCTCTGGACAACACAACCTGTTCCTCTATTTGATCACCTTCACAGTAAAAAACATTTTAAATAGAATTTTCCATATTTCAATCTGTGCCTATTGCTTCTTGCCCTTTCATTGGACACCACTGAGAAGAGTCCGGCTTTATATTTTCTATTCCCCACCCCATGTCTGATATTTTAATATATTGATTTAAACAATATATCTAGGTATATATTTTTATATTATTAACATTTAAAAATATTGTATGGTGACTGTGCACTATGTTAACATCTTATTTCCTAAAAGTTATTGGAGAAAGTTTATTTCTAATATTAATTAAATTTCAAGATTAGAAAGGCAGAAAATGTAGTAGAGATTGCACAGATTTAGGGCGTTTTATTGCTTGCTGGACTTACAAATCTTCACAATCTTTTCCAACCTAAATGTTTCTATGATTCTTCTTCCTAAGAAATACTCTCACTTAGTAAGCTATGGGGGGAAATATACATAATTGTTTTCATAATTCCTATTGTAGATCAAAAATACTAAATAAAAATGGTTGCTTTGCATACAAAATTATTCTATGGAAGAATGCAGTGATGTAATCACTAATAATTTAAGATTCTGTTAAGATGAAGCAAAATAATTTTAATAGATACTGGAATAGAGTTTTATAACTGCAGGTAAGTAAGAAGGAGATTAATTTGAAAAACTGAAAACATATAGACAAGTAAACTTAAGTTAATATGTCCAAAATTATTTATGCCCAGGATTCTTGAAAAAATGTAATGATTAACTTACTGTAAAAATGCCCATCATTTAAAAGAAATATCATTTAACATATATATTTAGCATATGTCTAGAACTTTGCTATTAATATTGCTGTAGAAGCTTCTAAAGGACCTTCCAAAAGTGATGACACGAATGCCCAATTACTACTGATGACTATAGGACAAAAGTTTGACCTCTAAACTTTTCCAACTACTAAACAAGTTATAAATAGCAGTCCTATTAAGTGAGGAACTCAGTATTCCGTTAATGGTTAATGATGCATAGGAGAATAGCTTCAAACACTTTAAAAATTGACTTGAAATGATTTGCAAATTTCACATGAGACTTCTGAATATGAATTGTGACTAACTTCGAGTGATAATGCTTTTACACTTTTCCATCATGTATTCTAATATATACAAAATGAACCCTGGAAAGAATCAGCTGCAAATAACTCACTGGATAATCTCAGAATCCTCTGAAAGATTAAAATAAAGAAGAGTTGGAGTGTTTTGATACCTTACAGAGTTTTTGTTACCTTGGAATCATAAATCTTTGAACACTATTAAATTTTCTCATAATTCATTCCATTCCTGAGAGTCTAGGGCAACTCTCCACTGCCAGCTTTCCACAGCCAAATCTCCACAGAAAACTATCCATAGGACAACTCTACATGGCCAACTCTCTGTGGGGACAACTCTACATGAGGAGCCTCTAACCTTAACCCTAACCCTACACCCAATCCTAACCTTAACCTTACACCTAACCCTAACTCTCCCCATGTAGAGTGGTCCACTGCAGAGAGTTGTCCCTTTCCAATTCCTGAAGCCTATTCTGATTACTTAAACCCATTTTTTTGATGAATATTTGAAAGTGTATTCAACAAAATATTATGTGGAAAATCACAGAGAAATCATAGCATTAAAAGAAAGAAGGATGGAATGTCATTTATTCCCCTCCTAATCTGTGTCTTAAAGTAATAAATCTTGCTCCTGAGAGATATTATCTAGCATTTTGCAAAGCAACCAATGATGGACACATCACAACTTCTCTAAATCCTTTCAATGTTTCACTAAAACTAGGATCACATAAAATACATAGAATGGTTTTATAGAGCTTGTTCTCTATTTCCTGACCTAGATAAAATCTGATACAAACAGAACCCATTATTCTTCATCTTCCTTATCACAAATACCACTTTTTTAGTACCTTTTACATAATTCAATGTTGTTATTGTGTCTTCTTCCAATCTTTTCTTTCATAAACTAAGAGTGCTTGGTTAATCTTTTCTTTGTGAGTTTTGATTCTCTGCCCTTTCATTATTCTTGATACTCTTAGACTCTGTCTGGCTCATTTGCATCCTTTGGAATATGCACTGCCCAGTTCTTCCACAAGAAGATCCAGTTGACACATTGCTAATACTAACAAGAGTGTAAAAGTAGGTACACCTAATACAGAAAATGTGTTTTTGTTTATACATACTAGTACTGTGCCTGGCTGTTTTGTAATCTGACATTCTGAACATGTCTTATGAGCATTAGCTGAGAGAATTGGGGTTGTTCAGTGTGGAGGAAAGGAGTTTAAGGGGAAACTTTGTTGCTCTTTACAACTGCCTGAAAGGAAGTTGTAACAAGGTGGGTGTTGGTCTCCTCACAAATAACAAGTGATAGGATGAGAGGGAATAACCTCAACTTGTGCCAAGGGAGAGTTAGGTTGGATATTAGGAAAAAAATTTCTTCACCAGAAACAGCAGCTGCAAAGGAAGTAGTGGAGTCTCCACCCCTGGAGGTATTTAGAAGATGTGCAGATGTGGTGCTTAGGGGCATGGTTTAGTGTTAGGTTCATTCTTGGTCTCAGTGACCTCAAAGGTCTTTTCCAACCTAAATGATTCTCTCACTCTGTGATTCTTTTATTTCATCGACTTTAGATCTAAAGTAATAACCCGAAGATTCTTCTTGGCAGTAGTCTTGTCTAGCTTTTTGTTTCCCACTTCTTCCAGGATCCAGATGAAATAAAGAGGTGGGTTTAATTTTTATAATTGTATTGAGTCATACTTTTTCAAATTATTCTTTGGTTTCTGGCTATTATTTTAATTTTTTATCCTATTACTTCTTGGTATATTCAAGTAGAACTTTGTCTTTTTGATAATCACAGTCCTATGAAATACTCAATGCTCTTATAAACAGGACAGACCTTAGGAGGTTAATCTTAAAAAATCTACTTGCAAATATAATTGTTTCACTTTTTTTTTTTTTACCAGGTGAAAGAGTAATTCTGTACCCAAGAACAGCAAAATAGATATTGGGAGTTATATTCTAAAAATAGAAAATATATGACATTTGATATTGTTTGGCAGAGTTACACAATTCACTAATACACATCACTCACTGCGGTTCTGAACAATTCCTGGTATTTGCTGTAGAGTCAGCGATACGTTTAGAAGCAGTTACTGGATAATTCTCAGAAATATATTAATACTTCATATTGGATATTAGGAGAAATTTGTTCACTGAAACGGTTCTCAAGGTTTGGAATAGGCTGCCTGAGGAAGCTGTGGAGTTGTCATCCCTCGAGGTATTTAAAGGACAGGTAGATGTGGTGCTGAGGGACATGGTTTAGTGGTGGACTTGGCAGTGCTAAGTTTACAGTGGGATTTGATGATTTTAAAGGTCTTTTCCAACCTAAATTATTCTATGAGTCTATGATTTGCTTTATATCAAAATGTGATGAGAGCAAGGTTCTTTGGTTTTATTTTTCACGTTTTTTGTATCCTTCTAATGTAGCCTATAAAATAATGTTTTCAGCTGTTATTCTTGGGATGCCAATAACTTACGTCAACAGGTCTTCCTGTTTATTTTCTTCAGAGGTCCACTATTTCATGCATTTCACGGGTTTCATCAGCAAAGGTCTTTGGAGTGATTCACACTCTAATGTCAGTTACAAACTCATGCGCATGCAATTGCTGTTGTGAAATGTTTCATAAAAGTGTGAAATTATTGTTGTGCTGTTTCCTCTCAAAACGTTGTCCAGAGCCTCATGTTCTTTCATATTACATAATAAGACCAAAGCAGTGCAGCTGCACAACCTCTGAAACTGGGCATATAAAAACACCTTTATCTCAAAGATAACAGACAGTATTCAGATCACATTATCTAGAATTTTAGAATTGCTGTCTCCCAAAAATCAAAACATACAATTAATCGGCAAGCTAAACAAATCTGATGTAAGTACTAGATCTGAAGGCTTCATTGAAGGTTACAGAGCAGTGAAGAACGTCAGTCATTAGACAAAAATAGAAAAAAAAGATGCACACTATTTGTAAAGCAACTAATGGAGCAGTAGCAAAACTCCAGTTCTAAGAGACAGATGTATTCAATTTGTAGCTCTATTCTCAACCTTCAGCAACAGCAAAAGAGTGTCTCCAAGAACTATCCTTGCAGAGCCAGGATGAAACATCCTATTCAACCTAGTGAAGGGTATGTATGCCTCACTGCCTAGGTTCATTTTACATTGAACCCTGTAATTCTGAGGGAGTGAAGCTGTGTGCGTAGTGGGTCCCCTCAGCATCTGAGAAGGAAGAGAGAGAACTGGAAGCAAGCAATGCTCTCCTTGACATCTTTATGTAGCTTTGCATGCCAGGAGACTGCACATTAAGTTTTGCTTTAGCAAGTTGAAGAAACCACCCAACAAACCAACACCACTCATTTGCAGGGCTGGGAAGTTCACTTGATTTCAGTTCTCTGAGCTGCTAAGAGATCTAGGGGGAGAACAGCATTTAGCCATGAAAAGATGAGGATAAAATAAATTAATGTGACAAATTTGTATTTGTCTGTTTTGCAACAGGCTTTAATTTAGTCTTTCTATCAAGCTGATGGATGACTAAAATTGTTGCTGAGAATTAAAGAAGTCAGATTTTCAGAACTGAATTAGTTCGCTTACAGTTCGGTAAATTGCATTAGTTTTTCTTTATGCTAGAAAGATTTGATATTGAAGCACCACAGTTTCAATAATTTTAGACTTGGACATCTATGGAATAGAGGTCCAACTTCTGACAACCAATTGCAGATAGCAAAATAGGTCAAATAGGTCTGCCTAATGATTACCGCCTGCATAACGAGCAATCTATTAAGATTCATGAGGCTCTCATAAGATATTCTGAACTACATCCGAGAACACATCAAAATTAGATTAATCAAAAGGGTCTATATATCGTCTTTCATATTTTAAAATATTAAATAAATTCCTTATTTATTAAACTAATAAGTTAAATAATTATAATGATAATGCCTTATGCAAATCAGTTTTAATTTTGTTGTTCATTATTATGCACTGGAAGAGAATCTCAGAAAGAGGAAAGTCAATTCTGAAAAAGAAATTCTAAATCACATCATATATGTGCAAAGTTCCCAGATCAGTATTTTTGTATATTCCTTTACACATTATCACCCCAGTTTACTCATGACGTGATGGTGCAGATGTCTTTGTAGGAATTCGATCTTGCCTTAGCTTTTCTACTTCACTTTGTGCTGTTAGTAGTAGTGGTAGTAAATGAAGAAGAGAATACTGGCTAAATGATCATTAGTATAAAAAACCTGAAAACAAGAAACTGTTGAATCAATTTATAAAATCAAAATTCTTACCAAATGCTGAATCGGTTAAATTTCTGTCAAAGGATGTTCATGTATATTAAATGGAGAACATAACTGAAAATACAACGTTTTCATGTTGTTGTCACAAGTTACCCTCAGATCTTAATACTAGAACAGCAGAAATAATTATAAACAGATAGTCTGTTTGCTTGCTTGTTTTCAAATACAATCAGCAATTTTGAAGGGGATTATTAATCTTTTAACAGGAATTTTGTTTTGTAGAAGAAAGCAGAGTTAATACATCTGTCTAAGTTTTCATAAGATGAAATAGTCAGATTATGCCAGGTTTAAATTAAGAAAGGGAATTCAGCACTCCGAAAATGTCAGCATCCAGAGCTCACAGAACATTATTATATTGATTGTGGTTTATATGAATTAATCTAATATAGTTCTTACTTTTCTTTGTTTAAAACTTTAATAAGCTACTTTCCAAATCACTATTATTTCTCCTAAGTCATCTTTATTTCAGACCACAATGTGTTTCTTGCAGATTGATGCACAGACTTGTATTAAAAAAAAAACCTTATTTTTTTTCTGTTGCTCTAAAATACACTAATGAATGGAGAGAGTATCAAAACTACAGAAAAAATCACACTTCTTTATGTAAACCAAAGTCACTAGCGCTTTATGAACAGAGAAGAAAATACTTGTAAATTGATACCATCCTCATTTATAACATTTTTTTATTAGACATTGTGGAACAGATCCACAACTATGTAGATCAATGTCACTTCGTTTATTTCAACACAAACATACCACTTTACACTATGTAAGTATTTAACGTATTTTTCTGTCATATCCATATTAGAAGCAGAGGTGATGTTTTTAAAGTATTTGCATACCTTTTACTGCCACCGGTTTACTGTTTCCTTCCTAATTTACAAAGTAGTAATTAGTTAGTACTGAAGCGTACTGTGTGTATATTTGAGAAATATTTTTATAACAAAGAAAAATCACAGTCTTTTTTTGGGCATGCAAAGAGGTATTGACTGTTTCATACACCAAACACTACACTCATAGAACTGAAGGAAATGAGGGTGCCAAACACAAAGTGCTTCAAGAACGGAAGGATTTTGTAAATATAAACAGTTACAAGTTGTTTTTTTCTCAAGTTCATTGAACTGTTTAATAGTGAAATCCATGTGTTTTATGCTTGTTTTATCCCTTTATTACATATAACTGCTACACTATATCTATAGAATATATCCACTGTAAGAAATTCTCTCACTTTGCATTAAAGGGAATACCTTCTTACTCTATTAGTTTTCACTTTGGTTGACTTCCAAAGAAGACCTTGAACTGTTAAGACAAAGTAAAATCTTCCCTGCCAGAAGTTTTGCTTCATTTTGCTTCTATTTTGGAATTTCTTCTCTCTTAGTAATCCTTAAACCAGAGAGGTTTTGTGAGGAAGGAGCACCTCTTTGTCACTGCTCGTCACTCCCAATCTTTTTCCACAGTCCATTCTGTGCATATCCTAAAGACATGCTCATCCTCTACTACATTGCCATCCTTCCCTGAACTTCCTCCCCCTACTGGCTCAAAAAATAGTTTTTCCTAATGTTAGCAGTTTGATCCATGAGTTTTTCTGGGCCCTGAGCCAAGAAAATATTCACACACCTTTGTAATTTTATTTCAATGGGCATCTTTACTAACTTTGAGATTATATTTCAAGTAATAATTTGTTAGGCCAAAACTGTGCATAAGTTTAGTATTATTTAAGATAAAAAAACAGAGTAAAATTATTTAATTCCATTTCTCAAACTCTTTTAGTCTCTTTCTCCCCTGTACTTGCCTGATACTGTGAAACATATTTCAGGAAGTTACACCATGACTTGGGTTTTTTTATGTGTATGTAATTTATGATCTTGGAAGTTGAACTTCTTCAAGATAAATCCAGTACAGGAATTGCAGAGCTTACACAATTTTATATTTTACACTCATACTTATTGCTGACATAAACTATAATTCAAGTGCATAGTCAAGTCCATCCACGAACAATAAATAAAGAATATTAAAGACAAAACCACTACGGTGACCACTTACTACTTACCCCATGAGAAAAAAAAATGTAAAAAAGGCACAAAACCTGATAAGAAAATCTAATGGGGTCATTCTGTCCTTGTAGAAAAACATGTGATATAGTTCTTTTAGTGGCATTTTTGTCAATTAAGCTATCTTTGAAGGCTTCACCCAGGTCCTTAAACCACCTTCTGTTGCTATTTTTAGCTCTCATTTATCATGCTGTTAAATTCCAATCCAACTACTTAGTTACACAGTTTCAGGCAATTTGTGGGCCATGTGCAAAAGGTGAAATTGTATCTTTACATATTTTTGTAGAGAAGCAGCACAATTGGTATAACAGGTAGTATAACAGCAGTATAACAGGTGCAGAAAATGCTGATCACAGATGTGATTTAAGCCACCTCTATCTCCTGATCTCCAACAACATTGATTTAGTCTAGGCAACCTGGGAAATTACTTCAGTTATATCTCTAATTTTTATGTCTTGGTTGCAAAAGCCAGAGTAGGTACAGAATTTTATATATCAACCGATATGTCTCTGAATTTCCTTTTTTGCTTTACTCCCCTGGTCACCGTCGTGTTGTCTATTAGCCCAGGAGAGGTAAGGAGAGCGATTGCTGGTGAAGACTGAGGCAAATAGTCATTGAGTACCTCAGCCTTCTCCTTGTCTGTTGATACAAAGCCACTATTTTTGTTCATCAGTGGGGGTACGCTTTCTTTAACCTTCCTTTTCTGGTTTACATACCTGTAGAAGCCCTTCCTGTTATTCTTTGTTTCCTTTGCAAGTTCAGCTCCAGTTGTGCCTTGACCTTCCTGACCCCATCCCTACACAACCCGGCAGTGTCCCTATACTCTTCCCAGGTTCCCTGTCCCTGCTTGCACTGCCTGTGCAGTTCTCTCTTGCTTTTCAGTTTGACCAAAAGATCTCAACTCAGCCACACTGGTCTCTTCCCTTTCCTGCCTCATTTCCTACATTTGGGGAATGAACACTCTTGCACTCTATGGAAAGCATCCTTAAATATTTGCCAGCTCTGTTCTGCTCCCCTGTCCCTGAGGACCATTTCTCTGGGAGTCCTCCTGACGAATTCCTTGAATAGCTGGAATCTGGCTTTCCTAAAATTTAGGATCTTGACTATAATACTCGCCTGTCCCATACCCCTCAGGATCTTGAATTCCACCAAAGAGTGATCACTGTAGCCCAGGTTGCCTCTGATCTTGAGTCACTAATGAGCTCACTTGCACTGATGACCATCAGGTCCAGTATTGCATCCGCTCGGGTAGGAGTGTCTATTTCCTGGCTTAAGCAGTTATCATCTATGCACTGTAGGAGTCTCCTGGATTGCCTACAGCTTGCCATGCTACTTTTACAGCAAATGTCAGGGTGATTGAAGTCCCCCAGTAGGACAAGATCTCGTGAGTGTGAAGCATCCTGTAGCTGGAGGAATAAGGCATCAACAGTAGGCCTGTAGCAGAAAGCCAATCAAGTCCTGGTCTGCACTGGAAGAATTGTGACCCCCCAGGCTGAGTGAGGTGATTTTGCACTTCTCTGTCTTCCACTCTATGAGGACAGTCTTAGAGAGTTGGGCTTAATTAGCCTAGAGAAGGCTCCAGGGAGACTTTATAGCAGCCTTATATTACATAAAGGGGGCCTACAGAAAAGATAGAGAGGGATTCTTTATCAAGACTCTTTATGGGATGAGGAGTAACAGTTTTAAGCTGAAAGAATAGAATTAAATTATATATTAGGAAGAAATTTTTTACTGTGAAGGTAGTTAACAGTACTGGAAGAGGTTACCCAGAGAAGTTATGGAAACCCCATCTCTTTAGGTGTTCAAAACAAGGCTGGATAAGGTTTTGAGTAGTGTAGTGTAGTGTAGTGGAAGGTCCTTGTCCATGGCGGGGTTAGTGGGGGAGGGACAGGGAAATTAGATGATTTCTAATGTCCCTTCCAACTCAAACCATTGTATATTCATGTGATTCTAAGATGAAAATACAGGATGATTTTATTTTTTTTTTTGTTAAAATCCTGGATTTGGAGAGATCTAATAATCTAGTAAACTTTATTATTGCTATGACAGAGGTGTAACTGAGATATCCAACCCTGATAAAAACCTTCCCACAAGAGTGCAGCTAGGTAACAACTGAGTTCTTTAGACATAGTAAAAGCTGTTTAACACTGAATCTTAGTCATGAGTTTCTAAGGGAATTCTATATACCGGACACCTTTAGCACCTGAGTTTTCCTTGCAGTGAGATGAGAAACCTATGTAAGACATCTTCAAAATCACCCAGTAAGTGAGCAACATCAAACTTTAAAAATTCTATTATGTTATCTTCAATGACAAAGTTTTGTCAGATTAATTAAAATAACAGATGCAAATCTACTTAGAATTTATACTTTCTTATAGAACTTCTTATATTCTATTCCTCTTTATTGCGGAGGGATCTGGTAGATACACTGATAACATTTTGTATCTTAACAGGCTTGGTGATACATCATGGTAGACTCATTATTTACTGCATGTAAGTATTTTGCAGTCAAGATGTTATTTACCTTGCTTTTGTCATTCCAAAGCTACATAAGTTCTTTAGGATTCGTCTATGACTGGGAAGGGATAGATACTTCCAAATCTTCACAGTATCACAGTATCACAGTATCACAAGGTTGGAAAGGACCTCTGAGATCATCAAGTCCAACCTATAACCTAACACTAACACCAACACTAACACCAACCATCATCTAAACCATGGCACTCAGTGCCTCATCCAGTCTCCCTTTAAACACCTCCAGGGTCGGTGACTCCACCACCTCCCTGGGCAGCCCATTCCAATGGCCAATCACCCTTTCAGTGAAGAATTTTTTCCTCATATCAAGTCTAAATTTTTTCCTCATATCAAGTCTAAATTTTTTCCTCATATCAAGTCTATCTTATTTAATCTTGTTTTGTTTTGACTCCCATTTTAAAATACAACAATCTGCCTCTGAAGAATTGAGTGTCTCTTCAATGATTGTATATATATCCTGTTGTATAACACCATTGGATTCGAAATCTAGTCCTCATAAAGATGGGAAATGAATCCATTTCTGTGGGGGTTTTGTGTATGTTTCTGGATAGATGAATGAAAATCAACAGTTCAAATGTGTCAAAATGCTGGGTGGAAAAATATGAATCTCTGGAAAAATAACATAAGTTTATGTCATTTATGATATTTTCGTAAGTTTCCTCAATTTTGGAAAGATTTTTTTTCAGAAGGTGTTTAAAATAAAAAGTACTGGTATTGGAGTTGAGCAATTTTCTTTCTAACAGTTTCCTATTAGAAAACAATGATCAAAGAAATTAAATATTCGTTATATTATTGCAATTCTTTTAGAAAAAAACTCTGAAAATAACTTTGTACAATTAAAACATCGAGTTTTAATATGCTGAATTTATCATTCTAGTTATTTGTTATTTAGTCATTTTCATGTAAGCAAGTGCGAAATGAAAAGATATTGCACTATTAAAGTCAAACTAAATTGGACTGTTCAAGTAGTCTTAGAAATCATTTAGACTATCCAATTTCATGGTACATTTTAATTTGGGCATTTCATTCAGATTTGAACTAAAGAATTCTTTCAAAACACTAGAATTTGCCTCAAAGTGGATGATTTTATTTGTTGTGGTTAAATAATTCAGTATCTGTTTTCTATGTATTTTAATGATTTTTTTCATTTTAGGTAATTTTCTAATAATTCTTTCTACCATTTTATTTCAAGAAGATTCCAAAGTATGAGTATCATAATCCTTCCAACAATATTTTTTCACTCTACTACTTTTCTTTGTTGAATTGATAGCATAGTTTTTATCCTTGAAATTTACTGAAAAAATATATCCCTTGCTAATAAAACGAATAACTTTTAATAACCTTTGATAAGTATACTGAAGGTCTGGATGTACTTCCAAATGTCTAATAATTATTTTGTCATTTAGACAGAAACATTTACCTTTTTCTAAGTCAAAAATACATTTAGGTATACAGTGTGGCAGACTGGCATACACATCAAACCACAACACATTATACACATATGTGTGTTGTGGTTTGAGTTAAAGCAGAATTAGCTTTCTAACTTTCCACCTAAGCGTCATCTAACTTCATTTTCTGAAAGTTAACTACATGTTTTCCGACAGCAACTGTCTCCAGCAGTGATAACGCTCAAAATTCACCACAGTAACGGGTGCACTGGTATTCAGAAAGACCATTAGTTATGTTCTATAACTAAGGCCTCCCTCAAGCTGTTTAAAAGCTGTAATTGAAAGAAGCATAGAATCATAGAATCACAGAATCATAGAATTACCTGAGTTGAAAGTGACCCAAAAGGATCATCATCCCTACACAGGACACTCCCAATATTCACTCCATGTGACTGAAGGCATTGTCCAGATGATTCTTGAATGATGGCAGACTCGGTGCTGTGACTGCTTCCCTGGGGAACCTGTTATGGTGCTGCACTACCCACTGGGTGAAGAACCTCTTCCAATCTAAACCTCTCCTGGCACAGCTTCCTGCCTTTACCTCTAGTCCTCTAGTGCACAAGAAAGTGTGCACATAGGTTGCAAGAGGAGAAGAGATCAGTACCCGTTTCATGTCCCTCCCTTGCGAGCAGGCAGTAAACAGCTATGAGATCCCCTTCGGTCTCCTCTTCTCCAGGCTGAACAGACCAAATGACTTCAGTCATTCCTCAGATGACATCCCCTCTAGACCCTTCACCTGCCCTGAAGCAAAAAATGGGTTGCACCTGCAGTGAAGAGCAGACAGGATAGATGACCCAAAACTGACTAACAGAATATTCCATTGCATATATGTCATACTTGGTACAAAGCTGTGGAAACGCTATGGTCAAGCTCTCTTCTTTGATGTCTGACGTCTAATATGAACCTCGACCATCCCTTTGCACCTGATCTCAAATCCATGCATTCCTGAATCCAGATCCTGAATCCATCTCCTTTCTGCCACTGAGTCCAGTCTGGGACCTTTCCCCATGCCTACTTTGCAGAACCAGTTGTTACGTATAATTATTGGAGGAAGGTTCAATTTCATCTATTTGAAAATATTTTATTACTTTCTTATCCTCCTTTTCATTATTATTGTTTCATTAAGGCTATTTTAGTTTTAGTTTCCAGCCCACATGTCTGTATCTCATTTTCTCTTGCCCTTCTCTGAGGGAGGAATTGGAACACAACTGCTTGCCCTTAGATGCTGGTCAAGCCGGGAGGAGCTAAACTGTAACAATGGATAAAGGTAATTTTGAAAATCTTTTATTAAATTTCTTGTCAAAGTCTTGTCCAAGTGCTACTGGAAAGACATGTTAAAACATATATGTATATATAAATATGATTAATGTTCCAAAATCATGCTAATAGTTTTACGCTTGTTCATGCTGATCAGAGATTTATAGTTTTTTCTCAAGGGCTACTTACTATCTAGCTTCCTGAATTATTCTCTTCCTTTTTTAAGCTAGTGTCATAGAATTCATACTCATTTCTACATAGTCAATAAAATAACTTAATGTAGGGTTGGCTTTCTTATCTATTGTATTATATTATCAAGATTAATTAGGCAAAACGGGCTTCCAACATACTAAAACTCAGAAGTTACCAGTCTTGAAAAAGAAGTGAGACATACAGTTTTACCGGAGGCTCTTAATTATACATGAATACTATCTACACAGAGTAAAAGAGAGGAAGAGATAAGTATCACTCAAATCCTCTGTGACATGAAATGTTTTGAGCATTTAAATGTTCAGCTGGGTGCTGAAAAATATTCAACAATTTTAAGTGCAAGCTTTATGACCTTGAACAAAAGATAAAACAAAAAAGAAAAAAACAAAACCAACATGACAACCTCATGCTTCTTTTGTACCATCAGGAAACATTATCTGGTAAATTTTGACCTTTCAGTTTCTATGTTTATCATGGACTACTTCCTACAAATGCTTCTGGAGACATATTTTATCACCACATTATTGTATACTGTAGGGGAAAATTATAATTAGCTACTTAAAATCTTTGGCAGATGTGTATGAGAACATTTTAAATCACTATATAAAATTTTCAGCATTAAAATCATATTCTATCTCAAATATAATTTGTTCCATTTTTCTGTTTAATGAAGTATGAAACATTGATAAATTGTAGAATTCTTTGTAAAGAGTGTTCATATCATTTGTATAATGCAGTTAGTGAACTAACTGTGTTTCAAAAAGCAAATGAGTTGATGGGAATGTAATTTGCAGCTGAAAGATCAAAAAGCAAAACAATAACATGACACCAGTGATACTTAATTAAATTAGTGTACATTTCACTTAAAGAGGCAACTTCAGTGCTTCAGTGGCAGGAATCCTCTTAGCAAGCCCAGTACAGTGAATATGTACTAAAGCACTTTAAAAAAGGAAATGGCAAGCTTGTCTCCACAGGGAATTGCTTGTGGATACATAGAGTTCCACTGAGTTCAGGAATCAAAAAGACACACAAAAAACGGCAAAGCCAATTTACGGACTGAGACTTGGCAGCTTCAACTTTATAATTATTTCAACAGATATAAATACAGAATATGAGGAAGGAAGCATGTTTTTTGTTTAGGCATTGCTCTATTTTTTAAATCAAGACTCCAGAAGAGAAATTGTGAAGGTGAGCATACAAACACATTATAGAAAATAATATGTGAACTGGCAGAACTGCATAAATTCTAATTGATTTTAACAGACAATCATCTCCTTGTGTATTTTTGATTATCATGAAACCAAGATTGTCTCATGCAGCTTACAGATTTCACTAGCAGCATACAATTTAATATTTGTGATTTGAAAGTGTCCCTTTTTGGTTTAATAAACTACATTTCATTCAGGAGAATGTGTTTTTTCTCTGTGTGCTAGAGACGGAACTGGAACTACAGAAGATCCTTAGCACAAAATGCAAATGAGTTACAAGTTGGTATTAAAAGGGAGCTGCTCATTGATATGAAACATTTTTGACAGTTAAAACAACTGCTGCTTTTTGTAGCCATCAGGGGAAGGGGAAACTAGGCGAAGATCATGAAACCAGGAAGAAAAACTGGGTTCCTTGAAAACTGCTGAGTAAAAATCACATCATGTAGAAGAACAAAGACAGATATGTAAAAAAATAGTATACTTTTCTCAAATCAATGAAAATTTTATTTTTTAACAACAACAACAACAAATTCTTTCAGTTATTACAAATATCTAACTTAATAAATCAACTTTTCCTTAAAAAAAAGGGACTAAGTTGTCCTGCAAGCATCATGGAAGGTGTATTAGTAAGAATTATCCAAAACTGAGCAAACATTCAGGCAAGATGATAGCAGCCTAACTTTATTATGAATAGTGCTTTATCCTTCTTTTAAATATATTTGCTCTGGCTTTACTTTCATGACAGATACACTTGGATAGAAGGATTCTTTTTTTTTTTGTTGCCTTTTTCTGGAGTTGCTGGAAAAATAAAGTTCCTGATCCCATTTGTAGGCCTTGATGTTGTAATGCTTTTACAAGCCTGCCAAAAGTTTAACTATTTTGAATGGTTATACTGTTAATTCTTCTGGGTAATGTTTCTTCTTGCATACTTGGGATAGCTTTAATGAATGAGATAATGTTTCTTATGATGACCTATAGATTATGTTTCTGATGCAGGCATAATGTTTGTAAGCTCTTGGGAGTGGCTGCTGAAAAGCATGCAGTTTTTTAGGCATGCAACCAAAAATGAGGAGACCTTTTTATTTTAAAGCTCTTCTTCACTCAGAAATCTTTTTGGCAACACACACAATGTTAATATTAGTTATACATCACATACTATCTAAACTCCCAAGAGTGAATTAGAATCAAATTTATTTAAGGAGACAGAAAAATTATCAATTTAGAGAAATATTTTCTCCCAAGCTGTATTAGAAGATGAAAAGATACTCTTTATACTTTTAAAATGCTGTTAATATTAATGACATGACTATATAAAAGTGTCATAAAAATGCAACGATCTAATTTACAATCTATAGAAAAAACAATGTTAGTTACTAACAACAAAATATGCCACTAGAGTAAAATTGTATGGAAATGCTAAGGTAATTTCATAATTGTGAAAAAGCTGAACATAAATTCCTCAAGAGTTCAGGTTTTGTTTACTGCTGCACAGATGATAACAACAGAGTTATTTCATTCATAGCCAGTAAACAAAAAGACCAATATATCACCCTACCTGTATTTAACTCAGAGGTGAAGTCTGACGCAGTTTGTCCCTGTCTCTATGTTTCTGGAAGGTTATGACTTATCCTTCATTACAGAGGAGAACGCTACAGTGGCTTCATATGATATGATTCCAGAATAGCTCTTAACCCTGTACTTCAGCCTGGCATGATTTTCTTCTATGACACAAAGAAGCTAGTCAAAGGCCTTTGAAGTCATACTGTCTGTTTCAAGACATTCCCTACACTTACTAAAAACCAGTCTCTTCTCTGAGACACAGGAATGTGAACTAAGTGCCTAGTTAACGTGGTTTTTTTTTTTTTCTGGTACAAAAGCATTAATTTGAACAAGAAACATTTGAATAAATAGTTGTCATTTAGATTATTAACCTTCCATTTCTTTTTGTATTTTATCTTGTATATATTTATGACATGGAGAGTGTGTCATGTTTAATTTTATCTTTATAGTTACAATTATTTCTTTTTGTGAAAGATCCAGCATATCTTTTGTCACAGAAAGTGTAGAAATGACATAGTAATAATAGCAGAAATCAAATACAAAAAAATTTGAATACTTAAAATAAATAAGGCCAAAACTTACATTTATGTTGCTCAAGTGTTTTTCATTTGCTGAAGAAAAACAGAGACCATCTGCTGAGGAAGTGATGGTAGACTAAAATTTGGAAATTTATAAGTATAGCAATGTCACAATGTCAATGTGCTTTTATGCTAATGTGCAGGACACATTCCACATAACAGTTTCTTCTAGTTTCTTCTTCTTTTATAGTGCATTCACTTTATATTCAGTTCCTGCCTTCTATAAACAACTCTTGTGTCCTTCTTGTTGCACTTAGAATTTCAGGCAGCTATGATATCAGGGCTGGAACGAGACAGATTGTATAGGAATAAGAAGTAAATGGAAAGCTGGGGTGTTTTGACAAACTAAGTCCTAACTTATAAAAGCGGTGTTATAGTTACTGCATGATCTGAATAAACATGACAGACTTGAATGTCTATTTATGGATAGTTTTATTCAGAAAAGCACATAAAGTTTACATTATATTCTTTGAGTATCAATTTCTACAGTATATTTCTGCGAATGTTCTTTGTTTTTCATAAAACAGTTGCATGCTTAAGAACTATATATAGAAGATCACTAATGTGTCAAAAATGGTTTCTATACTGACAAATTCTGTTGATTAGGAGATTAAGTGAAAAAAATTGAAATTACATACGAAAGATAATACTTATTCCTCCTTTCTCTTCAAAAGATTAAAAGTCTTTATCTGATTTCAAAAACTGCCTTTTAGGATGACTGGTTTCAGGAATTGCTGATGGTCTATAGGGCCTTTCTGCAGAATATTAACACCATCCATTGACCTCTTCATTAGCAGACATGAAATTATTTGGAATTCCTGTTCCCACTGTGAAGTTGTCCACATTACAGTGTTCATGCCTGTGGCAGTCTTAGCAGCCAGATCAGGCACTAAATGGGCCATAAAATAGACTAGGACACATTACATAGGTCTTCTGCAGAAAAAGATAGAGAGAAAGAGAGAGGTAAGACACTTTCAAGATTATTAATCATGAAACAATGAAGATACAAGACAGATACACTGCGTTTCTCGTGCTGTATTTGTTCCAAAGACTTTACAATACATAAATATTTTGGGTTTATTTCTAGTATTAAAAACTTTCTACCTTAAAATATAGAACATAGTCTCCCAGTATCTTTCAATTTAACACTGAGAAAATGGCAGAGCTCCAATCATTTAGCCTTAAAAATTCTTAATGTGTTTTATAAAAACTTGGGTTTGGTTTGAAACCGCCTGTAGTGCTCAGAATTATTAATCAAATCTTAAGGTCAGTGAGTTTAAGAAATACAATTTTTTCCTTTATCCTGTGTGCTTTTACTCCCGAGGAGCTTATTTGTGGGTTTGTTTTTATGTTTGTTGTTAAAACATTAGCTACTTCTACAGTTACTTAATTTTTAGCATTATAAAATCCCTATCAGATATGATTTTAGAAAAGTTCAGCGATATTCACTTTAAAAATATATAAAAATATATCAGAAGTTAAAAACATGACAGAAATATAACCATTGAAAATAAAAATTAAATTAGAAGGTCTTGTCTATGAGTTTTATTACTTTGTACAAGGCTAATTACTTCTGAATAAGGAAAATTTTACATAACATTTCAGAATAAATGAAGCTAATGAATAATAGAATAAAGACAGAGAAATAAAAGTTATAATATTCAGTTATTGAAATTCTACAAGAAAAATATCCTGTAGTTTATTACTTTTTGTATACCTACATGAGGCCCAGCTGATGTTCAAAATGATAAGAAAGAAGTTCTCTAGCTTAAAAGTAGTTAATTAAACATTTCTGACAGCACCTCAGAATTAAATGGATTAATGTAGTAGTACAAAGTTTTCACTGAAACCACGAGAATGGTAGCTTTCCTGTTCATTTCTTTCGTGGTCTGTAAATCTGGTTTCAGAAAGACAGATGCACTGAAACAACACCTGTCAGTATTTGGGTATATTAAGGAGTTTTAGGCTTCAAATAAAACTTCAAGGACATCAGTTTTCACTTTATGAGGTGTAAAAGTAGTGATAAAGGCTGTGAATGGCTAACACTTCTTGCTAAAATAAGTTTATTCCCTCAGAGTCTCAACTGACAGTTGTACAATATCATTATAGGTGGTCATTTTTCTCTAGCACTTAACTCTGAAGAAATGAGCTATGATCCAAAACTTTAACTGTAATATAAATTTTATTATTGACACTAGGTTGGAAGGATGGCTTATAGTCAAGGTATTAGACTAACAAAATGTAATGTGTTACAACAAATTAGCATTTTTCACTGGTTTTCATTAGACAGATAAGTAACTTCATCTCATCATGCTTTATGACAAAACGTAGATTTTTTTTCATTAGTCAGGCATTTCTTAGACTGCCAGTTTTTCTGGAATCTCTCTATTTGTGTTTAACTGTGTGTAGCAGTTAGTACAATATAGTCATGGCATCGCTTGGTTCTTTTAGACACTGTTATGTCTCTAGATATAGACATGAAGTTCTGTGTTCTCTGAAGGCTATAATCCCTGGATTTGTTTTTTTTGGGGGGATGATTTTTTTTGTTATGTTTAAAAAAAAATCATCTTTGTTGGTCTGTAATTTAGATTTTGTATTTTAATTGCCTTGCCAAAGTGCATTATTCTAATATTAAATCTGAGAATCACTGGAGAGACAGAGCTGCTGAAATGAACAGGGATATTCAATGTGGATAAAGCTGTCAGAGACTTGATTAAAAAGGAGTACTTCTGTTAAGAGCAATGAAAATTTACCAACTGTCATTTGTAGAAGGTGTTAAAAATATATTCTTTCGATGGTATTTGTTATAAAAGTCATATATCTGTTGCCACTGGTAATATTGCTAAAAGGGCCAAAAAAAATATTAGAAAGAGAGAAATTAAATTAATGATGTCATGAATGGTATGAATGGTGCACACTGGCTCACATGATGGCAAATTTATCTGCACAGGCATAGAGATGAGTAAAACCCACAAAGTAATGTGCCATACTCAGTTTCACTTACACTTGTCTTGTGTTCAAATTTGATTCAGAAAGCTTGTGTTTACAGTAAAATGTCTGAGTTAAACTGCACATATGACCATAAATTCTGGATTGCCTCATTTACTCTCAGCATACAAATAAATGGATTGCCTGCAATGACATGTGAAGGTAGCTAAGGATGGACAGGTTCATTTGGGGGCCAACCTTAGCAAGAGCCCAGAATGCAGGTATAACACATATAGAAGACTCTTAGTCATTCAACTTAGTGCTTTAAAAAGAACACACAAAATACATTTTTAAGAGATACAAACTAACCAACATTAGAGAAAAGAAGCTATAATTTCATAAAAGTTTATATGCAGTTTTCTCATTCTAAAATCAGTCCTAAGGTTGACACGGGTAAAGAATGTCCCTGTTGTGAGCAGGAGGTAAGCTTAAACATTAAAGTCCCTCTAGCCTGAAAATTTAAGAGTGCAAGAATTACATTGGTTTGGAGACCAACCAAATCTTAAATACTGCATGGCAAATATTATACTAGTGACTGAATATTCTGCTGAAGTTTATTAAAAAACCCAAAGCTCAAATAAATTTGCAGTAACTAACGGAGCAGTCCTGAGAAACAAATGTATACAAATTTCCATCTGTTCACAGAGACAGAAAAAAGGGCTACATTCAGCAAATATATTTCTTGTGATAAATAATTCTGTCAGCTAAGAATAATAAGGCATCTTCAAATGTCTTATATTCTTTCCTACAGAACTCTCTCTCAACAAGATATGATGTGAGCTCTCACATGATCCTGAGATTCCTAACACCAGGCTGGCTTTTCTGGGACCATGCACCTGAAGGTATTCCAGTATTTCCGTAACCATATGCACACAAGAATTTTAGAATAGAATCATAGAACAGTTTGGTTTGGGAAGAACCTTAAAGATCATCTAGTCCCAACACCCTTACCATGGGCAGGGAAATCTTCCACCAGATCAGGTTGCTCAAATCCCACTCCAAACCGACCTTGAACATTTCCAGTGATGTGGCTTCCACGATTTCTCTGAGAAACCTGTCCCAGAGCCTTACCATCTTGAAGGTGCCACATGACCTTGTAAAAAGTCCCTCTCCAGCTTTCCTGTAGGACCCCTTTAGGTCCGGGAATGCTACTGTAAGGTATCCACAGAGTCTTCACTTTTCCAGGTTGAACAAACAAAATTCTCTCAGTCTGTCTTCATAGTAGAGGTGCTCCAACCCCCAATCATCTTTGCAGCCAGCCTCCTGACCCTATGCAATAGATTCATGTCCTTCCTGTGCTGAGGACTCCATAACTGAACACTGTACTCCAAGCGAGGTCTCATGAGAGTGGAGTAGTGGGGGGAATTACTCTCATCACAGAAGACCACCAAATTAAATGACCTTGCTGGGCACAGAGGTGAGACTGATCGACCTGTAGTTCCCTGAGTCTTCTCTATTTCCTTTTTTAAAAAATGAGAGTTATGTTTCCTCTTTTCCAGTCAGTGGTAACTTCACCAGACTACCATGACTTCTCAAATATGGTGGATAGTGGCTCAGCAACTTCATCTGCCAGTTCCCTCAGGGCACGCAGATACATCTCATCAGATCCCATGGTCTTGCACCTTGCACCTGATCTTCTCCATAGATGGTGTTGCACCTGATCATCTCCTATAGTGGGCAGTTCTTCGTTCTTCCAGTCCTGCCTTCACCTTCTTCAGTTTGTATGGTGTCGCTAGAGCACTTGGAACAGGAAAGAAAACAAAAAAATAAGTTGTTGAGTACCTCAGCTTTCTCCACATCCCCGGAAACCAGGTCTCCCATTTCCTTCTGGAGAGGATCCACATTCTTCCTAGTCTGTTTTTTTCATAACTGATACTTGTATAAAAGTTTTTCTTGTTCTCTTTGATGTTCCTGGTGACATTTAATTCTATAAGAGCTTTATCTTTCCTAACCTGATCTCTGGCTACTTGGACAATGTCACTATATTCCTCCCAGACTACCTACCCTTTCTTCCACCTTCTGTAGGCTTCTTTTCTGTGTTTGAGTTAGTACAGGAGTTCTTTGTTCATCCATGCAAGCCTCCTGGTGTTTTTGCTTGACTTCTTCTTTGCTGGGATGCATTGCTGCTTAGCTTGGAGAAGGTGATCCTTGAATATTAACTAGTTTCTTTGGCCCCTATTACCTCCAGGGATTTATCCCATGGTACTCTTCCAAGCAGATCTCTGAAAAGGCCAAACTCTGCTCTCCTAAAGTCAAGGGTACTGAGCTTGCTGTGTGATCTCCTTGCTATCATAAGGCTCAGTAAAATTTGGACTGACAAAGACAGTCCAAATTGCACAAAGAAACCTTCCAAAACTAAGAAGTTTTGGAAATATACGGAGGTATTTCAAGGAGAATAAAAATGATAATCCATCACAAACCCAATTTACCTCACTTCCATTTGAAACCAGGGTCTGTGTAATGAAGAATTTAGGCACTGGATCTTTGAGGAAAGATTTAGTGAAAAAAAACAAAGACACTTAAACCGGCGCTCAAAAAAAGTGCCTTTGAAGACAGAACATAAGTGGAAAGCACATTTAAAGTCACACAAGACACAAAATCTAAGGCATTGCAATCACAAAAAAACCTCAAAAACTTACACAATGTAGTTAATTTAAATTTATTTTTTTTAACTGACCTGAAACTGTAGATTATAACAGAGCAACATCTCATCTCTTTTATCCCTTAGGCAAAAAAGAAATAGTGTAATAATAATTAACATTCTTTAAAGTAGTTTCAGGGAGTGACTAAAGTCCTATTTTCTCTGCCTTATATAACTTCCTGATGGCTGTCAGTATGTGTGAAGCTATTATTATTTCATTACATTACTGGCTTGACATAGGCGTTAAAACTACTGCAAACAAACACAAAGCAGAAGGGAAGGCAAATATAAGTATCAAGATTCGCCTTTAATGGTATTTCTTGGAGAGAATCGTTATACCTTGGTGACAACACTAAGCTGCTTTGTGGCATTCCAAAACAATGGCTCTTGCATTGTTTTGAGTTCCTTTAAGTAAATATTAAGAATCTTGTTGTACTAAGAATCATACAGACTTCAATTTCAGCAGTGTGAAAAAGAGTATAGTTACTTATACATATAGATCGCTTGAATGTTCCTTCAAAAATTTTGAAAGACTTGACCCCAGCGACTTGTTTATACTAATATTAAGATTTTTAAAAAAAAAAGAAAATTAACTGGATAGAGGAATCTAAGGCTTCCTTTCCAAAAAGGCTTCTTTTCCAAAAAGATCTCTTTTCTTTTTTTTTTTTTTAATTGGAAGTGATAATTCAGGGTAAAACTCATCTAATCTGATTTTCCCTGGTAAAACTAGACAAATGATGTGATTTAGACCTTTGGGATTATAGGACTGGTTACTGTTCTAGAACTCACAGACAAGTCTTTAGTGTCTCTCCCTAACAAACAGTTACAGAAAAACACCTGCAGAGAGAGATTTACACTTCCTGTCTCAGACCCTGATACAGATAGAGTGAATCACCACTGCAGGTGTCTTTTTCTCTCCATATGAGGGAGGAAAAGAGACGTGTAACCATAATCTGACATTTAACTGTTAGATGTTTTTTTTTGGGGGGGGGTGTTTTTTTTTTTCTGTGTATGAAATGAAACTTCAAATGCAGCTATGCAGGCGGCAGAGGATAATAGTGCTCTAGAAAGCTATTTTTTCCACCTACATATTGTACTCTGATAAAGCTATTTGTGGGACTGGATTATTAAAAGCAATGGAGTAAAAGAATTTAGGCAATCCTCTTCTCCAATTTTCACCCCTTCATTGTTTCTTTGTTGAGGTGATCTTTCTCAGGACTGGAGTAGGGAACAGCCCTCTATAAAAGTACTGTAGAAGCAAGCTTACGTAGTATTATTTTAAGTAATACATACTAAAGATGGCAATTATATTGACTAGCAAAGAATCGTGTAAGTGGTTGTTATGGATCTTATGCTCATTACAAAAATTTTATTTGACAGCACCATGAAATATGGGTCTTCCAGAAGTTTCATATAACTTCTTCACTAAATTCTCTTTCTTTCTCTAATTTATTATTAATTTGATATTACTTTTTTTTTTAGGATGCAATGCGATTTGAAAATCGATTGCAAACAATCACAAACATGGAAGTTGTACTACATGATTGTGCAAATTTAATTTTACTTGTAGTTCAAGTCAAAATTTTAAAAATAGAAATACCATATACAAGCAAAAATATATGACAGATAAAACTAAAGATATACTTACATTGCTGAAGTCATTGGAGGTAAGAACTGGAGAACTGGACTTTACATCTACCAACAACCTGAGTGCCTGGATTCACCATACTGCCTGAAGGATCTTAGCTTAGACACCAAAGTGCAGAACTCACTTGGATGGTGTTTCCTTCTCAGCCAGAGGCAGAGAAGAGTAACTTCTGACGAAGAACTTATGTGAGCTAAAGAGGTCTCAGGAGATAACCTGAGAGGTACCTGCTACAAACTCCTCTGAACTTGTTGCTTGCTAGCTTCTTATAAATATCACTACAACACTGAAAAGTGCATTGTTCACTCTATTTCAGCTATATGAGAGGATTTCTACTGACACAAACTCCTAGCTTAAATAAGAATTAAGTATTACATATCTCTCTCAAACGCTGCAATCAATCCAATAAATTTATCTCCCATACCTGAGTCTCTTACACCTTTTCCTGGGTCTTTCCATCTCACTGCCGGTAGATTGTGACATGAACAATCAGAAACACCAAGAACAATTAGTTATTTCTTGTTTAAAGTTCACATTCAGTTTACCATATTTTAGCTGTCATTTTTTGATATATTTTTGGTTGGTTGGTTGGTTATGACAACTACTGAATCTTCACAAAAGTTCTAATAATGATACATTAAATACATGATATATTCTAATAATTACACATTAAACATTTGAATTTCAAATAGTTTTCCAGTTAAAATTAATCAAATCTTGATATTATTTTAGAAAGGGTCAAGTGGTTAAATAGCATGCACATATTCTGAAAATTATAATAAATGTGCATGCTATTTAAAAGGTATGTAATCAATACACAAATGTATGGGGACTTATGTACACTGAAAAAATGAAGTAATAAATATCTAGTTTTTTGAGTACAAAAGTATAAATCTATAGCCACTTTTCCTGGTTAAATATGTAAATACGATCTCACAAAATTAAATGCCTATTGTCAGCTAGACTCAGAGTAATCAAAACCTTGAAAACTGATAACGTAGCCTCAACAAGAAATGTATGGCAATGCGCTAATAATTATCCTAAATTATGCTATAATTCTTATATAATTACTATCTACTTGGTTCTGGTACAGCATTTTTTTTTCTTGTTAAAGCAGAAACTTGTAGTTTCTGGTTTGTGTTAGATCCTCCAGTAAAATGAAGACACTTTCTACAGAGACTGGATTTCCTGTTACTGTGGATTTATTATCTGCAAAAGGGCTTGCCAGTCCTTACTTGACTTTTTGTGACCCTTGTGTGACTATCTCAAGACACCCCATTTCAACATCAGAGTGCATCATCTAAATATTGTTAGAGAGCTATCAAGCAGCACCATGAGGTATAGAGATGTGTAACATCCAAATATAAAATGACTGTTACACTTCTTCCATCTTGTGATTTTGACCACAGATACGAAATCTAGTTGATAAGAACTCAAAACAAGACTTCAGTATTTCCTTTCTTTTTACTTTTCTTGATGTTCGTAAACCAAGGTATTGTTTTACTGCTTCTTAACACATAAACACTCTATTATATCAATTCATTTGTTTTTAATGATTAGTGGAATAATTCACTTCAGCGTTCTAAATAAAACCACAGACCAACATATAGTTTTCATTCCATATAGTGAAAGAGTGTGTGTTTATTTTACCAAGACTGTTTACAGTGTATATTATATATGAACCACAATAAATATAAGCAAAAACCTGTAGGCATAAATTCTGATCTTTATGTAGGTACTTTATAGATAGCAAGCTTGAGACAGACATGTCAAAAGTATTAAGAATGATGTATTCAGGATTTTCCATCTTTTTATCTGTATAGAGGTGAATCATTTCACTAGAAGTCACTTGTGTGGATATACAAATCCTGAACACTCAAAATCATTGTAGGTGTCAAGTTTCAGCACTGAAACCTGAACGGAATGGAATTATTATTATATTCTAACTCCTGAAACTGTCAGTTAAGAGAAGGTGAGTTAGTTAGTTCCTTGAGACATAAACAAGTGAAAAAGCTTAACTTTCCAAGTTCCCTTTTCATTTCACCTCACAAGCGAAACAAAAATGCTGATCAGAAATACCTTCAGAAATTTTTAGTGTTGAAAAAAAATTTAAAAAATCAAATAATTATTTTATTTGGAACCGCAGAATTTTATAACTTTTGCATAATTGGTCTGGTAAATTATATACCCCCTAAAAATTAGGAGAAACAATACCTAACTGCTAAGACAAATGAAAAATATCAACATCAGTTATAAATAAATAAATAAAATCATAACTTAATTCTGTCAAACACATTTCAAGTAACTACACTACAAAATAATATAAAAATAAACAAAAATAATACACAAAATATGACTCTCATCACAGTACAAAGGAGGTAAAATCAGCCATACCCTCTGTGTTTTCTCTCCCATGATCTAACAGCAGTTCCTCTTGCACTGTTAGCTTCACAGCATGTCAAATTAGTTAAAATCAAGGTCTGAACTTTTACTTCTACGTTTTTTTTCTACATTTTCTGTGCATAAAAGAAGTGAAGTTGAAGTTTCTAGCAATTTTCCAGTAATGTACTTGAAACGACTTCATTTTTCCTGCCCTTCCCTAACATAAATAACAAGTATCTGACACAATCTGTATAGAACATAAAGAAATACTGGAGAGAAAAAACAGAAAACTTGTCTTTTATATGTGTTAGTTCAGGCTAGTCTTTCTGCTTTGTCACTGTCTTTAATTTCTCCTCTTGCTCTATAAAGACTTCTAGCTGTCTCTTAAATTCATTTATAGTATGTGCTTCAGTAGGCTTACCTGACAACTTATTCCTCACATTCATTACTTCTAGAATTAAGTAGTTGTTCTTGAAACTGCTGCTGTTTCCAGTTAAAGGGATATTGTCTACTTATCAAGTTTTGCTTTTTCTGAATTGACTAATTTTTAAAACTAACGTTTTACAGACATATCCCTCTTTAAACCCTACGCTCACATCTCGATACCTATAATTGTATCTGTGCTCCACCAGTGAAGTATGGTATAGTCTTATGGATAGGTTAGAAAGATATAGTTACCTGTTCTGCGTCAGTGCCGTAGGTGCTGTTACAGTAATGAAATTTTGCAGGCCCTCGTGTAACTGTATGTCATCTTTCCAAAGAGCAAGTCAGAGAGACAGCTGCACATTTGCCACAGTGCTGGGAGTGTCACTATACATCAGAACAGCAATGTTGTCCAGTCACCTAACAATCTAAATGGAACTGACGGGCCTACTAACCCCATATGCCTTTCAGTACTGGAAATGTTCATGGTTATTTACAACACTCATTGAACCTCTTCCCTGTCACTCTTTTCTAAAATAATAAGTAATTGTTCTTTTCTAAAATAATCTGTAAGAAGGGCTTAAAATGGGCAAAAACTGCAGCAAAACATTGTAAGGAAGGATTGCTTAGAAATTTTAATAAGAGCTTCTAGATTAGTTTTTTTCTTTAAGTACCTAACTATCACAGCACAGGAAGTTACTTTTTAATTTATTCATTAATGTTGAAAACGCTAATGAAAAAAAATTTTTGTTGAATATCTCAGTCAGGTGTTTTTTGAAATGATGAAATCCCATTTACATGATTTTTCAATGCTGATAGAAAACTGAGAAAGCATATAGCATGGAGCACACCTATTATTTTTAGTTTTCTAAAATAATTTTTAATATATAGAAAATAAATGGAAGATCTCCAGTGAAACTTTTCATGAAAACCTATCATAGGTAATAGCCAGTTGCTTAGATGCCATCAGCTGACATAAGAGAAAAGTGTAAAACTTCGACAATAACTTAGTCAGAAAGTATCCCTTCTAGGTTCAAAGGGACTGCTGACACGATCATTTACAGCAAGAATTTTAGATTTGTTTCAGGGGTCTGCATAATAAATGGGCATCTGGTCTCACCAGAAGCCATCATACTGACGCTCTGTAATGCTGACTGGTTTTTGAGCAAGAACGTGACGATCAGCCTCAAGCTTCCACAGATTGTTACTTCTCCATGTTATCATTTAGTGTGTGTAAATTGAAATGACATGACATGGAGCTAGCTCAACCTTTTTAAAGCAAACTGGCTTCTCATTTAAGGAGTGCTTTATGTCTAGCATTCTAGCCATGTACATGAGATTAGCTTTCTGACATATTTTCTATGTTCTTTACTTTACCAAAGAATACTTTCAAAGTTCAAGTCAGACCATCATATCAAAGAGGAATTGAACTGGTTGACAGACAGGTTGCTGCTGATATAGATACCTTATAAAACTCTAAGTAGAAGGAAGTATTAAATTCTTCCTACTATGCTGTCTCATTCTTAATTTTTCAAGCTAGAGCTGATACGCATGATGAGAAAAAAACAATTTATTCTGATTCAGGCCTTGTTCTTCTGCACAAGTTATTGCACGTTTTGGTGAAATTTGTTTCTGCACTTTCAAAAAGTCAAAACAAATACCAGTAACTCACTGAAGTAGCTCTACGTGAGAGGAGATTTCAAATCACCACTATTTGAATGTCTGGTGGTCAGCAGGATTATAAATACGTTCCATAAGTGGTTCCAAAAATACTCAAAATAAACTCCACAAGATAGTAAAAAAACTCCCATGTACTAAGATGGATAATGCCATGTTTTTGTTAAGCGGCAAAAATGATAAAGCACTCCATTAGATTTTACAGAAGAGTACTTAAAAAATTCATTGCTTTCTTTTTCTCATCTGTATAGACTTTATTTGCTAATCAAAAAGACAGGTTTTTTGAGATGGATAGACTCTCGGTTTATTAATATATTTTACATGTATGTATAGATGTTGTAATCAAGTAGTGATGATATCGACCTATTAAGATTAAGGGTAAAGTTAAGTTAATATAGCTGTAGAAATATCTGTTCTATAGATGTTGAATGTATATCCATATTACTCTTTATAAATCACAAAGTTTGTTTAAAGAGAAAGAAGGTTTTCCAAAAGGAGACAGGTTTATATGTTCTGCACCTACCTGAAGGAGCTATCCCTCTTAACTTCATCCTTTTTCTCAGTCTGAAGTAGCTGAGATGAATGAACTGGGTGTACCCACTACATCTCCTGTGCAAAATTCTTTCCAGTTGCTGTAAAGAGCTAACAGCTTTCTACAGGAACTAGTTTTGACATTTATTCTGCAGTGCATAAATTCAAGAAGTAAAAATTTTAACAAAAACTACAACATAGTTTTGCACTATTATTATTGATTTAAAAAATAACCATTTTCAGTAAAAATCTTACTTGTCAATTCTAGATATACGACTGCAAAATTCCAACCTTTCTGAAAGATGAAAAAACACTTGTTGATTATGCTTAGACAACAGTGAGAAGCAGAACAGTCTTTCACCATTGGTGAATGCATCTTTTAAAACTGTACCTTCTGGGAAGGTAGGTAAAGAATGTAAGTAAAGTGAAGAAATAAATTTCTCTAAATTATTAGAAAGGATTTATTAATTCATCCCAGCTAGTGAGCTTCTGGACTAGTTCCTAAATTTAGCTGATATTGGACTGCACAAGGAGCCATGTTTCCATCGACTAATAAGGGTTAAGTGTGTTATAATCTTAAAATGGATGCCCTCAGCCACGATATCTACATGATTGGTTTCATCATATTTTAGATGTTGATGCTTTGGAAAACTTTTACACTACTTTAAGGACTTTTCACATATTATTATATTGTATCACAGTATCACAGTATCACAGTATCATAAGGTTGGAAAGGACCTCTGAGATCATCAAGTCCAACCTATAACCCAACACTAATACCAACACCAACACTAACACCAACCCATCATCTAAACCATGGCACTCAGTGCCTCATCCAGTCTCCCCTTAAACACTTCCAGGGTCTGCGACTCCACCACCTCCCTGGGCAGCCCATTCCAATGGCCAGTCACCCTTTCAGTGAAGAACTTTTTCCTAGCATCAAGTCTAAACTTTCCCTGACAAAGCTTGAGTCCATGCCCTCTAGTTCTGTCACTGGTCACCTGAGAGAAGAGACCAACCCCTACCTGACTAAAACCTTCTTTTAGGTAGTTGTAGAGAGCAACGAAGTCTCCCCTGAGCCTCCTCTTCTTCAGACTAAGCAGCCCCAACTCCTTTAGTCGCTTCTTGTAGGGATTGTGCTCCAGCCCCTTCACCATCTTCATTGCCCTCCTCTGAACACACTCCAGCATCCTGACATCTTTCCCAAACTGGGGGGCTCCTGGAGTGCCTCCTCTCGGCAGTGTTAAAGTTCCCATCAGATATCTGGGAGGTTAAAGTCTCCTAAAAGAACAAGGGCAGCCGATCTAGAGGCAGCCTCCAGCTGTTTAAACAATAGAAGATCCATCTCCTCCTCCTGATCGGGCGGTCTGTAGCATACTCCAACCAGGAGGTCCGACTTGACTGCCCCTCTGACCCTTACCCATAGGCACTCAATCTGGTCATCACTGATCTCGACTTTGACAGCATCCAGGGTTTCCCTAGTATAGAGGGCTACCCCTCCACCCCTCCTCTCACGCCTGTCTCTCCTGAAGAGCCTGTAGCCATCCATGGCAGCACTCCAGTTATGAGAGTCGTTCCACCATGTTTCCGTGATAGCAAGTATGTCATAGCTCTCCCGCTGAACCAGGACTTCCAGCTCCTCCTGTTTGTTTGGTATACTGCGTGCATTTGTGTACATGCACTTCAGTTGGGTTACTGACGAGACATGTGTGTCATTCTGTCTTTGAACATACAGAGGAAAAACAGCACTCTCTTGGCTACATTTGAAATCTATCCAAATTTGAATATCTGGTACAAACATCAAATGTACGGTTGTCATACAATAATAGGATCTTTTGTTTTGGAATAAATGGTTTTGTTAAGAAAACAAGTATTCCTGCTGGATCTCAGGGTGGAATATTTTTTCATATGACCACCCCATATATGTTCCTACCTGATAAAACATGTGATCCTAGATCTATGTATTTTATATTTCTCTATGTTATATATACAGTATTTTTTATGTGTTCATGAGATATTTGATTCTTGTGTTCAAGCTAGCTGTATCATACGTTTGAGGGTTTTTTTGGGGGGGGGTTGTTGTTGGGGTTTGTGTTTATTTGTTTTTTAATAGCTCAAGTACCTCATGAATTGGTAATGTCATGCACGTAAAGAGGTTCAGTTAGACTGTAACAGAAATTAACCCTATATTTTCCTTTTCCAATATTATTTCTGAAGCAAAAAAGAAATACTAGTGGTTTATTGAATTCTGTTATGATGACTTTTTACTATTTGCACAGCTTTATGATGCAATTGTAGTTTAAAAAGAATTATGTGAAGAACAGTTAAAGCATTATGCTGCAGAATCAACAGCACTATCGCCAGTAAAAATAATCTTTCCTCACTGACTTTTCCTTAATGTTTGAAGGACCTATAAAAGAGATATACAGCATCATTCTATTTCAGCTTATGAATTTACCAAGAGAACTTAGCTGTGATGAGCAACATACTTTCGTTCATAAATACTATGTCATTCTTCTTTTGAACCATTTTTATTCTCAATTGTGGTATCAGCATCAGTGCTGACATTAATGATTTGCTGTGTTGTTAGGACCCATTTCAGCAAAGTGCTTGAGAAATGTTCAGTTTTAGCCAGGGAAGTAGATCAATCAAGTTTCTTATATCTTTAGAATTTAAATGCAGTGAAGTTCGTTCATGAATTCCCATTTGAAAGAATCAATTAAGATCAACAGTCTCTTGACATCTGCATGGATGAAGTGTTTGTAGCTGATTGATTGGCATTTCTCACACACACACAGATAAAGAAATATAGTTTGAAAAAAAGGATTGTCTTTCACCTTGCATAGTTTTAGAACATACCTGTTTTGTTATCCAAAGCATGCAAGATTACCTCATTGAAAACAGCAATTCAGTAGGAAATTCGGAAGGCTTCCATAAATATTTAAATAAACAACACTTGATTGACTTCTTTCTAACATTTTCTTATAATAGTAATGTATGTGGACAAGACAGACACAAAATCTGAGGCAACAGAAAAAAAACTTTTGCGTCTTCTTTTTATTTATCTTTTGAAGTTCATTCCTTATCAACATTTCTGTAGTAATAAGTTTTCCATATAAATTAATGAATGTTCAAAAAGGACTAAGAAGATTTTAGAAGATTAGTTTTGATCCTGACAGCTTCTAACAATGCAGCCACACCTCATTCAAGAAATTGCAGCTGCCACAGGCATTGATCATCCAATCATTCTGAGAATTATCTTTCAAGATAAATAAGGCAGCATAATGATGGAGCATTGCTACAATCCTTACAAACACAAGCAATCTGTTCATATTTGATAAATAATGGAAGAAAATCAATCTTTAGTCACAAAGCAGGTATTATTAAAAAAGATAAAACCAAAATTAATTTTACCAGTGTAAATGTTTCTAACATTTCTAAAATTTCAAATCTGAACTTCCTGTAGCAAAATATATCATAATTGTTCTAACAACCTTTTAAAGACAAGTTGAGAGATATTTTGCAAATTGATTGTATTTCCCAATCCGCTCCTGAACTCACATGTTGCAACGATGTGAGGAAGGAAGCCCTGCACCCAACTTGTGAGCTTCTGTATCCACTCATCTCTCTGCTGATCTTCCTTAGTTAACTGTACTGCAATGAATCTCAGGAGCAAGGGAATAACTGTTATATTGCTATACCACGAATGCTACCACGAATACTGTTATATCATTTATCAGACAATAAATAGCTGTAAATATTTCCAGTCAAGTACTTGTTTCAAATTCACTTACTAATCTGTAAATCAACAGAAAATACATGGATCAGTGAGTGAAACACTATACTGAAAGGTAATCAATAAAAAAGCTAGACAATTTGAGGAGACAAGCCTTTATCTGGCAGTTGTGACTTATGTCACTCTGAAGAACTGTGGAAATGCTTAATTTGGTTACAGGAGTACAAATCTTCTACCTTGAGTTGATTTGAAGGAAATATAATTTATTTGATTTTCTTTCATAAGGCTGGAGATAAGAGATTTAATTTGCACATATTTCCCTGAGAAATCCAAAGAGAAGCACTGTTGAAATTTTTCCATTAGAGCAGGTTATCTTTAGTTAATTAAACCTGAAATTCAGTATATGCAGAAACAAACAGAATTGGACTAGGTAACTGTTACAGGTAGCTTTGAACTTGAAATATTATATTTTAGAAAGAAAAATTCCTGAAAAGGCCATGTCAAGGAATCATTTACAGTAAGATAACTGTTTAAAAAAATATTCAGCCCTATTTTTTAATAAATAAATTAAAATTACTTTCTTTTCTTCCTGTGAATGAATAGCAGCTTACATTTGCATTTTTCCTTATTTACTATAGAGTTCAGGATGATTTCAACTTGATAATAAAGTATTTCCCATCTCTAAGTATACTAAATCTGTAGAATGAAGAGCTGGGCCTCTTCAGTGTATGAATGTGACTAAATAGCATAAGTGCATGCTCAAACAAGTCATCTCAAAAGATGGTATGAAGGAGAATAAAGTGTATTTTTCAGTGGCTGTGGAGGGTCAAAGAAGCTCTGCAGCACACAACAAGACAGAGAGGAGCTTGTCTACATCTGAGAGGTCCTCAGAAGATTTGCTATAGGGCTAAGCCTAAATTAATAAAAATCAAAATAAAATCAAGCTATGCACGTTGAAAAAGCCAGCCTGATATGTATTTTTTCCTTAAAATAAACTATAGCTTTCAAATTGACTTAATGAAAAAGTTTGATCATTCAGTCAGCCACAAAATGCGCAAGATCTTTGCTAGAAGGTGAATGTTAGTGTTACTAAATTTGCTCCTGTAGTTTTGAGTAAAGTCTAAATGCCTGCAGGAAATATCTTTTCTACAACTTCTGCTTACATATAACCTATGATACTATGAACTAAATTAACGCATGAATACCTTGATAGCTATCGTATTGAATCCACTGTTATTCCCAAACTCAACTCTCCACAAAAAAGATCACACACTTCATTATTCATATATGATGGCATCGATCAAAAGAATCCAGAAAATTTGATCTGAATTGAGCACTGATTTCATTCACATACTGAGTCTCACCTGCTTTTTTTTTCCTTTTGTATGCTCATCAAAATTGTCTAAAACCATATTTCCATGGGTTTTGTTTAAAGAGATAGTAAGAGAATTTGTATTTTTTTAAGATGGCTTTTATGATATTAAAATTAAATTTCATCAGAATTTTAGAATTATTGTATTTTGTAAATTATGAATGCAGAAGCTTCTTTATATAACAATTTAATCACAGTCTTATTGATTTCAAGTTATTTTTTTCTTTTTGCACAGTGTCATTGCAGGTTTTTCCCACTTTAATATTATACTTCTATTTGCAGAAAAATGCATCTCATGTATAAATCTGAAGGTATTTATTAAAGTTCACATGAGTCAGATGCTTCCTTATTACCTGGCTGAAATAAAGTGTATTGAATATTACTAGAATAATATAATAATCTTCATGGTTTTTATTTGCTTTTACATTTTTTTTGTGTAATATTGAAATAATAAGTTCTGCAGTGTTCATCCTCATCTGATGTGATTGATTTAGAATCAAGAGTTGAATATTGGGTTACAGATCTAAGAAGGACAGATTTTCCTGTAAAATTTCTGTTACAGTATTGAAAGGCTAAGTAATGACACAGAAAAAAAGAAAAAAATAAGACACTTATTTGTAAAATCAGACAAGTTTTTTAGATTGTCCACGCTCCAGGCAATGTCTGTTGTCCCATCTCTAGCGCCCAAACAGTTCAGTGTGTGATGTCAGTATTTCGAGAGTCAACCAATATGATTAATTTTTATTTTTTTTTTCATTATTTTGTTTGGTGACCTTGAATAATAAGCAGGAACTTCAAGAAGACTCTTACAAAGGGCATCTCTCATATGATGTATCTTTGAGAAGGATGTAAGATCTGATAGGGCTTTGTCTCCTGAACTCAATTTCTCCTCTCTTCCTTTCTCTCTGTCCCCCATCAGCTGCCCCAAAGAGAATCTGTTCTCCCAAGCAGCCACAAGGGAAAGAAAAAACATGGCTGGAGTTTCTCCATTAACATAGATGAGGTAGTAACTCTGAGTAACATTTCTTCTCCAGATTAGACAATACCCCCCCCACTTACAATCCAAGACAGTTCTCTCCAGGTGTATCCAGGCTATTTCTGGTCCTAGAGAGAATGTTACCAAGTCAGTACTATACTTTGTATTTATGAGCTCATGTTAATTCAGATATGCTTCCATGGGGCTAAATTATATTATAAAAACTTATTTTTAATTTTAGATCCTCAATTGCATCTATGTGTTACAGGACTTATCAGTTTCCAGACACATGAATCCTGTGCTTGGGAAAGAAATGTTGCAGCTCAGACAGCATTGATAAGAATCAGCTTCTTCATCAATGAACCACCTTTACCTGGAGGATTGGGAAACTCAGGAAAGATTTGTCATCAGTCAGGATCTCCTGAGGCCAACTGCCTTATTCAAAGTTTTTGTACAGAGATAAGCTCCTCAAATCCACGAGATTGTGTAATGTGCATTTTGAATTGGTTTTTCTGAACTCCTTCCTCCCTGTGAGATGTGGTAAGCCAGCAGTCCTTTGATCAAAATCACTTAGGCCATGTTGGATTTTTCAGGCCAGATGAGGCAGTACTGAAGTACCATTGTCTGTATGCCTATACTTTCCCTTAAAACATCACCAGGGGTAAAAAAAGGAGAAAAAAAAAAAAAGAACCTTTAAGGTTAGAAAGATCTTCCACCTGCTCTTCATGTGTCTCTACTTTTATGCTTCACAATTCATGAAAATCACTTCTTTGTTTCACCTGTGTATGGAAGAAATGTTCTCATGCCACTTCATGCTGAGATGTCTAAGAATTTAATTCTTTACATACTAAATTCTACTCTAAATTCTAGTATACTTTACTAAATGAGAAACTAACCAATTTTTGAGATAGTTAAGTCGCAACCCTTCACCCTTTTCAGGTTAAAGGAAATTAAATTCATGATAGTGTGTTTTATTTTGAATCAAGTGTAACCACTAGACACTAGCTGACACTCTCTGATGGAGGTGTGCTGTCATGTCACAGATTTGCTTATTTTTAGGGAACCATAGCATGAATGAGATTTTAGGACAGATGTAGGTTGGACAAAAAAAAATCCAGATGCAAACAATAATTCTGAACCTCAATAAAACTCGCTTTGACTACTGGACACAGCTGTCTAACATGTAAAGGTCTCAATGTATCTCTCTATATTATAAAGTATTTCAGCAGAATAGTAGTAACATTCAGAATGTAGCAATTGAAAGCAACAGTTCAGGCCATGAGTACTAGATTATTTGTACATTTCAGCACATGAAAATATCAAATAGTATGATGTTGAATGAAAGAACAGAGAACATGCTTATCCATCCACTAACCTTTTCTAATTTTATCCTCTTCAGGACTATATTCTTCTTTTATAATTTCCATTTAAAAAAAAAAAAAAGCTTGAAAAAATTCCCAGTGTACAATTTTGGTTACAAAACTATTAGTATAAATATTTACAATTGATTCTAAAATATAATACTGTTCCTACTTCAGATATACCTGTTATTACAATAATTTTTTTCTTAGTTGCAAGGTAACAAAATTTTTTTCCAAAATGGAAAAGCAAAAATGTTCTTAGATCTGTTTTGCATTATCCTCTTTTAGAAATCATCAGGTCAATATATCTTCATTTCTGACTTTGAAATACTTTGACTTCTTTTTTTAGTCAACAGTATATGCCAGATTTGAGTTAAAAATACACCTCAGGGGAGAAGAGGAACAGATGTGATTCCCTAATCCAAGTTTTCTCTTATTGTAGTTAATGTTTATTTAGGAAAAAGGAGCATAGATGGTGCAGGTAGAAGGGTGCAGATATTGTCAATAAGGGCTGGAAGGTGACTTCTGTGAGGAGAGGCTGGGGCTGCCCTGTACCAGACACAACCAGTTTCAGCCAGTTCCAAGAGACCACCTTCACAGGGCACCACTGAGCCCTGCAGCTGAGGTGGCGGAGTCTCAGGGAGAATGCGTTTAAAAAAGAGCAAAAGACTGTGCTGAAGTTCTGGGAGAGAGGAGTGAGAATATGAGAGGGAAAGAACTATTCAGATGGCAAGGTCAGTAAACATGGAGAGGGAGGAAGTGCTCCAGACACTGGAAGCACAAACTCCCCTCCAGCATGTGGAGAAGATCACAGTGAAGCAGGTTGTCCCTTCGCAGCCGACGGAGGACCACACTGCAGCCTGTGGAGGGCCTCCTACTGGAGCAGGTGTATGTGCCGTGAAGAAAGCTGAAGCCCATAATGAGGAGCCCACACTGGAGCAGGAGAAAGACGTGAGAGGGAAGGAGCGGCAGAGAGGAGCTGGTTATAAACTAACCACAAACCTCAATTCCCCAAGTCGCTGCACTACTCAAGTTAGGGAGAGGTGCAGGAGTCAGGAATGAAGGAGTGAAGTTGAGGCTGGGAAGAAAGGGAGGTGAGGTTTTAGTTTTATTTCTCACCATTCTATTCTATTTTTAGTTGGCAAGAGATTAAAATAATCTTCACATAGTCAAATCTGCTTTGCCTGTGATTGCAACTGGTAAGCGAAATCCCTGTCTTTATCTTGACCCACAAGTATTTCTTCCATCTGTCCTGTTGAGAAAACCGAATGAGAGAGTGGCTGGGCAGCTATAAAAGGTCAACTCAAGTTGGGAAATGGCTTAGCCAAACAACCAGCGCATTCCAGTTAACAAAAATATTCTTGTTTTTATCACAGGAGTCCTTTCTACATACCTATATGTGTTTCCACCAAAATAGCCAACAGCTTTTGGTGGCATTTCTTTTTCTAGGAAAAAAATGTAAGCTTGAAAAACTTGTATTAGGCTAATTAGATTTTTCTCTCTGAGGATATTGTCCTGTCAAATAGATATTCTTGCACTGGGTATCCCTCTAACTCTCCTCTTATAATTCACTTTTAATGATTTCAGCAATGACTTTAGCAAAGTCTCCTTTCATAATACGTGTGCTGATAAGCTTTCCCGCTTCTCTCTTCTAGTTTCACTTTTTGGAATGACTCTACCTTGCATTGTATTATGAAATTTTATTCAGACCAGTGGACTGACTCTGTAGCTTAGCAAAGGTATAATATAATGCTTGCTAGAGATGCTTAAAATGAGGGTTCAACACAAACGGCCCCCCCCAATATGTTATAACCTTAGACAAGGAGGGTTGAAAAAAATTCCAATATTGAGACAGAAATATTTATGTCTTAACATGCTTTATCTGACGTGCTACATGTTTAAACCAAGCAGTGAGGACATTCAAATGTGATGCAAGTTGACCAAGTACTTCCATAAACATACTGGGTTTGGGCAAACAGGTGACTGTGATTGCAGGAGCTCTATCTGTCCCCTGAGTTGCACACAAAAAGGCGAAAAGTTTTAGTGAGTCAAACTGAGAAGAACGGGAAGAAAACAACAGTGCCATAGAACAATGGTGGGAAATATAGGAAAGAACAAACTTGATTTCAGAATCTAAAAATCTAAGAATGCACTCTAAAAATGTGTCCCATGACATTTTCATTATGCCGCTCACCTTTCACTAGCCTTATTACTCTTGAAATGAAGGCTAGGATTTCCTGAAAGTCCTACCAAGAACTTCTCTGCCTATTTAGGCAACAAAGTATCTCTTATAAGACATGTTCCAATGTTTCACCACTCTTTCAGTATGGAAATTTTTCCTAACATGCAATCTAAGCCTCTCCTGGAAAAATTTGAGATCATTTCCTCTTGTTCTGTCACTTGTTACTTGGGAGAAGAGACCAGCATCCACCTCGCTACTGCCTCTTTCAAGTAATTGTAGAGGACAATAAGGTCTCCTCTCAGCCTCCTTTTCTCCAGACTAAACAACACCAGTTCCCTCAGCCATTCCACATTAAGATTTGTTCTCCAGATCCTTCATCAGCTTCATTGCCCTCCTCTGGACACACTCCAGCAACTCAGCATCCTTCTTGTACTGAGTGGCCCAAAACTGAAAATGATATTCAAAGTACAGCCTCACCAGTGCCAAGTACAGGGACATGACCACTTCCATAGTCCTGCTGGTCATACCATTTCTGATAGAAGCTAGGATACTCTCGGCCTTCTTGACCACCTGGACACACTGCTGGCTCTTGTTCAGCCGAACGTTGACCAGCACCCCCAGATCCCTCTCCTCCAGGCAGCTTTCCAGCCACTCTTCAGCAAGCCAGTAGCATTGCATGGTGTCGTTGTGACCAAAGTGCACTTGGCATTGTTAAACCTCATACAACTGACCTCAGCCTATTGATCCAGACTATCCAGATCCTTCTTCAGAGGCTTCTTGCCCTCAAGCAGATAGACACTGCTCATGACCAGCTGTCAAATAGATTTATCTCTATTCACCACAACTGTCTGCTCTTGGCCATCCAGCCAGTTTTCTTCCCAGTGAAGAGTACACCAGTCTAAGCCATAAGCCTCCATATTCTCTAGGAGAATGCTGTGTGAGACAGTGTCAAAGGCTTTATTAAAGTCCAGGGAGATTACATCCACAGCCTTTCCCTCATCTACTTGATGAGTTATGTGGTCACAGAAAACCATGCTGATCAAGCAGAACCTACCTTTCATAAACCTATGCTGGCTGGACCTGATTCCCTGGTTTTCCAGAATGTGCCTGGTTAGTGTACACAAAGGGAACCACTCCATAACCTTTCCTGGTACTGAGGCCAGGCTGACAAACCTGTAGTTCTCTGGATCCTCCCTACAGTCCTTCATGCTCACAAGCTTCCAGTTACCTGGGACCTCCCCTTGGCTGTTGCCAAGTCACTCTCTCCTGCCAACTTCCTCAGTACTCTTGGGTGGATCCCATCCAGCGCTGTAGACTTGTGAGTGTCCAAGTGGCATAGCAGATTGTTAACGGCTTCCTCCTGTATTATGAGGGGTTTGTTCTGCTCTCCATCACTCTTCACATCCACATCTCCATCATCGCCTCTTCTTCACTGCCTAACCCTTCTGAAGAGTTTAAAGCCATCTTAAAGCCATGCGGCACTTCAATCGTGAAAAACATCCCGCCATGGTTTCTGTGATGGTGGCTAAGTCATCACTATCCTGCTGCAACATGGCTTCCAGTTCCTCCTGTTTGTTACCCATGCTGCAGGCACTGGTAGAGATGTACTTGAGCTGAGCTATCAATTTTTCCCCCAACACTGGCACATCACCCGTAGGCTCATCTCTAGGGAACCTGTTTATATTCCTTTCCCCCTTTGAATCTAGTTTAAAACATTCTCGATGAGCCCTGCCAGCTCATGAGCAAGAAACCTTTTCCCCCTGTGAGAAAGCTGAAGTCCATCTGTCACCAGCAGACCCTGTGCAGTCTAAACCTTCACACTATAAAAAAAAAAAACCCTAGAATTCCTCCAATGGCACTGGCCTCTGAACCATGTGTTAATCAAGTGAGTTTTCATGTTCCTTTCAGTATTGTTCCCTGCTGCTGCTAAGATTGAGGAAAACACTGGCTGTGTTCCTGACCCTTCAATAAAGAATCTTCATTAGTATTAAATGCTTTTTGTTTATTTAATAATCTCTAACAACTACCAGGTTGCTGTTAAAACAGAGGTTGTCAATGACATTAAATATCAGATATGATTCATGGCTACTAATCACCTGTAACTTGATGCCCTGAAAGTTTAACATATACTTGCCTCACCTTCCTCTTAACTTACAACTTCTTGCAACTGGCGGTGCACCCAAGAATCCAATGTCTTCAGTAGACACTGGTTCTCAGTATAACTGAGAACAAATAAAACACTCTTGCTAAAATTATTAATATTCAGAGATAGAAAATTGGCACTGAGGAAGTTAGTTGAAGATAGTTTTCAGCTTTTGTGGCTCCACTAGACAAAAAAATATTCCATCTCTTGTACCCATAGTGCAAATTTTCCACGGATAAGAGTTCTTTCACAATACATCAACTTGTCTCAGGAGCCTCTTATCATTCTGAATTTGTTTAAAGACTTTGTTGAAATCAGTATATATTCACCATCACAGCACTGCCTGGATTTTGAGGTACTATCTAGCCAGTTCATGTTGCAAGAGAATGAAAACAATTCCTGTGGATTCAAAATATTATTTATTTATTTATCTATCTGCTTATTTATTTGTTTATTTTTTTCAGCAAGAGCTTTTCACCTGCACTTTATTTTGTAGGTAACAGAATATTAAAAACGTGATGAATTGTAAGTTTTCCATGATATTGAGTGTCATAGTTTGAATGACTTTATCACGTTAGCAGCCTGCATTCGTATTCTTTTTCATAGGCCAGGTGTTGACAGATAATATTCCACAAAACTATAAAAAAGCCCCATACCCTGACAAATGTAGATTTAGTTGCTAAACCCCAAGAACTCATGGTTTCTGTACAAGTTGAACCCATAGTAGTGTCTAGCATTGGTTTTTTTCTTTTTTTTCTTTTTTTTTCTTTTTTTCTTTTTTTTTCCTTTTTTTTCTTTTTTTTCCTTTTTTTCTTTTTTTTCTTTTTTTTTTTATTATGTTTGGCATGGTGAGACTGATGTTTGCTATTAACATCCAGCCATATTCTTAGGAGAGTAAAATTTCAGTGAAATATGAAACATGCAACAAGTGCATAGAAACTGGAAATGAACTTGGCTGTATTGGTAGATTATCCCAGAGCTAAATTATTATCTTGAACTAAATGCAGAAGATACAAAACATGGCTGCAGAAAACAATCAAAACAACAAAGAATCTTCTTCACTATCAAAGACATTAACTGAAAAAAAACTAACATTACTTAAAATAATTGAGATGACTTGTTAAAAATAATATCATGGCTCCAAAAGTACAGCATACTTGCAATACAGTTTTCCTTTAGACCCACACACATATTTCTTTCTCATTTGTGTGTGATGTACCAACATTTTAAATAAATTTGAAAAATAATTGATTTACAATTGATCTTTTGCTAGACTGAACTCCCTGAGGTTACTGTTTCCTGGTAAAGGGCCAACAATGGTCACAGATTTCCATGAGGCATAAGATAGTGGTCACAGTTTACACTAACCAGGAACCTATGGCCTTTTTTATTTGTCACTTACCTATCAACAACAGTTTCTCACTGATAGTGCTGGAAGTGGTCCAGAAAAAATATTTTCAGTTTTGAAGTGTTATCCTCCTTGATTTAATTTAAGTATTTGTGATCTGGTAAAATAGCTGCTAGATGAAATCATGCAAAGGTATGTTGTTGCACTCAAAGTCATGTTATAGGCCATAGTCTCATTAATAATGCAGGTTTCAGGATTTATTTTTTTTTAAAGTCTTATTAGTATCTATGTCTTTCTTCTGATGTTGTGTTTAACTTTCTGGAGTCCTTCTAGGTCCTAGGGTTGACTCTTCAGCCCTTTTCAAGAAGGCTGGGGAGACAGGGCCTCACATAGACTTGTCCACAGGACTCCGTCAAGAGGTGCGCACCATTGACGTTTTTTTCTCCTTGGGCTTGGGCTCTCTCTAGTGCTATATTTGTAGGTTTCATTGTTACATCTCACTTTTTTCTCCAGAATTTCCAGCTGTAGCCTGCCAGTGGCCCCCAATACCCTTGCCCTACTCACACAAGGGCCTATGGTTTGTCAGGCAGTGATCTGGGGGGGTGAGTATATCGCTCCTCTACAGAGGAGCAATCCCCAGAGCTGAAGCAGGAAGCAGCAGTCACTGACCCTAGTGTAAGGGTTAAATCAGCAACACTCATCTCAGGATGCATAATTCTTGACTTACATGCCTACTGAGAGGATGTATGAAGTGCATTTGTGTTGGATACTGTAGTAACTGTATACTTGGTTCTAATACTATACAAAAACATGACCTGAAAGGTGAAATAAAGAATTTCTTAGACCTGTGATAAATCACTGACCTAAGCAGATTTTTAAGAAATCTGGAATACATAATGCTATTGACAAGTTAGAGGAATGGCCTGAAATAAACTACAAAAGAAGGAAGTACAAAATGTTCCATCGAATCAGGAGGACTCATCTGTATATATATTCAAAGTGGTAAACAGAGGGCTAGATTTAATTTCAGTGCAAAATCTAACTGAAGATTTGCAGTGGATCATAAAATAAAAACGTGCTCACCCCAGAAAATAAGGTGGGAATAGCCACAGATGACTCTTTATTCTATCCCTGTTTCATTACAAACACTGTTCTATGTCATCCTTAACCAATATTTGTCTAGTTTGTTCTCAAAGACCTTGAATAACAAAGACTCTCTAAAGAATCTGCTCTAATGCTTCACTACCTTTCTTTTTATGGCAGTTTGTCTAATTTAATCTCATTTTTTCCTTTTCTATTATGCACATGGAGAAAATATTTTTTTTCAGTGTTTTGTGTATATATAGACATTTAGTGCTTTCCCTCCTATACTTGCAAGTCTTTTTGTACAAGATAACAAATCAGTTTTCCTGGAATTTCTGGGCTACTAAAACTTTGACTTTTGTGCTGTATGCTGCTCTTTAACAGCTCAAGCTGCTTCACATAATCATCGTCAGAGCAGTGTTGGTCTTTGGACCCATCAGGATGTTTCTGTGAAGAAATTAGAAGCTAACACAATTGTCATTAATCGGATTATGCTAGGACTTGGGTATTGAAGCGTCCCAGGCTAATTCTGCAATGAACTCCTGTAAAGAGTTTGCAGAGTCCCATCTGTGAGTTCCCACAGGAAGCCCTGTCCTGGACTTTGCAAAGTAGATGGTATATATCTTGTCACTCTTTAGTGCAGAAAGGGATGGGATATAGCTGACTGGAGGTAAACTGTTGTTATAATAGTGTTGTATTATTCTGAGACATAGCAAAAAACCAAAGTGAGTAGCCAACCGAGCAGTTCACAGACCTTATCACTGGAGCTCAATAATATCAGACGTTAAATTACTAATGAAGCCCCAAGATTTTTTGAACTGGTCCAACTAATCTTCTCCCAGATCTAAGGCTATCATTGGCCAGGGGCCATTCCCAAAAGGCAATTTGGATATAGCAACGCTGTTATGAAAGCAATTAAATAGTGTAGCTACCTACACTACTACTAGTTCTCTTTAGTTTACTAACACAGTAATATTTGTAATGTAATTCTTCCTTTTTACCCTGCCCACTGTGGTCACCACACTTCAAAAAGCTTGTTGGATTAGGTAGAGAGAAAACCATGTTCTAGAAAATGTGTCCTACACAAAATCTTGAACGAACGAGTATTATTTGATGCAAAGCAAAAAAGATTTCAGAAGCATAAAAAAACAATGTTCAGATATAGGAAAGTTTGTCAGAGGAGCAAATAAATAATTGCTTCCTACACTATGAACAAAACAAGAATTAATAGGCCTATTTTGAAGCCGGGAAGCTTAAACCTTGGTATAAAGAAAGGCCTCCTGATGGTGAGATAGCTAAGCACCCAGGTGAGTTACTTAGACAGTCTATGGAAATAGGATAGCTAAAGATTCTTAGATATAGATTAGAAAAAAAAAAAAATTTCTCGTTCAGTTAAAGTAGAATTAGAATCATAGAATCACAGAATATCTTAATATGGAAAGTAGCCATGAGGATATTGAAGTCCAACTCCAAAATCCATACAGGGCAAATTAGAAGTTAAACCATGTATTTAAGAATTTAGGAAAAAAACCCCAAACAACCAAACAACAATAACAACAGCAAAACCCTGAAAATCATTCTTCCATTCCTCTTTTTTTTTCACCGTGGAGAACATCATGTCACTATCTGGCATTAAAATGAAAAAATAGGAAAGTGGATTTTTCTCTGCTTCCTGAAAAACTAAATACGCACTCACATTTTAAGGCCATATCAAGACAGGCTGTGTTAACTTATTTAATTTGGTTTGGGTTTTTTTTCAGAAATTTTTCATCTGAAAACCAAGGACTTTAACAAAAATTCTCGAATCAAAAATAAAGGACAGTTCTTTTAACTTTCACAACAAATATATACACATCTGATTGCGTTTCTATAAAAAGTTTGTACCAACTTTGTGGAGTCATTGAAGCAAGGTATAAATGATATATGAAAGTTCACTTCCCAATGCACAGGGAGAACACAGAGACACCACCTTTCAATCACTGCTGCTATATACTTTATGATTTACTATACTGTTGTTTTTTAGTTTTGCTTTGTTGATCTGTTTTTCTCTATTTTGAAATGGAGCCATGTAAGACCGTTGAGAAGATTCTGAATAAAGATACAACTGAAGTTAAATTCTAGAGGTTGCTTGAATTTGGATTCTTACATATATTTTCCACTATTTTTATAGGGACATGAAGAGCTAGATCTGTTTTAAACTATTTCTTATCTTTCTGTTACTAAAAGAAGATACAATTAATCATACACATACTTCTTCCATAGACATTATGAATAATGCCTGTCAGTTGACTCTTATAAATATGTTAGAAAATGGAAGCTCTACAAGGTTTTGTGAAATAACTAAGTAAATTTACTTATTAGAAGTATTGCCCTGGAGGTAACAGAAGTGCATCCTTTTTGATAAAGTGTAATCTGAAATTCCCCTTTTAAATAACATTAAAAAAGTGGTTTCATTAAGTGCTGAAACCCCCTCATATTGCACAAATCTTTACACTGGTTACTGTAGTATAGCTATAATCCACATACAGAAAACATTATCCCTATCACTGAGATCCATATATATGAAAGTGGGAATACTTGATATAATTTTTTAAGTTTTCTTTTACCGATTGCTGTAGTACTTTGAGTAGTTGCATGAGCTGATGAAAAAATTAGGCAGTCAGGTTCTGTAAAGCTGGACTACGTCAGAACACTGACTTTTACATATCCTTTGCAAGACAAATGTCTGCACAAAAGCCAGTCATAGGCCGACTAAGACCCCCATTTTCCTTTGCATCCAAATATTAATTATAATATATGCATACATATTTATGAAAGTGATGCCTTACAAATGCATTATTATTTGAAAATATTTAAGACAAAATTTTGCAACACTCATGGAATTTCTTTTATATAGAAGACAAGTGCCGCTATATTGTTCAATTTCCTCAGTTATACAAGAGAAAATTCAAAGTAAATCCACTTAAAATGAGACGTTTATAACAGGATTTGTCCTGTTATATGGCATTTCTTGCAGCTGAATCAAGTCCTAGGAAAACAATATAAATATTTAACGCATATAACAAATTCTAAAGTTGGATTGTTTTGGCATTTGATTCCCTTTTATTTAATGAATATTTACTTCAGAAAAAAAAATGATGGAAAATATTTATAGTGCAAAATAAAATGTTTCCTTCCACCTCTCTTTTGAATTTAATAACTATATTATGATTGCTTCATCACTAGAAATAAATTCTTAGTTATAGTGTAAATTTCTTTCTCATGGCAGAATAATTACTCTAAATAAAAAAGAATGTTATAGAGAATGCTCACATAATCTTTATTGGTTTGATGTCACGTTAAAATGAATTGCACCATCATGTTCCTCAATATGAACTTCAAGGTACAACTTGGAGAAAAGAAGAAAATGCATGTAAAACTCTTGAAGGTATATCCTATAGTGAAACACCATACTTGATAATTATCTCCTAAATTGGAAACAAATGCTATGAAAAAAGAAACGTAGTCAAACAAAAAAAATTTTTAGTTGTAGAAAGACTTCTACAAACGTCTCTTTCTCTCCACTACACAATCAGCTTTCTGCTAATTTCAGAGCCTCAGTAAGTTGTCTAGGTACAGGCAGAACAGATTCAGACTTTTCCTGAATTTTTGGATGATAAGTGACTTTAAGATGCATTGTATATTTTACAATAGAAAAAATGTGGCTCTTTGTGGAAGCAAGGATTTTTCTAGGGCCCATTGATCTGTGAGGTATCTGTATCTTTCTCCTTGCACTTACAATATGTGGCAGACAGTTCTTTTAGGTAAAACAGATCTTGCCCATATCATTTAGACTTTGTCATTCATCTAGAACAATAAGGAAATTAATAGTATCAATGATATGTATAATAAAAACTGAAAAACAAGCTGATAAGGAATCCAGGTTGTCCATATTTTGTCCCTTCACCACCAAACTCAGAACGGATGCATCTTGCTGCCGAAACTGGTCAAAAGACAAGATAATGAAACACTTGATGTACAGGGTTTAAATATGGAATGAAAAATATGAGCTTGGTTAAAATAAATCAATAACACTTTTCACATCCATGAAATCAGAAGATTTAGATTTCTTATTAGCAAGAAAAGAGAGATACTGCAAAAAAGAAAGCAATGTCCTAAACAAAAGTAGCCCATTTCCCCAATTCAAACATGATATTTAGACAAACGATAGTATTTTAATAGAAATCAGTAAAGAACAATAATCAGGCATGTGAAGCAGACTGATAAAATACTTTTTTTCCCCTCATTTAAGCCTGGATTTTAAAAGGCTTTGTGTACAACAGTGGAACTCATCAGGGATGAGTGGGGAGAAGAATTAAAATACAATAGACACCAGGAAACAGAGAGAATTACAAAGGTTTAAAACAAATATTATCAAAGCCAGAAGGCAACAGCCAGCCTACACAGCTGCCTATCTGCCAAAAGAGTGCAAATAATTGGGATGCTCCTATCTAAATTGAGTTCCTAGTTCAGTGGTTGAAAGTCCCTTTATTAGCTGTTAGGAAATCATATTGCTAAACAGCCAAAGAATTGCCACACAATAGCTGAACATTCTGTAAAAAGTGCAAATGTAATTGAGCATTTTACATAACAAAAACACTCCTGAAAGGAGATAAAAGGCACTCAGTAATTAATTTTTGTTTATGATACTTGTGCTGCATTCTAATTCTTGATTAACAAATGCAAAATAAAGTAGTTCCAGAACAGTCACTATGGAACTAAGAAAATATAAAAAAAAAACCCAACAAAACAAGAGATACAGTGTGACATCAGTCATCCTGCTTTTCTTTTAAAATGTAAGCTAAATAAGTAAGACAGAAAGATTTCATTGTTAAACATCAGGAGGCCAATACAAAGTCAAAATACAGTCAGGTACTTCAAGCTTCACTATAAAACTATTCATTTATTTCCAGAATTAAATTTGTCACAGCAATGAATGATATCCATTGCCTGGTGCCTCTCCCTCTTTTATTCCTTCAAACCATTAAATAAAAATATGACATGAATCAAATCAAGGATTTTCAACATGGAAAGAATCAAACCAAGGGATTAATTTGGCTTTCAGGTTGATTAATTTCAAGAGTTCTGTGGATTTGGGTTTGAGGATCTGAGCAATGTACTTTTTTCACACTGGCAGATAGCACATTTCTATAAATTCCCAAGACAGACAACCATATCTTTACCAAATTTTGATTATGTTTTAGTTTAGACAGACTATTTGAATGAGCATAATATTATTTATAGAATGTGGAAGGACACAGGAGCGAAGGGCATGTGGTCAGTCATCCTCTGTGTTACTGGATTCCTGTGGCTGTTAAGGTATTTGAAGACTGCTGCTTTTTATTAGCTATTCAAAAATACCACATTTTTTTTTTGTAAAAAATAGCATAAGCTCAGAAATAAACTGGTAACTGAAAAATAGGTATAATCATGTACTACTGTAAAATGTACATATGTATGTACACATTTTTTAACTTATTTACATGTGCCTGGATATATGCATACATTCCCCCCAAAAAATAGAAGGTCCCGTTATTTTATTATCATTTAACTAGTAAGCATGGTGCAGATTTCGGTCAATTTTTGGTCAATTTAAACTACTTTAGCGATGGGGATTTAAAGTGGAACGATTGAAATATTTTCTGTTAAGCTAATCTGCCTTTTAATGATGAAGTACAGGTGAGTACATGAACATTTAGCATCTTGAATCGACTACTACTAAGTAGAATGTATCCTCTGTTTAAAATAATCGGTGACATTCCCATTGATCACAATTTATACCTTGTTTTTCAGATGACTGATCTCCATATATCAACATTCACTACTGATAATGCATGAAGTCAGTAAGTCAGTATCAACTCAATACAGAAGAGTAGCTGAAATGTAACTGCCTTATTATAAACATATAAATGAATAATTCATTCTGTTTATTAAATCTTCTAGTTTAGTCACTTCAAAACAAATTAACTGGTCACCCTTTCACAACTCACAAAGTTTAATAACAAAATACAAATGGACTGAATTCATAGTGGTTTTTTCTTCAGATTAATTTTCAAGGCTATAGTCGACTTAAGATTTTATTAGTGACTTCTACAAAACTGAGAGGAACAAATTTGATAAAAGATCATGAAGCCACGTTACGCAGCAGATTTCTTTCTGAATATTTCTTTATAAATCAAATTTTGTGATTTTATAAATCTGATTTTGTGACTAAATTATTTCTAATGAATAAAAACTCTTTTAACTACAGAGTTGAAAGAAAGTCCATCTAACAATAGAGATCAAAACTTATGGCAAAGGAAAAAATCAAAACAACCCATAATTCTATGTTTTCACATTAGCAAGATCTCTGATATTTCTAAGGTCCAAAACCATTTGATGGACTGTTCTGGTTTTGTCTGGGAAAAAATTTCTTTCTGGTAGCTGGTTTAGTGCTATGATTTGGAATATGAGATGAAAACCATGTTGGTAACAGACTGATGTTTTCAGTTGTTGACAAATTCCTTACCATGTAAAAAAACTAACAAAAAGTCAATTTGAAATTAAATAAATACCTAAGTTCCGATGTATGTGGTAGGCTACTTTAAAGCCACTTAGGAAGTTTTTTAAGAAACAAACCTAAAGAAAGCACATAAAGAACATATCTCTCTTTAATTCTCTTCTGTTTAAAGGGAACCTGTCAGTCAGCTAGAAGGCTCAATTTTTACATCCATGTGAGTGATTTTGTATATATGAAACCAGTATTCGTTCCCTCAGTGAGTGGCAGATTGTGACTTTAAAGGTACAAGCTTCTTCCATTAAAAAGTGTATTTTGTTTCCAGAACTAAAAATATTTTCTATATTAAGCAGGACTTAAAATTATGCAAAATCCCTCTGCTTTCCTTCCTATGAGACTGAAAATAATTCTGATCAAAATTAAATCTTTAAACTGGAAGAAAATTCAGAAAAGTAAAATTTCAAATTTTAATTGTTTGTGAGCCTTGGAAACTGCTTCTTCCCATGAAGATTCTTTCCATGAAGCACAAGACAGATATGTGAAATGTTCTTCAGTTTCCTAAGCCAATGGTTCTCAGATTCGACGTGGCCTTCTAGAGCTGGTCAATGATTATTGGATCGTGAAAGTCAGCAATAAGAAGCCTAAACAATATAAATTACTGTGTGTGGAGATATATTTGCAAATATCTGTGCTTTACAATAAATATTGTAATAGTCTCAAGCTCCCACTATGTAAAGTACAAGTGTGAATTCCTGTTGCTAGTCTGCAGTCTTTACCTGAAACTATGTCCTAAAAATAGAAATAGTCCTCAGACTTATACGTCACCCACCTGTTCTAGCTGACACTATTACCAGAAGGAATTTGCAATAAGATCTTTGCAATCCCTTTTTATTTGAGTTGAAGAACCTTAAAAATATCTTGGATCCATAGTAGATGTCTTTCTCATTTTAGATATCAGAATTTATCTTCCGAACACAGATAGACCAGGTTTTGCCTTTCTTTTTACTGCTGAGAAAGCTTATTTCTTTAAAAATATTCATATGGAATTTTTTTAGGAAGAGTGACCATACTATTCATGTCAAGAAACACACTTCATTGATTTATTATACTTTCCTTCAAATGTTAAAAGTTTACCACAAAGTCAAGTTTGCATGCATTATTTCTGTTCTGGGTAGCTCAGGCACTGGGGAGTTATTATAGCATGACACTTTGCTCAGTGTATAATTTTAAAACAAGATCCAAAGTAAGCTGAAATTTACCATGAATCTTAACAGTTTTTATAACAGTGGCCTTAAAGCACACCTCTTGTTAACTCTATCCAGCTGTTGTATACACATAGTACAGAATAGATAGAAAGTTAGTAGGCAGGATGGTTTGTGGTTTCATTGTTATGGGCTTATATTTAAGTTTGCTTACACACTTATTAAAATGTGAATTAAAAATATTCTTCCTTGAACGTATTTGTAATAAGAATTAAAACATAACTGGAATCACTAGCTCAGTGAGAGTGTGTAGCATTTGTGAAGTGGTAAAAATTCGGAAGAAATTTTCCACCCATTTTCTTTTGAATAAAACTCCCTTTGTGAATTTGTTTTGTGGTATCTCTTTTTTTGGTAGCTCCTTGTCACTCAGACTGCCTACTTTCTATCTCCAGGAAATCCTATAACACCACCTGCAAAGTCTAACTCTCAGAGGTAACAACTTTGTGTAAATGCAGATGTTTCAACAATGAACTTGTGAATGTCATCTAGAGATAATACGCATCAGTCGTTCCCCTTTGAAATAACATGCATCTGGAGACATTTCTTAGAAAAGGAAGTTGTGGCATTGTGGAAAAGATACTAAAAATACTGCAAGTATTGAAAAAGACCAAATATTTCAAGTATCCATATCTACTTTAAAAGTGATAAACAGCTAGAAATATCCTTGTATATTATTAAAGACATGCATTTTTTGACCTCAGGTTTGTTTTATACATGTATGCATATATGCAAGAAGATCCTTAATGAAGCAACAACATGTGGTGTGAACTTGTTTATACCATTATTACTGATGCTTTTTGTAATAAATTTTAAAAGGATCCATAGATCCTACATGGTAAACACGTTCTGCAAAGGAGAAAGCATAGTACGTTTAACAGTATCTCACATAGGGATAATCTAGTGGTAACACCCCTTTTTATGATTAATTTGAAAAATGAATGCTTATTTCCAAATGTGTTATGAGAAAATCATCAAGTTATTAAGATCAGCAGACACAGACTGGATGTTCACTTCTTCTAGAAAGACAGACTTTCTAACAGTAGTCCAAAACCTTTGAGCCCAAGTCCAGGTCACGATACACCTCCAAGTTTCTAAGGTAAATTGAATCCTGTGTATCAAACAATGTATTGTTACCTACTTTGGTCAGTTGTATTTACAAAAACTGATTATTAGTGTTTCTTTTTTAAAGTTGGAAGTGTCATTCCACTGAAGACAAAAATAATTAATATGGATTCTGTTCTGAAATTATTCAGTTAGAAGAAAATATTCTTTTCCTGAAAAATCCAAAGACATTGTATATGCAACCAAATATGTATTGCTATTTTATGTTAGGTCATGCTACGTACTATTATTCATTTATTTTGGACTTACCACTTAGAAAATACAGATCAGTCTGTTGCCTTGTTTTTATATGCAAGTAAGCAGTCATAAATTTATCTTGATAAATTAATCCAGTTAACTTTCTCACAAAGAAATGGGAGCCTTTCCTATTTTATTTTGCTGTATTTCCTATTTGAAATGTTTCATTCAATACATCTTGATTTGTCCCCTCTTCATTTAAATAAAAACTCTTTTTCTACATGATCTCATAGTCCTCTGCAAGGGTGCTCTGCTGAGTTACATTCAAGACATCCACCTGGAATCTGGCATCTCTCCTGCAAAACTACTCTCTATCTGGTCAGCCCTCAGCCTTTCCTCTTCTGTGGTCCAACTGCAAGAAATTGCATTTGCTTTTGTTGAAATATATGTTTATTTTTGCCCATTTCTCCAGCCCATTTGAATCCTTTGAATATCAGCCATGCTCTTCAGTTTATCAACTACTTCCCCGAACTTAGTATCATCTTTGTACTCACTGATGGCCTATTTGGTCTTATCTTCCAGATCAGTAATACAGATATTAACAGTCTGAAGAATGTCACTGCTAAGTTGTCACAAATCTTTGAGTCCAGTGGTCCAGTCAGTTTTCTATGCAGCTTGCAGCCCACAACTCACCAGTGCAGTATGAGAATACTGTGGGAGACTATGCTGAAAGCCTTGCTTAAATCGGGATAAAGACTGTCCGCTGCTCTTACTTTGTCCACTGATCCAGTCATTACATTATATGAAGCTATCTCACAGCTTCAGACTTGACTTGGCCTAGGAAAATCCATGTTGTCCGTTCCAAATCACTTTAATGTCATTCAATGGCTCACCAATTACAGACAGATTTTTCTAGAATTAACCTTACCAGAGTCTAAGGTTGCTCCCGTTATTCCTCTAATCCTTCTGGAAAATGGAGGTGATATTTTCCCTTTTTGAGTGTTGAGGAACCTTCTCAGTTATTATGACCCTCCAGAAAGGACAGAGAGGGGGCTTGCGTTGACAATGATCAGCCCTCATTGAGCCGTCAGAACCCTCAGATATATCCATCTGATCTTTAATCCTGTTAAATAGTCTCTATATCAATCTTTGACTACCATGGGGTAATGCTTCCTTCGCACTGACTCTGACAAGAGCTCACAGATTTGAAAGGTTTGAGGGTGTACTTATAAACCTTACCAGGTCCCAACTAGGAAAAACATCTTGTCGGAAATCAAAAGCAACGTAATAATATTTTCTGAAATTATTTCAGCAAGGTTTTTTTTAGGTTTTCTTCTTTCTTAGGCGTCTGATAGGAAATGTACTTGCACAAATAATTCTTTACGTCTGTTCTTTTTCAAGTGATCACATTAGCAGTGTTGTAGGTTGTTATTGTGCTTTATAGAATAACATTACTCAGTTCATAGGCAAAACATTAGAATTATATTTCAGGTTCGCAGAAATATGGAGATAAAAACTAAGCCTCATTTTATTTCAGATTATATCCTTTGGCTTCACTGTTAGAATATTAAATACAAAGATATATACAGGGAGAAATATATCTACAAGATATATGAAGAAATATGTATATAATACTGGTCATTTTTTTACAAAATCATTTTGCATAGTACTTCTGGTATGCAGAGAAATTCTCTTTGTCTGTACTATGAGAGGGTTTCTGGCTCACTGAGTATTTTAAAGTGGAAGTGATTAGTCTATGGATACAGGTAATTCATGTGTTGTGGAAAATTATTCAGTACTCTTAACAATTAACTAATGTTGAGACATCCATGCCATTGAGATCTTCCTTTTGAAATCTTCTCTATTTTATAGTTAAAATGCACAGGTATCACGGTCTCAAAGCCGTTACACTCATTCATTGAAGTTGATTGAGCAGCAGCCAACTGGGACAGGGATGACAGATGAGAGAAACATCTCTGAAACACAATATCTGCCTGAATACCTACATTATTGGCATCCAGGAGATCTTGCTTCACACACAAACAAAAGACTTGTGTATCATCAGATTAAGAGTATTTTGACTCAGGGTAAGCCTTAGTGACATCCAGTTGACTTGTTACCAGTATGTTTAAATTCTGATTGAGGAAAGAAAAATACAAGTCGGTGTGCCATCTGGGAAGGATAGGTGACCTATAGTCTGAGGAGTGGAGGAAGAAAAAGAAGGAAGAGTACGGTGTGATATGGTCACATTTTATACCTGTCTTAGAGAGTTATAAGCTATCTATTTGCAGCAAACATTCATTTTGATACATTTCATATGTCTTTTTCAGGTAGAAAAGTCAGTTTGTCAAATGACAGCCACTTTTCCTGCTGACATAGTTGAATTCACCCTCCTTAAAGGTTCAGTAAGGAGCTGGAGGTTTGTCAGTTAAATATATGACATTGTTATGACTCTTGATGACATGTGCAATGACACAACTTACGTAGGGTGTAAAAAGTCATCTCTCTGCCAAGAATGTGAAGTGACACAGTGTTCATTCCGCTGCTGGTCTTGCCTCTCCTGTAATTGATACTTTTGCACTGGTGATACTTTTCGTGCCAGCGATACCCTTTTGAATCTTTTTATAGAGCTCTCATCTAGGTAACTTGATAGCTTTGTGAGGCACCACCATGAGTATTTATCTTGCAGAAAAAAAAACAGGAAATCATTCCACTAAATATATACTTTAAAAATGCCCATCTCATCTGGCCCGCACTTAGTTTAAACAGAATTCTTAGAGGCAGCAAGGATGGACCTTTTTCCTCAATGACAATGTTTTCACATTCAAATCCTAGAAGAAAAACCTAGGTGAGATTTGAAAGGATCTGTAAATACTGTGTTTATTGCAGATGTTAACATAGTTTTGAGGATGTAAAACTGTTCTATTTTGAAAATGTTACCTTAAATGTTTGTTAAGAGAAAACCTGAACTTAAAGAATGAGCATGTTTCCCGTAAAATAATAATAGACTACTTGATATGCTTACAGCCATGAAAAGTCAAAAGGTCTTTTTTGGTTAATGTTATCTGACATCTGCAGGCTTGTTCACTGCCATTACAGCAATTGGAAAGCTTGAACTGATTCTCACTTTAGGTGAAAGTAACTTCTGAGTAATAAAGGAAAAAAAAATTGGTTAGAAGAGTATGGAATTAACTTCCTAGAAAAAGGAAAGTCATACTTGGAGTAAATCTCCATGTTTACTGAGGATGTCATGGATGCTTTTGAAAGCACATTACTTAGTGACTCTAAATGTCTCTTGATGTAAGGCAGAATGGCAACGGTCCAAGAATATCCATAAGCATTGTGATGCTCAGCACTGAGATGTCTAAAAGTAATGCTTTTCTCTACAAGGATGGAATTCATAATCTTTATTCTCAACTGAAAAAGGAGAAATACCTAACATTGGGACTCACTTAAGGCAGAGTACAAAGTAGAAGGGGAAACATTCACACAAATTTGACTTTCACCTGAATTTGAACATATATCTCTAGCTTTTACTTAGGTAGCAAAGGAAAACGATGCAGGATCTACTTTCTGCAAAAGAGCTGAAGAGAAATGGATTTCCAAAGGAAAGAGGAAACCTGAGCTTTGGGTATTCTTAATATTAAGGAATTTAAATGCACAGATCTTCATTTCATGGAAAATTGTCAGACCTTTTTTTGGCCTGCGCTGAGTGATTTTGTGAATGGAAGATTCATAGGAGCTGAATGAGGAAAGATCACAAGTCATGTGTGACTTTTGCTGCCTGAATTATTTTTTTTTTTGTTAAATATTTTGCACTTATAACGAGAAACCTTTACGCTTCTGACAGCAATTTTGAACTTACACTGGGTATTATTTATTCTTATATATAGTTGTTTATTAATGACCTCTGAGATTATCAAGTCCAACCGTATCTGTCCCCTTACTAAATCATGTCCTTAAGAAACACTTCTACTCACCTTTTAAACACCCCCACGGATGGTGACTCAACCACCTCCCTGGGCATCCCATTCCAATCCTTGACCACCCTTTCAGTAAAGAAATTTTTCCTGTTGTCTAATCTGAACCTCCCCGGTGCAACTTATGGCCATTTCCTCTCAACCTGTCACCAGGAGAAGAGACCAACACCCACCTCGCCACAACCTCTTTTCAGGTAGTTGTAGACAAAGATGAGGTCTCCCCTCAGTTTTCTTCTCTAAGCTAAACAATCCCAGTTCCCTTAGCATCGTCTCATAGGACTTGTTCTCCAGCCCCTTCACCATCCTCATTGCCCTTCCCTGGATGTGCTCCAGCACCTCAATGTCCTTCTTATAATGAGGGACCCAGAACTGAACACAGTACTTGAGGAGTGGCCTCACCAGTGCCAAGTACAGGGGCACAATCACTTCCCTGGTCCTCCTGGCCAAGATGCCATTGGCCTTCTTGGCCACCTTGGCACAATTCTGGCTCATATTCAGCCGGTTTTCAACCAACACCCCCAGGTCCTTCTCTGCCAGGCAGCTCTCCAGCCAGTCTTCCCCAAGCATGTAACGCTGCATGGGGTTGTTGTGTCCCAGGTGCGGGACTCGACACTTGGTCATGTTAAACCTCAAGACTAACGAGACAAATAAGACCACATATTTCACCTATTGCTTGTGTAATTTATCACAGTATTCCATGATTTTTCAAGTTTTCTCCTGTGTAAGATGAATCCCTGAATGTGCAAGTTTTTCCATGCACATAGATCCTAAGCTTACTTACCTTTACAGTCTCAAGGTAATTTAACTATGTATAGTACATAACATTATTCTTTTTTTTATTGTACTTCAAATGTATTGTCTGGATAGATGGATATAACTTTATTTGAAGGCATATGAAAACAAAATAAAAAATATTGATATATTTTGAAAACGACTTTCACTTTCAAGCTTAATGATACATATTAAAAGCCAAAGTATTGTAATTGTAAAGCAAAGCACTCAAAAATTAGAACAGATGAGAATGTAAGTAATCTGTGGAATCTTAATTTGTGGTTTTATGCATGAGCAGTGTAATACAGTTTGTAATTAGATGCTTATGTACTGTTTCGTCCAAAGACCCTTGCATAATTCAATGCCTACTATTAATAGCATTCGAAAATATGTAGTTCAGCTATTTAATATTTTGTTTTCTTGTTATTATTCACTGTGTACCCTTAGGCTTCTCATCAAATGCTGATAAGGAGACAGAATTTTTTTTTTGTTGGTGGATTTTTGGTTGTTTTAGATGGCCGTGATCGTCATAATATCTAATGCCTCTTAAATAGTAATTAATTAACTTTCACAGAACTCCTATGAAGTGAGTGGGTATTATTGCTGTTCAATAGATGAGGAGGTGAGGCAGAGAGATAGTAATGCGTGAAGCTTATGAAAATTTTTAGATTTCTAAGATCTGTTTTCTAAAAAAATGTAAATTTTTGTAGAATTTCACTTACTCAAAACATAAATCTTACTAATTTCATATGCAGTGGGAGACACACATTGCTGCAGAAACAGGTTTTAAGGCTAGGGATCAGCTGATCAAATACAAATGTCTGCATTGCAGATGACAAGTGGAATTAGTTACCCTTTTTTCCCTTTATAGTCAATGGAGAGACTTCTAAGGTTTAGCTCATCTCATCTTAAAATACATGAGATGGGTCAAATGATACAAGTGTCTATTTTTCTCTATTTAAGACAGATTTCCTTGGTAGGTTGGCTCACGTGAAGAAGTCTAAATGCAAGATGAGCACAATTAAGAGAAATGAAACCCACTACAACACTTCTGCCTGGGCAAGATGATGAGAAATACACTCTGAAAAAGTTGATCTCAGAGACTTGTTAAGCTCTACTTGTGATGGCTGTACCAAAGATGTTAAAGCTATTATATAGTTTCCCAGGAAGGGCATGACGAGTTAGAAGTAGTTTTCCTCTTTGAACTTTAGACTTTTCTGCAGTATTCAGGCTCCTATTTTATTTATTTATTATTTTTTTAAAAAAATAGAAAAAGTCAAGATTACGACAGCAAACAGTTTCTACTTAAATACACTTCTTGCTAATGCGTACTCCATCTGAACTCTCAATCAGTTTCATTGTCTCTTGCAGCCTTTCCTAGTTCAAGGGCCAGTATAAAGAGCCTTGATTCATAATGTTGTCCTAACTCCTCATCTTAATGCTCACTCTTATCGCATCTCTAACATCTTTGTGACAGTTGTGACCACCCTGAGAATGATTCAGTAAAGATTATGGCCTACTAAGGACTGGTTAGCCAAAGACACAAAGGTTTGGGGTTTTTTAAATGGCTGAAGCCCTCATTCCCCATTGTCCCCCAACCTTGCACCATAGAGGAAATGTTGCCAGGCTTGCAGTCCTAGAAGATGCGGGCACTCAGCCGATCAGAATGACCACAAATCACATTCAACTAGATATAAAATGCAGTCCCACTGGAGAGCCGGTTCTTCCCCAGAGCCATAGGTCTGCGGCTGGGACTCTCCCTTTGGATCGGAATGCAGAACAAGGTAACTTCCCTAGGACTGAAAGCCCTCATCTTATAGGTGAGTGAATGTGTGCATTTTGAGTCGTTCTCCTAAAGGAATGTTCATGAAACTTAGGAATTCTAGAGGCAATAATAATTTCCAATTGATGGACAAACCTGTGGTTTACTTTTATTTGTTGGACTGCCAAGTACATCCTCACTACTTTCAGTGACTGGTTCTTTCATAAGTGCCTCAGCAACCTTTTATATTGTTACCCTGTACATTCATTTCCTATAGTCTAATAAATAGAGAGAAGGAACATTGGCATGCCATAGACTCACTTTCCCCATTATTAGATTCTGTACCATATAGAGTAGATATCAGTACTCAATAGTAATAAGTAGGAGAGCAACTCATAATGGATTGAAATTTCGATGGATGGAATGAATAAAGCAGGTCCCTAAAAGAATTTAGTTAATTTTGCTGCTAAGCTTGAGAAATGGTTGTGACTGTGCAAATACATGATTTCCTATAACTTACACTAATGAGGCAACTTTTTGTGGTAAGAAACACCTTCTTGATTACAGTTTCTCTGTGTAAAATCTTCAAAAATATATTCAAAATAATCTGTAAACAATTCTTTAAATGCAATGTAAACTCTCTTTCAACTCCATAGGATCACAGATTTTTAGTTTGCATATTCTTAGGAACCAAATTTCTATTTTTTGGTTTATGTTTGATTAGCAGGTTGCAATATTTATTTCTATAAGCCTCTTGTTACACGTGATATTTGAAACCCAGAGTGCAGTATAAGTGTTATAGAATCTAGTTACAAAATTTAATCATTGTTTGAAATTCACTGTTACCTTTACCACAAGGCTTGCTTTGTGTCTGTCTACCGTGACTTGTCAATTGATAAAGTTAGTGGAACAATCAAGAATTACCTTTCTTAAATTGAACAGAATTTTTGGGGACAGCCATGAATGATGGATGTGATTTATTCCAGGCTACTGCACTCTTTTTTACTCTACAGCTGTGAGAAAGCATCTCTCATGCTAAAAATCGAAGCACATCTGCAGAAGGCTTAGTGATAAATGTTTCTTGATGTACAGAGAACTGAGACAATATGGAGTTTTACCACTAAACAGAAGTGAATAAGGTTATAGCAAATGGACATGTTTTCCTTTGTTCTGCATCTGAAATTTTCCCAGGAAACATTTATCTTCGACATTGAATACCAATTATTAATTCCAACATACATATTGGAAGATGAAAATTTAACAAAATCTAGGACCTTCAGAAACTTAGAGGTTTATATAAATACAGATAAATGACATAAAATTTCATCTTAAATATTCTTTCAAATGCTTTATTACAATAAAAATATAACATTTCAAAACAAGCAAGGATTCTAAGTGCAAATATTTACAATGTGATATTTATTAATGAAGATAAATAATCTAGTTGTATTCACATAAAAAAAAAGCGCCCAGAAATATTGAATAATTTCTTCTAAAGGAAAAAAAAGGGTAGCTTTGCACATGGAAAAATTTTAGAAATATACTCTAATCTGATGGTGAATATAATTTAGAATATCCAGTAGAAACATTTTGTCTGCATTAATACACTTATGCTTCAGCATTAATTTGATACATTGTGTTCCCGGTTAAATAAGAAAAATGCAACAAGGTGTACACTTCAAGACCACAGAGAAGCAACTAGCCTTGTTGTATTATAAACTAGGTGCTGGTAAAAAGCTCGTGAAAGATTATTAGAAATTCAAATGATGTCTCCAAGCTGAAACAGAGTGATTTTCCTTCTTGGGCTGAAGAATACCATGAACATGTCTCCACAGATGTCAAACTTTTGTGTTAATGATTTAGCTTATTTTATTCATGTACAAATAATAAAATTAATTTGGTACATTAAGTAGCTTTAGCATCTGCTTATACTTGATCCAGAAGAAAGCAAGACCACCTGACAACGACATGTTTAGAACTCCCACTTCAGATAAAACACAATTTGATATAAATCAGGTATCATGCCGATAATATCAGTTCTCCCTATATAAAACCACTACTTTTTCGTTCTTTGCTGAGGCTGTCAGTCTCTTAATAAGTCTGCTATTATTTTCATATGATCACAACATCTAAAGGAAATATTTGTCCTAATTTTTCTTAAGTGACTTTTTAATTCAATTAACGTATGTGAAAAATGAATTTATTGTTCATGGAGAAAAACAAACAACTATCAATCAATAACACATAGAGGTTAGGTGAGTGCTTTGGAGGATATTGGAAATAGTGTTCTGACATGTCTAATTGGTTAATGGAGGGTAAAGCAGTGTGGAACTACACTAAAGGAGTAATTATAGGCCACAATTACTGTGTTAGAATTTATATCACATCATTTCTGGACTATAGAGCTATGCAGTTTTGAATGATCACAAAACCAGTAGTAAGCATGAGGACAGTGGAAGTTTTAAAGAATCATTTGGAGTTTTTTCACGTGAATATGGCATATTACATGGCCAAGTCTCAAAAATCTACTACAAAGGACCGAGAAACATGAAAGCAATATGGATTTAGTTTTATCTGCAATAGAAAACAAAAATTCCAACCACAGGAGTACTCAGCACAAGAAGGACAGGAATCTGCTAGAGTGAATCCAGACAAGGACCATGAAGACCATCAGAGGGCTGGAGCACCTCCCATACAAGGACAGGCTGAGAGAGTTGAGCAAGTTTACCCTTAGAGAAGAGAAGGCTCTGGGGAGGCCTTATAGTAGCATTCCAGTACTTCAACAGGGCTTACAGGAAAGATCGAGAGGGGTTCTTTATCAGGGATGAGGGGCAATGGTTTTAAGCTGAAAGAAGGTAGTTTTAGATTAGATATTACGGAGAAATTTTTTACTGTGAAGATGGTAAGGCACTGGCACAGATTTCCCTGAGAAGTCGTGGATGCCCCATCCCTGGAGGTGTTCGAGGCCAGATTGGATTAGGCTTTGAGTACAGCCAGGATGCTAAAATAAACTGAAGAAAATATAGTAGTGCCTTAAATCCCAAGCATTTCCTTCAAACCGTTTAGACGTTTGAGGCAGTGATTTAATAACTTTTTTTTAGTAAACATTAAAGCAAAGTCTCTACAAGCATTTATGATAGTCATTTCTGACTATAGCACAGGTTTTTGTGTAACAATTTTGTTGCTCTGTGTATTCTGAATCTAACCCAAACTGCACCTGCCTTGTCCAGGATTTAGCAGTTCTGAGTCTTAATTGCAAAACAGGTTTATCTTGCATAGGGTTTGTAATATACATTTTGCAATGTTATGTAGAGGCTCTGACTAAACAAAAAAATTTACACTTTAGTCTCCGACATTACAGTTAAATCAACATAACATTCTCATTGAGTTATTAATTATACTGCTCATTGTCATGTACAAATATACTATATATTCAGTTATTAAGTATTTTTACCTCTATATGACTACAGTCACACCAGATTTTGCACTGTTTGTGGCTAATTCAATTTAACATTATTATTTCTCTATGCATCCACCTTTGCTATCATAACACTAAAATATTTTGCCAGGCAAGAAATCCCTGTATTTGCCTACCATAAGCGTTATGAAGACTGTGGATTCAGAACTTCTTTAGGAAGCAAGAATAAAAGGCCTCTTTCAAACTATTAGGCAAGGTTACGCACAACAGGTGTTCATGAATTCCTAACTCAAAGAAGAACTGAATTCAAATAAACACTGTGGTTCATCATTAGAATAAACTATAAATATTTCTCATCCAAAAGAACACTCAGAGTAGTATTTAAACATGTTATTACCTTCATTTAATTGGGAAACCAAAGCTGACCTTTAATGGCACAGTGCTTATTTATTCCTGTTGAGTGTCTGGTTTATAAGACAACAGTTTACGCAACACTCTATATATGACAAACCTGTGTCCTGAAGATCTTCCACTGGAAAAACATATCAAAGTAAAAAGTATCACAGAGAAAAATAGAACAAAAGGAAACAGAACAAAAAGTGTTTTTTCTTCAGAAGTCTGTTCCTGGATAAAGTAAAAATTAGTGATTTAGTAGCACGCTAAATTAAAATTCTACTTTTAGGATATTCATATCTTTTAGAGACTTACCAGACCTCTTACCATCAGTATGATATTCATAAAGCACTTATAGATGAGAGGTACTCAATTTTTGCAGTGTCCTTGATGTATTTGAAGCATCTCTGATTTTCACTCATATAAAATTCTTTGTAGGGATTGCTAAATTTTATTACAATTTTTCTCACTGATGATGGGTAGTTTGACCAAAGAATTGCCGGTTGAAACTGCAGACAAATGTAGTAAATTAGATATTTACATTAAAGCTTACCACGAGAAAGGTGGAGAAGTACTGGTACTTTCCCTCTTTAAATTCTGTTAATCCACAGGGAGCATTCTAATGGATTATTCAATAGCTTCTCTTTCTATTTTTACAGCCCAACTGGGCTGAATATCATTCCATAACAGTAACATAGTTTAGATTCTCTGCATGAAAAAATGGTTCTTCATCTTTGTTCAGAATTATTTTTAATTTCTTATCAATTTATGTCATTATCCTGTCATCTGTAAATAATTGAGCATAACTCAAACACACATCATGATTTCTAGAAAAGACCCTTTGTCTTGCAATTTAATATTCCTCAATGTCTTATTGTAAGGCATTTTCATGGGTTCAGAAAGGTTGACTACACAAAGGAAAGGAAAATTCAAAAACTTTTCCTTCATTTTGCACAAAATTTTCTTCAAAAAGCTGATAAAAAAGTGAGATCTGTAGCATAAAAAGTTAAATTTGGAAAATATCACTGTGTGTAATTTTTGGTTATACAAATAAGTGTTAATTACAGTGTTCTGCCTCACAGTTTTTCAACCCTCCAGATTTTATTATTCTCTGTAAAGATAATGAAAAGAAGGTTCAAAAATGATTTTAAAGGAAAACCTGTTAATTATATTCTATTTCCAAGTTAGGATCATATTGTGCCAGTACTACCAGATTCATTCTAGTACGTTTATTTAGAGTAGCTGACAGCTTCTGATATCCTAAATGGTAATTTATTTTTTTGGCTACTTTTTAAAAATAGAGTTCCTTGTGACTGGAAGAAGAGCAGCATTGTCCCCATTTTTTAAAGGGGTAGAAAGGAGGACCCTGGCAATTATGACCTGTCAGCCTCGCTTTGCTCTTCCTCTGTCCCATAGATTGTTGCCAATCTCTGCCTCAAAAATGGTTCTCACTTCACTTCACTTGCTAGAACTTAACTACGCAGGCCCAGTAGGTGTGATTGTGAGAGGAGTTTGCCTCAGGGGTGGGGAGGAGGCAGGTAGCTTTTAACCAAGAATGAATAAACCCACCTTCTGGACAACAGCTGTGCAGCCTTATCTCAGTTGTTACTTGCAGTCCCAGATATCAGAGAACAGCACAATGCTCCCTGCACCACACAGTTCTTTCAGTGTGTTTGCTTCTTGGTATCTCTCCAAGTCCCTGATGGCGATGTTGAGACAAATACTGTTCTTCGAACTGACTCTTACACCGCCGGTATCAATACAGGATGGGGGATTATGTGATTGAGAACAGCCCTGTGGAGGATGATTTAGAGGTGTTGATTGATGAGAAGCTCAACATTAGTTGGCAATGTGTGCTGACAGCCCAGAAGGCCAACTGTGTCATGGGCTGCATCAAAAGAAGCGTTGCCAGCAGATCAAGAGAGGTGATTCTCTCCCTCTATTGCACTTTTGCGAGACCCCATCTGAAATATTGTGTCCAGTTCTGGAATCCCCAACATAATAAGGATATGGAACTGTTAGAATGGGTCCAGAAGAGATCTACAAAGATGATCAAAGGACTGGAGAACTTCTGCTATGAGGACAGGCTGAGAGAGTCGGCCCTGTTCGGCCTGGAGAAGAGAAGGGAGACCTCATAGCAGCCTTCTAGCACCTGAAGGGGGCTACAAGAAAGGTGGGGAAGGACTTTTTTACAAGGACATGTAGTGATAGGATGAGGGAGAATGGCTTTAAATTAGAAGGGGGAAGATTTAGATTAGACATCAGGAAGAAATTCTTCGCTATGAAGGTAGTGAGGCACAGGAACATGTTGCTCAGGGAAGGTGTGGATGCCCCCTCCCTGGAAGTGTTCAAGGCCAGGTTGGATGGGGTCTTGAGCAGTGTGATCTAGTGGGCGGTGTCCCTGACCATGGCAGGGGGTTTTGAAACTAGGTGATCTTTAAGGTCCTTTCGAACCCAAACCATTCTAAGATTCTATTATATACCAATGCCAGTGTAATATACTTATTAATGCCCTCATCCCAAAAATTACATATTTGCACAACATATTTAGCTATATATGTTCACTCAACACAGCCTTATTTAAGCCATTCATAAAATGAGAATTAGGCTAAAAGGGGTCTAAGGCCATCTTTCGTAGTGTACTTATGCAAAGATGGTCTACAAGGCATCAATGAAACTGAAAAGTAACAAATGCCAATATCTCAAAGGAATACTTATCACTGGGTCCACACAAAATCTCTTCAGAAAGCTTCTCCAGGTTATTGCAACGTAAATCCAAATATTTTTTATATTAATAAAAGTAATAAGAATATCCAGTCATTACTCAACTATATTTAAACCACTATTTACCAACTACAGATTTGAAAAGAATGTAAATTTTCCACAGATATACCAAACAATCACCAGATATCTGATGTTATAAGTAACTTCAGTAAGCTTAAACAAATGTCGTAATTATCTCAGAATTCCTTTCAGCTTAGTTCTGAATAGGTTGTGGTCACCATTGTGAGAGAAGGGTTACTTATAAATTTTAGTAATTAGTAATTCCAATTATTTAATAGAAGAAGCTTCCAGGTCAATTTTAAATTTGAGGAAAATATTGAAGACTTTGTGGTTGAGATTTTTTTTCCTTTATATTTGTTGTAGTATGACGAGAAAAAGTAATTTCTTATATAGCAGGCTGACTTTGGCAAGCTGCAATATGTCCGCCAAGACGCTCAGTCAGTCCTCCTCCTCAACAGAACAGAGGACAAAAATGCAACAAAAAGCCTGTGAGGTAGGTCTCTTACCAGTTACTGTTACACACTAAACAGACTCAACTTTGGGAAATTAACTTGTTTTATTGCCAATAAAACAGGGTAGCACAATGACAAAAAGTCTAAAAATAACTTCCCTCCCATCCTTACCTTCTTCCCATACTCAATTTCACTCACAAATTCTCTATTTCCTTCCCTCAGTAGGGTAGAGAATGGGAGTTCCAGTCAGTTTCTTTTGCTCCTCACACTCTTCCTGTGCTACAGCATGGGGTCCCACCTACAAGAGGCAGTATTTCATTAACTTCTCCAATGTGTGTACCTCACATTGGTAGCCATTCTTCAAGAGCTGTTCTAGCATGCGTCTTTCCAGCCAGATACAGTTCTTCAGGAACAGACCACTCCAGTGCGAGCCCCCATTTGATCACAGGTCCCACCAGAAAAGCTTCTCCAGCCTGGGCTTCTCTCCAGGTGGTCACAAGTACAACCAAGAGCCTGCTTCAGCATGGACTTTTTATGGACTGTAGTTTCCTTCATTGCACATCGACTTGCTTTTATGTGGGATCTTCTATAGGCTGCAGAAATTATCTGCTCCACTGCAGATTTCCATAGGCTACAGCGGGACAATCTACTTCACCACATCTTCACCACAGGCTACAGGGTAATCTCTGCAGGTTAAACCTGAATCACATCCTCCCCCTCCTTCTTCACTATGTTTGTCTCTGCAAGGCTGTTTCTCTCACATTTTATCTCTCCTCTCTCTTGGCTGTTGGACAGCTCGTAAGTTATCATAGAGACAGTACCAGTATTGCCAGTTGGATCAGCAGCAAGTACATCTTAGAGCCTGCTGAAACTACCCGTGTCTGCCTTACAGCCTGGCCCCAACCGACTTGCTCAGCAGGATGGAGAAGGATACAAATCTTTTGCGTATTTGTGCGGCAGACCAGAGTGATGACAAATCATTCCTAGAGTATATTAAAATCCAATATTTAATTTGAACAGTCAAAGTCATGAAACAGATCCCAATCTGTACTTTGAACAGTATAGATTGGGTAAAGATTTCTCAGCGTTTACAACAAAAACTCAGATAAGACTGAATTCACCAGAAATTCTAAAGGGGAAAAAATAGGTGCAGCAGAATAAGAAGAGATAATAAGAAAAGAATAAGGCAAGAAGAGAGAAAGCAGAGAAGCAGAAGGGAAAAGAGAAAACTATTCACCACCCCGGTGGAGTCTAACAGTGGTTTCCTTGGGAAACGTGGTCCTCAGGGCAGCAGACATGCACACGTGCACTTTTTGGCAGGGATAGTTTGTAGAGTGAGGTCTATGCCCTATCAGCATGTGTGGAGTGGTCTCACTGAGCCTGCACTATTTCTCTGTGTGGAAAACTCTAGAACTGGTATACGTACAGAAGTGCCTTCAGGAAACAACCTCCACATGAACTCTTTGGGCATTCATCTGCAGCAAGGAGCACTCCTGCATCAGCACCTGGAGCCATGACATAGCGGTGGCAGGGGGCACCAGTGCCTGCTCCCACACTTCCTTCTCCTCTCTCCTCTGCTGCAGCCGAGGACATTTCATTAAGAGGATGTGAGGTGGGGGCAGTGCCCGCACCCACACTTCTCCTTCTCTCCCTTGTCATTGTTAACTAGGAGACACACAAAAGTCTTGAGGCACACACAGCCCTGCACCCAGATGATTGTTAAGACATACCAAGTACAAGTAAAGAAGTTCATATTTACAGTCTGATATTGGGAGAGTTTCTTGCGGTTTCTCATAAAAGCCACTCTTGCAGCACCCCCTTCTCTATTAAAACTTTACCATACAAACCCAATACACTAAAAACAAATTAAAAAAAACAAACAGACAAACAAAAAATGCTCAACCTTAAAAAAGTGAAATGAAAGGAATTTCAGAATCAGATTAAGCAGAAATTAATTTGTTCCCTTCTTGCCGAAAATGACACTGAACTGATTTAATGTGAGTCAGTCTTTCTTCTGACTCACAATTTTATGAATCACTATCAAATGTTCAGAACCATCAATCAAGAAAAAAGTGTGAACCTTTGAGATGTTTTATTGGTCTAAATAAGTTTGCTTACAGTTTCAAACTCTTTGCCAAGTGGGACTAATTTAGCTGTGGCTGGCTTGGAACAGATGAGGATCTGACAAATAAATAAATCTTCAGATGAATTCTGAAGTACTACGTAAAGACCAATGTTTCACAGGGTCTGGAAATAAAACAAAACAAATAACCCAGAGGTTAAATCTGCAATCTGAATATATTTCTTCTCTATATCTTCATCCACTTGAGATTCATAAATTTTGGCCCATTTCTGAAGGTAATTCCTAACATTTATCAGACTGAGTCAATTAGTCTCTTCTATTTAAAGGATGATTATGTTCCCCTCTTCATATCATAGTAACAATCAAGGATGGTTCTATAAGATAACTGCTGAGTTTCTCCTTGCATCTGACAGACATTGAGCTACCACTTTTTACAAAGTCTTTCTTACTCTGAAACCTTAGGCTAATGTGAAAGGAAGGAGAACAAAAGAATACAGCTAGTAACTTCTTGATTAAATCCTTCAACTTAAAAATAAAACATAATAAAAAAGTTAGTAATACTTTCTCCTCTGAGGGCTCATCCTGATCTGAATATACTAGGATAGAGCTAAGAGCAGCTACCAAGCTGAGCTTTTCAGAGGAGTTATGTTCCCCTGCTAACAGTCTAACTCTTCGTCTTTCTTTAATTCCAGTCAAAGCCTAATAAGATTACATAAAAAATATTCAGATCAGAAGTTCTGTGTCTTTGCTTATTTCAGAAAAGGGCCTGCAGACAATATCTATCAAAGAGTAGACACCTATATGTGGTGGTCGAGCGGCTGCTGAAGAAAGAGTTCCATCATTGCAGTTTTTCATTTCTGCCATTCTCTTCTGTCCACATTAAGTTTAGGCAATTACTTTTTAAACAGTATCTTTCCGTTAGTTTCCAGGGTCATGCAAAGCGCATGGAATTACATTGCCTACAAATGTGGCAGATTGACAGTGGAACTATGATCAACAAGCATCTGAATGTTGCAGAAGCTTGTTCTATTCTATAATTAGGTGATTTATTTTTTTTACAGAACTGTACAAGGTGATAGAAAGAGCAGACTAGATGTACAGGGTTTTTGGGTGGGGAGTGATTTTTGAGTTTTATTAGTAAAATATTTGGTGTAGTATCGGAAGAAATCGTACACATTTAGTTTAGATCAAAATAGGCATGAGGAATTGTGGATAGAAAATTGACTGAGGCAATGCAAAGAACAACTATGAGCAACAACATTTCAAGATGAAACAGTGTCATACACTGTCACAGGGTTCAGAATCAACTCTTGTCCTATTAAACATTTTCATTAAAATCTGAAAGTGAGAGTAAACAGTATATTAATGAAACTTGCAATTGAAAGCATAGTGAGCATCCATGAGAAAGAATGCAAGCATATCTAGAAGTATGGAAGAGTAAGTACAGAAGCATTTGAAGAAAAACTTGAAGAGCACAAGTTTAATTGGAAAAAAATCTAAAGTATGTATTTAGTAAGAAGATGACACACAGATGATAATATTAATGTTAAAACAAAGAACAATTATGAAAAACAAATTTTTAACTTGATGAAAGCCAATCAGAAAATTTCCACTGAGTTGATTTTTTCTTTAGATACACCAAATTGTTGATTCTGTGAATGTCCTGGGAAGAACTTATTTTCAACAACTTATTGCTTCCTAAATCTTTCAGAATTATTAAAATATCCTATTTTGACCTTTACACATATAAAAAATGATTAGTTTTCTGTGTAAAAATGTTAGTTAATTATAGCTTTCTCGTCATTTAGAAAACTAAAGTTGCAATATTTGGTAAATGTCAAAATGAAATATTTCAACTGACTTAAATTAATGTAGGGGGAGTTATTGGTTCGTATTTATAGTTTCTTTTTTAACTATTTGCCTCAGTTCTTAAAGAAGAAAACATTTAAATTTTGAAAAATTTGTAGGATTATCAGCGTTTCTCCTTCAGCTCTACATGTGATATTTCAGGGGAAAAAATAATACAATGTCAATGTCAATGCAGTTTTTGGCATCATCTGCCAAAACTTCAAGTAATCAATTGTGAAGGTATTAGTCACTGTCTATCAAGTCTGTTAAGACTGCCTCTAGAATATTATATATATTTCTCAGCGTCTTGGTACCTGATAGGAAATGGAAGTGAAGGAAAGATTGACTGGAGATCAGAGAAAAACAACTAACATGATTAAATTTCTTGAGAAATTCATTTAAGCAGAAAGGTCACAAACACCTAAATATTCATGGTTTGACTAACAATATGCACAGCTCAGCAGAAAATTCAAAAATGATAAATAGAAACATTTATGCAATGCTTAATTAACCTGTGGGACACATTGCAACAAGGTATAATTGATGCTAGATGTCTATAAGAAACAAAGAAGAGCCCAGTATTTTTTGAACAATATTTACACCAACCTCAGAAAGCATATTAAAAGCAAATGATGAGGAGACTGTAGAACTTCTTTATTCAAGAACAAGATTAACCTTTGAAAACCTTTTTCTGTCGAGGAAAGAAAAGCACTTTTGGCTTGTTTATCTAGTAAAACTTCAGTTCAAAGCCTGAAACTTCTCCAAATATCTGATCCTGGATAATGGCAGGGAAAAATGCATTTAACTAGTTGAGTCCTGGGTAGGAAATGCCTCTGTTTCTGCGCAACCAAAGAGGAGAGACTTTGCAATAGATCTTGAATACACACTGTAATGAGTATAGCACTTGAAGAAGATGTTTTCTATAAACCCATAAAGGAAGAGTACAGGCTGAATATCGGTCAACAGGAGTCTCTTAGGCTCAGGAGTACCTTAGCCTCAGTCTTACAAGGTCTTAGGGGGCTACATAGTGTAACATTACAGAGTTGTGCAAAACAGTCTAAAATTTCCCCTGTTCACATTGTCATTTACTTCAAGATATACAGTCATGTTATTCCTTGTGACATTAATAACCATGAACCTTCTCTTGAAGGTAAATCTAAAATCCTGATCAGTTCTTTCCTCAAAACATAGCTACCTTTCAATGGTGAAATCTTATTTACCACTTCCTTGTGGCTACGCTGACCTAGAATGTAGAATAACTTGTGCACTGGGAAATCTTGCTTCCCACTTCTTCTCTATCTACTAGTTAAATAGGTTGATTTATTGGGGGGGGGGGGGGGGGGGTATTTGTTTGTTTCCTTTTTTAATTTCTTCCCACCCCCCAAATCATCATCTTGTATTTGGAAAATTTATGTTCCATCTATGTCCAATCCAGTACTTCAATTAATTTCAAAATTTCATTCCTTGCTCCCAGAGAATCAGAGACTTGCTGTCTGTGTAGTAGTGCTGATTCTCAAATATTCAAAAGACAGTCCAAAAGAAAGAAATAATACGCATAGAATGCTAGAAGTATATTTATGTCTGATCTCCCATCCCCATCCCTGAAAACTGTTCTTTTCTTTGACTTCCTGCTTCTAATACTTCTGCCTGGGAGTTTCTAAACAGAAATGTTCTCACAGATACAGTGTAGTATACACACAGTATGAAATGAAGTCTGAGGCATGCACCCTGCACAGATGCTCTTCATTTGCCAAATTAATTGACCACATTTGAAACATGTCAGATTCATGCTCTGAGGGGTTAGTGATATTTTGGCCTGAAGAACTGGAAAATGCAAAACCTACTGTATTGATGCTTTAATGTTAATAATATACACCCACAACGAGTCTGTTTGGGATTGCTGGTTCATAAATGTTAGGAGATTTTTTATGTTTTCCTACTACTATTCACCAAGTATACATAACACCTATGGAGAAAAGGACCTGGTTAATAAATAGTGAAGGGAAAATCTATTTAGTAGTATAAGGGGCTTCTTGGAAGATAGGTTAGTGTATATTACCTCTTGAAAAAAATTAGAAACCTATCTTTATTGTCTCCATAGCTATTATGCAACTAGTTATTTGTTACTGTAATGAGTACTTAGCTTGCTTGATTACCAGACTGGTAGTATTCATCTTGTTGCACTGTAATATTTTCATACATTTCTGTCCTTCCTCCTACAGATTATTTTACTCACAATTTCAGACTCCATTTTTAACTGTCCAAGTTTTTCTGTTTTGGCTTTGTCAAACGAATTTCTATTGCATCCTTGAGCTTGCTTTTGTGTATTGTTTTAACCATATTTTGATTTTCTAAATTTTGTAATGCCTTCATCGAAGTTGAGAATTCAGGCCTTTATGTAGTATATTCATTTCACATAGGTAGATCTTGAGACTACAAGAAATTAATGACTGTCCTTACTGTGATAGGGGTATATAGAAAATATTTCTGGATTTCGGCCTAAAATTTAACTGTAAGTCCCTCTTAATCTCTCATAAATAATATTTTAATTAATTCCTTCAGGTTTCTTCTTTCTCATTTTTTATTTATTATGTCTTTATGCTCTTAGACTGATGTATTACATCATGTAATACAAAATGAGCATAATTGAGTTACCTTAGGGATAGTAGTAGTAATACTACAGTTGAAGTTAAATTGGCTGTTATACAATAAGTATTTGAAGCATGATTAATATCTTGGTTATTTCTAATCTCATTTGGAAGAAACTTTTAATGGAAGCTGAAAATATAGCTGTAAATCTACATAAAGGGAAAATACTCTAAATTTATGACCTTTTATTAGACCTGTCTAGGGAAAAATTTCCCCCTCTGTGCAGACAGAGAAGCTCCTAGACAAGTTCTTGTTCAGCTTTTTTTTTGTTTTTTGAATTATTTGGAGATATGGAATGCTTTCACTGCCATTTTATGTTGGATCGTGTCTTAGAACAAATAAGACCTCAGAACCATCAACTTCTATAAAATTAGGGTGGTTTTTAAACTGAAAATATGGGGCATGAACAGTCTCCCTCTACAAAATAATAAAGGAAAAATAAGAATTGCTACATTGTAGACCTGAGAATAACGAGACTAGGTCTATGTAGAGTGCCTTGAAAACTACGTTGAACATTTATGTCCTCCTTTTGAGTCTCTTAAAAAAAGTATGAATTCTCAGAAACACACCTACTGCTCTCCGTTGTCTGTAAAAGGAGCTTAAATACCTAAGTTCCATATATTTATTTATATATATACTTAAAATACATATATAATAAGAAAGGTAGATAAATCCAGATCACAATTTAACATTGTTATCAAAGTTATGAGATGAATTAGGACAAATACTTGCCAAAGAGATCTTGAGTGAGACCAACAATTGATCTTACTTCATCACCAAAATGCCTTAAATGAGTGTAGTGAAATTTTCTCCTGTTTCTCCCTCTCATCTCATCACATCTTTTAAACAAAACATGAATCATTTAGAGAAGCAAACAGTATAACGCAGTTCTAACAAACACACAGTATTTTCTCGTCCTTGTCTTATGTGTGCATGAAGAATGTTACATTTACTGGTGTAATAAAAGTTTTTGGGGACTGTCTCACAGGAATTTTGACAAGAATACATCTTTGGGACAATTTGTTAAAAATGATTAGATTTTTTTGTCCTTTTGTGTCAAAATGAATCATTATTATTTTATTTATAAAATTTTAATTTGATTTTAGGAACTAGCACTAAAATATTTCCAGTATTATAGAAAAATATATATATACAAAATGAAACATATGTCATGGTTTAACCACAGCCAGCAGCTAAGCACCACGCAGCTTCTCACTCACTTCTCCCTGCCTCACCTCAATGGGGTGGAGAAGTTTAAAAAAGTTTAATAGGACAGCAAAGAAATAATAGTAGTAGTAGTTGCAGTAATAATAAAAGTAGTAATACTATTAATAATACAACACTCCAGTCAACTCACCCCACTTCATGCCTTGAGCCTAACATCATAAGGTATGGATATCCCTTTGGCCACTTTGGGTGAGCTATCCTGACTGTGTCCTCTCCCAGCTTACTCTGCACCTCCTCACTGGCAGAGTGTGGGAAGCTGATAAGTCCTTGATTTAGTATTAGCACCGCTTAGCAACAACTAAAACATGAGTGTGTTGCTAATTTTACCTCATTTGTCTCCTTAAGGCAATAAGTTCGTGCTAATAGTTTTGATTTTACAAATTTCTTTTTCTTTCATAGAGTTAGTTTTGTCAATGTATCTCAGCATTATCCTTACTAAAATGGGGAAGTAAGGTTTCTATATGAAAGCCATAATCTGTAACGTGCTTTAAAGTACAGAAATTTAAATAATTCTGTCCAGAATCTATTGCAAATCTGTCTTTGCTAATTATTCAGTGTCATTTAACATTAAAAAAAAATAAAATCTGCGCACTATTCTTTTTATTCGTGTGTTTTTAAGCATTGAATATTTCCCTTATATTCATTAATAATAAATATTCTTTTGAGAGAAGAAAAATGAGATGAAATGGGGTATGTGACCTTTCAACTACTTAAAATATCTTGAAGGCATGTTTAGAGTAGCTATACAGAGCAAAAGTATTTAACAAAACATACCTGTGCAAAACGTATTGAAATCTTGACATCTTTGTCTCAGATATGGACAGTGGGGATGAGTCCACCCACAGTAAGTTTAGTGATGACAAGCTGTGTGGTGCAGTCAACATGCTGGAGGGAAGGGATGACAGGCTTGAACAAGACTAAGTGCAATGTCCTGCACCTGTGTCGGGTCAATCCCAAGCACAATTACAGTCTGGAGAATGGTTAGAGAGTAGCCCTGGAGAGAAGGTTTCAGTGGAGCTGGTGGATGAGAGGCTCAATGTGAAGCGGCAATGTGCATTTGCAGCTAAAAAAGCCAACTGTATCCTGGGCTGCATCAAAAGAAGAGTGACCAGCAGGACAATGGAGATGATCTCGTGAGACCTCACCTGAAGTGCTGTGTTGAGTTCTGGAGTCCTCAGCACAAGAAGGACATAGATCTATTTGCAAATCCAGAAGAGGGCCACAAAAATGATCAGAGGCCTGGAGCACCTCCCATACGAGGACAGGCTGAGAGAGTTTGGCTTTTTTAGCCAAGAGAGGAGAAGTCTCTGGGAGGCCTTATAGCAGCCTTCCAATACTTTAATAGGGCCTACAGAAAAGATCAAGAGGCGGCCTTTGTCAGGTAATGCAGTGACAGGATTAGGGATAGTAGTTTTAAACTGAAAAATTTAGATTAGATATTAGGAAGAAATTTTTTACTGTGAAGACTGTGAGGCTCTGGAAGAGGGTTCCCAGAGAAGTCGTGAATGCCCCATCCTGCAGGTATTCAAGGCCAGGCTGGATGAGGCTTTGAGCAACCTGATCTAGTGGAAGATGTCCCTGTCCATGGCAGGAGTTTGGAACGAAGTGATCTATAGTATCCCTTCCAATTCAAACCATTCTATGATTCTACAATTCCATGAAATATATGTTACTGGGTAGTGACTTGTATGTCATCAGGAACAGATCATTTAGTTACAATAAAATGCAGAGTTTTAATAAAGTTTAGTAAAAGTTACTGTTATCAGCTGATACTAAAAGACAATGCTAAATATTTATTTAGGAAATAACTTCCATGAAATTTCATGAGAAGAAAAGTAATCATATTTCTTAAACACTTTTCTTAAATCTGTTTATTATTCTTTCACAATAAATTTTATGTTTCCTAAAAGAAGACTAAAATAAGCATTTATAAACTACTGCAGATTGCAGTGCTTTACTGTTTTTTGCAATAAAACATGGAAGAACTTAAAAGTATTAGCAGTAATCTAGAAATTATATATAGACTAAGAAAAAGATGTAAACATATAAAGTTGGTCTCAATAAGGGTTTTTGGGGGGAGAGGAGAAAGCTATTATTTCTAAATTCACAGTAGCTAGACAAAAGAATAAAATAGTTCCTATGCGGTGAGGAGTAAATGATTTTTGGGGAAATTTTCTTCTTCTCCAAGCACCAAATCAGGAAGACAAGGAAAGGCTGCAGTTCAATGCACTGTAGTATTTCCAAAATGAAACCTGTTTAATGGATGTTTTTCTCCCTTTAAAAATTCAACAATTTTAAATAAGCTCAAAAGAAGGAATACCTGGGAAATGATTTTCCCTTCTTAATTACTAAAGTGTACATAGAACAATACAAGAAAATTATTTGTCTGATCTGTGTAGCTTGTAGGTGTGTATTTGCAAACATAACAAGTTCGCTTGTTATTTTTCCTACATGCAGCTGATCCCAGTACAGAATTTTAATCAAATGGGAGAATAAATTATGTCCCAGGAAATCATGATTTTTTTTAAAAAAATAAAAAATAACATCATTTTTTAAATGAAATAAACCTTGAAAAGAATTTGGTTAGTGCCATTGGATTCATGTAAAATACAGTCTTCAGGCTGAAATATTTTTATATAAAATACAATGTTTTTAATGTTTTTAAACAGAATTTTGTATCTTATCAATAAACACAGTTAATTAAAATTCTGTTTTTAAAAGCCAGAGATAATTAAACAGAACTTTTCAAAGGTATATTAGATGCTTTCTACAAGGATGAAGTCCGTTACGATTCTCTTCCACACCTATTACAAAGTTAAAGGTTTGTGAGTTGAAAATGCAACCAGAACTATCAAATTCATGTGCAGCCAATAAAGGAGTGTCAGCAATAAAAATGAAATCCCAGATCATGTTTAAAAGAGGCATGTCTTCCTCTTCCTGTGAAAATTTAAAAGAAAAGCAAATAAATCTCTCTGACCCAAGTAAGCAACTCTGCCAGTACTCTGCCTCTCTCTTTCAAATAAAATCTGAAAAGTCTACCCTAAGCTTTTTTGTCTTCTTCCTTTCAGAGAAGAAAACAGCTGAAACAAGCAAAAGGCAAAGAAGCCACCAATAAACCTTAAAAAATAAATATGACCACAACTCTTTTGCAATGTTAGGATACTACTGTTATCAAAATATTTTGATGAGATTTTTGTGAAAAAAATTCTGACTTGATATTGTTCTTTCTTATAATGTCTTCAACATGAAATTGATTGAAATCAAATTTTAGCCACTTCTTTTAAGGGCAATAAGAAGAGTTTTTATAAATATATCAATGGTAGAAAGAAGGGCGGCAGCGACTTCCACTCCTTGTTGGATGTGGAGGGAAATATAGTAACCAAAGATGCAGAGAAGGCTGAGGTACTTAATGCCTTCTTTGCCTCAGTTTTCAACAGTAAGGATGTCAGCTCGCTTGACAGTTGGTCCTCTGAAGTGGTTGATGGGGGCAGGGTGAAATATGGCCCTCCTGCAATCCATGAGGAGAAAGATAGAGACCTGCTAGGCCACTTGGACCCTCATAAATCTACGGGGCTGGATGGGATCCATCCTAGGGTGATGAGAGAGCTGGCAGATGAGCTTGCTAAGCAGCTCTCCATCATCTTTCAACAGTCCTGGCTCACTGGAGAGGTCCCGGAAGATTGGAAGTTAGCCAATGTGACGCCCATTCACAAGAAGGGCCGTAAGGATGATCCAGGTAGTTACAGACTTGTCAACCTGACCTCGGTCCCAGGTAAAATCATGGAGCAGATAATACTGGGTGAAATCATGCGGCACCTGCAGAACGGTCAAGAGATCAGGCCCAGCCAGCATAGGTTTAGGAGGGGTAGGTCCTGCCTGACCAACCTGATCTCCTTTTATGACCATGTGACTCGCCTGGTGGATGAGAGGAAGGTTGTGGATGTGGTATACCTGGACTTCAGCAAGGCCTTTGACACTGTCTCCCACAGTAGACTCCTAGAGAAGCTGGCAGCCCGTGGCTTAGATGGGAGCACTCTGTGCTGGGTTAGGAATTGGCTGGAGGGTCGAGCCCAAAGAGTGGCGGTGAATGGTGTTTCATCCAGTTGGCGACCGGTCACCAGTGGTGTTCCCCAGGGATCGGTATTGGGTCCAGTCGTGTTTAATATCTTTATTGATGATCTGGATGAGGGGATTGAGTCCATCATCAGCAAGTTTGCAGATAATACCAAGCTGGGAGGAAGAGTTGATCTGTTAGAGGGTAGGATGGCCCTATAGAGGGACCTGGACAGACTGGAGAGATGGGCTGATTCTAATGGGATGATGTTTAATAAGTCCAAATGTCGGGTACTTCATTTTGGACACAACAATCCCATGCAGAGCTATAGACTGGGGAGAGAATGGCTGGAGAGTAGTCAGGCAGAAAGGGACCTGGGAGTGCTGGTTGACAGGAAGCTCAACATGAGCCAGCAGTGTGCCCAGGTGGCCAAGAAGGCCAATGGCATCCTGGCCTGTATCAGGAATAGTGTAGTAAGCAGGACCAGAGAAGTTATCGTCCCCCTGTACTCAGCACTGGTCAGGCCTCATCTTGAATATTGTGTGCAGTTCTGGGCCCCCCAGTTTGGGAAAGATGTTAGGATACTGGAATGTGTTCAGAGGAGGGCAACGAAGATGGTGAAGGGGCTGGAGCACAAGCCCTATGAGGAGCGACTGAAGGAGTTGGGGCTGTTTAGTCTGAAGAAGAGGAGGCTCAGGGGAGACCTCATTGCTCTCTACAGCTACCTAAAAGAAGGTTTTAGTCGGGCAGGGGTTGGTCTCTTCTCTCAGGTGACCAATGACAGAACTAGAGGGCATGGACTCAGGCTTCGTCAGGGAAAGTTTAGACTTGATGTGAGGAAAAAATTCTTCACTGAAATGGTGATTGGCCACTGGAATGCACTGCCCAGGGAGGTGGTGGAGTTGCAGACCCTGGAAGTGTTTAAGGGGAGATTGGATGAGGCACTGAGTGCCATGGTTTAGATGATGGTTGGTGTTAGTGTTGGTGTTGGTGTTAGTGTTGGGTTATAGGTTGGACTTGATGATCTCAGAGGTCCTTTCTTGACCTTATGATACTGTGATACTGTGATACTGTGAAGAGAAAAATAAATATCAGTTGTTGTTATTTGTGACAGATCTGCCACATGAAATATTTTGTTAGAAATAGTACCTTAAATAATACATTTTGCTTGTACTTTTTGCTTGTAAAAACATTTTTTTAAATATTTAAGTTATCTGTATTATAATAAATAGAATTGAACCACCTACAAATAAGTTCCATGGTCATTTATGTCTTATTTGAATTGTTTACAAAACAGTTAAGCATATCTTACTTCTAAGGGTAAGATAAGATACTCCAGGTTTAAGTAGATCGAAAATCTCCTACTGTTCATGATCACTCGATGTGTAATTCAGAGGTCTTCTTAAAGAAACATTCAGAAAGTTGTGGAACTGAATTATCACACAGCATGATTATTCTTCTTGACTATAAGTAAGTGTAGTGGCATCACAGACACTGAAAAATCTTCAGGATTAATATTTGCATTAAGGACTGCATTCATGACTCAGCGTGCAGAGACAATAATTTCAGTTTGGATGACATAATTTCCTTATATTTGGGTAAAACAGAAATACAACACAGAACCACTTTAGAAAGGCGAAACTGCACACACTGTAAGAGAAGAGCATTCCCTAACAAACCTCATATCCCTCCTGCTAGTTTTCTCATTCCAAACTTTTACTTACCTTTTCAGTGTACTGAACAGATCCTAGACTTGTTTTATGAACTAGCATAACAAAGCAGAATAAGTTTATCTCCACACATATCCCCCAAATCTGATGTTTACATTCACAATCATAATTCTATGTATTTGAGTGACTTAAGGTATTAATTATGGCTAAACTATGAGCTATATCTCGAAAAAGTTGCTGAAAATCCTGAAAAATGATCGAAAGATAACCTTTGATGTTCTTTACCAGTAGCAGTTAGTGTTGGCTAGAGCCCATGCAAAAGTGAGCCCATGCCAAAGAGCAAGAGGTTTTGATCACAAAGCTTGACAGGCTTAATATACAGCAAGAGCAGAAGAGAATGATGGTGTAAAGAGTAAAAATTAACAGGATGTTTTTAAGCAAAACTGAAAGACATATTAGAGAAAAATGACTATTCCAAATGAGATTTTATTAAAAAAATCAGTTAAAGTACTTTGATCAGTTTTCTTCCCACTTTCCCAAAAATGTTGTTTTATCATCTCAATTTTTCTTTCTAATTTCATGTTGAAAGTATTTTAAACCAAGCATCAAAAAAATCTAAGTCTATGATGATATTTACTTTACACAAACATATATCAATATTTAGGCATAAGAAAAGTACACAGTCATGAAAGAGAGAAAGAGAGAGAAAATAAGAGGGAGACACTAGTCTGAAAATTTCCCTCTTGAGATTTGGTGAGAATACTCACATATAATGTACCAGTATTCTCGACAAGAAATAGTCGGATCTCAAAGAATCTGAAAGATTCACATTCAATATACCAGCATTCCCAACAGCAAATGATCAGCTCTCAAGGGGAGATAACCTCTCCTAAGGCTTTTTCATTGGCTGTTAGCAAATGAAATACCACACTTTACCTGAGAGGCATGCAAACCAGGGGGGAGATTACTGGTTTCAGCCTGCTGTGAACTAGAAGAGCTGAAAGTCCTTGTAAGTAATCACATAATTGTAGGGTTTCAAGTCCATTAACTTTTGTCAGATGTTTGAATATTTAAATTTTGATATTTCACTTTGGCTGCACTTAAAAGTTGACATAATAATGGAAAATTCGATTATTTGAACCAGGCTACTTGACTTAGCCCATGATCCAGGTATCAGGTTTTCAGAGAGGGGTGACTGATGGTGATGGTCAGTCTCTTTCTTAGGTGACGATAGGGATTATTGCACACAGGACCCCAGGTACACTGTGATTGATCAGGTTCTCTGGTTAGCTGCATTGTTACAATGGTTATTCTTTCCCCAGTGTGCCTAATCAAGATGACTGGTTATTAGTCTCCTTCTTAAGACTGTTATGGAAGTTCTTTCCTAGTTATAGAAGTTTCAGGTAGGCTGAGAGGATACCATAATGCCCTGGATGACAGCCTCCATACAAGGAGAATTCTCCCTGTGAAGGCTGTGTTCCACTGAATCAAATAATAGACCAAATAAAGGAGAGAAGGTATTTTTCCAAGTGTGTCAAAAAGGTTTTGCAAAGCAGCACAAAGTGGTCTGTATGTCTAGCCACCACAGTCTGGCTCTTCACAGCAGTGTATTGTGAGAGGATAAGAGACAAAGGGTATAAACTGAGACATTTTTAAAAGTGGATATGAGGAGAAATCTTCCTCATAAGGGCAGTGAAAAAAAGTGGAACAGATTGCCCATAGAGGTTGTGCAGTCCCCGTACTTGGAGGTTTTCAACACCCAAATGTATAAAGCATGAGCCACCTTATTTGACCTCTTAGCTGACCCTGCTCTGAGCAGAAAAGTGAACTAGAGACCTCCTGAGGTCTCTTCAAACATTAATTGTTCTGTAACCCTGTCCCTGTTCTGTGTCCCTACTTTATAATGTGCTTCACAAATACTGCAGCAATAAACAGGAATGAGACTAACAGGATTGTCCCCGTCTCAGGATGTGAAAAATCTTACCCATGGGCTTTGTTCCAGTAGATGGTACTAATTATAGAAGCCAGTACAAGGATCTTTAATGTCCTGATTCAGAATTAGGTTATCACTGCCACTTGCTGTTTCTCTGGGAGCTTGTTGTTAGTATGAGGAATAAGCTAAATTAACCGTAACCTGATTTTATTCCATATTCTGCATAAAGCCAAGGTGGAAGTTCTTAAGTTTGAGTGGCTGAGGGAAGTTTTGTTAATTGAAATCATCCTTGTTCAGGAGGTTTTGTGGTGGCAGCAGATAAGATGTAACACAGTCTGGTTGGGCACTGCTATAGATGTATTTGTCAGCACCAAAGAAGACTTGTACAATCAGGTCAAAATTTGTCCTCTGCTCTCATGAGGTATGAAAGGAAGACACAACCAGCTGGTCCTGGACTTTGATCCATGATTATATAATGCAGAAAGTAAGAGTCAATTCCTTCACTTAGCCATCCAGCTCAGATGTTCTGATTGACTGGGAGGATAGTTTTTGCAGGCTTGTACAGAAGTAGCTAGTTGGTAGATGTAGCTACACGTGTATTCTTATCCCCGTATTGAGACTACCAGTGTAGGGCAGAAGGTAAAATCATTGAGATACCAAAACCAAAATGCTGTAGAAGAGCTAGGAGAATTCTCACTAACATTTAGCAACTATCTCTATTGTTAGCCACAGTTTTTCTAAGTGAATACGGTTGTCTGATTGTCTTTCCCTTACATAGGTGTCTCATTGGTACACATGGTCTTCTACAACTGCCTTAAAAATATCCCTCACTAATAAGGAGCTTTGTGACCTATTACCATTGCAATTAGTGCACATTACCTTCTCCCATAAAATGACTGATGTACGTTACTTAAGCTTTTGAAAAGTTACATACACCTAGGCTAGGTTATTTCAGCACCTAGGCTAGGCTAGTTTAACTGAAACTAACCTCAAAGGTTGTTCAGAAATTCTAGCAACTAAGAAATGAAACTGTCTGCTTTCTAAACAACACAAATCGCACATGCATTTGGCATTACACCCTGAATGCAGTCACACTCCAGAAAAATTTATGTCATCATCTTATTCATTCATTAATAAATGATTCTGATTTTTTTGTATAGAATACTCGCTATGAGTCTAATTATACATCTAGAATAAGCGTTTAGTGTTCTTTTTTTTCTAAACATGCCTTTAAATATTTATGTCAAACAATTAAAGATAACATATTCTTTGAGTTCTCACCAGTACTTGAGTTTGGTAAATCAATAAACATAAAAAATAGTTAGAAGATTAATTAAAAAAAAATTTCATAATAAAATTAGAACATTCATTTCTTCATCAAGTTTTTCCTTATTCTTGGTAAGAAGGGACAAATAAAATAATTTTTTGGACACAAAAGTAAAAGATGATTTACTTCAGTGGCCTCATCTGAACATAACAGCAGCCTAAATATCACAGCTTTCACAGCCAACGACTTTACACTGGAAGGGGGAAGATTTAGATTAGGCATTAGGAAGAAATTCTTCACGATGAGGGTGGTGAGACCCTGGCACAGGTTGCCCAGGGAAGTTGCGGATACCCCCTCCTTGGAAGTGTTCAAGGCCAGGCTGGATGGGGTCTTGAGCAGCCTGGTCTGGTGGAAGGTGTCTCTGCCCGTGGTAGGGGGGTTGGAAGTGGATGATCTTAAAGGTCCCTTCCAACACAAACCATTCTATGATTCTACATATTGGAGATGCATCACCACAGGTATAGGCACAGGTATAGAGAGAAAATAGTAATAAATTTCACAGCACGGTCTTAAACCTTTAGAATTATTATAAAACAAGGATTTCTTTTTTTATTATTATTAACACAGTTATTTTCTAAAGAGTAAATACTTAATGTTGTACATATAACTGCAAGATTTCAGAGAACTGCCTAGAAAAATGAGACTGAACCAAGCTCTTCCAATTACCAGTTCTAATTTCAAGATGTTATCAAAATCAAATACAACTTTGAATATGTATTAGAGCTAAACAATAAAGAAAAAAACAAATCATGATCTTTGCAGCCATATACTCAGCAGCTCTAGTGGCTTGACTTTTGGATTTTTCCAATCTTAAAAAAATGGCCTTTACAGGTCTTCCTTAACAACGGAGGTCAGGATCCACAGAAGTATTCCATATCTTCCTTTGATGTAACATGACATATAAATAAGGTGCAGATAAGGGGGTAGGATCTCTTCTTCTTCCGGCAGGCTGGAGAGCAGGAGCTCCATTGCTGCTAGTCCTGTCTGGAACTGAGGCCTGCAGTGGCTGCTGTTGTCTGCCCACGTGTGGAGGGAGAGTCCTGGGTTGGATTTAGCTGTTCTGCTTTCCTCAAGGGAAGTGATGAGATTTTGCTAGTTCTTTACTTTGTTAGTTACCAGGTGTTACAATTGTGCATGCCTGTTTTGTTTTAGTTCCTTTTTGTCCTTTTTCCCATTTTCCCTTCCCCTCTTCCCTTTCTAAGGAGTTTTACATGATACCTTGCTTTATGTAGTTGTTTATATATTAGAAAATATAAATATATTTAGTGTGATTTTGGTTTTTCTATAGTTTTTTCTACGAAAAGGGGGAAGCATTAGGGGCTTAAACTGAGTGCTAGAGAGCTTGGGAAAGCTAGCTCAAAGCAGCTCAGCAGCTCATGGTCGTTTCCTCATCTTTGACATTTTCTTCATCCTGGCAATAAAACAAATGATAGTAGTAAGTTAAGACTCTCTTAATAATGTTCCTTCACTCTTTACTGTTAACAAGAGTTCCAAAATACAATCCAAATGCTCTGTCATATCTAAGTGCCAGAAGACAACTGACTTCAGTGTTGCTATTCTAACTATTGAATCAGCGCCTAGGTCTCCACGGAACCTTGTACTCACAGATTCTCTTCTAGCTTTTGGGGGAGTTGCAAGGTTGTTTTACTGTTTATTTTTTTTATGGTGTCAATAACTTTATTTTTAAAAAGTATTTTGTGAAATACAATCCAACAACTAAAAAAGAAGGATATCTTATCAGAAGTTCTATTAAAATCTGGTAAAGTAGAAAGCCTTACAAGGCATATTCTGTTTACTTTTTCACAAAGCGAAGGAAATGAAGAACCAAAGAAGAAATGTTAGTCAGCTTTGTCAAGAGTAAGTTTTGATGAGGTCTGATCAGAGTGATTAAAAAGCAGAGAATCCTGGGTGGGAGGGAACAGTGTTAAAAAGGGCAGTGTTTAGATATCATGTTGTGTTAAAGTATAACTGCCTGCACTTCTTCGCTTCTGTATTCTTCCATGAATTGGATTAAAAGAACAAGTTCAGAAAAATGGAAGGTTGATAGGTAGTACTCTGAGGACCTCCTTCACTCTCACTGTTCAGAAGGATTTAAAATGAGTATAGGATTGGGAGAATAGAATCTTAGTGGTGTTGCATAGGAAACTGATATGAGATGCTGAGTGTGAAGGACACTTAGCTATTTTTCTCCCATTACCGTCATTGATTCAGTTTCACACCAAAAGAGGCACTGGAATTCTTTAACTGGAGAATTCTATTCTGAGAAAGAGTCAGTAGATGTACTTAAAATTTAATAATTAGAAAAAAATTGCACACTGAATTGAAATTCATATCATCAAATGTGAATTGAAGGCTACCTCAAAATTTTTATATAATGAATAGCTGAAGTTAGAGCAAGAGGAGATACTCAAATATTGTTAAATTCAAGTGAAACACCAAAAATCCTTGAAACTCAGAGTTACGTTGAAAAATCCTGAAACATAAAAAGGCTTAAAAATGTTTCCCTAACAACTCCATTGATAATCATTAAATTATTTTCTTTAATATCAGTTAAACTAGGTGAAATATTCTTTTTCTAAAATTATGTTTTCACCTTTACCTGGATCTAAACGATACATTGTGTTGTACTCTTTTAAAAATAAAAATTACAACATTTAAATTGGTTTCTACATTTGTAATTTCTCTCAGTTCCATCAGAAGTACTCTTGAGTTTGCCCGACAAAAGTGATAATTGCACAAATATTTAAGAGTATAAAAGCAGTTCAGAGTCCTGGGGGGTTTTAAATACTATCTGATATTTGCTTTGATTCTCCAGAAACATATAAGTTTGAATAAGGAAGTTTAAAGCTATAGTAGCAACAAAATCAGTTTGTTTGCAGTGTGATAAGAACTACATAGGGAAAATTTAGACTGCTCAGTGTCTATGTATCCAGAACATAAACTGCTATGAAAAGAGACTTTGGAAGCTAAGACAGAGTTCCAGCTCCAGAACAAACTAGAAATTTACAAATTCACCTGGTGCCAAATGGGGCCATTTCTATTGTAGAGTCAATTGTGGACCATTGCTTCAGCAGTATGAATTAAATCCAGACCTTCAGATAGTTTAACCATCTCTTAAATATCTTTTAAAGTTTTTTAGCTTCTTTTTTATTGTCCCCATATTTACAGCCCTAAGAACTACTTAATGGCCTGATTACAGCATTACAGTATTAAAAAAAGAATAATCAATTTCTGAACCTCCCTTGGAGCAATTTTCAGCCATTTCCTCTCTTACATAGAATTACAGAATCATCAGATACATTAACCTGTCCTGTAACTGCTATTAGTGATTAACATAAATCTGTGAAGCTGTGATTTTTTCATGTGTTATAGTCAAAATTCCATTTGATGTGCAAAAATACTATAATTCTAAAAATCATAAGTGATTCTTGGAAAACAATTATGCGGATTCAAAATTTCATAACCGACTTAAACAGGTTGCATATGTCACAACGCAGAGGTCCAGAAGCTCACAGAGGTCAGTTTCTGGAGCTCTGGGGGTCCCTGTGGCGCTAGGATAGGGTCTGTATGGGCCATTGAGGAAGAATCCGAGGACACAGGCAATAAACACTGTTCAAACGTCCCTAACCCATTGTGTAAAACATGCTGCACGAACAACTTTGTTTTGCTGTAGTCAGCAACTAACACAAGGACAGTGTCACACACCTGACGTCACCATTCACCAATTGTGTGTATATAGGAATGGTAAACAGACCAATCGGCTGCACCCTGCACTAATAAACTGTGCATAGAACATAAAAGCCAATAAATGTTAGGCCCAGTGCTCCTTGCCATGGGACCACGCTTAGTGACCCCATGGTTGTCTCACAGTTGATGTAACCTCTACTCAGGTATTATCGGGAAGTCCCTGGAATGCTTGACAGATAATAAAGTCCTTTTTCTGACCTTGTATTTTGTTGTTTCTATGTATTCTGACCTGCCTCTAAGGGTGCAAGTTCCTCCTGTCCTTTGTAGAGTCTGGCAGTCAGAGTCCATCCCACAACCGCAGTCAGGAGAAGGTCAGCAAGGGGACAGCAGGGGCAGCCCAGGCCCTGGGCATCAGGCAGATCCCTGGGAGTGGGAATGGAGTGAGGCTTAGCTGAGAAGTGGGCTGGTGAGTGGGATCAGGATCCGTCTCTGTGAGGGTATCCAGGGTCTGGGAATCTCTCTTGTACCAGGAGCTGAAGAGTGACAGTCTCAATAATGTTGCACACTCCAGCTGGGTCTGTAAACAACAGCTTTCATCAATTGTTTTAGCGTTCATTATCTTTCTAAGAAAATTTTCCCTACTTCTGTAGGTTGCTACATTTCTCTGTCTACCATCAATTTTGCATTGGGGTGTATCAGCTACAAGTACTGGAAACAGCATAGAAAAAAACAACAAGACCTCAACTGGATTCAAGACCTATTGTTCATAATCTTTATATTGGATATATAATTATGCACACAATGAAGTGGGTAAAAATGTAGCGTAAATTACAAATCAAAGGCCAGAAAAAAGTAGGCATTTATGATGTTTGATTAAACATACTTTTCAAGTGCTAAATTTGAATGAATAGGGTGCCACAGGGTAAAAAGTGACCTTTATCTTCATTACGACTGTCGTAAGTATTGAATTAATTTGTATGCCATAAGTTATAAAAACTGGTTTAATTTTGCCCATAGGAAGAAAATACTGGTTTGATGTGTTCATAACACATACAATACAGAAGGATGTGTTTGATGTGTTCATAACACGTGCAATACAGCTTTAAGGAAAGTCATATCACAGAACTGAAATATGATTTATGGTAAGGTAAACAGCTTTCTATTTCATTAGCATTGTGAAGTATTTTGGACACTTCATTTGGAATGTTTTTCAGTGAAGGATTCAACTTATGGCTAAGTTTCCTTGAAAATGTATTTACTAAGCATATGATTCTTGCAGTGCCAGTGGCTCAAAGGGAGATTTGACTGAATAAGGCTTGTGAGATCAAATAATACTTAAGTTTGAATTTACCTCTGTAAACAAAAATATTTGTATTTCATTTACTACAAAATGTAACTGCTATGTCAAGGATAAGGAATGTTTGAAGTTACATGTATTTTGTACAGTTTAACCCTATATTGTTTTTTCTTGTGTTCACATTTATTTTAATAATATACGTGCACTTAAATTAGAGAAAATCTTAGATCTAAATTAAGAAATTCAACTCTATAAAGCTCCTGAAGCACACCTGCACAGTTGAAGTCCAGAGGGTAATATTTTTTAGTAGTAATATTATTTATTTTAACATTCTGGAAAATGCAATAGGTGTGACTGAATGAGATATGAATGGAAAGAGAGGCTCCTAAAGTAAGCATGCACTAAAGTAATTGTTACATTGCGCTGAGAATTTCAGTTGAATTAAAAGATCAAGGTATACATATTATTCCAGTTAAACACTTCACTAGAGTTGGAAAAAAATATGGACGCGTGGATAGGTAGGTGGGTGAATGGATGGAAAAAGACAGCTATATTAGGTAAAAATATGCATGTAGATTAATGTAAATCTTAAAACTGAATAACAGAAAAACATTCTTTTGTATGTCACAACTCAATGAGTATGCATTTTCTTTTTTTTTTTCACACTCCTTTAAAATTTCAACTCAACTTTAGGAACAAACTGATTTTTTAAAGTGCAGTAGTGTTGCAAAACATTAGGTACACAGGGAAATGATCATTCTGATATGAAAGTACATGAGAGATCAGGATCTTAATGTGTGCAATCACTTACACAAAAACATCCTTCAGCAACACTCCTTCTTTAAACATTGCTCCTTATCAGAAAGGAGGCATGTCTATCTAAACTGAAATCCTGTACTTCCATTTACACAAGCTAGATAATCATCTTGCAGTTACAGTTTTCTTACAGGTCTCAAATACAGCAATTCAATCTCAGCAGGGTCTTCCTTGGTTCACAAATCAATCAGTAGCAATCACTGTTTCCTTTTATAAGGTCTCACGCTGTTCAAGCATGTCTAGTTCTTTTTAAAAGTTCAGGTAGCATTTCTTTTATTAATGATAATTCCAATTGAGACGATGGATACCTGGCTCATGTTCAAAATTCTTTTAATGAAAAAGTTCATTATGAGCAGAAAATGCTACTTGTCTGCGATGCAGGATTATTTCCTCTAAAATCTGTGAATGAATATTTATACATGTTGTAGGAGAAGGGGTTTTTTATTGTTATTACTATAACCATGTAACTTCCTTTTTCTATATATATACATATTTAAGTCTCCTACTTTTCCGTTCAGTAAACAAACATATATATTTGCTCTTCTCTAAACCAAGATCCCAGCCAAAAATCCTATATGTAAAATGGAATAAAAACAGGACCTTGATGAGGTCCTTCATTTAAAGTAAATTTAATTTATGGTTTCCCTGAGTGGGTTAGTAAACACCTGAAAAGCAACTGGACACCTATATCACTATGAAAATTTGATAGACTCTTGAAAATAATAGCTTTGCTACTAATCACAAGCACAGAAGGAAACAAAATAATTAATTACCTAATTACCACATAGTAGAGAAAAAGATACCTTGTCAGAACACTTCAATTTGAGTGACATATACCAAGGCATTCTAATGTCAATTCAAAAAGTTCCTGTCATTTTTATATTTTAAAATAATAATAATTTATAATTTGAAAAATCTGAAACTTTAATAGATAAAAATCTGTATGAAATCTCACTATAGTGGATAAGGAATATTAAATCCTTATAGCTAGATAAAAGTACTCAGGTACAATTTTTAATGCCTTGACTGTGTTGGTGATGTAATAAACTACAGTATAATAAGGTGGCAAGGAACAGTCAACATAGATACGTAAAAACAAATTGTATCACAGTCATTTATGACAGGATGACTAGTGAATCAGGAGGAAGCAGTGAGTATTATACAAATGTCATGAAACAAGAGGCAGTTCACGCAGCGTTGTCATATGCAATTTAGCAAAACGTGAGACCTGTTAAATTTCTCTGTAGTGAATATGGAACTAACAGAAAAGGCATCCTCAATAACTGATTTAAGAAAATAATTTCTTATCACATTTTGAGATCATTTCAAACAGCGAAACCAGGAGTCTGTGTGACTTGAACCTCTGTTTAAAATGTTTGTTAATTTGAAAGGTCAAACAGTACATTGAGAACCTTTGTCAGTCACACCAAGCTAGAAAACATCAGGAAGGCTTCTGGTTGACAGAATTATAATTCAAAACAATAACATCATACTTCGGAACAAGGTTAACAAATCAACTAAAATTTATTAATAAAAAATATTGAGAAAGAGAAATGAAATGCCCATGTGTGAAGTGAATAATGATTATTGTGGCTTGCAAAATAAAGATAAAATATTCTAGGATGTGTTAATAAGAATGTTTTTAAGCAAAATACTAAGATAATTATTTCTCTGCTCTGTCAGCTTTCCTGAGAATGTCTGGTGTTCTACATCCATTTTGATCATCGGCAGTTAAGAAGGACTTTTGAAATCTATTTATTTGTATAAACAAATTAAAAAGGACTTGCATATATTTTTTTTATAGGTTTTGAAACCTGTGTTGTTTAAACAGAGGCTCAAGTAGTTCATCCTCAGCACTGGACTCTCTAGTTTTAATACACTTTAAAGAAGGGGTGTCAAACTCACAGTTCCATCACTTGCTGTGCACGTGACCGGCGCTGGCAGGAGCGCAGGGACAAGGATCCCGGTGCTGCTGGGTAGAAACAAGGTGTCTGGATGGATAAAACAAGTTGGAGGGCCAGATTTGGCCCACGGGCGATGAGTCTGACATCCTGCCTTAATGTATGAAGGCGTATTAAATGTTGCTACAGATGTATGATTCTTTATAACCTGAAGTAGATGTGATACAGTAACACCATTTTTTTAACCTCATCTTACATTAATCAGTCATGTACTGTTCTGAAAAAGCAAACTACTGGAAATTTCTTGCTGCAAAAAAAAAACCCGAACCAAACCAAAAAAAAAAATCTATAGAAGTGATTCTTTCACCTTATATTTGTCCATTTCAGTGATTTTCATTAGTATATATTCTGAGCAAGATTAAAAGCCTTTAATAGTTCATAACATGGAAGTTAGACTTGTTGGTCATGAAAAAAGTTAAATATTTTGAGCAAAACCAAACTGTATTTTTGTGTTCATGGAATTGTCTTTGTCCATCAAATAGCTGAACTGAATTAAGCCAGAAAATGAGCAAAAAATCTAAAAGTAGTAAATACCTTGTTCTATATATCAAAACTAAATGGCATCAGTCAGTGATAGCTGTATAGTACTCTAAACCTCTTGTGGTTTTAAATTTTAACCAGAATTGTGAATGTGATTTTGTAAATGCCAATCTGTTGCAGAAGGAGAATCAGATATTTTAAACAAGTTTGGAACTGAAGATCAGCTTCAGTTCTATTAACACACCTTTACGAACATCTTAAGCACACTTCCTTCCTCTGACAATCGTAGTATCAATAAAAAGTAGGACACAGTTTGAGTTTCTAAATTATATACTCTCTTAGAAAACACATGAGGGAAATATAATAATGTTTGCATTCATTGACTCTGTAGTGCTAACCATGATCCTGTATTCCAGGTAAATGTGAATTGTATGTAACAAACTACTACTGTTTGTAAAATTTGTTATGCAATAGTATCTTCTAAGTAGATAGTGCATAAAAGGTGTCTGAACTGAAAACCGTTATACTAGTGCATCAGGCTAATTCATTACACCATGTTAATCTCTTTACCCCTAAAATTATCATGTTCAATGTCATAGTTTGTTTGCTCTTAAGTCTGTGAAATTTTCTGAGAAATAATAATAACAAAAAAATGAAAGAAACGTGGATGGGACTTTGCACATGCTTTTTTATTTGTGTTGATATTTTAAGCAGCTTACATTGGGCACTAGACAAGCCTGAGACAGATCAGTGATACATGTAACATAAAGATGTTAAAGAGTTGTATTATTTTCCATATAAACAGTACTTTTACATGTCATATTTACAGTTACAAATCATCAGTGTTTCAGTTTAGGATGTAGGGATATTCTTATTGGAAATCCAACAGGTATGTATAATCCCTCTGCAGAACTACATCCACTTTATTGAAAGAATGTTAACATTGACACTATCATTGTCCCCAGTGATGCAAATTTGCTAAAAAACATGTCAGTAAAGCCCTCACTCTCTGCTATAATATGACTTCAATCTAGCAAACCTCTTGACTGTGGATATCATTTTATGTATATGCATTATTAAAGTCAATGACAGGTGTCTTGATGATATATGAGAGACTCCATATGCTCTTCAAGTAGATTAATCCTACGTTTAGGTGGTTTAAAATAAGAAGTTTCTGCGTTCATCCAGAATGGTTTCTTACAGAGCACAGTATTATGGTAGTAATCTGCGAAAACAGCTTAATTCTCTTCAGATAGCTCAAGTTGCAGAAGATAAAGTGGATTTGCGAGTTTCTCAGAAGAAAAATAATCTCCAAGGCTATCAGATATCAAAAAATGGGGAAAACATCTCATTCCTTTATACTAAAGTCTCTTTTGTCACATTAAATGGGAAACTTGTTTGGCTAAGGGCTTATCTTCTAAGGACTCTTTTAAAGGATCATATCCAAATGAACCGAACCAAAAAGTGTAGTTTCAATGAAGGTGAAGTTTCAGAGATTGTTGTGGGGAAAAAATTGAATACAATTGTTCTTTATGCTTTTTGGTTATTTTCTAATTACAGAACTCTGCAATGTAATATAAAATTTATTCTAATATCTACATTTATGAAAAGCTGTAAATTGATAAATAAAGTCTACAACTAATAAAAAGTAGAATTAACATTCAACTACAAAGCTGCCAGCTTTGCAGTCTGAGAAAAAAAAGCACTTTCTGTCATCATAAATAAGCCTTTTGAATGAAAAAATAAAAAAACCCCTGCAGTCTCTGCTTTCAAAAATATCCTACAACCTTTTTCAAAACACATTTTTAAGCGGCTAAATTCTCATTTAGATTTATTTGGACACGTCCTAAAGAAATAAAAAAAACCTAGTTTCATCAAATATTTAAATAGAAAAATAGTTTTCAACATTTAAATTTGTCTCACACTCTAAAAACATGAATATTAGCATTTTGATAACTTGTAATTTCTGCAATCTTGTAACAGTGGGAGAATAATAAACCCTGGCGAGATACATGTAAAACTGACCAAAGACTGTACTGACAGATTAAATTTGTAAGTGGAATCAGAAAAACCTGCTTCTCAGACACCCTTCCCAAGCAAAATTTTGTCCATCTTTTCTCAATTTTTTGAGGAACATTCTTTTATGTCAATACATGAATTCGCATGTATGAAACACTTATAATCTGAATCCAATACATGAGACTGCCCTGAAGGAAAGTAAAGTTTTTATCTTTCCCTATTTCTACTATAAACTACTTTTCGTTATGCAAAAACTCACTGTCAGTGAGATAGAAACCAAATATGTACACATCTTATTTAAGTTAATCTTATGTTCAGAATAGTGTGGTTTTTCAGTGAAATGTCCAGTAGTTCCTTCTTAAAGTATGTTTGCTCTGACTGCAGCATGTTTTGTGTGTGCAAACTTGACACCTTCAAGAAGAAAAAGACTTGAAAGTGTCATATTAGATATAAACAAAATCCTCTATAAACTGTACCAGTTCATGAGGACCGAAAACAACCACTGGTCTTTTGATCAGTATCAAACTATGATCAGTATGAAAAACTATTCGTTAAAGAAACCATAATAAATCTATTTTAATCTAACCAACACCTTTCAATCCACTCCATCTGTGCCAAATATTTAAAACATGGTAATAAGATTTTGTTATTCACAGAAACATGTAGACATGGATGGAGTCTGTAGATGAGAAGTTTTTGCCTACTAGTTTGAAAAACCTTTTAGTACTACAGAGTTAACAGCAGCAGAATACACTAAGATAGAAAAAAGAGCCAGAAGGAAACCAGCTAGTGGTTTGCTGCTATCTATATCTTGATCAATTGGTGAGAAATATATATGGGAATGGACAAAATCAAGTTGCTCTTGTCCATACTTTCTTTGAAAAAAATGTATAAATCTATGAACTGATTGCTATATACAAGGATTCACTGAATCTGTAAGGGACTAATTGCAGCAATATTTTCTAAGAGTACTCACAGCCTTCTTTGGAATTATTTTTTGGTTTTGTTTTTTCTTTATTATTTCCCACTATGATTTGGGGGGCAGCACTCACAAAGTAGTCAGTAAAATGAAATATCTGTCTGCACTTTCAGTATATGTGTTTCACAGCTTGAAGTTTAAACTAGAATATCTATTCTTTTGTGTGTCAACAGCATAGAAAAAATGATACCTAACAATTTACGTCTGTCCTGTTTACATAAACTCCTGTTGCCTACAGAAGTGATGCTTGGAACTATTTTAAGTATTCTTGCCAAGGAAACAGGTCTTACAGTTTTTCTTTTTGATTAAGGAGAAAATTTTCTATAGCTTGTTTTGAAGTATTACCACTTGATTATCATTTTCTGTGCTTGCTATCCTTGAACAAACCAGTACTTCTATAAGCCAACACAGATATATTGTCTCTTTTGTTTAGAAATTTACACATCAAGAACAGTAAATATGGCCTTCAGAACTGGTATAGGTCTTCATAACTCAGCCAAAACACTACACAGTTCTTATTATTTCACCAGTTGGGAAAAGATTATGGCATATATCACAGTTGCCTTCATTTTCAGGAAACAAAGTTTATAAAGAAAACTGCGCTTCTAACACTTCTTTTTTTTTTTTTTATCAAGCTTCCCTGGTTTGTATGTGTATTCTTCAGAATTTCAGTGACTATTATCTGATTTGGTTTCTGATGAGAATCTGAAATCATAAACTCTGAAAAAATACAGGCATAAATGCTGCATAAACTGTACTGAAATATGCAGCAAACCAATACTTTGAAAAATATTAAAGCATTTAGCCTGCTTTAATGGGATTATCTTGTTTATTTTTCTGGAATACCCAAGGTCATGGGATGGATGTCCATAGCACTTCAGTGAGAATAAAATGAAAGTTAATTTAGTAATTCCAAATGTGTAATAAGGTCATCAGAAAACCAAATCTTTAACTCTGAGCCATTTAGCAATGGTTTTCTGAGTACTGATCAAGAGAAATAAAAAATTCTAGAACTATTTTTAAAGGACCCTAATCTTCTTCTAAAATAATATGTGTAGGGTATGTCAGACGATTAGAATCACCATCCATTAGAAGTGTCACTTTCTTGTTCTTGATTATTCAACAACAGAAGATAGCTAGGTACCATGCAGATGTCTGAAATGGGATATATCAATACTATTTTAAAAAATGTTGGGTCTTTTTTCAAAAACTGGCTATCATTAATATAAACCAGTCTTTGATGTGAGTATAGAGGTAAAACATACTTAATGCAAGACCAAAGATTTTTTTTTTAATTAATATATTCTTAATTTATTAATTGTTAAAAACAATTTATTGTTAAAAACATGCTTAAAGATACATGAGAAGGCAGATGAACTTCAGTGAAGACTCTGAAATGGTATTATTTCTCTTTGATTCTCTGTGTATCACCAACAAATTTGAGTGTTTCTGCTTGTTTGTGTTAGTTTTGACACCTCCAGTGCCTTGAATTGTTTGATCCATCTTCTAAATCAAACTTATTGCGTTGAATAGTATTGGACTTTATTTTTTAATTTTTTATATATTGAAAGTGTAAAACTCTTATCTTTTCATAAACTAAGTAATTAATTAAAGGACTTCTCAACATCTGGGAGGCTATTCTCTGATTCTGATGGAAACATTCCACAATATAGTTGTTCCTTTTGAGTGTTTTATAGCAATGGAAGTTTTTAAAGTTGAAACTCTTCCATTTCAAGAATAATGTTTTTCCATTGTCTACAAAAGTTAACCGTATTCTCTATTGACTTATTCTTCCTGAAGTCCTCTTTTAGGTAGTAGGAAACTGTGACTACCCAAGTCAAGATCTAAAATGTATTATTTCTGACTTAATGGACCACACTGTTCAGTTTTCAGGTTGTTTTTTACAAGATTTAGCCTATGCATCCCTTGTATTGACTTATTTCAAAGAATGTTATTTATTCGCATCAGAAGGGAGGAGGTTGGAAGCATTTAAAAATATTTATGCATACTAAGTTTTTGTGGCATCCAATTTAGAAGCATAGATGGCCTACAGTCTATATTTGTAAATGAAAAAAAACGTGCATCACAGTACAAGATTCTGGAAGCCAGATCACCACAACTGCACATAGAGCCTACAGTTATTATGCCTCCAGTTTAGATATTTTAATAAAATGTTTAATATGGTGCATTTGATAAACTTATTAAATCAATCTAAGATGAAGTAGGGAAGAAGTCCAAGATTTAGGTTTCTGAAAACCCTTGTCCTATTTTAAAAAAGGACACAAATTCCTAAACTGCGTATGTGTACATTGAAATACGTCTTTCTGAAAGCTGTGTCAACTGAACACATAATTTTTCTAAACGAAGAATTTTTATTACTTACTAGTGTCTCTTTACCTATACCTAGTCCTTTCCCTATTGTTTATGATTTAAGACTGTAGACAGCATTGGAAGAACAATAAATAAATACAAACAGTGCCTATGGCTTATTTATCCTAGGCTTGAGATAAACAAACTTGCACAAACTTAATAATGTACAGAAAGCATATCCACAAATTAAAAACAAAACGAAAGGACACAAATAGAAGAAAAATATGAGAGTTCCAAAGGTGATTCAGTTACATAGAGAAAACATGATTCTGGTGTCACAGGTTTAGAGTAGGAGAGGAAGATAAGGCTTGCTTAATGGAAATATGACGATTGACAGCAGAACCATTTGTTTTCAGTAGCCTGGGAAATTAAAAATTTACCTGCAGTCAACTCAGTAAATTGTTGTTATTATTAAATCATTTTTCCTAAATATAACATAATGAATATTGGCACAACCAGTTTATATTTGCCACTGTTATCTAATCACCACAGGATACACAGTTCCCTAAATCTCCCATACAAACTTGGATCGGCGAAGACTCAAATAAAATATTGTAAGAGCTGAAGTAAAACCCCTTATCTCTTACGTACATGAACACATACATATCATAGATGTATGTTTATTTGCCAAAGCACACATACAGACACACTCACATGCAAATGTACATAAACTTCATATGAGTTTTACTTGGTACTGAAGAGCTGCAAATCTTTTTCTTGAATGCAGCTGTACAGGAAAATTATTTAATCTAAACATATTTTTTTCCATTTATTTCTAATATTTTTAGTATTATACCATGTCAATGAACTTTCTGTTTCTGATTCATATTTGTTTGATACAGATGCAACCTAATGATGTACTAGAGAATGCCAAGTAGGGATGATTTTGTACATTTGTTTATGACTGTATCGAACGCATTTCTTCCCTCTTAGCTGCGAAATATATCTATATGTATGTTTTTGTAATGTATATTCACCTCCTCTTGTGAACTGATTTTTCTGTCAGTCAGGAAGATGTCTTTTTCCCCATCTAGAGAAAGAAAATATTAATGAAAATATGAAGGATGCATGCCTGACAAATCCTAGTACACAAATCTTTTGCACTAAGTGAGAATATAATATCTGGATGAACTGCAGATCACAGTTGGGAGAACTGAGTTGATTGCAAAACTAATTGCAGCATAGTTCTGGTGGGTGATACATGAACTATTGTTTGGTGACTAGTGACATAGTTACTGATTTCTTTGGCATCAAGGAAATTATGTCTTTATCACATACTACTAGTTTGAAGTCATCCAATATAGCATTCTATCTATGCAAATATATTGAAGACAGCTTCTTTCCTTTTATTACAAATCCAACACAACATTATGCTCCACTAAATAAACCATGGAATTAGCAAACTTCATCTTTCCCAATCTAATTTCCCCTAATAAAATTTTCATTTTTTTATTTCTAAAATATTAATTAAAAGTTTATTTATTTTCAACGGTGATCACTATCAGAGTAGAGGAAAAAAGTTTTATCTGCACATCAGATTCTCTTTAGAGCAAATAATTTACTATGTGTCACAGATAGTCATAAACTTAGGGTCATCACTTAAGAGTTATCCTGAAGGGGGAAGCCCTTTTAAAAGTTCTATATTCAGAAGACGGTGGCAGCTAAAGACTTAAAAGGCAGAGAAAGAAAAATTTATTTTATTAGATATATATTTCACTTTTGTTCTTCAGACTTTTACAGTAAAAATTTAGAAAATTTGCAAAAAAAAATCTTAGCTAGGTACAATCACAGACAGTTATGAACAAATTATAGATATTTCATTTGTGTTATATTTTCTTTTTTACTTCAAGCTAAGCCAGAGACATACTATTTTTTCAATTGGTAACACTGTTGTACACAAATGTGTCCTTAAATATTTCATGAGCAAAATACAGCAATTCATAAAATAAATGCTTTCAAAATGTAACAGGGGTATAATGAAAATTTAAACAAAAAGGTATCCAACCGTCTTCCTGTGTTCAATAAATAATTATCTCATGATAGTTTATAATAAAACACAGTATTATACAAAGGATATTTCATTCCAACATTTTTGCTATATTATCACTTTGCAACATGTTTTGTATTGTGATATGTTATTAAGCAACAATGATTTACAAATTTCTAAAAGATGCTGTGGACAAATTTCTTACATTCACTTTTGAATATCAGAATCAAGAAAGAAAAAAAAGAAAACCAAACAAAAGAAAAAATGTCTGCCAATTAAAGGTGGTACCAAGTGGGGGTAAATATGTACAACTTCAACAGTTTCTGCTGTTATTGCCTTCTACCTGAAAGAGGAACATCAAGAGGGAAGGTAGGACAGAAGTATTAATGTCTGTGGTTGAAAGCATAGCCTGAAAGACAAAAGGTCTCTAAAGAGCAATCAGAAATGGGAGCACGGAGTGAAAGATCATATTCAAGTCCTTGTCTGTATGTGTGCTTTGCATAATTTGCATATGAGGCCAATATGCATGTTGTTTCAGCTTTCATTCGGAAATAAATTTTGCCTGTGGAACAGGAGGAGATTTAAAATTAATGGAAATCTATAATCTAGTGTAGATGGATGTCCTTTTTGCTGTTTGTTATTCTAAAAATTCAGAGGTTTAAAATTATGGTCTCAAGAAGAGAGGCAAGTTTAGATTTAAATGTCAAGGGGGCTTTAAACATTGGTTATTCACACCTTAAACGGGTAGTACTCATTGCTCACTAAGAGCGTATTAATAATTTTTTAGGTATTTATTTGATCTGTACAGGGTATAGATCACATGATGGGAATTGGGGGATCGAAATATCTGGATTTAGCTTCAGGATCATAGTGGGAAAGGAAGTTAATAGTGGTGGAAACAACTCAAATTTCCAAATTGCTCCAAAAAGAAGAAACTACATGGGAGAACTAACAAGTTTACAGATGCACCTCAGTGACTTCCTGCACCAATAACCTAGGTGGTAAACAACTCCTAAACAGACAGAAATAGCTGAATTTACAACATTAGCAATGGTTCATGTCAGTCAGGACTGCCATTCTAATGAAGACTGATAATATATCTCTCTAAATACAGATTTATGTATTATATAACTGTTTCTCTGTAGATATAGTACTCATTTAAATTGCAAACTAGAGGGCTCTCTTAACACATTCACAGCCTCTACAGGATGGCTCCAACTCCAGGTTAGGACAAATAATAGAATGTGTCTTAAAATGAGGGTGGTGAAGCACCCGAACAGGATCCCCGGGAAGCAGTCATGGCACCGAGTTCTGCCAGCATTTAAGAAGCATTTGGACAATGCCCTTAGTCACATGGTGTGAATGTTGGGAGTGTCCTGTGTAGGGGCAGGAGTTGGACTTAATGATCTTTTGGGTTCCGTCCAGCTAGGGTGATTCTGTGATTCTGTGTGTGTGTACTTGTGAATGAAGGAAACAATCAATGTAAATCTAGTCAATACAGTCAGTGTATTACATTAATGAGCTAGAACTATTTCAAGAACTGCCCATCTGGTCAGGATTCAGTTGCCCAGACATAGGGAGCTCATGCCAGCTGAGACACTCTAGAGCATACAAGACATGGTGCATAGTTCTGGAACAGCAGCTGGGATGCTCTCAGATGGGATGCCCCAACACATTTCTAGTGACATCAAGTGCCAGAGTCCTAAAAACTTATTTAGGCACTAAAGGACTATTTCTGGATAAACTAAATTGCTTCCCAAGTCCCATGGACTGTACTGAGGAGATGTGAAATGATTGTGAAGGGGTTTAGATATCTAGTGCACACAGACATCCACAGTTGGAAATATGTTGTTATTTCAATCTTGAACAGAATCCAAACTGGATGTGATTCACCCGCCTAAAACCAGACATGTAGTACTACTTCAGTATCCTGTCTAGCCTCCAGCTGCCACTTCAGAGGGAAAATTATCTGATCTGGATCTATCATTGTCTCTTGGCTCTCAGATACCTTTAAATATATCAAAGGATACTAGATGTTCAGGAAATAGATATCAGCACACCACTATATCTTTAACCTCTTATGTGAAGAAGGAAGAAAAACTAAGTGCAAGGAAAACAGTTACGGGTGGCTCTAGAGAAAAATCTGGTAACAAATAAATAGAAAAGTAAACCAATGTAAAATGGTAATGGTTTGCACATCAGATATCCTAATATTTCCAAATGCCCTAGAAGGATTTGCAATGTTCCTAATCTGTTCCTTGCTCTCAGATTAAAGAAGCTGTTATGCTATGCTCAGAAGATTTTAATAGTTTATGTAATTTCTAAAATATTACAGAACAAAAAATCTGATATTATCAATATAGTTCTTTTGAAATTTCTTAAGCGTAGCTAGTAATAATGAATGGCACATATTTGATATAAAACTAGATAGATTAATTTATTTACAACTTCATTGTTCGGAGAAATTTGTGTTTAAAGCTGTTACAAAATATGTTAGGATCACAGTCAATGGTGTATTAAATTACAAGTACAAGGTAATGTTACAAGCTCTTAAAAAGTACAGACTATTGCTAATAGATAAATTATGCATGTTCAATGGCACTCTACATCTGTTGATTTACCAAATATCTAATTTAAATTCTCTAAAGCCATTATGATGTTTAAGGCACATTTTGTGATTTCATAAAATGCCATTTATCTGGTGAGAACCATGCTCATTTGAAAATACATTCCACAAAGTGACAAGGACATAGTTTCTGCATGCAAATGAATTTTTCAGGAAAGGTGCCTGAAACTGCTTTGACCTACTGGACAAGGAAGAATGATTTACCTCTACCTACAATAAAAACATTATAACAAGACAAATCCCAATCATGAATTGAATATGATTTAAAAAAAAAGAGAAAGAAAAAAAGAGGAAAAAAAAGAACATTTGCTCATATTTACCTTGAAGCCTTTATTTTCCAGATGATGTGAAATTGAATTATGCTGTGAAACACTTTCTATTCGCAGTGAAAAAAAAAAAAGGAAAAACCCCAAAATAACAAACTGAAACAGATTTTAAAAAGAGTGCAGCCTTATTCATCATTCATCCAACAAAACATTGCTTATGTCTTCAGAAGAAGCATTTATATAATAATACTTCCCTTTGTGCAGTAGTTTAATTTCAGAGAATTGCAACAACAATAACTAATTAATCTTCTAAGTAATCTTGGGAATTAGAAATTGATTTCTCTGTTCCAGATGTACAGCAAGAAGGCTTGGAGTCAAGCAGCTTAATTTGATGAAACTGCAGCAACATACATATAGCCGAATTTGGCCAGAAAAGATGAAGAGCCAGACTGTCAAAGGGTTGTCAGAACTATGACATGGAAAAAAATAAATATCTAGTTCTGGAAGGGCATTTCACAGTACAGAAGTAGAAAACCTGTGGGGAAAAGTTGGAGATTCACTGAAGTCAGAATGGAAAGTGAGAACATGCAAACGGGAACTGAACATACAGCAAAAAGAGACTGTCTGACGCTGACTGCCTGAATACTGTTCCTACAGGGACCAACTGTTCCATTTTGCAGAATCTTTGCAAAAGTCTCTTCATTATAGAATTTGGCTGGGAAGTGGAAACCTGAGTAAATCTTAGTCTGAAGAGATTTGGACTTACGGTCAGCACGTGCTCTAATGGCAAAAAAAAAAAATAGAATAAAATTAAGATACTTTCTCTTAGCTGATGTACAACACTCTTCAACCAGAAATGCAAAAAACACATTTTTGTTGAAAATGAATAATAACAGACATTCTGATGCTACAGCCCAGCAATGAGGACATTTTTTGTTTGGGCATCAGGTTAACTTAGCTAGCTCCTACAAAGACAAAATTGTGGGATTTGAAATGCTTTTACCTGAAGAGCTCTTTTTACAAAGCTCATGTTTACAAGAAGACTGAAGACAAAACTTTAACTTGTATGTGTCTAATTTAAAGATTACAAAACTGCCTTTGGCTGAGATAGCTCTCTCCAGTATCTGATACACAGGGTGGGATTTAGCTGCAAATTAATACACCTGGCAGCCAAGACGGCCAGCCATATCCTAGAGTCCTCCAAACAGTCCGTTGCCAGCCAGTCAAGGGAGGTTATTGTCCCACTCTACTCCGCAATGGTGCAGCCCCATCTTGAGTATTGTTTGGGGTGCCACGGTATAAAAAGGATATCAAGCTACTGGAGAGTAACTCCCCCAGAAGAAGGCCACAAAGCTGGTGAAGGGTCTAGAGGGAAAGTTATATAAGGAGCAGCTCAAATCCCTGGATCTGTTCAGCCTGGACAAGAGGAGACCTGAGGGGGGACCTCACAGTGGTTTACTGCTTCCTCAGAAGGGAAGGAGGAGGAGGAGGCGCTGATCTCTTTCTGTGGTGACCAATGATAGGACCTGACGGAATGGCAAGGGGAGGTTAAGGCTGGGTATTAGGAAAAGGTTTTTCACTCAGAGGGTGGTGTCTACATATAAGTTCCTATACATGTTCTAAATATTCAAGCTTCTAATGAAATTAGATTTTTAGCTAACAAAAACTTAGCTCCCTTTAAAACAAATACCTATAGCTTCAATCAGCTCCTGACTTACATCTATTTCCAAATAGATCTCTGTAGGACAGTAAGTGCATTAATATATTTTTGGTAGGAATGACTCAGGACCTATGTGAGAACGTGTCTTTATGAAAGGACAGCTCTAAGACAGTTGGGAGACCATAGGTCACTTCAAATATTACTATTATGCCCATATAACCAAGTCCCTGGTAGTCAGTCAGATTAAGTTCTTTTTAGAAATTTACTCGCTGTTGACTGCATTGATTAGATTCTACTGACTACAACAGAACCTTAGCCACCTAGGGTGACACTGAATCTGTCTGCAAACACTTATTTTGAGGCAGTAAAATTCCACCCTAACTGAAAGAAAATTGAAAAAAAATAAAAAAAAAATTAGGTGTTTAAGGAAATGTTTAGGAAAATACTTAACAATTAACAGTTTCTGTGTTTGACACCTATAAGACTTTATGAATCTGAGTATTAACTATAATAAAAGACAAGTAGTAAGTTTTTCTATGAAAAACTGCTCAGTAGTTCAATTTAAACTCACTTCATGGAATTTAAATCTAACCAGAATAGATTCATCCATTTATTAATGACACATAATTAATGGGTAATCAACAAATTATATATTCAGAATCAATATAAATAATACAGCAGAAAATCAGCAGTACTTTCACTTACAAAATGCTAGTAAACACGTATTGTTTGCTAAACGCCTTCATATAACTAATTCCAGAAAGTTACAGTCACACACAAACACACACACATTTAATGTGAAGCTTACCGATGTGGGTTACAAATGCCATCTTCGTCTATCCCTCCCTTTTCAAGGCTCAAACTCACTCCCTCATTCCTCACTCCTCTGGCTCTTCCCTGCTCCCCAAGAAGTGCATGGGGATGGAGAATGGGGTTTATGGTTAGTTCATATGTTTGTCTCTTCCACAGGTTGTAGCTTCCTTCTAGGAATATCCACCTCCTCAAGTGTCAGGTCCTCAATAGGTTGCAGTACAGGTATCTACTTCTGTTGCTGGAGAACCTTCTCTGTCTCCTCCTTCTCTTGGTGTTTACAAGGTTGTTTCTCACAGTTGTATTCTCTTCAGATTTAGGGTGTTCTTTTGGCTGTTTGTTGACTTTTTTGGGTGTTGGTTTTGGTTTCTCACTGTTTTCTGCTTTCTAATATTTTGTGTGATTTCTTAAATATCCTTTCTCTGAGGTGTCACCACCCTGGCTGCAGGGCTCAGATATGACCTGCAAGAGGTCGGTGGAAGCCAGCTGGAGCCAGCTGTGTCCAACATGGGCATTGCCAACCTCTCCTCACAGTGGCTGCCCTGCAGCCCCCTTAGCCAGCACCTGGACACAGACAACCGACACAAAGGCTGATGGCCAATTCCATTTTAAACATGATCACCTGAGGTGATCAGACACTTTTTTTTTTCTAAGACCACCACTTTTGTACAAACACCCTCCAGATAGTTTTACATGTTAAACTTGCACACATTATTTATACTTACAACATAAGCAGTATTGTTAATATTGACATTTTTCAAGGGTGGGCAATGACCATTAAGTCAGTGACAAATGTCATGACAGAAACTCCTAAAGGTTCAGTCTTGGACACTTTGTATTACTAAACCTGTAGCACTTCATTGTTGTCTTGGTAAGATGGTATATTCTGTTATATCCAGCTGTTTCACTGCAAGGACAGACTGCAAGTTAAAATCAGGTTTTAATATTTTCACAGTATCAGTGAGTTAATATAATGGAAATCAAACTTAGGTAATTTCAATTTCAAATGGCAATGAATACATAACAAGAGTAAGACTAAATAAATGTCCTAAAGTATTACTATTTAAAAATATATCAAAGCAATATATAGCATTAGGACAAATAAGAAAAAAAGTACAAGAATTCACACTTACATACTCATTAAATCACAGTAAAAATTTACCCCTGAAATTAAACCTATAAAGACAGGAATTGTAATTCCATCTCTAAGCAGAATCATATTTCCCAATTCTATCTCTAACCAGAATCATTTTTCCCATCTGTTTCTTACTTATTTTTCTTAGTTTTGTAAGTTCTCCTCTTGAAGTCAATCAGGCAATTTTAAGCAAGTATTCAAATTTTCTTATACAAACAGGTCTGGAAAGGACCTTGAGAAGTCTTATTTTTTATTGCCATGACACAAGGAGGAATAGTTCGAGACTGATCATTTTTTAATATGTTTTAAAGACCCTCCCACTGACAGATTTCACAATCTTTCCCCAGGCAGTCTGTGCCAGTGCTTCTTTATCTTTATTTTTTAGAATTTTTTCTCTGTGCCTAATTGAAAACTTTTTTTAAAAAAAAATCATTTCTAGCACTTCTCCCCTCCACCAAAGACATGAGAAACAGATTACCTTCCTCTTTGTACCAGCCATTTATTTCATGAAGTCTATCATCTGTCTCTCACTCTGAAGGCCTTCAGACTAAAATCCTACAATCATTTTAGTCATTAACCTACATGTTATGAGATTTAGATATCCAACAGTCATTTTTCTCATTTTCTCAGTTTGGTCACTCATTCAATGCAGAAATCTGGACTTCCTAGCATGGATGATGTCAAACCAGTTCTAAAATAGAAAAATTATACCAAATATGTAGTAATCATAAGTTGACTATTTCTTTGCTTCGTGACAGGATCACTTCAGCAGTGCAAGATCACAGATACTCAGGATAACTCCCAGTTCTTTTACAGATAAAGCTAGCAAGCTGATTGTACTCACCCCGACTTTATGGAAGGATTTATTCTGAACTGTACTACACTACAATTTAAAAATTTATTTCAAACTATCTTTGCAGTTTTTAAAAGTTGAGTTGAATTCCAGTGGTATACTTCCATTTGGTGTAAGCCTACTCTGGTACTGAGAGGTCAGAGATTGATTCTGCTTGCTAGGACAAACTACCCATGTATGCTGTTTTCAGCTTTCAAACAAGCAAGGAAAAAAAATTGTACTGAACTCTCCTTTCAGAATACATGTTAGAAAATATTAGCTCACCATAATCCTATACTTCCTATCATATAAAACAATTTTTAATGTACTCCTCTATTCATTCCAAATCATGTGTGTTAAAGAGTTAAAAAATTAGTTACAGCATTTAAAAAGGAAAGTAAGTCCTTGAAAAATATGTAAATCTAAGACTAAAGTGAAGAATCACTCTCTTTGCATTTTTTTAACAAAATTATTCTCATCTACTTTCACTTAGAGAAAGTAACAAGAGAATAATACAGACAAAGTTTGTTAAGGAAAATTTCTTATAGCCTTAATTTCATAATGATATTCTCTTTTTCCTTGAAAAGAAAAAAAAGCCCAAAGACTTTCAATGATGTCAGAAAAGCTTCAGCTGCAGTTCCACTTAAGCTATGCATTTGTATTTCATACAGTACAGTCCTGAGTCTTCTGTATCCAGAAGAACTTAACATGTATTAGTTTTAATGAGAACAAAAGCAATTACTTGTACTGATGGAACAGTTCATTAAACTTTTCTCTTTTTTTTCACTGCATAATTGAGTGATGTACCATCAGAACAATTAAGGCATTGGTGAATTGTATGCGTTTATCTGAAACTTCCATGTACAGACAGATATAGTAGGTCATTCTCTCATTTTTCTTTTCTGTCCATGTTAATACCTCTTACATCTGTTCAAGCACTGACTTGATTAATTTAATTAACTGAAATTTTTTTAAGGCCTCAATATTTCTCTATAACAGACCACAATATATTTGATTTGTTATTCTTACATTCATTCTAATGAATATGTCCTTATTCTATTTCTAAGAGGTTGCTTTTTTATGTTCCCATATAGTCATATTATGACTATATCCACATGCCACACAGACAGAAGTTTAAAGACTTGCATCTTGAAAGAGCTGTTCAAGCATGTTTTCAGTGTGCCAGATATGTCACGACTAGTTTGCTCACTGTGAATAAGAAAATATAAAAAATGGCATTAAACAGACTCATAATAGTAACAGCTGTGCTTAAATTATTATTTTGCATAAATAAATAGCAATACTTTCATGTTGATTTATCCTGAGTGTGCATGGGTCCCAGGAATTGAAGACAATTACATTAGAATACTAATGGTATTCCTAACAGGGAGAAGATCTTTGAATTAATAGTACCTACATCTTAATAGTAAAGATAGTCAGTGTTTTCCGTGAATGTGGGATCTTTCCTACTAAAATACTTTGTTATCCTTAATGGTGAGAATTCGTTATGTCCTAGAGTCTCACTCGACAGTTCTTGCCTAGAAATCTCAATTATATGTAAAGTTATACAGAGATGCCTACTAGTGTGAGAATCAGCCTCACCTCAGGCTTAGATATTACCTGCCTGAATACACGTGTACGTTATGTGTATATATGCTGGTAACATTCTTATTTCACACTCTATACCCTCAAAACTCGATAACCTAAATTTAGTGGTGCTTCTAACCTGTGCAAATTAATCCAATAATGGGTAAACCTAAGATAGAATCACAGTGGTAGGAGCCCCATACTCTCCAGAAGGAGGAGTATACTGTTGCTACTAGAGTACACTTTCTGCTACTTCAGAAAGGAAATGTTTCATTTAGGTCCTGCATCATCACTAATGACACAGACAGTGGGATAGAGTGCACCCTCGGAATGTCTGCAGATGACAGCAAGCTGAGTGGTGCAGCTGCCATGCCTGAGGGTTAGGATGCTGTCCGGATGGACCTGGACAAGCTCAAGAAGTGGGTCCGTTAAACATTATGAGGTTTAACAAGGCGAAGTATGTGGTCCTGCATCTGTGCCAGGGCAATGCCTGGTATCAATACAAACTGGAGGATGAAGGGATTGAGTACAGCCCTGTTGAGAGGCCTCACGAATACCAGTGGATGAAAAGCTGGACATGAGCTGCCAATGTGTGCTTGCAGCCCTGAAAGCCAACCATATCCTAGGCTTCATCAAAAGAAGTGTGAGCAGCAGGTCAATGGAGGTGATTCTGCCCCTCTACTTGTTTCTGATGAGACCCCATACAAAGTACTGCTTCCAGCTTTGGAGTCCTCAACACAGGAAAGATGTGGACTTGTTGGAGTAGGTCAAGAGGAGGGCAACAAAAATGATCAGAGGGATGAAACACCTCTCCTATGAAGAAAGGCTGAGAGGGCTGAGGCTGTTCAACCTGGAGCAGGTTCTGGGGAGACCTTCTTCCAGGTTTTCAGTACTTAAAGGGGGATTTTTAGAAAGATGGGGACAAACTTTTTACCAGGGCTTGTTGCAATAGGACAAGGGGTAGTGGTTTGAAACTGAAAAAAGGGTAGGTTTAGAGTACATAAAAGGAAGAATTTTTTTGCAATGACGGTGGCTGAAACACTGGTTGCCCAGAAAGGTACTGGATGTCCCAACCCTGGAAACAGTCAAAATAGGTTAAGACACTGAGCCACCTGATTGAGTTGAAGATGTCCCTGTTCACTGCAGGGGGCTTGGACTAGATGATCTTTAGAAGTCTTTTCCAATCCAAACTATTCTATGATTCTATGATATCTGCTATTTCTCTCTGCATTTTTTAGGTACCTTAGGACATCTCAAATAGCACTAAACACTTATGCTTAAGCAAACTGAATTATGCCCTATGAGTGAGCTCTTGGTAACTTGTTCTATGGTAGTCAGAATTGTCAATCTGTGTCCTACCTTTTCTGGAGACACTTATCATCAGAGTCCTTTTAAGCACAACAGTGTTTCGATACAGAAGGATGAGATACATAGGGCTGGATATAGACTTATCCCATCTTAATTTCTTGTGTATGCTTGCATTCACACTCAGAGAAAGAACAGTCCCAGTCTCATTTCCTTTTATTATGCTCCAGATTTGTTTAGAAATCATGATTTCTAAGCTGGTATCCAAATAGACTGAACAGAGATGTGTTCATCACAGGAGGAGCTAGAAGTCCTGGTCCAGCGGGAGAGCTATGATAGAGTTGCCATCACGGAAACGTGGTGGAACGACTCTCATAACTGGAGTGCTGCCATGGAAGGCTACAGGCTCTTCAGGAGAGACAGGCGTGAGAAGAGGGGTGGAGGAGTGGCCCTCTATACTAGGGAAACCCTGGATACTGTTGAAGTTGAGATCGGTGATGACCAGGTTGAGTGCCTATGGGTAAGAGTCAGAGGGGCAGTCAAGTCTGACCTCCTGGTTGGAGTGTGCTACAGACCGCCCGACCAGGAGGAGGATTTGGATCTTCTATTGTTTAAACAGCTGGAGGCTGCCTCTAGATCGGCTGCCCTTATTCTTTTAGGAGACTTTAACCTTCCAGATATCTGCTGGAAACTTAACACTGCTGAGAGGAGGCAGTCCAGGAGGTTCTTAGAGTATATTGAGGACTGCTTTTTGTCACAGCTGGTGAGTGAGCCCACCAGGGGTGAGGCTCTGCTTGACTTGCTGTTTAGAAACAAAGATGGGCTGGTGAGTGATGTTGTTGTCGGAGGCTGTCTGGGGTGTAGTGATCATGAGATAATTGAGTTCTCTCTGAACAATGTAATAGGAAAAGCCAGGAACAGAACATCAATGCTGGACTTTCGGCGGGCAGATTTTGGATTATTTAAGGAACTGGTCAGGAAAGTACCCTGGGAAATAGCTCTAAGTGGCAAGGGGGTCCAGGAAGCTTGGATACACTTCAAGAATGAAATTTTGCAGGCGCAGGAGCGGACTGTCCCTGTGTGTTCTAAGAGGAGTCGTAGGGGCAGACGGCCGACCTGGATGAGTAGGGAACTTCTGAAGGAACTAAGTAAGAAAAAGAGGATGTATCATCGTTGGAAAGAAGGGGATGTAAGTCAGGTCATGTTTAAGGATGTTGTTAAGTCGTGTAGGAGAAAAATCAGGGAAGCAAAAGCCCAGCTGGAGCTCAAATTGGCCACTTCTGTTAAGGACAATAAGAAGAGGTTTTATAAATACATCAATGGCAGAAAGAAGGGCGGCAGCGACCTCCACTCCTTGTTGGATGTGGAGGGAAATATAGTAACCAGAGATGCAGAGAAGGCTGAGGTACTTAATGCCTTCTTTGCTTCAGTTTTTAACAACAAGGATGTCAGCTTGCTTGACAGTTGGCCCTCTGAAGTGGTTGATGGGGGCAGGGTGAAATATGGCCCTCCTGCAATCCATGAGGAGGAGGTTAGAGACCTGCTGAGCCGCTTGGACCCTCATAAGTCTATGGGGCCGGATGGGATCCATCCTAGGGTGCTGAGAGAGCTGGCGGATGAGCTTGCTAAGCCGCTCTCCATCATCTTTCAGCAGTCCTGGCTCACTGGAGAGGTCCCGGAAGACTGGAAGTTGGCCAATGTGACGCCCATCCATAAGAAGGGCCGTAAGGATGATCCAGGTAATTACAGACCTGTCAGCCTGACCTCGGTCCCAGGTAAAATCATGGAGAAGATAATCCTGGGTGAAATCATGCACCACCTGCAGAACGGTCAAGAAATCAGGCCCAGCCAGCATGGGTTTAGGAGGGGTAGGTCCTGCCTGACCAACCTGATCTCCTTTTACGACCATGTGACTCGCCTGGTGGATGAGAGGAAGGCTGTGGATGTGGAATACCTGGACTTCAGTAAGGCCTTTGACACTGTCTCCCACAGTAGACTCCTAGAGAAGCTGGCAGCCCGTGGCCAAGATGGGAGCACTCTGTGCTGGGTTAGGAATTGGCTGGACGGCCGAGCCCAAAGAGTGATGGTGAATGGTGTTTCATCCAGTTGGCGGCCGGTCACTAGTAGTGTCCCCCAGGGATCGGTGTTGGGTCCCGTCCTGTTTAATATCTTTATTGACGATTTGGATGAGGGGATTGAGTCCATCATCAGCAAGTTTGCAGATGATACCAAGCTGGGAGGAAGGGTTGATCTGTTAGAGGGTAGGATGGCCCTACCAGAGGGACCTGGACAGATTGGAGGGATGGGCCGATTCTAATGGGATGATGTTTAATAAGTCCAAATGTCGGGTACTTCATTTTGGACACAACAATCCCATGCAGAGCTACAGACTGGGGACAGAGTGGCTGGAGAGTAGTCAGGCAGAAAAGGACCTGGGAGTGCTGGTGGACAGGAAGCTCAACATGAGCCAGCAGTGTGCCCAGGTGGCCAAGAAGGCCAATGGCATCCTGGCCTGCATCAGGAATAGTGTAGTAAGCAGGACCAGAGAAGTTATCATCCCCCTGTACTCGGCACTGGTCAGGCCTCACCTTGAATACTGTGTCCAGTTCTGGGCCCCCCAATTTGGGAAAGATGTTAGGATACTGGAATGTGTTCAGAGGAGGGCAATGAAGATGGTGAAGGGGCTGGAGCACAAGCCCTATGAGGAGCGACTGAGGTAATTGGGGCTGTTTGGTCTGGAGAAGAGGAGGCTCAGGGGAGACCTCATTGCTCTCTATAACTACCTAAAAGGAGGTTGTAGTCGGGCAGGGGTTGGTCTCTTCTCTCAGGTGACCAGTGGCAGAACCAGAGGGCATGGACTTAAGCTTCGTCAGGGAAAGTTTAGACTCGATATGAGGAAAAAATTCTTCACTGAAAGGGTGATTGGCCATTGGAATGGGCTGCCCAGGGAGGTGGTGGAGTCACCTACCCTGGAGGTGTTTAAAGGGAGACTGGATGAGGCACTGAGTGCCATGGTTTAGATGATGGTTGGTGTTAGTGTTGGTGTTAGTGTTAGGTTGTAGGTTGGACTTGATGATCTCAGAGGTCCTTTCCAATCTTGTGATACTGTGATACTGTGATACTATGTTCCTGGAGAGTAGTTTAGACATCTATGATTTCACTTAGTCATCATAAAATTCCTTTATAGTAAGTGGAAGGAAAAGGTACTTTAAAATGAGAGCAATTTCTGATGATAGCAGTATCTAAAATTGGTCAGGCACATCACAGCTTAAAAGTACAAGTTTCTCTCTATCAACATTAAGGAATTATTAGCTCTGACTGTAACACCTGCACAGTGAGCATCTAAAAAAAGCAGATAAGCCAAATGTTATGGAGAATTTAAATTCATGTATGAATCTGATTTTAAACACTTGATTCAAATTTATCTACTGTTTTTGACAGAACATGTTAGTTTTCTTAATCTGGTATCATAGCTTTTCTGCATATATTTCATAAGAATTTACAGAAATATTTTGAATATTAATCATTCTTAAAGGTGAACAGTCACCTTCACAGTATGAAATTGTTTCCTGATAGTTTTGGCTTGAGCTGAAGTAGAATCAGTATTCTAACTTTTCAGCTAAGCCTTGTCTAAGGAACTTCATTTCCTGAAAGTTAACTGCGTGTTTTTCAAACAGTGTTTCTCTCTGGAGGTACTAACACGGGGGATTGGTACGCAGAAAGGCCATTTCTTATACACATTCCTGTAAAAAACGAAGACCATCGTCAAGCTGGTGGAATGTCATAAGTGAAAGGGGCAAAAAAGAGTCACACCTGCAGGGAGGAATGAACAGGACAGGTGACCCAAAACTGACAGAAACTCATTTTTCTTTCTCTGAGTATATATAATTTCAATTTTTGTGTACTTTCACTCGAAGGGTGTTGCTAACACATTTTACGAAGGTACAACATTACTTGTCATCTTTCTACTTGTTTGTAAGGGGAAACAAATTTTAAGTTCTCAGACAAAATTTAAACAAAATGTGTAAAATATCTACAACAAAACTGCTGTGAGTAGCAGCAATTTTCTTTCATACTAGGTTCCTTCTTGGGTGAGAACATGTGTCTTCGAGATAATTTCAAAAGATTGTGGAATGATATTCTGGCCCCTTGGAAGTCAAAACAAGTGTTCTACATAAGCTTGGTTATGTACCTCAATAATTTGCTTGACAGAAAATCTGATTATACACACTTGCAGATTATTAGAAGAATTATTTGAATTCAAGAATTCTCTCATTATATCTCATTATATGCATCCCTACAGAATTGCTCATGAACAGACACAAAGGTTTGTTGTGCAGATTAGCTACACTGTCCACCTAAAAAAGTACAAAATACTAAAGTACTAAAATAGTACAAAATACTATCCTGGCTTGGATAACTGAATTAAAGATTAAGCTCATACAAATTCTGGTCTTGCTGTGTCTATTAAATCTGACATAGTTTCAAATTTATACATGTGCATACCTGAGTTTTATTCAATTTGTAATCTCTGACATTTACATTTACAAGATATTTGGAAATAATTTACAGAACAGCCTTTAGGCCTAGTAGTATCATAGATAACACCCAATAAAAAGACTCATTCTGGCTTAAATTCAATTATTTTCTAGGGTGAGACTTAAGGAGGATTTTTTAATTAAACATTTTCAGTTGTTAAAAAAAGAGAAGTAAATAATCACTACATCAAAATTAATAGATAATATTGAACCATATATATTTCCAGTAAGGAAGATTCTGAGACATGAGATACAAACCTCAAATCTTTTCCTCAAATAAGATTTCAACATACCTTATCTCAACAGTAGAAAGGAGTAAGAGTTCAGTTCCTCCTGCTATAGAGACAGAACTCACAGTATTTCAGAACTATTCAGATATTGATTCCGAGAGAAATTAATCTCAAATAGAAATTATTGGTATATTTCAATAAATACAAGAAAGCCTTTTTTACGAAACAAATTAAAAAGTCTGAGGAAGGTGATTAACTCATGGAGGTGTTTATCTTTAAGGAATTTCTCCTTAAAAAAGAGAGCGATCTTGTTCCTACTCTCCATCATTTTAGGTGATTGCTTTAACCATTTGGCTAAATATTACTTTATTTTATCTTGATTTTTAACTATCTAGCTCCTCCCTTTCATTCCCTCTTCTCATTTCCTGTTCCTTCTCCTTTTCCTATCGTAATTACCCTTCTGGAATTAAAAGACTTGCTAAAGACAATGAATATTTCCAAATAGTTCTAATTTAACAAAAGTGATATTGTCTTCAACCTCCTCATTCTGAAGTTGTTCTTAAAATAAGAACTCATTTTATTGAATTTTTCATGTGGAATCTTACTTCTATAAGTTTACATAAGCATCACTTGAATAACTTTCTGTATAGATGAAATACTGGGGTTTTAATAGTTAAAACAAATTGTCAATCCTGGAAACTGTACAATATATGCAAAACTTTGGAAGTAGGTCAAATATCATGTAAATCTTTTTGATAGTTCTCCATCCAATTATGCTACTTAGGATTAGCTGTCAGGACTCTGGATTTTCAGACAAATATTGATTATTTGTCAGATTATGTTAATACAGTCAATGCTACGGCAGATAAATATTTGTACAGCTAAATAACATTTGACAGCAAATACATGCATATTGTTTAAGACATAAATGTCAACGAATTCATTCTGGTGATTGACATAGAAATGTACATATCATTAAGAGCCACCCTTCTCTAATGGTCACAGAAACAGACACAAAATATGATCAAATTTTCCTATCCAGGTTGATTTGCAGCCAAAATTTCAACTGCAACTCAAAGATGTGGAAATACAATATTCAAAAGGGAGAGTGAGTGAACAATGTATTTCATATGTTTATATTGTAACACAGTTAACCAAAATTATCTAGGTAGCTCCCTTGCAGAAATTAAAATAAATCCTCAAAAATTGATTTTATATGTTTATTTTTCATTTCCTCTTCTTTTTTTTAGTCCTTCATGAGAACTACATTAAAAATTTTACATGTAAAATATTAAAACAGTACTTTCATCTTAATTTTTTAGTAAGTTCTAGATTACAGGCTAGTGTTTTGAAAAGATTTCTTTAGTAGTATTGCACGACATTGTTTCTCTTTCACACCGAATGGTAGACAAACCTTTCTAGAACAGTTTAAAGTTTGTACTTTTTCCCTTAGTGGAAGAGGTTACTTCATTTATGTATTTAATCATATATTTATTATTGTATTTATTTATTTTGTTATATATTTAATAGTTAATATTTAATATTTTGGCAAATAATTAGGTGAATATGAATGAACCCCTACAGTAAGATTTGACCAAAAAGAGATAAAGTTATCCTTGGATGTACAAATTGTAAATTATTAGCAAGACTGGCCATGTAATATGAGCTTTGGATTTGGTAGTGGAATAACCATAATTGGACTACTGTATTCTGTTCATGTGTTCATATTTCAAGAAGGTGGTAATAAACAAGAGAAAGGTAAGAGAAGAATGCAAGAGCATTTAATAGCTAAGAAGCCTATCCTACACTAAAAGAAAATGAGTCAAATTACTTAATTCATTAAGACGAACGTCTAGAGTTTATTTAGTTTAGCATCCTAAAAAGAGTTTTTGGAATATATCTGGTCATTTGCAGAAGAAAACAGAAAGACAAGAATGAGCAAAAGGGTTTCAAGTCATTTACACACTAGAAGAAATTTTGGAAAGAGGTATACAGGATAATCAGTTTGTCCTCACGGGAGTACTCCAGCTACCACCTTCTTCCCATTTGCCAATCATTCTTGAACTTCTAGACCTATAACAGTATTTTAACAGTCAACTCTATTTTCCTGTTTGTTGTTTTAAGTACTTACAATGAAATTAAAGAAGAGACAATGTCAGAGAATGAGATTTTCAAAAGCTAATAAACTTCTTAATCTAGTCTGTTAGAAGTAAGTGGAAGTGTTAAATTTACTTCCTTTGTTTCTGGCAGAAAACTCAGGCGAGTTTTTTCTCTCAAATAAGTAAAGAGGTAATGGCTATCCTACCAACATAATAGGAATTAAAAATACTTCCTTTGCTATGTAAGTTTGAGGTCCAGGGTTGTTGTCTTCAGGATAGCTACAGTTCAACAGAAAAATCCGTCTTATGCAATATATTCATTATGATGTAGAGGAGTCTAACAGATGCTCAGGAAAGAAAAATTAAGCCTCACTTGACCTGACATTCATATATATAAATAAAGTATATGCTTTGGATGCACAATGTACAAAATGCCCAGCTAGCATATCCAGGTTCTTCTTGACTTGACCTGAATGGCTTCAGTGTTGGAAGTCTAAGACTCCCATAATGAGGGCAAAAAACATGAAAAACACTCACATCCTTCTACTAATGAGTTTTGCATTAGTGTAATCTGGCCTTAGTTGCTACCAGTAAAAAAAAAGTATTAAATATTTACCATACTAATCAAATAAGATTCATCCGTTAACAGGAAAGGAAGATGAAAAGATATTGAAAAGATATTTGAAAAGATAATACGAAAGCACACTCATCAGAACATGTTCACATACTCATTACAGTTTTTGTAAGAAGACAGTAGAAAGCCAAAACTAAAAAAAATTAAATAAGATTAAAGATGCTTTTCACTGATATTCATTTAATTAAAAAAGTAAATGAAATTTAATGAGTACAGTGGTAAAAGGATTTTAAAAATATGCCTCATGCTGTATGCAACTGAAAAATAAACACAGAGAACTTATTCAGCAATCAGCCCTTGTTCATAAGCCAGTCTCTCCTTTATGGTGTATGTGTGTTGTATTTATCCATTAGAGCTATTGAACACGTTATAACTCCTTTAGAGAACCACGTCGTGGTTTTCCTAACATATGGAATCAAAAGGTTCTTTGTAAAAAAAAGATCCTTGCCAAACTCTGTTGAAGCAAAGCTGGCAATTGCCAAAGGATATGGACAGTTACCTCTTGGAGTCTGAACCTATTCAGCCACACAAGATAAATATCTTGTAACTTGCTTCCACTTCCTCTTGTTCAGTGCTCAGCATTTTCTGTGGAATGAATTTATATATGCAACATACTGGGCATTGTTCAGGTACACTGCTTTGTGCATACGGGAAGGAGCAAATACTGTGACATAGCTGTGATGTGGTCAAGCCATGTGACTTAACAAAAGAGGACTCCAACTGATATAGATTAAGAAGATGATGAAAACAGAAGTAAATAAATTTAGGTAGCTTCATGAGGAGTCTACCTCACGCCTTAAATGAAACCCATGGCAGTAGTGTAAGCCACTGGGAAAAAACTCCATGGTATTTTGACTAGGGAAATACCTAGATATAATGGAATTTATAATTAATACATATAACAACATTTTAAATAAATAAAGAAATTCAACTTATTAGAAGTGTTAAATTGTATTAGGTAGTCAAATGAAAGTTATAGTGTAATAGTTTGGACTAGAACTAAAATATACATAGATGGATGCATAGCTACTTTCAGTATGAACTTCGAAGTGGACTTCAACAAAAAAGTGGGTCAAACTGAGACTGTCATTAGTGCCTCTGGAATATCTAAATGAATTGAGGTAGACACCTTAAGCTTCACCACACCACTCAATGATATCAAACTCAAAATTATTTTAAAAGCAAGTTAAAACCTTCATTTAAAAAGTCAAAAGGAGAAATATTTTTTTTAAAAAAGCATCTCTTCTTTTCCACAGTGTACTCTAACTTTCATCTCAGTAATTCTCATTAAAAGTTGGGGTATTGAGACATATATAAGTTTATCTCAGGTTAATAGTGAATTTAATCAATAAATACAAAAATCAGGACAGATAAGTAGCACTATATTGTTTTCCAGCAATTTCTACCCAATAGGAAGTACATAATTCAATTCCACTTGCTTATTTATTTCAGAAACAGATTACCTATCCTTACAAGGAGAAGCAAAATACTAATAGGAGAAATAACAGCTTATTATGGAAATTTGCCTATATTTATCTAAAACCTTCAGGCTATTATCATGCAAATTTAACAATTGTTCTGACAATATTGTGATTATTAGGTAGTCTCAGAAAACATGCTTTTATTGTCCTTTTTAATCTTTGTGATTAAACCAGATATATATTCTGTTAGTTGAACCAACTAATAATGTTACATGTAGTCAGCTTCCTCAATCAGGTGTATGTTCTTTTTAGAACAACTCCACCAGGCTAGCTTTTATGCCTGGGACACTTTTTCCCCACACATCTCCCTACCACAAGCACTACTTTTTTTATCTTGTTCAGAGATGCCCAGTGAAAAGAATCCTATTAACAGATGAGATAAGGAGACCTGTGACACAAGCAACAAGCTGTACAGTCTTTCTTTATGTATTTCAGTGTCCTCATATTATCAGACACCAAGGGAATATGTTTATTTGCTGAAGATACAAAGTAATTTTAAAAAAAAATGTTGCTCTGTCTGAGTAGGAGTGTTTAAGAGCTAAACTCAAGTCTTTTTGGCTGCCTTCACTGAAAACTTTAATTGACAAAAATCTAGTCGTAAAAGAAAGTACTTCTTTTTACAAGACTTCCTTATTTCTCTCCTCATTACCAGTCAAAGCCAAGAAAAATCTCTGAAAAAATTAAGTATGTCTCATAAACTTGCATGAAGAAGATATTAATAAAGATGCCTCTCCCATTTCTTGACGAGTAGGAGTCTCACCTGCTGAAACACTGACAGTGGTGTCTGTTATTCACACAAGCCCAGAATGGATCTCATTACTCCATTGAAAGAAGCATGAACTTTCCCTTGTGCTAAACTTTTCAACTGAGAATATCGAAACACATTATGAACAGAAATGAATTCAGATGCTGCTTTTGACATTTTGGCAGCCAGTTTCTGCTGCAAGAGCACAAAGCAGAAGAAAGTGCTTACCTTGTGCAGTGAGGTAAGCGATCTGTATAAGTAGTGTTGTTCATGTCAGCGTTTACTTTTCCTGCATACTGTCATTCAGATAACACAGGTATCGGGGAACTTGTAGGAAGACATTTAGAGGTGACTTTAAGTTACAAAATATTGTGATGGTAGGAAATATCAGGGTTCACAAAAACTTAAATAGTCATCTTGAAAGAATAATACAGTGCTCAACTTAGATGAGGAAAAAATTGAACAGATCAAATTCAACAAGGTTTGTTCATACTGAGAAGGGCTTAAATATCACAGTATCACAGTATCACAAGGTTGGAAAGGACCTCTGAGATCATCAAGTCCAACCTACAACCTAACACTAACACCAACACTAACACCAACCATCATCTAAACCATGGCACTCAGTGCCTCATCCAGTCTCCCCTTAAACACCTCCAGGGTCGGTGACTCCACCACCTCCCTGGGCAGCCCAGTCCAATGGCCAATCACCTTTTCAATGAAGAACTTTTTCCTCATATCGAGTCTAAACTTTTCCTGACGAAGCTTAAGTCCATGTCCTCTAGTTCTGCCACTGGTCACCTGAGAGAAGAGACCAACCCCTGCCCAACTACAACCTCCTTTTAGGTAGTTGTAGAGAGCAATGAGGTCTCCCCTGAGCCTCGTCTTCTCTAGACTAAACAGCCCCAATTACCTCAGTCGCTCCTCACAGGGCTTGTGCTCCAGCCCTTTCACCATCTTCGTTGCCCTCCTCTGAACACATTCCAGTATCCTAACATACTTCCCAAACTGGGGGGCCCAGAACTGGACACAGTATTCAAGGTGAGGCCTGACCAGTGCCGAGTACAGGGGGACGATAACTTCTCTGGTCCTGCTTACTACACTATTCCTGATGCAGGCCAGGATGTCATTGGCCTTCTTGGCCACCTGGGCACACTGCTGGCTCATGTTGACCTTCCTGTGTACTAGCACTCCCAGGTCCTTTTCTGCCTGACTACTCTCCAGCCACTCTGTCCCCAGTCTGTAGCTCTGCATGGGATTGTTGTGTCTAAAATGAAGTACCCGACATTTGGACTTATTAAACATCATCCCATTAGAATCAGCCCATCCCTCCAATCTGTCCAGGTCCCTCTGTAGGGCCATCCTACCCTCTAACAGATCAACCCTTCCTCCAAGCTTGGTATCATCTGCAAACTTGCTGATGATGGACTCAATCCCCTCATCCAAATCGTCAATAAAGATATTAAACAGGACGGGACTCAACACCGATCCCTGGGGGACACCACTGGTGACCGGCCGCCAACTGGATGAAACACCATTCACCATCACTCTTTGGGCTCGGCCGTCCAGCCAATTCCTAACCCAGCACAGAGTGCTCCCATCTTGGCCACGGGCTGCAGCTTCTCTAGGAGTCTACTGTGGGAGACAGTGTCAAAGGCCTTACTGAAGTCCAGGTATACCACATCCACAGCCTTCCTCTCATCCACCAGGCGAGTCACATGGTCGTAAAAGGAGATCAGGTTGGTCAGGCAGGACCTACCCCTCCTAAACCCATGCTGGCTGGGCCTGATCTCTTGGCCGTTCTGCAAGTGCCGCATGATTTCACCCAGGATTATCTGCTCCATGATTTTACCTGGGACCAAGGTCAGGCTGACAGGTCTGTAATTACCTGGATCATCCTTACGGCCCTTCTTATGGATGGGCGTCACATTGGCCAACTTCCAGTCTTCCGGGACCTCTCCAGTGAGCCAGGACTGTTGAAAGATGATGGAGAGCGGCTTAGCAAGCTCATCCGCCAGCTCTCTCAGCACCCTAGGATGGATCCCATCCAGCCCCCATAGACTTATGAGGGTCCAAGTGGCTCAGCAGGTCTCTAACCTCCTCCTCATCGATTGCAGGAGGGCCATATTTCACTCTGTCTCCATCAACCACTTCAGAGGGCCAACTGTCAAGCGAGCTGACATCCTTGCTGTTAAAAACTGAGGCAAAGAAGGCATTAAGTACCTCAGCCTTCTCTGCATCTCTGGTTACTATATTTCCCTCCACATCCAACAAGGAGTGGAGGTCGCTGCCGCCCTTCTTTCTGCCATTGATGTATTTATAAAAACTTTTCTTATTGTCCTTAACAGAAGTGGCCAATTTGAGCTCCAGCTGGGCTTTTGCTTCCCTGATTTTCCTCCTACGCGACTTAACAACATCCTTGAACATGACGTGGCTTACATCCCCTTCTTTCCAACAATGATACATCCTCTTTTTCTTACTTAGTTCCTTCAGAAGTTCCCTACTCATCCAGGCCGGCCGGGTGCCCCTACGACTCTTCTTACAACACATGGGGACAGTCCGCTCCTGCGCCTTCAAGATTTCATTCTTGAAGTGTATCCAGCCTTCCTGGACCCCCTTGCCACTAAGAACTATTTCCCAGGGTACTTTTCTGACCAGTTCCTTAAATAATCCAAAATCTGCCTGCCGAAAGTCCAGCATCGATGTTCTGTTCCTGGCTTTTCTTATTACATTGTTCAGAGAGAACTCAATTATCTCATGATCACTACACCCCAGACAGCCTCCGACAACAACATCACTCACCAGTGTTTTTTAAATCACATGTTTTTTAAAGTTTTGATAATCACAGTTGAGAATACAGTAACTACTCGATATAATTTTCAATTTTTTCCCTTTGTAAGCGGTATAGAACTGACATATAATTCGGTGATCTGAAGGTGGTTTCTCCGTGGCTGAGGTTCACAGGCTCTGAAGTTGTGTGAACCTACTTCAAGAATTATACATTTAATATTCATAAAGAGAAGACTTCAGACTGTGGGAAATGTGACATTGACAACTCTCAAGCATTACATTCTCTCACTAAAAATAAAAGTCAGTAGTGTTGGAAATAAAAGTTATTAAAAAAATAAATTCCCTACATATTTTGGTTTCTGTGACCCATTTACTGGAAGACAACGACACCATGTGAAGTAGATCTTTAGTGTTTCTGTCATGCTGATTAATGTAATTGGAGAAATATGGCTGAACCTTCCCTGAGGAAGAAGCAAGTACAACCTTAATGAGTTTCCTTAATACTGCAACTTGCTTAAATAAAATAAGAATACAATTAAGGTTATTCAAATGTAAGACTAAATCAGAATGCCATTAACTATTGTTCGGTGCACTGAAGTGTGAAATACATGCTTTTATGTTTGCTGCAAAAACATGCACTTTCAATATTAAAGGCATGGGATGGGGTAATGCAACAAAGAAAAGAAAAGATAAATAATAGATAAAAATAGCTACAGTCTGTGACTTACAAGCATAATATAATACATGAATGCACATGAACAAGGGTCAAAAACCCCACTTTTGAGACACAGAAAGGAAATAATAGGACAAAAATCCTAATGAAATTTGGTCAGCTAAGCTTCCGATACTGCCTAAAAATTATACTGTATAACACTCCAAGAAGGAGGGCATACAATTGAGTAAAGACAATCCTACCCTGCCATCCTATCTTAATGAACATCAACACCTACCCAGATTAAGTTTAGACCCCTTAACAGATGTGGTCAAGATCAGGCTCAAATTCTCAATGTTGAATGATGATACAGTCATGAGTTTGTTGCAAACAAAAGGGCACAAACAGTATACAGAGAGAGCTAAGAGTTTGTCGTTAATTCAATTAATGTTTTAACAGTCCGATAACTTGAAGTGTTAGTTCAGTAACACTAATATAAACCAAAAAGTATTAAATTAAAAAAAGAATCACTTGCTTCTCATTCTGTGCTCTTCCTTCCCATGTCCCTGGGGTCCTAAGGCTGACAGTCACAGAAGAAGGAGGAAGAAGGGTCAGGTTGCAATGAGATTTCAGGACCTTGATGTATTTTTGGGGAAAAAAGGATATGCCTGCTATGGGTTTCCTCCTGCTCCTTACCAGGAGAATTATGGGGTTCATGATTTCTTCCATACCAGGCTTGCTGGTTACTTGAGTTTGTTTTCATATGCTCCCCTGTCACAGCTCCTTCTCCTCAACTGGAAGCTTCAGCATGGCAGTGCTCCCCAGTCCCACCTCCCCACTCCTTTCCAAAGGAGTACTGTTTGGTAGTCATGGGGAGCTGGGGAGTAGGTGTCACTTCCACCCCTGCAGGGCCAACCCCAGAGGTGAAGCAGGAACAGGGGAGGCACTGGGTCTAACACAAGGGTTAAATGAATGACACTTAGTTCAGACCATGGTGAGGTGGAGCCCCTGCAATGCTGGGTCAACGCATAGCTGGGGGCCACACCGAAGCATTAACGAAAGTCTTATTTTCTGGGTTACAGTGGCTCAGATCACTTGCATTCACTTTAATGGCACAGCTCAGATCACTTGTGTTAACTTTAATGGCAAACCTCTCTTTACTTTTGCATTAATTTCTCTACCTGATTTCTCTTTCTATTAAAAGAGTTGGACAGACCGTCCGAACGGAAGATGGCACAGAAACAATACCAAGAATTCTGAGCTGTAAGACAAGCTTGATCTTAAGTTTCCATGACATTACAGACACACATATAGAAACCCATCTTCCAAAGGAAACAAGAAAACGTCAGGTGCTGCCTAAAGAATAAAACTGTATTGTACCTCTAAAGACATCTGTTGCATGTAACTTGAAACTAGATACATTTTTAATTAAGTCATGATGGCTGGCAGTAGTAAGAGTTACAAATATAGGCTATGAGAAACTAGAAAATGGTAATCTTAACCACAGAAGTTTCAGCATAAGTTTTATGAAGCTTTTTGTTCGAACTTTAACAACATCTAGCATTTAAAGACAGATTGTCAAGAACTTCTAATCAAAGGTCCTTAAAAAGAGTGTCTGAATAAACAGATATTAATTTTATACATTCATGTGGTTCAAGGGAAGAGACCCTTAACATCATTCCACCTTAGAAAATCCTGTTTTATGTCTCTGAGAGTGAAGGTACAGAAAACAGAATAGGTAGTTGGAGTCTTGCCACTATTCTTGAAAAGCAAAAGTGAAAAAGATGGCTGAGCATGAGCATAGAAATATTTGCATCCTGTAAAATCTGTAACAGGCACATCCGTCAGATAAGTGATACCTATGGGATATGCCCGAGATCCATCACTTCTTGTGATACCATGCCAATCTTCTTTAGTTGAGGCATCAACAAAACAGCCGAGGTTGGTATACTTCGCATTGCAGTCAACAGAACTTTTGCCATTGACTTGAATAAGTACTAAATGCAAAAGTTCAGACTGAAATCTTTGGTTATATCAGGCAGTTATTCCATGTGTCTAATTAACATTAGAAACCTGATAATTCTTTCTCAATCAGTTGTACATACGTGGAAAACAGTTCTAACTATTTTGACTTTACTTTTAACTTAAGCATTCATTTCTAAGAACAAAGTATGTCTAATGTTAAACTATATGTACTGCTTTGACTTTAAACATCCAACTCCCACATATAGTAGAGGGGTATATAAGAAAACTAATAGGAACTTGGAAGAGACGGGAAAAAGATGACGTTCAGCAAAGGCACAAGTCAGGAAAATCAAGATAACAACATAAAATTCTTGAAAAGGAAGAGAATTGAAGTAGATCTGGCAGGGAAAATGTTGAAAGCAGTTTAGGATGTTAACTGAACTCAGTGGAAAGTTCAACCAAAAGATAGTTGTACTAAAATCATTGCACAGAATAAACTCCTGTATTTACTTGGAGAGGCGGCAGGATATCTCTTGCAAAACTATGATGTACTAAAAATATTAACATTAAAACAAGAGTAGGAACTAAATGTGTGGTCTTTACCATCTTTTTTTTTTATTCCATTTTTTTTCCTCATGTGACTGATGAAAACCGTAAGGTTCTCAAGAGCATGTTTTACAAAGCATGTACTTTACTGCTAATGATTAAAGACACAAGAGATGATTCTATATATTAAAAGAATATAAACGGCAAATTAGCAGAGACTATAAATCAGTGGTGTGATTGATATCTAAACCATATATTTATTTAAGGTATGTGGAAGGAGCCTTGATTAGTGATTAAGGGTTTCTGATGTGATGTATTCCCAAAACATATCCAATCATGGAAGGGGGGTTGCAATCAGTACGTAACACTTCATCTCTGCCATTCCTTCCTCCTCATACTATTCCTCTGCTTGAATGTGGGGTCCCTCCCACAGGATGCAGTCCTTTGTGACCTGCTCCCGCATAGGTTCTTTCTGGAGGGCACAGTCCTTTAGGAAGACTTTTCCAGTATGGGTCCACTACAATCTAAAGTTCCTGCCAAGGGTCTGCTGTGATGTGAGCTTTCCACAGACTGCAGCTTCCCTCAGAGCACATCTAACTGCTCCAGCATGGGGTCCTCCATGGGCTACACTTTGGATATCTGCTCTACCATGGACCTTCATGGGCTGCAGAGCGAAAACCTGCATCACCATAGTCTTCACCACAGGCTGCAGGGGAATCTCTACTCTGGCACCTGGACCATATCCTCCCTCTCTTCTTTCATTGATCTTGGTCTCTACAGGGCTGTTTCTCTCACTTTTTCTTGCAGCTCTCTCACAGCTGTTGTGCAGCACTTTTTACCCTCAAATATGAAATCACAGGGGTAGCGTCAATATCATCAATTGGATCAGCTCTGGTCAGTAGCACCTCCACCTCGGAGCCTGCTGAAATGCTCTGTCTGACACTGAGGCAGTTCTTGATGTCTTCTCACAGAAACCACCACTGCAGATCCCTGCTACCAAAATGTTGACACCTAAATGCAATACATTCCACCTCTTGTGTCTATGAAACACACATTTAAGAATTAACTTCAAAATAAATATTCATCACAAAATCCTTGCTTATATCAACAAAAAAATAATTTACCAGAGTCAAAATAACATTGTCACAGCACTGACAGAAGTGGATAGTTTATACACAGTCCATCCCTCATCCCTTCACCACAATTAAAACAAAACTTCTCACAATTATGCCATTCTCTGGCATTGTCCAGTCCATATTTTGTCCATTATCTCTTCCCATTTGTAGCCTTATCTTAAATTTCTCCACAGCCTCAGTTTGGGATCCACAAGGATCATGAAGGATTGACCTTGGCTGGCTGCCAGATGCCCGCCAAGCCACTCTCTTATTTCCCACCCTCAGCCGGACAGGGAGAGAAAATAAGATTAAAAATCTCATGAGTTGAGATAAAGACAATTAGAGGAAAGAAAGCAAAAGCCACATGCAGAAGCAAAGCGAATACAATAGATTTATTCTCTACTTCCCTTCAACAGGTGTTGTCCAACCACTTCCTGGAAAGTAGACTCTCATTACATGTAGTCGTTGCTTCAGAAGACAAAAATTTTAATAATGAAAGTTCTACCACCATCTCTTTCCTCTTTTCCCTTAGGTTTTATTGCTGAGCATCACTTCATATGTTATCTAATATCCCTTTGGTGAGTTTAAAGTCTGTTGTCTGGCTACTAACCTCTTGTCTACCCCTACTCTCTTGGCCCATGGCGGAGAGGTTGGAGAGGCAGTCTTGATGCTTGTGGAAACATTGCTCAGCAACTGCCAAAACACTGGTGTGTTGTTGACACAGCTCTAGCTACAGATAGAAAGCACTGCACTATATGAGCTACTACAGGGAAAATTAACTCCATCCCAGACAGATCCAACACAATGGCATAGTAATTGTTTGCTTCTTCCTTGGTGTTCCACTCTGAAGCCTGAGAAAAACAGATTAGAGAAATAATGCAAGTCCAACACTGCTTTGGCAACTGACTGAGAGTTATTGGCACTTTGACGTATATGAGATTTTTTTAAGAAGTTTAACCAAGTGCTTTGAAAATAGAAATGACATTCATACATATTAGATGTGATTATATTACACAAGGATTGCATAAATTCTAATAAACTAAGTCCATAATAGTGACAGGAAGTGAATTATTTTGTATTGGTTTCTATTTACTGTTTTGTTTTATTTGGGGATAGAAGTAAGATATTAATTCTAAATATCCTTCAGAGCTGTGGATTTCAATGCTAGTTGTACATCTTTACATGTATAACTTTTTTTCCTTAAGTGTTCACAGTTTCTAGTATTTCAGCAATATGATTTGATTCTTCTATATAATTTGGGGTAAGTGGCATTAGAAGCAGATAGGTAGCATAAAACTTTGACGATCCAGATAACTAAAGATCATAAAGAAGTCTGTTGCTACCTTTTACCACCATTCCACCTCCTTAAAGACTCTCACTTTCCGTCTTCTATCTTTTGCCAGCTAGTCTGCAGTATTTGATTTTGAAATTAATTTATTTATGCTATCACCTCACAGCTGTTGTGTCTCAAAACATGGATTAGGTATCTGCCTGATCCTACAGCCACCCTGAGGAGCCCATCTGACTTTGCTGCTGGGCCTTTCTGTTCTGCAGCTCCTGCTCCTCCCCATGTCACAGGTGCTTCAGTGACCTCGGAGTGACTGACAAGAAAGCAGGAACACAGTGAGATCACAGTGATTCACCAAAAAGTGAAACTACTCACTCAGCAGGGCCCTAAGGAGAACATAGTGTTTCCATTCTGTTTTTGTGCAAGTTGCTAAACAAATGCACTGGAGTCACAGAGTTTCATAGAGAATTGAACTAGAAAGAATCTTGGGAATTATCTCTTCTCATCTAATACCTACTTCAAAAGTATAGAAAAATCAATGCATTACAGTATATTTACTCCCAACACTTTCCCTTTTTTCTCCTGCATCATCAGAAGTCTACATGTACTTTTCACTCCAGCAATACTTCCGCTGTACTTTCGTTAAAAGACTTGCTTTCCTAAATAAATTCCTTTTTATCTCATAAACAGCAGATTTCCTTGCTGCTTTTTCTCTGAGGGTAAGGAAATCAAGGAAAATCACATTTAGAAATAATACAGTCTTTTTTTTTCCCTCGGAATTTTGCCCTCTGTACAGGTACGTCAACCCAAGTAGCAACCCAAGTCCTAGCTTCATTGGCATTACCGACACATACAAATACTTCTAGACCAGAGGGAACTTTCTTCTTTAATCTCTTACCATGAAAGTCTGAAAGCAGTTTTTAACGTCTTAAACTTTGCTTTGCAATTCCTCTCCTCTGGCTATGGCATATGTTGCCCCAATCTTCTCTAAGTCCACCAATAGATAATCCTACTTCCTATCAATATCAATGAGCTTAGAAAAGGAAGTGAAATCTTCACTGCAGCAAGAGAAATTAATAAAAGAGAAGCTCAAAAGTTTGGACCTCTGTTGTTGGCTTTGCTGTAACTTTGGTGAGATACGTTGTATTTTTTAATTTCCTTCTCTGGAAAAAAAAAAAAAAGGAAATCTTGACATTCACAAAGGTTGTTGAATGACCACTTGCTTCACAGTATTCTGATGGAGAAACTGGCTGCCATTGGCCTGGACAAGGCACACCCTCTGCTGGGTAGAAAGCTGGCTGGCTGGCTGGGCCCAGAGGGTGGTGGCAAATGGAGTTAAATCTAGTTGGAGGCCAGTCATGGCTGGTGTTCTGGAGGGTTCAGTGCTGGGTCTAGTCCTGTTCAATATCTTTATTAATGACCTGGACAAATGGATCGAGTGCACCCTTAGCAAGTTTGCAGATGTAACCAAGCAGGGAGGCAGTCTTGATCTGCTTGAAGGAAGGGAGGTGCTGCAAAGAGATCTGCACAGGCTGGGTTGATGGGCTGAGACAAACAGGATGAAGTTTAACAAGACCAAATGCTGAGTCCTGCACTCGGGACACAAAAACCCCATGCAGCGTTACAGGCTTGAGGAAGACTGGCTGGAGAGCTGCTTGGCGGAGAAGGACCTGGGGTGTTGGTTGACAACTGGCTGAATATGAGCCAGCAGTGTGCCCAGGTGGCCAAGAAGGCCAATGGTATCTTGGCCTGTATCAGACACAGCATGGCCAGCAGGACAAGGGATATGATTGTACCCCTGTACTTGGCACTGGTGAGGCCAAACTTTGAGTACTGTGTTCAGTTCTGGGTCCCTCACTACAAGAAGGACATTGAGGAGCTGGTGCATGTCCAGAGAAGGACGACAAGGCTGGTGAAGGGCCTGGAGAACAAGTCCTACGGGGAGTGGCTGAGGGAACTGGGGTTGTTCAGCTTGACGTAGAGGAGGCTGAGGGGAGATCTCATCACTGTCTACGGCTGCCTGAAAGGGGGCTGTGGCAGAGCGAGTGTTGATCTCTTCTCTCAAGTGACAGGTGATAGGACAAGCAGAAATGGCCATTAGCTGCACCGGGGGAGGTTCAGACTGGATATTAGGAAGAATTTCTTTACAGAAAGGGTGGTCAGGCACTGGAACAGGCTTCCCAGGGAGGTGGTTGAGTCACTATTCCTGGAGGTGTTTAAAAAACGGGCAGATGAGTTTTTGAGGGACATGGTTTAGCAGAGGATGGGTGAGGTTGGACTCGATGGTCTCAAACGTCTTTTCCAAACGGAAGGTTCTATGATTGTATGGTTCTATGGTTCTCTGTTTTCCAATATGAAGCAATATAGGATAGCTAACTTGTTTTAAATATATATATATAAAATGACGTTTTTCTTATAACTATAACATTAACATCTCAACTAGCAGAAGAGTTGATTTATTAAATGTATTAATGTAAGAGATTAACTTTTGATCCACGGAAGTATTCCGTATCTTCCTTTAACGTAACCGACATATAAATAGGGGGTAGATAAGAGAGTACACTCTCTTTTTTTTCTGGCAAGGTGGAGGAGCAGAAGGTCCCTGCGTTGGTCCTGTCTGCTGCCGAGACTGTGGAAAATTTTTTAATGGGTTGGATTTGGCCATCTGGCTCCCCACAGGGGATGTGGCATGGTAAGATTTCATTAATTCCTTATTTTGTTAGTTACTGGGTGTTATAGTTGTATGCCGGGTGTTATATAGATCCTGTTTGTCCTGTTTGTCCTTTTTTCCCGTTTCCCTTCCCCTTTTCCCTTCCTTCTTTGCATATCCTTGCGGTGTAGTTCTTTGTATTTAGAAAAATATAGAAATACATATATAGTGTGTGATTTCAGTTTCTTCCATAGTTTTTTTCCTTTGAAAGGGGGTAAGGTTTGGGAGAGAGGCAGACTGAGCTGTTCGAGAGCTTGGGAAAGCTAGCTCAAACCAGCACAATTAAACAGCAAATAATATAACTATGAGAGAGAATTCATTAATTTATAACTTTTAAAAGCCTTCGGAAATGCTTTGCATGTTTAATCTTCATTCAAAAATGCAACGTTTTAGTAAAAAATCAAGTAAAAAAAGTATGAGAAGTAAGCTGAGAAACTGTAAGAAAATAAATGAAAATTTATCAAAAAATACTCTTAGAGGTTACAAAAATAGAAATAAAGATTGGCAAGAATGGAAGTAATTCTTTGCAATATCATTGCAATTTTTCTCATTTATTTTCCTAAGAAAATAAGGCTAAAACGATTGATATCTAGTGAGTGTGAGATGTTGTGAGGATAAGATGGGTAATAATGACAGTCTGCCTCTGAGATGAAGATAGCCCGAAAGTTTTGTCTCAGATTTTAGTAAGAAGAATACAGAAGCAAATATAGCAAAGACAAGAGGGCCACTAGAAAAAAAAATAATATTACCACATATATGAAGAGAATAGAATTTAACTTTTTAAAAATACATTTCACTAGAGAGACCTGACAATCTCAATCCTATGCAATTTTAAGAACTGGTACACGCAGTCATGGGTCTACTAAGCAATGATAAATATGTCTGCTGAACCAGACGTAGTGCTTTGTGGTTGTAGAATAACATATATGCCGACTACATTTAAGAAATATCAGATAATTCAAATATGCCCTTAGTAATAAAATAGGCTAGGTGTGATCTGTAGTGAAAGCTTTAAGTGAAAGGGTCTAAGTGACAGCATTTGCTATCTGGCCAGGCTTATTTATTTTCCAGTTGTTCAAGGCAAAAACACAGAGCCTACCCTTGACAGATGGCTTTGATAACAGCAGCTGGTAATATATGTCAGTGTAAAAGTGTCTGTGTGTAAAACAAATATGCAAAACTGTGTGGGAGGAGGTTTATCCCAAACTGGCAGAATTAAAAAGGAAGTTGACCATCAGACATATTGAACATCCAGGGAATTACAAAGAGATACAAATGATTGAACATGAGAACAATTATAAAACAAAATAAATTTTTGAAAGGTGAGGGAAAGGCGTTGGACGAAGATAATGAGAAATGACCCTGGTTGAGTATTGCTGCGCATCACCCTGTGGCATTCACAGCCCTACCTAGGCCAGAGTCATGGGACACAGGAATAGCTTGCACCTGGCCAGTGACCCACAGCATAGGAATGGTGTGGGGATACCTCTCCTTCAACTCTATGGGAGTCTACATGGGGATCCTGCCCACAGCCCCCCAGCAGCTTAGTGGGGTGCCACAGGACTAGCATGTGGTAGAACCTCACCCACACACTAGGTGGGCTACATTCCAGTACGGGTGCGACTTTGCTCTTGGGGTTGAATTGTAAATGAGTGGCTATAAAGTTGTAGGTTGCTTGTTAAAATTTTATGTGTCAAGAATTGTGGGGTATCTTTTGTACTGTTGTTGTTAGTTCTAAACATATAATTCACTGATTGACAGGTTTTTGCATATTGTTAATAAATCAACAAATTTCTTCTATACTGATTGGATTAAACTATAGAATGTGAGGAGTTTTTTCCATTAGACAAGCAAATTCAGGGAAAAAATGCTGCACATACCATTAGTCTTTCTTTCTCTACTTCCATTTTCCTCTATTTGCTGTAGTTCAGGCACAAAATAAAATATGAAGGCCAAGTAGAGTGAATTCAGAAAGGATCTGAGATGTAAAGGCATGACCATGTCTAGGAGAGGCTGAAGGAGACCAGTGACAGGCAAGGAACAAAGATATACACAGGGCTAATAAGTTCAAGTTATTCATGGTTTAAGCACACAGTTGAGTTGTATGCTCAATGCTCATCGTTTAGACAAGGTTTGAACAAAAAGTCAAAGACATTGAGTGTGGTTCGCACCTGACCAACTTCATTTGTCTTTGAAGGACGTTGCTGATTTTATTTTTTTTTGCTGAGAGGTGTCTGTTACAAGACTCTCTGAAAGGCAGCAGCCTGTTTTTGTTTGCAGTCAGATGGACTAACTCCTGGGATGAAGCACTCAGTGCTGTGTACTAGACTTATAGCCTCTTACCCCTCGGCTAAAAGCAGTAGCAGCTACCACTTATTTCCAATGAACACCTGTGAGAATATGGAGTTTTTTGATGAGTCTGTGTAAAACTGATGACCACCTGTTTACATGCAGGAATTGTTCTCTACTGTTTCGCACTGCTCCGTTCATTGTTTATTCTCTTTCAGCTGATAGACATTACTGCAGCCAGCCATGTATCAACATCAAATTCTGCAAGACTGTAGCAAGGTTGATTATAGTAGTGGTCAGCTGTGTCAACCTAAAAGAAAGAGTAACAGAACCTTCTAAATTAAGAGCCTATGGGAATGTTCCTCTTTTCCTCCGTACCTAGCAAGGAGAAAAGAACAGCTCTGCCTTTTCATTGAGACTTCCTCCTGACCATGAATGGCATGATGTTGAAGTCATTAACAGCTGCTTAAACAGATGGCTAAAGAGCAACAGTTCTTTAAACAGCTCTCAATCATAGTTTTGTTAATTATTAACAATTCTGGCTGTGATGTTTATCGACAGGATCCTCAGCTTGTGAGGCACAGAGGAGGGTACAACAAAGTTAACCAGTGTCTCTGATCTGTAAGGAATTCATTTTAGGGAGTGTTTCAGCTGGAGGTAAAGACAAAGCTCTTAGGCCTGAGTCAAATACACAGTCCGGGAACAGCTTTTGTTAAAAAGAAGACTAAAAGGCTGAGATAAGGTTACTGTTTGCAAATGCATAAGGACACCAAAGAGCTAATTCATGCTGGCAAATGAACAAGTAGGTATAAATTCACCAAGAGAAACTTTTCCAGGAAATTAAAAGAAGGCTCCTACTCATCAGCAAGTGAAGTATGAGAAACTGATACAAAGAAAAGAAGCTTATTTAAAGTAATGTTTATAAATCAGATAATTTACTATGACAAGAGAAAACTGGGTTTTAAGAAATTCTCTCAAATCATGTGTTCAATATTCATGGGATTTTTAGATATTATCTTTACAGAGACAAAAATCTACAGTAAGTCTTGTTATTCCCATACAAGGTCTAGGGGTCAGTTTCTCTTCTTGTAGCAATGCTCAGTCACCGGCTTGGGGTTTAGGCAGTTTAGGCACTGCAAGCAAGACTTTAACCACGTGGGTAATTTTAAGTTTGTATCAAAAACTTCTACCAGTTAGTCAGCACCTGAGTGGGAAAGCTTCCTGAATGGCAAAGTAAGATTTGAGTGATACAGTCCTTCTGTGGCTTTAATCCAAAATCCTTTAGCAGTCCTCCCTGAGTTATGACAGTGGGGAAAAAAATTCAATTTCCGTTCCAAAAGTGAGCCAAGGGCCGTCACGCTTCTAAGAACAAAGCTAGAGCAAAACCAACCTCACAGTTCAAAAACTTGACATGGGCAAAATCCTAGTTGATAATGTTTTGAGTGGACTAGAGAGGATTAGAGAAGAGAGAAAGGTAGAATCAAAATAAGGAGGTAATAATTTTTTCTTTAATTCACTGAGCATGGTAAATTGGTACCTCTAAGATTTTCACAATGCCAAATGGAACATTTTCCTTTTTGACACTTCACCGTCCAAATTTCCAGACTGAGCAGCACTTGTAGGCTATCCTTGCACTGCAGTCAGGACTCAAAAGAAGGAACAGAAAGTGAAACTAGATATTGATATTCCATCATTTTATGATGGAAAATTCAGCTCATATATCTTACTGATTTTTTTTTTATTATATTTGTGTCAAGTCTACTTGGTATCTTTAAATAATCTCTCACTGTTTGTGTATATGTGAATTGTGTGTGTCTCCTATAGATTTTTTTTCCTCATTTTTTTTTTTTGCTATCCAAATATTTATTTCCATTCTAGTTCTGGGTAATATTTCCTTGTCTTAAATGTGGGTTTCTAGAAATTGGAGAAAAATAATAATCTGTGGAATGATGTATAACAGGTAGATAACACACGAGTCTGAGATTGGTTAGAAGATCTGCAGAAATTCTCTTGTTTATTTGTTTTGTTTGTGGAGATGTTTATTGATAGTTAGTGCAAGTCTACTCTATTCAGATAGGCAAGAAAAAGCTTTAGTTTCCTAATCAGCCTAGAGTATTTATCCTGTAATGAAAGCAATGTTTCACTCTCCTTTGCACAAAGCATGTGTGTGTAGGTCAAGTGAAGGATATTAAATAGAAATGTTGTGGAACTGCTTCTTTCTCTATGTAGGTGCCAAAGTCAGCTCTCTAGGGACTTGCCTATATCTGTAGGCTAGCAGATTTTTCTACATAATTTAAAACATTCCAGTTTCCATTCTGTACCCTTACCTCCTTGCTAGATAGTAGGTTCCCATGCCTGACTGAAAATCAACATTATAGGTCACTCTCTGATGAGAGAGTTTGCACTAAATTGAACTGGTTGAAGCGGAAGCCCAAATCCTACTTTGCTGACTCTGTTGTTAGAATAACCTCTGGAAGAGGAGCCATAAGAAGTAGAAGTAAAGTTGGAGAAAACACAGCTTCCAGTTATTTATTTAAGGGAAATTAACCAGAGTCCTTTGACAACTACGAGTATGTTCATGATTTTTTATTGTACTTCTTGAAGCAAATTAAACACACACTTTTGCTTAAATATATTTTAAAAAATAATAATGAGCAATGCATTGGATGGAGTTTCACCACCATAAGCAGTTCTATAAGGAGTCTGCAAAGATACATCTTGAGTCAATTCCTTATATACACTTACATAAACATCGATTCTGTAAGTATTAACACAGAATGCTTCATCTTGGCTTGGAGTCCGTTCCTCCCCCTTCCCCCCCAATTTTGCTGCCACCAACTCCACCCCCTAAAGATGGCTCCTGAACACTTGTATTCCAGAATGGCAGAACCCCTTACAGGGAGTCATTCTGTCTCTGGTTTTCCTACTTCTAGCCAGCTTAATATTTTTTTTTTTTCAGTTGGGTTTTCTCCAAGCAAAATATTTCTTTACTCATAAGTTAACATTGATGAATTATGTTTCTAATTGCCCCTTCAGGTATCTGAGGGTATATCTCCCTGAGCTGCTTCTGTTCTTGTTAAAAAGATTACTCTAATCCAGAATTTTGTCTGATATTAACCACATCTGATAATCATAGAATCACAGAATCATTTGGTTGGAAAATGTGGCAGATAGAGGCATGGACCTCAATGCAGGTTCAAAATGAAGTCCAAATTGGAATCACTTATTTGTAAAATAAATTGCTCTTTTGTAACAATCTTTATGCAAAGTCATTGTCCATGCACCAATTTAACATTGGTGATTGGGTTAAAGCACTTGTGCACTGCACCTTGATCTGTTTCTTAATTGGTAGCATAAATTCTGTTTTTCTTTACCTAATCCCTGCTGATAAACTGCTTGGACTTTCCACTACTTGAAGGTTAGCCAATTCTCGGCTCTTTATCAAACCCTGTCAAGACCTCTGCGTTATTCTCAGTTTTACTTCCCAGGCTTTATCCCTACAGGAAATGACATCTGAGATCAAGTCCAGTCATAACTGTCCCCTTACTAAACCACATCTCTAAGAAATTCATCTACCTGCCTTTTAAACACCTCCAGGGATGGCAACTGTTCCAATGCAGTCAGTAGGGACTGCAGACAGGTCAGACAGGTGAAGCTCATTTTGTATCATGGAGAACATAATTGCTTACAGACAACCTGATTCTGAGTTAGTGCTTTATTTGCTGTAGGGCTCCTGCCTTGCTGTCATGCGTTGAAATTCAGTCATTGAAATTCAGTGCATTTGTACAGGAGCAGAAATCTAGACAAAGATTATAAGAGGTAGGAAAGCATATTGTGTTTTTTTCCCTAAGTAGCTCTGTGGTTGAAACTGCCAGTCAGAGTCTTGCTACTATATGTAGAGAGCTTAGAGGTGCCTTAATGAGGGAAGCCAAATATTCTTTCTGCTTTCATTAGAAACGGCATTGAAAACACTCAACATTATAGTGCAGTACTTTTTAACCTGATGCTTTAAACCTGACAATCCTATTAAGAACAGCAAATAGCACTTGTGAGACTTTCCTGTGAAAATCAATCAAACAAACAAACCAACAAAAAAACTGACGAAAAAATCAAACCAAATCAAACAAAAATCCAAACGTGAAACACTGTAGGAAAATCAAAATCAGAAAACCTGAAGCAATACAGTGAAGCATTAAGCCCAATTTGTTTGGTCATAAGGAAACAGAATGATTAGGATTTAAATAACATTTCCAAATATGCTTTTGTAATTTACGCAGATTTCTCTTGTTTCCACTTCACAGTGATATCATAATGTTAGAGGGAAAAGAAACAGATTTTAAATAGGAAAATATGGGTTTTTTCCTTAGTTTCTCCTTGATTGGATACTTATATTTTGCAAAAATTCACCTAGTGAGAGAATACATACATTTCAACTTTAATCTTCATCACAATAAACCATGTTTCAGGCAGAGATAAATAACAGTGCATTTATCTATCAATCCATCCATCCAAGTTTGTAACCTAAATGCTTCATTAAGTGTCTGAGAGCTTCTTACCAGACATAAAAGTATAACTATTTAACTATTACATGTTTCCTCATTCTGTCATTTTCCATACCCACTTCATAGCAATAGCAGCAATAGCTATGAAGTTATGATTCATTTTGCTGAATGGTTGAGAATATCAGATGATACAAACTAAAGAATTTATTAGAGCCTGAAATCATAAAACTGCTGAATACTATTTATACTTAGTGAGGTGGCAGCACTAACCCATAAGTGTTTTTCAACATCCATCTACATTGGTTCACATATTGGCAGTCTTCACCATATTATCTGAGTGCCTTCATAACGCCTGAGCACTCCTTGTTATATTGGGTTATTAATCCTAAGTGACTGCAGGTTGGAGTCCAACTTCACTCCTTTTTGAGGTGTTTTTATTTTTACAGCTCTACTTCAATGGAATTGTTCTTAATTTACACTTATCTTCACTGGAATAAGTTCCTAATAATGGATGGATACCAATGAGAGCAGAAGTATTGCACTCTAACTATCCTTTTGATTTCTCTCATGCAATATTACAGTCTGATTTTTTACTTATTTGGAAATGGACTTATAAAAATTGTTAAGGTAACAAATAAAAATGTTAGTTGGCATGAATGGAATCTGTGGTTGTATGTGTTCTATGAGGACAGTGGATAATAAAAAAAAAGTAGGAAGAAAATGTACATTTTATTAATGTCTTTTTATATTAACATTTTGATAAAATACCTAGCACAGAATTATCATTCTTCAGAAGATGGCAGTCATATTTACTAAGAAATTATATATGAAAACACTATAATAAGATTTTTAAATTATTTTCAGGTGTTTATTTGGATATTTTCACCCTTTGTAAAAAAAAAAAAAATTCTAAGAAGGGATGGAAATTAAAGGAGAAATATATTAAACATTAGACCTGAAATATCTCACCTCATCCCCATCTTCCAGAATAAGTTTCGTTGTATTAGTCAATGCAGACAATAGTAGGAAGTAGTAAAACAGATTTCTGTCCTTTAACAAAGATATCCTTTGGGAGAGAAATGATATTTCAAGCCATGGCTTTAGTGTAAGAGTACCGCATAATGCTTCAGAGAATGGAGAGAAGAAAGCGTGACAATGAGGAACTAGTCAGGCAGATTTGCCATAGCCTTTGTCAAGGGAAATGTAAAACAAATGAGCATATCTGTTCAATATCCATCAAATAATGAGAGTGTCATCTGAGTTCTGGGTCTGTGTTGACATAGTTTGAGCAGAAGCTTAAGGAAATAGTCACAAAAGGGAATGCTTGCTTTTTTAAAAAAATAAGGTCATTTCATTGGGACAATATTATGCAGTTCTTACTCCTGTTACTATTTACTTGTGTAAATCATCCTCTTCAAAAATAGAACTATTTTCATGGGTAAACTTTTGATAGCAAAAGAGCTTCATTATCAAGCTTTTTAATGTTTTATTGCTGTATCTGACAATAATTTCATAGAAACATTACAACAAGATCAGTTTAAGAGCACAGCCTGGTCCTTGACAGTATCTGGAATAATACAGCAAGCTGCACATAAAATGTAAAAAAAAAAATAAAGTCTATTTTTTGGGCTACATTGGGTTTTTTTCAGAACTTTGTTGATTTTGAAAAGATTTCTCAAGTACAATATACAGTCCAGAAAAACTCAGAGAAAGAACACGTATATCATCAGGAATAGCAACCTAATTCAAAGGAAATAATTCAACTTATCTTTCTCACTTATTTGGGAATCGATTATCCTCTGCCTCAGATCAGTTTTTCTCAAGGTAGATGGTCCAACTCATTTAACAATTAAATATTTATTAGACATCAGCCTCATAAATATAACCCTTCTTTAGGTCTAAGTGTGGGAGAGAGCAAATGCTTTTCTATTAGCCTCTCCTTTCTCTCTCCTTCACAAGCCATTGCCATTGGAAGAGCAAATGGTCTCAGCAAAGACTTAGTTTCTGTTTTATTTCTGTTGAAGGTTTTAAGCACCAATGCATGGTTAAAAGGCTAAGGCCTTTTATATATATATATATATAATATATATTATATATAATATATATTATATATTATATATTATATATTATATATTATATATTATATATTATATATTATATATTATATATTATATATTATATATTATATATTATATATTATATATTATATATTATATATTATATATTATATATTATATATTATATATTATATATTATATATTATATATTATATATTATATAATATATATTATATATAAGGCCTTGAATATGTCATATTCATAACATAGAAAATTATGCTAAGTAGTTGATTGCTCTTCTCTAAATGGCAGGAGGTAAAACTTCTTCACTATATTTCTTTGAAGTAGGATTATTGAGTAGGTCCCAGTGATTTTGTGCCAATTCTCTCCTCAGCCTCTGCCTAAACTAGGCCTTCATCACTTAGTATTAGACCTATACATTCTAGAAAAGTAAAGACTTCAGAAGAGTGACCATGTAAAATAGAATATCTCTAAAATGCCTTCTGCCAAGAAGTAGTGTTACATATTATTTAGTTATGTAAAAGCTCTGTAATTTCATGAATTTACTGTTTCCTTTATTTTCTGTTTTACTGGCTTGCTCTAGTACTAATCTTTCTTCTTTTTTCATCTGTTCTTCTATCTCTTACAAAATATTTCTTGAGACACAGTAATGAAAGTGAGCTCTAAACAATGAAACAATCTCCCTGTACCCCAAAAGCTGAACACCTTCTTACAGACTTTTCCTTAGCAAATTATCTGGTTCTAAAATTCAAGTGGAATTCAACAAACCTTCTTTCTGTTTCACCAACACCACCTCTGACATTCCAGAATTAATATTAACATCCCATTACAGGAGGCATACATCAATTCATACACAGCCAAATAAACTCAGCAGTATATATACTTGTGCCTTGGCATAGTATAACCTCATGAATGAATAACGTTGGGTTATTGTACATGTGAATAAAGACAAAAGAATATCAAGATTTATAAAACATCATCATTAGTGTTAGTACTTCAAAATTGGTTGAACCAGACCTGGGAAATAACTCTTTTTCAAAATTTAGAGGATTTGGAGTATGAAAAATTTTAATGATGTTAAATATAGATAGACTTTGTGTGTTCAAAACATACAAAGTCTGAATTCTTCTTAAATTCTGAATTCTTAAAATAACAGGATCATCAGTGTCATGCAGTGTTAATTTCATTCAAAAAACTGTTTCTTCAGTTAGTATATTACTGTATATTACGTGAGAGAAAAATTATGATCCTTGTAAATGGCTGTATCTGATATACAGCTTTCTGCAGGTTACGTTCTCTACTCACTGTACAGTAGTAGTGCCTGAGCTTGGTAATTCAATTCAGAGTCTCTGAAACATGGTTCCTAAATACCACATTTGAAGAAAGAAGTTGATAAGCATGTCACAATTTTCTAAAGGCATAATAGCATCTGTTAGTTGTCCCAAGATTATTTTTTATCCTTATGTGTGTACAAAAAATACTGCATTTTTGAAAGGCAAATAAAATTCTAATAGTCTATAATGTCACACAAAACAGAAAAACAGTGCATATCTCTACAATCACAAGGAAAATAAAATCGTTTTAAGCTTTCTACTGAAGATACATTTTTCCCAGGTGATCAATTGCACTTGTCATCTGTTATTTTGGAAAATGCACAGAATTTAATAGATGAGGTATATCAAACTAACTACGTTAGGAACATACCAGCTGTCAATATGGCTTCAGCCCAGCAGCATGTTTTGGGAAAAGCAAATTCTGAAATGCAGACAGTATACTATTAGACTGATAGAATGATTATAAGTTTCGCCATCTGTTGCATATTTCACAATTAATTGTAATTTGTATCAACAGATATTTTCTAAAATCCACATTTTCTTTTTTATGCAAGAAAAAATAAAGCAGAACAGCAACACATTTTCTCAAGTAACGATGTACCAATGCTGGAGCTAAATTAGATAATCTGCACCCTGATTTAACAAGGTAGATGTCTGGGGTTCTAATTACAGTAAATAGATCTAAAAATATCAGTGTCTGTAAAGAAAATTGCAAACCAGAATTATCTATACTTGCTCGAAAAACTTACTGATTTTGCTTTTCAAAGCTATTCCATGGTGCAGTCATATACTATTTATGTTTAACATTTCAAAAACCCTCATATATACTGGATTTTAATTGCAGGAACCTATTTAAACAAACATAAATGAAAAAGCTACAAACAATTCAAAGTGTTCTATGGCTACATCTAAACTACAGAAGAAATTGTTTGCATGTAAAGTTCCTAATCAATGCATTAAATACAAAGAATCATGACAACGTTTAAAGTCAAAAGAGAAAAAAAACAATTATGTTTCAATCTTACAGTTTGGCTTTCGGTGGTGGTATTTTTTGCTTTTGTTGTTTTCTCCACCTCATCGCTTTGGTTTGTTTGTTTGTTTCCTTTTTTTTTTATTCTTTATTCCTGTATTTCTTTCAGCATGATCCCCATCAACTGGCAAATGAAAGGCCTAGTTCTGCCCCTGGGTACTATTCTTCAGTTTTGGCTTCTTGCCTATGACAATAATAGGCTTCCTACAGGACTGTGGGTTCATTGAATTTTTTAGAAGTGAGGTGAGATGAGCAAGGCACCTACTGTCTTGCTTTCCTTCTCTAAGACAGTCTGTGTTTCCCATTGATTAATGAAATATCATATTTTTCTTTTTTAGTATCAAGGCCTTTAGACTAATATTTTAGTTTCTGGTCATTATTAGGGCTCCCAGTCAATTGAGATTCGTGTTCTGGCAACAGCCTTCTCTTCCCTTTCTCTTCACAAGCTCTTGAGTTCAAAGTGCTGTATCAATTACATTTTCATGCCAATTACATTAATCTGGTTCTTTTGGATGTCCTCAACAGATTTCTGAAAATGAAAATATGTCAGCCTGCTAGGAACTGAATCCTAATTCAGAGGCTTCTTTCCTTACAGGAAACGCTACTATCTGAAAGACACGGTAATGGAATATTTTTTCATAACCACAGATTTTGGCACAAGATGATATCTCTGAAATCCACTGCAAAATAAAATAGTGAACTCAGATCTCTGACTGTTTGACTTTTCAGCTCATTTATTCTCTCTTCCTACAGTTCTACCGTATAAGCAGATGTATTTCTAGATCAGCAGTCTTTCCTTTGCAGATTATTTTCTATATAATTAGGTAAGCATAATCCATCTGATTTTGGACTGTTGATATCTCTGTATATCAATAACTGCAACAGTTGTTGACATTCTTTTTTTGCTGTGTGTTGATAGCGAAGCCTTGATATCAACACTAACTTTAAAGAATTTTGTAGTGCTGATTACGAGAATCTCCTCCTAACTTGCTCTTACAGGCCACCACTTTTAAATGTGTGACTTCCAAAACTGAAAGAACTTTATGCGTGGTGGCTGCTGTATCTGGCAGTGACTGAGAGGCTTGTATTCCCTTAACAGAACTAGGGAAGAATCACGTGTCTCAGAGTAGCATCAAAAACAGTCAGCACGCTGAACAAGCAGCTGATAAATTAACACCAAAAACAAACTGCTGCAGAATTTCCACCCCAGTCTAGAACTTGGGATCATTTTTGGACAGCTGCCTCTTCTATTTCCATTCTTTAGGAATAAGCAGTATCCACTTTTAAAACCTATTAGTGCTATTTTACATTTTTATGCAGTAGATGCCAGAAGCATTTCTGCAGGGACTGTTTACCTGGGCTCAGTGGTATTTTCAAGATGTGAATTCCTGCCTATCCAGAGAGAAGCCTGAGGAGTCGTGTGCTGACAGTGCACAGCAAATACAGCATCTTAGTCAAAACCCACAGGCTACGAGACAGAGGCATATTCTGGAAATAAGGAATCTCTCCTCAAAGCAAGCGCCTGAGCCGGTAGGCTTGCGTTATGATGCTTCTTAGAATTGCTGTCCTTGCCCTGAGGATTCTAGATCTGATCACTGTGCAGTGGCTCAGTTTCAACAATGATAGAGATAGAGATAGAGATTAACCTCTCCCTTCTCCCATCTGCAGACCTCAGGGGTTAAAAAACTTGTATGAAAAATATGAACTTGAATGTTCTCTTTTCTTCCCATTGCTTTTCATCAAAACCATAGGAACATGTAGACTTTGACTTCCTGAGAGAGCTTCCTCTCCCCCAATAGAAATACATATGCTTTTTATTTGAGGTATAAAAGCAAGTTATATATTAAATACCGCACCATAATACTCTATAATTCCACAGAAAAGTGCCAAGTGTCTTTGTAAGAAAAATATACTGCGATTTTCAGTCCTTTCCTAAGTTCCTCAGGGTCAGATTCACGTGGGATCAACATTTCACAAAAAGTATACAGTCTGGCTTTTATTAGTGTTCCACAGTAATAGATTCATTGTAATTAAAAAAAAAATCATGAAAACAAATCAAAGGGATCGCCTACCCCAATCACTACATAAAACTTCATGTCCAGTGTAGCTCCTTAGATTTTTGGCCATCCCCCCTGATGAAGGATAGTAGAATTTCATGTGCTAGCTGCAATCCTTTACAATCAAGTATGTTGCTCTGATGCTTTCATATCCCCACTCCTTTCTCATCTTTGACAATCAAGAGGTCAGTGAGAGCCCAGACTCTTGCCTGTTAGAGACATCTGTTTCTGGGATTTAATTCCATCAGGGATAAATATGCTGTTGAACTAGAGACCTGGGAAAAATCTGCTATTTAGTGTTTAAATAGTATTCTGATGTCCTGGTATTTATCTCCGTACTATCACTAAACCAGAACTATTCTCTGTTATTTGCCCTTTAATTTCTAAAGCTGAAAAGCTATATCAGCCCAATGGATACTGAACATTCAAATGGAAATTTCATATAATTTCAGTAGTTTCTGCATACTTGCTTAAGTAAGTTTGGAAGTGAAGTTTTGCAAATGAATGTGAAAGCCACTAATTATCGTTAGTTTTGGAAGCCTCTATTCGTAGAATTGCTATTTGTAGAACTCCCACAGTATGTATTCTTCTGATCAGGAGCTACAATTGCCAATCTGCTTTAATGTGAAGTTGTGTATTATAAATTTAAATAACTGCAGTACCTGTTGGATAATTAAAATATTCTTAGTCTTTTCCTGGAATAAATATGTAAATCTACCAAAAATTCTGTCTATATGAAAAGATTCTTATGCTAAGCTTGTTTACAGCTTGAACAAAATGCTATGACATTATTTCTTTATTTTTTTTACATAGGATATGTTCATCAGTTCCTGGAAATTTCTGTATGATAGAGATCTTACAGATATCATTAGTATGTCAGGTACGGAAATTATAAAGATGTTCAACATACCTAAATAAAGTCTCTTTGTGTAAATTACAGGAGCTGGAATAGAACTGTCAAAGTAAAATTTATGAAAGCTCTTCACAGGGCAGTCAATATACTCTTTAAATATGTAATAAACCCTCTCTACAGATGGACCAAAAAGCTGCTGCTGCTGCTGCTACAATGACAGAGCAAAAAACTTGCTGCTTCTGACATCTGTTAGAGCCAGCAGTTGTGATCGGAATGACATTACCAGCACTGTCGCCATCAGCATTGTTGATAAATCTGTGGAACTGGAAGGAAGCATGAGAATACTCAGAGGGAGAAAGCTTATTTAAAAATTAACAAGTTCTTCCACTGTTGGAAAAGGAAGTTTAATGCATATGATACTGCATGAAGAAAGCTCTTACAAAATAGAAATGTTAAATTTAATCTACAGATCCATGTTCAAGTTTAAAAGTTGAGAATCTTGTGAATTTACAAATCAGATAAAATACTACAATTGTAATGTTTTTTCATGTACTTTTGTGGCTATAACTGTGATGGTTTAAGGGTATAGCAATGTAGGGTTTGGAGGAACAGCAATGTACTTTCTAGAACAATATGAATTTAAAAACAACAACAACACCCCCACCTCCATTCAGCTACACAAGCCTTTCTTTGAGCTTTCAGATATGACCTTTTAAGATAGGTTAAGCAACAAAGAAAATACTATGGACATTAATAGCATACATATTGCATAAAATTAAACTTGCTCTTTGCAATTCGTCATTAAATGTTTTTTCATATTTATTTAACACAGTATCACAGTATCACAAGGTTGGAAAGGACCTCTGAGATCATCAAATCCAACCTGTAACCCAACCTATCATCTAAACCACGGCATTCAGTGCCTAATTCAATCTCCCCTTAAACACCTCCAGGGTCGATGACTCCATCACCTCCCTGCGAAGCGCATTCCAATGACCAATTTTTGAATATAAGATCTTCCTGTGTGCTGGCAGATAACTTTATGCAAAGAACTACAAATGCAAGAATAATGAGAACATAAGTAACCAATATTTATGTACACAGTATCACAGTATCACAAGGTTGGAAAGGACCTCTGAGATCATCAAGTCCAACCTATAACCTAACACTAACACCAACACTAACACCAACCATCATCTAAACCATGGCACTCAGTGCCTCATCCAGTCTCCCCTTAAACACCTCCAGGGTCTGCAACTCCACCACCTCCCTGGGCAGCGCATACCAATGGCCAGTCACCCTTTCAGTGAAGAACTTTTTCCTAACATCAAGTCTAAAATTTCCCTGTCGAAGCTTGAGTCCATACTCTCTAGTTCTGTCACTGGTCACCTGAGAGAAGAGACCAACACCTGCCCAACTACAACCTCCTTTTAGGTAGTTGCAGAGAGCAATGAGGTCTCCCCTGAGCCTCCTCTTCTTCAAACTAAACAGCCTCAACGCCCTCAGTCGCTCCTCACAGGGCTTGTGCTCCAGCCCCTTCACCATCTTCATTGCCCTCCTCTGGACACACTCCAGCATCCTGACATCTTTCCCAAACTGGGGGGCCCAGAACTGGACACAATATTCAAGATGAGGCCTAACCAGTGCCGTGTACAGGGGAACGATAACTTCTCTGGTCCTGCTCGCCACACTATTCCTGATGCAGGCCAGAATGTCATTGGCTTTCTTAGCCACCTGGGCACGCTGCTGGCTCATGTTGAGCTTCCTGTCCACCAGCATTCCCAGGTCCCTTTCTGCCTGACTACACTCCAGCCACTCTGTCCCCAGTCTATAGCTCTGCATGGGATTGATGTGCCCAAAATGAAGTACCCGACATTTGGACCTATTAAACATCATCCCATTAGAATCGGCCCAGCTCTCCAATCTGTCCAGGTCCCTCTGTAGGGCCATCCTACCCTCTAACAGATCTACCCTTCCTCCCAGCTTGGTATCATCTGCAAACTTGCTGATGATGGACTCAATTCCCTCATCTAGATCATCAATAAAGATATTAAACAGGACTGGACCCAATACCGATCCCTGGGGACACCACTGGTGACCGGCCGCCACTACTGGATGGGACACCATTCACCACCACTCTCTGGGCTCGGCCATCCAATCAATTCCTAAACCAGCACAGAGTGCTCCCATCTAAGCCACGGGCTGCCAGCTTCTCTAGGAGTCTACTGCAAGAGACAGTTTGAAAGGCCTTGCTACAGTACAGGAATACCACATCCACAGCCTTCCTCTCATCCACCAGACGAGTCATGTGGTCATAAAAGGAGATCAGGTTGGTCAGGCAGGACCTACCCCTCCTAAACCCATGCTGGCTGGGCCTGATCTCTTGGCCGTTCTGCAAGTACCGCATGATTTCACCCAGGATTATCTGCTCCATGATTTTACCTGGGACCAAGGTCAGGCTGACAGGTCTGTAATTACCTGGATCATCCTTACGGCCCTTCTTATGGATGGGTGTCAGATCAGCCAACTTCCAATCTTCCGGGACCTCTCCAGTGAGCCAGGACTATTGAAAGATGATGGAGAGTGGCTTAGCAAGCTCATCCGCCAGCTCTCTCAGCACCCTAGGATGGATCCCATCCGGCCCCATAGACTTATGAGGGTCCAAGTGGCTCAGCAGGTCTCTAACTTCCTCCTCATGGATTGCAGGAGGGCCATATTTCACCCTGCCCCCATCAACCACTTCAGAGGGCCAACTGTCAAGTGAACAGACTTCCTTACTGTTGAAAACTGAGGCAAAGAAGGCATTAAGTACCTCAACCTTCTCTGCACCTTTGGTTACTATATTTCCTTCCACATCCAACAAGGAGTGGAGGTCGCTGCCACCCTTCTTTCTGCCATTGATGTATTTATAAAAACTCTTCTTATTGTCCTTAACAGAAGTGGCCAATTTGAGCTCCAGCTGGGCTTTTGCTTCCCTGATTTTCCTCATACACGACTTAACAACATCTTTGAACATGACCTGGCTTACATCCCCTTCTTTCCAACAATGATACATCCTCTTTTTCTTACTTAGTTCCTTCAGAAGCTCCCTACTCATCCAGGCCGGCCATCTGCCCCTACGACTCTTCTTACAACACATGGGGACAGTCCGCTCCTGCGCCTTCAAGATTTCATTCTTGAAGTGCATTAAGCCTTCCTGGACCCCCTTGCCACTAAGAAGTATTTCCCAGGGTACTTTCCTGACTAGTTCCTTAAATAACCCGAAATCTGCCCGTCAAAAGTCCACCATCAATGTCCTGTTCCTTGCTTTTCTTGTTACATTGTTTACAGAAAACTCAATTATCTCATGATCACTACACCCCAGACAGCCCCCGAGAGCAACATCATCCACCAGCCCTTCTTTGTTTCTAAACAGCAGGTCAAGAAGAGCCTCACACACATAAGGCTTCCGTTGACTTAATTTCATGCCTTCAGGCAGGCAGAAATATAAAACTGAGAAAAAAAGGTCATGGATAGTATTCATTAAAATTTAATACAGACATTTTCCTAGCTCTTCCTAGAACGCTTTAACAAGCATTAACAAAGAAATTCTCCATGATGAGAGTCTCCAACTCTTCTGTTATTTCTCCGTGAAGTAGAATATGAGACACTAGAAGGTTTAATAATTATCTGGTAGTTTAAAAGCCATACATATTTTTTATTTTTTTAGAATTGTGTATTTGCATATGCAGACAAATAATAGGTTGCAGCTAATAAGCATTGTTAGTCTATCTATCTTGATACCTTTGAATTTTTTTTAAAAAAAAAATCATAGGGAGTATTTTTCAATATGAGTGAAACAGAGCAATGAAACATAGTGTAGAGTGAAACAAGAAAAGGATCAGAAACTGGATAATGTGAATACATTTTTAGGAGAGTCCTTTTAACATATTAACACCAGCAAGTCATTTGGGTAATATTTCACTTTAGTAACTACAATTTACCTCTTAAAACAGTACCAAGTTACATATGAGAATATACAATAAAAAGGAAGGCTGATTTCTTTTTACAAATTACAATTACTTTATGTTAGTCAAATAAATAGTGTTAGACAACAAAAAAAATGGGCGTGTATAGTATTAAATATGGCTTTAGAAGTTAAAGCCAAAATTAAAAAAGGCATGACTTTAATGTTTTCTGTATGCCTGTAGAACACACAAACGGAAACATCATAAATAAAAGAGATGGTAAAATTAAGAAGTTGTCTTCAATACAATTTGAGGGTCTTGCATTCTTTGCCACAACTAAAATAAGTATCTATTTACTCTGGTTAATATACCTTTTCCCCAGACACTCAGTTGCACCTTATTGCTAAGTAAGACATATATGTGACTAATTCTAGAAAAGTTAAAGACAGCAACTTTGATCTTCTTATAATTCTCAGGGAACCCAAGCTATAAGCTTAGAAGAAAAACTTCCAGAGATTGCTGCAGGCCTAGTGGAGACAAAGAAAGCAGAACTATGTCACCTATGTAAAATAACAAAATAATACAAGTCATTAAACAGCTGTGACAGAAATAAAACAAGAAATATCTCATAAGGCTTCTATTTATACGCTGTTCATCTTGAATTTCTATGTAAATTATAAGAAACCTGCATGTGGTAGTTATAGATGTGGAAACATGCATCACTGAAGAGTCTATGAGAAGCCTGTAATAATATACTTAATGGATTTCAACCTCCAAATCGTTCAGTTGTCTGACCATAAAACCTACCACAGCCAAAGGCCTATCTGTGTGACTATCAAAATAGAAACATGTAGTACGAACACTGTTTCCAGGTGTACTAAAGGTGTCCTTTCAGGCAGTAAATATATATATACTTTTTTGTGTGTGCTGTTGATCATGAGCAAGTAAAGGACAGCTCTTAAGTTAAAGTTTATTGTTCCATTGTCTCCAAAAGGACTGAAAAATAGATTTTAATTATGAATTTGTCCGGTGATTTCATTTTTCAACACATGCATCCTTTAACTTTTTTGGTACGTGTTACCTTTTAACAAATTCTTTATGCAGCTATCCTTCCAGATTTCCCTTCCTTGGACTTCGATGCTTCATTTGTAGGGTACTGCTTTGCTGAAATTTCCTGATTGGTTGCCTTTTACTTAACTTATCTAACTTTTTCAAACAGGCATATATGAAAACAAGAGAGTTCTTTAGATGTCTCAAGGAAATAAAAGAAACTACATTTTTGGAGAGAAATAAATCTTTGCTATCTTGTGGAGTAGTTTGGCTCAAAGCGCAGAGAATCCAGTTAGAGGTATTCCACATTTAATACTGAAAGAAGAACAAACACAGTTCCAAAACATTTGAAAGAAGGCATGAAAAATAAGAAATTGTGGTTTGTAACTCAAGTTGTAATCATAGGAATACCCAAAAACTAAAGAAATTTATGAATAAAGGATTAAAACTTCAGCTGTGGAAAGTAAGATTCTGAGGGTGATTAAGATCAGTGCTCCAGAGAGAATATGTCATAAGCCAGTTCTGCTAAAACTATTTTTAGGATTTTGTTCTACATTTGGAATAGCTCTAAGTTTTATTAGGAACTATATGATTTAGAAGGGCAACTTTTCCGTCCTGTCTTCCATAGTTTTACTCGCTGCCATCACTGCAACTATTGCCATCATACTGAATTATGACTGGTGTTCTTTGTTCCTTCAGTAATGATAACAATTTAATAGAGGCTATGAATTATTTAACACTAAACCAACAGATATGCTAGAATACCTTTCTTCTTAACAACTCTTAAATTATTCATTTATTGACCTTCATAAGTCTTTTCCTGGAACACCACTTATCAATTACCTGCACAGACAAAACAGACTTGGCTTGGGGAAAATTATTTAACTTATTTCCAATTAAAGAGAGTAGGATAATGAGAAATAACAAATCCAAAAACACCTTTCATCTACCCTTCCCTTCTTCCTGGGCAAACTTTACTCCCAGCTCTTCTCTTTCCTTCCCCAACCAGCACAAAGGAGAATGGGAAACAGGGATTGCTGTTGACCCAAAACACATTGTCTCTGGTATTTTTTTCCCCTTCTTCTCATCTCCTTCTTTTCTCCTGCTTGGGTGTACTGTATCCTTCCCACAGGATAAAGTCTTTCATGAAATTCTCCTATGTTGTTCCTTCCCATGGGGCTTCAGTTCTTCAAGAACTGTTCCAGCATGGGTCCTTCTCACGGGGTACAGTCCTACAGGAACAGACTACTTCAGTATCAGTTCCCCATGGGGTCACAGCTCCTGCCAAAAAACATCATTCTTTTTGGGCTTCTCTCCACAGGCCAGAGTTTCTGTCAGAAGCCCACTCTAACATGAGGTCTTCATGAGCTGCATCTTCCTTCAAGGCACATCCACCTACACCTGTGTGTGGTCCTCCATGGTCTTCAGGGGGTGCAAACTGTGTTGCCATTATCCTCTCTACAGGTTCTGGTGTCTGGACCACAACCTCCCCCTCCTTCTTCACTGATCTTGGTGTCTGCATAGTTATTTCTCTTAACACATTCCTCTTTTTTCAGCTGCTGTTGTACAGTATACTTTGCCATTTGTTAAATATGTTATCAAAAAGATGTAACCAACATTATTTTTTGGCTCAGCTTTGGACAATGGAAGGCCTATCCTGGAGCTGCCTAGAGCGGGTTGCATCTGGCACAGGGACAAGTACTGGTGTTTACCCACAGAAGCCACCTCTGCCACCTTCCCCAACCCTACTACCAAAACCTTGCCACATAAAACCAACGCAAAAGTTCAAAAAAAATTCACAGATTTTCTGAATTTTGAGAGAAAATCCCAAACTTTAAATCTTAAAAATCTATTTAACCCCTTTTGAAATCTTTTTGTATTTGCTTACAACTTCTTAAATAGCCCAAAAATATTAACTTCAGGAAAACGTGCAGCAAAATGTTCAATGTGATTGTAAGTATTTGCAAATTAAAAGTTGTGTAAGAGTTTTGAATCTCAATTCTATACCCTATTTTACTTTCCACTGCCTTTTTTTAACTACCAGTCCTTGTTTCTTGTATCGTTGCATGTTGGGTTTCAGAATGAAATAAAAAAAAGCCACAATCAGTATAGTGAATGTATCATATATATAAATGCATTATTTATTTGTTAAAACCAGTTCAGTCTAAAATTGTTTTCCTCACAATCAGCCCATGCCAAGATACAGGCTATAACTACACAGATGGTGCAAATATATGTGGTCTGACACAAAAAAAACCCAAAGCAATTCAAGATGATCAAAGCTCTGGAACTGAGAGTAGGAGAGAAAGGACAAAGAGATGGATATAGAATATGTTCTAACTTGTCACAGTGAGACAAGCCTCAATTTGATCATGTCACTTACTACAAGTGGTCAAGAGATGCCAAAGATCAAGCCAGTGCTCAAAGGAACCCTTTTTTTTTTTTTCTAAAAGATGTGAAAGAAAAACAATGGAGATCCTCAACAGTCTTTCAGAAAATGATTTGTGGAATTGCTTTGAACATTGGGAACATCATGTGCTGTGTCTCAATTCAGAAGGGAACTATTTTGAAGGTGTTTGTAGTTGATTTTCTTTATTTGTTAAATAAAAAGAGTTACACAGTTGAGGTTTTTTCTTGTCGGACCTTGCATCATAGCAAATATAATTATTTATGAGCTTCAGCAGAGGAAAAACGAGCCACATTAATCAGAATTGTGAATTTTGGCTAATTTTGTTGGTTTATTTAAATCAAATATTTTATTCCACTGTGGTATTTGTAGGGATGGACGAAACTACCCGTAATTTTTAGGGCCTCAAAATGTTCAAGAAAACGTTGCAAAAAAAGATAAAATTCCTCCCCAGAAATAAGCCTTAAAAGTCTAAAGATTTTTTTGGGGGAGTGGGAGTATTTGTTTGTTTGTGGGTTTTTAAGTTAAAAGGTGGATCATTCAATTTGGAATATTATTTTACTTATTTACTTTTAATTGAAATAATTCAGTGAGATCATAGAAATGACCTAGAAAATCAATAAGATCTATACATCTGCTAGTGTTTCTCTTTGAGTTTTTCTGACATTCAGTTTATCAAAGTAAAAATGAGATATGAAGTGTAAATTTATAATTCACATTCCATCTACATCTAATGGACTGGAGTTAAAAACTCTCTGGTAGGACCTGACACTTCACTTTTACCTTCACTTCAAGCCCTTGGTTTAATCAAGGAATAGTCAGTATTTTTCAGAACTATCCTGTTAGCACAGCAATAAATAATCACTGTGTTTCATTTTGTTATAAATCAAGATGTATTTTGTGTTTTCTGTTCCACTCTTTTTTTTTTCCCTGTTCCTCAAACCATAGCTGTTCTCTGAAAGGTAATATAGATAATTCACTTCATTTTTCTTTCTTACAAGATATTTCCTACAAGATATTTCCTACAAGGTGAAGGAAAAATTTCTTCACCAAAAGGGTTGTCAAGTGTTGGAACAGGCTACCCAGATTTTGATTGAGTCAAAATCCCTGCAAATGCATGAAAACGTGCCACTTAGGGATGTGATTTAGTGGTGGACTTGGTAATGTCAGTTTTACGGTTTTACTTGATGATCTTAGAGGTCTTTTCCAGCCTAAATTATTCTATGATGCTATGATTCAGATTTATTATTTCACCTCATCCACATCCACTTCTTTTGTGTTCTTTTTTGTTTCCTCTCTTTTTGAAGTACTAAAATTTTATTCCTTACTTTTCTTTCCCTCTGACATTTTCTCTTTAAAACACTCCTGAAATATAATTTACAATTTTATTTCTTTAAGCGTCTTTAATGTAACCTGCAAGTTTATATGCTAATTAGTAAACAGAGATCTGAAGTCAGAATTTAACTTCTTTTCTATGTCTCAACAAATGTTTTCATTAACTGAATCAAATAGCTGTAACTGGAGTCCTATTTTTTTCTTAGTTCCTTTCTTTTCCTCCAAGGTCTAGTCTTGCTTTTCTTCTCAATAGAGTTAAATTATTTTCTCTATTTCTGTCTAAGAGTCAATAAATTAAAATATTTCTGTTTTCATGCTGAAAAAAAGGTCTGAACAATGTAAGCAAGACTATTATGTATTTTCACTCCCTGAAACTCTAGAAAATCATGAACAACAGTAGAAATACTGTGGTTATCCACTTTGCTTCCTAACCCTCACACGAAACGGGAACTATTAATATTAAGGTAAAGAGCGTTTTAAGACTAAAGCAGCATAATAGTAACAGCATAAACATGGATACAGAAAATAAAGTTTTAAACCATATAAAGTTGAATATTTTCCCCAGGAATTAAAAACTGAAAACAACCATAACAAACAAAAGAAATATTTTAAGTCCACTTCTAAAAACTCATATATTGATTTTAACAACAAAAGATCAATTTTCTGAGTTCTAAAAGCACCTATTTTAAAAAAATCAATAAGTGTAATGAATTATGGAAAAAAAATGTGAACATTAATGATTACTTCCTTGCATATTTTCTTAAATAAGAAATAATTATTTGTATCAGTAACAGGTTTTAGTCTGTGTTAATTTAAAATTGAATGTTGAGTTTCCAGAGAGAAGCAGGTGTATTTCTAACAGCAAATTTTAAGATTAACAGGATCAAAGAACTCTGTTAATTAAAAATATATTTTCCACATTGTCAATTGCAAAGGTAAGTAAAGATCCCTTAGAGAGTTCAAAAAAGAAGAGAACAACCTACGAGTATCCAGAAAATACTCCAAAGCTAATCAATCTGATTTTTTTTTTTCCAAAACTTAGAAAAAACAAGCAAACAACCACTAAGATGAAGGAGTTCTCTGATTTTATTTTCACCTCCTGTGACAGTCTTATGTAAACTGTTCCGAATTTGGATCAAGATTAAGCTTATGTGAATAGACATACTTATAATACATAGGCACAATGGAACCACAGACTCAGTCATAAAACTATTCAAGTACTTGAAATAACTTTTAATAAATAGCGTAGTACTTATAGTCCTTACGTTAAACTTGGTGGTGAAAGAAAAGTACTGGTTTATATGGAATACCAATAAAAATCGCTAGGGTTTAAGTTATGATGAAAACTCATTTGAGTTCATATTTCTGAACGTACAAGGATGTGTAACAAAGCACATAAAACCTCAGGAATACATCTCGTATAAAATTGTTTTATCTTTGTGTAATAAATTTTAACTATACACACCCAAAGTTTGAATCAGTATTGTCAAGTTGAGGTATCAAAAAAGTAATTACTGTAAAACAGAAGACTAATAGGCTAAGTCATCAACACACAAAATATGCTGTAATGATAGGGTGGGGAGGGTGTTATTATCATTATTGTATTTTTAGATAAATATATTTCTGACTGAGTGCTTATTTATAAATAATCTATTATATCTCTGGATCAAAAAGAGAGAGCACATCTGCACAATCATAGGCAAAATCTTATAGGGTAAAGAACCTACCTGTGGTAATTTGGTGTGCTAAATTCTAATGTTCAGCATAAACATAGTACTTACATTTCCCTTGTATCATGTTACATTCAAAATCATTCTATGAATAAAAGGGGACTGCCTTACATATGTATCCAAGGACATACTGTTAGTCTAGTTAATGCTTGGGCAATCAACAAACAACTAACTAAAATATAGCAAGACATTTATTATTAGTCCTACTATAAAGTCACTAAACATAAATATGGCATAAACATTAAAGAAAATAAAAGAGAGTTGCTTATTGAAGACTTTCAGAAGAAGCATATTTTTATCGGTATTACTGTACAGACATGAAAACCAGAAATCATACTAAGAGTAAGTCTGCTGTGTACAGAAGGTTAGAATTAAGTACATGGTTAAGCGTCTTTTTCTGTGAAATTTTATGCATTGGTTTTACTCTATCAGTGTTCTCGCTCATGCTAATGGAAGTACTAAAAATGGTGAGCATTCAGAGAATGGATATTTTTGTGATGGTTTAGATTCAATAGCTGTTAAAATAGATGAACATATGCATTCTGGAAGACCTTTCTCTTATTCCAACAACCTCAAAGATTTGAGAATTTTCATGTATCTCTAGAGTTAAATGAACTCCTGATGACTGTAACAATCATTTTGACTGCCATAGGGAACAAAGAAGAAATTATTCTCCCTGATTGTGTGAAAAAAATAAAAACAAAACTCCACAAACAGAACTGTGATTTGGTATGTAGTCCAGTACAGCTTCAAGAAGTTTTTTTTTACACTGATTTAAATAAGTTTTGCATTTTTTAAGGGATAAATCCCTGTAATTACCACTGGCATTCATGATGGACATAAAGGATAAAATTCACCCTGATTTTCAATATTGAAAAACAACAAACAAGCTTAAAAATAGAAGGTTTGGGTTAACAAAAAAAAGGACTACTTGTTAAGAAAACAGTAAGTAAAATGTTAAGTTCAATTCAATAACAATAAACTACAGAGAGATCCTGAATTGCTTGGAGTTTAAATGAAATAAAAGTATTTTACAAATGCTGAAACCTCAAGAGAGAAAATAAAATAAGTGAGCAAGCAAACCTCCCTTAGTGTGACACTTAATTACCTAGAGGACAGCTAAAACATGAACAATATTTCATTGTTAAGCCTTTCTTAGTCAAAAAATCTGGGTCGTTCCTAAAGAACAGCTTATCCTATGAAAAGAAATGAAATTACATTAACAGAATAACAAGAAAAGAAGAGCAATGGTCTTCTTGAACATTTCCTGCTCTACTTGCTGTAACCCCAGTCAAGAGTAATTAAAAAAAAATAAAACAGCAAAACACCAAAAGACCCATGGGTCTCTTAGTTGGTTTCTTTGTCATTATCTTCTCAAAAGAAAAAAATGGATTTTGAAAAGTTCTCCATTACATTTCAGGAAAAAAATCAAAACCACAACATTTTCAGATCTGATAAAATAAGGTGAAACCTTTTTTAAAATATGTATTATGTGAGATGTTAACAGTATTTATTAATACCACCAGCTAATTATGTCACATTCTTTTAAAAACATTACTACGAATCGAATAACTCTTGCCTCTAATCTCATTATAATTTCCAAACATAGCTTGAAATACTTAAATATGTTTTCTCATTATAGGTTAATATTAAAGAACATTCCCCAGAACTGGGTGGGTAGGTTCTGAGGTAGATAAAGCTTTTGGCTATGTGGAATTGATCCACTACTTTGAAAAATCCATGACAATAAATATTTGAGACATTTATGTTATTCAGGGATTATCAAGACTCAACTTGAATATTCATGTGATTAGAAACTTTTTTCCACAACCATTAGTGGTGCAATGACAGGCAAGCGGAGCCCCAAAGACCTGGTGAGGGACTTGAGCCCCAGGAGACACTTGTCTCTAGGAGCCAGGAGTCACCCCACATTAGGAGTCAACCATCCTTTTAGTCCTTTAGAGTCACAGAAATCACAGGTGGCAGTGGCCTTAAGGGAACATATTATTTTTTTACTGACTGTTTTTGCCAGTAAGCTAATATACCGAGAATTTGTACTCAAAAATCACAAAGGTCTGAAAGGTAAATATTTGAAAAGCAGCTGAGCAGTGTACGGTAAAGATACAGTAGGGATATTTAAGACTTTATTTATTGATGCAAGGCATAAAGTGTTTTGTTTAAATTAATGTATCTGTTAAGAAAGGCATGAAGACTGCTGCACATCATGGAAAATGTCCATATGGACAAGACGTATGGTACCTCTGACAATGACCACTTAGATGGCTAACAGAATTCTATAAAGACAGCAATTTAATGATACTTGACCAGAAATCTTTCTCAGTCTCGGGAATTTGTAGTTCATGAACATCAAGGAGATCTTGTCTTTCTACCTGGGATTATAAATGGCTTTTCTTTCCATTATTTTTCCAGCAGTTTTTTCAGAATTCCTTGAAATTGACTGATATTTTTAGCAAGGTTTTTGTGTTCTTGTGAATTTTTTTTACATATATGAGCTGGTTTAAACTAGCTTTCCCAAGCTCTCGAACCGCTCAGTCTGCTTCTCTCCCAAACTTTACCCCCTTTCAAAGGAAAAAAAAACTATGGAAGAAATCGAAATCACACTATATATGTGTATTTCTATATTTTCCTAAAAATAAAGAACTACACTGCAAAGATATGCAAATGAGCAAGGGAAGAGGGGAAGGGAAATGGGAAAAAGGACAAAAAAATGTTCTATAAAACACCCAGCATACAACTATAACATCCAGTAACTAACAAAGTAAGGAATTAATGAAATCTTACCATGCCACCTCCCCCGTGGAGAGCCGGATGACCAAATCCGACCCGTTAAAAAAATTTTCCACAGGCTCAGCAGCAGACAGGACCAACACAGGGACCTTCTGCTCCTCCGCCTTGCCAGAAGAAAAAGAGAGTATACTCTCTTATCAACCCCCTATTTATATGTCGGTTACGTTAAAGGCAGATATGAAATACTTCCATGGATCATAAGTTAACCCCTTACAATATAACAAAACTTTAATTAAAGATAAAATGTTATCTTTAAAAATCTGATATTATTGTAATAGAAGATCTTCCTGCTAAAACATGCTGTGACATTTTATGATACTGGTTATGGGTAGCACAGTTGGATACTTCTTTGTCTCCTTTAATAAACTCATGGCAGAGCAAAGCTACTGAAAGAATAGTATTTCAAGTAGATAAAAAGAAATTGAGTGGTGTGCAAAAAAAAATTACATCAGTTTTACCTTAGTGAACATGAGAAAGTCACACTGCATAACTGCTGGCTGTAGTGGATGGGTTTGTGACTATGAGTTCCTATATTTCCTTCATGCGGATCAGCTCTACATTGGTGATGTGAATGCTTTAAGAGAAAACAATGAAAATTTCATAAAGCCTCCCTAATTCCTTCAGTGAAATCTTCTGTGTCTGTCTTGAATGAAGGCCACACAATTTCTCTTTATGGAGACTGAAAGCAAACATCCACAACATCACAGAACAGCAGAGACTCAAAAAAGTCTCTGGAGAGAGATCTCATGCTGAAATCAGAGTCAGTTGCAGCAGGTTACTCAGGGTCGTGTTCAGTAGGGACCTGAGGAACTCCAAGGACTGAGACTCAGAAACATGTTCCTGAGCAACCTGTATATAATATGTATTTATATTTATTCCGAAAGTGGTGTAATCCATGAAACTGCAGTTAACAGGTATGATTCACACACTATATAACTTAATTTTTTGAGGAGTTTCAAGATGGTGAATTTTATTATACACTTGTATAATAAAACTATAACAAAGGCATGGGAACATGTAACAGAATCTCACATGTAAAAGATGTGTTCATGTCACTGTACACAGAATGAAAGTTTGGGTTTAACTACAGTTATCTGACCATGAAGGACAAGTCCTGCAAACAAGTCAGGGAACTGCTTCATGATCAGCTTCAGCCAAACTAAGGGTCAATTTTTGCTAAAATAACACTCTTGCCTTTCTCAGCTACAGTTTTTACTGCCTCCCTTCAGCCAATACTAGCAATAATACAGCCCTACAGCAAATCAAGATTTGCTATGATTGAAAAATCATCAGGAAAAAAAATTTACACCACTAAAACCAAATGGTCTGCCTCACTTGGTTGCAAGTGGTACTACTAAAATGAGAAGAGTCCTTTTCAGCAGCAGGCAGAGTTAATTTAGTTAAAGCTAATTGTAAAACAATTATGTAGCTTTTAAAATAGTATAAAAAAGAAAGAAGAAAATATAAAGGTGCTTTCCACTATGTATCTAGTGATACATTAACTATGATGGTAAAAAAAAATAGATAGCTATTTTAAAATCACCCTTTATTGAGCAGACATAAATTTAAGTCTCCAACATTTCACTAAGTATCAATGTATTGGACTTAATTCCTATCAATCTTTTTTGAGGAAAATGTTTTACCTAAAACATGTGTTTATGAAACTTGAATATATGCACTTGTTAACTGCCCAGCATTTATTGGTGACAGCCCAAAGCACTGAGCTATTGAGGTGGTCTGTCAAACCTCTCTCTTATTCATCCTTCTTCTAGAGCTGTGAACAGAAGCTGGAACTCTGTTGTTATGAAGATCTAAGCAGTTTTCTCTTGTGTCCACTGACTTAGGACCTCAGATCTGACATACTTTGCAATCTGACACCAGACAGCAAAGAATTGTATCCAGACAAATTTCTACTCGGGACCAACCTGTGCAGAGTGAAAACAAATCCATCAATATCAGTTTTTGTAGGAACAGCAAATTGGTATAATTTACACAAGCCAATGTAATGCTAACAACAGTAATAAATTTACTATGCAAATTATTATGTTATGTACATATATCAATTCACTTGATAAACAACCAATCTGTCATACAGACCTTGAGTTCTTTACCTTTAATTGACCTGTCATAAGCCATTAAAATTGACATACAGGCAGTAGTAGAATGTCATGGACTGATCACATCATGAATTTCACTTTTCTCTGGCCATTAATTCTCAGTAGGGTCTCAGATATGGCACTAAGGCCAAAAGACAGAGCTTTTGAACAAAATAAAGATCATATATAGGCATCTATTTCAGAATATGATACTGATGTTAGTGCATGATCTTGTTTTCAAATTGATCTTATTTTCAAATCAGTATATTTTTATATAAAAGACATTAAAATTAATTCTAAAATTGTTGATTTAGCTTTGGGTTAAAATTTATATGTTCATAAAACAGATTTTCCTTCGATTTCCTGGCAATACAAAGAATATAAAAAGAGAGGAAAGAGGAGTTTTTCAGGCATTTCAGGATCAGAGGAATGATCATAAGTTGAGCATGCAGAATGACTTCATGGTATGCTTTTTGTAAGAGATTAATTTTGTAACTTGACTCCCTCTTCCTCCTTGTTTTTAAGGTTCTAAGAATCCAATCAAAGGAAAACAGATTATTTCTTTCTTTTATGAATGCTTTTTCAACAAAGACCTGTATAGAATAAAAATATCCCTTCTACTTTTGATTTCAACTTATTTGTTTTCAGAATAAAAGATAGATTTTAAAGATCACTCAACCAACTGTTTGTACATTTACTCGGTGTAATACTAATTTTAAAACGATATGATGGATAAGTAAGCATTATTTTTTTTAGTGCAAATAGTCAAACCTCTTTTTCTGAAAAAAAAATTTTCACTCTCTTCTGTGGCCAATAATAGTTCCTTTGCTCCACTGGATATCCAAATGTGAAATTTCACTACATTAGATCAGTAGCATTCCAGTGTATTTTCATACATAACAGATGCTTTCTGCAACTTTCTTTGTAGCAAAACACAACTCTTCCCTGCTTTCCTGTAGAGAGGTAGACAGTAGGGGTCTCTTCACGTCTATAATTTTACATTACCCATATTAAAAAAAAAAAATTGGAAGCTTTTGTAAAAGTAAATAATCAGAATAATTTTGACAACTAACTAATTGTTTTTCACTAAAATTATGTGATAAAGTAGTCGTAAGACTACATCTATTGCTAATAGTACATCTATATGTTAATAGTTCCTCTCTCTTCCTCTACAAATATATATAACAAATAAACTTTTGTTTAATATTGAGGTATAAAATGCAATATGTAATCTAGCAGAAATCTTCTGAACATGATGTGCATGAATAACACTTTGATTCATTTCTTCCATATGATAGGCAACTCATGTTTGAACTACACCAGAAACAGGAACACTCAACAGAAAATTCAAAGGCTTCACAGAATCCTCTGTGTAGCCTATGCTTACAATTAAAGGCTTCACTAATATAGTAAGCAACCAATCAATTTATGTTAATTTTTTTTTAAAGTTTCCTACCTGATCCTTGTCTGCAAAGTGTTTGCATTCATTAAATGGAATTTCTTATTTCTTTGCCTGCAAGTTTAAATTTGCTAATTATTTGCCAACATAACATCTGTGGGCTGAGAAACTTAGGGCATTAAATAGCTATTGCATCCCATTGAAATTTAAAGATTTCCTCAGGGGCTGAAACCCTTTCATGCATTTTGCATATGTGCAAGCATGTAAGTCTTTTAACTAAACAGTGACCACTTACGGAACTTAATTGTAGAAAGAGAAAACGTTGTTACTATGTAATAGGTGGTTCAGTGAAGGAAATTTCATCTTGCTCAGCTGCCAGTGCTCTTCAAGCATTGCGTTGGTAACAGTACTCTTTCAACTTCATTAATGACCAGAAGACAGTATGTGACAAAATCTCAAGTTGACAAATTATTCTAAGGGACTTTTGGGAATTCATAATTTATATTGATGACAGGGTAAATACATAAGTCCTTGTAAAATGGAATAAACAAATGGAAAGGTAGCAATTCAGTTTTCATGATTTTCATGTTAAGATAAAGTATCTAGGGAAAACAATCTAAGCCATGTTAATGTGGTGTTGGATTTGGAACTAGCAGTTGAAACTCAAGAAATAGATTTCAGAAATGCTCTCAACAGTTGTCTGAAATTATTCCTTTAAAACATCACCACTGAAAAGTCAAGCAAATGTTGTTCTTAATTAAAAATGAAGAGTGTAATTTTACTACAGATAAGACCTTTGCAAGACTGTATAGTGAGCACTATGTGCAGCTTTAAGCATCTCAAGAAAGACAAGGCAGAGTTAGAAGAGATACCACTACAGTAGTTAGAGAGGTGTAAACAGCTGCCTTACCAGGTAAGACTAAAAGGATTGGACTGTTCAGTTTTGATATAAGGCAGCTGAGGGATATGATAGATTTCTAGAAAATTGTTTGACGGTGGATAAGAAGAAAATAAAACTGTGGATCTCCAAAACCCTCAATATTAAAACGAAATGGAATTCATTGAAACTAGTCAGAGATCAAAAAATCTATTTAAAACTTTCCCCAGTGAATTTCTGAAATGAGGTGCCATAAGAGATTGTTGAGGCCAATAGTATCAGTAGGTTTTAAAAAGTGCATATTAAACAAAAAAAAAACACAGATTGATTAGTGGACTACAGATTCATATGCAGATAATAAGGAAAAGTAGCAGGAATATGCTCATAAAACCCGTATTAGAGAAATACATGAGTAAACATCTGCAAAAGGTAGCCATGCTCACCTGTCCTTCCTAAACAACACATACTAGTGACAGAGCACAAAACATAATACTCAGTCAAACAATGGACAACTTGTTCAACTCATCTGTGCATTTGACGGTTAGATGACTCAACATCAAAATGTGGACAAAGTCAAAGTAAGTAACTTCTTGCTTCTTCTCCTCGTACATCTGCCTTCAATATCAGATTATTTTTTCAATGAACATTTAGTGAAACAGATCCTCCTAGAAGCTATGCTAAAGCATGTGGAGAACAGGGAAATGATTCAATACAGCCAGCATATCTTCACCAAGGGCAAGTCCTACCTGACCAGACTTGCGGCTTTCTATGATGGGGTGACCACATCAGTGGACACAAGAAAAGCAATATATGTAATTTATTGGGATATCTGCAAAGCCTTTGACACAGTCCCCCACAACACCCTTCTCTTTAAATTGGAGAGATATGGATTCGATGGGTAAATGATTCTAAGGATAAGTAATTGGTTGCAACGATACCGCAATGGTCAATGGCTTGATGTCTACCTGGAGATCCACGACTAGTGTTGTCCCTCAGGGGTCTGTACTGACCAGTGCTGTTTAATATTTGCACTGATAATATGGATAGCGAAATCGAGTGCACCCTCAACAAGTTTGCAGACGACATCAAGCTGAGTGGTGATGTTTTCACACCAGAAGGGCAGGATGTCATCCAGAGGGACCTGGATGAGATGGAAAAGTGAGCTTGTGTGAAACTCACAAGGTTCAAAAAAGGACAAGTGCAAGGTCCTGCACCAGGGTCAGGGCAATGTGTTGTTTCAATACAGGATGGGGAATGATGTGATTGAGAGAAGCCCTGCAGAGGGCTGCTCACAGAATCGTATTTTTTTTAGGTTAGAAAAGATCTTTAAGATCATCATTAAACCCTGTACATAAGCATCACATCTATACACCTTCTAAATGATTTCAGTGATGGTAACTCACTGGTAGCCTCTTTAAGTGCTTGATGACCCTTCCAATGAAGTAATATTCCTTACTATCTAGTCTAAGCCTTCCCTGGTGCAACTAGTGGCCATTTCCTCTCCTCTTGTTAATGCGGATGAAGAGACCAACACTCACGTCGCTTCAACCTCTTTTCAGGTAGTTGTAGAGAGCAATAAGGTCTCCCTCTAGCCTCCTTTTCTCCAGACTAAAAAAACCTCAGTTCCCTTAGCTGCACATCATTAGACTTGCCAGATCCTTCACCACCTTTGGTGTCTTTCCTTGGATGTTATCCAGCACATCAATGTCTTTCTTGTAGTGAGAGGCCCAAAACTAAACGCAGTACTCAAGGTGCAGCCTCACCACTGCCAGGTACAGAGGCATGATCACATCCCTAGACTTGCTGATCACACTATTTCTGATACAATCCACTATGCTACTGGCTTGCTTGGCCACCTGGGCACACTGCTGGTTCGTATTCAGCTAGCTGTCAACCAACATCCACCAGACAGCTTTTCAGCCGCTCTTCCCCAGGCCTGTGACATTAGATGGGGTTGTTGTGACCCAAGCGCAGGACCTGCCACTTAGCCTTGTTGAACCTTGTGAGGTTTGGCCCATTGAACCAGCCTGTCTAGATCCCTTTGTAGAGTTTCCTATCCTCAAGTAGATCAATACTAGCATCCAACTTAGTGTTGTCTGAAAAATGTATTTGAGAGCTGGGTGACAAATGGTGGTTGTGGTCATAGGTTCTGCAGGGACAACTTTGCAAAACAAACAGAGAAAGCATGAGGATAAACATGCACTGGCATTGCTTACAGCCAGTGGTTTGTTTGTAAGACCATGTTGATTATTAGCAGGACTGTCTTGGCATAGGCAAATACTAGGCACAAAGAACTGAAAATTGCATGGGACAAAATTGGAGAAGCCACAGCTTAAGGCAGTGCCAATAAAGATCCACTCTACAGTCTAGCCTGGGGTTTTGGAGGTAAAGCAGCATCAACACAAAGGCTCAAAATCTGCAAATGCTTGTTTATGGCATTAATGCCCATTAAGTTTTCACTATCAGAGGTAATGTTTACATCACTTCTGTCACAGAGAATGGATACTGTGCCCTCATCTTAGGCTGAACAATACAACCATTAGGATTATTTTAAATGTCTGAGGTTTTTTTATTTAAAAGAGAGTGATTTACCACCAGAATATATTAGCAGTGTATTAGGGATGCAGCAAATGTTCCATCATCCAGTTGTTTCAGATGAAGACTGGCATACATTGCAAGAGAAACTTTGTAGTTCACTGCACACAAAAAAGGACAAATCAGATTTTTGCAGTTATCCTCTTCTCAATTTGTTTAAAGTACCTATGGCAAAATTTATGCTTAGGCAATATCCTCTACCGGTTTGCTTCTGCAAGGATTGCTTCCTCATCATGTCATAATGCATCATCCTATTTAATTTACAAGGAAATTAGTATAAATTTTTCGTATTGAGTATAGATTACATATGGAAAACTAAGAATTTTAACATGGTTTATTAATGTGGGAGAACTTTCCCATTCAACTCTGTGTGTAATACAATGACAAAATAAGCTCAAGATTTAACCATCATATTTTCTAATCAGTCATAACAGTGTTCATTAAAGTGTAGTATGTTCAAAAATCACAAAGGGTTACAGTCAGAATATTTTTCTGATGAAATATTTTAAATAATTTAGCTTAAATGCTCCTTTACATATATAGGTTTGAATATGTAATTTAATGAGCTCTGACTCTTACAGTACATCTATAGTAAGCCCACAGAATATAAAGTATGAATAAATTACAGTATTGCAAGTTTATTTTGAAATAGTCTTAAATATACAAAGGTAATTTTGTTATCATTATGTCAAACTCTGATGGTATAAACATTTTACCAAAAATTTGGGGTTTTTTCTTTTTTTACTTACTATAATTAAAGTACTATAAATGGATTCTCGTATGTTTTTCTACTCAAAAAAAATCTACTCAACGAATTTTTATTCCCTCTGCCGTTCTCTATCGAATGTCTTATTACAACTAACTAGTCATTAAAATTAAGTGTGTGTACATGTGAAAGTGAATCTGTGAATCTTCAGAATTATAATGGCAGAAAAATGTAAAACGGAGAAAAGTTAGTAGTTCCTAAAGAGAAAGCTGGCACTGAAAAATCAATGTTTGCAATCAAAACAGCACAAAGCCAATTAATATTGTACTGTACTAGATGTGACAATGGATATGAAGACACAAGTGGAAGTATTGTTTTATACCATTCTGGATATAACTCAAATGCCACAATACTGTGAAGAACTTGTTTGATACAATTAGCGATGCAATCTTCTACTATATGCAAACATTTTGTATATAAATTTTAATTAATCCTTACTCTAATGAATTGGTACTAAATTGGGAAATTTATGTTTATGCATCTTTGAAGCACAGCAAGTTTTCCTTCCCAGTAGATAAAATTTATATATGCATTTATTTATTCAACTCTCTAGGGAACAAAGAGTGTAGACAGTTGAGACAATGGCAAAATATAGATTATATCCTCCATTCAGAACCTATTGGGAACTCGCATAAGTGCCGAAATCTGTGCAAGCAGACCTGATTGAAAGTTCCAGACCATATTAATAACAGTATAACCTGATAATATTGATTCAGTAATTCAGCAATGCCATGAGCTCTACGGTTAAGGCTGAACATATAAATAAGATACTAACTCGTTTATTTATATCCAAAGCAGCTATCAGCCACTGACAACGTAAATAGCTAAATTAGATTGTTCTTTAGCAGATGAATACCTGCAGTTTTCCAGATATTTTAGTCCCTGCGTAATACTGCTATATATACATTCCACAAGACAATCTATTTTACTAAGACATCTAGAAGAGTCTGCCTGGAATGGCAAAATTTGCTCAAAAGTCAACTCCTAAGGCCATCATAATCATATGGAATACCTTTTTCAAGAGCTTTATTAACATTATTAGTTTCTGTTATATTGAGATAGAGAAATTGCCCTTTTCACAGTGGTAGGATCAAAATGCTTAACTTCTTATGTCTTTTCTAGGTGAAGAAATGGTCAGAGTACATATGTTTGAATTTAAACACAGTCTCTCAAAACTTTATTTCTATGACAGAAAATTATAACCGAAAACCTTTAGTAAAGAGTGGTCATGTAAGGTGGCAATTTTTTCAACATTGGAGGGGATGGAATATTACTGAAATTTTAATGTTTGTTCTTTGGAAAGAAAAGGGTAAATTCTTCACATCTCTGAAACACATTCCAAATTTCCTCTTTGTTGACGTTAGGGAAAAGAAACTGACCAAAGTTTAAAACATGAAGCAGGAGATTTTCCATTGCTTATTTCATCTACAATAAGTGCATATACTGCTGTACTTGAATATTTATCTGCCTTCATTACCTTTCTGGAATCATTCTAGTTTATTTCCAATTTCAGTGATTTGATAGACTGGGAGGATTTTTGTAATAGATAAATATACAATGGAAGTAATTGATTGAGAACGCGTCAAATCATCTTGGAAACAAAAAAATACTAGAAAAGGGGAGAAAGAGGAAAATGAGCATGCAAATTAAAAACCCTACAATTATTACTAGTAGATCCTCCTTAGTTAGCATCACCTTTCTACAGAGAATATTGAATGATTCTGGTGTGATAAAGCCACAGTAAACCTCAGATAAATGTTAAAATAAAAGTAAGAATTTATTTATTCATACATTTACTTTACGAGAACATGAAGTTTAAGAAAACAAAAGCTATATTAATTCGTTCCTATCTCCTGTACACTATTTGATTATGTTAGTCTAACTCCTTATGAACTGTGCTGAGAAAAGAAGCAAGGAATAAGTTCCAATTTCCCCCTTTTCCCTTTTTCCCCTTTTCCTGCAGTTTTGGGCATAGTTTTTAAGTTAAATAGTGCACTCTTGGGCTGAGTACTCTGGTCAACAAATGAAAGATAGGCAATTTACATATATGACAGAAGCCATTTAAGCTTTTTGAGTTTCAATGAACATTCTAAATTGTTGATATAATTGTTGATGTTTGAAGGTCTCCACAGGAGTGGAAAACTTTCTGGTTGCTTTGGTGTTTCCAATGGTCTGTCTGCCTTGGGGAATCACACCACCTCTTCACTTTCCTTCTATTCCTGTTGGGAAAGCTCATCTATGTGCCAAAGCTCTCACAGTTAGGTGCCAAGTCTATTTTTTTACTGATGGGTTTGATTTTTCAATATTCCAGACTTGAACATTCTTAGCTTTCTGTATTAAATGCCTATTAAATGTTTATTTAACTAGTTCTAGTTCCTGACACCAAACGGGAGGAGTAGTGTGGTTTTAGCCTGTTCTCCCTGTGAAAAAAAAAACAACAGGGGAGACATTTTTCCTGTAGGTGTAAAGCCTTAGGAATCTTTCCTGTGAGTTTAGCAATAAAAACATGCCCTGCTATTCACTTGTTACCTTGATGTCCAAGCTTCACCGGAAATTCTGCTTAAGCTTGTCGACACACTGCAAGTCCAATTTGTGTAGCAAATTGTCTCTCAGGAAAATAACTTTTTTTTAACCTCACCATTATTAGCTGAGAGTTTATGGTATCAGTATAAGATGTCATTGTAGTCCAAACCCCAATCCAGACAGAAGAATTAAAATCTAAATTCTTGGTCCACAGAGCTTTAAATTCCCAGTACACAATTACACGTAAGCCTCGAAATCAAAGAAATTTAGTTTCTTCAAGTAAATGGCAGACCTTTTACAATACAAAAGTTTGAGCTGACCTGTGATAAAAGCAAATATGTATCTTACTTCTTAGAATGTTGTATTATAGTGCATTATCATACAGAAAGCAGGACTGTATTGCTTGCTTGAATTCTGCCTTCATAAGTTTTCCCTATTATGCGAATGAAAAAAATTCTTGTGATACAGAATACATTAAGAAAGAAATTCTAATTTTCGTTGGGAAAATGACAAAGAATAAAGTATGCTTGTAGTGAGACTTCCTTATGGGGTTTAATTTTATGAATGACAAAACTTTCAATCAAGAATCACTGCTACTAAAGTGACTACAGCTGTACATTTATATTATACAAAACGATTAACCAAAACAGAGTTTCATGATTAGTTTATATGTTTCTGGAGTCTTGTAAAGACATACCCTAAGGACATAGCTTCCTAGCCAGAGAGACAGAGGAAACTGCCTGTGAATAGTTGATTAAGTGCTTGTCTTACCCATAAATGCTATATATCTCAGTGTTTGAAGACATGTGTTTCTGATGTACCTGTGCAAAAACAAATCTTTTGTTTATGCTAAGTCAATTACAACACCATTAGAAGTTACAAAACAGTCAAGACTATGTTTCATCAGATCATTATCAAGTGATGCTTTCCCCTAAGTGTTTTCCATTTCATTAAATGCTTGGTCCTATCTAAGAATGATACTACACAATACCAAGTTATCCAGCGTTTCTTTCTCAGTTATTGTAGAATCCCAGAGTCATTTAGGTTTGAAAAGACTTTTAAGATCATTAAGTTCAACTGTAAACCTAACACTGTCTTGTCCACCACTGTCCCATGAAATACTACTGAACCATGTCCCTGAAGTACTACATCTACACACCTTTTAAATGTCTGCAGGGATGGTGACTCAACTGGGAAGCCTGTTCCACTGCTTAAGGACAGAAGCAATCAGAAACAAAAATGGCTAAATGTATCACTAAATGACATCAGGTATGTGATTTAAGGCTATTAGAAGTTAGACTGTCCCATAAACTTCCTCACCTGCAGGTCTGTCTGTGAACCCCATAGGAAAGCATGCTCAGATGACCATACTGCATTACAGTCTCACTACTATCATCGTGTAGCGCTTCTCATCCGAAAGATGAAACAGTCTTTGTAATAGCTTCCTAATGTAATTTGAGCACTTTCTGTCTGAATCCACTCCTAATTCTGAGCTGATCAACATCCATCCAAAGACATCACTGTTACGGAAATACTGGTTTCTCAAGACAATAGCCCAGGTGAACTGGTTCTTGTCATCTTAAACTGTCTTTTGTATAAAAGGATAAAAATATACAATTACTGTATGGAAATTCCAATTTTTCTGACAGGTAAAAAAAGGGTTCTGCTTGATAAGATTGCATTAAAGTGGGAGAGGCCCCCAAATACTTTAAATATTTGCATTCTCCTGCAGTATTGTTTTATCCCACTCCAACTTGATCCCTGAGGAGGATCTCTGTGAAGGAAGACATTTAAACTGTCTCCAAGACAGACCGAGAGGTCTGTCCTCAAGTGTGGGCCAACTTTCTATATCTTCTTCTGACTCCCCTACAAAAGGGCCAGCGGGTGCTTCCTGGAGGCACAGTTTGGCAGCTCTAGACATAGTCATTTGTCTGTGACTCATATTCATATTTAGTACACACAGAAAGACTTCATTTTGCTACAGATGACTCATGTTTTTTCAGACCGTTCCATTAGGGTCTGATAGTACATTTCATGCAAGTCAAAAGAATTGAGATTTTATGTATCAGAACTTCTCTGTGAACAAAGACAAGTCTGTATATAAGGTTTAAACGGCAGCATTTCAAACCACAGACAAACTGTTCCTTTTGTTTTGTCTTAACTGCTATTTTTGAGCCATGTTTTGAGATGAAGTGTTTGAAACTAATTCAAAGGACCAAAACAAGGTCACAGGCTATTACATCCACTAAAGCATTTTTTGCACAAGTGCACAGGAGACCTCAAGCAGCAGTCAATGCAATTCAGGAGGAGTTCAAGGGGACTCAGTGCTCCTGAGGCCAACTGTGCAAGACCTGCTGAAATAGTTACGTGACAGCCTATGTAACACCAAGCACCTCCTTAAAGAACACATAGTGTGCATTAATCGGCATGGTCAGCCAGAACCCACCGCATAAAGGAGGAAGCCTCTTTATTTTCAATGGATATTCCCACCCTTTCAGGCATTCTCATCGTATTTCATAACAGGATCCCTGGAAAGGTGAATTATATTTATCCACTAATTGTGTGTTTCTTTTGCCTTTGCCATGAGTCAATAGTTGTTTTACACTGATAGAAACCCAAATATTTACAAACAACCTTAGAATTCATAAATTAGTTCAAATTAGCAATACAGTGTTATTATCACTCTAATTCGCTTCCTGGAATGCTGGTTTAATGAACTACATCCCCTTCTACTTGCGAGTTGTGGGTCGAAGTCAAAACATAACATAAGGCAATTGGGGGACCCACTTTGAAATAGCCCCAAACCAAGACATAGATGTGGACATAGAGTGAGAAAATGTTAGGAGTGGGGTTTAATTTTTAGATTTTTATTTCTTTTTTTTTCTGAAGGGATAAAGAAACCATATAACAAGCAGTTGTGTAAAGTTCTGTTAAAAAGTTCTGGTAAGTTAAGGGTAAGATTTGTTAAAATGCTAGATATTTAAATTGTGGGAAAATATAAGAAAAATTCTGGAGCTTTTTAGAATTGCACTGTAAGGCATTTGCATTCAATATCATCACGTGGAAATAAGAAGCAAGAATGTTCTGTCTGTTTTCTCAGCTTTATTTCATTTTTGTATATTCCTTATTTGCTCTGGTTTATGTACTAATTTCACCACTATCTGCTAATATACTTCTATACGTATATCTCAGTTTCAAGGTAAACTAGTATTTCTCTGCCGACATAATTTTGTGGTCTATATAACTTTGCACTGTAAAAGGGTATAGGATTTATTTGCTCTTCAGTTGCAAGAACATCCTGATAAAAACTTTTTAACAAAAATCAATAACAAAAATAACAAAAAAATCACCAAACCTACAAATAATTTACTCTTTAATTCATTAGCATAGTTCCAAGAAACTTTCATCCCACATAAAAATCCTTCTTTATGACCCAGAACAAAAAACTGTTTCCTTCAAAAGACTGTATATTATGGATATTGGTTGCACACAATGAGAAGCAGCTGTACGGGACAATACAGAAAAATAAAGAGAGGGTATTGGTGAATATGAATAGTGCTATCAATAATGAAATTGAATAAATGTTTTTTGTTTCTCTAAATATTGTTATAATGGAAAATTTCAAAGAGAGTTTTTTAATAGGATACTGAAGGACGTTTTTTGAGTTTCTTTTACAGAAATTCCAAGCAACTGTGAGATTCATCCTCTCCACTCGGAACCTTCCCATTTTTGCCTTAGCCACAGACAGGCTGAGTGCACTCCCCTCTATCATCCTGGTAATTAATAAAGCTACTTAATAATATCGTGCCTAGTACTGGCACCAGCATCAATCCATTAGTACCTAGCCAGTATTAGTAGATTTTACAGTATTGATTATTATGGTTTGAACAAAGTAATCCCACCAGTTTTCCACCAATTTTATCATTCACTTGTGCAGTCCATGCCTTACCAACACGGCTATAAAGACACTATAGGAGAGTCTGTCTACAGGCCTGCAAAAATTGAGGTTTACAGCATCTGCTGTCTGCCTCTGACCACACAGCCAGTCAGCTCATCATAGAGAATAACCTGCGTAATTTCCTCCAGTTGTCTCATGCTGACTGCTCCCGTTCCAGTTTATAAAATTCATGTCTTTTGTGAATACCATCCTTTACATTTCACTGTGGACTCCTTCCTGGATCTGTAGTAATTTAATTTAATGATTATGAATTGCCTCTTTGAAGTGGAAATGTATTTTCTATACCTTATTCTAATCCATGCTGAAGGGCGTCATACACAAGAGTTGTTTCAGCAGCCTAGAATATCACAATTCAGACACAGGTATAAGGAAAAAAAGAGTTTCAAGACAAGATTGAGCAGGAGACACACTGTGAAACAACTTATCTTAGAGACAATCAAAATCATATAAAAAGAAAAATAAGACACTAAAATTAACTTTGTATTGCTATATAATTTACTGTATTCATGGAGGTAACCTAACTCCCAAAAAGGTTTAGTCAGGGGTTCATGTTAAACTATGACAACTGGACACTTCTCTACTATTATAATTTCAGTTACTGAAGTATACTAAAGCTACCTCTACAGTCAAAGAATATATAAATATTTCCAGAGGCATTCTCAGATCTAGAGCAGACTGATCTTATTAAAATATTGGCAAAATTCTGTTACAGGATTTCATTTAATCAGTCTATGAGACCACACAGAAAATCTGGAGTGAAGGCTTTTTCAGGATCTGGAGGTTTGTGAAAATTTTTCTGAGAACAGATGTCAATTTTAAAACAGTCCTTTATCTGAAAATACACATTTTTTTTCCTCATATCACCTTTATCAATCTAAATTTGTTACCTTTCAGTTCAGCAAAAAATTTATCTTCTATATTAATATATATTTTAACAATAGAGGAAGAAGGAAAAAGAAATTTATTTGTAGGAATAAGAATTGAAACCATGAGAGTGCTTATAAATTCTAAAAATTATGTTACCATAGCACTTCTCTTTTTCCTACATTTTCATAGTTTTATTCTATATAGAAGAAAAACGTCTACACTAATTAATCTATAAAGTTGCTATTATAATAAGTTAAACTGGGCTACCCATACCATTTGTTTCTATGTGATCTATGCACAGTTATTATATTAACAGTTTCTAGGGCAGGTCGCTGTTGAATAAAAATACCATTATAAAACTTCTTCCTATTTGCAGCTTCCCAAATAATCTAAAAGAGAAATAAATTCATAATGACTTCATTCATAGAGCTGCTGTTGAAATACGTGGAAAGCAAAGAAAAAATAATTAGCTTTTAAGTTTTCCTTTTTGATGAGTTCAGTAAAAAAAATTGTCAGTCTCTTGTAGAGTTAGTGTTATATGTGTGTGGTATGCATCACAACAAACTTTTTTATAGTTAAAATTCAAAACCATAATAAAGCAATAAAATCAACCAAATAATTTGATGTTTTGTTGTTTGGGTTTTTTTTTTAAAAATTGCTTTAAAATAACTCATACACATGAACATTCTTACAGCTATAACTACAGACTACAGAAGTCCTGGGTATCTGTGGGTTAAATGGCAAATTTTATATCTCATCATTTTCCATTGCTTTCTTCCTTAAAATTTGTTGTACGTGCAAAAATAGAATGTGTATGTTTGCTTTGAGACAAAACAATGAAGAAATGTGGGCATGGCATTTATTTGAACTAGAACAAATAGATTATTCCTACCACTGCTCTGCAAAATATTTAGAAATCTCTCCCTCTCTTGTACGTGAAGTAATGTATGATCATGCACATGCTGTGTGATTTTAACAAGGGTGAGTATAGCTACGGCTCTGTGGCTTGCAAGTGTTTTTAAGGTGGCAAAAAATTGTTCCTGTATTAACAATTGTTTAGGTACATTTCTGCATTCTTGTTTTTGAGATAAATGCATATATTTCAAAATAAAAGCAGAACTGAAAAATCTACACAACACACAAAACTGAAGAGGGAAATGTCTTTACCAGTTTTTTCAAGTTAAATAAATTAGGACTGAATATCTGATAAGGAGATGGAGATAAGAATTGAAGAGAAACAGGAACCCTAAGCCACTGTTCTTTTACCAAATTACAAATGTAGCCGAGACAAACAAGCAGCTTTAGTACACAGTAGAGTAACACAGTGAAGCAGAGACCATCGGGAACTTGGGTTTGCCTTATCCTAGACAGAACATCAAGCAATTTATTACCATACTGCAGCACTAGTGAAGTCTTTGGGAAAGATGGGGGACTGCTGAATCATGTATTCTGCTTCCAGAGGCTGCTTGGAAGACTCAGGTATAAATATTGATCACACCAGCTTGTGTATCTCATGATTCTCCTTGGCAAAAAATTGTCAAATACCAACTGAACCAAATGCTGTTCTAGTTACTATACTGTTAGCGTTTCTATGACATTGCATAAGACACATGAAAACACACTGAACTCTCTGACACTCTTTAAAAAATATATTTAAGGTGTATCTCTTTTTGTTGGTTTTTAAGTTATTGACTATCAGCAGGAGGTCTGATGTCTGCATTACCAGAAAATAAGAGCCTTTGAACAACATGAGAGCTCCCTGCTTTACATTTGCTAGCTTGCAACATATTCAGGAACTTCTTATCAGAACTCAATAAGTATTATGAGAATGATTGTATTTTTAATATTTGATGAAATCACTCAAAATCTCCCCCTCCCATCTGCCTTTTGACAAATAGATAATTATTCTTTCAGCACATGCTATATGTACCATACATAGTGACATCTTATTTTTGTCCTTAGGCAAATTTGCAAATTTAATGATATCATTGTTTATTTTGCATTGAGAATTATTTCCTCCATAGAATAAATACTGAGGTACAAAAATGCTGATGTCACTATAATACTTGAAAGAGATACAGCAGGTCTGGGAAAAAATCCAAAATGCTTCAGACTGACTCTTCTGCCAAGCTCAGGCTTTTTTATCTAAAGCTCTCAGTCCTCAGAAACTGAGTCATCTTTAAAGGTAATATAGGTGTAGCCTGCAAGTATTAGAATTGTGACTGGAATGCAAAGCTCCTTCCATCACAATAAAAAATAACTTTTCCAAAATCCACCAATTAATAATTATGTAACCATTTATGATATAGAAAGATAATTTTGAAATCGTGTGGGTTTGTTTCCCCACCAATACTAGATATTTGTAAGTCTATCCCAGCATTATGCACATTTCAGTGGAGGTGTGTCTGGGGATGGAGCAGGAACGCATTTTAACAAATATTTTCTCTTTAGGAAGCAGTTTCAAAATGTAATCGGCAAAGCTACATGAAGAAAGAGGTCAGGCATTTAAATTCTACCATTAGCAATAAAAGGGATGTCAAGGAACTGTATCCTGGAAGAAAGGATGTTATTCTGGATTTCAGTATTTTCTTTATAAGTCAAGCAGTCAGAAAACACTTCAGATTTTAAGCTAACCTGTAGAAAACTAACACAAAAAAATGACAAAAACATTGAATTATTCTAAAGCAAGAATTTTTTTTCTAGCTTTATCAAACAAATGAAGAGAAAAACAAAATCCCTACTTAAATGTGAAATTAGGAAACTGCCCAAGAAATGGAAAAAAAAAACCCTTAAATTCCATGAGGGGAAAAGAACGAGAAAGAAAGTAGAGACCTGTATGTCCCTGTGGAGTGCAGTTCTGAAGCATCTTTGGAGATATTTGTAACTATTACTATCTTTCTTCTAACATCTTGTGCCCAGAGATGTCTAACACCCTAATACAAGCTCATTGGAAGCGCTGCTGAAACTTATCCTGGATTGCACTTGGGTCACTCCTTGAAGTGATAGAATTTATTTTGTTTGTAGCCAGAAAACACTTTCAGGAAGATTTTTGCTGCTATATTGGGTCTGAAAGGATTTCCTTTTTCATTCAGTGGCAGATGGGGTCAGGATATTTACTTAACGCAACACAGCACCTTGTGGAGAGAGGGCAGGAAGGAACTCCAGCCTCGCTCTGCCTGTTGAGGTGCCATTGTCATTCTGGGTTTTATGTTTCATTCCTGTTTGGGAGACATGTCCTGCAGAACAAGGCTCCATGATTAGAAATCTCAGGTGCTCAGTGGGCACCATCTAGCTTCAGATATATCTATGTTCCATGTTGTATTCGTTTTGGCTGATTTAAATGACTGCAAGCACAGGTTTCCAGGAGAGTCTCCAGAGAGAGTTCAATGCCTTGCTTACTCTGAATTGAGCCACCAAGGCAACTGTAGAAGCTCAGTATACAAAGAAACACTAAGCAAATGTGAGAACGTAGGTCCAGGCCTGCCTGGACCAGGTACATTTTTCTGGCATTACAAACCTGAGATACTTAATTTACCAGCATCTGATCCCTCCAGCAACATAATGTAGGAGTGTTTCTGTGTTCTTTGCTTCAGTTAAACATTTTACTAGCAGAAGAAAACTAGTGATAGGTACATTTTAAAAGGTTCAGAGGTCTCTTTTAGTGCCAGAAAACTATCAAGTGTGCATATTTCTTTGCTCAGCAAACCCATGTATCACAAACAAGTACTTGGGAAGGTGATATCTGACAGGACAAGTTAAGTTTGTTCTTTTTTTTGCTTCTTTATTATGAATACAGAAAAATACAAGAATTTTCTTACCACCTATCTGACTTTTAAATTAGAAAATCATGTATTTTCACTTAGGCAACTAACCAACCAATGAAGTAACAATATCATAAAAGTAAAGAAGTTAAATTTGAATTGCAAAGTTTAAAAGTTCCATACAGCAAGTTAAAATGCATGATATTTCTTGTCCATTCATTTGTTTTCATATGTTCTAAAGTAAATTATGGATATTAAAAAAAACTTCAGGAAAAGATACAATATTCCAACCAATCATTTATATAGGTAAAACTTTACATTTATTCTTCTAAAGTTCCTAAGAACAGTATGCACTCCTAATATGATATATTTTCAGAATAAAGAGTTGAATCTTGTTTTAAAAAATAGAATTTTCCAAATACGATACAAAGAAATGTTAAAGGAAAAGAACCTACTTATAGTTATAAACCCTTGCAACACAACTTTCATATTCCTTGTCTACAATATTAGATTAGAACTCTACCTCCAACAGATTTTTATAGGACAAACTGCAGTCATCAAACTGGCCTGATTAACCTGCAGCCTGGTTATACCTGACTGGCCCTCAGACTGGCCTTTTTTATCCCCCTGCTCCTTTTTTTCCCCTATGTTTTTTTTTTCCCCATCTACCTTTATCTCTGCCTTTTTCTGCATTAATCTTTTGCTAAATACAGAAGCCACTTCTAATACCCTTTTTTTGCCATTTGTCTCAGTTTTGGTACTCATAGACCTGAATTTGGTATTCCCATTGTGATTACAGAGGTAATCTTCCCCTTTTGTGGTACTGCAGATACATAATTCTAGAGTTATCACATTCCTACCTCCAAAAGGTCCCAAATAGTCTATTTTATTATCTGTGAAGTTAAATATTTCTCATAAATCCCCTGAACCATCTATGAAATTGGCCATATGTCTTGGCACGATCTGTTCCCTGTTATGCCCACAGATTTTTTATGCCAAATCCAATAGTTTCTTATAGTCTTTTCACTTACCTGACCCTCAGTCAAGGGTGTAGTCGTGTCTCTGTGTATCTGAACAATTTTCACAAAAGAGAAATAAAACATTGGTTCTGATCCTTTCTGAAATGCAAACCAAACCCCGTCCTACACACATATCTATACAAAGTGTCTAAATGTTTTTCTTCCTTTATAGCACTGGCATCTTCAATGATGACAGAAACAATAACCAAAGAGGAAGCACTTTCACGTCCTGCACCCTCAACTAAACAGAAAGGAGCAGTTAGTTGTACTTATACACGCAGAGTTATCTGCAACGATATCAAAATAAGAAGAGTCTTGGCATACCTTATGTGAAATTCAGAAGCCCAAATCAGAAGCCCTGATCAGAAGACCTAAACAAGTATTTCACTTAACCATAGGTACTGTGGTGCCATATGATACCTAGATTATCTAAGAAAATATCAGATGTCTTAAGATATCCACACTGTCAGCATGGATCTAGAAGATGCAACAGAGAAGCTGAGGAGAGATCATGCCTTTTGTCCTAGCAGTTACAAACCAAATTATACCAAATCAAGATCTAGTCACACGGTGGCTATTCTGGAGAAGTTTAGACCCTCCATTTAAATGAAGGTATCTTAATCAGGATGGAAGCTGCATTGCCCATTGATTGCATTGTTATGACACAGTCTCCAATGATCGTAAGACAGTACAAATGCAAACATCTCTGTTTCGAGTCTTCTCGAACTGAAATTCACTCTTTGTAACATTGTTCAAAGGTTTCTAGTATGCTTACTTCCTTGGAAATTCTGAAAGTGAGCAAAAAAGATAGTCTTGGAAGGCTTCATATATCATATAGGTACAAAACATCTTAATCAGACTGTATTTATATGAATGTGAGTCATAGAAGCCAAACTTCCATCAACCCATCTCAACCCACAATGTTCTGCTGTACATATAGAGGTGCTTTTTTTCATCTACCTGTCTCTAACCTCTCTCTCAAGACCAGTTCCCTCATCATTTATGCTTTCAGAACTTGGAGTCTGAGAACTCTGTGACCAAAATCTCCTTTCCTCGTGTAGGCCCATAAACTACCTTTGAAGTAGTAACTTGAATGTTCCTGGTTATGTCCCTAGGCACCGAGTGCAGCTGGTAGTACGCAGCTTGTGACTATGTTAGTAAAATATTTCCATCTCCAGAAGAGCGTGTCTTCATTCTAAATGCATTGGAAATGGTCTGTAGAGTACTCTACCTCCCAAAGTATGACCAGGAATCATTTTGTAGAGTTCTAGTTTCAACAGACTGAAATCATCAGGTCTCCTTCACAGTTTAGCAGAAGTTAAGATTGATTTTCAGCACCCAGGAGTATTTCAGGCAATGCTTCATCTAGAAGAAGACCAACGGCCATACCATATGGACTTCAACAAGAAGTAGCATTTTGTTATTTAATTTCATTAAACTGACATGTAAATCTGTTTACACTGACCAGGAAAACCTGGAGTTTTCTGCCCTCATGTTTCAGAGTAGCCTCTGGAAGAGTAATCTCCAGCACCTGTACATGACTAGGTAGACCTAAAAAGGTAATATAAATGCAGCAGACAATGAAGACAAAGGGAAAACACTTTTTTTCTACATATGATAAAAAAAATAATGCCCTGAAATTAATCTCCAAAAATAACGAAGGAAGATGCTGAAGATATTTTTACCCTTCCTTGCTTAGCTGAGCTTCATATTTCACTGAGCTCATTAGAGGAATACAAGAATGCTTCAAGCTGTAAAATTTTACTGGCAATTTGTTAGTGTTAATGCACTTCTTCAGAACAGTATATCTGAAAATGGAGGTTGAGGATTTTTTTCCTTAAGGAAAACGTGACATACATATCTATAGATAGTCAAATGCCATACATAATCTAAGCAGTTACACACCTGTCACCAGTTTGTCTGTCATATAATTCACTTCAAAAAAACAGCACAGTTTAGGTGGATATCAACATCATAAATCTGTTAATAAAGTCCCATGCTAATGTGATATTGAGTTCTAGTACCTAATAGAGCTTATTTTACTCTAAGAAAGTTCTACATCTGTAAAATAACTTAGTTTCTTAGCTCATTTCTGGGTCCTTGCTTGTATGAAGTACGTGTGTTTTCATTTACAAAAAAAAACAAACAAACTTTTGGAATTAATTGATTAGTTCCCTACAAAATAAAAATATGGTATAGTCCTGGGTCAGTTAACTGCTCACAGCAGAAGTATAGACATAATCCTGCTAACTTTATCTCTCTCTGTTCTAGTCTTTCAGCATAGGGAATGCAACACATACCTTTTTTATGCTACAAAAATGCTTTTGTGTACAACAGCTTATTCAGATATTGATCAGGAAGCCCTATACACAGAATTGTAATTGCATTTTAGGGAACAACACATAGACTGTAGAGGGAATGTGGATCAAATGCTGTGCAGATTTACTTACAAAGCACAAGACATTACCCACCTTTTAATATATGGAGCCAGGACCTCCAAGTTATCAATCCCTAGTATGTAAGTGTAGCTACAACACTGTAAAGTACAATGTAGATGATTTATCTTTACTGACAATGAAATTAATTGTTCCTAATCATCTTCCAGACTGGCACTGTTGGGAACTGAATTATTCCTACATTTGACTTTTCAAATCATGCACTTTGATTAGCGCTTGTCTGTAATAGGCGTTTATGTTCTAGTAAGATATTAGATTTATAAAGTCTTTTTTGTTTGTTTAAATGAGATGTATATTTTAAATGACTGATTACAACCTGCTTCTGCATCAACCCCCTTTATGTAATATATATCAGATTCTTAACCAAAAGAGCCCCTAATGGAAGATGTGTATCTTTAAATGTTCAGTTATCATCCTGAAATTTTTAAAAGGAAATATTTGGGATTTTTTTTAATGAGACTGAGGATTTAATTAGACATATTTTTACGAAATTTTTACAAAATACTAGCTATATCAGGTTTTTTAAATGCTGTATGATTCACAAAAGCAATGTTCCTTTTTCTTTTTAAGAAATGCATGCGCTTTTCTGAAGCACTGAAATACACTTTCTTCTTTAAGACTGTATGACTGATATGAGTTTGGGTTTACTTTTCATCATTTTATGGATTTTACACATTATTCATATTACCTAAAATTACCATATGCAGTAACAACATTAGTCACGGAGTAAGTCTCAAACCCTACAGGAAAAATTATCTTTTCCCTTATTGAACAACATGAGGTAGCTACTGATGCAAACGGCAGTGTTTAGTTTCCAGTGCTATTACAAATCCAATTAAATATGAGCAAGCAGACCTTGAAGGATCTTGTGCTTCTAATAGCAGCATTATTATAAAGATCTTTCTTGTTTGTTAGATACTTTTCCTGTGTAAAATCATCCTATCAAGGCTCTGTTCTCCTAAGGTATTCGTATTTTGAAGGGGAGAGGCAAATTCTAAACAAAGCATGCTGGCCTTTTTTTCCTGATCCAATACAGGTGCTTTGTTCTGATAGTTTATTGAACGCAAGGAGGAAGAAGGTTGCCGTTATTAGCATTTTAAATAATCTTGAAGAAGCAGTCTTTACACTTTCCTAAATGTAGGCATTTCAAATTGCTTTAGCCTATAGAGAAAGAACACGGAGAACTGAACTCTTCCTCTTCTATACCCTATTATGTCAACCCATTTTTTCCACTAATCTATCTTGCAGCTGACCAGTACTTTTGCCACATTAAATAGTTGTGAAGTTGTGACAGGTGGCTGAGGAAGGCCCTTCTGTTGGGCTATGATGTACAAGATGGACCTCTTTACTTTCTAAGGATTCCCTCAGAGAAGAGCTTAAATGTGACTGGATTCATCTCTAGTCCCAGACCTAGCTAACAGTTTCTGACTAAAAAGATGATTAAGTATGTTTGCTTATACGTGTTTTGCCACGAGTCAGAATTTTGTTACTCGCAAGAGTATCAGAGACTGGCACCCAAAGTAAATACTTGTGGCCCACAAGCCCAAGCTGGCAGCTGCCACAGATTAGAAAGATTCAAAATGCCTACCAGAGAGACAATTTTGCAATGCTGAGGTGATAAGTAATTTAATTCAAGTGACAGAGTAAAACAAGTTCAGGATTTCTGTTGATAAAATTCACTTGCTGCCTTAGCACTAAGCACTAAATAATAGCAACCAGTTAATGATAAACATAAATATATGTGTAACAAGTAACAATAAAACAGGGAATATCTGACACAGTCAAGTGCAATTCTTACAAAAAAGGAATCCCTGCTTTCTGGGGAAGAAAGGTCCAGACTTGTCGACTTGTCCATCATGTAAGGTAGTCATTTTTTCTTCCCCAAAGAAAGGGTTCTCAGGTGCCAATTTTATACTTTTTTAGAACCTCTTTGGTGTCTCTTGGTGATGTGGGACTAAATTAATTATCATGTGTTGATTGGCTTTTGGCAAGGCCTCTTGTGTCATCAGAAGCAGGACTCAGTGGATTTGGCATGCCTTTGAGGAGGGGAACTCAGTATGTGTTTTCAGGGGTGTTCCTGCTCTTAACTACAGAAACACCAGCCTGTGAGGCTTCTCTTTCACCCTAGGTGTCATTTAGCTGATTTGAGCATTAAGACTACCACCTGCTGTATCTGTCTCACCAGATACAGTTTTTCATTTTTCAAGTAGAGCAAACTTCTGCTGCAAACCACTCCCCTTTGCAAAGTTAGGTGTTTGCTGTCCACAAGGCCTAAGAATTCTCGAACACGCACTTTTATTTTTTTTTGTGATAATCTTTTTGATACTCTTTTCAGTGAAAAAAAGGTTGATGTTTAGACCTTTCACAGTTATATAATTATTATTTATTTATGTCACATGAAGCACCAATCTAAATGTTTTAGGCATCTTCTGAACAATAGTCAAGAACACAGTTTTTTAAGATGTATTTCTTAAGCTTTAATGTGATGTCACTGATTCATAAAGGCTAATTTGGATTCAAAAGCAGAAATGCACCAGACATTATCTAGACAAAAAGGTACAGTATAATCTGCTGCTTGTTTCAAGTGAGAAGTTCCGAAGACAGATCATGACATCCAAGATGTGAATGTGAAACTATATTTGCATAGACTTCAGTCTATATTGTTTATTTATATCAGAGTATGTGAGAAATGAAGCTTACTCAGTTTGTGTCGTTGAATAGATGTGTGTAGGTGAATTCTTGCAACAAGTGAAAGGAAAGCCATTCAAATGCATGTTGGCATTTCTATGATTGTAAAAGAAAAAATATGCTGAAGTGTAGAGACAAATACTCCTGATTCAAAATTCATCACCATGTTCAACACCTATCTGATCTTGTTAATTATTTAGAAATTATTCCACACATTCTCAACAATTTATTGTAGTAATAGATGCCTGATACATGGGAACACTCATCATGTAGATATTCCCTTCTAATTTTTATGTGGGTGCCTCTGTGCAGCCTATTAAAAAATCCCTGTACTGGAAGTCTGCCTTTCCTTCAGCTGTTTACCTTAAAAAGAGTGTAAAGAAGTCTTCATCATTTTCTGTTTCTCCATCTCAGTGAAACTTTAAGTTTCTTTTGGAAAGAGTATTTTTTCTATGTTAAACAATGTATGTTTTGACGGATTCTTGTGTATCATGTTCAGCTTCTTTTGGATTTTTTAACTACAAAACTGAAAGTATTCAATGTCTTTTTAATGCTTCTTTGTTCCCATATCATACCTAATATTCCTGGCACTTTAAAATAGAGGCATGATTTTTGATCTGCAATGTCATTATGTTTCTGGCAACTATTTTGACCCAAAATATTCCTATAAAGTGGATTTGATTTTCTCACAGTCCTTATGAAGATTATTGGTTTAGCCTCTGAAGCCTTTGAGACATGACTGAGTTGTATGGCAGCACACGGTACTGTCTTCCTAACTATATGCATGATAGAACTTTTCACCACTGAATCCCAAGAGAGATGGCAGAGAGTACACATGGTGGTCATGTAGACAACAGCACAACAACTGGGATAAATACGTTGGTAATAGTGAAATGATACAGTTAGCAATGAGAAGAGGTAGCTTTCTCTATCTTCTTGTGCATAGGTAGTCCTCAGAGGAAAATCTGCAAGTTGAATCTCTGGGTATTTTCCTAATTCTCACTGTTTCGTAACACTGGGAAATAAGTTGTTCCCAGTAGCTTGGCATTATCCATCATCCAGATGGCATATAGTTGGGAATGACATGGATATTCTGCCCAAAAACATTGTCTGACTAGAATAGATTCTGGTTTCCATTCATCAAATTCTTAAAACGTTATCTCCCACTTACTGAGCAGGTGGGTGAAATATAAAAACAACATGGCACAATTTCTGTGGTAGATGTATTTTGTATTGTTTTATAAATCAATATAAATCACTTCTGTCCTTCAGTGTGGCAGGAACAGGTGATGGTTAGACAAATTGCCAGCACATCTATTTGCAAGTAAAATACAGATTCACCAATATTTAAGAGGAACCATAAGAATTCAGTTAGAAAAAAAAATAACAAAAGTGGTAGAGCAAGTATAGGAAACTGCAAATTTTTGTGAACATTTGTCTTCAAAATAGAAGAAAATTATTAGCACACTTTTTGTGGATAAGGAAACCATCCAATCCAATAATTTACTAACAACATTTAGTCTCTTCTTGGCTTGGAATTTACAAGATGGAGGTTATTTTACCCAGAAATATACAATTTGTTTGTAGAAACATGTGCTGTCATACTTGTAGGAGGCTTTGTGGTTTGGGTCTTTAGTTTTTGTTTGTTTGCTTTGTTTTGATTTTTTTTTTTTCTGTATGAATACTCACTCCTCAACTCTGCCTGCTTGTTTGTATCCTTTAGGACTGTAGCTTTAAGAAGTCATGTGGTTTCAGGAACACTTCAATCTTCGTCACTTGCCCATAGAATAAAATACAGACCAGTTGAAGCTGGAAGCAGCCTCTGGAGATCATTCAGTCCAAATTCCCTAGACTCCAGCAGGGCCAGCTACAGCAGGTTGTTCAGGACCATGCCCAATTGGTTTTAAATACCTCTAAGAATAGAGACACCACAAATTTTCTTTACAACATGTTCCAGTATTAGACCGTCCTCACCAGAGTTTTTTTCTAATGTTTAAATAGATTTTTCTGTGTTTCAGTTGTGCCCATTGCTTCCTGTCCTTTCTCCAGGAACCACTGAGAATAGCCGGGATGTAATTCCTTTACACACTCCATGTTGTATTTATAGACATTGATAAGATCCTCCACAAACCTTCTGTGTTCGAGATTAAACAGTCTCTGTTTTCTCAGTCTTTCCTCATATGAGATATGTTCTAATCCCTTTATCATCTTTTCTAGACTTGCACCAGTACTTCCACATCTCCAACTGGGGAGCCCAGACTTGGACCTGACACTCCAGTCATGTATCATCAGGGCCAACCAGAGGGAAAGGGTTACCTGTCTTGAAGTGCTGGCAATACTCTTCCTCATGTAGCCTGAGATACTGCAAGGGTCCTGGCTTGGTCTCCAACCTGTACTGGTACGTGGGGTTATTTCTCCCCAGGTGCAGAATTCAGCACTTTCCCATGCTGAACTTCATGAGGTTCCTATCAGTCCATTTCTCCAGCGTGTCCAGGTCCTTCTGAATGTCAGCAAAATCCTCTAGTGTTATCAACCAGTCCTCATAGTTTTGTATCATGTGAAAATTTTAAAACTAATTCCTATAAATGTACCTATGTGGAAATTGTAATTTTTTTTGCATTCCTAGTCACTGTCATAAAATTATTCAGCACTCATTTCCCACAGTGACCACCACAAAATGAGTCTTGTGCAACAAATTTTTAAAAACTCTGACAGACAGTAACAATGCAAACTGTCCTGTTCTCTGGTGTTAACCATTAAACACCAGGCTATGAGATATTCTACTATGTATTTCTCTCTTTTCTAGTTCAGCAGGAGCATTTACATCAACTATAGAACAGTCCCATTCTGGATGAATTCACTCTGGTGTCTACGTACACACAGTGCCCTTGGCAGATTCTTATTCTAGCTATACAGGACAGTATAAAATCTGTATCCAAGTACACTAAAAACATAAAAACAGCACACAAGGTGAACATTCTTCTTTTCTTACTTTTGTACTAAATAGAAGGTTAGAAAAATAAAAGGCCAAGTAATTTACATTTCAGATTGTCTTTGAGCAGTTGTCAACTATATACAAAGGATTACTTCCAGGTGTATGTGCAATTTCTTATACAAGTCATACAAGATTGTCTTACTTTGTCTCTCATGCGTTACTCATTTCTGTATTTCTTGGTGGTGCTTCTGTGCTGTACTTTATAGCAAGAACCTCGCTTTCCTGTCACTTCCACAATATAGAGGAGGTATAATTGCATGGATTTTAGCAGATACTTCTGAATTTTCCTGACACCTATCATGTTTAGGCTCTGAATTTCCCTTACAAGTAAGCAGTTTCCATGAGGTTTTTATCTACTAAATCAGGATAACTCAAGCTAAAAAGCAAACTGTAGTAGATAAAAACAGTTGACAGGATTCTAAAATGATTTTTATGTTACTACCTCTTTTTTCTTTCCAGAAAATTCATGGATTACAATAGTTACTTTAAAAAGGAAGTAGCAAGTACAAGTATATAAACTAAACACAACTTCCAACATAAAAATGTTGTGGCGTTGGTTATGGGTTTTTTTCCTCAGTGAGCAATTTTAATCTAATAAATGTTTTCATTTTTGTCCCCTAAAAGTGTAAAATGATAGTGCATTAGTTTATAACTTCAGCAAATGTTTTACGGTTTAGTGCCTTATAGCCATGACTTGCTATTTGTATTCTAAAATGCAGGGTACCATTTATATACCTAGTAATACCGCTGCTATCATTCAATATTATAAGGGAGATTGGGATATAGAGAGTGAATTGATATTACTTACAACTTGCTGATAATTTTACAGAATTAGATCTGTAATAGTTTTTAACAAGAATCTAAATTTGAGCAATCTGACAAACCATTTGCTTAATGTTACCATGTGTGACAGCTTTTCTGGAGATGAATGCTACAATACTTCTGTAGTCATATCCTGACAGTTACTAGAATTATTCTTTTACTTTTTTTCTTTCTAGAAACAAACCCTCTCAAACATTTGAAATGTTTTCTTTTGAATCATTTTTGTAAACTCTAGCTTCTAATAAAGATAAGGCAATATTATTCCTTTCGAAGGCAGAAACATTTCCAATATAAGATTTTTCTCTTAGTGAAAAGGTGCTGTGAAATATGAAGTAATTGAATGACATCAGTGCATATTTAATGTGCTGGATATAAATATACACATGTTTAGAATAGCTTGCAACACAGTTACTCATTTGGAAAACTGTAGATACTACTAGAAACTGCATATTTTAGGAGTAGATACTGGAAATTTTGCTTCTGGTAGCCTTTTGGTTTATATTTCTGATTATACCTATTTTGCAGCTTTCTTGTGCATCTTAGGAAGTCAATCAATGTAAGCTGAATTTAAGAAATCATAAATGTATTTCTTTAGGGTTTTTGTCAGTTTTGATGTTTTATGGCTTGTTTTTTGCCTTGAAGAATACCCTATACATCAAAAGGTGAACAGACAATATGAAGCACGGGAAATTGCACCATCATTCCTATTACCAGCAACGGCAGATGCACAATTAATTCCTCATTCACCACACTGAAAATTTCACCCTTCAAGTCATGAAAGTACTGTGGGGGTGAAACCCTTGTAATGGACTATTTAACTAGATTTCAGTACCTGGAGAGAAAAGAAAATGAAATTTCAGGAGCTGTATTGAACTGGTAACATACTACATGCTAAGAAGGTTACACGAAGACTATATAAGGATAAGCAGTAGTGAAGCAGTGATTGTACAGAAAGATAAAATGTAAAGGATAAAGGGAATGAGTTGTTGCCCTTGGGACTAGAAAGGAATATTAAACTGTTGAGGTCTAAACATAAGTGCAGTTATTCTTGGATCCCTGCTCATGACAGGAGAGTTTTCTCAAAAAAGCTTACTCATAAAAAGACAAGGAAAAGATAGAAAACCAGCGAAGGAAGTACAGCAGCCTGTAATGATGACCAACAAAAAGAAGGAAGATAAAATAAGTCTGCCAATCTATTATAGCTATGTGTAGGAAGGATAAGGGTAAGTGGTGGTAAAGGACTTTAGTTGCAAGTAAATGTGTTAGGATGGGCAAGGATGTCACCCATAGTGACATCTGCTTTACAGATTTTCAGCGGAATGCTAATTCTGTGAAAGTGAAAAAGCAGTTTTGTAGACAGAGTTTAGTCTCATAATTTCTTCTAAATCTCTCTTCTGTCTGCATGCTTACAGTATATTGACTCTGCATACTCTTATTCATATTGGCATGAGAACATCTCCTTTGCAGCCACATTCTTATGTACCACTTCCAACTTATCTCAACGTGCTACTGAGTTTTAATCATTTAAAATTGCAGTGTAAATATTTTTCCTTATTCTTTGATTGTTTTTTCTCTTTTATGGATATTGTTTCATATTTGCTGTTGATACTTACTATATTAAAGATTTTACATACACTGACCTGAAAGTTGCTATAAAAATAAGTATAGAAGTTTCTTATAGACTTAATTTATTAAAGAAAAAAATGTAAATTTAGGCTCTAAACCCCGTGTTTAATTCACCAAAGTACATCTTTACTTAAATCCTGAAGATCGTTAAAGTTAATGATAACATTTAATAAGGGGTTTAAAAATGAGATTAATGCTTATTTAAAATAAAGATAGTGCCTAGAACTGAAATCATATATTGCATGAAAAAAAAGAATAGAAATGAGTGTAGAAACTTAAAGTTAGCTCCTGACTTATTTTGAAGGTAACAAAAGATATCATACTGGTTTTATATTTAGTTTCCTGTAATGTAGGATTTTCAGTTTCCAGAGTGCTTTGAGTATCTGGTGTACAATCATGATCAATAAAACACACAGTTGTACACCTCCCTCTTGACTCTTAGTAAGGTAATCAAATTGTGTAATTTAGGGCATCTAATTTAGCTTCTTGGAGTCACCTACTACTTCTATAAGAAAAAAAAAGGCTTCTTATTTTAGGTATTCTGTATCACATCAGAATGAAACATCAACAGTGAGTGATATTAATAACCTCCCACTTTGTCTTGATTCAGTGAATTTAAAAAATTAAATGACATACCATCAAAAACATTCAATAAGTTAACTAATTTGCTCAATCACACTTGCCCATTTCTGTAACAAATCTTATTTCCTGAATTATCCTTATTGTGAAAATATATAAAAGTATCTGGAATACTTTTATTGTGGTTTTTTTTTTATTTTTGAGACATCTTTTGGTTTTTAAAGGATAAAATCCAGCAAAGCATTATTATATACATGTAGCAAACTCTTCTTTAACACTTGTTTAATAGTTAGAATCTTTTTCTCCTGTAAAGAACATGCGGCTATTTTAAGTTTCTCCAGAGACAGGTGTCAGAATTAAGGACAGGATTAATTTATTTCCAGGTTTATATGACAAATTCCATGCATTTTTTTTCTAAATAAAATTTTGATTCCACTGAAGTCTCATGACTTGGGTCACTGACTTCACCTTCTGTGTTTAAAACATGCATTGAGCTTTGCTCTCATTTCAAGAATAAAAATTCCAGTTAATTCCTCTGGGATCAAGGCAGAGCTCAGTATCTAATTCTTTCCCTGATAGTAAAATACTTTACTCAGACAACGAAGTTCTTATCAGCAAACTATAAAGAATTTGTCTGAGCCACACGGGAATAAAATTTTTTGGCACATACTGTACAATCAGTTCCACTATTTTTGTCACAGATACAAAATAAATCATCCCTATTAGGTAATCAAGATGGGAAGCTGATGATGTTGCTTTTTTTAATCAATCCATGTAATGAAAGCGATTAGAAACCACACCAGCACTATGTATGCCCATGAGCCTTTTGTAATTGGGATATTCATTTAATTGGCACTTTCTGCTTCCACTGGGATGTGCCATCTAAGAGGGATCTACTTCTACTTTACTCTGTAGTTACAGGGGGTGTTATATGACCTACTCAGCTAAAATTACTTATAATGTAAAGAAAAATGAAAAAGATGCGTAGACTTTTCAACTTTATTTTTTCAACCATGTGAATTACAGGAGCTTTGGTTCTCACACTGAGCTGAGAAAAGAAAGGCAATTATGTTGTTGGGAAGGAATGTACATTTTTCCACTGTGTTAATGGATCAAAGGAGAAATCTTCAGTAGCTGCACTCTTGTGCAGTACAATTGACATAGCTGTATGGCAGAAAGGTGAACAGCGAGAAACACAAAGAAAGAGTAATATAAGAGGGAAAATGACTGAGAAATAAGTAATGTAAGTACTGAATCTTACACATAGGTTTGGATTTATTTATTGGTTAAGAATATGAACTTAAATTTACGGAAATAGCAATATCTATTTTAAGTATATTCCAACAATTATGTCAAAGGTATAGTATTAGATTTCTTCTTCTTGTATTCCTAGCAGGGATACAGCTAACAATGTCTGGAATTTGGTTTATACAAAAGATCATTTACAAATAAGAGAAATAATCATGAAGTTGTTTACAAGTCTTTTGCAGATAATTTTTCAAATTCCTTCAACTCCTTAATTTTTAATTATTGTTCTCTACACTTTTATTTCGACAAATTGAAAGACCTCTTTTTTCCAGAGCTCCATCATGAAGATTTTACTTTCTATGCAATCTGGATAACCTGTTTTGAGGAATGCTAGTGGAAAATAACTTAGAGAGATTTCTGGTAGGGTAAAACATTAATATTATGCTTATTTGACTGAGTGAACAAGTTAAAATGCAGTTTTCATCTCAAACGCTAGTTCAAATCAACTGTGGAAGAAATAGAAACAAGGTAGAATTAGTATGATATTGCCAAATATACGGTGAATTCTAGTTTGTGAAAAGATAAATGTGTCTCATAAATGCACATTTGGTATCTACACTTTAAATTTGCTTGCTAATGTTTTCCAATGAATTTCAGTCCCTAATTGTCTGGTAACCCCTCTTGCCAGAGCCATGTCCTGCATTGTCACCAAACTTCAGTGGCTCCCAGAAGATAGGCTTCTTGTCTCTTCCACTCTGAGAATACGCTGGTAAAGAATCCAATTCCACACACGTCCAGTAACATTCTCTGCCCTGCCCACATTTTTAAGCCATTAGGAAAACCCTTCTACTTCACTTCTCAGTGTCAGGTTCTACCTACATATCAGTCACCCAGAGGACTTCCACATTACTTCTCTAATAGATGTAAAATCCATTTTACAAATATTGTATTGTAGCAGCCTAGAGCTTTAGATGTGATGTTTCCATGAAGGTACATGATATCTTAGCAATAGGTATTCAGTGAGTGATACTTACATGATTTTCACTTTCTTTGCCTAAAGCATACTTAATTGTAGGGTACACCACAAACCTCTGTCATTCTCACCTTCCTTCATTTTATCTTCTCACTGTGATTTCCCATTTTGACACACTGCCTCTTGCTTTTTACTTTGTTTTTATTTCATTTAATTTATTTTACTATACAGATGCTTTCCCAATTATCAGTCTGAGGGAATATAATGAATTTGGTGAGAAGGAATCGCAAAACACTCTCGACTGACCTTGCAGCTGGGATGTAGCAAAACACATAAATCATGCTAATCATTGCCTGGTCTTTTGGGTTTAACAAGGAGAACCCTTTGCGTCTAGGTAACACAGGCTTGTAATAAACTCAGGGCCATCCCAGAGAACATGATTGAGATTCCAGTTCTGGTGTGAGAAATATGAAAGCATAGTGGAAAGCCACTCTCTTATACCCTTATAAATACAGGCAAAGTGGCAGGCTACATGTTTTCTAGTAAGGATGAAGGTCTGCAGTGTTTCCATTTTCACTTGCATTTGCTCTGCCGGGGTGTTGTTTTGAATTTGCCCAGGACCACAAGGTAATGGAAATAAATTTATTCTTTTCATTTTATCTGTGGCTTTGTGGTTGTTCCTGCGCTCTGCCTGTGTTCGGCTCTCATACAGTTATTTTGCCTGCTTCTGGCATTCATTAAAAAGGTAAACGTATCTGTGAAGGCCAGAGTCTCACAATCTATCCAATCTAAAATTCCCAGTGCTTTAACAAGAATGTCATTTCAGAAATTTTGAATAACAACACTGCTGGCTCAGTAGCTAAAAATCAAGCATTGGAAGTAGGTTTATGAGAATAATGCTGTGTATATGGCATTGCAAAGAAAGTAACAAACAAGACCAGTAAAATATAAGATGAAAGAGCAGAAGACCATCATTATTTTGTCAGTCTTCACTTATTTCTCAAAGTTATGTTATGTGTTTGTTTTCTAAATGTTTTCTTTTTGATTGCCTTTGATTTCAATCTTTATTTTCTCCTGGAGAAAGAAGGCATCAGTTGCAATTTGTAACCTCTATCCTGAAAACATATCTGTTAAGTGCTGCAACTGTTCTAGAACTCATGATTAGCAGTGTTTGAGAGCATATCTCACTCTGGTGAAGGTCAGTGAAGCCAAAATCTGCTTAACAGACTAAATTTTCAGATAATTTGATTTCACATTTCTTAGGGATTATAGGCAAGAAAAAAATTTCAAATATTTTCAATTGAGGGAAATCAAGTAGGTGGATCACTGAGGGAAATGTTCTTTGTGCTGGAGATATCCATTGCCATGTTCCAGATAAAATGCATGGATATGCTGGCACTCCATATAAGACATTCAATATTGGGAATAAACAAATTTTTATCTGTCTTTCTTCTCAGAGATAATGAGCTTATAGGATGAAGAAATGTTTTCATTTTTCCTCTAAATGTGTGTGCTAGAGATCAAACACAGAAAATATCGACTCAATAGATTAAATTCTGGTAAAATAATAAACAAATCTGCAATTACTGGGGGGGGAAGCCACCCTCACCTCTCTCACCAGATCTCCAAGCTGAACCCAACTGCCTGTTCCACAGTGCAGGTGGATACTCAAGACACAGTATTGTTGCTAAGAGGATCGCTCAATCCATGCCCTACTTCTCATCATGAGCTTCCTCTACTCCCAACCAGGCAAACACCCTCTAAGAAGGGTGGTTTCTATCCCAGCACCTTATCACATTGGGCTAAACTTCCTGCTGAAAATATTTAGATCCTTCATCTATAACTTCAGTAGTATTAAACTGAAAGAGGGCAAGACTAGGTTGGACATAAGGAAGAAAAGTTTTGCAATGACAATGGTATCACACTATCACAGTATCATAAGGTTGGAAAGGACCTCTGAGATCATGAAGTCCAACCTATAACCCAACACTAACACCAACACTAACACCAACCCATCATCTAAGCCATGGCACTCAGTGCCTCATCCAGTCTCCCCTTAAACAACTCCAAGGTCGGTGACTCCACTACCTCCCTGGGCAGCGCATTCCAATGGCCAATCACCCTTTCAGTGAAGAACTTTTTCCTAACATCAAGCCTAAAACTTCCCTGATGAAATTTGAGACCAGGTCCTCTTGTTCTATCACTGGTCACCTGAGAGAAGAGACCAACCCTTACCCAACTACAACCTCCTTTTAGGTAGTTGTAGAGAGCAATGAGGTCTCTCCTGAGCCTCCTCTTCTTCAGACTAAACAGCCCCAACTCCCTCAGTTGCTCCTCATAGGACTTGTGTTCCAGCCCCTTCACTATCTTTGTTGCCCTCCTCTGAACACATTCCAGTATCCTAACATCTTTCCCAAACTGAGGGGCCAGCTTTCCCAACTGGTGAGACACTGGAACAGGTTGTTCAGAGAATTTGTGGATGTTCCGTCATTGACAGTGACTGTCAGATTGGACAGGGCTTTGGGCAACTTGATCTAGTCAAATATGTCCTTGTCCATGGCAGGGCAGTTGGACTAGATGATCCTTGAAGGTCTCTTCCAACACAAACCATTCTGTAATTCTGTGAATTTGAAATGGGACCCTTTGCAGTCATTTACTATCTCAATTACAGAATTTTATACTATCATTTGTTTAAGAAAAGAGGAAGTTATTATTTCATATTTTTTCGGTTATTGGTGAAATTACTGAAGTTCAACCTAACAAAATTATTCAACAGTAAATTCAGAAGCTGGAAGCATCGAAAGGATTAATATAAAACCTGAAGCTTTAAAGCTTGTTACATTCTGGAAGGAATGGTTTATTCATCTCAAGCACTACTGCGTTTGTCTTGAATGTTCTTTAAATAATAGACAAATTTCAGATTTTATGCAGTTTTACTAAGGATCAGAATTAGTTCTAAAACAGCCTTTTTTACTGTTGCCCATAAATACTAAATGCTTTATTGTTGTTGTTTTCTACATACCAGTAGGTTAACAACTGTGTTCAATGATTGGAATCTGCCATCCTGTGTTGTACAGAGATGTACTGGTTGAGTTGTCTTTGACTGCAACGATTTCCAGAAGGTCTTTACTAGTTTTATCAATATCAGAATATTTAGGTTTCTGGCAGACACAGGATCTTAAGTTGAAATACATAGAAGTTTGCCATCGATTTGTTTATTGATACATTTCTTTCAGCTACCCTTTTTTTAAAAAAAAAATCAAGTTGTAGCTTAGAACTATTCTTGACTATAACAAAAAACAACAAAAACACATTCCTATAGAAAAGTCCGGAAGAATCCATAGCCAAGTTGTAAGTTACAATCAGTATTGCTAAATAATAAATAGAGTGAGGAATAAAATCTTGCAAAAGAATGAACTATATTTTGTCCATTTAGAAGCCATGATTTAGTTTCCATCAGAACAAATATGACCAAATATCAATGCTTAGTTTGCTTTTCCACAGGGTCTGAATAAGCTGAACATTCCTTTAAAATAACCACCAGAGACAACAGATCCCCATTTATACACTTACATTCATGGGTATTTCACAGTATCACAGTATCACAGTATCATAAGGTTGGAAAGGACCTCTGAGATCATCAAGTCCAACCTATAACCTAACACTAACACCAACCATCATCTAGACCATGGCACTCAGTGCCTCATCCAGTCTCCCTTTAAACACCTCCAGGGTAGGTGACTCCACCACCTTCCTGGACAGCCCATTCCAATGGCCAATCACCCTTTCAGTGAAGAATTTTTTCCTCACATCAAGTCTAAACTTTCCCTGACGAAGCTTAAGTCCATGCCCTCTGGTTCTGCCACTGGTCACCTGAGAGAAGAGACCAACCCCTGCCCGACTACAACCTCCTTTTAGGTAGTTGTAGAGAGCAATGAGGTCTCCCCTGAGCCTCCTCTTCTCCAGGCTAAACAGCCCCAATTCCCTCAGTCGCTCCTCATAGGGCTTGTGCTCCAGCCCCCTCACCATCTTCGTTGCCCTCCTCTGAACACATTCCAGTATCCTAACATCTTTCCCATACTGAGGGGCCCAGAACTGGACACAATATTCAAGGTGAGGCCTGACCAGTGCCGAGTACAGGGGGACGATAACTTCTCTGGTCCTGCTTACTACACTATTCCTGATGCAGGCCAGGATTCCATTTGCCTTCTTGGCCACCTGGGCACACTGCTGGCTCATGTTGAGCTTCCTGTCAACCAGCACTCCCAGGTCCTTTTCTACCTGACTACTCTCTAGCCACTCTGTCCCCAGTCTGTAGCTCTGCATGGGATTGTTGTGTCCAAAATGAAGTACCCGACATTTGGACTTATTAAACATCATCCCATTAGAATCAGCCCAGCTCTCCAATCTGTCCAGGTCCCTCTGCAGGGCCATCCTACCCTCTAGCAGATCAACTCTTCCTCCCAGCTTGGTATCATCTGTATTTATACTAAGTTAAAAATTAGAGCTTCATTAGGTTTTCACACCATGGAATAACAGTAAAGGAGGGTCTAAATTTAATGCACACTAAAGATCTTTATATGTGTCATTAGATATTAATTCATGGACATCTATCTCTTTCACCTTCATCAGCTGATGGCTGTCCTTTGGTTTTTGGCATGACCTTAATATATTTATTTCTATAATCTTTTGATTACTCTTTAAAAGTAAAGGACACTTCTATCCACAGCAGCTTTGGTTGAAGTCATACACACAGAGGAAAAGGGAGAATTCGCACGCAGGAAGTCTATAATTTTCAGTGACTCAGCTAAAAGGCAGGGGATTCTCATGACTTTTGAAGGAATCTGAAAACTAGTACAACTGCTTATCATATGGTGTTTATTAGGAGTACTTTCTTAGGTGATTACCTATTTATTTTCGTTGTACTATTTATCACCATAACACTTTAACATTTTTATATCTTATTTATGGAGATCCATAACTAAATGACTTTCCTTGCAACTCTGGTGTGTGAAATCAGAGAAAATGGAAAAGGAAAACGTCACATCTCATCCCTTTTTTTTCTTTAATAACGAAAATACACCTGACATAGACAACTAATTTCCAGAAACTTAATTCACAGAACTGTGAATCTCTTCATTCCTTACAGAGTTCTTATTACTAATTTTTTAGCTAAAGCTTGTAGAGATGTGATCTTTAAATGCAACCATCCTCTTGATGTTTTTTCCTATTAATTAATACAAAACTGGGAAGAGCGAATTACACACCAGGATGTCATGCTGTTATGGAGGAGGACCTTGGCAGGCTAGAGAAATGAATTGACAGGAACCTCATGCAGTTCAGTAAAGGGAAATGTAAAGTCTTACACCTGAGGGGGAAAGACCCCAGGCCCAATAAGGGGAGGGGCAACCATCTGGAAAGTACTTTTGCAGAAAAAAGACCTTGGGAACCTGATGGAACAAGAGCGAAAAATGGGCCCTTGCAGCAAAGAAAGTTAACAGTATCCTGAGCTGCATGAGGAGCAGTTTTGCTAGTTGGTCAAAGGAGGTAACCCTTCTACTATACTCAGCACTGGTGAGGCCACACCTGGGGTGTTGTGTCTTATTCTGGACTCCCCGGGACAAGAGAGATATCATACTGCTCATACTGGATAGTGTCCAGTGGAGGGCCACAAAAATGATGAAGAGACTCGAGCACCTCTCCTATGACAAAATGATGAGAGACTTGGGACTGTTTAGTCGACAAAAGAGAAGGCTCAGGAGGGATCCTACCAATGGATGTGGATACTTGAAATGAAGGTGCAAAAAAAGACAGGGCCAGTCTCTTCTCAATGGCACCTGGTGACAGAGGTGGTAGGCATAAAATGAAACACAGGAGGTCCTGTCTGAACATCAGGGAACACTTTTTTACTATCAGTGTGGTAGAGCACTGGAGTAAGTTGCCCAGGGAGATGGTAGAACGTCCATCCTTGGAGACATTCAAAAGCTGTCTGCACATAATCTTGAACAATCATCAGCTCTAGTGACTGTATTCAAGCAAAAATATTGAACCAGATGACTTCCAGAGGCTACTTCCAGTCTCAGAATTTCTGTGGTTCTGTGATTCTGTCACCATAAGTTTCCCTGATCAATTTACTGCTTTTTTTTATTAAAGACAACATTTTCCATGCATTTTATACAAAATTTAAAAAATACGTTTACCATGGTGGAGAGTATGTAAGGAAGATCTGATTTTCCATGACTTACCATCTTCTGCTTTCTTACTCTAGTTCTAGAAATTCATTCTTTTCTACTGTATCAATGTGATTCCTTCTGATTGACCATTCTGCTTCTCCGATGCAGCACCATGGATGCATTCTAACAAAACATGTATTCAAAAGCTAACTACAAACCATTCCACCAGAATATCAAATAAGGACAGCATGAGCTTCTACTTCAATGTTATGTGGATTAATGAGACATTTGGACATAGAAAAGTAGGAGCAAAACTTATACATAGAGGAATACTCCTACTTTGGTCATTCTGTAACATTGATACTGTACACACTGGAATCCCACACTGTGTCTAATTTTTATGCCTTTTCTTTAAAAGAAATAGAGAATATCAAAATGATTTATAAATATTAGGAAATAAAAAGTCTTTAGACTGGAAAATAAATCTTATGATGTAAGTCTTAATAAGTTTGACTTTAGCAAAGAGAGCTTCAGGAGGTGACTCAATCATTAACATGCATGGCAAAAAAAATTAGTGGAAAGAAGTTCTTCATGGCTGATGACAAACACGTAAAAAGATCCAGGGATTGAAAACTAAAATTAGACAAACTCAACCTTGAAATATAAGATGTAATTTCCTAGCTGTGAGGCAATTAGATATTAAATAGAGTGCTAGGTTGCTGGTGTTACTTTCAGCTGAAATCTTCCTAGGAGAGATTAGATTTCTTCATGGAAGTGAAAGTTTTACTCCAATTTTAGAAACAAAGTATTTATAGATGCAAAGGATTTCAGACCTTGGTTGTGATCATCCCCTGGTCTTCAGCTGTGTATGCCTGTATCTATTAATCAGATACTCACTAGTTTGCAAAACTGTAATTACTGTAAATAGATTTCCTATTTAAAAGCTTCTTCTAGTTGTCTGTAAGGTTGAGAAATTATTTTTCTCTTGATGCAATGTTGGTTGAATAGATCTCATTTTATGTCACTGTCTTCATCTCCTTTTATAGCAGGAACTAGTAACTATCAGAGAGAAAATATTTATCAGAGATAATTAACATACGAGATTAGGTAGATAAGCCTATCTCAGAAACTCAATCCAGTTTACATACTAAGGCTCATGTTAGTCTGTTGGTTTACGGTTATGAAAGGATCTTTTAGAAGTTGTCTGCAACAGAAAATTTTTATTACTGGTTAGGGTCATTTTGGCATGTGTCATATAAATGAAATTGTGTCATAGAAAGACTCTAGTGGATTGGTGACACCATGATTTTCATTTGATCTTCCGCATACAGCAGCTAATTTTTTCTAAAGGTATATGAAGTGGTTCCTCAAATGTAAGCACATTAGGTACTTCAGTACACAGCAGGACAATGGGAATTTTATGTATAGAAAAACAACTTATCTGATCTAAAAATGCCTTGTAATGAAGTTTTATGAATTATGAACACATAGCTTAAAATTTAGACTTAGCCTGATGTAAAAATTAAATTGCTTGACTGGATTGAATATTAAAAATATAAATATGTTAATGGACCAACATTAGTACAATAATTTTATACATATATTGTGCATGGAAAGAATACAAATAAAAGAGCACAGATTGTTTGATAGAAAAATTATGCAGAAGCTATCAAAGTGATAATAGGAAAAAGTCCAATTCTATTAATTATTTCTTTTTTATTTTATTTAATTTTGGATAATGGTAAAAAACAAAAACAATAATTAAAGAAGAATGGAAATCAAAAGATAATTACTCTATATTCAAGCAAGGACTATTTGAAATAAATCCCTCTGTTTTTACAGTAAGAACTTCTGACCATCTTTAATTTGTGTCAGAATCTCTTTTGGTTTTAAGAGAACATTTGAAACCTGTAAAGTATGGTTTTCTTCCATCATTGAGGAATTGCATCTTTATCCAGGCAGTCTCATAAGAAGAAATAATGAAGTGCAAGACATAATGAAGAGATGTACCCAGGAAAAGACTGAGAAAAAGATAAGAATTCATATTGAATTAAAATATGGAAAAGTAGGAAAAAGAAATTTTAACCTGGAAGCATTTATCAATATTGCAATGTCTTCAAGTGATGAAGATAGTGTATATTGAGATATTCTTATCTTGAGAAAGAAAGAGGGAAGAAAAATGGGTACCAAACAATTTATTGAAATTCTAGGTTCTCATTGTCGTGTAAGTATGCTGAAGAATGCAGAAGGAGAGCTTGGCTTGTTGCTAATTCCTTGAAAGTTCTGGGAAATCAGAAATACTCTGAATCTTAAACACAAATTTTATGGTAGATCTACCAAGGCTTAAAGATTTAGAAATTCCCTCTCTCCTCTTTTCTCCGCCAGAATATCTTTAGTTTACTGTATTGACAGCAATGGCTACAGAACAGTAAAAGATAGCTCATGAAAAGCAAGAAAGGAGAAACATGTCTGACCTAAAAGTGATAGACAGCCAAGAGACTGAATTAATTTTAGATCGAAAAACGACAGCAACAACCTATGAACAAAGGTGACAAAACCCAATAGAACAGTGTAACTACACCCACATCAAGGAAAGATGAAAGGAGTACCGACTGACAAATATATCTCACCTCTGGTGTCACCTCTTGGAGCAGAAAACCAGGAAGGAGATATGCAAGGATTGTCACTTAGAGACACTCACCATGACAGATACTGAACTCTTCCTTTCCCTTTGAAAATCCCAGGTCCTGTCCTACTGTAATAAATTGCCCCTTATCTACAAGTAAGTATGTGAAGAAGTTTACAAGCTTCCATGCGCTTATTGGATGTATCCAGAACTGATTGGAAAGGGAAGCCCTTTCAAACCAACTGATCACTGAGGATAAGATTATTTCATATAGCCAAGGTATAGACTCAGCTCAAAGAGAAACCACCTAACAGCTAAGCACTCAACTGAGCTATGTGACCTTACGATTATAAGGAAAGGTTATGCTTCTCCAAAGACAAATGATAATAGAGTTATTCTCAGGAGGAAGCTGATAAAAGTGTGCTAGAGAACTAATAAAGCAGTGCTGTGCAGAGAATTTCGCTCGTAGAAATCATCCTTAAAAAATAATTTTTTTGGAAAGTCTGTAGAGAATATAATTGTGTATTCTCATTGCAATAATTTCATGAAAGGAAAATGTAGGGTGGGTCTCAAGGGCTATTCAATCATGACTTTTTCTATACTCACTGAAATTGTTACACTTGGTGTAAGCTCATAAAATAATGTGTACGTTTGGGAATGACAGTGCATTGTACTTGGGATGTAGGTTGTTTGCCTGTACCTCAGAGAGGCCAGACGGTGATTAAAGAACCTCTTGAGCATCCAAAGCTTCTCCGACATCTTGCAACTTTCTCTTAATTTTTCTTTATACACAACCAGCAGTTTGAGCCCAATTTACACTGGATAGGGAAACAACAGGAAGGATATACAAGAAAAAAAGTATTTGTATACACATGGATTCCAGAGCTGCACAGGGGGACCTTACCAGGAAGACTATATTTGCCCAGAGAGAGTTCATTTCTGTGAAGATGACAGAAAACCAATCAAACAGATGTGCATCCTTTTACATAGAGAATTCATAACTCAGAAGTCAAATAGCTGCTCAACTCAAGTTCCATACAAAGCTCTGTGAAGTTTAAATGGGTAGGTATACATTGCTGCAATGAGTCCTCATTTCAATTGATTGTTAGAATGTTGTTTTCAACAGAAGTTTTCCCAAGACTAATACCCACACACTCTAAGGATTTTTAGTCTGATAAATTATAAGATGTATATACTCTGTCTTCCCCAATAACCGATGTCTACCTTGACGCCCCCCCCAAGGAAAACTGAACTACTAAATACATTTACGCGCAGGGTCTTTGGAGACTTAACATCTTGCTTTAAATTTTAAACCCCTCTTCCTGCTTCTATGAGCATTTTGGCCAGCTATAAATTGCCTCAAGGTCTCTGAAGTCATTATTTACAAAAGAGATATTCTGGTTAAGCAAAGATTTCTCAGCATCCACGTGAAGCCAATTTACAAGAAATTCTTGTGTTTTTTTCTTGGAAGGAAGGTAATAACATTTGTCCCATGGGTCTTAACTGTTAGAAATTGCTGAATGTGGTACTTCAACAGAAGCAAGGCTGTCACAGCTCCATGTCCCCAGGTACAGCTAGGAATGAAGTTGTCTCTGTGCTCCTGCCAGGTTCATATACACATACACCCAGTACATACAACAACGGCTGGCTGCACAAACAGAAAACATAGCACTTGCTCAAATGCAGATGGCACCAACAGCTTCATGCAGTTCCCTTCTCTTAACATAAAAATCCATCAGCAGAATATATCTACATATGTATAAATATATATAGTACGGATGCCGTCAGTAACTGTCCTTAGAGACCCGGTATTTGGCCCCTGAATCTCCTAGTCTCCCAGTCACATGGACACAAGTAAACAGGGCTCTCCAGTAGTTGTCTTAGAACTATGGATTCTGAAGGAGGTGAACCCCAGACCCCATGGACTTCCCAGTCACTGGCTTGAATCTCCTGGTCCCTCCAGTAGTCAACAAGTAGATCTAGTCTCTCTAGTATTCAGCCCAGAATTAAGGCACCTCCAATACCAGGTTCTCAAGCCTCTTAGCCAGCTCACTGGATACTTCAGCCTCATGTTTCCAACTGCTCACACACTGACACAGGCACCCACACTATGCACCTGCACCCCAGTCTCTCCATTTTCTGACGTCCAGACCCATGGGTAACCTGACACACAGTCCCATGCCAGCACAGACCACACAGTCCCTCATTAAGGAAATTACTTAGAAATGGAGTTTAATAACAGAAGAGGACAAACTGTGCTGGTCAGATTCAGGGAATAGTCTGACACACATACTGACCAGCAACTCTTAACATGTGACCAGCTTCTTTTATCCCCATATTCCTCTATTTTGCTGTACTTGTTCCTTCCCAAATGACTTTGATCCCTCCCTTCCTCCACCTTCAGTTTCTCCTCTAAACATCCCATGACCAGTCCTCTTCAATATCCCAGTGCTGTTTCTTATAACCCTAGGCAGTGTCCCCTCACAGCCTATGAGATGGCTTTGAAAGCTGTTCCTGATGACTCTTAATGTGAGGTGTCACTCAGCCCCAGAGATCCCCTGGAGATAGTCCTGGCGGTCCAGGACAGGGGTTCATAAGCCTGGATGGGACAATGGGAGGCCCCTACCAGCACTGGGACCATGTTCTGCTTCATGTGTGTAGAGATAAAATTCTTATAACATACCATAACACTAACCATGATGATGGGACCAGTGATGCATTTGCTAAGGTCCCTAAATAACACAGTTATGAAAAAACATACCAACGTACTCTTGTGGTATCCAACTTGATTGGAATTCAGGGAGATTGCTAGTTGGCAAATTATAATCAACGTTCCCTTGCTTGCTATATATGATTTTATTTTCCTAATAAGTATAATAAATTAATTGAATAGTCTGTCATTGAGTAGTTTGGGGTATTTCATTCAAGCTTCTGTAGTTCTAGAGTAAAGTTGTTTTTTTATTGAAATCCTTGAGAATTTATCAGAACTAAATGCTCCTTTTTCCTTATACTATAAAGCTAAGGAAGTATTTCTAGTCTGATTTTTATATTACATGGTTTCCTACATTATGTTTAGTAGATTAGATATTAAAGCACACACTAGTATTAATATGTGATAACAAAATCAAGGCTCAAAAAGAATTTTCTAAAAATTTTTGGTAGGCTGAAATCAAATCTGGATACCCTTTTTAAGCACATAAAATTAAATGCAGATATATTTACACAGACGCTCTGTGACACATTTTGGATTCATAAATACCTCGGCACATGAAAGACTGGTAATGGCATCATCTCTGTCTGTAAAACCTATAATATTCCCAGAACAAAGGCTACATTTTCATCCCAAAAGAAAGATTGATGTAGAATTTCTGATTATGGTACATATGGTGAAAAAATGGTATGTCTTTGAGAGTATGCATTTCTCATTATTTAGGATTTACATAGGATGATCTATAAACTGCCCATCGGAAGACAACATTGCCTTTCAATATCTCAAGAGACCCCTCCACACTGACAAAGACCACTTGACAGCTGTGCATCAGATATAGAAAGCTTTTTCGTCCCATACATATTGTATGGAAAAAAGTTGTGTAACATTCCCAATACAACAAATCAGTTAACGTTCATTTGAAAAATATTTAACTCTAGCAATACAGGAACTTAGACAACAGATCAGGTCAAAACTTCAGCCACAAATGCTCTATTGAATGGTCACCAATACAAAGTACTTCAAAGGAAGCTGCAAGAAACTAAAACACCAGTTCACAAGAACACATTCCCAGGAAAGTTTAGCACAACCTCCCAGGTTTACATAACTGAAGTGAATCTGTAAAATATAAATAAATTAGTCAATATAAAAAGAGGTTTTGAAATTACTCACATATTTTTGTTCATTTGAAAAAAACAATCAAATAGCCCAATTAAAATTATATTTTTCTCAGGTTTCTTCATGTATTTAATTCATAAGATTACTAAATAGTACCTTTGGGTTTGTATCATTGGAAGAGGGTAGAGGGGAAGGCAGAGTCCACTGTAGAAATGTTGATAAAGACACCAGTTTCTGAAAGTCTAACAAGTGCAAGTTGAACCTACTTATCCATTAGGAACAGCAAAATCTTTCTGTGCATTTCACTGAAACGTGTTTTTCAGATGTTAGCAGCATAATGCCATGATTTTTGAAGTTGTTATTAAAGATGTATATTTTCCACCAGCTGAGAAAATTAGAAGGAGAGAATTATACAAAAATACTTCAGCATGAAACTTCACTCTTTTTTGTAGTACCACAGAGAATCTGAACAAAACATTACCACTTAAACTTTCCCCTAGATCACTGCCACCTTGTTCTCTAACATTAACAGAGCAGTATCAATTAACAACAGATTGAATTTGGAATCATTCTTTGGCTTCATTTTCAGACTGTGGCAGTTTTTAATTCTGTTCCTGATTCTCTGTTACATGGTAAAGAATTTTAAAAGGCTCGCAACGAACTCTTTAAGATAATGAACCTGAAGTACTGAAGCAGCTCTTACATGCAATGATGTTCGTGATATTTGGAAGCATAAATTCCTAAAAATGTCTCTTTTTTTGTATTATAATTCTCTCTCAATATAACACATTCAAGATTCATCTGATATTATTATTTTCCAGCTCGTAATATGGACTTAAAATAGTTACTTTTCCTTCATAGAATCATAGAATCGTAGAATTGAAGAATGGTTTGGGTTTGAAGGGACTTTTAAGATCATCCAGTTCCAACTGCCCTGACACGGGCATAGACACCTCCCACCAGACCAGGCTGCTCAAGTCCCCATCCAGCCTGGTCCTGAACACTTCCAGGGAGGGGGCATCCATTGTTTCCATGGGCAACCTGTCCTAGTGCGTCACTACCTTCATATGGAAGAATTTCTTCCTGATGTCTAGTCTACATCTTGCCCTTTCTGGTTTAAAACCATTGTCACTCACCCTAGCACTACAAGTCCTTCTAAAAAGTCACTCCCCAGCTTTCTTGTAGGCATCCTTCAGGTACTGAAAGGCTGCTGTGATGTCCCCCTGGAGCCTCATTTTCTCCAGGCTGAACAAGGCCAACTCTCTCAGCCTGTCCTCATAACAGAGATACTCAAGCCCTTTCATCATCTTCATAAGCCTCCTCTAGACCCATATTAAACAGCATTGGTCCCAGTATGGACTCCTGAGAGACATCGCTTGTCACGGATCTCCACATGGACATTCACAAACTTCTCGAGGGAGGAGATCCCACAAAAAAACTTCCCCAAAAAATCTACCCACAAAGACAACTTACATAGTGAAGGAACTATGTGAGGAAATGTTTTCTTTTTAACAGTGATTTTAAGTGTTGTCTTTTTAAACAGTATTTAGTGGCTACAACAAGTCTATGTTGGATCGAACTCCATGTGTGATGCTGTGTGGGGACATTCAGAGTCACCTTCCTTATGACACTTCCCAATAGAACTAGTAGTAAGTAGTTGTAAGAACTGAAAAATCTGTGTTTTCTGGTCACTACTGCTTCCTAATGTTCATCTAATAGCCATGGACAATTGATTTCTTCTTTTTTTTTTTAATTATATTTACTGTGGATTTTAAACAACAACAGCACAATGTCATCAATCAAATCAATTTTCTTACTGTAGAATTATTAGGTAATAATTACTACTAGTGCAGTTTTTCAATCACTTTCTTTACCCATAACATGTTTTGGAGTTTTTTTCATTGTCCATTTGTTTTTTTGCTTTACAGCATGCACAAAATAAAAATCTTTCAGACTATCCTATTTGTGGAAAACTCTTGTTATTCTTGGTGAGGATTTTGGAAGTCAGCATATTCGTTGTGATACTTTCTCTCAGCTAGAAGACGAAGTGATGCTTCAGCCATTTTTCTTATTACTGACAATGCAATTGGTGGACTGCGCCGCTGAATTAATCAATACATATTTAATGCTGTGTACACTCCACAGTGGGCTATCAGCAGTCTGAGCCTGAGGTTCAAGTCGATGACTTGACAGATTTCCCTTTTGCTCCCATGTTACTCTGTCAGCCTTCTTATTCAAAAAGAGATCCTAATAAATTATACTACTACTGACAGCTGCTTCTGCCTACTGCTAGGCATGTCAGACTCTGTTATATCATTGACAGATAAAAGTACTCTACACTTTTCCAAATAGTTATCTCCAAATAGAAACCAAGCGTTGCCACCCACTTGTCCTCCCCGATTTCTCATCACCCCCACCCTTCACAAACCAGGCAAGTAGGCAGAAATGCAAGGCAGCGCAATGACAGCTATGTTGAAGCGGAGCTTTTCTGAGTCATTCAGTGCTGCAAGGAAAAAGAAAATATACCATTCTTATAGAATGCTGGATTTTGGAACAAGTCTTGCTGTCATTTAAGCCTCTGGAAGAGCGGGTAGGAGTCTACATATACATGTATGTACACGTAGTTTTGTTTGTGTATGTATGCACAAGAAAATAAGGCAACACAACACAAACATGAGGGTAAGAAACTACCACATTTTACAAAATATCATTCTTCTGGGGAGCTAATGCACTTAGTGTAAAAAGGAGAAAAATCATACTTCATATAAACCTCAAAAACATAACAATAATGCATCACTACCGTTAACAACTGCTTCTTTTTATTCCTTAGTGACTTTTTTTTTTTTGTGTCAAAAAATGAGTGGAACGGCTAATACTTAAAATGTTTTTTTTTTCTTGAAAATTCATCTAGATAATCCTACCCAGGAATTCCCCAAATGGAGGAATTTTTCATCAGAAAGTATTGATTTATCAACCAGAAACGTGTTGTGAAAATGCTCTGGAGTCCATTAACTTCTGTAAAAGTAAAAACTGTAAATAAACATATTCTGTTTTTCTTGATGTTTTCCAGGCAGCTTTCCCAGGAAGCTAGGTCTTGAGAAGCACAATTTCTCTGCTTCCTCCTTACAGGAGCTTTCAAGATCCTCTGGCTCTCAACCAGACATCCTGAGAATTTTCTAGCCCAAAAGAAATTTGTCTTGAGAGCCACAGTTGTAGGACATATGAGTGTGAGTGTCTGATGGTGCGGAACAGACCTACAGCACCTGAAGTGTGTTATTTCAACAATCCTGCTGTTTCAGTGGTGCTATCTCATGGTGTTATTTGTGATTTGGTAAATACTCACCTTATTTATTTTTATTTTATGAAGTCTTCTACTTGAATTTCCTGTTATTCCAGCATTCTTTTGTTCAGTTAGATGCAAAGCAGATGGTAGGATTTATTTTTTGTTTCCTTTCCATGTCTGTGTTGTTGCTCTTATCATTCAGACTCCCTGCTTTGCTTGAGGGGAAGGTAGAGATTAAGAGCAGCCTCAACCAGTTTATAACTGCTGTCTCAGTTTTCAGTTTTGCATACCCTTTGACAATGTGATCTGTCTCCTTGGAGACAGGGAGCACTAGCAAGAAAACAAAGAGTAATTGTTTGAAAGCTGATACCAGAAAAACTGCTGTATATTTTGTTCATATTCACAGTAGCTACAAAGCAGAAAAGATCTACCTTGTTTGTGTTTCATCATCTAAACAAAAACAAAAAGAGGCCATTGCCTGTGAGAAATTATAATATCAAACTTTAGTGATATCACAGATTATTTTCTTTTCTTTTTTTTAATGAATATTTTGTGTTAGCGAATATGCTAGCAGTATGATTAAATACCAAGTTCTAAGTATATAATCTTCAAGTAGTTTGATAATATTTTTAAGTAAAAGCACAAAAATACTTTGAAAATGTAGAAAAATAAAAAAAAAGAACAATTCCGACAACACAGATTTTTGACAAAAAAAATATTTCTGAAATGGATATTTTTATTAAGATATTTTACTTAAACAAAATTTAGAGTTTAATGTCATTCATGTCTTTTTTCCATTGGCCTAAAGTTGCAGCAGGACTCCTAGAATTATACCCCGTTGTTTATTTCTCTTCTTCTTTCAGTATCTGGCTAGAAGACAACAACCAGACTCCTCATTGACAAGGATTTTCTTTAAAATGGTGTATTAGAACATGGTGTCAAGATTAGAAAGTCCACAAAACATTTACACTCCTAGAATATGAATATTTCTGCAAATAACACATTGGTCTTTCACTGCTTATGGAATAAATAGCAACTAAAAAAATGTTCCCAAATTTTATCACCACAAAATTTACTAAAATTTACTTAAATTTGCTTAAATTTTGTGGATCCTTGTGTGAATTTTGTTACCTAAAGAGCAGGGTGAGGAGCAACAGTTAGAGAAAATTATGTTCAAATAGGGAAAAAAAAAACCCACCACACTCTTTCAGTAATCAGAAAGCCTAGTTTGTGTAAGAAAACATGCTATAGTTTTGCCTTGAAAGGAATCAAATATGTTTTTACCCAAAAAAACATATACCAACAACAGAGGTTTACATAGACGGGGAATAAAAAAAATTTTAATTATTACGTTCCCATGTACATCAAAAGTAATAACTTAGAGTGACAAGGTTACATTGGGTAATTTCTCTCTGTAGTATAATATAAAATTTTCCCTCAAGAAATTAAAATCTGTTTTATGTCTCTTTCCTTTATAAGATACTGAAATTTAAATTGAAGATTCATTTATTGCTGTATTTTATAATTGCCTTCTCAAATACTCAAATATTTTGGCAAATACTTGAATATATTGAGTAGATTCATTGCTGCATGTTGAAAATAAATAATAATTTGTTCTGGTGTACTGTGAGGGCTATGGGCTGAGGGCTATGGAATGTGTCTCCACATCTCACCATTTTAAAGTAATCCTTAGAAGAGTAATAAGAACAGTAGTCTATAACTTTCAGAATGGACTTGTGCTAATGGTAACCGCAAGTGCAGAAATGTTTACAGTGGGAATTTTAAGATTTTGCCACTGATCACAAACAGTGAAGAAAGCAGCAAAGCATTAGAAATTATAAATAAAAAATAAATTATAATCTTTGAAATTTTAAATAGTATAATATTTAGATGATGTAACCTTACAGTTCTGCATAAGGTCAAAGAATGTAAAATAATTATTTTCTTTGAAGTATCTAAAAGAATCTTAGATTTTGATTCAGAAACTTAGAAATTTGATGAATATTCAGCTATTTTACTGGTCTTCTGTACTCACTGTTCAAAATAGTCTGGTTTTAGGCTGAGAGCATTGGCTTCGTACTCCTAAATGTTCAGTCCTAGTGTGATGGACTGTTTGTCACTGCTGAGTGCTGTATCATTTCTTTAACACCTCTAACAATCAGAAGGGACAACATGTTGCACCCAGGTTCCCAGAGAGTAAAAGAGCCTGCTTAGCAGGGAAATGCTTCCAGACTGCACTATGTTTCTGAGAGGCCATTAGAGAGGGAATCGCATCAAGAAGCTGAGAATTTCTAGCTCACATGAAGTCCAAGAGACTCTGAAAGAAGCAACTAACAACCAGCTAGGTTTCTTCCAAAGGACCAGAGGGAGCTGCAGAGATTTTTCTGAAACCTAGAAGGCTACTTATTTGTCTGAGAAAAGGACCTACAAGAGTGCAGAAGAACTGTTTAAAAAACGTCTCTGTTTCCCATCTGTCTGTATCTAAAATCTAAAAATTCAAATAAATTTTTAAAATCTTTTTGGTCTTTTGGTCATATCTATGTATGTTACGCCTTCCTTCAATCTACATTCCAGTAAAATTCACTGTACAGGTCTGGACTGCTGAGTGTATACCTAGGAAACCTTCCTTAGAAGAGGTTTGTGGCAAATAAAAACACTAACAGGATGATGAATATATTATCTCTTTAATAAACTACATAAGTTAAGATCCTTAAGCCCTTTTATCACAAACCATATTTTCTAAAATCTCAGTGTTCTGATGGCTATATCTGAACCTGTTCTAATTTATTAACATACTAGACACATTACAGACATTAAACCTTGACTGAAATTGGCCATACTTACAGAAATACAGAAGTAGTTTTAATTTCTGACTTTAACTAATAGTTTCCATAAGAATTAAACTATTGGTCTCGGCCATAAAACTAAGTTAAATCTGCAAATACACAGGTACGTACTACATATTCTCCAATTATCTTCTGCAGTCTTTTTCTTAGGTTATGGCTTTATGTTTTGCTGAACTGAAATTCATTTTACTTACTTTAGTTCATGCAAACAAGCAAGCCATATCATTATCAGAACTAAGGGAGAAAGGGAAAAAAATATGCTTAGGGAAAGTTAATTAATCTCTTGGAGAAGAACTCTAAATAATGTTTAATTTACATGGTTTTTATCTTTCCAAAATAAAGTTTGACACAATTTGCATTATGTACATTCACTAACACATTATCTTCTATTATGCTCTATATAGTATTAAAACAAATATTATCCCACAAAATCTGAAAAAGCACCAAATAGTTCACCAACACAGATGTCATATGTAAATCACCTCCCCAAACTCTCGCATTTCTATTACACTGTCTTTTATGTGTCTTCATAGAAATTATAAAACTCACGTAGCTGACCTCTTCCAACCCCAAAGCCACCACACAAAACTTCAAAATTTGGTAGAACAATTTACTGTGCACTGTTTAGTGGAACATTTGCTTTTCTCAACTACAAATTACCTTTGTGGAACACAAAAGAAAAAAACCAAACACCTAAGCAATATCACAAGGTCTATTTAGGACTGTTGAATACCTTTTGGCCTTCTTAAAAATGGAGTTTAGATCCTTCCGCAGGAAAACAAGCTCCAGAAAATTTAACTTTACTTTAAAAACAAGCTATGGCTAAATGTAGAGCCTATTCCAGGAAGGGAAAAATTCAATCCTACACTTTAAACTCATCTCACAGATTTCACTGCCAGAATACACAACCAGCCCATAATGAGTCCACTATCTGCTTTGTGCAAAAGGCAAAATCAAGACTTTAAGTGATTCATTGTGAAACAGCATTGCAAATATATCCAGCTTCCATTTCTCAAATACTTTCTCATTTATTTATCTAGCATAAAAGAGAAAATACTCAAACCTGTCTGAAGAATTTTAGAAACTTTTTTGTATGTGTCCAGGAAATACCTTAGGGCTTATATTTAGATAAATATAGCACTCTCTGATACCATTTGAATGCTCATGCTGTGCCTGTTGTGGATAGGAATTCACAACATTTTTGTTTATCAGCAATTTATGATTAATTAAGGTGAGATGGCAAAATTCCTTTTAACAATTATCAATTTTTTAGCAAAGTGATTAAAATATTCAATATGTGTTATAAACTGATCAGCGACTTAGATTTAAAAGTAATGGAATAGGCTCCTATTTGTTACACAGTGCAGTAAGTCCAACGCAGGGATATAGATTTATCTATGCATGCAAAGTTATCTAAATATTAAAGCATAAGAGAAGCACAGGACATGACAGAGAGAAAGAGACTAGTCTGAAAACTTCCCTCTTGAGATTTCATGAGAATACTCACTTATAATCCACTAGCATGCCCAAGAGGAAATAGTCAGATCTAAAGGAATCTCGAAGATTTTTTGGGATGGGTGCTTGGGATGGTGAGAATAGCCACATTCAAACACATCAGTGTTCTGAACAGGTAATGATCGGTTCTCAAGGTCAGATAACTTCACCTAAAGCCTTTTCATTTGCTGTGTTATCAAATGAGATCCCACATTACACCTGTAAGGCATCCCAGCTCAGGAGGAGATTACTGGTCTCAGCCTGCTGCAGTCCGGAAGAGCTCAAAGAGTCTTCTTTATAATCACGCACTTACAGAGTTTTGAGATAGTTGATTTTGTCAAATATTTGAATATTAATATAGATGTTTTAATATTCACTTTGGCTGCACGTGGAAGATGTCATAGTGGTAGAGCTTCCAACTACTTGCATCAGATCATCTGACTTCAGCTATGACCCAGGTATCAGGTGTCCGGGCGGGGGGGTTGACCGACAGTCAGTCTCTTTCTCAGGCTCTTTCCAGAGAACATAGAACACCAAAAATGCTGGGGGATTGCCCAGATGTTCTGAATTGCTGTGTAGTAACAATGGGTATTCTTTCCCTAGTGTGCCTGGTCAAGATGACCAGTTATCAGCCCCCTTCTTCAGACAAGTAGGGAGTTTCTTTCACAGTTATAGAAGTTTCAGGTAGGACAAGGGGCTGCCATGGTGTCCTGGATGACAGTCTCCATACAATGGAAATTTTTCTTCCTGTGAAGGCTGTGTTCCAGTGGATCATATAATAGCCTGAATAAGGGAGAGAAGGATTTTTCCCAAGTGCATCACAAAGGTTGTGCAAAGCAGCATAGAGTGGTCTGTGTGGCTAGTGAAGTGTGAAGAAGTACCACCACTACAGTGCCACACACAAATCAGAAAATTTCAGTTGATTTTAATAGACTTATATCAGTTCAAGTCAGGAATATTTTTTCTGTGTTTTGTTTAAGAATTGTTTCTTTGGAGTCTTAAATGCCAACCATCCTCTCTTTAGGCACATCTCCAGGGTTTTTTAAGGAAAATAACTTCAGTTAAGACATATGCAATTATTCAAATGAATTTTTCACCTTTTTAAAGACTTTCAGAAGGAAACTGATCCTATAAATAGATAACCAACCAGGAGTCAATTATTTCATATATTCCATCCAGTTTTAGTTTTAGCAATGCCTCCAAGGGGGATCTCAATGGGGTTTGTAATGACTTGACACCGCATGCTGGGTTTGTTACTCATGAAGCTTTGATTCTTCTGCTCTCTTACTGCATTGACTTCCATGAGGCACTGAGGGCAATCAAACCTTCTTCATTTTTTAAAGTTCTCTCCAAACGCACCTGAAGTTAATCATATTTTTAATATCTGTTTTAATTGTGACACTCTCTATGTGTGATATTCATGATTCTCTCCTGCAGTACTGGGTAGTAAAAATTATCTCTTTCAAACACAGAAATCCAGTTTGTACAGCTGTGTGTTGCTGTTCATTGTCTCTTTTATGAACAAAATTTTATGGTTTCATATTATGTATCCTGGGGGTTATACTAAAACATACTTGATATCTAAATAAATTATCATTTTTCAACTTTCTTTTTCTGACTATAATACTGTTTATAAGTGCACATTTCTCTTTGTATTAATACTTTTCTGTCCACTGTTTCGCCATTTCTCAATATTTTTCAAATCAGATATGCGTATTTTTCTCTAATTGCAATTCAAATAAAGTCAGTTAAGTAGAATACATCCCTAGAATATGTACAGGGTTTATCCTTTAATATTCTCTGTGGCAGCTAATCTCAGAAAACATGAAGTCATTTCTGTTGCTAAGACAGTGTGAAAAAAAAGCTTAATATAAAAAATCAGATAACTATTTTAAAATTATGTCTTCTTCCTTGTTGAATCCCTCTCAGACTGTGTTATTATTGATAAGCAACTATGGTGACCACAGCTATCTTGTAGGTACAGGAATGGTCAGCAGTTAAGTTCTCTTGATATCCAGCCAGAAGCCTGATTCTGAATTTTTTCTAAGGCCTACTATCAAATGACATAAATATAACATAATAGCAAGACAATCAATGCATAATAAACTAATGAAAAGGGATGAAAAATAATAAAATAATGTCATAACATAATCATGTAATAAGATAATCACGTAATAATATAATTAATAAAATATGATACGATGCAATACTATACGATATGACATTGCAAGAAAAATGCTCAGGACCAGGCAACATAATAGTGTAAACACTGGAAAAAGAGATTTAATATACTTTCTTTACTTTTTTCTTTTTTCTGTACAGCTATCAACCCACAAGTTTGTTTCCCAAATATACTGAGTGGGAAGTAATCCCTAAACTCAATGTTTTACCTAATGACGTTCATAGAAATATGTTCAAGGCTTATGTTGTGGTTTAATCCTAGTCAGCAACTAAGCACCACACAGCTGCTCACTCACTCCCCACAGCACATAAAGCACAGGTAAACGAACAAAACTGAGACCTCATTCACTGCTTCCCAGTGACAAGCCAGTCACTGTTCACTGGTTCCCAGTTCAGCCATGTCCAGGAAAGCAGAGCTCCATCATAACGATTACTTGCGAAGATAAATATTATAATTCTGAACGTCCCCCCTTCCTTCTTCTTCCCCCAGCCTTTCATTACTGAGCATGACATCATATAGTATGGTATATCCCTTTCATTAGCTGGGGTCAGCTGACCCATCTAAGTCCCCTCCCAACTTTACATGCACCTCTGGTCTGCTTGCTGGTGGAGCGGCGTGAGTTGCAGAACAGACCTTGACTCTATGTAAGCACTGGTCAGCAATAATGAAAACGTCCCTGTAATACCAACACTCTTTTTAGCACAAATCCAACACATAGTTCCATGAAAACTCCTATGGAAGAAATTAACTCTATCTCAGTCAAAACAGGCACAGTTTACTAGAATTAGACAAGTTATATTTTGCATCATTCTCCTATAAATAAATAGTGTTGTTAATTGAGAAAGATGCATATTATAAATAATTTTATAAAAGACCATTTCATCACTTATTACCATAGGTAAGTTTGAACAAAATATTTTTGTTCCCATGGAAGATTATATCTATATGTAATAAGTACTATAGGGTTTCTATCTCATATTCCACTGACTTGTAATATTTATGAGAAGCAGCTGAGAAAAAGAAATCTATCTATTTGTCTTTCCAAGGTTTGCATGTAATGTTCCAAGAAATAATTGATTTACATGAAAGTCAATTGTTGAATGAAACATCATCTCGAAGTCCTTCTCTCTAAACTCAGCCTTCTACTGTTTGGCAACTAAGGTTAAATGTTCAGGGTTTCTTTCTTTCCTTTTTTTTTTCCCTTGTGTTATGACACTGTAACCATTTCCCATATCAAGATTACATCCAATAGCACTGGTTTATAACTCTATCTGTAAAGGTAATCTGTGAAGTACAGTAAGAGAGAAATATAGTAAAAGAAATCTTTTCTTATGACACCAGCTGATTTATATAGAGTTGCACAGAAGTAAATCATTATGCAGCTTAGTCTCCTTTCATGATAAATCAAGTAATATAGATTGATTGCAGTAATTAGAGTACTTTAAGTTCATTCTGGATATTAAAGGAGGAACAATGTCAGGAAAGACCAGCTGGGGAAGAAAATAATGCTTTTCTCAGTGTACTGTTAGCAGTATCCAGAAATACATATTTCTTGGAAAATCTTAACTATGGACCAGGATGGGACTGTGGAGGCTGATGAGAAGGTTTGAATCATTCATGTGAACTACATCAGAAAAAAAACCATAAAACTATTTTGCAGATCAGATACAAGTAAAAATCTGAATATAGTGAAGAGATGCAAAACATCACTACTGTGAAAGCAAAGAATGGAAAGGTATAGAGAGTTAAATATTTTATAATGGAAGATTAGGGAATAGTACAGAAGTTTTAATAGAACATAGTATTATTCAAAGTGAGAAGCATACGGAGTTTTAATGAGACCATGAGGTCAGGATAAGCTTAACTTAGCAAGGGCAAGTGCTGGGTTTTGCACCTGGAACATGGCAACCCTGGTTATACACAGATTGGGGAGCGAAACGCTGGAGAGCAGCTCTGCAGAAAAAGACCTGAGTGTTCAGGTCGACAGCAAGCTGAACATGAGCCAAGAGTGTGCCCTGGCAGCCAAGAAGGCCAACCACATCCTGGGGTGCATAAAGCATGGCATTGCCAGCCGGTTGGGGGAGGCGATTGTCCTGCTTTACTCTGCACTGGTGCAGCCCCACCTCAAATATTATGTTCGGTTCAGGGTGCCACAGTATAAAATGGATATCAAAATACTGCAGAGTGTCCAGAGGAGGCCACAAAGCTGATGAAGTGTCTGGAGGAGAAATCATATGAAACTGAAGTCACTTGGTCTGTTCAGCCTGGAGAAGAGGAAACTGAGGGGGGACCTCACAGCTGTTTACTCTTTCCTCACAAGGGAATGAGGAGGAGCAGGCGCTGATCTCTTCTCTCTGGTGACCAATGATAGGACCTGAGGGAATGACAGGAAAATTTGCCAGGGGAGAGTTAGGTTAGATATTAGGAAAAGTTTCTTCACCCAAAGGGTGGTGGAGCACTGGAGCAGCTCCCCAGGGAAGCAGGCACAGTGCCAAGCCTGACAATACTAAAGAAGCATTTGTACAATGCCCTCAGACACAGGATGAAAATGTTGGAATTGTCCTATGCAGATATAGGAACTGGACATGAGGGGTCCAAGGCCTTGGATCTTTGTAGGTCCCTTCCAACTCAGATCTTTCTATGATTCTATGATTCTAACTGTAAACACAGGTGAGAGAAGCAGAATGGCAATTTCTATTCATATTTTGATGATGTGAATAGAAAGTGATAAATGTATCTTCAGATTTAAATGGAAGAAAAGCTTTGCTCAGTTACCTCAGACTGAGCAGTCTGTCTTTTTAAGCCACTTCACTCAACCTATACAAAAGAGAATGAAACTCATATAAATGATCCCAATCCTTCATCATATATTTCTCCAATTTTTCTATAAAGAGAATGTTACCAAAAAAAAACCCACAAAAGCAAATAAACCATCAAATCACACCATAACAAGAAAGGAGAATAGTATCAGAGAAGGAATTTAGTGAGAGTTCCTCAAAGTCTTTAAGACCTTCCCTGACAATTCAATACAGTAGGAACTGCAGGAAAGGTCTGCTGGGAAATATGTTCTTCCAAAGTTACTGATTTTTTTCTTTTTTTAATTTAAGAAGTTATCTATGTAACAAGAAATAAAGCTTATTTGTGATATGTGTAGAAATTCTGTGTATGATTTGTATATACCTTGGAAAATCCTGACAGTGAGGATCGCCCCCTTTGTAGCAATAATTCTGTCTTTCTCCTCCAAAATGTAGTGATTAAAATACAAGTATGTTGCATTTTTCAGTGCTGGTTAGTTTTACACAGAGAAATATGTCCTATAAATTATGACAAATCTACTTCTCAGTGAAATTTGTTATTCATCTACAAAAGCAGATATATTCTAAATTATAGATACCTTTTCTTGATGAGTTTCATGTGATATTTTTTATTTTGACATCAAGTTATTTTTTCATGTGCTATTGATAAAACACTATGTATAAATTAGTTTATTATTTGAAATCATATTATTTTTAACTTTTTGCATTTTAGTGACATATTGCTATCAACTGTCTTCCAACTCTGATTCATTTCTTGAGCAGAAAAAAATGACATGAACTTAGTGAACTTCTAAACCACCCTTTTTATGTGAAAGCATTTCATTTTGCACCTGTCCAACTAACATCTGCTGAGTAAGAGGAGCTCCATGAGGACCTATTTGTGATTTTTAATATCTTATAAATTTGTATGTATTAAGATTTTTTTCCTTTTTAATTGTTTGTAAAGTCAAATCTATTTCTTTCATAAAATGTTTCTGGGATTTTTTGTTTTGCTGAATGAATTGCAGAATAAATATGGTCCATAAAGTTATTTTAAAATCTTCTTAAAACATTTTTTATTTGTTTCTCTCCTGGTAATAATTCCTCAGACCCTTGGTTCCTGGCTCAGGCTGAAGCATCAGCTCTTCACATACCAACAGGGTTTGTTCTTGCACTTGCAACAGAGAAACAAAATCTTAGTACAGCAGATCTATCAAATCTGTATTCTTATAACAGTATATACAGATGGCATTATATATTATCCCATTCTTCAAATTGTAAGAACTTGTTATCTTTAAGGAGGTTTTCTTCTGACACTTTATACTTGAGTCTAGCTGGAATTATAAGGACATGCAAATTATTAAGAGGGCAATTTCTGTTCCGGATGATTCTGGCTGCTCATACTGGCAAATCAGAAGTACTGTTATGTCTTCAAGTTATTGAGGCCTCTAGGACTGGTCATCGATCTCCAAGGCAATAGGCATTGAGACAGCTCAGGGAAGAAAAATCTTCCTACAACAGAAAGAATTGGACCTAAGTAAGACAATGTACAGAGGGTATACTCTCTCATAAATGAGGGCAACAACATTTTGCTAACAACAGAGGACTAGATTTTTGACAAATAACAAGAGAGTTAGGATGCAAAAGACCTGCAGCATACCATAGAAGAGTCTAGTTACAAATTCATATAAGCACATAATGAAAAGAGTGTTGAACAAATCAGTGCTTCAAAAATTTGAGATCAGTTTTGACTGAGCAGAATATTTTTTGTTTATCTTGCTTTTGCATCAATTCTTTGACCAAATAGCCTGGTGCCATGACTGAATAAATTTCAAAGTGAACTTAACAGCACAGAGAACTAAAGTCTTTACCTTAAATAATACAAAAGCTCCTCATTTTTGCAGCTTCCTAGAATATTAATTTCTGACCAGTTAGTATCTTCATTTCATTTCCACTAACCCATTAAATCATCTTGTATGCTGCATAAGTTCAATGCTTATATATCTTTGCTTCATATTTATTTCTTCCTTACCTACTTTAAAGAAAAATAATCCAACATTTACAATGCAATTTCCAAAAAATCCCATTATTATGCATGTGTGTAAGGTTTAAAATGCCAGTTTTATTTTATTTTATTTTTCACTTACCAGTACTGAATCCATGGACTAGGGAACAGAAAGGTATAACATAATTTAGCCAGAGAAAAACTTCCCTCACACCTTCTGTGACCTCAGACTAAGTTGCTTTTCTTATACTTATTAAAACCCGAGTACAAATTTGGTTAATATTATGAAGTTATTGAAAATTCTGGATTAATATGGATGTACTTAAGCCAATGTTTTAGTCTGAAATACCTGGGAGGAAAAGAAAATAAGATTTTTAGTTTTTCTTCCATTTTTTCACCTTTGTTTTCCCTCTGTATAGTGATCAAAGCATGCAGTGTTCCTAGGAAGAGAGACATTATACAGGTTGGAGTACCAACCTTCTGAAAATCCCAGCAAGGATTTATAGTAGGAAAACACAAAGAACCACTTTCTTCCCACCCTCAGTAATCTCAGTACCTTTCCCCACATGCATCTTTGCAAGTTTTCAAAGTTGTCTTGTTCTTACTGAGAGCTTAAGCCTGATTCTGTGTAAAAACCTGTCATCTCATCCCAGTGACACTACTATAAACTGCTTTGGATGTTTGTTCAATCATTTCTGTCGCACATTAATGCATCTTCAGCCCCTTTTTAATTACCTTTTGACTACCCTGTGACATCTGCAGAACAGGCCCTTGATCAGGTCTTTCAGTCTAAGAAAGAATAGGTTATGAAAGCAGCAACATGAAGGAAGTAGTTCCTTTCATCTCTTGCTTAAATAAGACAAAAATTAAATGAAAAATTACTTAAATACAGCAAATCTGACAATTGGAAAAGACTCATAAGGAAAGCAAAGGGAGCAGGAAGGAGAGATCTATGAAAAGCTTCAGGCAGACCCTAGAAGACTGTCAAAGCTCCAGTCCTCTGAAATAGAAAAATCAATTAGGTACACCAAGCAGAGATATGATGCACCAGGGGAAAAGGGAAAAAAATCTTGTTCTACACAGAAAGGGAAAGAGACATAGACATAGACAGAGACAGAGACAGAGACAGAACAGAGACAGAGAGAAATAAATATGCATCCACATGTTTCTCATTGGGAGCAGTTTGAGGCAAATGCACACTGATCACTCAAAAAAACTGTAATCAGATCTTTGTGGACTTCTGTGTGAGTCTCAATAAATTCATGGCTCAAGATTTCAAACCCTGAAATGAAAGTATTCTTCGCAGCTGCCAAATGTCTATATTCTTGAACCCACAAAACGACAAGCTAAACTCTTTATTTGTGGAGTAGGTGGTAATGAAGGTAATTAGAACAGGCAGAGATAAAAATCACCCAGCTGGATAATTCCTATACCTTGCAGAATTCTCTTTAACTTTTTTCACTTGTCAGAAGCTGAACTGAGACATGCTACAGTCATTATCTCCTGAAACCTAGGCAATATCACAGTATCACAGTATCACAGTATCACAAGGTTGGAAAAGACCTCTGAGATCATCAAGTCCAACCTATAACCTAACACTAACACCAACACTAACACCAACCCATCATCTAAACCATGGCACTCAGTGCCTCATCCAGTCTCCCCTTAAACATCTCCAGAGTCGGCGACTCCACCACCTCCCTGGGCAGCGCATTCCAATAGCCAATCACCCTTTCAGTGAAGAACTTTTTCCTCACATCAAGTCTAAACTTTCCCTGACGAAGCTTAAGTCCATGACCTCTAGTTCTGCCACTGGTCATCTGAGAGAAGAGATCAATCCCTGCCCGACTACAACCTCCTTTTGTAGAAAGCAATGAGGTCTCCCCTGAGCCTCCTCTTCTCTAGACTAAACAGCCCCAACTCCCTCAGTCGCTCCTCATAGGGCTTGTGCTCCAGCCCCTTCACCATCTTCGTTGCCCTCCTCTGAACACATTCCAGCATCCTGACATCTTTCCCAAACTGGGGGGCCCAGAACTGGACACAATATTCAAGATGAGGCCTGACCAGTGCCGAGTACAGGGGGACAATAACGTCTCTGGTCCTGCTCACTACACTATTCCTGATGCAGGCCAGAATGCCATTGGCCTTCTTGGCCACCTGGGCACGCTGCTGGCTCATGTTGAGTTTCCTGTCAACCAGCACTCCCGGGTCCTTTTCTGCCTGACTACTCTCCAGCCACTCTGTCCCCAGTCTATAGCTCTGCATGGGATTGTTGTGTCCAAAATGAAGTACTCAACATTTGGACTTATTAAACATCATCCCATTAGAATCAGCCCATCTCTCCAATTTGTCCAGGTCGCTCTGTAGGGCCATCCTACCCTCTAACAGATCAACCCTTCCTCCAAGCTTGGTATCATCTGCAAACTTGCTGATGATGGACTCAATTCCCTCATCCAGATCATCAATAAAGATATTAAACAGGACTGGACCCAACACTGATCCCTGGGGGACACCACTGGTGACCAGCCGCCAACTGGATGAGACACCATTCACCACCACTCTCTGGGCTTGGCCATCCAGCCAATTCCTAACCCAGCACAGAGTGCTCCCATCTAAGCCACGGGCTGCCAGCTTCTCTAGGAGTCTACTGTGGGAGACAGTGTCAAAGGCCTTGCTAAAGTCCAGATATACCACATCCACAGCCTTCCTCTCATCCACCAGGTGAGTCACATAGTCATAAAAGGAGATCAGGTTGGTCAGGCAGGACCTATCCCTCCTAAATCCATGCTGGCTGGGCCTGATCTCTTGACCGTTCTGCAAGTGCCGCATGATTTCACCCAGGATTATCTGTTCCATGATTTTATCTGGGACCGAGGTCAGGCTGACAGGTCTGTAATTACCTGGATCATCCTTACAGCCCTTCTTATGGATGGGCGCCACTTTGGCCAACTTCCAATCTTCCGGAACCTCTCCAGTGAGCCAGGACTGCTGAAAGATGATGGAGAGCGGCTTAGCAAGCTCATCCGCCGGCTCTCTCAACACCCTAGGATGGATCCCATCCAGTCCCATAGACTTATGAGGGTCCAAGCGGCTCAGCAGATCTCTAACATCCTCCTCATGGATTGCAGGAGGGTCATATTTCACCCTGCCCCCATCAACCACTTCAGAGGGCCAACTGTCAAGCGAGCTGACATCCTTGCTGTTAAAAACTGAGGCAAAGAAGGCATTAAGTACCTCAGTCTTCTCTGCATCTCTGGTTACTATATTTCCCTCCACATCCAACCAGGAGTGGAGGTCGCTGCCGCCCTTCTTTCTACCATTGATATATTTATAAAAACTCTTCTTATTATCCTTAACGGAAGTGGCCAATTTGAGCTCCAGCTGGGCTTTTGCTTCCCTGATTTTCCTCCTACACGACTTAACAACATCTTTGAACATGACCTGGCTTACGTCCCCTTCTTTCCATTGACGATACATCCTCTTTTTCTTACTTAGTTCCTTCAGAAGCTCCCTACTCATCCATGCCAGCCGTCTGCCCCTACGACTCTTCTTACAACACATGGGGACAGCCCACTCCTGCACCTTCAAGATTTCATTCTTGAAGTGCATCCAGCCTTCCTGGACCCCCTTGCCACTAAGAGCTATTTCCCAGGGTACTTTCCTGACTAGTTCCTTAAATAATCCAAAATCTGCCCGCCGAAAGTCCAGCATCGATGTTCTGTTCCTGGCTTTTCTTATTACATTGTTTAGAGAGAACTCAATTATCTCATGATCACTACACCCCAGACAGCCTCTGACAGAAACATCACCCACCAGCCCTTCTTTGTTTGTAAACAGCAGGTCAAGAAGAGCCTCACCCCTGGTGGGCTCACTCACCAGCTGTGACAGAAAACAGTCCTCAATACACTCTAAGAACCTCCTGGACTGCCTCCTCTCTGCAGTGTTAAATTCCCAGCAGATATCCGGAAGGTTAAAGTCTCCTAAAAGAATAAGGGCAGCCGATCTAGAGGCAGCCTCCAGCTGCTTAAACAATAGAAGATCAAAGTCCTCCTCCTGGTCGGGCGGTCTGTAACACACTCCAACCAGGAGGTCAGACCTGACTGCCCCTCTGACTCTTACCCATAGGCACTCAACCTGGTCATCACCGATCTTGACTTCAACAGCATCTAGGGTTTCCCTAGTGTAGAGGGCCACCCCTCCACCCCTCTTCTCACGCCTGTCTCTCCTGAAGAGCCTGTAGCCTTCCATGGCAGCACTCCAGTTAGGACAGTCATTCCACCACATTTCCGTGATGGCAACTATATCATAGCTCTCCCACTGGACCAGGACTTATAGCTTCTCCTGTTTGTTTCTCATACTGCGTGCGTTTGTGTACATGCACTTCAGTTGGGCTACTGACAACACCCTTTGAGATGGCTCATCCTTCACAGGAAGATCTTTGGTGAGCCTAGTAACTCCCCTCTCTCCCTTCATGCCTAGTTTAAAGCCCTCTCAATAAGCCCTGCCAGCTCCTGAGCTAGAATCCTCTTACCCTTCGGAGTTAGACGAGACCCGTCTGGGTCAAGAAGGCCAGGTGCCGTAAAGGTTTCCCCATGATCAAAGAACCCAAAATTCTTCTGCTGGCACCAGCCCCTAAGCCGTTTATTAACTGCATATATTCTCTTGTTCCTGTCTGTATACATCCCTGCCACCGGGGGAACTGAACAGAACACCACCTGTTCTCCTGCCCTATCTATTGACCGTCCCAGCTCCTGGAATTCCTTCTTAACTACCCTTGACCCTTTTTTCGCTAGCTAATCCCCACCAGCCTGTACCACCAGAAGCAGGTAATAATCAGAGGGTTTAATTAGGTCCAGGAGTCTCTTGGCGATGTCGTGTACCCGGGCTTGGGGAAGGCAGCAGACTTCCCTGAGTTGTGTCCATCCTACAAATAGGGCCCTCTGTCCCTTTCAGAAGGGAGTCTCCCACTACAATGACCCTCCTTTTCTTTTTCTTACTTGAGGTCCTGACCTGTCTGATGGGCAATGTGAGGTTAACAGCCTCCTCGGGTGAGTTTTCTGTCATACTATCCTCCACCTGAGCATCAAATTCCAACTCCCCAAACCTGTTTTGTAGGGGCAGCTGGAAAGGTGGCAATATCAACAACTTGGACATAAACTCAGTAACAAAACTGTTACTGACTATTGTTCAGTCAGATATCACACAGCATCATAGTATCATAGAATGGTTTAGGTTGGAAGGGAACTTAAAGATCATTTAGTTCCGACTCTCCTGTCGTGGGCTGGGAAACCTTCCACCAGATCAGGTTGCTCAGAGCCCTACTCAATCTGACCTTGAACACCTCCAGTGTTGGGGCATCCATGACTTCTCCGGGCAACTTGTTCCAGTGCCTTATCACTCTCATAATGAGAGTTCTTCCTAATATCTAATCTAAATCTACCCTCTTTCAGCTTTCCGGTAGGACACGTTTAAATACTGAAAGGCTGCTATAAGGTCTTTCTGCTGCCCTCTCTTCTCCAGGCTGAACAAGCTCAGCTTTCTCAGCCTATTCTCATATGGAAGGTGCCTCAACCCTCTGATCATCTTTGTGGCCCTCCTCTGTCTCTCTAACAGATCCAGACTCCAGAGCTGAATGCAGTATTCCAGGTGAGGTCTCATTGTTCCAGTCCCTAGCTTTGCCTTCTGTGACTTGGGTGGTGCAGCTTGAGCCTTTTTGAGTGAAGATTGAGGCAAAAAAAGTCATTGAGAACCTCAGTCTTTTCCATAGCTGATGTAGCCAGGTCTTCCTTTTCCTTGCAGAGAGGGCCCACATTATCCCAAGTCTTCCTTTTATCACTGACAAACATATAGAAGACTTTCTTTTTGTCCTTGACATCCTTGGCCAGATTTAATTCTGTCTGGGCTTTAGCTTTCCTAACCTGATCCCCAACTGATAGGACAATTTCTCTCTTTTTCTCCCAAGCTACCTGTCCTTACTTCCACTCCCTATAGGCTTCCTTTTTGACTTCAAGCTTGTCCGGTAATTCCTTGTTCAATCATGCAGGCCTCCTGTCTTTTTTACCTGACTTCTTCTTTGTTGATATGCATCGCTCCTGAGCTTGAAGGAGATGATCCTTAAATACTAATTTTCTTGCCCCCCTCTGCCCACCAGGGCTTTATCCCATGGTACTCTTTCAAGCTGAAGAGGCCAAAGTCTGATCTCCTGAAGTCCAGCTTACTGTGCTTCCTCCTCATTGCCCTAGGGATCTTGACCATTTCATGATCACTGCAATCAAGGCTTCCCTTGAACTTCACATTCCCCATCAGTTCAGAATAAGGTCCAGCATAGCACCTTTGCTGGTTGGATCTTCTGTCACTTGGAGAAGAAAACTTGTCATCAACACATTCCAGGAATCTTCTGGATTGCTTGTGCCCATCTGTGTTTTCCCTCCAACAGATATCAGGGTTGTTGAAGTCCCCCACAAGGACTAGGGCTTGTAAACGCAAGACTGCACCTATCTCTCTACAGAGGGCCTCATACACTCACTCTGTCTGGTCCAGTGGCCTGTAGCAGAACACCACCATAATGTGTCCCTGCCCATCATTTAATCCTGAACCATAAACTCTTGGTCAACTCTTCATCCTGCCCCAGATGAAGCTCCATGCTCTCCAGATGGTCATTGACATACACAGCAACGCTCCCTCCCTGTTTCCCCTGCCTGTCCTTCCTAAAGACCCGTATCCCTTTATTTCAACACTCCAATCATAGGAAACATTCTTCCATGGCTGTGTGAGGCCAATGAGATTATAACCCTGTTGGCATGTGCATGTCTCTAACTCCTCTAGTCTTTTCCTCATTTTACATGTGTTTGCATAGAGGCACTGAATAGTCTTACTGTCTGGAGATTCTTGGTGTTTCTGCTCAGGTACTTTCGTGCTGCTGGTACTGGCATCACACTGGGATGGACTGAGGTTCCCCTCCCCCAGCAACTTTAGTTTAAAGCCCTTTTCACCCACCAGGTCAGCTTATGACCAAAGATCTTCTCCCCCTTTTCTAACAGAGTGACCCCACCAGCTCTCAGTAGGCACGGTTTCTCAAAGCAAGTCCCATGATTTAGGTAGCTGAATCCCTTGGTGCATCTCCAGTCCTGCAGCCAGTTGTTGATTTGCCAGACCCAAGTGACCTTTTCAAATCCCATCCTTTTGACCAGGAGGATTGATGAGAAAATTACCTGAGTTTCAAGAGTCCCTTACCACTGCTCCCAAGGATCTGTAATTCTCTTGATACCCCTCAGAATGCCCTTGGCTCTATCACTGGTGCCCACATAAAACAACAGCAGTGGATACTAATCAGTGGGCTGTACCAGGCATGGCAACCTCTTGGTCATATCCCTTATATGAGCCCTTGGTAGGCAGCACACCTCTTTGGAGAGTATATTGGGTTGGCTAATGGGTGCCTCCGTACCTCTCGTAAGAGAGTCTTCCACTACTATCACCCATCACCTTTTCTTCATTGTGCTGGTTGTTATCCCAGAAGCAGATGGGGTTATCTTAGCCAGAGTCCCCATCTCTGTGGACCCAGCAGATCCTTCCTCTTTGGTCGGCAGAATGGTGAAGCAGTTCTGCAACGGCACCTCAGGCTTTGGTGAAAGCCTCTTCCTCATGCTGGTCCTTGCCCTTGATAACTTCCATTCTTCTACATTATTGTTCCTCCTTTCTGTATGTGCTGGTTGGGGAGTTTTTGGCTGATTGGCTGTAGATCCACAGCAAACTGCATTTGGAACAAGATATTTAGATCCTTCTCAATCTCCCTGATGTTTTGTAGACTTCTCACCACTTCCTGCAGCTCAGCCACCTGCTAAAGGGGCTCTTCCTCCTGGGTATACCTTCCTCCAGCTCTGACACCTGTCCCAGCCCAGGAGGAAGGTCTAGGCACTTCCTGCAGTCTAATATCTTCATTACAGCTTTTCCCCTCAGCAGGTCTGTCTGCTTGGAGGCATTGGCCACCACTGGGGTAGATGATGCAGACCGCCCAGCCAGAACTGCAGCCTTTGCTCTAAGATGATTGCCTTGAGAATCAGGTAGGATGAGTGCCCTTTACCACTGTAGGTTGTCACAGAATGTACCCAGGTGCTGGGTTCTGTTTCATCCTGAAACTACTTAGGGTGTAGTAAGAATTCATCCTTCACCTGGTATGGAACTCTGCATAGAGATGCCACTAGTTCTTTCTTAGGACTATCTACAGAAGATAAAAATGCAAAAATTAAGATTCTAACTCAGCAGTGAAGTTTCCTGTGCAGAATACAGATACCTATAGTCTACCATGCTGCTGAGGAGGTCAGATTCTTCAGGTTCTGAAGAAGCATTATTGTTAGGTGTCAAAACTCTGCATCAGCAGAAAGCCTATACACAAAAAATGATGCAACTGACTTCTTCATAGGACTATTTGAGGCTCATGGTTTAGGCATTGTTAGTGCTATGTTCCCTCAAGGGCCTTATCCACTAGGCATGCTCTTAGCAAAGCTAACATGTATTGACAAGACCGAGTTGAGCAGAAAATGCAAGTCACAGTCCATTTTATTCAAAAGTAGAGACAGACATCTTTGTGGTATAAGTCCTCCTGTCTTGAGAGCAGAAACAAATTCTGAAATTACTTTAAATAGGAGAGGAAGCCATAGCAAACAACAGTCCAATGTTGTGGTATAAGTGCTTTTTTTGAGAAGGGGATAGTGAGTCTTATGCCCATGTTAAAGATTCTGGTTTTATCTAGTATTTTCCTAACTTAAAATATAAAAAAATACATCCTCGGCACGTAAAAAATGTTTACCACTTTTAACTAGATACTCTAACCTTTATGTTTATTTATCAAGCTTCCTCTTTCTTTCTTTCTTTGGTGGGTCAGGCATGGCTGGCCACCACTTGCCCACTAAGTCACTCTATCATTTCCCCTCCTCAGCTAGATAGGAGGAAAGATAACATGATGAAAGTCTCATGGGTGGAGATCAGGACTGGGAGATCACTCAGCAATTACCATAATGGGCAAAACAGACTCAACTTGGGGAAATTTATTGCCAATTAAACAGAGTAGGAAAACGAAAATTAAAAGCAAATCTTAAAACACCATACTGACGCCCTTCTCTTCCTCCCAGGCTCAAGTTCACTCTCAATTTCTATGCCTCCTGCCTTCAAGCAGTGCAGTGGGGGAAAGGAATGGAGGTTGCGTTAACTCTTACACTCTTTCCTCTTCACACTCTTTCCCTTCTCCACACTGTCCCCATTTGCCCATGAACTTCTCCAGTGTGAGTTGTTCCTATAGACTGCTGTTCTTCATCAACTTCTCCAATATTGGTCCTTTGAAGGGAATACAGTCTTTCAGAAACAGACTGCTCCATCATTTTTCCTGAATGGTGTCACAGATCCTGCCCCAAATCCTCTAGCATGGTCTCCTCTCAACAGGGCCACAGGTCCTGCCAGGAGCTTGCTCCAGTGTGGATTCCCAACATGGTCACAACTTTCTTCAGGGCACATCCACCTGATGTGCCGTAGGGTCCTCCACAGGCAGCAGGTGGATATCTGCTCCACTGTGGACCTCCATGGGCTGCAGGGGAACCACCTGCCTCACCATGGTCTTCTTCAGGAACTGCAGGGGAATGTTTGCTCTGATGTGTTTTCACACCTCTCTTTCATCTGTTGTTGTGCAGCAGTTTTTATCCATTCCGAATTATGTTGTCACAGAGACACCACTATCATTGCAGATTGACTCAGCCTTGGTTAGCAGCTGTTCTGTCTTGGAGTTGTCTGGCATTGGCTCTATCAGACACGAGGGAAGATTCTGGCATCTTCTCATGGAAGCCACCCGTGCAGCCTCTCCACTACCAAAACATTGCCACCTAAACCAATCATGCTCTCTCAACAGAAAATAAGTTCCTTCTTTAAAAGAACAGTGTGAGCAATGTTACCAGTCCTGGAGACCTAATTGATAGTTTAGCTGAAAACTGCACCAGCAACATTTACACCCCCTTTTCTATTTGGCTCAAGGCACTGAGGAGAAGCAAGGTGTTTTCCTCCTTTTCTTAAATTCTGAAATTCACTCGTAAATGTCACAGGACAAAGCAAAATGGTAGCAGTTATGCACTTTGCACTCCGGGGTGTATAGAAACAAAAAGCAGGAAACATTTCGAGGAACACTCTACTCAGCCTAATAGATCACCTAACACTCCCAGTCTTCCTCACTTTTCTTTGCATTTTAATATCATACACAAGTTATACCAAAACCCATATTTTTTTGGCAGCATCGTGCACTGAAGTGGCCTCTAGTGCTTATGAATATATAATTCTTAATCATGGTGATAATCTAGTATTTATTGTATGTATGGCATTATATTTTGCAACATTTTGCCAACAGTTAATTTTTATAAATATGAATTTATTTTCTTAGTAGATGTAATATTGAATCAATTTCCTATTTCTCTTCCTTAAATATGACTGTATGGATTCTAAATTTGTGCATTTTATTTATATCTGAATACATACACAACTATATGTACGGTATTTCAATTTATTTAATTGGCATGTAAAATGTAGACCAAACATCAGTCAATTAATTCACCAAACGCCTTTCAGGATAAGACCTAACTGGATCATAATCCACTAAAATTTTTGTCTTCTCACTTTTAATTTTTCCTCAAAATAACATGCTGTTTCTTTGTAGGATTTTTCTTTTTTTCCAACCAAAACAAACGGCTGAAGTGACCCCTTTTGTAGGTAATCTGAGTTGATCTGTCAGCTATGAATAAACATTTACTGTCTGCTGTACAGAAATAGGTATATCTATACCTGCCCATCAGTAGCTATCTAGGAAAAGTCCTTACTCATAAATGTGGCAGCTGGATAAAGTAGCTAATGTATGATTTTTTTATGACTTGGTAGGCAAGGAAGAACATAAAACCTTCACATAAGTCACCAAGAGATTAGTTATTTCAGCTTCAGGCTGCAGCAACTTTTGTTCCTAACTTTTGTCAGAATCTCTTCAACTTCCCACTTTTTCCCACACACATATATACTTTATGTGGGAAGAAAAGCTTTATCCATTTTTTATATCTTATAATTTTGAGTTCAAATTTGAGCAGTGAATACATGATTTGCGTGAGTGTAGAAGACAATTATTTTGTGCACTTTGAAAAATGAGGGGGTCAAAACATAATTATGCTAAATGTTTACACAGATACAGTGGCACTGCACGAGAGATATTTCCAGTCTTCCTTGCTTCTTGTTTCACTGAAGAAAAAGTATTTTGTTGTCAAAATACATTTACATTAAATTGGCATGAAAGGAAAAACACAAACACACCACAATTAAGGATGCTGTTTGCCCTTTTATAACCAGCCTCAGGAAAATTTCAAGGAATATAAAGTGTTAAGTGGTGATTTGGAATGACACTGTTGAATTATTATAAGAAAATGGGAGGTTTCCTTTCACGAAGTTTGCACTAGTGCCTTATCCTTTGCTGCCTTAGATTGAACAATGTGAAAAGTGGAAAATGTCTTTTCTTTCACTGCTACCTGGTTCCTATTTAACATCACCTCACACTCTCATTTTAATTGTTTCCTATGCAACTTCAAAAGTTTGTTTCTAGGGAGGAATAAAATATTTTAGAGCTCATTTTAGGAAGAAAATCCACAGGAAGGGAGCAAGCTCCCTTGGTTAATTTATAGGGGTTTTCTTGTATTGGCAGATAAATTAAAAAGTTTTAAAAAAAGTTTAAAAAGTTTTACCAACAAAAGCTTAGCAGTGGACTGATTTCAGTTAAGATGGAGCCTATGCTTTCCCTGCTTCCTAGACCACTGAACAATAACTGAAATCCCTAGCAATCTTTACTTTTACTTCTCATTACTTATTATTCATCACTTATTACTTCTAACCAAAGCCACATGTTTCTCAGACATTTCCTTTCGCGGGTCTCCTGGTCCACTTATATGTAATGAAACCCAAAACAAATATCACATTTCTCTTCAGTAGTTTGTTTCATTAGTAAACTAATTCTATTCTTCACAGCACTGCACCTCCTCTGTGTTGTTAAGAAAAGTCAGTTGAACAGCCCAAATCCAGTTTTTCCCCTCTCTTCTCCCACCTGGCACACAGGATTTGTTTAAGAGGTCACCCTTCCTTTTCTCTGTCCTGCTTTGATGTTTTTAAGCTCTTACCAGGCTCCATAGCTACGGGAGATGATCCTGTCTCCTCTAAGACTTTCTTCAAACCCGTTGTATATTATCTTTATATCCTTGGAGAAATTTTCCTACATTTATCATTCTAATAAAGTCAGCATACTTTTTACATCCATTTGTTGAATTCTCCTTCAATATAATCCACAATTTAAAGATTCCTTTGCTTGATTTCCAATGTGTAACTCAACCTCCTCCTGTCCAAGACACTTTGCATTTTTGTCTTGCCTCTTGCTCCTTATAGAACATAGCATTAATATTATGGTAACTATTTTCTTCGCCACATAAGCCAAAGTTGTACTCAATATGGAATGCAGATCTCTCATGCTGAACCGTAAGTTCATTGCTGATCATCAAGACAATGGTACAATGAGTTGAAATTCTGCAGTATCACATTTCCCCTTCTCACCCCAGAGAGGTATTTATTTTCTTTGCGTTTCATTTCTCCATCTCTAAAAGAAGGATTGTGTTTGTCCACTGTATCAACAAATATATACAGTATAGACATATATTTATATATGCGTGCATAATATAAATATACTAATATGTATAAATATCATAAAAGAGTTCACATAGGTACATTAAAATTCAGTTAAATTCTTTCCTTAGTGCCACAGCTGACTCATTTTTTGGCCAGCGTCATGGCAACAAAAAGATTTAATTCTATATATCTGTATTTTGAAACAGAAAACAGCAGCATGTTATCCATTAATCTTCATTTATATAGAGAAGCATGGAACGTGTAAAAGAAAAGAACCTCACTCCAGATTTCACCTCCTTTTCCATTTTTCAATCTTTGGAAAAGACCAATTTCTCATGAAACCCCACCTGGATTTCTGGTGAGACCTCACCTGTAGTATTATGTCCAGTTCTGGAATCCTCAACGTAAGAAGAATATGGAATTGTTGGAACGGGTCCAGAGGAGGGCTATGAAGATGATCAGAGGGCTGGAGCACCTCTGCTATGAGGACAGGCTGAGAGAGTTGGGGTTGTTCAGCCTGGAGAAAAGAAGGCTCAGGGGAGACCTTATAGTGGCCTTCCAGTACTTGCAGGAGGCTACAGGAGAGCTGGGGAGGGACTTTTTACAAGGGCTTGTAGTGATAGGATGAGGGGGAATGGCTTTAAATTCGAAAGGGGAAGATTTAGATTAGACATTGGGAAGAAATTCTTCATGATGAAGATGGTGAAACACTGGCAAAAGTTGCCCAGGGAAGCTGTGGATGCCCTCCTCCCTAGACATGTTCACAGTGAAGTTGGATAGGGCCTTGAGCAGCCTGGTCTTGATGGGAGGTGACCCTGCCCAAGACAGGAGTATTGGAACTGGATGATCTTTAAAGGTAATTTCCAACCCAAACCATTCTATGATTCAATCTCCTAACTCCTGCCCCTTTAAGGAAATATAGAAATCAAATATTTATCAAGAATGCATTTTAGTAAGGAATAGTCATCAACAGACTAGAAAATGGCCCTCTAGAGATCATTTGACTCACACTGGATTAACCAATTTTTTATTGATTAAACCAGAGAGCGAATCCCTGTTTTTCACTCACATCCTAATTAAGGGATGTTTTTAAAGCCTGAAGGTGTTTAAACCCTGGAGATGTTTAAAAGGAAGGTAGATGAGTTTCTTAGGAACATGGTTTAATGAGGGGACAAGCACGACTGGACTCGACAATCTCAGAGGTCTTTTCCAACCAAATGATTCTATGATTCTATGATTCTAAGTGCCCTAACAGATCTGTTGGGCTGTATTGGGTTAAAGGGACAGAGAAAGAAAGAGATCTGTTAACTATTTGGGAACACTTTGCATATATCAGCTCTCATGTTCATTTTAACATCTTCTGTTCTGTCTTGGTAAAGGAGTTCCTGTCTTCTCAGGCTTCCCAAGTAGCTCCTCAGCACTGGTGCATGTTCTACACTTTTTCTGGTTGTTTTGTACTTCAAAATAGTATTTGTCCAAGGATATCTGAAAGAAATACCTAAAGACCTTATTTTCCTTGGAATTTTCACCTCAATATTTTATATAATTATTCTGACATTTCACCTTTACAGTCCGGGTGCATAAAAGGACCAAAGTACGAATTTCCACTTCCCCCTGTTCTTTGTCATCATTATAAATTAATTATTTTAATACCTGTACTCAAAAATTTAGATAATTAATTACAGTAGCTGAGGGAAAATAATAAAATACATCCATTTTTTTATTAGACTTGAGGAAACATTCCTGCAGTTACCAGCATATGACATAACTGTTACACTCTCACTACTTTTCAGTTCTAGTACATCCACATAAGTCACACTAGCACCAACAGCTTCAAGAACAAACCTGAACTGCATTGGAAAAAGGAGGTCTTGGATTTCCTGAGGGTATCATTTTCTTTTTAATACATCAACTGTTTCATATATATAAAAAAAAGTAAAAAGAAAAAAAGATCTTTTCCCCTCTGCAATAACCAACTTCAGAGAATTAAAAATACTCATTTTCAGACATTGCTAGGCTAATCAGCAATCCTTCCTTCTTCTCTTTCCTCTGCCAAACAACATCTCCACTCCCAGTCTACCTTATAATTATCTCAAGCCTCCCTAGAATTTGGAAACACTTGTTTTCCAAGCAGCTTTCAAAAAATAAGCACGAAGAAAACAAAGAAAGAAAGCAAGTGATATATGTAGAGAACGAGATTTTTTTATAGTTTCTGATAGAATTTAGAGACTAGAACTATAATCATGTCTACCTCTGTGATTTCAGCTCATTCAGAGCTGTCATAAATGTGTCTTTAAACTGATATGTTTGGAGAATTTTATTTTATCATTAGAATCCTGTGTTTGGTTTTGTTCCTGATTTTAGACTGTAAATGTCCTGAATGAAAGTCTATGTATGTTTCTCAGTTATACAAAATGCAGAATATGTTTTTGGTCCTCAAAGACTTACAACTGAGAGGGTGTTATCACCCTTCAGTTCTGGCATCAAGATTGTTCATTTATATACCACAGCTTACAAGAATGTCTATATAAATGATAAATTTACCTTAAGAATGCAACAATCAAGTGAAAATAACCACTTTCATAGGTCTTCATTTCAGACAAACTATCTGGAACTGTGGTATTTTAATAACTGGATGACATTTAGAGCACAAGTTTACTTTTGCAGTGATATATGATCGTGTAATATCTTCTCAGCTGAACTAAAGTAACCTAATGGCTTTGGAACACTTAGCAAAAATCTGTCTGTGAGTGTTTCTAAAATGTGTGTTGAACATCAGGCTGTGAAGCTTTTAAAAAACATCTTTATTCCCTAGGTGGAGAAAAAGAAGAGGGAAAAAGGATAATATATCTTTTATGCCCAGAAAGATTTGTGCTTTTCTAACTGAAATAAGAAAAAAAAGGTTTTCCATAGGGAGCACATTTTAAAATTCACTTGAGTATATCTGTGCCTGTTATTAAGTAACACATTATTCCAGTATAAAGAATAAAACTGGATTTGTTTTCCTTAATCTCTATTGGTTAGTGACCATTTTTCTAGTGGGGTGATGTGGGGTTTTTCCCCCCCATACTGTTCTTTGTCTTCAGTCTTGACTGTCAGAGGGTGTCACAATCCATTCTGATGACCTGTTTCCAGATGGTCTTCTGCTTGGCAGATTTGATATGCCATGTCACATAAAAAGCTCATAAAACTGAAGTGGCATTCATTCCATATAATGCTTTGATTATCAGCATACATACAGGGAATGGCACAGCATTTTACTGCCAAGCACTTAGTGCCCACTTGTTCCATCATTCAAGCAGAGTACAGAACAGTTCAACATTTTAAGCCTTTTTGTCACACTTTTAACTTCTTGACGAAGAACAGATATGTGAAAATAAATGTTTAGCATAGGAAAAAAAAAGAAGGAAAAATATATTCAAAAGAAATGTCAGATTAAACAATACTGTTCAAAACTTTGAAACTATAAGATTTCAAATGTTATCTCAATTTTGATCTAGTTTTGATATTTATTATATTTTTTTGTTTTATCTACACACTCTATTTTGAGCAGAACAGAATTTTGCAAATTTTGATAGAGAGTAGAGCTACTTTATTAAAGAAACTATTATTTTTACAGTTAAATTTGAATTAATATTTCAAAAATTAGTACCAGTAAGACAATTCTTTTTGTTTAATTTAGTCAAGTGCTATCGGCAGAAGGCTGACTACAGCAGCCCAGAATTGTTTAAGTAGCGTAATTCACTACAGATACTTTTTTAAAAAGTGAAGCCATTCTTTATCTGCAGAAGCCACATTCTGAATTGCATTCTGCTGCTGGAACAACAGTAGGTTTACTCTTTTATAGATTTGACACAGTCAATGCCATCTTCAATGGCCTTTTCAAAGCAAACAAGAATTACTACAGCAATGAAGAGCCGGTTTTACTAGTGAGTACAATACACACCTTAGTTTTAATTTTTATGGGGTTTTTCTGTGTTTTATAGGTCTGACTTGGAAAGCAAGAAGTTTAAATGGCATTGGAGAGTCCTTTCCAAGAAATACATAGATTAGTAGCCCTAAAAACTTGGATAATTGCCTGCTTCTTTCTCCTTCCACCTGCCTTTCCAGGATATGAGTAATAGCTCTAAAAATAATGTCTCGGTTTAGTGGCTTTTTAGTGTTTCTCTCATTTTACCTTAGATACAGACATAAATGCCTAGTCTGAGAAGATGACCTATGGTTCCCCTGGAATCAATAGAGAAAGAGAAGTACTCTCGAATATTATTCAGCTCCTAGAAAGTCACCCACAACTTTCTTCCTGCCTTGACTATGTACACAGGAACTGGGCTTCTAACTGAGGTATTTCAATAAAGTGCTGAGAGTAAGAGTCAATAAATCCAAGTCATGAAAGGTGAAAGTTAAAAAAAAATTCTGTCCTTCTTAATCCTGTTAAAATGTGAAACAATCTGAAGAGGGAGGAAAACAGTTAGCATCACTGAAATTATATCAGGTTCATATTTATGTAGCTAAAAAGAACTAGTATTTATTTATTTATTTACTTACTTAGCTATTTATTTTGAGAGGAGCATACAATGGATGACTATTGAGGTCAAAAGTAATCAGGTGAGAAGTAGGAAAAATTTAACAAAGAGAAATTTACACTCTCAGATTCCTGCCTGTCATGGATATTATTTTACTCACTTTTCTAGTTCCATGATTTGAATTAATTGGTTTTCTCATCTATGAAAATTTTTAAAATAGAAAAAACAATATATATTATATATATCTATACCCCAACCCTTTTTATACAAGTGGATCCTAAAATATTAAGAATACATTGTTAAATTATTTTTGTTTATTTCTGTAATAAGTGCTGTTGTGATCACTTTTTGTTTCTTCTTCAGCATTCACTGCTGTAGCATTCGAAAATTCTATCAATGAAATTAAGACATATGACATTTATAGGGACGGATCCACCAGTCATTATTTCTAAATCTCAGTTAGTGGGTTTGTATGTCAAGAAGGGTCTCATAGTGCCACTGTTAAATGGTCTACAAATAAAGCACTATATTTTGCCCAAATCCATCATGTTCATGTGAATACTTCAAAGAAAGTTTCTACTACTAGTCCAGAGAGTTCCTTAGAAAAAGTCAAATAATGAAAGGAACAATTAAAAAAAAAAAAAAGAAAAAGTAAAGTATTAAATGAAATTGGGACATAATATATGAGCAAGAAGCCAAACATAAGACTTAATCTCTGAGTTCTCAATTAAATGTGTGATGTTTTGAAATCACAGGAGAAATTTCCATTGCATTTACTGCACAGAATGGAACAAAACAACAAAACAACTTTGACTGTTTAAAGGGGAAGGAGTATGAGTTTTTATTTAAAAATTAAAAACGGGTAGTTACACAGAGGTGTTGTCAGCAATGTTAAGAGCTCTATGCTCAATGAAGTCACCATGTAGACTGGAGATCAATACCTCATCCTAATACCTGTGTTGCTGTTATTACCATTTGAATTAATCTAATTCCAAACTTCTGAGATTTATGCTAATGTAACCAATTACATAACAAATTGCGGTCATTAAAAATTAACTACCTATTTCTCCTCCCCTTCTTCTTCTGTACTTGGATGAACTGAAAAAGACCTATATTTGTCATATGACAAATAAATAAAAAAAAAAATAAAAGTGGACACCTAACAATACCATCTGTGTCCATCAATTGTAAGGCAATTTAGTCTTTTCCTTAAAAGTCTCCAGTTGTGGATAATAGAAGGCAATCCGATGGTAACTCAGTTATAAACAGAACGTAAGAGCTGTGGCCTTAACGCAAGTGCTTAGACTCTTTTTGGGAAACAGCATTACAGCTACTGCTTACAGATTTGACTTTATTTCTGTTTGCCTCAGCTTTCACTTGAAAATTTGGCTGTGTATAAACCTTGAAATCAAACAGCTGTATACCAGATGATAGGTAAAACTGTGTGTGCCACTGTTGATCCATCTGTACATTGTGCTTGTGCCAGTAGTTTTTTCTAAGCTGGGTTTGGCATAAAGAGACATCGTAGGAAAATTCTAATGAACAATTAAGAAACACAATTATTCCTCTTGTTCTTTCATCCATAAGTTCTTAACTTAACAATGGAGGTTTTAAGTTTACTGATACGCTTTAAATCCCTGTGATGATAATTCCAGATGTTAATAAATACTTGTGATTGTTCTCCTTTCCTACCAGAACTATTTAACATTAACGATGGTTGCTCCCAGAATTCAGAATTTTGACAAAAAAAATCCCTACTTTATCATCTGTATATGTAAGAAGACTCCTATCTTCCTACCAAAGATAACCATCAACAAAAAAAAAACCAACGTTTGAGCAGGTCTGCAGTAGTTTATTTAGCTGTTAGGAGGCAGGCAGACATGCTTTAATACTGGTTCATTAAGTTTCCCACTTGACATTACCTATCTTTAGTATATCCCTTATCTTGCATCAGTGATCAGATGCCTCAGGCTTTTCTTGCACTTCTTTCAATTCCTTTTTCTTTTTTACTCCTCTCTCCTCAATTTTTCATGACTATAAAATTACCTATTGACAGTAATTAGATGACTTCAGACTTTTCAGTCTGTTTTACCTGGAAGAACTTTGTTAGGACCTACAATTACTTTACCTCATTAGGTATTTTAAAAATTATAATGTAGCATCAGATATATCTGTCAATAAAACAGTTATTATTAACTTCATAAACAAAAATAAAATACAGCAGGATCCAGGACCCTATTTATAGTCAGTGATTTTTAGATACAGAGTGAGAAATGTGCAAGCCAAGTACCCAAAATTAAAAAAGTGAGTCCGAAAAAGTGGGGAAAGGATTTCACAATACAAAGTTTCTGTCTACAGGCCTATCAACATGAAACACAAGGTAGACTACATAAAAATAATTCCGTGTTTGTCATAACCATATAAGGATAATCTAAAAGAACAGAAATTATATCAACCAACAATATTTGAAAATTACAGCTGACAGATATTTCAGAAAACAAGTATATGTATAAAATAACTGTGTATTTAATAAAAAGATGAATACAAACAGAAATTAGAGTCATATCTATCTATAAAGTCTTCCACATTTAAAAAGCCCATTCTAGCAGCGGGAATTTTTAACAACTCTTATAATTAACTGTTGTGATGCAAGCATCACTGGATGATAGTCTATGTTATGCGTTCTCTATAATCTAAATTAACACGGATATCCTTTTGCTCTTTTAAATCTGTGGAAATAAACCTCTTATTTGTTTGTTCAGTACCTGTGAAAAATGCTTCAGATTTCAAAGTGAGGAAATATCTGTCTGACTATGATTGCTATTAATTGATACTATGGAAAGAGTGAAAATATTGAGCAAAATATCAAAACTTTTTTCTACTACATCCTGTATATTTTTGTCATTAAAATATATCCCTTTCCCTAAAAAGTTATGAATTAACAATAAAAGTGTAAAACTGGGTGGATACAAGAAAGAGATGAGGAGAGCACAAGACAACAGCATGACAATTATGGGAAAGGTAAGAAGTGCAGGTTACAGAACTAGCATAGACATAGTTATACATGTCCTCTTTCCCTACATATCTTCATCTGTCTTTTAATTAAAAATAAGTGGCCTGAAGGTCTTGAACACTCAAAACCTCTACTGATTTCACAGGCAGCTGTGGGAGCCAGCAAACTAGAAAATTAAGCCCGAAGTATTTTTAAATTTGGAAACTTCATAAGATTTATCCTTTAAATTTGAGTGACTAAGGGAAAATCTTGATAGCTCAAACTTGAAAGAGTTGAACGCTGCAGGCTTCTAAAGTGAATTATAATTTCAGTATGCTCTAGCTATCTTTTCTCTCAGACTTTTTCTGGTGTTGTATCTCATGCTGGATACCTTTCTTATCGATTTTGATTGAGGGAGATGTCTAAGGCTTGGAAATGTGCTAGGTTTGGAAATTTACCTCCAAGTCAAGAATTTCAAGTAAAGGTAAGGTGTCTATAATATCCTTTCTTTAATAGTAAAATATATAGGGGATCCCAACCATTACAATGGTACTCACTTCCTTTAATATATTGGAACTAAGTGTAAAAACATTAAGGATACCAAGTTTCAAAAAAAAAGGTCGTGAAATTTATATTTCTTTTCTTTATCTGTTTTGAGGAAAAGTTTTTATAGTGTTAAAAATCCATTTTCACTTAACCACAGGGAAAACTACTATGCTAGTCATAACAATTAATATTCAGAAAGACCTGTTAAGATTGGTAAAAAAAGAGTGAACTGGGAATATGTATCTTCACTACTGTTATTGAAACACACCCAAAGGTGATAAGCAATCCTTTTTATTTGAACTGAAATTATTTGTCTGTCTTCATAAAAAGATTATGTTTATTTAGTATGTCCTAGCTTCTTAGACACTTCTTACACACCTTTACTATGCATTTACATGTCATACTTTCAGCTCCAGTTTCTTTTAACATAAATATTTAGAGATGTTCTACCAATGCCATCATAAATTATTCCAAGTATGACCAATACTGTGACTTTTCCTGTCAGATGCTTCATACTGTAAGACCACCTGTACTCCATGTTAGACTATAATATTGCCCCATTTTTGTATTAGACAAGTAAGAGGGAAGAGACACTACTGTGATAAATTACTTTGTTTTACTCCTTTCTGTTTTCCAGTGTTTTATACTTAGGTCCATATTATTTTTGGAGCCTCTATTTCTTAAGTGACTTTGGTATTAACAATAGTAGTAGTAATACACTTCACTCATACAATAGTGTATTAGCATAGCGATCTTCATGGATTTTTAGGCTAAAATGTCTTGCAGGCTTCAAATTCCTATGGCCCAGCTTGAAGCAACTCATTTGATGGCCTGCATTATGAACAGAGATCCCCAAGGGTCATAATATACATTTTCTAACTACTAGAATTCACTGAACACTGACAATCAATGTTCATAAATATTCACACAAGTACAAAAATACATTCATTTCAGCTGCATTTGAGTCTTTTCTGTGTTCACTTTCTTTAAACATTGAAGTTATTGATTAAATTTTGTTGAGAAGAATTACTGATAACCTGTCCAAAACTAGAGATACATATTTATGTTTCAGTATTATGCCATGTATTTATGTTTTCGTATACATTGATTATAAAGTATCTCTTACGTTTTCTTATTTCAGCTACATAACAGTTAATTAAATACTTTAAAGAAATAGTAACTGTTTGTTTATAGGCCTGGGAAATGCAAGTGTCTTGTTTCTTTAATGTCTGTAATTAAGAAGAAGCAGATATTTCCCAAAACTTAAGATGACAAACAAAAACTTTATCTATAAAGTCTAATTCTATGATGTTATTCGAAGCTATAAATCCGATTATTTTTAATATAAAGTCTCTTCTAATGGGAAATATGTTTTCCAAAGGATTTCTAACGTTTATTTAAACATCAGTTGAACTCAGGTAAATAAACATACCTTTGTATTCTATTATCGTCAAACTTCTTACATTGTTCTTTATTCATTTTTTAAATGCCATAATACGCCAGTTCTCATTATGCAGTTGATTTTTTCTTTTTCCATCTTAAATCCAAACAGGATATGATAAAAGGTCATGGAAACTAGCTGATCAACATTACCAAAGCCCAATTTAATTCCTTTTTTGGTCAAATAAACTTAGAAGAGCATAGCATTTAAAGTGATTTTCTGTTCATCCATAATGAGCATCAACTGCTTTATAATCAAAAAATATAGAACTGTAATTAAAAACATCTTGATACAAGAGGTTATACAGTGCTTCGAAAAAAATTAGAAAACAACGTTGCAAACATATTGATGAAATTTACGTGTTCCGTGCCACAACTTCTTTGAAAATACGAATAGATGGGTTTGATTCAGAAATCCTACAGCATGCCTTAATTTTCAAATGTCAGAGGCAGGCAGTGGGTTCATTACATTGCTATGAAACTAACATAATTTTAGGTGAATTAGAACTATGTAAGTATTTTTGGCATGTTTGTCTCCTAATCCCCGTCCTACCTGAAGAATGACATACACATTACCAAACTGAAGTTAATGGTGGTTACTATATCACTTTGTGCTTTGGCTATTTCTTCAGAGCAAAAGGATAAATTATTTAAATCAAAATGAAAAAGAAAAAAAATATGCCTCTAAAAAAAGTTTTAGCCATAGATGCAGTATCCCAAAACAATGTGATTACTCACTTAAATATAAATTATTTATAACTGATGTATATAATCAATTTTATATGTCAATGACTTACAGTTGAGCTGGGTGATTAAAATAATGATCTTCATTGACTGAGGTTGCTCTAAATATAAATTAAATAAATAAATAATATATAAATGAACGTAACTAAAATTCTTCAGTGGCTATGATTGTCAGTATCTATTCTAAGTTAAACATTAAATGTGCATCACAGATGTTTGGAATTATACCTAGAACAAAACAAAAACCCTGAACCAATCCAAACACTTAATGTGTTAGAAAAAAATATTGAGAATCACAAAGGAAGTAAACAATACAAAACTGCAAAAAAGCACTCTTGGATCATGTCATCAGAAACAATTTGCACATTTTTTTAGAATGTTCCTTCAGAGAGTGTTTTGGCACATTCAAGCAACAAGGAATAATCAGATTCTTGGGAACAGAGCACCTATGTGCTGGTATGAGATAGTAAAGAAAAAGCAACACCTTAAATTGTTTTAATTTGATTAATAAATATGGTGGCAAAAAGAATGTGATACAGAATACAAAATATTCAGGGAACACATTAAACCTGGCATGATCATGGATCAGATCCTCCTGGAAACTCTGCTGAGGCACATGGAAAATAAAGAAGTGATTGTGGATAGCCAACATGGCTTCACATCAGACAAATCATGTCTGATGAATGTGGTGGCCTGCTAAGATTAGGTTACAGTGTTGGTGGATAAGAGAACAGTAACCAAAATCATCTATTCAGACATGTGCAAAGCATTCCATGGTGTCCTACATGACATCCTAATCTCTAAATTGGAGAGATGTGATTTTGGCCGATAGACCACTTAGTGGACAAGGAATTGACTAGATGGTCGCACTCAAAGACTTGTGGTCAGTGGCTCAAAGTCCAAGTGGATATCAGTGATGAGTGGCGTTCCTCAGCATTCTGTACTGTGACTAGTGTATTTTCACATCTTTGCTGGTGACATGGAGAGCACGATTGCATGCACCCTCAGCAAGTTTGCTGATGACAAGAAGCACTGTGACATGGTCAACACACTGGAGGGAAGGGATGTCATCCAGGGAGACCTTGACGGGATTGAGAGGTCAAGTGCAAGGTTCGGCATCTGAGTGAGGGCAATCCCATGCACAAATACAGAATGTAGCCCTGCAGAGAAGGGCTTGGGGTGCTGGTTTATAGAAGTTCAACATGAGCCAGCAATGTGCACTTGCAACCCAGAAAGCCTACCACATCCTGGGTTGCATCAAAAGAAGTGTCACCAGCAGGTCAAGGGATATGATTGTCCCCCTATATTCTACCCTATTCACTGTGCCTTACTCTACTCTTGTGAGACCTCACCTGGAGTACTGCATAGAATTCTGGAGTCCTCAGCCCAGGAAGGACATAAATCTGTTGGATTCCATCCAGAAGGAAGCCATGAAGATAATCCAAAGGCTGGAGCACCTCTCAAAGGAAGACATGCTGAGACAGTTGGGCTTGTTTAACCTAGGGAAAAGAAGGATCTGTGGAAACCTTATAGCAGCCTTTCAATTCTTAAAGGGGGGCTACGGGAAACCTGAGGAGGAGCTCTTTATCAGAGACTGTCGTGATAGGACAAGGAGTAACGGTTTTAAGCTGAAAGAGGATAGATTTAGATTTGATAAAAGGAAGACATTTTTTACTGGAGGGTAGTTAGGCACAGGAACAGGCTGCCCAGAGAAGTAAAGGATGCCCCGTACCTACAAGTATTCAAGACCAGTTTGGATGAGGCTTTGAGCAACCTGATGTAGTGGAAGCTGTCTCTGCCCATGGCAGGGGAGCTGGAACTAGATCATCTTTAATGTCCCTTCCAACCCAAACCATTATGTGATTCTATGATTCTAAGACTTCCTTTGGTTTGATTTTTTTCCTTACTTTTCTGTTTCATTGAACTGAATGGCACTGTTCTGAGGTTTTGTCTCATTGATGTCACTATCAATATTCAGCTCACTTTCTCAAAAAGAATAACTCACAGTGCTGCCTTAACACGGGGCTTCCAGATTACACTTGAATGGTGTGTATGTCATCAGCATTTGGACTTCTGTCTTGGATTTTTAACTATGGGAGTCAAACTGGAATTACAAATAAGATAGTGATTTATTCATATTGCTTGATTAACTTCCTGTAATCAAAGTTGTGACAAGTAAAAAACATTTTAGCTTTGATGAAGATGATGATGATGAATCTGTAGATCCCTACAAGAATTAAGTGTCAATTTGTCTTTCATAGAATCATAGAATCATAGAATCATAGAACGGTTTGATTTGAAAGGGAACTTGAAGATCACCCAGTTCCAATCCCCCTGCCAATGGGCAGGGACACATCTCACCAGACCAGGTTGCTCACGACCCCATACAACCTGTCCTTGAACACTTCCAGGAACGGAGCATCCACAACTTCCCTGGGCAACCTGTACCAGTGCCTCTCCAGTCTCATCATGAAGAATGTCTAATCTAAATCTTCCCTCTTCCAGTTTAAAGCGATTCCCCCTCATCCTATCACTACAAGCCCTTGTTAAAAGTCACTCCCCAGCTTTCCTGTAGCCCCCTTCAGGTACATGAAAAGCTGCTATGATGTCTCCTCAGAGCCTTTTTTTCCCCCAGGCTGAACAAGCCAAACTCTTTCAGCCTGTCCTCACAGCAGAGGTGCTCAAGCCCTCTGATCATCTATGTGAACTTCCTCCAGACCATTCCAACAGTTCCATATCCTCCTTATGTTTGGGATTCCAGAACTGGACACAGTACTCCAGGTGGGGTCTCATGAGAGCTGAGTAGATGGGGAGAATTAACTCCCTTGACTTGCTGTCCACGCTTCTTTTGATGCAGCCAGGACGTGGCTGGCCCTGTGGTTGTGAACACACATTGCTGGTTCATGTTGAGCTTCCCATCAATCAGCATCCCTACATCCTTCCCCACAGGGCTGTTCTCATTCATGTCATCCCTCATCCTGTATTGAAACTGCGGATTGCCCCAACCCACACTTAGGACCTTGCACCTGGCCTCGTTGAACCTCATGAGATTCACACAGGCCCACTTCTCCAGCTTGCCCAAGTCCCTCTGGATGACATCCCTTCCTTCTGGTGTGACAACTTCACTACTCATCTTGGTGCCATCTGCAGAATTGCTGAGGGTGCATTCGATCTCGTCAGTATCATCAATGACAATATTCAACATCACTGGTCTCCCAGCACAGACCCTTGAGGAGCACCACTTTTCATAGATCTCCATGTGGATATTGGCTGTTAACTGCTTATCTCAAATGCGACCATCCAACCAACTCCTTATCCATCAAATCCATATCCCTCCAATTTAGAGAGAAGTCTGTTGTGAGGGACCGTGTAAAATGCTTTACAGATACCCCAATAGATTACATCCATTGTTTTTCCTGTGTCCACTGATATGGTCAGCCCATCATAGAAAGGCACTAAGTTGGTCAAACAGGACTTGCCCGTGGTGAAGCCATGCTGACTGTCTCAAATCACCTCTCTGTCCCCCATATGCTTTAGCATAGCTTCTAGGAGGGTCTGTTCCATGATCTTCCTGGGCACAGAGGTGAGGCTGACAGGTCAGTAGTTCCAAGGGTCATCGTTTCAACCCTTTTAAAAATGGGAACAATGTTGCCCTTCTTCCAGTCACCAAGGATTTCCTCTGACTGCCATGACGTTTCAAATATCATCCAGAGTGATCTGGCAACCAGATCAACCATTTCTCTCAGAATTCTGGGATGCATGTCATCAGGTCCATAGACTTATATACATTCAGGTTCTTCAGGTGATCACGCAGCTGATCTCCACAGTGGGAGGGGCTGTAAACCCTCATCCCCATCTTGTTGTCTATTCACCCAGAAGAGGTGAGGAGAGTGGTTGTCAGTGAAGACTGAGGCAAAAATACTTGTTGAGTACCTCAACCTTTTCCTCCTCTGTTGATACGAGGTCATCATTTTCAGTCATCAGTGGGGGTGCGCGTTATATAACCTTCCTTTTCTGGCTGACAAAACTGTAGAAGCCCTTCTTGTGATTCTTTACTTTCCTTGCCAAGTTCAGCTCCAGCTGCACCTTGACCTTCTTGACCTACACAACCAGGCACTATTCCTATACACTTCCCGGGTTCCCTGTCCCTACTTGCACTGCCTGTGCAGTTCCCTCTTGCTCTTCAGTTTGATCAGCAGGGCTCGACTCAGCCGCATTGGTCTTTCCCCTTCACTGCTTGATTTCCTACATCTGGGGAATGAGTGTTCTTGCTCTCTATGGAAAGCATTCTTAAATATTTGCCAGCTCTGTTCTGCTCCCTCATCCCTGATGATCATTTCCCAGGGGGTTCTCCAGACTAACTCCTTGAATAGCTGCAAGTTTGCTTTCCTAAAATATAGGATCCTGACTGCATTCTTTGCCTGTCCCATATCTCTCAGAACCTTGAATTCTACCAATGAGTGATCACTGAGGACCAGGCTGGCTCTGATCTTGAGTCAATGATGAGCTCACTTGCACTGGTGACCGTCAGGTCCAGTATTGAATCCTCTTGGGTAGGAGTGTCTATTACCTGGGTTAAGAAACTATCTTTGATGCACTGTAGGAGTCTCCTGGATTGCCTAAAGCTTTCCATGCTACTTTTCCAGAAGATATCAGGGTGATAGAAGACCCTCAATAAAGCCTCCTATAGCTGGAGGAAGAAGGCTTCATCAGTAGCCTCTTCTTGACCATCTGGCCTTTAGTATAAACTAGCTGCAAGGTTCCTTTGGTTGCGCTGTTTTTTTTTATCACTCATAAACTTTCAACCTGTTCGTGGCTATTCTTCAGGGACAGCTCTTCACCCTCTATCCATTTCCTGAAATAGAGGGCAATGACTCTGCCCCTCCTGCACAGTCTGTCCCTTCTGAAGAGCCTGCAGCCCTCAATAGCTACACTCCAGTTATGGGATTCATCCCATCAAGTTTCAGTAACAGCAATCAGGACATAGCTTGCTAGCAGCACGGTGGCTTCCACCTCTCCTGTTTCTGTTCCAAACAGTGTGCATTTGTGTAGAGGCATTTCATCTGGTCTGTTGGCCATATCACCTTCTCAGTGGAACAACCTTGGTTTCACTTAAGGTGTTCCGTGGAAGTTTCCTTGCCTGCTCCTGCTACCTCAAGTGCAGTCACCTCCACAGGACTTCAGCTGTGCTGCAGCACCCCCAGCTTGCACCGGGGCAATATATGGAGGGCCCATACTAGCACCCCTTCCCTCTAACCATAGTGAGTCCTCCTGCACCTTGTCACAGGCAAGCCTAATATTAGCACTTCCCATTCACATCTCATTTAAAGCCCTGTCTATTAGTCCTGCAAGCTCCTGAGCAAAGACCCTCCTTCACCTCTGAGAAAGATGGCTCCCATTTGATGCCTGTAAGCTTGGTGACATGTAGGTCATCCCATTGTTGAAAAAACACAAAGCTGTTAGGGTGACACCAGCCACAGAGATATCATTCTTGTAACATTTTAATCTGCTTATCTTGTTCTAATAGTCTGGATAGATATTACATCCTTGAAAATTTAGGAAAAAAAAAAGGTAGATGGCTGAAAGACAGAGAAAAAGTCTATTATTTCACTACTGCAGAAAAGGCTTTTGTGTGCCTTCAAATCCTGTTTAGCATCAGAGACTTCTCAAACAAAAACGCAAACCAGATTTTACTGGATTTGCTACTGGTGGTCTTACTTATTTTCCACATAGTTCTGGAAACACTATACTGCACCTAGGTATGTGTTACTGCTGTGTCTGTTTTGCCATCACTTCTTTAATGCTAGCTTCCTCATGACAGACAATAATGAATGGTGTCCCCAGGACTTGCTACCTTATTTGCAAAATGTTTGCAACTTTTGAAACTTGTTTGGATTTGTATAGTTTTCACAATAGCTATCGCACTTCAAATAAGTAAACCAAGTGCAATTACTGTGCAGCATGTACACTAACAACTGATTTTTATGTTACAGAGAAACAGAGTGATGGATGAATACTCCTTGGGTCCCTTGAAGACTTTGTTCGACATCATGAAATGATTTGTGCACAACTTCTAAAATATCATTATTGTGTATTGAGTCCCAGAGCTGCAATACTGTGTACAATTTTCCTGTATTAAAAACTCTCGCATGCTCTTTTATCCATTGTTTCAATTCAATACTTTTCAGAGTACAAACCTTCCAGTAACAGGCTTTGTCATTTCACAGAGAATTAATAAGAAGATATTAAAAATCCTAATCAACTCATTGAAACACTAATGATTTTTAATGAAGTCTGGCATTGATGCATAGTGTAAGATGTGTCTAAATAGTCTAAAAAATGTGTTGCCTGGGAGTATTTGTTTGCTTAGATCTGGATGCAACCGTTCTTAAAGTGATTCTCATTACAGAATCACCGAATCACTGAATAGTTTTGGTTGGAAAAAGCCTTTAAGATCATCAAGTCAAATCATTAGTGCTGCTGTAAAAGATCAATTTCTTATTTACACCACGATGTCAGTTTTTCACAAGTTTATGACTTGACCTTTTTCCTCTGATTTCATATGTACTATCTACTCCTTTCAAAACTGGTGATAACCAGTGAAATAATTTCATAGACAAAAAATGCTTAAAAAAGTTTTCTATTCGTTTAAAATTTCCATAAAGAAAAGAGATGATTATTATATTATATAAAAGATTAATTTCAGATTTCAATCATTTCTTCTGAATTTCTGATTCTTACAAGTGAGAAGAATTAAGGTGGTTGTTATTTAGTGTTGAAAAATATCTCCTGGGTGTACCAAGTAGATAGATTTACTGCATGTAACCTTCTGTTTTAATAGCTGGAATGAATCAGAATGGAACTCAAATAATTCCATTGACATTTGATTATCCTAAAATCACCCACTTATTCTAAATCTCAATGAAAGAAGTATATTTTCATTTTGTATTGTCATTATACCACTAAATGTACAAGAAATGATTGCACTGACTGCTAATTATGCTGACGATAAAGGAACACCATATTGATTTTTTGGTTGAATAGGGGTCATTATGTTAACAGTAAGATAAAGCTGATTTTGAGTTGACAAGAGCATTATCACTTAAAAAGCTTTATTCTAAACCAGTCTTTTTACTTCTTTATGTGTTTCATACTTTGGTATCTATAAGATATAAGAAATCATATCATGGAAGTTACTGTATAAGGTAAGATTGGGCATGATTCAGAGTGAAATAAGGAAAAGCACTCAGCATAAAACTCTTCACTTACTACATATATGATGCTTCTTTGCCCAAAATACACCTGTGCTTATGGTGACTGACTACTAGAAAAAAAATCTGTATTAAAGTAGTTTAACATTAGCATATTACTCGAGGCAGAGCACAGAAGGGTGGGAGTATCATTTTCTTTTCAGTGTTTTCCCACCAGCCTCACCTGTCAATTGAATATAATTTTTTAAAAAACTGCCTTTTGTGGAAATAGACTACATACTCTTCTCAGCTCATTATAGTGTTCATCCTCCTTATCTTTTGCAGTAGAGATGTCAAACTGTGCAGATATTTTTTTCCTCAGCAAACACTTGTTGTTCCCTGGCAGAATTTTCAAGCATCTGGGCTGGCAGCTTTATTGTTGTCACTTAAACTGTTCTGTAGATATGCTGCTGATTAGTTCTTCTCACTGATGTATTTAGCTTATTGTCATTTTCATTTGCCTTGTTGATACCATTTTTCTTTCACTGTAACTTCTGCTCTTCCATTTTGTGATGCAGACTTCCTTGCACCTATGCCATTCATAAGATCTCTGTGTGAGACAATTTTTATCTGAGCTTTTTAATAGCTTCACACTAAGAAATCACAGGTAAACGGTTCATTTTCTCACCTGGTTTTCTCAAAGATTCAGGAAAGTGTCTCTCATGTAAAGTGAAATGCCTATGTAGTTATGCAGGAATAAGTCATTTTACTATGAGCAGAGGCCCAATTTTTAATAGATGCACTGTATCAGAATTCACATTTGATACTGGATGAATAGTTTGATGTGGTTCTGAACTCCTCTGAATTTCTTAAAAAAAATATTTGTAATGATCATTAGTAGGGAAAGGTTTAGATGATATAGCACAACGTAAGTAATTTAAGTTTACCAGCATGTCTGCATCTGTTCTGTGAAACTGTAGGTACCTATGTTGTATAGAAATGACAGAAAGGAAAACCCTAAGGGAATATGGAGAACTGTAGGCGTTTTCTTACCATCACTTATGTCGTTTAGTCATCTTCATAATCTTCTCTAGATTTTATTCTTAAACATATAAATTATGTTGCTCTCTGTTTTAATAAATATATTTGATTACTACTTATATTAGATTGTGGTTGCATTAGATTGTTATTTACGGTTGAACTTGGCAATAGAATGTAAATCAATGTGTCAATCCAGGAACAGAATAACAAGAAATCTAAATAAATAACTCACAATCCTTTCTCCATCTTCATTCTTAAAGACAAATAATCTCATTAAATGTTCAAGCAATAGCACATTTTGATGTCAGAATCGGTCTCAGATCAAAGCTGAAGATGATAAATCTGCTACACAAAGTATTGTAATACTGACAGAGAAATAAAAGACTTCTGTTCTACTAAAGCCTGCCCTTCTGTTTTTTCTCTGATATATTGTTACAACTCAGCCTGGACCAACCTACTTGGCAGTTAGGGGTGGGAGAATGTATTCAAACTTACATTCATTTTTATGTTTGCAGGGCATACTCAAAAGTCCAATATTTATATTGAACACAGTCAAAGTAACAGAACAGAGTACAGCCCATACTTTGAACACAGTTAAAATTACACACAATTTACAACAATGGAAGAAAGAAAAAAAGATAAAGCAGAGCATAAGGCAAAGGGCAAAGAGAGTGAAGAGGAGAAATCACAGGGAAAAGTGATATACAACATAAAAATAATTACCATCCCAAAGAAGATCAGTGGTGGTTGTCTCAGGAAATGTGGTCCACAGGGTAGATGGTGGGCACATGTGTTTCTTGGCAGGGATTATTTATAGAGGAGCTCTGACCTGTATTAGCATGCTAGGAGTGGTCTCATTGTGCCTGTGCCGTTTCTCCATGTGGAAAGTTCTTGAATTGGGACTGGGGGCTGGCAGTTCAATGGACCCTTTGAGTGAAACCTTTGGGCTCCTGCCTCTTCAAGAGTGTGCCAATCCCTCTGTCACAGCAGCCCAGGATATCTCATTGTGCACTAGGAGTCCAGCCATGGGTGGAGAGGGTTGGGGCAGTAGCGCCTACTTCCACATCTCCCTCCTCTCTTTTCTGCTCCTACCAAACTTCACAAAGCCCCAAGGACACATAGCCTTGCACTCAGATGATATTGAAGACATACAGACAAATACAAATAAAGAAGTTCATCTTTACATATACATAAATAAAATTTTGCTGAGAATAGAAAACCAGCTAAATTCACTAAAAATCCTATGATAAATTCTAATGTTTTGATATAAACCAATATGTAGCTGAAGGGTAATGTCTGACACTGTATCTAAGGAGAAAGCCAAATCATGGTAAGGTCTTCCAAGGATAATTATCGAGGCATATTACAGAATTAATGCAAATGAAGAATAACATTTAAAAAAAAAATAAATTTATATTCTCTGTATACGGTCTCTTTGAGACAAAATGTAGAGGCATAATAAGGATAGAAGATGTCAAAATCCGTCAGGAAATTCATATAAAGAATATGGAGACTACAGGTCACATTTGACTTACTTGGGAAAAGCCCATTAAAACAGTAGTCTGACTGAGATGTGCTAATGACAGTTTAAAAATGTGTGTTACTGTTACAATAACAGAAGGACTGTTTGGCACAAAGGAAAGATTGTGAAAAAATATTTGGAAATCTAATGAGACAAAGAAAATGGAGAACAGAGGGCAGACTAAAAGACAGCACTCAGCATGAGCTCCAAAACTAATGCTATGAGGAAAAGAATAATTCAACTCTTCTATGTGTTGATGAGAAGGCAGCCTTTAGAAAACAGGTATTTCGCCCATTACAGCAGTTTTAAATTGAAATGAAACCCTTTTAAGATCAGTAGCAAAAAAAAATGGAAATCCTTGTACTGCCACTAAGCAGGCCCCATGAATAAAAAGAATTACAGAAACTCCTCAGTGGTGGAGAAGAATCCTTAAGGTTGAGAGAATTAAAAGAGTTTGATCAATTTTGTTTAATGAACAGAAGATTTAAAAACATTATGATAGTATTAAAAAAAAATAGCTGAAAAATGTAGCAGTAAAAAACTGCACAAAATATTTGTATTTGTGGAGTGCATTTGTATTTGGTTTTGGTTTAATTTCAGACTCTTTAATTAGATTATTCTCCTGAATTTTTCAAAATTACAGAAGCTTTGTGAGGTAAGAAAACTATTTCCCTGCCAGGGCTAATTACAGTGCATAAACACTTTCACATGTAGAAAGCACTAAAGATTTTACTAATGAAACAGAGAAAAGTGTAATAAGAATCAAGAACCAGAAACTGAAGCCAGAGAAATTCAGATACATGAGAAAACACAGATTTTTAACAGTGAGGATATTTAATTCCTGAAGCAGGCAACCAGCAGTAACAGGAGATTTTCCATCATTGAACATTTTTTAAAATGTAATTGAGGGCTCAATTCAGACTGCCTCCTTTGATTTCCAAGCCTGTAAAGATGCCTGCCTTGTGCACCATTTCAGAACATCTATCTTATTGTCCTTTATATAAAGAACGTATGGGCAGAAATGCTACTGGGTGTGATTTGTTGACATTGACACAAGTTTTCATGTGTTAGCCTTGTGAACCAGTGAGATGTTTAACATGAATATGTAGTATGTTGCATGACTTGGTTGAATATGATACTGATATGAATATCAGTATGAATATGGTACTGATATGAAGGTTCATTTCCCAATACTGAAAGAAGTAACTTGGACACAATCAACAGCAAGGACCTGCAAGTTTTTCCTTTCACTTCAAATTCCAAAGACCAAAACCTGTCCTGAACATAGCCACCTAATTTATCATTATTTAGCTATATAGAGTCCTGCTCTACATGTGAACTCAATACTGTAACAAGGAGGGCAATATCCCGGAATATGGAAAACTTGTGTTGAGCATCTGGCCTGCTTGTCAGTTTTGTTGTTGGTTTTTGTTTGTTTTTTTTTAATTAAAAGTGCCTTATATGATATGCATGCATAGCTCTGGGACCAGAACTAGAGATGCCTCTAATAGTGTTTTTAGCATGAAAACTTAGTGCTTCCTCATTTCCTCCTGCCTTACACATTTCCCTTCTGCCTGAATTAATTCATAGCCTATTTACCTAACAGCCTTTAATTTTCACCTAACTAATTTTGAAGTGACTTTTTCTTTTTTTTTTCTTTTTTTTTTTTTGTGTCTGATTTTATATGGTTTTCTTTTGAGATTGTTGAGGTCAAGGTCTTCTCTTTTTTTTTAGAATATATTAAATGATAATATTACACATTGATGTAGCTGATGACAAGTCAACCTTCTGCATCCATTAGCATTGCACTCAAAATTTTAGTCAGCAAAGTCTACCGAGTATATATCAAAATTCCTGTGCAACATCGTAGAATTGTGTGTTACTGCAATTTAAAGCTTAGAAAGGGGAGATATTTAAAGAAAGTACAGGAAGCCCCTGTGAAGGCTACATGGTTAAATATGGCTTTTCTTTTTTTGCTAAATTAAATTTTATTAATTAAATTTTGCTAAAAAAGAAAAGAGTTTGAAAAGTAGAGAGGTTTGGATCATTGGATTGAGTCCCTTCAGCATCTAAAAGTTCAAAAGCTACTCCAAATCTCTGAAATGAAAAACTAACCAACTTCAGGAGAAAGGATGGCTCAGAGGCCCAGGCCTGACCTGAACCACACACCCATTTAATTTTCCAAATATTCCCTTTCTTTGTTGCTACTAATGCACATGATTACTTTTGTGGTATGGTAACACCCAAAGGCTCGAGTGAGAATAGTGCTGCATGCTATACAAATACAGATAAATAAACAACCTGCACTCAGCAGAGTTTATGATCTGAAAGGCAAAAGAAATTTGAGGGTTTGGAATATAACTTCCAAACAAAGAAAACAGTGATGACTGGCAAAGCATGGGTAACTGAATCCTTTCTTATTCATCTGTCTTTTCTAACAGGAGCAGAGGTTAGATAGAGGGATTGACAGGACTACGGAATTTAGTAAAAAGAGAGTAAATTATGAAAAGGGAGGAATAATCAGAGCTTGCTGCCTGTCAGGTGATGTCCTACCTAAAGGAATATGTAGGTAAGATATTAGAGGAAGATTTAAGATATTTAAAGAATTTCTCAAGTTGCTTTTCGAAGAATCACAGGGATAACCTACAGCAGGTTACACAGGAATGTGTCCAGGCAAGTTTTGAATATCGCCAGAGAAGGAGACTCCACATCTCTCCCTGGAAAGACAATTCCACTGTTCAGTCACCCTCACAGTAAAGATGTTTCTCCTTATGCGGCAATAGAATTTCCTGTTTTCCAACTTGTGCCCATTGCCTCTGGTGCAGTCACTGGGCAGTGTTAAGAAAGTCTGGCCCCATCCTCTTCACACATTCCCCTTAGATATTTCTCTTCTCTTCTCCAAGCTAAACAGATTGAGGTTCCTAAAGCCTCTCCTCATAAGAGAGATGCTCTGGTTCCATAATCATCTTTGTGGTCTTCCACTGGACTCTCTCCAATAGTTCCTTGTCTTTCTTGAACTGGGGAGCCCAAAACTGGATACAGTACTCCGAATGCGTCCTCACTAGGGCAGAGTAGAGGAGGGAGGATAATGTCTCTCAACCTGCTTGATACACTCTTCTTGATGCACACCAGGATACCACTGGCCTTCTTTGCTACGAGGGCACATTGCTGCTTTATCATCAATCTGTTGTCTACCAGGAATCGCAGGTCCTTCTACACAAAGTTACTTTCCAGCAGGTCAGCCCCTAACTTGTGCTACAGTGCGGGGTTACTCCTCCTGATGTGCAGAACCCTACTTTTACCTTTGTTGAATTTCGTTAGGTTCCTCTCTGCCCAGCTTTCCAGCTTGTCCAAGTCTCGCTGAATGGCAGCACTGCTTTTTGGTGTACCAGCCTCTCCTCCCAGTTTTGCATCATCAACGTCCCCTCCTCCAGGTCATTGATGAATATGTTGAACACGACTGGGCCCTATAGTGACACCTGGGGATCACCACTGGCCATTAGTTTCCAACTAGACTCTACACCACTGATAACAACTTTCTGAGATCCTCCATCCAGCCAGTTCTCAACTCACCTCATTGCCCTTTCATTTAACCCACACTTCCAAAGCCTGCCTATGAGGGTAGAAAATGTTAAAAGCTTTGCAAAAGGTGAGGTAGACAACACCCAAGTCTCTCCGCTCATTTACCTAGCTAATCATGACATCATATAAATCTTTCAGACTAGCCAAGTATGATTCTCCTTTTTTAAACCACGTTGGCCACTCCTGATAGTCTTTTTCTTCCAGGTGCATAGAGACGACATCCAAGTTGAGGTGTTTCATCACCTTTCTGAGATGGAGGTGAAGCTGATTGATCTGTAGTTTCTTGGGTCTTCCTCTTTGCCTTTTTTGAAGACTAAAGTGATATTAGCTCTTCTCCAGAAAAGCTTTTCTGGTGGAAGCAGGTTCTTTCTTTAAAATTATGGAGAAAATGTTTGAATAAGTTATTATGAGTATCCAAATCTCCATGTAAATATTTACTTAAATATATAACTTTGGAAAATGATAAGTAAAAAATGTTTCTAACCAAACACTCGAACTCTAAATTTTAATTTGCCATAAAGCTGAATAATACACTACTCCTATTCACACAGTCATGTGCTCCAACTCAATCTGTAAACAAAACCAAAAATAAAATACAAATTAGATCAAGTATATTTTTAAAATGCTTGAAAAGCCATAAACTATTATCTTAAAAGCTCTAAACAAGGGGAAATATTCCAGAGTTAATTTAAGAATCCGTGTATGACAGGAGAGATTACCATCTCCTCTGTCTCTGCTATCTGGGGTTTATTATAATTCCTTCCAGGACACCCCTTCTGCTATAGCTGGTTAGAGCTAGCTAGAAGCAGAAGCTCAAAGACAATTTCCTTTCTGCACACATTCTATTCAATTGACAGTTATGATCTTGTCCTTCTTAAAGATCTGTAATCCCCTAAGTGAATTTTATAATTTTTCAAAAGCTATCCATGCCTATTCTTTTAATGTGGTAGTGGTCACAGTATCCTGTTTTCCCAGTGCTTATACTATCTGTTTAAGGTGCAGTGCACAAGAGGTCTTCTTGTGTCTGAAGGAATTAAAACCCACCATCCCTTCTTCTCTAATGCAAATATTGAATATTGTCATAAAACAGATTATATTGGTGTGATGAAGAGGTGATCTTAATACTTACCACTAAACCTTCTTTGCCATGCAGAAAGTACAAAGATAAATGCAATGTCACTGTTTAGTGGGACTGAAAGTAATACCTGGTGCAAAATTTCAAAAGTAATTTCAGTAGGTATACTATTAAAAAATGGATGACATACATGTTGAAAAATTGTCTATTTATACTTTAATGCAAATGATGAGCATATTGATTTGTTATACTAAATAGCAATAATAGCACATTAGCTATCTTGCCTAAGGTTCTATCTTCAATTGCTAATATAAAAATATGCATCATATCAAAATATGTCAATGTCTGAAGCATAAGCAATCTCTCAATCACTATTACAGAGTTGGAATACACTAAATCCCAAAGTAGACTATCAAAAAATAGCTTCAAATATATCCCATTTAAACTTGAAGTGTTTGTGTACTTTTCAGCTTTGGTACCTGAGTAATCGTAGTAGAAAAATGAATTAGCAGTTCCACCCTACACTAAAGTTTTCTTTAAAAACAATCTATTACAGAACAAATAAAAAAAGGAGAATTCTACCTTCTTTTATAAGCATTTCTCTTAAAATATATAGCATGTTCTGACATATTTGAAAACTTTGTTATTATAAGTGGACACCTGAGTTAGTGCCTTGTAATATTCCCCTCTGCATAGACACCAAAGGCAGGGCAACCTTAAAAATCATGTTACAGGTACAGGGAACAAGAATTAGAGACAAGGAAAGTTAAGGGACTTGGACATGTAGCATGCTAAGTGCTGGAGAGTCTGAAAGTTTGACATCCAGCTTAGGAAATGAAATCCGTAAACCTGAATTAAGAGCCTAAAGGCAGTGTCCATTGACACTTTTCTCTAGCGGCAAAAGCTAAGAACTTTCTGCTCCTCTTTGTCTGCCCATCATTTATTCTTAACCTACACAGTAGTATGCTGTTTTCTCAATCTGTTATGATGCAGTTGTATGAGAATATTCTAAATGGGTTCGCTGGATTTAAAAAAAAAAATGAGCTTAACAACAGCAACAATAAAGAGGATTTTTTCTTAGCCCAGTCCAGGTCACTTCAGTGATCTCTTTTATAATACAGCCCTACAAACCCTAGCTCATCAGACAAGACAGTGTCAAGGTGCATGGCATTTTTACTTTCTGACCTTCCAGAGAAAATACGTTCCTGAATCTACACTGGAGAACAGGATTTTAAAAAGGGACATCTGTAAAGGTGTGGTCCTATAGTCATCTGTGTTATGTTATTTCATAATAATTTCATACTACATCTCTTACTGGATTGCATTACACTGCAGATCAGCTTGGAGCATAGGACTTTATTTCTGTCTAGGTAATCAGTGAAGGTGATGTGAATTTTAAGCTGACTTTATATTTTATCCAAGGTTTATGCTTGCTGTAAGTCAGTAGATAACACCTGAAACAGCATAAAGAAGAAAGTGGTACAGACAGGTAATGTTCTATCTAGCATAAGGCCAACAAAGAAACAAGTGATTCCTTCAAAGGCTTATAAAATTGCTTGGAGAAGTGGTCATGTGGTTCAAGTCTTTTGATCCAGTAGTAGGTACTCTAAAACCGTATTTATTATCGCGTCAAAACACTGCATGAAACAGCTTAAGTCAGCACTTACCTCAGCCAGTCCAAAGTTTTAAAAGGGGATCTGGTTGACTTTTCCACAAGTAGTAAGCTAAGTCTGTCCTTTGACTGTGAATAATTTTCTTAGTGTTTTCTTTATAAAATATCTATTGATGATACGTTGTTTCTTTGCTTGACATATTAGCATGACTGTGAAATTATTTGATCAGAAACTTGAAACTATGCACTCCAGTGTGCAGTCCCAGTGCTAAAGTACTAAAACTCTTCAGTTGATTGTTTACCTACTGCCCTAACGAAGATGCTACTGAAGATTCTGATATGGTACCTATTCTCTCCAGAAAAAAAAACAAAAAACAAGCACACACACAGCCCACTCACACCAAGCAAACAAACATAAAGCACAGAACTAGACCAAAACACCTAATATTTTTTTATTATTATTGAAGTGGTCCCTTCAGGATCAACTATTTACCACAATATAAACAGAAACAAAAAAAAATGGTTTGCTCCTAGTACAGACAAAATTACTTTGCTAAATTGTGTTCATTGTTCTTCTGGATGCGGTAAGGATAGATATAAGCTTACATGCTTTCTTTTCCTGGATAATCCCTTTCACAAAACTAGAGACTAGTATAGTTATTTTATCTAGAGCCAGAGGTGACTCCTTCTAGGCCCCATTAGTGCCATTCGTAGTCTGGACAGGGATGAACAATAGCAATACATAGTACTTATTTCTCACACAGACAATACAAAGATAATCCTTTTCTTCAAAAGGACATTTATGACTGCCTAGAGTCACTATCTTAGACAGTCCACCAGGGCATTCGTAATATCATTTGAAAGTTTTTTATTGACAGGATAACAAAAACTTTCTTTATTCTACCTAAAGGACTTACCTGGTCTCTACTACAGCATTATATGAGTCTCTCTCACCTTTACAAAATGTTTACTACCCAGCCCAGTTTACAGCTGGGGAATGCATATTCATCTTCATTTATTTATTCATCACTTATTCATCTTTCTGCTAGAGTGAAATGCATAGCCCTGAGTCAACTATTTTGGTTCTCTGCTGTGACAGGCGCTCAAGAATAAATTTAAACAATAATTTTGCAACTTTTTATGGTAAACAAAAAGACATGCAGGAGGATGATGTGAAAGCTGGGGACTACTTTGGCTGCGGTGCACACAAGATGGTGGAATTCAGGATTCTGCATGGAAGAAGCAAGGCAATAAGCAGAATTAAAACCCTGGACTTCAGGAGAGCTAACTTCAGCCTCTTCAAAGACCTACTTGGAACAATCCCATTGGTTAGATCTCAAAAAGGTAGGGGAGGTCAACAGAGCTGGTCAATATTCAGGCACTTTTCCTTCAAGCTTAAGTTCAATAAATCACTAGGAGTAAGAAATCAAGCAAATGAAGCAGGAGAGCTGCATGACTGAGCAAGGCATTTCTGGAAAAACTCAAACAGAAGAAGGAAGTTTAAAGAATGTGAAAAAAAGAGATTGGCTACTTGGGAGGAAGATAGGAACATGATCAGAGTATGCGAGGATGCAACAAGGAAGGCTAAGGCCCACTTGGAATTAAATCTCTCAAGGGACATCAAGGAGAACAAGAAGGGCTTCTTCAAGTACTTCAGTAGCAAAAGGAAAACTAGAGAAAATATGTACCCACTGTTGAATGAGGTAGGTGCCCTGGCAACAGAGGTCAGAGAAAATACGGAATTATTGAATACTTTATTGCTAAAACTGGCCCTCGGGAACACCAGACCCAGGAGGAAAGAGAGAAGGTCTGAAGAAGGGAAGACTGTCCCTTGTTTGAGCAGGAGCAGATTAGAAACCATTTAGGCAAACTAGACACTCACAAATAAATGGGCCCAATGGGATGCATCCACAAGTGCTGAAGGAGCCGCAAATGTTATTGCTAAACTGCTCTACATTATCATCAAAAGATCATGGAGAGCAGGAGAGGTAGCTTAGAATTGGAGAAAAGCCAACATAGTAACTCTGCTTGGACAGTCCTGGAGGTGGAACACGCATAATTGATTCTTCTGGAAGACTCCAGGTCTGCGTCTGGAGACTTAGGAGTTACTTACAGTTCAAAAGACCCTTGCCCAGGATAATCAACGCTCAAACCCTCTGTCCATGCAACCTCAATCAAGCTTTGCGGTCACTCACAGTTCAAAAGACCCTCTTTCCATATTAGCTTCTGCTTGAACCCTTCAGACACATTGAGGCAGTCATTTTCTTGCCTGCTCACAAGGAGCAAAGTCAAAACTCTTCCTTCTTTAAGCACACATTCCACACATTCCAGCCACTGGGGCAGCAAAGTGTTAAACTGCCAAAACTCTCAAGCATATACTGTAAAGCCACTTAAAAAAAAAAAAAAGGAAAAAAGAGCTTTACACTGATTTACTGATTTACTGACTAAAACTTCTTGCAAGTAGCATGTTCTGACAATGCTGTTTCTGACAGAGAAATAACCTTTCAGGTTATATTCACATGAAAGGGTGTATATTTATGTCCAGTGTTAAATTTCATATAATGTAAAATTTATTGCATAATTTTGGGAATATAACAGAATATTGACAAGGAGGAATTATAAAACACACTCAAGTGACCTTGCAGTTGGGATGTAGAAAAACACATAAATCAGGCCAATCATTGCCTAGTCTTGTGTGCTTAACAAGTAGAATACTTCATGTTCAGGTAACACAGGCTTATGATAAACTCAGCGCCATGCCAGAAAACATGCTTGAGGTTCCAGCTCTGGTGTGAGAAATATGAAAGCACGGTGGAAAACTACTTTGCTTTTTGCTGGTAAATACAGGCAAAGTGGCCGGTATGACATATGAAGTTTCTAGCAAGGACCAAGTTCAGTGTTGCATTTCTAATGCCCAGGTGCTGTTTCGGAGTTGCCCCGGATCATGATGTAACAGAAATAAATGTACTCTTTCCATTTTATCTGTGGCTTTGTGATTGTTCCTGTGTTCTGCCTGCATCCGTCTCACACAACAATATTTGGTTTTGTAAATTAATTAGTTGAATTAATTTGTTTTATGGTTTTACAGTGGATAAGTGTTAACCCTGTTGAAATAAAATATCAGATTGTCGTTCTTGTGACTTCCATTTTTTTAGGAAACATTTAGAACAATACTAAGAGTACAGGTGTGCTTCCCTTTATGAAAAAAAGATCCAGTGTTTAAGATGTAAAACTATAATTGTTTAGAGAGCCTTATTTCACCTTCAAAGTCTAGGGACCAGTAAATTCCATGTCATAAGAACTTAGTTATATACTTTAGTCCAGTGTTTAATTTAAGGAAGCTGTAATTGTATTTTTCAACTAGTTTTTTAATTCTTGAATGTAATAGTAAAAAATTTTTGTCAAGGTCTGTTATCAGACTTAAAGGGCCTGTATGACACTGTATTTATAAGCTGCACATTGTGTCCACGTATATGCATGGAATATTTAAATAACTGTACTATTTTTAGATTCTATTCTCAATAATCTTTCTATGTGCAATGAAGAAGAACGGTTAAACAGCAGAGCTTAGTATTTTTATTAATGTCAATTATTTGTGTTTATTTATGTATATTTTATTGATACTAATTTTATTGATTGATTGTATTTATTTTATTTGTTTTATTGTATCTATTGATGCAGTAAAAGGAAAAAAAGTAATCTAAACCAGAAATAAACACAACTAATAGGACATCTGAAATACAAATATATTCATACAAAAGTAGATTCTTAGACTCTATTTGTCAGTGAGGAGAAATAAATACTTTCAAGAAAGTTTCATCTCATAATTACCACAGATATGCAGAATACTTCAAGTGATTCGTTTGTTTGCTGTGAATCTAAGGTGATAGGATCAGATACAGCTGTCATCACTGTAGACGTCTATATCTAGTTGATATGAATTACATTCAAAAATTAACTGAAAAAGCACCATGCATCTACTATTTCTAGTATAAACAATAAAACTTGTTAACATAGCAGGATGTGAAAACATTCGCTATTCGCTTAGGCTATCAGGGAGAGAAATTATTAAAGAAAACACAGGAGCACTATAGAGAAGATGGTATTGGAAATACGTAAGACCTGGAATTGCTCTTCACAGAAAAAAAAAAAAATGGGCACTATTAAATAGTTTCATTCATTTCTAAGCATGATGTTGGTGCAATTAACAAATTAGTCATTACTGTTGATGTTGCTACATCACCTCCTTGGGCAAAGCTGTCCTTTTAAATGCCTGTGGGTTGCTGACTAGGCAGGATCCCACTGTAGAATGAGGTTTGATAACTTTTCTAGAAAAAATTCATGGAAGTTTGGGTACCTGAAGTGTGGGAATATAGTATGGGAATATACAATTTTTTTTTTTAACAAAACTCTAGGAAAAAAAACAAGCTGGAACAAGATTACATTAGTTAGCAGAAAAAAAGAAACAGAAGCCAGTGATGAGTCTTCAACTTTTATCTCAATAGTTGCCAGATTCTGAGCATTTCTTACAACTTGGCTGTGATAGAGTGGAGCCACTCCCTAAAAGTAAGTGGTTTTGACATTATTTTCGACTGAAAATCAAACAGTACTTACTGATGAAGTAGAAATGTAGGTAGAGCTGACATTAAGGTGGTTTTTTTTCCCCACACATCAGACAAAGAATAAAGTTCTATTTTAGCTCATGGAAATACTGACTTAATTTCTGGCTTTACCTTATCAAATTCATTTCCAGTGTCTCAAAATCATGCAACCAGCAGCTTTGACTATACTCTGGAAGAAGGACCAGGGTGTTCCTTGCACTTCCTTTGGACATAGTCCAAACGTGTTTCAATGAATGGCTTAGTTTTTTTCTGGGTTAAGCGTTGCTTACATTTCTCACCTTATAAAAGCACCAATGAAATATTAAAAATATGTGATGAACTGGAATCCAGTAGTCCACAGATGAACATACTGAACAATCATTAGACAAGGCAGCGAGGCTTATTCATATCATCTCTGTTGCCAATGCATTCTTCTTTACTGTACAGAAACAGATTTTTTTTTCTTTTTTAAATTTATGCGAGCTTAGTAGTACATCCATCTTAGTATAAGGCATTTGTAGATGTAGAACATAAAGATTTGAACTCCTATCCATAGACACAAATGAGCTCAGATTTCTTCTCTGATCCAAGGGCCATGGTAAAAAAATGAGACCAGCATATCTTTATTTTGAAAAGATAGGTTTGTCCTCCATCTGTGGAGAAAAACACCTGCTTATTCTTCGAGTTGAAAAGAGTCTAGCAGAACTTGCTTTTGATATAGCGAAGTTACTCTCTACTGTCAAGACCAAGGTATTTATAGATGTAGAAGCAGTGTTTCAGGAATGTAAGACAACTACAATGTAAAACTGTAGAACTTATGCACTTACTTTAGCCTTCTCTAGCCATCTACATGAAGACTCCTAACATATTTTGTAATGTTTTGATATCTTGAAATCAAGAAACTACAATTCGAGTGACCGTATGTAGCTGTCTACTGTTTCACTGGTTGTCTGTGATTTTATTGATGCTCTTTTTTCATAATTCCCACCTTTCTCCAGTTTGCTTGGCCATCTTTACCCAAGTACAAAGACATCCTGAAATTAGGACATATTCAGCCTAATAGTATAAGCAATTAAGCGCTGTCAACACGCATAAATATAAATAGGTTCTAATAAGCTCTGATGCCACACCCTGTCATGATACTCAATGAGCTTCCACTGTCTTGACAGGCTTAAGTAAGGAGGGAAAAGTCAGTGGCTGCAGCTCTTGGGAGCCATCCCTCAGGGTTGTGGAGCTGCCGTTTTCCTTCTGTTGACAGCTTCAATGGTTTCACCCCAACCTTGTAATTCCTGACTGCCTGGCCCAGTGATCCACCTCAATCACTGCTAGTTGATGATAAAAAGAAACAGGACTAGAAAATAGCAGGCAAAATCTGCAACTTGTATTTGGTAGTTGCACATAACTCTTACAAGGAATACCACCTAACATCTATAAACACAACATTGCTCATCATATTAGTAGTGGTAGTATGTCCAGAGCTCAGAGGTGGCTCATTGATAAGGCATGGATTGGTCAGACTAATTTCAGTGCTAGATATCCAGGTCAATAGAGAAACAGAAAGAAGAAATACCAATTTTGCAATGAAACATTACTCTGTTTATAAATGTGTGATTAATGCAACTTCTTCCTCTGCTGGGAATTTTACTCATGAGCTTTTCTTGGAAAGACATACTAGTGTAGCGGTGTCATTGCCCCAGAAGGTGAGACATTATCACCTTGTGTGTCCAGTTTAGTTTTTGAAGCCATATGTCATATGTGAGGGTACAACAATGAATCTTTCATGGCCTTGTTGCTTGTTAACAGACTGGACCAGCTTTTAAAAACACTTCTAAACTGTGTTTGCTAAGCCGGAGTATAAAGAACTCCTAGTAGTTCTCATCCTCACCCTCTGTTGTTTACATGAGTCTTCTTTTTCTTCCAGTGTTAACAGTTCACTCCAAAGATAGACAGAAGGATTGGCTGAGGATGGGGGTGCTCCTCAACCTGCCCTGCAAGGAAAGTATAGCTGCAGTGTACAAAAGTACTATTTTTTTCCCCACATAATTTGTGTAGTGCTGTATTAATTTTTCCACACAGATATACACTTCAGTAAGCCATTTAGATTTGGTGTATTCCTATCCACAACGCTGTTGTTTTAATGGGAAATAATTAATTTTATTCGAGACAGCCACACCAAATAGAAGTAAACTACCCAGCATGTTTGTTGCTTACTTTTTAATCTCAGTGTATTGATTTTAAAGCTTGTACCAATTTCTCTCAAATTAACCTCTTATTTTCTTGAGTTATATAAATAAATAATGTGAAAAAAAGCAAGTGAAACCGAAGGGAGAAAAATTAACAGTACTTCTTTCAGATCCTGAGTAAATCACTCTGAGCTTTCTTCAAGGAAATATACTTCTATGATGTCTCTCATCTCGTTTTACTGATATATGTGTCTATTTCATCAGTTCCAGTAATATTAACCAGATCAAAATTTAACAAAGATAAACAGAGAAATCACATACATAATACATACTACTCTGTTGGAATTTTATATATATATATATATATATTGTGCATTCCAAATGCAAAAAAGCTATAGAATCTATGATCAAAACTCTAAAACTTTTCTCTTGTGTCTTCTGATATATCCTTAAAGAACAGAATAACAACACTTTATCTTGAAAAAGTCACTGAAATGTAAACAATCTACCCATTATTTTGTATAGACAGTGTTGGAAATTCTAGCTGTGAAAAACACAGGGATTATAATCAGAAATGTTCTGTGGCAAGCCTGCTAGGAAAAAAATCTTCAAATACTCTGGTAAAATTAGTCTAATCCCTCACGTTTAACTGAGCGGAGGTTCCAAACTTTATGCCTTTTCCTATAGAACTCCAAAGTCCTTTAACTTGCCTTTTCCCATCAAAAAAAGCCACAGTGTCAGCTGTCTCATCCTTTTGCTCTTTCTTTGAAGTGAGTTTTGTTACTGCAGAGCAGTGTGGTGCCTGACCTGAGACAGCCTGTATTGCCCTATGAAAACATGGCTTAGTAGAGAAGTGGGTAAGGAGTTTAATAGCTGTCAGTATATCAGCAGAAGGCACTGGACTCTTTGAAAGGCAATCTCCCTCCCACACCATCCACCCTTGTTTTTCTTCATAAAGATATCGAGAAAAGCTGCAACCCGGGAGGGCAGAAAGAGAAGTACATTTGAAAGCTTCAAGTACTTAGCGATAGTTTTGAGAGGAAAAAAGAGTTCAAGAAGAAAGTGGCGGTACTAAAAACTAGGGTTCACATGACTGACCAAGAATCTTTCACATTTTATTATTTTTCTTCTCCAAATTATCTGATTTTTTTTAACGCTTGTCTTCATTGTCTGTCAGTTCTCTCTTGTTATAATTGTTCTCCTGTAGTGTGCAGCACTTTGCAGAACAGGGTTAGATACATATTATTTTACATTTTGACTAATTTTCCTGAAAACTTTTCTGCTTCTAGCTGCACTTCAGGATTTACAAACCCCATTTCCATTCTTACTTCTGGAAACATTTCCAGACTTGCAATCACACTTCTGTTTACATGGTTATGCTCATTACTCTAATTTGCATCATGACTCCTTGTGTTTGAGATTCTCTGCTCTAGGAAGTACTGCAATACAAAGTATAAGTAACAACCAAGTTAAAAAAAGGAATGAGAAAAATATCATTGAGAAAACAAAGGTCAGAATAGAGAGAATAAATTGATCAAATGAACAGAAAATGCAAGGAAGATGAACAAAAATAAGAAAAATTATATATAATGTATATGGAGGAAGCTACACAATATTTTTAAGAGGGTGCTTTTAAAATGTGTCTCGTAATATAATATCCTTTCTATATAGCTTCCAAATTAAAAAAAAATGCATATTTGCCTCCAATAATATAGAACTTCTTTAAAATTATTTGCATAGAAATAACTGAACTACCTCTAATGAGTTTGCTTCTTGCTATGTAAATTTCTTCGTTTCATAAAGTAAAATGCCTTTAACACAGATTAATTATTATTACATCACTTTTAAGAGCAAATATTTTGTTTTATTCATCATTTATTAACTAACACATATTTTATCAGCATGTTTACAACATGTTTCTGATTCTGATCAATGTCTAAAATCACCTGTGAGCCCCTACTGAATGTCTCCATGTTCTTGATCACCTTCAAATACCAATAAATGATAACTATAACTGAAAAAAGAAGTCATGTCGTCTTTCAGAGTTCTTATTGGTTGATATGAAGTACCAATTAAAATATCACAACTACAAAAAAAAAAAATTTGAGATACTTACAATGCCAAAGATTACTTTGGGTATGTTAGAATGATCATAGAAAGGAAGTCTACACATTAATAATTTCTGCTTTTAGGATATTTAATTGCCTTCTTAGCAACACACCTATTATTTCAGACTGGTAAATAGTGGTTGTATACAGAAAGCAATAATAGGTAGTAAAACAATATTTCCTTTCTTCTATGAATTCTGATGACACAATCAATATTCAATGAAACTAAGAGATCTTTAAAATATTACCTATACAGTTAACGTTTCACTCCAAGGAATGCAAATCGCTTCCTGAAAAGGAAGAATCTTTGATTTCTTTGCATATCCTGAAAGAAATAGCCCCTCAGCATCTTAATCTGGCACCCTGTAAAAATTTATGCAGGTTCCTTTGTCTTGTCCATATGCATTTTCTGCTGGACAGTGTGTTAATTCTAAAAGCAGACATTCCGTATCTTAGATTGACTTTCTCTCAGAATCTAAATGTTAAAGAACCATGAAAACATAAAAAAAAGGGTCTTATCAATGGTATACAGTACAATTTCTAAATAAATTGTGGTGACTGTTCTCCTAGTACTAAATAACTCTAAAAAAATGCACGTAGATGAGATTTTAAACCTCTATTTTTTGTGAAGGAACAGCTAGCTAAAGCATTAGAAGGAGATGCTAATTGAAGTAAATCTTGCAACATTTTCCTAAATTAATCAAGCCCGTATGATCCTACTAAGTGGTCCTGCGCTTTATTTAAGGATAGAACAAGTGAAAAAACAGAGAAGCAAAAGTAATGCTCTGAATAAATCTGTCATTTCTGTAATAGTTAAAAGAAAGTGATATTCCAGCCTTTGCTAACTGAAGCAGCATGTATAATAGGATCAGATTTCCTCAGCATAAACAAAATTCATTATTTTTCTGTATTATCTCAGCCTTTTGATTCCTGTCTAATAGTCTTAGGATTTAAGACCCAGCTCTGCAGGTCAGCGTACAGCAAAGACAGGCAGATTTGTCTTCCAACACCAGTAAATAGAGGATGAGGCCAGACTCATCAGCTAGCTGGTATCTGTTGATGGAATTAGCAAAGTAACTGAGATCATGATAAAAGCCCTGGCCAGCCTGCAAATGAGATTTCTCAGAATAAGAGATAAAAAATATCTTGTCCACATCAAGGATAATAATTAACCATTCTAGTCAAAGTATTGCAATAAGTATGATCTATAATCTTATATGCAGCTCTTGCCATCTTCAAGTATTCACGTACTAAGCAATTAACTATCCTGGCAACCCTTTGAAACAGACAAACATCTCTGTGCTACATATAGAGCGGACACAGATATAGGGTATGATCAGCCAGGAATATATATAAGAGGTTTTATAGTTTAAGAAGGTACTGCCCCCTCATCTCAGAAGAGATAATATTCCTCATCCATTAAAAATCATATAGTTTAGCTCTAACTCTCACAAAGCTAAGATAATAAAATGCTGAATGTAATGGATTATTCACAATGGCAGTGGTCATATCTTAACTGCAGGGTAATAATTCCCATTTGAGGGACACTAAACTTGTGAAAGTGTTCTATCCTGATTCTTTTAAATTGCTGTCTGATCTCAGTGGTAAAACTAAGAATTAATTTCTGCTATCCTTCCCTTTCATTATTAGACCATTTAAACCACAAATGTAGTTCTAGAAATACAAATAGAAATATAGAAACACCCATACACGCATAACATGAATACAAAACAATCCAATTAAGAGCTAAAAGTTGTTCAATTGCATGCATATCACACACTAGGAAAGTTTCCAGAAAAGCCTGGCAATTATGAGTTATGCAAGGAATATGAAGTATGCAGCAAGAAATTAAAAGTCACATATAATTTCTATGACACTATGTGTATGCCCATATTTACAACAACAACAAAAAAGACACTATGTCTTGCAGCTTAGCTCATATAAAGTCAAATTTGGGCTTAAGTACTCTTGATTTAGAACTAAAAATACCTTAAACTGCTTTCCTGTCCAGAGCTGAAATACAATGTCTCTGTTATTTCAACGTACAATGCAAAGCCTCAGAGGTTTGTAATCTCTTCTGTTTTCTCATTATATCTTGCAAAACAATCTCCTAGACTGTTTCAGTTGCTAAAAAGCGCAATGGAACTTTGGATATTACTATGGGAAGTAGCATTAATACACAAAAATCGTATGTACCTATGTTACAATTGAATGAGTACTGACCTATATAATACCTTATCATTATTTTATTGGTAAATTTTCCGTACAGATAAGTTATTTTGGAATAAGTAAAAAGAGAAACTTGGAATTCCTCGGTGCTTTGCCTAAGACACAGTTTATCACTCATCTGTTCTAAGAATATTCTCGTTCTAAATAACCCCAAATATATCCTTTATAATATGTCCTCTGATTCAGCTGAGCAGAAAAAATCTGCCACATTTAACTTACATTTGACTACACTTCAACTGCAAGTGAAGTGAAACAGGTATTTTTATCCAGCCCACGGGGGCAATTTAAGTCTAAATTAACATATGCTAGTATGTGACTTTGAGAACATTAAGAACTATTAATCTACAGATGAAGAAATAATGATGAACTTTCCATAATAGCTTTAAAAACAAAGGAATAGAATGTTAAATGTTTAGATTTTATCAATATATCCAGACATTTGCAGGTAATTCTGTGAAGATACAAATAATATGTTGCAATATGTGTTCACCTATATTTTTAGTTATATAACAACCAAAAAATCAGAATCCAAAATCCTGCAGTTACCTGCAAAAAGTCAAAATTGCATTAGTAAGTGCTTGATACACAATCTGTTTTTCTCTGTGTACAGATATATACTTTGCCACTATCGTATTCGAATGCTTTACACTAATGAGTAAATGCCTTCTAACACTTTTTTTCTTTGAGGCAAGACAGCCTTATTCTCACTGTTATAAACATGAGAGACCAATGCTCTGAAAAGTATTTGAGAATGTCTAAGTGTAACCACATAAAAAAATATATTAACTGCACCTGACTATCCAGGTATGCAAAGAATGGATGCTCAGTAATCTTACCAAGTCAGAAGCTAGATGATCTAATGACAGAAGATTTATCTGACGTAAAACCTATTCATTTTCTTCTGTGATCTATCACCATTACAAGGAGCACTTCACAAAACTTAATCACCTTGATGTCCATTCAGATTTGAGACACTGCAGCCTCATTCATTGAACATGGTGTTAGACAAGGGCATATTAGTGTAGGTAAATCAGTGGGGTTACATTGTTCTGAAGCCCAGAATTATTGCTGCTGGACTGATTTTGGCATTTTTCAGTTGTCCCCACTATCAACTGACAGCCACACATTCAAATGTGCACTAGCATCTTTGTTGCCCATTAATAGAAAAAAAAGAGATATGTTGCTCACTATGACTTATTATCTTTTGTAAATTTTCTACTGTGTTCTCTTGCTATCTACTTGTGGGCTTAAATATCTTTAAGAAATACCATTAAAATGCTTTTTGGTGTTTTAATTAATACTACCTATCAGGTTTGGTGACCCACTGATGTGTTTTGACCTCTTCTTAATGGACAAACATTACCTAAGGAAAGTAAAGCAAGTTTTTACTCTGGTGGTGTCCTGTATCAACACTGTTTCATTAAATAAAAATGCAACCAAAGAGGGTGTCAATGTCCTGATGCTTAGACATCTACCGTTTCTGCTTTACATAATTCTCTGCTATGAATAGGTGAAAGACTCATTAAATTAAAATTGCCACATGATATCCAACACATTCCAGGCACTGGAAAATGTAAAAAATTTTATGGAGTATTTATAGATTCTCCCATCTCTGGAACAGGATGTCTTGATTCTCTTTTCACTTCTGCTGATGTACTCCACAAAGAATTTAATTTTAAGGGAATTTTATTAAGCTGTAATAAAAAGAGAAGGTGCCAGCAGAAGTCATCCAGATCCTTCTCTAGCCTATATACTTTCCCCTTGACTTTAATACACAGCTTATATTTTACGCTGTATCAATACCTAAGATCTAAGGCTATTGGGGAAAAAAAAAATATTTACTGGCTGATTTTGAACTTTGCATTCACTCTGCCAAAGAAAAAAATGTAATCCTTCTATAATTTTGAAAAAAGACCCAGAGTGCGTAAAATTGATACACATACAGCAGCTCAGGAGACATGATATTCTGAGATAATAAGGAGTCTTTCACTGAAAACTCTTATTCCATAGTAAGCAGTACAGATTAACATCCTCAGCTTCTTGACTAAGTCTTTATCTCCCCATGAACATTTTAATTCTGGACATGGTTTTCCAGAAAAGCTGGATTTCAGTCATTGTCATTTTCCAGTACAGGTTTGTCAAAGAGGTCTCATTGATTTTTTAAACTCTTCAGACTTCCCTCATAGTTAAAAGAATTTAATATATTACAAAAGCGTTAGTAAGTATAATGAAAGCTTACTCCTTAAATGTTTGGTCTCTATAGAATGCTGACACAAAATCACAGAATCACAGCACAATAGGGCCTGGAAGGCAACTTTGGAGATCATGTAGTCCAAGCCCCCCCCTAAAGCAGGTTCAGCTACAACAGGCTGCACAGGAATGGGTCCAGGCAAGTTTTGAATATGTCCAGAGAAGGAGACTCCACAAACGCCCTGGAAAGACTATTCCAGTGCTCAGACACCCTCACAGTAAAGACATTTTTCCTTATGTTCTGTTGAGAAGTCTTGTCTCGTCCTCTTCACGTTTTCTTGCCCTCAGTTTGAAAACGTCAGTGTGGGTCAACCCAGAATGCTTTGTCTGCAAAGCAATTTAGCTAATAACAACATCACTGTGCCCCACACTATTTACACTGTGCACACAAACTATTTCCCAGACCTGGCTCCCTGTGTTTTTTGCCTCTTCCCAAAGATCAAGTCAGAGCTCAAAGGAACCCATTTTTCATTGGTAAGAGATAAGAAAGCAAAAATGACAGAGATCCTCAATAGCCTTTTAGAAAATAATCTGTGAAATTGCTTTGAAAGTTGGCAGCATTGTATGCAGCTGTGTGTCAACTCAGAAGGGAATTATTTTGAAAGTTATCATAGTTGATTTTCTTTTAGTTTGTTAAATAAAAAGAGCTACAGGCACAATGCCAGTTTTGTTTTGGATCTTGTAGGTGTTGTAGCTCCTAGGCTCAGGCTACAGGTCTTTAAGTACTCTAATACACATACAGGAGTATACATAAGAAGGGAGTTTAAAACAGCATAAACTGAGATGTTTGATGCTATGCTACACTGCTGTTTAGGGTAAATTCACTGATTTTCTACAGGAAAGATGGGGAGGGGCTCTTTATCAAGGAGTGTAGTGATAGTATGAGGGGTAATGGTTTTAGGTTGAAAGAGGGTAGATTTAGATTAGATATTAGGACCAATTTTTTAGTTTGAGGGCGATGAAGCACTAGAACAGGTTATCCAGAGAAGTGATGTATACCCCATCCCTGGAGATGTTCATGGATAGGATAGATGACGTTTTCAGCAATCTTATCTAGTGGAAGATGTCCCTGCCAGTGGCAGGGAGGTTGGAATCTTCAAGGTCCCTTCCAACCAAAACCATTCTATGAGTCTATGAATTTTGTTATTGTATGATTCAGTGAAAGTAAAATGTCCAGAAACATATCAGTCAAACTGGAAACAGTAAGTTTAGTGAGAAAACGAAAGGACAGGGGAGATATATACCTACATGATGATACAAATCCAATTAAAATCTTCCCGGAAAAAATGAATGCTTGTTTTTTAATATGCTGCTTCCTGTGCCTCTTTATTCATATTTTGACAATAAAAAATTACCCAAAGACTTTGTTCTACAGTCAACTCTAAACATGAGTATCAGAAAATACTTTGAAAATCCTATATATTCTTTTGCTGTTGCTTACAGATTTATCAGCTAGCTTAGACATAAATGCTTAGAGTCTATGTTATGCTCTGTTTAGAGGATGAATGCAACATTTGGAGAGGGAAAGCAAGTTTTGGCAACCTTATCTAAAGGGCAGAATTCATATATTAAAATCATGTAATAATTGATCACTCGAAATATACTCTATTAAATACAGTGCTAGGAAGCCTCTTAAGTCTTCCATCTAGAATGACTTCTAGGAAAATGTGGAAACCTAAACCAAAACTTCTGAAGCAATTCTATTGTATAAAAAAAATCTCAAATAAAACAGGATATATGAGGTACTCAAAAATTTCCTGGTATACTAGTGGTAATTTGTATTTGTTTTGGGAGTAAATGTATAATTCAGGATATTTCTAAACTTCATAAGGGAACCAAGGAACTCTTTATGCTCCCTTGATTTAGTAACAAACAAAAACTAACTAAACAAACAAAACCAAAACAATAACAAAAAACCCCATACAAAGAATTAAATAATGATTCTTGTGTAAAAACAGAACTCTACCAAATAAATAATCAATTTTTTCCCATTTTCCAACTGTAGAGACTGCAATTTATATATGCTCTGGTGATTTCCATGGCTTCTCTTTGGCACTTCAAATGTCCATGGCAGATGTAGTTGGTCTCCTTTCCAACCATCTGCATCCACAATCATGTGCCCTTCTGGAAGAGGGTTGCTCATCAATGTGGCACACTGTGAAACTAGCATTCAGCCATCAGAGGGAAAGTGACACTGTATGAACTGGAAGTTATCTGCCAACAAGTTTGTACACTTTTTTAATATTAATATTGCTGTCAGTGTTCATTCAACCAACCCTTTTGGCGTTTGTGACAGGTATTGAACATCTCACTTCTGAAGAATAATCATCTGGGTTGTTGAATACATGTTTTTGTAGTTCACAAGTCATTAGATGAAATAAAATCAAGGAATTCGAGATTGTCAGTAGGTGATCTAATACTTGAAAATCTAGCTCCTCTCTAAATAAACATATGGGAATTATTAAACTGCACCAAATTTTACAGATCTGTGTTTTTCTGCACATTTATTAATATCTCTGTGGAATAAGTTGTGTGAGATATCACTTGTTTATTTAACTTCAGTTAAACAGAGATTTTCTGAAAGACTGAAATATTAATACAACAGAAATCTCCTTTTATTCATGCTATGATCCAATAGATGATTTTCTTCTTTTATTGTTTGGAATTCCAGTGGAAGTCATTGTTATAACTGTCTGGAAAAAAAATACACTAGATCAAGAACTTTTAAAATTATAACTTCATAATGGCAAAACTATCTAAACAAATATACACCATGTGTGGTCATTGAGAACACAAACTAAACAACAAACAACCAAAAATTGTTTTCATTTCATGTAACTTTTAAAAGCTATTTTAGCAGAACACCTTTCACATCATAACTTCTGTCTTCTTACAGAACAAGAGCTCATCACTTCACTCTAAAATAATTTCTGTGCAATAAACTTTTTTTCTGATATTAACCTTAACTTACATATCAGGCTTGAAAATACCTACACATATAAGTAACTCTAATCTAGTGTTCCTACTGCTGAACTCAGTATCACTGATCATTTTATTTTCCTGAGTCAAAATTTGTTGGAATCAAGCTTCAGTGCTTTTTTAATTATATCAGTATCTTAACTTGGGGAGAAGAGTGAAAAGTAAATTAAATTCTAATAAGTAATTTTGTTACTGGCACAAGTTGTATATTTCAGTAAAAAATTTACTCAGGTTCCAATCAAAGACACAAACCAGAAATAGATGAAACAAACAGACATGTTTTGCTAAGGTATTTTAAATAAATGACCTACCCATTATTCCTGAACCTCTGAACTTATCTCAGGAAATACCTGACTCCCAGAGTGACCCTACTGAGATTTTAAGCATTGGAATCTGTCACTGTAACTATAACCAAGTAACATTTCTGATATCCCCTATTAAATGAAGTTAGAAGTGATAATAATTCCCATATTGCTAGGAGTAAGTGTGCTTACAATCTGATTGTGTCAATGTTCACTCTTTTTACTGTCATACGTTTGATGAAGGGTGAAACAAGTTACTCATCTCACCTTAATAAGTATACATCTTTACAAATGGATTGTGGACTTCTTTTGTCTTCTGCTTTGTACAAAATCATATTTCTTCTTGAATAATTTTACCAGCTTGTCGTAATTGATCTTCATTTTAATTTTCTTTTAATGTAGACCTCAGCAATGTAGATCTTAATTTTGCATCATATATAAATTAATGTTTTAAAGCTGTGAAGTGCATTGACTCCTAATAGGTTACTTATGAAATGACATTTTTTGAATATACTTAGCATGACTATGATTAGAAAAATATATTTTACATCAGTATATCCAATATAAACCCATAAAGTAGTCAAATGAAAGCTAGAATTACTACTCTCCTTTACTCATCCTCTTTGTCTCTTAATAATGCAGAAGATTCCCGATTCTTTTCACAAATTAATATGCCAGCCATATTAGCTTATGTAAATATAGTAGAAGAAAAGGAGAAGAAAAAAAGTTAATGTGTATGAATGTGTAGGAGGAGGAAATAAGAATACTAAAACTATGTGAACTGAAATTAGCTGCATATGGATATGAAGTGACATAGAGAAAAGGCCAGAAAGCCTAACCTCTTAACCTCTGGTGCTTAGAGATTAATGTGAAACAAGAGCTACATCTCTGTAGATCTGTGGACATCTGCTCTCTGCATATCCTGTTTGTATGTCTCTCCCTCCCAAAGGATGGTTTGTTCTGTGGCTACAGTATTATGGTTTCCAGTCCATATGATATTCAACTGTAGGCAAGAGTTCAAAATCATCTCATTTTACTTGGGTATTCTGACTTTATTATAGAGTTGACATGAAACAGGAACCTTGGGCACAACAGAAGTGTTTGAAATCCTTGATACATGTGTGGGACAGAGTCCTAAATGCTATGTCAGCTGAGACATTCCCAAGAAATATGGGCAGGGAAAAGCATCAGTTTACTTTGTTAAAATCGTTAATAAAAATGAATGTTGGAAGGAGAGAAAAAGATTGGTTGCTGTGTTTGGCAAAAAGAACTAAATGTTGAACTATTCCAGAACAAATAGACAACATTATAGTGCATTTTATTATTCAGGAAAAAAAAAAGTTAGTGCACGTAGTACTGAAACTGAACTTCAAATCGATTCATCAGTGTTATCCGATGTGAATAGCTTAGACAATTCCCTGAAATGATTTAAAATCCTGAACTGACATTTCAAGTAATTAATCTATTCTGGATTTTAAGCACAAATAGTATCACAGAAGTTAATATGTCAGTTAGGCGTGTGTTTAGGTGTATAATTGGATCAAAACCTCATGTTCTGTGGCTTAGTCAAGAAATTTCACCAGATTCCTTTGAAGCATGTTCAACAGTGTGGTCAGTGCCAGGCCTTTTTGATGTAAGACATATCAAAATAAACCTTTATTCTTCAGTTACTGTGAAGATAAGTTACTTTCTGTTTGTCTAAGTGTTCAGTTGCTCACTGTGCAGCTCTGCTTCCCAGGCAAAACAAAAAGGATACATTTAACATCCTGGCCTTTTCTTTAGGATCCCTTTAACGAATCAGTTTTAAATTGATGGTAGTTTTGTTCATAGACCGTCTCAAATGTTTCAAGTGCTGGTTGCACTGGAATCCTCCATACCCTTATCTCTAAGGAGTAGTCACAGAAGCAAACACTGGTCTCTTAAGGCTAATTTAACTGCATGTCTTTCCACAAGAGGAAAAGATATGTTTTGCAGAGGACAGTTTATAGTGTTTGATTTAGACACTTCTTCTGAATCACTCTTGCAAAGACCCATCTTTGTCCACAGATTACTGAGAAAGCCAAGGGAGATTAGCCTCATGAGGCCAGTTAGCCTTTATGATTACTGCCTGTGGCCTTATATTCTATCTGTGTATCATGAATCACAGCAGAGCTGGTCTTGACAGGTGATGACTTGGATCATTAATTCAGAAGACAGGAAAATACTTCTACGTCAGATCACTTTCTTTGTACCATTTTATGAATGACTGCTAAATAAACAAATACTCATTTCCTTTATTAAGATAAATATATATTGTTCTATAATTTACTCAGAAATATTAAGGTACCTTCTATGTCATATATTTATAGTCCTACACACCCATGCAGAGTATGCTAAAAAACAAAAACATACCATTTTGAATTACAGCACCAAGCGTGGAAGCAGTAGTCTTTCTTTGTTATTATTTAAAAAGAATAAAGATTTTGAGCAGAGTCAAAATCTCCAAGTGGCTTATCATCTTCAAAATGTGAGAAGAAAAAGTTTACAATAATGACAAGTAAAATTGTGAGTCTGGAATAAGCAGGACTATAGTAGGAACATATCAGTTATTCTGTTATTTTAAACTTAGACAGTTTATCGAAATTATATATATATATTTAAATGTAGAATTTTCCAAAGCTTTAGTCTTAAATGGGGATGAAAAAAAATAACTTATTTCAAACAGGCAATTCATAGCTGTTTAAAGCAAACACCTTATCAGAAACACTCTTCACAAAAACTGATTACTGAAGAACCCCATGGATGGTAATGTGGGAGAGAAATGGGAACGCTGAAGTTTTCTGAAAAATCCTCCCCTCTCTTCGCTGAGTACTAGGCAGTTTTTCTTTAAAAGTAAACTCACAGCACACTTTTCATCAGAAAGGAATGCAGCAAGGACAGCAAGCCCTGTGAAGTGGGAGATGGGACATTTGAAGACAGATGTTGCCAGCCCCTGCTATCAGCAAGGAGCACGGTACAACTGCCCAATTATTTTCCAAGAAGATGAACTGCAGCTGCTGCTCTGAAAATCCTGCCCTCCTATTGACATGTACTCATTATGATGTCATTGTAATACTATTATAATACTAAGACACACTCCACATCTAAGGCTACTTGCCTCCTCCCCACCTCTGAGGCAAACCACTCCCACAACCACTCCTAATGGGCATTCACAGTTAGTTTTGGCATGCGAAGCAAGAACATTTTCTCCATCAGTCATCAGGGTTTATGACTCTAGTCAATGAACTTCCACATAAAACTCTACCCCAAAGTTGCAAGTTAATATAAAAATGAAAACAAAGGGTACAGTTAGCGGGGGGAAACATCATTAAACCTTTTGGGATCAGGTAATGGGCTGGATCCCGTTTCCCCTCCCCTGACTTGGGATTCCATATGGAGTAAGACTTCTGTATTATGTGCACTAAAATCAAGCTAATAATAGTATCTTAAAATCAAGCTAATTAATAGTATCTTAAAATCAAGCTAATTAATAGTGTCTCTGTATACTTTGACCTTAACTACATATTTCTTACCTGTACATCGCTCCTATCTATGCTCAAGTGCTTGACTTTGAATGTATTTTCACAAAGAGCACCTCATCCTCAGCCACCATTGAAAACTTATTTAGTTACAAATTGTTATAATCAATTATTTTTAATAAAGTTGACTTGTTTATACATATAAAAGTCTCAGGAGTCCTACTCATAGTTAAGTGGGATTTCTGATTTAAACTCAGCAAGGTAGATGAGATTAATTATCTTTGTGAGATTGCCGATAACAGCCCAAGTGCAGTGGTGTTGAGCAAGCTGGACAACAATAATTATCTTTGCATGATTTCCCTGTGTTTGCAGCAACCTAGTATAGTCTCATTCTTGTGAGATTTTTGGAGAAAGGGGTTAAAACCCAAGTAAAGTGATGAAGCGCAAGCTGGACCAGATTATTTGTCCTTGTGTCATTGCTCAGTGTTTACTACACTCTGACAAGTTGAGTGGTTTATTTCCATTCCTGCACCCACGGGAGAAAGGGTTAAGCAGATTGGTAAACTCTCCCTCTGATGTCTCTCCTATTTTAACTTAAATTGTAATTACACATTTATAGAATATGTAGCATTTTCTATATTCAGAAAATAAAAATTTCATATGACTCCAATGAAAAAGAGCTACATGCATACACTTTTCAGTATGATCATTTAGACTACATTCTCAAAAAAAAAAAAATCAATTTAATAGCTACAAAGTATAAGTTATATACAAAATAATCTACCTTTGATTATTTGGAAAAAAACAATGGAAAATTCCCTTCTTGTGTATAAGAGCCCAATTCAGAGCAACAGTGAAAATTTTTGCTGACTTGTTGTATCCTGTAATGACAGCTCTTCACTTAAACAAAACAAAACACATCAAACACAGAACTTTCTTCTTCAGTTTGTGTACACCTGCATTAGAGTTAGCAGTGTGAATTCATTGCCCAAAGACGTAATGAGCTTTATCTACCTAGTTTAAGCACCATTATCATCTTGGTCATGGAACCTTGCATTCCACTTTGGGCTAGAAAAGAGATTAGGAATCTTTGGCCTGCACTTGCATTAAACTTCATATTACTATGGCTATATTATGGGTTTTCAAATAAGGTAGTTTTACTTGAAACTAAAAACTATCCTGCCCTTAAAAGTACAGTACAACCTCAAAGCAGCCAGTGAGTACAAGAAACTTACATTCAACTGGAATACTTTTTTCCATAACATTTGTTTAGTCTAAGTTATAAACAGTATATAAAATATTTTTTTTTATTTGCTACGTATCACTAGTCCTAAAATAATCTAATTACCTCACTGAAATCCTGCATAGCTACAGAACTAACGAAAGGAATACCAACAAACAAAACTAAAGGAAATATACCCCTTCTGTCCTTGCAGTCTTGGAAAATAAAATTCTTCCTGCCATGACATTGAAAGAATATCTTTATTTTTAGATTTTCTGTTTTAGAAACAAGCCACAAATGTGAAAAGTATTTATTACATTCTTCTATGTTAAGGTTTGCTTCAGTTACTTACTGGCAGACGTCAGGCTATGTTGTCAAGTAGGGTCATGCTGCCCAGTCCCCTGATCACCTTCTTATCCTTGTAAACTTAAGAAATAAGAACAGATACAGACTATATTTTAGGATGATGGAAATAATTTCTAATGGACTGTAGTTACAAGATGTTGCAGCAAGATATGCATCATTCACCACCGCAAATATATCTTATCTTTTTTTTCCACAGAGAAAACCGTTTCCTTCAATGAAAATGGCCACCACACTGCTGCAATATTAATTTGATACCATAAAGTATTAGCACATGGAAAAATTATGTCTGAAAGTGAAAAAAATTTATTGTATTCTTACCTTCAGGAAAGATCAAATGTCATAGTTCATGCTTAGCATATGAGGTGTTCATGAAAAGGAAGACTGTTATTTCCTATTTTTATGCAAAGCACATACAAAAAAAATCACGTTCTGTATGAACTGAACTAATACGAGCAAACTGGCTAGAACTACATTTACAAACCATCCAGCTAAAGTGTTTGCAATGTCACATTGATTAATGTCCAACATCTGTGCCTAGAAGGCTGTAAAACTGTCTTTTGTTCAAGTCCAGTTGATATACTGATGTTCAGGATAAGAAAATAGGTGCCATCTTATTCCCTGAAGAACAGCTTTTTCCATGGTCATTTGAACTGAATTTATTTCCCTACACACTCTGGAAGTTGATAATAATGTCCTGTGTTACAATTCCCCACAGAACTTCACAAAAGGGAGTAGTAAACATACATTTTCTCCAACATGATCTGATATCTTGACCTTTATTTAAGATGAAATTTACATGAACGACCTCACTATTTGGAGATTTCACTTTATCTCCACAGCTTCCGTGCATATTTTAAAATCAAACTAATTCATTCTCTGTTTCAAGTTATCTTGTCACAACTTGAAACTTTATAGGAAAATTTATTTACTTAAAGATAAACAAAAAGTAAACAAATTATTTGAAGGAATTACAATGATAAGAGCATTTAATCATAAACTAAAGAGCCTGTAAATTTGATGGTCAGCTTTGTAGGATGTAATTCAGTAAGATATATAACTGTGTTTTAAGTTACAGAAGCTTGTAAATTACTTAAACTAAATGAAATTGACATTTCCTTCTAAACACTAATATTCTTTGCAATTGATGCAAGTGTAATACTAGTCTGGGTTTTAAATTAGCAGATGTATTGTTTGGTAAATAATTAATCATTTCATATCAAATTACCAGTAGAAAATCCACCTATGCATACAAAGAATACATTTGACCATGAAAGAGATATTAATTAAAAATAAATGCTTTTTCTTTTAAGTCCTCTTTTGTGAATTAAAGACACAATTTTTGTAGAATCTGCCAAGTGCTTGTAGATCTAATTTATTTACATTTGAATCCCTGTTAATACCAATGAAAGAAAAAAACCGAGCCATATCCTCTTCTGTTTGCGTTTGGATTTCTGCAGAATTGAATCCTGGTCCCGCAAAAATTTCTAAGTTTAACAGAAATGGTCACATTGAAATCAATGGGACCGTTTACTCAGAAAGCCAAGTACATACATAAATATTTATAGATTCAAATATACAAAAGGTTGAAAAACAGTACCTCTCTAATTTGTGAGCATTTTGTTTATGAGATCCTCAAACACTTAGACAAAACAATATACAAAATATGATGCTAAAAAAAAGGAGTGATTGCAGAACATTTTAAATCTCTGTACTTAAATAAATCTATATTCAGAGCAACAGGTATTATTAAATACAAGGTATTTCCCTTTAGTGATAATAAATACCTAAGACTGCAGGATATCAAGGTCATTAATTTCATATAACCAGTTCTGGAGCAGTTACACCTGTGTAATTAATTGTTGTTGTTGTCTTAAATGTTTCCAGCTATGCTGTCAGCTATGGGCAGCTTCATTAGGTTTTTGCACCATTCTGTATCAACAACTGAACACTTGCATGTAGTGTCCCGAGACCTCTGACATCATCCTGTGCCTGTGTATTTGCAATGCCTCTGCTATTTTACATGCTGACTTCTCTGCTACAATTTTGAAACAGTTCACTTTCACATGCATTCTTATGTTGCAGTCTTTGATTCAGTTCCATTCACAGGGGAGTTCTAAATTTATTTGCATGTACATCTGTAGCCATTTCACAACTACTTGTTATTGATCTCTAATTACAGCAATGTTAATGGCGATCACCAAAGTTACTCACTTGATCTTTTGATCCCCTTCAAGTTACAACAGTCTTTATTAAAGCCCTGAATTCACAGTACCAATGAAATGAATTATACTAATTCTATAGGTGTAAATATTAAACAATGAATACTGATGCAGCTAATGTTTGTAATATTACACAACTAATGTCTAAAACCTGCAGTTTCTCCATTCTCAAGTGGTTAGACCTGTGTTTGTTTCCAGCTAATGAAACAAGAACTACATGACAAGCTAACATGAACTTAAAAAAAAAAACCCAAACAACAAAAAACAAACAAACAAACAGAACCCACAAAATCCACCATCAAGTAGATTTTATTTCATTTATGCTATAGGACTACCCCAAAGCATTCTGGTTGAGCATGTGTGATACCTGACCAGTCTAAGATATATTTCTTAATATATGTGCAATATAATGACCTTATTAAATCCAGTTTTTCTTCTTTTTCTTAAAATTTACATCCCTCATTTTGTGAAATACATTACCATAAATTGCATAAGTTGTTGATTTTACTTAAAAATGTGATCTTATATCTCCAAGGTTAGGAAGACCTATAGATATTTGCTGCATAATTCTTGCTTTCTACAAGATTAAGCAAACTGAAGGTCAGTTAGTTTCTGAATCTCATTTTATGGGACTGTATATTAGAAAACATAACCTGCTTATCATAGGTCCAGTACTACTCCCACTGAAATAAGCTAGACATTTATCCGTCAACTACAGTGGGAGTTCAATGAGACTTCTAGAATTATTCTTATTCTATTTTCTTAATTTTTCTCTCCTCCTCTTAGGTCAGGTCATCCTCCCTGAATAATGAAAAACCAAAATACTTACAAAAGCGTAGGGGAGACACTATTAATGTTGCATAATTTAACTATCATGGTCCTCTAATTTTACATTAAAACTTAAGACAAAGTCAAGTACTTCTTGAAAAGAAGTAATTTAAACTTTTGTTTATTGGAAGATATTAAGCTGACTAAGCAAAAATTTTATCATATTTTTTTTCTGCTTTTCTGTTTTGTGAACACCCGTTCTTTTTTAATGAGTTTAAAATGTGTTTAAAATTAGGATAGTTGCAACAGAATGTTCACAGGAATCATTATTAATTACAATACTGATGCAGAGATTACACTGGTTATTATTATATTTAGTTCATTTATATTGATTCCGATCTCAGTGGCAGCATAGAAAGTAGTAGCTTTCCTGTATTTCCTGTCCACTAAAGTTCTTATACTGCATATTCCATTCTCGTTCCAACTCTGCAGGAATAGCCAGTGCAATTTTTTTCTGTTTGCATATCACATAAAAAACAGGCCTTTATATTTTCCTCCATCTATAAGCCAGAAAAGAGCCTGAGAAATGGCCTGAGACCACACACTGCTCCTCCAAGCGGACCTAGACATTGAGCAGTCATTAGTACAGGCCGAAGTGGTGAGCTGGATGTAGTTGTCCTGTTTTAAAATACTAGAGTTTGACTCACTGGCTGCAAATACTGTTACACCACTCAGTCTCGCCATCAGCGAGAACTGTCTGACCAGTTTTATGTAATAATTCAAATGCACCTTTTAGTACAAGCTTTAAACAAGGGACAAGAAATAATCCAAATAGGAGAAAAAATTCCATGAAGATTTCCTCAATAATACTTAAGATACTTCTAGCGATAGATGTCTTCAATTCTGAATATCGGTTTACTAAGTTTTCTGACAGTAGCTCTGAAGTAAGCTCTCTTGCTCACTGAAGACCTCATTCGCGTATCAGACACAACATCTTCAGAGGTTTTGTTTTAGCTGATTTAAAAATTACAGGACTAAAGACTTAGATTCTTTGGACAAGGCTCCAGAAATTCTTAGCAATTTCAATAGGAAATTCCGCATCTTTAGTAGCATTCATTGTACTTCCGATCTGCAGTTTAGTCATTACGTTTGAATGATTACTCTAGTCTCCATTTATAGCAAGCAAAAGAGGGACACTAAATGTCATGAGCTGTCTAGTGTCTGATATGTTGAATTGTACCCTAGATATTCCAGTTTTGTTTCACTGGTTATGAATGGAATTGAACTTACCAGCTCACGCATAAGTATCTACATCACTTTTAACCTAAGCTTTGGATGCTGAGAACTTACATTCTAAATTTGACATGTCTTTTATTACTTGTTCACTTTATTCTCCAAAGCTGACAAGAACCAACAAGGTCATGCACAGACCTTGGCTGTGATCATATTCATGCACTGTGAGCTGTGAAAATACTAATACATTTCTAGAACTTAAAAGAGTTTAGCTTTTACACTGAAATAATGTGTTTAGGAGCTGCATTGGAATATTGGAATATCAGAAAAGAATTAAAAATGAGAATATATAAATTATATACTGTCATCAAAACCAGAGCTGCTTTAGAAAAAGACATTTTGAGTAAATTGTTAAATTATATATATGTGTGTATATATATACTTATATATATTTACCAAAGGAGGAGGAGGAGAATCTATCCTGTTGAAATTATAAGCTGGTTTTAGTCAGAGACAGAAGATTTAATTTTGGTGTTTGTATGACAAGTTAGTTAAAGCAGTGACAACAAAATTTATACTCCTGATCTTTGAATTATAGGTCCTTTTTCCACTCTATAAATTAGATTATAACTCAGTGGCTTCAATAGTTTGGAATAGCATTTTAATTGTTCACGTAATTGTGTTTTGCATTGTGTAGCAATTGTTTCATTTTTGAAAGATCTCTTTTTGGAAATTAAAGTTGCTAATAAAGCCAATATCTATAAAGCACTGGTGCCAGTCCTTCCATTTATTTGCAGAAAGAGGAAAAAAATACTTTGCATTACTTTTTCTGAGCAATCCATTGAGCAATAATCCAGAAGAATTATGTGAACAGGCTCCAGACAGTTTGTGGAGAGTCATTACCTCTTCTTTTGCAGCTCAGTTTTTACAAATAACACAATTCATTGCTTTGGAGCTACATTACCTCCTCTGTTTATGTTTAATGAAGTTAATGTAAATGGGTTCATGCATGACTTGTCGATCTCCTGTCTCTTGCCCATCATCCGAATGGAAGCTAAACCCTTGAATTTTATATTTTAGTTGAAGTGGCAACATTATTGCAAATTCAGTTTTTTCCATTTAATACTCAGTAAATTACTGGTCTCTTTGCAAAGCAAAATGGTCTGATAATCACCCTACGAAGTCTCATTAGACCACTTCACAGTTTCCAGAATACTGAAGATTCACTGTTGCTTTCACTAACAAGCATCTTTGAGCTAGACACAGGCATGCACCAACGTTCAATTATGAGGAAAACAATAAAGCAAAAAGAACCTTTTTGCTCAAAAAGTTCCAAGAGAAGCTGAAGTCATGTTTTACAAAATATGTTGAATGAGCCACGGCTGGGAAGAACTAACAGTGTTCTATATTTTTACAGGAAAAACAGAGAAAGGAAATTTTATATCATGTCAGAAATGGTAAGGTTTTGGATGTGTTTCCAAAATGAAATCACTTAACCTTTTGCATCTTTCTGTCACCTTACAGCATGGCTATAGCCTCAAATACATGCAATACTCATTTCACATAATTTTTATTTTCATTGCTCTACCTATGTCTGTTGGTTTTATTTGCAAACAATTAATATATTCCTTTGCAGGCCCAGATTCTGTTTAAATTCTGTCTGAACATTTATACTACACTTGAAAATCTTGACAGAAAATGTGTATTTACATAAAGTAAATGCCAATACAGTAGAACTATAGTAAAGCCTATGCAGTAAATACTGCTATTAATAACACATTAAAGCTAGTTTTTAGTTTTGCTTATAAATTCTTTCAGTTAACTCACTTGTAATAGGCAATATGTTTTGCCAACAATATCTTATCTAAAAGCTATTGTCATGGTGTGGTCTGGGATTTAATAGTTCTAAGCCCAAGCTTGTTACATGCTACTTTGACAGTTGACACCATATCATTCAGAGATAAGTGTAAAAGTATCTTTCTCCAAAGCTCAATGTCTTTTTGAAGAAAACAGGTCTTTTTCTTGATAGATACATAGATCTCTTAATAATATTAATGGCATTTTATGCATTCATTGATAGCATAATTTAAAGACACTAACTATTCCCATAATTTACAGATAACAACCACATCTCAAAGTCCTTAATTCTAACTTTATTTACAAGGTAGTTCTGAAGTTAAGGTAGTGTAATATTAGGATTCATTACTCAGCTCCTGAGAGAAAAATGCTCATATGCTAGACTATCTACAGAAATTATCAACCAGCTTGATTATCGTCACCTTCATCACAACCAACTTTCAGCCATATTCTTAATTTCAAAAAAAAATGAGACAGATCCTTAGCTTAGCACCCTGAACTAATGCCAGGAGGGTTTCATTGTGATTCCCTAGACTGAGGTTAAGACACAACCGAGGCAAGATGCTGTACATCAAAATTCTTCTTTATTATCAAAGGCAACGAGATAAAGCAATAGCAACAGGAAAGAGTAGAACAAAGGCAGAAATCAAGCACACTTTTGGGATAGATCGTAAGTATAGTCACCACCACGGGTCTGTGGTGTGCCGAAGGTCAGTCTTGGAGTTCCACTAAGAGTTGGTGGTGGGCAACTGCGTATCGGTCCTTTTATAACTTTTCTTCTTGGCTCAGCTTGTCATGATGACAACACGTACTGGATATCTTCACACATCCATGCATGTGCACACACCACACACGCCTCTGGTTCACTCTTCGCATGGTAGTCATGTGACCCAGCAGTGCTTCTGTAGAGTACTTTCGTGTGGTTTGACTCTTCCTGTGTTTTGGTCAACAGCGACCAGCAATCTTTGAGACAGAAATGTCACAGTTCAGCCCATCACACTTGCATAAATCAAAGTATTTTTTCAACATAGCAAATTTTTCGTAAGAATAGAAAGGACAGAGAAGGGAACCCAAAATATGGTAAAGTCTCCTGGGTTTTTTTTTTTATGCTTTCTGAAATGTTTCCAAGCTCAAAACTTTGATTTTAGGTGCATGAATATTACTCAGTCAGTCGGTCAAATCTCTGCTGATATAATTCTATTGAAATAAATGGAATTAAACCAGAAAGAAAAATGGGAGTAATAGAAGCCTCAGCACATGTCTCAGAGTAGAATATCCATTTTCTAGCTAATCCATCACTGTTGCATTTGTTTACCAATTAGACCCAAAGGGTTATTGCACAAATGTATGTATGCTTGCATACAAACGAAAACTTTGGAACTGTAATCATAACTTTGTTTTGTACTGACATAAGTGATTCAGCAGGTGCTGTGTACTTGTTTTGCCAGGTAGAAATACATGTAAATCAATAAAGAACATAAAAATCTGAGAAAATACTTACAATCAATGATTTTGTATAGCAGTCAAAGCTACATCTTCTGTGGTATGCTTCATCTCCACATACTCTGATGAACTTCCTTTGCTTACTGTCTCATCTTGAATTCTCCAACTTTTTCTTCATGTATTACTGATCGTTTCTCATGTATTTAACACTATTCCTTTTCCTAACTTTGAGACAGAAATTACACTTTAATATCATTTAAAATACTACAGGTAACTTAGGAGAATTCCTTTGGAGGATTCATAATGTACTTATGCACGTGCGTGTCTGTGGTTGAAGGGGGTCTGCAACTGGAGTGGAACTGCAAGAGTCAGAAACTGGGAAGAGGCCAGTTACTGGGTAGACTAGAGAGATCTGCATTTTAGATGTGGATATGTATTTCCCTTAATTCTAATCAGCTAGAGAGGGAAACAGAATGAGGCCATTAGTGCTGTTTGTGCCTGTGTGAGTGCTAAGTATGTCATCTGTGTTAATGCATGTGCCCAGCCATGTGCTGTGTGTATGTGTGTATTCAGAAGCTCCTGACAGTGTTTTTACTGATCTCACAAAATTTCTGTATAAGCACCCATAGCTCCAGTCGTCCAATCTTAAAGAATTAAGATTTGCCCACTAACCTTTACAAGAACTGTTGCAGGTTTTGCATCTGAATGTCAAGCACTTTTCAGTTACCGTAGGTTATTTCTTTTTCTACTTTTCATTAAATTATTTTTACTTTAAGCAAAAGTTTTAACTTGATCTCATAATTCTGAATCTCCTGTAGTTATGTACACCAATGCAATCTGAATGTGACATGGATTATATAACGTTAGGTCAGACCAGCAGCAGTCTGCATTTTGCACAGCAGATGCAGAAAAATGGAAAATAGTATCTATGCATTCATAATTTTTTGTGTAATTAAAAATCCAATTTACCATTTCTTTTAATAGTAGCAGACAGTTTATTTAGCTATTGTAGCTTAATAACTGTCACGAAAGAGATCTCTAGCAGCATCTGTAATTATTTATGCGTCTAGCATGTACTTGAGTTTGATGTAAATGGATGTGTCTCAAACTAGCCATGTATATTTGCTTCTGAAATAACATTATTTCACTACTGATTTTAACACTGTTACAGTGAAAGCAGGAGTTCTTTTGAAGATGCATTAAGGCAACATTAAGATACATTAAGTATTTTTTGTAATTAAGTGTATGGTGTCTCTACATAAGTTTTACAGTGTGTTGAATTCCATGGTAATGGCTGCTGTAAATAAAAGCACAAAATAAAAGAAAAAAAACCACGAAAGCGTAAAAATGTTTGATGGAAAGCATATTCCTCCTTTAAATTATTCTATCCTGCTCTCTGGGAAAGGAAGAGAAAGCTAAAGAAAACATTCTTGAAATCTAATATATTCAAATAATATTTAAAGTGTCAATCAATTTGTAATACTACTGCAAGCTTGTTGATATAAACTGGTTATGTAGTTCCAGCAAAGTATTACAGAAAGATAAAAACATGCTGTCATGGTTGTTTGAAATACATGTTTGCTTATCAACATAGTCTTATATTGGCAAAGCACCAGCTTTTATACCTAGCAGGGAGGAAAATATGAGAAATAATTCTAACACTTTACAGTGTTCCAGAAACTTGAAAAACAATAGAGCCGCTCCTCAGTAATGAAAAAACACTAAGCCAGGTGACTGGTCTCAGAAACCTTAATGACAAAAACTGTAGTTTCTCATGGCTTGCTATTATATGCTGCTAGAAAGAGCAAATAAATAGCTCAGGCTCATACTGTTCATTGTTCAGAAGAACAATAGGAAAATATATTCAGCTTGCTGATATTTAAGACAATTCATGAAAGTTTTGATTTATTCCCAATCCTGGAGAGTATTCGATTAAAAGACTATATAGCTGGACAACCTTGCTTATTGTGAAAGAGTCTGCCATAGAAAATCAGTTTCTGTTCGTTCCTGAAAAATACCAAACCTTTAGGAACAGTCATTTATTTTATCCAAAATCTTAGGATAAAAACAGCTACTTTCTCTATTATCAATTTGGCTTCTGTTTGTTTATTTCTTTGCATTGCAACTTCTTTTTCTGGGGAAGAGTAGCAAAGTCATTGGCTCGCAGGTTTGTCCTGTACGCTCTTACATCTTATTAAAGCCTCTAGAAATCTCTCTCTACGTGTACTATAGTTGTAGAAGCACAGAACTACAGCTCTTACGGACTGACCTTATTCCCTATTCCCCAACCCATTGAGTAGCCTGGGGAGGTGGGAGGACGTAGAAGAGTCAGGAGTGAAGGGATGATGTTGAGCCTGGAAAAAGGAAGGGCTGGGGACAAGTGGCTCCATGGTGGATCAGGCACAGTCCTTTTCACTTTAAGGGACTGGAGCCCATGGAGGACTCACACCAGAACAGAGGAACAGAGCATGAAAGACGGAACATTAGTGTGAAACTTCTACGTCTTGGCTGCGAACACCCACCGCAAAGCCTACTGAAAACACTGAACTTACCTTGCAGCAATAACAAGCTGGGAGCAGAAGTGTCTGGACTGAAGCTGAGCCCGGGAAAGGAGGAGGAAAAGTTGTTTCCTCTAATTGTGTAAATGTTCGCTTCTAATATTTTTGTTTTTGTTTCCCACTATCTGAATAAGTAATTAAATATTTATTTTGATTGGCAATAAGTACATTCTTCCAAGCCAAATCTGTTTTGTCTGCACCAGTAACTAGAGTAATCTCCCTTTCACCTCAACCCACTTCTGTTCTTCCTGTTTCCTCCCCCTGTGCAGCTGAGGGTGAAGGAAGTGAGCAGCTGGAAGAATCCTTGGTGCTAACCCACTACAGAGTAAAATTTTGGTTTAGAGAAAATATTATTTAAAAAGCAAATGTTGAAAAATTCTGGTTTGATCCTCTGCTGAAATAAACTTAGCTACAAAACACAAAGCAAGGACTCTCTGACTGAGAAGGAAGTATTTTTCCTTACGCTAATCAAAGTATTCCTACAAACGACAAGGAATAAGTAAAGAATCAAAATGATTAGAAAGATATTTACATACTGGAGAAGTGATACAAAATACAAATGAAACTTACTGAGATCCAGTTTCAGATTAGCAAAGTTATTAGACTGCCCAAACAAGTATATGAACCCCCTGTACCTTTTGGATAGACTGTGAGAAAGCTTCCAAGTGCAAGTCCATCCTTACGGATACAGGAAACAATGAGAACAGAAAGCACTGCAAATAACACCACCAATTACTAATTTAATTATGAGCACCTGGAACACAGATCTTACCACAAGCAGCCACAACGTATACATTGCTTATCTATTATACCAATGACCCAGAGAAAGTGCAGCACTTTTCTGCAGTGGGATTTCTTTTTTTTTTTCTTCCCAGATTATGTCTCCTCTCTATCTTCACTGCTTTGAATAAAAGAAATCTGGGTTTAAACATGAAAAATACCACTACTCTTCACATCTCTTATGAACAATTCTTTCAATGAGTAAGTCTTTCATGTTGTAACACCCTCTGAGGGCCTGGCTGACTCAAGCTACAAGAGGAAAGATTGTCATCAGAAAGGTCATAAGAATGGCTCACAAGATCAGTGAGGACGGTACTTCCCCTAGGATGCTGATGTTTTCTAATTTCCTTCAGTATTCAAAGCTGAGTTCTTGGTTCTTGTTAGTACACGAGAATAGCTGAGTTTTGAACATAAATTTGTACTTTTCTATTCTCACTGTGTCTTCACTGGGTAGTCTACGACTGTCCCTTTTTCTTTTTGTTTATAGTTTATTGTTTTGGTAGCAACCCCCCCCAAAAACTACAAGTCTCACAAGACAGATCCGCAATTATGTGTGTCTCATAATTCTAATCAATATACAAATTAAGAAAATATTTTTGTGAAAGCCTAAAATATATTGGATTAAATAATAGTATTGATGGGTGAAAGACATGAGCAGTTTCCCTAGATTTTACTTGAGAAGTACCCTGTGTTCCTTTCTTCTCTCAAAACACGCTATTGAAAATGTAAATATTTTTTCATACTTTACTGATGTAACAGCGGACAACGCAAGAGCTAGGAACATCATCTATCTGTGCTTCTGTATGGCCTTCAGTATGATCACCCACAAAATCCTTCTCTCTAAACTGGAGAGAGGAGGATATGAACAGTGGACTACCTGGTGGATAAGGAATTGTCTGCATGGTTGCGTTCAGAGAGTAGTGGTGAATGCCTCAACGTCCAGATGGAGGTAAGTGATGAATGGCATATTTTTCCCCCCTGCTATATGTTCACTGCTCTACTCACTACATTGCTGCTCCTGTTTATTAGGTCAAAATACAGACTGATACAAAAGCTAATACTCCAAGATAAATTTTATATACATATGTATTTATATATATAATATATAATTTATATATTGGAAAATAGCCTTCTGAGAACAAAGACAAGACACACAATCATTTAAAAAATCATGATTTAAAGTTTGCAAAGCAGAAATAATTCCCATTGTCTCTCTTCTAAGAGAAAGCAGAAAAGGTATGAATATTAGGGAAACATGAAACACATGGCTAGATCTGATCTTGCTAACAGATCTGCATAAACCTACTTGTAACATTGTGCATAGTCCCATGTATCAATTAATACATTTTTTTACAGAACTGAGACCTTATGTGACACTGACTATATCATTTGCACACAGTGCTTTCCCTCTAATGATTCTATTTTAACATATTTAGCATCTACCATTTCTCTAAAAAAAAATTAATCTGATTGTATTTTAGCATTATATCCATTTACCGTAGTACAATTATTGCCAGCAGTTAAAGTGATCCTTAAATGTAAGGTTTGTGGAAGAGGAGGTCTTTAAGGCTTTTTGGATTTTCTTTTTCTCAATACAGAAATCAAATTGTCCTCCCACTTAATATTCTCCTTAATACCTCAATGAGACAATTACTATTAATTATGGGATGCAGTAATAGAAATAATGTGAAACGTAAATGTGTAATACAAATCATTATTATCCATAGATCAAGCTGTTAGTCAGGATTTATGGTAATCAATAGATGTTCTTTGTACAGCACCTTCCAATGTAAAATTGAGCACATTGCAATACATCACACTCTTAATTACAGCATTTTAAAGTTTTCTTCTGAGGCATTCATCTCCACAGACCACTATCTTTATCATTTTGGTATCCATTAGTGCTGCTGTTCCCCATGTATTATGATGCCATCGTAAGCCAACATCCTTTACATGGCTTATGAATCAGCTAGACAACTTCAGTTCAAGTTAAAACATATACTCAGAGTTATCCACCTACTAGGTTATCTGTTGTCCTTGTCAATTTTTGCTCAAATTGGCTTAAAATGTAAAATTCAGGGGCTAATTCTGACTGCATTTATGTTATACAACAGATGCTTTGTGTGTCAGCAGTCCATCAGATTTCAACTTATACTTGATAACTTTCGAAGTAATTAATTCTGGGTTTTTTCAAACTCTTTCAATTCTTTTCTAATGTGAAAGACAGGTATGAAACATGGTATGTTTTTTGGGCAACTTTAGAACATCATCTTAACCAGACTGCTATTTCACCAGCAATATCTGTTGTTACAGAATTTAAACATGGTATTTATTAGTTCTTTTTACTCCAAAACACAGTAAGTAGAGCCATTTTAACTGCAAACAGGTGATGGCTTATCTTAAAAAAAAAATTATAATTTGCTTGTTTAACATACTGACAGTACCGTAATTTGTAATTGAATACTTCTTTCCCTTTGAAACCCGTGATTGTTCAACTGCCTTTGGTCTACTTCCTTGTTATGAGTTACAATTCCTTTTTTCATTGCTAGTATTCTGTATAATGTCCAGATAAAGACTTTTCTTTCTGTTGAACCAAAACATCTGTTTATAAAAATCTAAGCTTAAGTGACCCAAAATAAAATAAGCAAACTCTACAGCCTCATTCTAAATCAGTTTTTACTTTTCTGTTTATATACCTGTGCGAGAGACTAATTCTGTGGTGGAAATGGTGTGCATTAATCCAGTTGTTTCTGGTTGTTGAACAGCAGAAAGAAGCAAGTCACGCAAAGGCAGGCCACTGACTCTGTCGTTTTCCCGGTCTTTGAGGCCACACAGTGACGCCTGCGTGCCCAGAAAGGTCATATTCCTGTCCCACCAGTAGAGGGAGCAAAAAGATCACCTAAGACCCCTAAGACCCCAGACTCATTTCCAGAATCTCCAGAACCTTCCAGAAGGGGCACTGTGCAAGTGCATCAAAATTCCTCAAGACACTCTCAAAACAGTGTGAGTGTGCATCCGCCGTGCTGGGATGCTAGAAAACAACAGTGGAACTGTGGTGGCGATACCTTACTCTTTTATCTCTATTTCTTTTTATCCTTTTTTCCATTTTCCTTGCTACAGATATAACAAGTCAGCATCTATCATATTCCTAAGACCTCACCTTTGTAAATAAATTGGTTTTAAGCCAATCTTTTGGTGTTGTTTAATCTCATTATAGCCTGAGGGGAAACAACAAATTTTAGGGACCCAGACCCCTCCCCTGGAGACTCGGGGACAATCCAGTTTGGGTTGAAATAACCTGTGACTTGATTCCCAACTTTCCTGTTACCTGTTTCCTATAAGATTATTCTTTAGCCCGTATTCAGATTCATACACTACTGATTTTCTTCTGGGTTTTTGTATGCAAAATAGATGGCTCCTGCATTTCCTTTTATTCTGAATTACATAAACTTTTTGTCTTTGTAAAATTCTTAACAAAATCATGAGTAGAGTAGACATGAAAAAGGTCATAATAATAATTTTCTTAACTGTTTTTATTCATGTTTAGTGAGGTATAATTAGCACAGTGCCCCAAAATTATCAAGATGATAGCTATGATCAGAATGACCTGGATATTTAGTACACCCTAAATATAATCCTAAGATACTTGAAATAGAAAGGGCTAGTGCTCTTGCTAATCATGTCCACCAGCCAAGAACAGATTTCCTACAGTTATCTACAAATCTTAGCCTTCATTAGAATATGGAAGTGGACTACAGGATTATATGTTTGCTATTTCATTTAAGCACTTGTGATCACAAGCAATGTATACTGCACTGTGCTCCAAAGCATTTTATGAGTGGCACTTTCTGAGCTCAGAGATGTTATTATAGCATTTCAGAACCATATTGTGATTCATAGAAAAAATGTAGCTCATCAAACAACATAAGATGTGTCAAAAAATAGATTTCCTGGAATGTTGGAAAGCTAGAGAGATCTACTTGAGGTCTGTTAAATTCTGCGACTTCTGGGTGGGCGACTGGAAAGGATGAGAAATACATGAGATGAAGCAACAGCGCTAATTACCGGCAGCAGATATTTCATATGGAAATTATGTAGTAAAGGGGGGAAAGTTGTAGGATTTTCAGTTTTTGACATTCAGTAATTGACAGATTAAGGAAAAAAATTGGTAGAAGAAACTCATAAGGGAAGGAACAATAAAGATGCAGAAATGAATCCTAGGTTTTGGCGCATTAAATGAACTGAATTAAAACTACAAATTATTGAAAAACAACTGTTTTCTATACACTTTTATTGTGGTTTGACTCTAGCTGGCAACTAAGCACCACACAGCTGCTCATTTACCTCTACTCGACCCAGTGGGATGGGGACAAGAATGAATAAAAAATAAAAGTCATGGATTGATATAAAGACAGTTTAATGGGACAGCAAAAGGTACAGATGATGATGACGATGTCAAAGATGATGATAATAACAATAGTAGTAATAATATACAAAACAAGAAATACACAATACAAATACTCACCACCTGCTGACTGACTGAATCCCAGCCCATTCCCAAGCAATGATCACCCCTACTCTGGCCAACTTCCCACTTCGTATGCTGGGAATGATGCTATACAGTACGGGTTATGCCTTTGGCCAGCTTGGGTCAGCTGTCCTGGCTGCAGCCCCTCTCAGCTTCTTGTGCAACTTCCCACTGGCAGAGCATGAGAAGCTAAAAAGTCCTTGACAGTATAAACACTACTTAGCAACAGCTAAAACCATCAGTGTCTTACCAACATCATTCTCATGCTAAATCCAAAATGTAGAACTATACCAGCTCTTAGGAATAAAATTAACTCTACCCTGACTGAAACCAGGAAATCTCTAACAAATCATTTTTTATTGTAGCAAGAGGGCATTGGGGATGTATTATGACAGCTAAAAAAAGGGATAGATAACAATTTCTTAGATCAGGATAGCTATGTATAGAAAACCAAACACAAACTCAAGTCAATAATTATTTAATAAGCAGAAAACTCCTTCTTACCTAGAGGATAGAACTACAATTCTATTTGTTTATTTGCCATTTTATTTATTGAGTTTCTCAATTTCTTCTGACACTGATAAAGAATACCTAGAATCTGTCTTTATTAATGACTTATGAGTGATTATAGAAATCACATAGGGGTTTTCCCGCATGAAGTACCACCCTAGTTGGTGTTTTAGTCTTCTTGCTAATAACCACCTCTAATCCCTAGTGAAATGTCAGTCAACAGTCTACATCTTAACACAGGCACTGTGTTCTGCCCTCAACACAGACCCACATTTGTCTTGTTTCGGTACCTTCTATTTTGTTCTTTTATTTTAGTGTTGAGAATAGATTATATGCTGGCTGATCCATTCCCTATGAGTATTTCCATCTAGCTTCATATTTTCTCTCAGAATATTTTGCAGCTGATTTCAAGTGTCGTGTTTGTGCTAAGCTGCCAAACCCTGCTTTCCATACAAGCACC